>CANJKZ010000789.1:2962500-4162500 GCA_947471745.1 Closterium sp. Naga37s-1 | reverse complement strand
GATGTTGACTGTACGTTGCTGAGATGTGACTGTACGTGCTGAGATGTGACTGTACGTGCAGAGATGTGACTGTACGTGCAGAGATGTGACTGTACGTGCTGAGATGTGACTGTACGTGCAGAGATGTGACTGTACGTGCTGAGATGGACTGTACGTGCTGAGATGTGACTGTACGTGCATGAGATGTGACTGTACGTGCAGAAGATGTGACTGTACGTGCTGAGATGTGACTGTACGTGCCTGAGATGTGACTGTACGTGCAGAGATGTGACTGTACGTGCCGAGATGTGACTGTACGTGCAGAGATGTGACTGTACGTGCAGAGATGTGACTGTACGTGCTGAGATGTGACTGTACGTGCAGAGATGTGACTGTACGTGCAGAGATGTGACTGTACGTGCAGAGATGTGACTGTACGTGCAGAGATGTGACTGTACGTGCAGAGATGTGACTGTACGTGCTGAGATGTGACTGTACGTGCTGAGATGTGACTGTACGTGCTGAGATGTGACTGTACGTGCAGAGATGTGACTGTACGTGCTGAGATGTGACTGTACGTGCTGAGATGTGACTGTACGTGCAGAGATGTGACTGTACGTGCAGAGATGTGACTGTACGTGCAGAGATGTGACTGTACGTGCTGAGATGTGACTGTACGTGCTGAGATGTGACTGTACGTGCTGAGATGTGACTGTACGTGCTGAGATGTGACTGTACGTGCTGAGATGTGACTGTACGTGCAGAGATGTGACTGTACGTGCTGAGATGTGACTGTACGTGCTGAGATGTGACTGTACGTGCAGAGATGTGGACTGTACGTGCTGAGATGTGACTGTACGTGCTGAGATGTGACTGTACGTGCAGAGATGTGACTGTACGTGCAGAGATGTGACTGTACGTGCTGAGATGTGACTGTACGTGCTGAGATGTGACTGTTACGTTGCTGAGATGTGACTGTACGTGCTGAGATGTGACTGTACGTGCAGAGATGTGACTGTACGTGCTGAGATGTGACTGTACGTGCTGAGATGTGACTGTACGTGCAGAGATGTGACTGTACGTGCTGAGATGTGACTGTACGTGCTGAGATGTGACTGTACGTGCAGAGATGTGACTGTACGTGCAGAGATGTGATTGTACGTGCAGAGATGTGACTGTACGTGCAGAGATTGTGACTGTACGTGCAGAGATGTGACTGTACGTGCTGAGATGTGACTGTACGTTGCTGAGATGTGACTGTACCGTGCTGAGATGTGACTGTACGTGCAGAGATGTGACTGTACGTGCTGAGATGTGACTGTACGTGCTGAGATGTGACTGTACGTGCAGAGATGTGACTGTACGTGCTGAGATGTGACTGTACGTGCTGAGATGTGACTGTACGTGCAGAGATGTGACTGTACGTGCAGAGATGTGACTGTACGTGCTGAGATGTGACTGTACGTGCTGAGATGTGACTGTACGTGCAGAGATGTGACTGTACGTGCAGAGATGTGACTGTACGTGCTGAGATGTGACTGTACGTGCTGAGATGTGACTGTACGTGCTGAGATGTGACTGTACGTGCTGAGATGTGACTGTACGTGCAGAGATGTGACTGTACGTGCTGAGATGTGACTGTACGTGCTGAGATGTGACTGTACGTGCAGAGATGTGACTGTACGTGCTGAGATGTGACTGTACGTGCTGAGATGTGACTGTACGTGCAGAGATGTGACTGTACGTGCAGAGATGTGACTGTACGTGCTGAGATGTGACTGTACGTGCTGAGATGTGACTGTACGTGCTGAGATGTGACTGTACGTGCTGAGATGTGACTGTACGTGCAGAGATGTGACTGTACGTGCTGAGATGTGACTGTACGTGCTGAGATGTGACTGTACGTGCAGAGATGTGACTGTACGTGCTGAGATGTGACTGTACGTGCTGAGATGTGACTGTACGTGCAGAGATGTGACTGTACGTGCAGAGATGTGACTGTACGTGCAGAGATGTGACTGTACGTGCAGAGATGTGACTGTACGTGCAGAGATGTGACTGTACGTGCTGAGATGTGACTGTACGTGCTGAGATGTGACTGTACGTGCTGAGATGTGACTGTACGTGCAGAGATGTGACTGTACGTGCTGAGATGTGACTGTACGTGCTGAGATGTGACTGTACGTGCAGAGATGTGACTGTACGTGCAGAGATGTGACTGTACGTGCAGAGATGTGACTGTACGTGCTGAGATGTGACTGTACGTGCTGAGATGTGACTGTACGTGCTGAGATGTGACTGTACGTGCAGAGATGTGACTGTACGTGCTGAGATGTGACTGTACGTGCTGAGATGTGACTGTACGTGCAGAGATGTGACTGTACGTGCTGAGATGTGACTGTACGTGCTGAGATGTGACTGTACGTGCAGAGATGTGACTGTACGTGCAGAGATGTGACTGTACGTGCTGAGATGTGACTGTACGTGCTGAGATGTGACTGTACGTGCTGAGATGTGACTGTACGTGCTGAGATGTGACTGTACGTGCAGAGATGTGACTGTACGTGCTGAGATGTGACTGTACGTGCTGAGATGTGACTGTACGTGCAGAGATGTGACTGTACGTGCTGAGATGTGACTGTACGTGCTGAGATGTGACTGTACGTGCAGAGATGTGACTGTACGTGCTGAGATGTGACTGTACGTGCAGAGATGTGACTGTACGTGCAGAGATGTGACTGTACGTGCAGAGATGTGACTGTACGTGCTGAGATGTGACTGTACGTGCTGAGATGTGACTGTACGTGCTGAGATGTGACTGTACGTGCAGAGATGTGACTGTACGTGCTGAGATGTGACTGTACGTGCTGAGATGTGACTGTACGTGCAGAGATGTGACTGTACGTGCAGAGATGTGACTGTACGTGCTGAGATGTGACTGTACGTGCAGAGATGTGACTGTACGTGCAGAGATGTGACTGTACGTGCTGAGATGTGACTGTACGTGCTGAGATGTGACTGTACGTGCTGAGATGTGACTGTACGTGCTGAGATGTGACTGTACGTGCTGAGATGTGACTGTACGTGCTGAGATGTGACTGTACGTGCTGAGATGTGACTGTACGTGCTGAGATGTGACTGTACGTGCAGAGATGTGACTGTACGTGCAGAGATGTGACTGTACGTGCTGAGATGTGACTGTACGTGCAGAGATGTGACTGTACGTGCTGAGATGTGACTGTACGTGCAGAGATGTGACTGTACGTGCTGAGATGTGACTGTACGTGCAGAGATGTGACTGTACGTGCAGAGATGTGACTGTACGTGCTGAGATGTGACTGTACGTGCTGAGATGTGACTGTACGTGCAGAGATGTGACTGTACGTGCTGAGATGTGACTGTACGTGCAGAGATGTGACTGTACGTGCAGAGATGTGACTGTACGTGCTGAGATGTGACTGTACGTGCTGAGATGTGACTGTACGTGCTGAGATGTGACTGTACGTGCAGAGATGTGACTGTACGTGCAGAGATGTGACTGTACGTGCTGAGATGTGACTGTACGTGCAGAGATGTGACTGTACGTGCTGAGATGTGACTGTACGTGCTGAGATGTGACTGTACGTGCAGAGATGTGACTGTACGTGCTGAGATGTGACTGTACGTGCAGAGATGTGACTGTACGTGCAGAGATGTGACTGTACGTGCAGAGATGTGACTGTACGTGCAGAGATGTGACTGTACGTGCAGAGATGTGACTGTACGTGCAGAGATGTGACTGTACGTGCTGAGATGTGACTGTACGTGCAGAGATGTGACTGTACGTGCAGAGATGTGACTGTACGTGCTGAGATGTGACTGTACGTGCTGAGATGTGACTGTACGTGCAGAGATGTGACTGTACGTGCTGAGATGTGACTGTACGTGCAGAGATGTGACTGTACGTGCTGAGATGTGACTGTACGTGCTGAGATGTGACTGTACGTGCTGAGATGTGACTGTACGTGCAGAGATGTGACTGTACGTGCTGAGATGTGACTGTACGTGCTGAGATGTGACTGTACGTGCAGAGATGTGACTGTACGTGCTGAGATGTGACTGTACGTGCAGAGATGTGACTGTACGTGCTGAGATGTGACTGTACGTGCTGAGATGTGACTGTACGTGCTGAGATGTGACTGTACGTGCAGAGATGTGACTGTACGTGCTGAGATGTGACTGTACGTGCTGAGATGTGACTGTACGTGCAGAGATGTGACTGTACGTGCTGAGATGTGACTGTACGTGCAGAGATGTGACTGTACGTGCAGAGATGTGACTGTACGTGCAGAGATGTGACTGTACGTGCTGAGATGTGACTGTACGTGCTGAGATGTGACTGTACGTGCTGAGATGTGACTGTACGTGCTGAGATGTGACTGTACGTGCAGAGATGTGACTGTACGTGCTGAGATGTGACTGTACGTGCTGAGATGTGACTGTACGTGCAGAGATGTGACTGTACGTGCAGAGATGTGACTGTACGTGCAGAGATGTGACTGTACGTGCTGAGATGTGACTGTACGTGCAGAGATGTGACTGTACGTGCTGAGATGTGACTGTACGTGCTGAGATGTGACTGTACGTGCTGAGATGTGACTGTACGTGCAGAGATGTGACTGTACGTGCTGAGATGTGACTGTACGTGCTGAGATGTGACTGTACGTGCAGAGATGTGACTGTACGTGCTGAGATGTGACTGTACGTGCTGAGATGTGACTGTACGTGCAGAGATGTGACTGTACGTGCAGAGATGTGACTGTACGTGCTGAGATGTGACTGTACGTGCTGAGATGTGACTGTACGTGCAGAGATGTGACTGTACGTGCAGAGATGTGACTGTACGTGCTGAGATGTGACTGTACGTGCAGAGATGTGACTGTACGTGCTGAGATGTGACTGTACGTGCAGAGATGTGACTGTACGTGCAGAGATGTGACTGTACGTGCTGAGATGTGACTGTACGTGCTGAGATGTGACTGTACGTGCAGAGATGTGACTGTACGTGCTGAGATGTGACTGTACGTGCAGAGATGTGACTGTACGTGCAGAGATGTGACTGTACGTGCAGAGATGTGACTGTACGTGCTGAGATGTGACTGTACGTGCTGAGATGTGACTGTACGTGCTGAGATGTGACTGTACGTGCAGAGATGTGACTGTACGTGCTGAGATGTGACTGTACGTGCTGAGATGTGACTGTACGTGCAGAGATGTGACTGTACGTGCAGAGATGTGACTGTACGTGCAGAGATGTGACTGTACGTGCTGAGATGTGACTGTACGTGCTGAGATGTGACTGTACGTGCTGAGATGTGACTGTACGTGCAGAGATGTGACTGTACGTGCTGAGATGTGACTGTACGTGCTGAGATGTGACTGTACGTGCAGAGATGTGACTGTACGTGCTGAGATGTGACTGTACGTGCTGAGATGTGACTGTACGTGCAGAGATGTGACTGTACGTGCAGAGATGTGACTGTACGTGCTGAGATGTGACTGTACGTGCTGAGATGTGACTGTACGTGCTGAGATGTGACTGTACGTGCTGAGATGTGACTGTACGTGCAGAGATGTGACTGTACGTGCTGAGATGTGACTGTACGTGCTGAGATGTGACTGTACGTGCAGAGATGTGACTGTACGTGCTGAGATGTGACTGTACGTGCTGAGATGTGACTGTACGTGCAGAGATGTGACTGTACGTGCTGAGATGTGACTGTACGTGCAGAGATGTGACTGTACGTGCTGAGATGTGACTGTACGTGCAGAGATGTGACTGTACGTGCTGAGATGTGACTGTACGTGCTGAGATGTGACTGTACGTGCTGAGATGTGACTGTACGTGCAGAGATGTGACTGTACGTGCTGAGATGTGACTGTACGTGCTGAGATGTGACTGTACGTGCAGAGATGTGACTGTACGTGCTGAGATGTGACTGTACGTGCTGAGATGTGACTGTACGTGCAGAGATGTGACTGTACGTGCAGAGATGTGACTGTACGTGCTGAGATGTGACTGTACGTGCTGAGATGTGACTGTACGTGCAGAGATGTGACTGTACGTGCAGAGATGTGACTGTACGTGCTGAGATGTGACTGTACGTGCAGAGATGTGACTGTACGTGCTGAGATGTGACTGTACGTGCAGAGATGTGACTGTACGTGCAGAGATGTGACTGTACGTGCTGAGATGTGACTGTACGTGCTGAGATGTGACTGTACGTGCAGAGATGTGACTGTACGTGCTGAGATGTGACTGTACGTGCAGAGATGTGACTGTACGTGCAGAGATGTGACTGTACGTGCAGAGATGTGACTGTACGTGCTGAGATGTGACTGTACGTGCAGAGATGTGACTGTACGTGCAGAGATGTGACTGTACGTGCAGAGATGTGACTGTACGTGCAGAGATGTGACTGTACGTGCTGAGATGTGACTGTACGTGCTGAGATGTGACTGTACGTGCTGAGATGTGACTGTACGTGCAGAGATGTGACTGTACGTGCTGAGATGTGACTGTACGTGCTGAGATGTGACTGTACGTGCAGAGATGTGACTGTACGTGCTGAGATGTGACTGTACGTGCTGAGATGTGACTGTACGTGCAGAGATGTGACTGTACGTGCAGAGATGTGACTGTACGTGCTGAGATGTGACTGTACGTGCAGAGATGTGACTGTACGTGCAGAGATGTGACTGTACGTGCTGAGATGTGACTGTACGTGCTGAGATGTGACTGTACGTGCAGAGATGTGACTGTACGTGCTGAGATGTGACTGTACGTGCAGAGATGTGACTGTACGTGCAGAGATGTGACTGTACGTGCTGAGATGTGACTGTACGTGCAGAGATGTGACTGTACGTGCAGAGATGTGACTGTACGTGCAGAGATGTGACTGTACGTGCAGAGATGTGACTGTACGTGCAGAGATGTGACTGTACGTGCTGAGATGTGACTGTACGTGCTGAGATGTGACTGTACGTGCTGAGATGTGACTGTACGTGCAGAGATGTGACTGTACGTGCTGAGATGTGACTGTACGTGCTGAGATGTGACTGTACGTGCAGAGATGTGACTGTACGTGCTGAGATGTGACTGTACGTGCTGAGATGTGACTGTACGTGCAGAGATGTGACTGTACGTGCAGAGATGTGACTGTACGTGCTGAGATGTGACTGTACGTGCTGAGATGTGACTGTACGTGCTGAGATGTGACTGTACGTGCTGAGATGTGACTGTACGTGCAGAGATGTGACTGTACGTGCTGAGATGTGACTGTACGTGCTGAGATGTGACTGTACGTGCTGAGATGTGACTGTACGTGCTGAGATGTGACTGTACGTGCTGAGATGTGACTGTACGTGCAGAGATGTGACTGTACGTGCAGAGATGTGACTGTACGTGCAGAGATGTGACTGTACGTGCAGAGATGTGACTGTACGTGCAGAGATGTGACTGTACGTGCTGAGATGTGACTGTACGTGCTGAGATGTGACTGTACGTGCTGAGATGTGACTGTACGTGCAGAGATGTGACTGTACGTGCTGAGATGTGACTGTACGTGCTGAGATGTGACTGTACGTGCTGAGATGTGACTGTACGTGCAGAGATGTGACTGTACGTGCAGAGATGTGACTGTACGTGCTGAGATGTGACTGTACGTGCTGAGATGTGACTGTACGTGCTGAGATGTGACTGTACGTGCAGAGATGTGACTGTACGTGCTGAGATGTGACTGTACGTGCTGAGATGTGACTGTACGTGCAGAGATGTGACTGTACGTGCTGAGATGTGACTGTACGTGCTGAGATGTGACTGTACGTGCAGAGATGTGACTGTACGTGCAGAGATGTGACTGTACGTGCTGAGATGTGACTGTACGTGCTGAGATGTGACTGTACGTGCTGAGATGTGACTGTACGTGCTGAGATGTGACTGTACGTGCAGAGATGTGACTGTACGTGCTGAGATGTGACTGTACGTGCTGAGATGTGACTGTACGTGCAGAGATGTGACTGTACGTGCTGAGATGTGACTGTACGTGCTGAGATGTGACTGTACGTGCAGAGATGTGACTGTACGTGCAGAGATGTGACTGTACGTGCAGAGATGTGACTGTACGTGCAGAGATGTGACTGTACGTGCAGAGATGTGACTGTACGTGCTGAGATGTGACTGTACGTGCTGAGATGTGACTGTACGTGCTGAGATGTGACTGTACGTGCTGAGATGTGACTGTACGTGCTGAGATGTGACTGTACGTGCTGAGATGTGACTGTACGTGCTGAGATGTGACTGTACGTGCAGAGATGTGACTGTACGTGCTGAGATGTGACTGTACGTGCTGAGATGTGACTGTACGTGCAGAGATGTGACTGTACGTGCTGAGATGTGACTGTACGTGCTGAGATGTGACTGTACGTGCTGAGATGTGACTGTACGTGCTGAGATGTGACTGTACGTGCTGAGATGTGACTGTACGTGCTGAGATGTGACTGTACGTGCAGAGATGTGACTGTACGTGCTGAGATGTGACTGTACGTGCAGAGATGTGACTGTACGTGCTGAGATGTGACTGTACGTGCTGAGATGTGACTGTACGTGCAGAGATGTGACTGTACGTGCTGAGATGTGACTGTACGTGCAGAGATGTGACTGTACGTGCTGAGATGTGACTGTACGTGCTGAGATGTGACTGTACGTGCAGAGATGTGACTGTACGTGCTGAGATGTGACTGTACGTGCTGAGATGTGACTGTACGTGCTGAGATGTGACTGTACGTGCAGAGATGTGACTGTACGTGCTGAGATGTGACTGTACGTGCAGAGATGTGACTGTACGTGCAGAGATGTGACTGTACGTGCTGAGATGTGACTGTACGTGCTGAGATGTGACTGTACGTGCTGAGATGTGACTGTACGTGCAGAGATGTGACTGTACGTGCAGAGATGTGACTGTACGTGCAGAGATGTGACTGTACGTGCAGAGATGTGACTGTACGTGCTGAGATGTGACTGTACGTGCTGAGATGTGACTGTACGTGCAGAGATGTGACTGTACGTGCTGAGATGTGACTGTACGTGCAGAGATGTGACTGTACGTGCAGAGATGTGACTGTACGTGCAGAGATGTGACTGTACGTGCAGAGATGTGACTGTACGTGCAGAGATGTGACTGTACGTGCTGAGATGTGACTGTACGTGCTGAGATGTGACTGTACGTGCAGAGATGTGACTGTACGTGCAGAGATGTGACTGTACGTGCTGAGATGTGACTGTACGTGCAGAGATGTGACTGTACGTGCAGAGATGTGACTGTACGTGCAGAGATGTGACTGTACGTGCAGAGATGTGACTGTACGTGCTGAGATGTGACTGTACGTGCAGAGATGTGACTGTACGTGCTGAGATGTGACTGTACGTGCAGAGATGTGACTGTACGTGCTGAGATGTGACTGTACGTGCAGAGATGTGACTGTACGTGCTGAGATGTGACTGTACGTGCTGAGATGTGACTGTACGTGCTGAGATGTGACTGTACGTGCAGAGATGTGACTGTACGTGCTGAGATGTGACTGTACGTGCAGAGATGTGACTGTACGTGCTGAGATGTGACTGTACGTGCAGAGATGTGACTGTACGTGCTGAGATGTGACTGTACGTGCTGAGATGTGACTGTACGTGCTGAGATGTGACTGTACGTGCAGAGATGTGACTGTACGTGCTGAGATGTGACTGTACGTGCAGAGATGTGACTGTACGTGCAGAGATGTGACTGTACGTGCTGAGATGTGACTGTACGTGCAGAGATGTGACTGTACGTGCAGAGATGTGACTGTACGTGCTGAGATGTGACTGTACGTGCTGAGATGTGACTGTACGTGCTGAGATGTGACTGTACGTGCTGAGATGTGACTGTACGTGCAGAGATGTGACTGTACGTGCAGAGATGTGACTGTACGTGCTGAGATGTGACTGTACGTGCTGAGATGTGACTGTACGTGCAGAGATGTGACTGTACGTGCTGAGATGTGACTGTACGTGCAGAGATGTGACTGTACGTGCAGAGATGTGACTGTACGTGCTGAGATGTGACTGTACGTGCAGAGATGTGACTGTACGTGCTGAGATGTGACTGTACGTGCAGAGATGTGACTGTACGTGCTGAGATGTGACTGTACGTGCAGAGATGTGACTGTACGTGCAGAGATGTGACTGTACGTGCTGAGATGTGACTGTACGTGCTGAGATGTGACTGTACGTGCAGAGATGTGACTGTACGTGCTGAGATGTGACTGTACGTGCTGAGATGTGACTGTACGTGCTGAGATGTGACTGTACGTGCAGAGATGTGACTGTACGTGCTGAGATGTGACTGTACGTGCAGAGATGTGACTGTACGTGCTGAGATGTGACTGTACGTGCAGAGATGTGACTGTACGTGCTGAGATGTGACTGTACGTGCAGAGATGTGACTGTACGTGCTGAGATGTGACTGTACGTGCTGAGATGTGACTGTACGTGCTGAGATGTGACTGTACGTGCTGAGATGTGACTGTACGTGCTGAGATGTGACTGTACGTGCAGAGATGTGACTGTACGTGCTGAGATGTGACTGTACGTGCAGAGATGTGACTGTACGTGCTGAGATGTGACTGTACGTGCAGAGATGTGACTGTACGTGCTGAGATGTGACTGTACGTGCTGAGATGTGACTGTACGTGCAGAGATGTGACTGTACGTGCAGAGATGTGACTGTACGTGCAGAGATGTGACTGTACGTGCTGAGATGTGACTGTACGTGCTGAGATGTGACTGTACGTGCTGAGATGTGACTGTACGTGCAGAGATGTGACTGTACGTGCTGAGATGTGACTGTACGTGCTGAGATGTGACTGTACGTGCAGAGATGTGACTGTACGTGCTGAGATGTGACTGTACGTGCTGAGATGTGACTGTACGTGCAGAGATGTGACTGTACGTGCAGAGATGTGACTGTACGTGCTGAGATGTGACTGTACGTGCTGAGATGTGACTGTACGTGCTGAGATGTGACTGTACGTGCTGAGATGTGACTGTACGTGCAGAGATGTGACTGTACGTGCTGAGATGTGACTGTACGTGCTGAGATGTGACTGTACGTGCAGAGATGTGACTGTACGTGCTGAGATGTGACTGTACGTGCTGAGATGTGACTGTACGTGCAGAGATGTGACTGTACGTGCAGAGATGTGACTGTACGTGCTGAGATGTGACTGTACGTGCAGAGATGTGACTGTACGTGCAGAGATGTGACTGTACGTGCTGAGATGTGACTGTACGTGCTGAGATGTGACTGTACGTGCTGAGATGTGACTGTACGTGCAGAGATGTGACTGTACGTGCTGAGATGTGACTGTACGTGCTGAGATGTGACTGTACGTGCAGAGATGTGACTGTACGTGCAGAGATGTGACTGTACGTGCTGAGATGTGACTGTACGTGCAGAGATGTGACTGTACGTGCAGAGATGTGACTGTACGTGCTGAGATGTGACTGTACGTGCTGAGATGTGACTGTACGTGCTGAGATGTGACTGTACGTGCTGAGATGTGACTGTACGTGCTGAGATGTGACTGTACGTGCTGAGATGTGACTGTACGTGCAGAGATGTGACTGTACGTGCTGAGATGTGACTGTACGTGCAGAGATGTGACTGTACGTGCAGAGATGTGACTGTACGTGCTGAGATGTGACTGTACGTGCAGAGATGTGACTGTACGTGCTGAGATGTGACTGTACGTGCAGAGATGTGACTGTACGTGCTGAGATGTGACTGTACGTGCAGAGATGTGACTGTACGTGCAGAGATGTGACTGTACGTGCTGAGATGTGACTGTACGTGCTGAGATGTGACTGTACGTGCAGAGATGTGACTGTACGTGCTGAGATGTGACTGTACGTGCAGAGATGTGACTGTACGTGCAGAGATGTGACTGTACGTGCTGAGATGTGACTGTACGTGCAGAGATGTGACTGTACGTGCTGAGATGTGACTGTACGTGCAGAGATGTGACTGTACGTGCTGAGATGTGACTGTACGTGCAGAGATGTGACTGTACGTGCTGAGATGTGACTGTACGTGCAGAGATGTGACTGTACGTGCAGAGATGTGACTGTACGTGCTGAGATGTGACTGTACGTGCAGAGATGTGACTGTACGTGCAGAGATGTGACTGTACGTGCTGAGATGTGACTGTACGTGCAGAGATGTGACTGTACGTGCAGAGATGTGACTGTACGTGCAGAGATGTGACTGTACGTGCAGAGATGTGACTGTACGTGCTGAGATGTGACTGTACGTGCAGAGATGTGACTGTACGTGCTGAGATGTGACTGTACGTGCAGAGATGTGACTGTACGTGCTGAGATGTGACTGTACGTGCTGAGATGTGACTGTACGTGCAGAGATGTGACTGTACGTGCTGAGATGTGACTGTACGTGCTGAGATGTGACTGTACGTGCAGAGATGTGACTGTACGTGCAGAGATGTGACTGTACGTGCTGAGATGTGACTGTACGTGCAGAGATGTGACTGTACGTGCAGAGATGTGACTGTACGTGCTGAGATGTGACTGTACGTGCTGAGATGTGACTGTACGTGCTGAGATGTGACTGTACGTGCTGAGATGTGACTGTACGTGCTGAGATGTGACTGTACGTGCTGAGATGTGACTGTACGTGCAGAGATGTGACTGTACGTGCTGAGATGTGACTGTACGTGCAGAGATGTGACTGTACGTGCAGAGATGTGACTGTACGTGCTGAGATGTGACTGTACGTGCAGAGATGTGACTGTACGTGCTGAGATGTGACTGTACGTGCAGAGATGTGACTGTACGTGCTGAGATGTGACTGTACGTGCAGAGATGTGACTGTACGTGCAGAGATGTGACTGTACGTGCTGAGATGTGACTGTACGTGCTGAGATGTGACTGTACGTGCAGAGATGTGACTGTACGTGCTGAGATGTGACTGTACGTGCAGAGATGTGACTGTACGTGCAGAGATGTGACTGTACGTGCTGAGATGTGACTGTACGTGCTGAGATGTGACTGTACGTGCTGAGATGTGACTGTACGTGCAGAGATGTGACTGTACGTGCAGAGATGTGACTGTACGTGCAGAGATGTGACTGTACGTGCTGAGATGTGACTGTACGTGCTGAGATGTGACTGTACGTGCTGAGATGTGACTGTACGTGCTGAGATGTGACTGTACGTGCTGAGATGTGACTGTACGTGCAGAGATGTGACTGTACGTGCTGAGATGTGACTGTACGTGCAGAGATGTGACTGTACGTGCAGAGATGTGACTGTACGTGCTGAGATGTGACTGTACGTGCAGAGATGTGACTGTACGTGCTGAGATGTGACTGTACGTGCAGAGATGTGACTGTACGTGCTGAGATGTGACTGTACGTGCTGAGATGTGACTGTACGTGCAGAGATGTGACTGTACGTGCAGAGATGTGACTGTACGTGCAGAGATGTGACTGTACGTGCAGAGATGTGACTGTACGTGCTGAGATGTGACTGTACGTGCAGAGATGTGACTGTACGTGCTGAGATGTGACTGTACGTGCAGAGATGTGACTGTACGTGCTGAGATGTGACTGTACGTGCAGAGATGTGACTGTACGTGCTGAGATGTGACTGTACGTGCTGAGATGTGACTGTACGTGCTGAGATGTGACTGTACGTGCAGAGATGTGACTGTACGTGCTGAGATGTGACTGTACGTGCAGAGATGTGACTGTACGTGCTGAGATGTGACTGTACGTGCAGAGATGTGACTGTACGTGCTGAGATGTGACTGTACGTGCAGAGATGTGACTGTACGTGCTGAGATGTGACTGTACGTGCAGAGATGTGACTGTACGTGCTGAGATGTGACTGTACGTGCAGAGATGTGACTGTACGTGCAGAGATGTGACTGTACGTGCAGAGATGTGACTGTACGTGCAGAGATGTGACTGTACGTGCAGAGATGTGACTGTACGTGCAGAGATGTGACTGTACGTGCAGAGATGTGACTGTACGTGCTGAGATGTGACTGTACGTGCTGAGATGTGACTGTACGTGCTGAGATGTGACTGTACGTGCTGAGATGTGACTGTACGTGCAGAGATGTGACTGTACGTGCAGAGATGTGACTGTACGTGCTGAGATGTGACTGTACGTGCTGAGATGTGACTGTACGTGCAGAGATGTGACTGTACGTGCTGAGATGTGACTGTACGTGCTGAGATGTGACTGTACGTGCAGAGATGTGACTGTACGTGCTGAGATGTGACTGTACGTGCAGAGATGTGACTGTACGTGCTGAGATGTGACTGTACGTGCAGAGATGTGACTGTACGTGCTGAGATGTGACTGTACGTGCTGAGATGTGACTGTACGTGCAGAGATGTGACTGTACGTGCTGAGATGTGACTGTACGTGCTGAGATGTGACTGTACGTGCAGAGATGTGACTGTACGTGCTGAGATGTGACTGTACGTGCTGAGATGTGACTGTACGTGCTGAGATGTGACTGTACGTGCAGAGATGTGACTGTACGTGCTGAGATGTGACTGTACGTGCAGAGATGTGACTGTACGTGCTGAGATGTGACTGTACGTGCAGAGATGTGACTGTACGTGCTGAGATGTGACTGTACGTGCTGAGATGTGACTGTACGTGCTGAGATGTGACTGTACGTGCTGAGATGTGACTGTACGTGCTGAGATGTGACTGTACGTGCTGAGATGTGACTGTACGTGCTGAGATGTGACTGTACGTGCAGAGATGTGACTGTACGTGCTGAGATGTGACTGTACGTGCAGAGATGTGACTGTACGTGCTGAGATGTGACTGTACGTGCAGAGATGTGACTGTACGTGCTGAGATGTGACTGTACGTGCTGAGATGTGACTGTACGTGCAGAGATGTGACTGTACGTGCTGAGATGTGACTGTACGTGCTGAGATGTGACTGTACGTGCAGAGATGTGACTGTACGTGCAGAGATGTGACTGTACGTGCTGAGATGTGACTGTACGTGCTGAGATGTGACTGTACGTGCAGAGATGTGACTGTACGTGCTGAGATGTGACTGTACGTGCTGAGATGTGACTGTACGTGCAGAGATGTGACTGTACGTGCTGAGATGTGACTGTACGTGCTGAGATGTGACTGTACGTGCTGAGATGTGACTGTACGTGCAGAGATGTGACTGTACGTGCTGAGATGTGACTGTACGTGCAGAGATGTGACTGTACGTGCTGAGATGTGACTGTACGTGCTGAGATGTGACTGTACGTGCTGAGATGTGACTGTACGTGCAGAGATGTGACTGTACGTGCTGAGATGTGACTGTACGTGCTGAGATGTGACTGTACGTGCTGAGATGTGACTGTACGTGCTGAGATGTGACTGTACGTGCTGAGATGTGACTGTACGTGCAGAGATGTGACTGTACGTGCTGAGATGTGACTGTACGTGCAGAGATGTGACTGTACGTGCTGAGATGTGACTGTACGTGCAGAGATGTGACTGTACGTGCTGAGATGTGACTGTACGTGCTGAGATGTGACTGTACGTGCAGAGATGTGACTGTACGTGCAGAGATGTGACTGTACGTGCAGAGATGTGACTGTACGTGCTGAGATGTGACTGTACGTGCTGAGATGTGACTGTACGTGCTGAGATGTGACTGTACGTGCAGAGATGTGACTGTACGTGCTGAGATGTGACTGTACGTGCTGAGATGTGACTGTACGTGCAGAGATGTGACTGTACGTGCTGAGATGTGACTGTACGTGCTGAGATGTGACTGTACGTGCAGAGATGTGACTGTACGTGCAGAGATGTGACTGTACGTGCTGAGATGTGACTGTACGTGCTGAGATGTGACTGTACGTGCTGAGATGTGACTGTACGTGCTGAGATGTGACTGTACGTGCAGAGATGTGACTGTACGTGCTGAGATGTGACTGTACGTGCTGAGATGTGACTGTACGTGCAGAGATGTGACTGTACGTGCTGAGATGTGACTGTACGTGCTGAGATGTGACTGTACGTGCAGAGATGTGACTGTACGTGCAGAGATGTGACTGTACGTGCTGAGATGTGACTGTACGTGCAGAGATGTGACTGTACGTGCTGAGATGTGACTGTACGTGCTGAGATGTGACTGTACGTGCTGAGATGTGACTGTACGTGCTGAGATGTGACTGTACGTGCAGAGATGTGACTGTACGTGCTGAGATGTGACTGTACGTGCTGAGATGTGACTGTACGTGCAGAGATGTGACTGTACGTGCAGAGATGTGACTGTACGTGCAGAGATGTGACTGTACGTGCTGAGATGTGACTGTACGTGCAGAGATGTGACTGTACGTGCTGAGATGTGACTGTACGTGCAGAGATGTGACTGTACGTGCTGAGATGTGACTGTACGTGCAGAGATGTGACTGTACGTGCTGAGATGTGACTGTACGTGCTGAGATGTGACTGTACGTGCTGAGATGTGACTGTACGTGCAGAGATGTGACTGTACGTGCTGAGATGTGACTGTACGTGCAGAGATGTGACTGTACGTGCTGAGATGTGACTGTACGTGCAGAGATGTGACTGTACGTGCTGAGATGTGACTGTACGTGCTGAGATGTGACTGTACGTGCTGAGATGTGACTGTACGTGCAGAGATGTGACTGTACGTGCAGAGATGTGACTGTACGTGCAGAGATGTGACTGTACGTGCAGAGATGTGACTGTACGTGCTGAGATGTGACTGTACGTGCAGAGATGTGACTGTACGTGCAGAGATGTGACTGTACGTGCTGAGATGTGACTGTACGTGCTGAGATGTGACTGTACGTGCTGAGATGTGACTGTACGTGCTGAGATGTGACTGTACGTGCTGAGATGTGACTGTACGTGCTGAGATGTGACTGTACGTGCAGAGATGTGACTGTACGTGCTGAGATGTGACTGTACGTGCAGAGATGTGACTGTACGTGCTGAGATGTGACTGTACGTGCAGAGATGTGACTGTACGTGCTGAGATGTGACTGTACGTGCTGAGATGTGACTGTACGTGCTGAGATGTGACTGTACGTGCAGAGATGTGACTGTACGTGCAGAGATGTGACTGTACGTGCTGAGATGTGACTGTACGTGCTGAGATGTGACTGTACGTGCTGAGATGTGACTGTACGTGCAGAGATGTGACTGTACGTGCTGAGATGTGACTGTACGTGCTGAGATGTGACTGTACGTGCAGAGATGTGACTGTACGTGCTGAGATGTGACTGTACGTGCTGAGATGTGACTGTACGTGCAGAGATGTGACTGTACGTGCAGAGATGTGACTGTACGTGCTGAGATGTGACTGTACGTGCTGAGATGTGACTGTACGTGCTGAGATGTGACTGTACGTGCTGAGATGTGACTGTACGTGCAGAGATGTGACTGTACGTGCTGAGATGTGACTGTACGTGCTGAGATGTGACTGTACGTGCAGAGATGTGACTGTACGTGCTGAGATGTGACTGTACGTGCTGAGATGTGACTGTACGTGCAGAGATGTGACTGTACGTGCAGAGATGTGACTGTACGTGCTGAGATGTGACTGTACGTGCAGAGATGTGACTGTACGTGCTGAGATGTGACTGTACGTGCTGAGATGTGACTGTACGTGCTGAGATGTGACTGTACGTGCTGAGATGTGACTGTACGTGCAGAGATGTGACTGTACGTGCTGAGATGTGACTGTACGTGCTGAGATGTGACTGTACGTGCAGAGATGTGACTGTACGTGCAGAGATGTGACTGTACGTGCAGAGATGTGACTGTACGTGCTGAGATGTGACTGTACGTGCAGAGATGTGACTGTACGTGCTGAGATGTGACTGTACGTGCAGAGATGTGACTGTACGTGCTGAGATGTGACTGTACGTGCAGAGATGTGACTGTACGTGCTGAGATGTGACTGTACGTGCTGAGATGTGACTGTACGTGCTGAGATGTGACTGTACGTGCAGAGATGTGACTGTACGTGCTGAGATGTGACTGTACGTGCAGAGATGTGACTGTACGTGCTGAGATGTGACTGTACGTGCAGAGATGTGACTGTACGTGCTGAGATGTGACTGTACGTGCTGAGATGTGACTGTACGTGCTGAGATGTGACTGTACGTGCAGAGATGTGACTGTACGTGCTGAGATGTGACTGTACGTGCAGAGATGTGACTGTACGTGCAGAGATGTGACTGTACGTGCTGAGATGTGACTGTACGTGCAGAGATGTGACTGTACGTGCAGAGATGTGACTGTACGTGCTGAGATGTGACTGTACGTGCTGAGATGTGACTGTACGTGCTGAGATGTGACTGTACGTGCTGAGATGTGACTGTACGTGCAGAGATGTGACTGTACGTGCAGAGATGTGACTGTACGTGCTGAGATGTGACTGTACGTGCTGAGATGTGACTGTACGTGCAGAGATGTGACTGTACGTGCTGAGATGTGACTGTACGTGCAGAGATGTGACTGTACGTGCAGAGATGTGACTGTACGTGCTGAGATGTGACTGTACGTGCAGAGATGTGACTGTACGTGCAGAGATGTGACTGTACGTGCAGAGATGTGACTGTACGTGCTGAGATGTGACTGTACGTGCAGAGATGTGACTGTACGTGCAGAGATGTGACTGTACGTGCTGAGATGTGACTGTACGTGCTGAGATGTGACTGTACGTGCTGAGATGTGACTGTACGTGCTGAGATGTGACTGTACGTGCTGAGATGTGACTGTACGTGCTGAGATGTGACTGTACGTGCAGAGATGTGACTGTACGTGCTGAGATGTGACTGTACGTGCAGAGATGTGACTGTACGTGCTGAGATGTGACTGTACGTGCAGAGATGTGACTGTACGTGCTGAGATGTGACTGTACGTGCAGAGATGTGACTGTACGTGCTGAGATGTGACTGTACGTGCTGAGATGTGACTGTACGTGCTGAGATGTGACTGTACGTGCAGAGATGTGACTGTACGTGCTGAGATGTGACTGTACGTGCTGAGATGTGACTGTACGTGCAGAGATGTGACTGTACGTGCTGAGATGTGACTGTACGTGCAGAGATGTGACTGTACGTGCTGAGATGTGACTGTACGTGCAGAGATGTGACTGTACGTGCTGAGATGTGACTGTACGTGCTGAGATGTGACTGTACGTGCAGAGATGTGACTGTACGTGCAGAGATGTGACTGTACGTGCAGAGATGTGACTGTACGTGCTGAGATGTGACTGTACGTGCTGAGATGTGACTGTACGTGCTGAGATGTGACTGTACGTGCTGAGATGTGACTGTACGTGCTGAGATGTGACTGTACGTGCTGAGATGTGACTGTACGTGCAGAGATGTGACTGTACGTGCTGAGATGTGACTGTACGTGCTGAGATGTGACTGTACGTGCTGAGATGTGACTGTACGTGCAGAGATGTGACTGTACGTGCTGAGATGTGACTGTACGTGCTGAGATGTGACTGTACGTGCTGAGATGTGACTGTACGTGCTGAGATGTGACTGTACGTGCTGAGATGTGACTGTACGTGCAGAGATGTGACTGTACGTGCTGAGATGTGACTGTACGTGCTGAGATGTGACTGTACGTGCAGAGATGTGACTGTACGTGCTGAGATGTGACTGTACGTGCTGAGATGTGACTGTACGTGCAGAGATGTGACTGTACGTGCAGAGATGTGACTGTACGTGCTGAGATGTGACTGTACGTGCAGAGATGTGACTGTACGTGCAGAGATGTGACTGTACGTGCTGAGATGTGACTGTACGTGCTGAGATGTGACTGTACGTGCTGAGATGTGACTGTACGTGCAGAGATGTGACTGTACGTGCTGAGATGTGACTGTACGTGCTGAGATGTGACTGTACGTGCTGAGATGTGACTGTACGTGCAGAGATGTGACTGTACGTGCTGAGATGTGACTGTACGTGCTGAGATGTGACTGTACGTGCAGAGATGTGACTGTACGTGCAGAGATGTGACTGTACGTGCTGAGATGTGACTGTACGTGCTGAGATGTGACTGTACGTGCTGAGATGTGACTGTACGTGCTGAGATGTGACTGTACGTGCTGAGATGTGACTGTACGTGCTGAGATGTGACTGTACGTGCAGAGATGTGACTGTACGTGCTGAGATGTGACTGTACGTGCTGAGATGTGACTGTACGTGCAGAGATGTGACTGTACGTGCTGAGATGTGACTGTACGTGCAGAGATGTGACTGTACGTGCTGAGATGTGACTGTACGTGCTGAGATGTGACTGTACGTGCTGAGATGTGACTGTACGTGCTGAGATGTGACTGTACGTGCTGAGATGTGACTGTACGTGCAGAGATGTGACTGTACGTGCTGAGATGTGACTGTACGTGCTGAGATGTGACTGTACGTGCAGAGATGTGACTGTACGTGCTGAGATGTGACTGTACGTGCAGAGATGTGACTGTACGTGCAGAGATGTGACTGTACGTGCTGAGATGTGACTGTACGTGCAGAGATGTGACTGTACGTGCTGAGATGTGACTGTACGTGCAGAGATGTGACTGTACGTGCAGAGATGTGACTGTACGTGCAGAGATGTGACTGTACGTGCTGAGATGTGACTGTACGTGCAGAGATGTGACTGTACGTGCAGAGATGTGACTGTACGTGCTGAGATGTGACTGTACGTGCAGAGATGTGACTGTACGTGCAGAGATGTGACTGTACGTGCTGAGATGTGACTGTACGTGCAGAGATGTGACTGTACGTGCAGAGATGTGACTGTACGTGCTGAGATGTGACTGTACGTGCAGAGATGTGACTGTACGTGCTGAGATGTGACTGTACGTGCAGAGATGTGACTGTACGTGCTGAGATGTGACTGTACGTGCAGAGATGTGACTGTACGTGCTGAGATGTGACTGTACGTGCAGAGATGTGACTGTACGTGCTGAGATGTGACTGTACGTGCTGAGATGTGACTGTACGTGCTGAGATGTGACTGTACGTGCAGAGATGTGACTGTACGTGCTGAGATGTGACTGTACGTGCAGAGATGTGACTGTACGTGCTGAGATGTGACTGTACGTGCAGAGATGTGACTGTACGTGCTGAGATGTGACTGTACGTGCTGAGATGTGACTGTACGTGCTGAGATGTGACTGTACGTGCAGAGATGTGACTGTACGTGCAGAGATGTGACTGTACGTGCTGAGATGTGACTGTACGTGCAGAGATGTGACTGTACGTGCTGAGATGTGACTGTACGTGCAGAGATGTGACTGTACGTGCTGAGATGTGACTGTACGTGCTGAGATGTGACTGTACGTGCTGAGATGTGACTGTACGTGCTGAGATGTGACTGTACGTGCTGAGATGTGACTGTACGTGCAGAGATGTGACTGTACGTGCAGAGATGTGACTGTACGTGCTGAGATGTGACTGTACGTGCTGAGATGTGACTGTACGTGCAGAGATGTGACTGTACGTGCTGAGATGTGACTGTACGTGCAGAGATGTGACTGTACGTGCTGAGATGTGACTGTACGTGCTGAGATGTGACTGTACGTGCAGAGATGTGACTGTACGTGCTGAGATGTGACTGTACGTGCTGAGATGTGACTGTACGTGCAGAGATGTGACTGTACGTGCAGAGATGTGACTGTACGTGCTGAGATGTGACTGTACGTGCAGAGATGTGACTGTACGTGCAGAGATGTGACTGTACGTGCTGAGATGTGACTGTACGTGCTGAGATGTGACTGTACGTGCAGAGATGTGACTGTACGTGCTGAGATGTGACTGTACGTGCTGAGATGTGACTGTACGTGCTGAGATGTGACTGTACGTGCTGAGATGTGACTGTACGTGCTGAGATGTGACTGTACGTGCAGAGATGTGACTGTACGTGCTGAGATGTGACTGTACGTGCAGAGATGTGACTGTACGTGCTGAGATGTGACTGTACGTGCAGAGATGTGACTGTACGTGCTGAGATGTGACTGTACGTGCTGAGATGTGACTGTACGTGCTGAGATGTGACTGTACGTGCTGAGATGTGACTGTACGTGCTGAGATGTGACTGTACGTGCAGAGATGTGACTGTACGTGCTGAGATGTGACTGTACGTGCAGAGATGTGACTGTACGTGCTGAGATGTGACTGTACGTGCAGAGATGTGACTGTACGTGCTGAGATGTGACTGTACGTGCTGAGATGTGACTGTACGTGCTGAGATGTGACTGTACGTGCAGAGATGTGACTGTACGTGCAGAGATGTGACTGTACGTGCAGAGATGTGACTGTACGTGCTGAGATGTGACTGTACGTGCTGAGATGTGACTGTACGTGCAGAGATGTGACTGTACGTGCTGAGATGTGACTGTACGTGCTGAGATGTGACTGTACGTGCAGAGATGTGACTGTACGTGCTGAGATGTGACTGTACGTGCAGAGATGTGACTGTACGTGCAGAGATGTGACTGTACGTGCAGAGATGTGACTGTACGTGCAGAGATGTGACTGTACGTGCAGAGATGTGACTGTACGTGCAGAGATGTGACTGTACGTGCTGAGATGTGACTGTACGTGCAGAGATGTGACTGTACGTGCAGAGATGTGACTGTACGTGCTGAGATGTGACTGTACGTGCAGAGATGTGACTGTACGTGCAGAGATGTGACTGTACGTGCAGAGATGTGACTGTACGTGCAGAGATGTGACTGTACGTGCTGAGATGTGACTGTACGTGCAGAGATGTGACTGTACGTGCTGAGATGTGACTGTACGTGCAGAGATGTGACTGTACGTGCTGAGATGTGACTGTACGTGCAGAGATGTGACTGTACGTGCTGAGATGTGACTGTACGTGCTGAGATGTGACTGTACGTGCTGAGATGTGACTGTACGTGCAGAGATGTGACTGTACGTGCTGAGATGTGACTGTACGTGCAGAGATGTGACTGTACGTGCTGAGATGTGACTGTACGTGCAGAGATGTGACTGTACGTGCTGAGATGTGACTGTACGTGCTGAGATGTGACTGTACGTGCTGAGATGTGACTGTACGTGCAGAGATGTGACTGTACGTGCTGAGATGTGACTGTACGTGCTGAGATGTGACTGTACGTGCAGAGATGTGACTGTACGTGCTGAGATGTGACTGTACGTGCAGAGATGTGACTGTACGTGCTGAGATGTGACTGTACGTGCTGAGATGTGACTGTACGTGCTGAGATGTGACTGTACGTGCTGAGATGTGACTGTACGTGCTGAGATGTGACTGTACGTGCTGAGATGTGACTGTACGTGCAGAGATGTGACTGTACGTGCTGAGATGTGACTGTACGTGCTGAGATGTGACTGTACGTGCAGAGATGTGACTGTACGTGCTGAGATGTGACTGTACGTGCAGAGATGTGACTGTACGTGCTGAGATGTGACTGTACGTGCTGAGATGTGACTGTACGTGCAGAGATGTGACTGTACGTGCTGAGATGTGACTGTACGTGCAGAGATGTGACTGTACGTGCAGAGATGTGACTGTACGTGCAGAGATGTGACTGTACGTGCTGAGATGTGACTGTACGTGCAGAGATGTGACTGTACGTGCTGAGATGTGACTGTACGTGCAGAGATGTGACTGTACGTGCAGAGATGTGACTGTACGTGCTGAGATGTGACTGTACGTGCTGAGATGTGACTGTACGTGCTGAGATGTGACTGTACGTGCAGAGATGTGACTGTACGTGCTGAGATGTGACTGTACGTGCTGAGATGTGACTGTACGTGCTGAGATGTGACTGTACGTGCTGAGATGTGACTGTACGTGCTGAGATGTGACTGTACGTGCTGAGATGTGACTGTACGTGCAGAGATGTGACTGTACGTGCTGAGATGTGACTGTACGTGCAGAGATGTGACTGTACGTGCTGAGATGTGACTGTACGTGCAGAGATGTGACTGTACGTGCTGAGATGTGACTGTACGTGCTGAGATGTGACTGTACGTGCTGAGATGTGACTGTACGTGCAGAGATGTGACTGTACGTGCAGAGATGTGACTGTACGTGCTGAGATGTGACTGTACGTGCAGAGATGTGACTGTACGTGCTGAGATGTGACTGTACGTGCTGAGATGTGACTGTACGTGCAGAGATGTGACTGTACGTGCTGAGATGTGACTGTACGTGCTGAGATGTGACTGTACGTGCTGAGATGTGACTGTACGTGCAGAGATGTGACTGTACGTGCTGAGATGTGACTGTACGTGCAGAGATGTGACTGTACGTGCTGAGATGTGACTGTACGTGCTGAGATGTGACTGTACGTGCTGAGATGTGACTGTACGTGCTGAGATGTGACTGTACGTGCAGAGATGTGACTGTACGTGCAGAGATGTGACTGTACGTGCTGAGATGTGACTGTACGTGCAGAGATGTGACTGTACGTGCTGAGATGTGACTGTACGTGCAGAGATGTGACTGTACGTGCAGAGATGTGACTGTACGTGCTGAGATGTGACTGTACGTGCAGAGATGTGACTGTACGTGCTGAGATGTGACTGTACGTGCAGAGATGTGACTGTACGTGCTGAGATGTGACTGTACGTGCAGAGATGTGACTGTACGTGCTGAGATGTGACTGTACGTGCTGAGATGTGACTGTACGTGCTGAGATGTGACTGTACGTGCAGAGATGTGACTGTACGTGCTGAGATGTGACTGTACGTGCAGAGATGTGACTGTACGTGCTGAGATGTGACTGTACGTGCAGAGATGTGACTGTACGTGCTGAGATGTGACTGTACGTGCTGAGATGTGACTGTACGTGCTGAGATGTGACTGTACGTGCAGAGATGTGACTGTACGTGCAGAGATGTGACTGTACGTGCAGAGATGTGACTGTACGTGCAGAGATGTGACTGTACGTGCTGAGATGTGACTGTACGTGCAGAGATGTGACTGTACGTGCAGAGATGTGACTGTACGTGCTGAGATGTGACTGTACGTGCTGAGATGTGACTGTACGTGCTGAGATGTGACTGTACGTGCTGAGATGTGACTGTACGTGCAGAGATGTGACTGTACGTGCAGAGATGTGACTGTACGTGCTGAGATGTGACTGTACGTGCTGAGATGTGACTGTACGTGCAGAGATGTGACTGTACGTGCTGAGATGTGACTGTACGTGCAGAGATGTGACTGTACGTGCAGAGATGTGACTGTACGTGCTGAGATGTGACTGTACGTGCAGAGATGTGACTGTACGTGCTGAGATGTGACTGTACGTGCAGAGATGTGACTGTACGTGCAGAGATGTGACTGTACGTGCTGAGATGTGACTGTACGTGCTGAGATGTGACTGTACGTGCTGAGATGTGACTGTACGTGCAGAGATGTGACTGTACGTGCAGAGATGTGACTGTACGTGCTGAGATGTGACTGTACGTGCTGAGATGTGACTGTACGTGCAGAGATGTGACTGTACGTGCTGAGATGTGACTGTACGTGCTGAGATGTGACTGTACGTGCTGAGATGTGACTGTACGTGCAGAGATGTGACTGTACGTGCTGAGATGTGACTGTACGTGCAGAGATGTGACTGTACGTGCTGAGATGTGACTGTACGTGCAGAGATGTGACTGTACGTGCTGAGATGTGACTGTACGTGCAGAGATGTGACTGTACGTGCTGAGATGTGACTGTACGTGCTGAGATGTGACTGTACGTGCTGAGATGTGACTGTACGTGCTGAGATGTGACTGTACGTGCTGAGATGTGACTGTACGTGCAGAGATGTGACTGTACGTGCTGAGATGTGACTGTACGTGCAGAGATGTGACTGTACGTGCTGAGATGTGACTGTACGTGCAGAGATGTGACTGTACGTGCTGAGATGTGACTGTACGTGCTGAGATGTGACTGTACGTGCTGAGATGTGACTGTACGTGCAGAGATGTGACTGTACGTGCTGAGATGTGACTGTACGTGCAGAGATGTGACTGTACGTGCAGAGATGTGACTGTACGTGCTGAGATGTGACTGTACGTGCAGAGATGTGACTGTACGTGCAGAGATGTGACTGTACGTGCTGAGATGTGACTGTACGTGAGATGTGACTGTACGTGCTGAGATGTGACTGTACGTGCTGAGATGTGACTGTACGTGCAGAGATGTGACTGTACGTGCAGAGATGTGACTGTACGTGCTGAGATGTGACTGTACGTGCTGAGATGTGACTGTACGTGCTGAGATGTGACTGTACGTGCTGAGATGTGACTGTACGTGCTGAGATGTGACTGTACGTGCAGAGATGTGACTGTACGTGCTGAGATGTGACTGTACGTGCAGAGATGTGACTGTACGTGCTGAGATGTGACTGTACGTGCTGAGATGTGACTGTACGTGCTGAGATGTGACTGTACGTGCAGAGATGTGACTGTACGTGCTGAGATGTGACTGTACGTGCAGAGATGTGACTGTACGTGCTGAGATGTGACTGTACGTGCAGAGATGTGACTGTACGTGCTGAGATGTGACTGTACGTGCTGAGATGTGACTGTACGTGCTGAGATGTGACTGTACGTGCAGAGATGTGACTGTACGTGCTGAGATGTGACTGTACGTGCAGAGATGTGACTGTACGTGCTGAGATGTGACTGTACGTGCTGAGATGTGACTGTACGTGCTGAGATGTGACTGTACGTGCAGAGATGTGACTGTACGTGCTGAGATGTGACTGTACGTGCTGAGATGTGACTGTACGTGCTGAGATGTGACTGTACGTGCAGAGATGTGACTGTACGTGCTGAGATGTGACTGTACGTGCAGAGATGTGACTGTACGTGCTGAGATGTGACTGTACGTGCAGAGATGTGACTGTACGTGCTGAGATGTGACTGTACGTGCAGAGATGTGACTGTACGTGCTGAGATGTGACTGTACGTGCTGAGATGTGACTGTACGTGCTGAGATGTGACTGTACGTGCTGAGATGTGACTGTACGTGCTGAGATGTGACTGTACGTGCAGAGATGTGACTGTACGTGCTGAGATGTGACTGTACGTGCAGAGATGTGACTGTACGTGCTGAGATGTGACTGTACGTGCAGAGATGTGACTGTACGTGCTGAGATGTGACTGTACGTGCTGAGATGTGACTGTACGTGCTGAGATGTGACTGTACGTGCAGAGATGTGACTGTACGTGCAGAGATGTGACTGTACGTGCAGAGATGTGACTGTACGTGCAGAGATGTGACTGTACGTGCTGAGATGTGACTGTACGTGCAGAGATGTGACTGTACGTGCTGAGATGTGACTGTACGTGCTGAGATGTGACTGTACGTGCTGAGATGTGACTGTACGTGCTGAGATGTGACTGTACGTGCTGAGATGTGACTGTACGTGCTGAGATGTGACTGTACGTGCAGAGATGTGACTGTACGTGCTGAGATGTGACTGTACGTGCTGAGATGTGACTGTACGTGCAGAGATGTGACTGTACGTGCTGAGATGTGACTGTACGTGCAGAGATGTGACTGTACGTGCAGAGATGTGACTGTACGTGCTGAGATGTGACTGTACGTGCAGAGATGTGACTGTACGTGCTGAGATGTGACTGTACGTGCTGAGATGTGACTGTACGTGCTGAGATGTGACTGTACGTGCAGAGATGTGACTGTACGTGCAGAGATGTGACTGTACGTGCTGAGATGTGACTGTACGTGCTGAGATGTGACTGTACGTGCAGAGATGTGACTGTACGTGCTGAGATGTGACTGTACGTGCTGAGATGTGACTGTACGTGCAGAGATGTGACTGTACGTGCTGAGATGTGACTGTACGTGCAGAGATGTGACTGTACGTGCAGAGATGTGACTGTACGTGCTGAGATGTGACTGTACGTGCTGAGATGTGACTGTACGTGCAGAGATGTGACTGTACGTGCTGAGATGTGACTGTACGTGCTGAGATGTGACTGTACGTGCTGAGATGTGACTGTACGTGCAGAGATGTGACTGTACGTGCTGAGATGTGACTGTACGTGCAGAGATGTGACTGTACGTGCTGAGATGTGACTGTACGTGCAGAGATGTGACTGTACGTGCAGAGATGTGACTGTACGTGCTGAGATGTGACTGTACGTGCTGAGATGTGACTGTACGTGCAGAGATGTGACTGTACGTGCTGAGATGTGACTGTACGTGCTGAGATGTGACTGTACGTGCTGAGATGTGACTGTACGTGCAGAGATGTGACTGTACGTGCTGAGATGTGACTGTACGTGCAGAGATGTGACTGTACGTGCTGAGATGTGACTGTACGTGCTGAGATGTGACTGTACGTGCAGAGATGTGACTGTACGTGCAGAGATGTGACTGTACGTGCTGAGATGTGACTGTACGTGCAGAGATGTGACTGTACGTGCTGAGATGTGACTGTACGTGCAGAGATGTGACTGTACGTGCAGAGATGTGACTGTACGTGCTGAGATGTGACTGTACGTGCTGAGATGTGACTGTACGTGCTGAGATGTGACTGTACGTGCAGAGATGTGACTGTACGTGCTGAGATGTGACTGTACGTGCAGAGATGTGACTGTACGTGCTGAGATGTGACTGTACGTGCAGAGATGTGACTGTACGTGCAGAGATGTGACTGTACGTGCTGAGATGTGACTGTACGTGCTGAGATGTGACTGTACGTGCAGAGATGTGACTGTACGTGCTGAGATGTGACTGTACGTGCTGAGATGTGACTGTACGTGCTGAGATGTGACTGTACGTGCAGAGATGTGACTGTACGTGCTGAGATGTGACTGTACGTGCAGAGATGTGACTGTACGTGCTGAGATGTGACTGTACGTGCTGAGATGTGACTGTACGTGCTGAGATGTGACTGTACGTGCAGAGATGTGACTGTACGTGCTGAGATGTGACTGTACGTGCTGAGATGTGACTGTACGTGCAGAGATGTGACTGTACGTGCTGAGATGTGACTGTACGTGCTGAGATGTGACTGTACGTGCAGAGATGTGACTGTACGTGCAGAGATGTGACTGTACGTGCTGAGATGTGACTGTACGTGCTGAGATGTGACTGTACGTGCTGAGATGTGACTGTACGTGCTGAGATGTGACTGTACGTGCAGAGATGTGACTGTACGTGCTGAGATGTGACTGTACGTGCTGAGATGTGACTGTACGTGCAGAGATGTGACTGTACGTGCTGAGATGTGACTGTACGTGCAGAGATGTGACTGTACGTGCAGAGATGTGACTGTACGTGCAGAGATGTGACTGTACGTGCTGAGATGTGACTGTACGTGCAGAGATGTGACTGTACGTGCAGAGATGTGACTGTACGTGCTGAGATGTGACTGTACGTGCTGAGATGTGACTGTACGTGCTGAGATGTGACTGTACGTGCAGAGATGTGACTGTACGTGCTGAGATGTGACTGTACGTGCTGAGATGTGACTGTACGTGCAGAGATGTGACTGTACGTGCAGAGATGTGACTGTACGTGCTGAGATGTGACTGTACGTGCAGAGATGTGACTGTACGTGCAGAGATGTGACTGTACGTGCTGAGATGTGACTGTACGTGCTGAGATGTGACTGTACGTGCTGAGATGTGACTGTACGTGCTGAGATGTGACTGTACGTGCTGAGATGTGACTGTACGTGCTGAGATGTGACTGTACGTGCAGAGATGTGACTGTACGTGCTGAGATGTGACTGTACGTGCAGAGATGTGACTGTACGTGCAGAGATGTGACTGTACGTGCTGAGATGTGACTGTACGTGCTGAGATGTGACTGTACGTGCTGAGATGTGACTGTACGTGCAGAGATGTGACTGTACGTGCTGAGATGTGACTGTACGTGCTGAGATGTGACTGTACGTGCAGAGATGTGACTGTACGTGCTGAGATGTGACTGTACGTGCTGAGATGTGACTGTACGTGCAGAGATGTGACTGTACGTGCTGAGATGTGACTGTACGTGCAGAGATGTGACTGTACGTGCAGAGATGTGACTGTACGTGCTGAGATGTGACTGTACGTGCTGAGATGTGACTGTACGTGCTGAGATGTGACTGTACGTGCAGAGATGTGACTGTACGTGCAGAGATGTGACTGTACGTGCAGAGATGTGACTGTACGTGCAGAGATGTGACTGTACGTGCTGAGATGTGACTGTACGTGCTGAGATGTGACTGTACGTGCAGAGATGTGACTGTACGTGCTGAGATGTGACTGTACGTGCAGAGATGTGACTGTACGTGCAGAGATGTGACTGTACGTGCAGAGATGTGACTGTACGTGCAGAGATGTGACTGTACGTGCAGAGATGTGACTGTACGTGCAGAGATGTGACTGTACGTGCTGAGATGTGACTGTACGTGCAGAGATGTGACTGTACGTGCAGAGATGTGACTGTACGTGCTGAGATGTGACTGTACGTGCAGAGATGTGACTGTACGTGCTGAGATGTGACTGTACGTGCAGAGATGTGACTGTACGTGCTGAGATGTGACTGTACGTGCTGAGATGTGACTGTACGTGCTGAGATGTGACTGTACGTGCTGAGATGTGACTGTACGTGCTGAGATGTGACTGTACGTGCTGAGATGTGACTGTACGTGCTGAGATGTGACTGTACGTGCAGAGATGTGACTGTACGTGTCTGAGATGTGACTGTACGTGCAGAGATGTGACTGTACGTGCTGATATGTGACTGTACGTGCAGAGATGTGACTGTACGTGCTGAGATGTGACTGTACGTGCAGAGGATGTGACTGTACGTGCAGAGATGTGACTGTACGTGCTGAGATGTGACTGTACGTGCGAGATGTGACTGTACGTGCTGAGATGTGACTGTACGTGCTGAGATGTGACTGTACTGTGCTAGAGGATGTGGAATGTACGTGCGAGATGTGACTTGTAACGGCTGAGATGTGACTGTACGTGCAGAGATGTGACTGTACAGTGCAGAGGAGGTGACTGTACGTGCTGAGATGTGACTGTACGTGCAGAGATGTGACTGTACGTGCTGAGATGTGACTGTACGTGCAGAGATGTGACTGTACGTGCTGAGATGTGGACTGTACGTTGCTGAGATGTGACTGTACGTGCATGAGATGTGACTGTACGTGCTGAGATGTGACTGTACGTGCAGAGATGTGACTGTACTTGCAGAGATGTGACTGTACGTGCAGAGATGTGACTGTACGTGCAGAGATGTGACTGTACGTGCAGAGATGTGACTGTACGTGCAGAGATGTGACTGTACAGTGCTGAGATGTGACTGTACGTGCAGAGATGTGACTGTACGTGCTGAGATGTGACTGTACGTGCTGAGATGTGACTGTACGTGCAGAGATGTGACTGTACGTGCTGAGATGTGACTGTACGTGCAGAGATGTGACTGTACGTGCAGAGATGTGACTGTACGTGCTGAGATGTGACTGTACGTGCTGAGATGTGACTGTACGTGCAGAGATGTGACTGTACGTGCTGAGATGTGACTGTACGTGCAGAGATGTGACTGTACGTGCAGAGATGTGACTGTACGTGCTGAGATGTGACTGTACGTGCAGAGATGTGACTGTACGTGCTGAGATGTGACTGTACGTGCTGAGATGTGACTGTACGTGCTGAGATGTGACTGTACGTGCTGAGATGTGACTGTACGTGCAGAGATGTGACTGTACGTGCTGAGATGTGACTGTACGTGCTGAGATGTGACTGTACGTGCAGAGATGTGACTGTACGTGCTGAGATGTGACTGTACGTGCAGAGATGTGACTGTACGTGCAGAGATGTGACTGTACGTGCTGAGATGTGACTGTACGTGCAGAGATGTGACTGTACATGCAGAGATGTGACTGTACGTGCTGAGATGTGACTGTACGTGCTAGAGATGTGACTGTACGTGCTGAGATGTGACTGTACGTGCTGAGATGTGACTGTACGTGCAGAGGATGTGACTGTACGTGCTGAGATGTGACTGTACGTGCAGAGGATGTGACTGTACGTGCTGAGATGTGACTGTACGTGCAGAGATGTGACTAGTACGTGCTTACGTGGCAGAGATGTGACTGTACGTGCAGAGATGTGACTGTACGTGCAGAGATGTGACTGTACGTGCTGAGATGTGACTGTACGTGCATGAGATGTGACTGTACGTGCATGAGATGTGACTGTACGTGCAGAGATGTGACATGTACATGCATGAGATGTGACTGTACGTGCTGAGATGTGACTGTACGTGCTGAGATGTGACTGTACGTGCTGAGATGTGACTGTACGTGCTGAGATGTGACTGTACGTGCAGAGGATGTGACTGTACGTGCATGAGATGTGACTGTACGTGCAGAGATGTGACTGTACGTGCAGAGATGTGACTGTACGTGCAGAGATGTGACTGTACGTGCTGAGATGTGACTGTACGTGCAGAGATGTGACTGTACGTGCTGAGATGTGACTGTACGTGCTGAGATGTGACTGTACGTGCAGAGATGTGACTGTACGTGCTGAGATGTGACTGTACGTGCTGAGATGTGACTGTACGTGCTGAGATGTGACTGTACGTGCTGAGATGTGACTGTACGTGCTGAGATGTGACTGTACGTGCTGAGATGTGACTGTACGTGCTGAGATGTGACTGTACGTGCTGAGATGTGACTGTACGTGCTGAGATGTGACTGTACGTGCTGAGATGTGACTGTACGTGCAGAGATGTGACTGTACGTGCTGAGATGTGACTGTACGTGCTGAGATGTGACTGTACGTGCTGAGATGTGACTGTACGTGCAGAGATGTGACTGTACGTGCTGAGATGTGACTGTACGTGCAGAGATGTGACTGTACGTGCTGAGATGTGACTGTACGTGCTGAGATGTGACTGTACGTGCTGAGATGTGACTGTACGTGCTGAGATGTGACTGTACGTGCTGAGATGTGACTGTACGTGCAGAGATGTGACTGTACGTGCAGAGATGTGACTGTACGTGCTGAGATGTGACTGTACGTGCAGAGATGTGACTGTACGTGCTGAGATGTGACTGTACGTGCTGAGATGTGACTGTACGTGCTGAGATGTGACTGTACGTGCAGAGATGTGACTGTACGTGCTGAGATGTGACTGTACGTGCTGAGATGTGACTGTACGTGCAGAGATGTGACTGTACGTGCTGAGATGTGACTGTACGTGCAGAGATGTGACTGTACGTGCAGAGATGTGACTGTACGTGCAGAGATGTGACTGTACGTGCTGAGATGTGACTGTACGTGCAGAGATGTGACTGTACGTGCTGAGATGTGACTGTACGTGCTGAGATGTGACTGTACGTGCAGAGATGTGACTGTACGTGCAGAGATGTGACTGTACGTGCTGAGATGTGACTGTACGTGACTAGAGATGTGACTGTACGTGCTGAGATGGGACTGTACGTCGAGATGTGACTGTACGTGCTGAGATGTGACTGTACGTGCATGAGATGTGACTGTACGTGCTGAGATGTGACTGTACGTGCTGAGATGTGACTGTACGTGCATGAGATGTGACTTGTACGTGCTGAGATGTGACTGTACGTGCAGAGATGTGACTGTACGTGCAGAGATTGTGACTGTACGTGCAGAGATGTGACTGTACGTGCTGAGATGTGACTGTACGTGCTGAGATGTGACTGTACGTGCGGAGATGTGACTGTACAGTGCAGAGATGTGACTGTACGTGCATGAGATGTGACTGTACGTGCATGAGATGTGACTGTACGTGCATGAGATGTGACTGTACGTGCTGAGATGTGACTGTACGTGCAGAGATGTGACTGTACATGCGAGATGTGACTGTACGTGCTGAGATGTGACTGTACGTGCTGAGATGTGACTGTACGTGCATGAGATGTGACTGTACGTGCTGAGATGTGACTGTACGTGCAGAGATGTGACTGTACGTGCAGAGATGTGACTGTACGTGCATGAGATGTGACTGTACGTGCTGAGATGTGACTGTACGTGCAGAGATGTGACTGTACGTGCTGAGATGTGACTGTACGTGCAGAGATGTGACTGTACGTGCAGAGATGTGACTGTACGTGCTGAGATGTGACTGTACGTGCTGAGATGTGACTGTACGTGCATGAGATGTGACTGTACGTGCTGAGAGGTGAACTGTACGTGCTGAGATGTGACTGTACGTGCAGAGATGTGACTGTACGTGCAGAGATGTGACTGTACGTCGCTGAGATGTGACTGTACGTGCAGAGATGTGACTGTACGTGCTGAGATGGTGACTGTACGTGCAGAGATGTGACTGTACGTGCAGAGATGTACTGTACGTGCATGAGATGTGACTGTACGTGCTGAGATTGTGACGTACGTGCTGAGATGTGACTGTACGTGCAGAGATGTGACTGTACGTGCTGAGATGTGACGTACGTGCTGAGATGTGACTGTACGTGCAGAGAGTGTGACTGTACGTGCTGAGATGTGACTGTACGGTGTGAGAGTGACTGTACATGTCATGAGATGTGACTGTACGTGCTGAGATGTGACTGTACGTGCAGAGATGTGACTGTAGTGCAATGAGATGTGACTGTACGTGAGAGATGTGACTGTACGTGCAGAGATTGACTGTACGTGCTGAGATGTGACTGTACGTGGATGAGTAGTGACTGAGAGATGTGACAACGTGTCAGAGATGTTACTGTACGTGCAGAGATGTGACTGTACGTGCTAGAGATGTGACTGTACGTGCAGAGATGTGACTGTACGTGCTGAGATGTGACTGTACGTGCAGAGATGTGACTGTACGTGCTGAGATGTGACTGTACGTGCAGAGATGTGACTGTACGTGCTGAGATGTGACTGTACGTGCGAGATGTGACTGTACGTGCTGAGATGTGACTGTACGTGCTTTGACGTACGTGCTGAGATTTACTGTACGTGAGAGATGTGCTGTACGTGCTGAGATGTGACTGTACGTGCAGAGATGTGACTGTACGTGCTGAGATGTGACTGTACGTGCAGAGATGTGACTGTACGTGCTGAGATGTGACTGTACCGTGCAGAGATGTGACTGTACGTGCAGAGATGTGACTGTACATGCAGAGATGTGACTGTACGTGCTGAGATGTGACTGTACGTGCTGAGATGTGACTGTACGTGCTGAGATGTGACTGTACGTGCTGAGATGTGACTGTACGTGCAGAGATGTGACTGTACGTGCAGAGATGGGACTGTACGTGCTGAGATGTGACTGTACGTGCATGAGATGTGACTGTACGTGCTGAGATGTGACTGTACGTGCTGAGATGTGACTGTACGTGCTGAGATGTGACTGTACGTGCAGATGTTTGAGATGTGACTGTACGTGCTGAGATGTGACTGTACGGCTGAGATGTGACTGTACGGCTGATGTACTGTACGTGCATGAGATGTGACTGTACGTGCTGAGATGTGACTGTACGTGCAGAGATGTGACTGTACGTGCAGAGATTGTGACTGTACAGTGCAGAGATGTGACTGTACGTGCTGAGATGTGACTGTACGTGCTGAGATGTGACTGTACGTGCGGAGATGTGACTGTACGTGCTGAGATGTGACTGTACGTGCTGAGATGTGACTGTACGTGCAGAGATGTGACTGTACGTGCTGAGATGTGACTGTACGTGCAGAGATGTGACTGTACGTGCTGAGATGTGACTGTACGTGCTGAGATGTGACTGTACGTGCTGAGATGTGACTGTACGTGCAGAGATGTGACTGTACGTGCTGAATGTGACTGTACGTGCTGAGATGTGACTGTACGTGCTGAGAGTGTGACTGTACGTGCTGAGATGTGACTGTACGTGCTGAGATGTGACTGTACGTGCAGAGATGTGACTGTACGTGCAGAGATGTGACTGTACGTGCATGAGATGTGACTGTACGTGCTGAGATGTGACTGTACGTGCATGAGATGTGACTGTACGTGCTGAGATGTGACTGTACGTGCAGAGATGTGACTGTACGTGCAGAGATGTGACTGTACGTGCTGAGATGTGACTGTACGTGCATGAGATGTGACTGTACGTGCTGAGATGTGACTGTACGTGCAGAGATGTGACTGTTACGTGCTGAGATGTGACTGTACGTGCAGAGATGTGACTGTACGTGCTGAGATGTGACTGTACGTGCAGAGATGTGCTGTACGTGCGAGATGTGACTGTACGTGCAGAGATGTGACTGTACGTGCTGAGATGTGACTGTACGTGCAGAGATGTGGACTGTACGTGCAGAGATGTGACTGTACCGTGCTGAGATGTGACTGTACGTGCTGAGATGTGACTGTACATGCAGAGATGTGACTGTACGTGCTGAGATGTGACTGTACGTGCAGAGATGTGACTTGTACGTGCAGAGATGTGACTGTACGTGCTGAGATTGTGACTGTAGTGCAGAGATGTGCTTGTGAGATGTGACTGTACGTGCAGAGATGTGACTGTACGTGCTGAGATGTGACTGTACGTGCAGAGATGTGACTGTACATGCAGAGATGTGACTGTACGTGCAAGATGTGACTTTACGTGCAGAGATGTGACTGTACGTGCAGAGATGTGACTGTACGTGCAGAGATGTGACTGTACGTGCAGAGATGTGACTGTACGTGCCTGAGATGTGACTGTACGTGCAGAGATGTGACTGTACGTGCTGAGATGTGACTGTACGTGGCATGAGATGTGACTGTACAGTGCTGAGATGTGACTGTACGTGCTGAGATGTGACTGTACGTGCAGAGATGTGCTGTACGTGCAGAGATGTGACTGTACGTGCTGAGATGTGACTGTACGTGCTGAGATGTGACTGTACGTGCTAGAGATGTGACTGTACGTGCAGAGATGTGACTGTACGTGCTGAGATGTGACTGTACGTGCAGAGATGTGACTGTACGTGCATGAGATGTGACTGTACGTGCAGAGCAGATGTGACTGTACGTGCCTAGAGAATGTGACTGTACGTGCAGAGATGTGACTGTACGTGCTGAGATGTGACTGTACGTGCAGAGATGTGACTGGTACGTGCATGAGATGTGACTGTACGTGCAGAGATTGTGACTGTACGTGCTGAGATGTGACTGTACGTGCAGAGATGTGACTGTACGTGCTAGAGATGTGACTGTACGTGCAGAGATGTGACTGTACGTGCAGAGATGTGACTGTACGTGCAGAGATGTGACTGTACGTGCTAGAGATGTGACTGTACGTGCAGAGATGTGACTGTACGTGCTGAGATGTGACTGTACGTGCAGAGATGTGACTGTACGTGCTGAGATGTGACTGTACGTGCTGAGATGTGACTGTACGTGCTGAGATGTGACTGTACGTGCTGAGATGTGACTGTACGTGCTGAGATGTGACTGTACGTGCAGAGATGTGACTGTACGTGCTGAGATGTGACTGTACGTGCTGAGATGTGACTGTACGTGCTGAGATGTGACTGTACGTGCAGAGATGTGACTGTACGTGCAGATGTGACTGTACGTGCTGAGATGTGACTGTACGTGCAGAGATGTGACTGTACGTGCTGAGATGTGACTGTACGTGCAGAGATGTGACTGTACGTGCTGAGATGTGACTGTACGTGCTGAGATGTGACTGTACGTGCTGAGATGTGACTGTACGTGCTGAGATGTGACTGTACGTGCTGAGATGTGACTGTACGTGCAGAGATGTGACTGTACGTGCTGAGATGTGACTGTACGTGCTGAGATGTGACTGTACGTGCAGAGATGTGACTGTACGTGCTGAGATGTGACTGTACGTGCTGAGATGTGACTGTACGTGCAGAGATGTGACTGTACGTGCTGAGATGTGACTGTACGTGCAGAGATGTGACTGTACGTGCTGAGATGTGACTGTACGTGCTGAGATGTGACTGTACGTGCTGAGATGTGACTGTACGTGCAGAGATGTGACTGTACGTGCTGAGATGTGACTGTACGTGCTGAGATGTGACTGTACGTGCTGAGATGTGACTGTACGTGCAGAGATGTGACTGTACGTGCTGAGATGTGACTGTACGTGCAGAGATGTGACTGTACGTGCAGAGATGTGACTGTACGTGCTGAGATGTGACTGTACGTGCAGAGATGTGACTGTACGTGCTGAGATGTGACTGTACGTGCTGAGATGTGACTGTACGTGCTGAGATGTGACTGTACGTGCTGAGATGTGACTGTACGTGCTGAGATGTGACTGTACGTGCAGAGATGTGACTGTACGTGCTGTGAGATGTGACTGTACGTGCATGAGATGTGACTGTACGTGCTGAGATGTGACTGTACGTGCTGAGATGTGACTGTACGTGGAGAGTGACTGTACGTGCAGAGATGTGACTGTACGTGCATTGAGATGTGACTGTACGTGCATGAGATGGACTGTACGTGCTGAGATGTGACTGTTACGTGCAGAGATGTGACTGTACGTGCTGAGATGTGACTGTACGTGCTGAGATGTGACTGTACGTGCAGAGATGTGACTGTACGTGCATGAGATGTGACTGTACGTGCAGAGATGTGATGTACGTGCATGAGATGTGACTGTACGTGCAGAGATGTGACTGTACGTGCTGGAGATGTGACTGTACGTGCGAGATGTGACTGTACGTGCAGAGATGTGACTGTACGTGCTGAGATGTGACTGTACGTGCTAGAGATGTGACTGTACGTGCAGAGATGTGACTGTACGTGCTGAGATGTGACTGTACGTGCATGAGATGTGACTGTACGTGCAGAGATGTGACTGTACGTGCAGAGATGTGACTGTACGTGCTGAGATGTGACTGTACGTGCAGAGATGTGACTGTACGTGCAGAGATGTGACTGTACGTGCTGAGATGTGACTGTACGTGCAGAGATGTGACTGTACGTGCAGAGATGTGACTGTACGTGCTGAGATGTGACTGTACGTGCAGAGATGTGACTGTACGTGCTGAGATGTGACTGTACGTGCAGAGGATGTGACTGTACGTGCTGAGATGTGACTGTACGTGCAGAGATGTGACTGTACGTGCTGAGATGTGACTGTACGTGCAGAGATGTGACTGTACGTGCTGAGATGTGACTGTACGTGCAGAGATGTGACTGTACGTGCTGAGATGTGACTGTACGTGCAGAGATGTGACTGTACGTGCTGAGATGTGACTGTACGTGCAGAGATGTGACTGTACGTGCTGAGATGTGACTGTACGTGCATGAGATGTGACGGTACGTGCTGAGATGTGACTGTACGTGCATGAGATGTGACTGTACGTGCTGAGATGTGACTGTACGTGCAGAGATGTGACTGTACGTGCTGAGATGTGACTGTACGTGCAGAGATGTGACTGTACGTGCTGAGATGTGACTGTACGTGCAGAGATGTGACTGTACGTGCTGAGATGTGACTGTACGTGCAGAGATGTGACTGTACGTGCTGAGATGTGACTGTACGTGCAGAGATGTGACTGTACGTGCTGAGATGTGACTGTACGTGCAGAGATGTGACTGTACGTGCTGAGATGTGACTGTACGTGCATGAGATGTGACTGTACGTGCTGAGATGTGACTGTACGTGCAGAGATGTGACTGTACGTGCTGAGATGTGACTGTACGTGCAGAGATGTGACTGTACGTGCTGAGATGTGACTGTACGTGCAGAGATGTGACTGTACGTGCTGAGATGTGACTGTACGTGCAGAGATGTGACTGTACGTGCAGAGATGTGACTGTACGTGCTGAGATGTGACTGTACGTGCAGAGATGTGACTGTACGTGCTGAGATGTGACTGTACGTGCTGAGATGTGACTGTACGTGCAGAGATGTGACTGTACGTGCTGAGATGTGACTGTACGTGCTGAGATGTGACTGTACGTGCTGAGATGTGACTGTACGTGCTGAGATGTGACTGTACGTGCAGAGATGTGACTGTACGTGCTGAGATGTGACTGTACGTGCAGAGATGTGACTGTACGTGCTGAGATGTGACTGTACGTGCAGAGATGTGACTGTACGTGCAGAGATGTGACTGTACGTGCTGAGATGTGACTGTACGTGCAGAGATGTGACTGTACGTGCAGAGATGTGACTGTACGTGCTGAGATGTGACTGTACGTGCAGAGATGTGACTGTACGTGCAGAGATGTGACTGACGTGCAGAGATGTGACTGTACGTGCAGAGATGTGACTGTACGTGCTGAGATGTGACTGTACGTGCAGAGATGTGACTGTACAGTGCAGAGATGTGACTGTACGTGCTGAGATGTGACTGTACGTGCTGAGATGTGACTGTACGTGCTGAGATTGACGTACGTGCAGAGATGTGACTGTACATGCAGAGATTGACTGTACGTGCTGAGATGTGACTGTACGTGCTGAGATGTGACTGTACGTGGCATGAGATGTGACTGTACGTGCTGAGATGTGACTGTACGTGCAGAGGTGTGACTGTACGTGCTGAGATGTGACTGTACGTGCAGAGATGTGACTGTACGTGCTGAGATGTTACTGTACGTGCAGAGATGTGACTGTACGTGCTGAGATGTGACTGTACGTGCAGAGATGTGACTGTACGTGCTGAGATGTGACTGTACGTGCAGAGATGTGACTGTACATGCAGAGATGTGACTGTACGTGCTGAGATGTGACTGTACGTGCAGAGATGTGACTGGTACGTGCTGAGATGTGACTGTACGTGCAGAGATGTGACTGTACATGCAGAGATGTGACTGTACGTGCTGAGATGTGACTGTACGTGCTGAGATGTGACTGTACGTGCTGAGATGTGACTGTACGTGCAGAGATGTGACTGTACGTGCTGAGATGTGACTGTACGTGCAGAGATGTGACTGTACGTGCTGAGATGTGACTGTACGTGCTGAGATGTGACTGTACGTGCTGAGATGTGACTGTACGTGCAGAGATGTGACTGTACGTGCAGAGATGTGACTGTACGTGCAGAGATGTGACTGTACGTGCAGAGATGTGACTGTACGTGCTGAGATGTGACTGTACGTGCAGAGATGTGACTGTACGTGCTGAGATGTGACTGTACGTGCAGAGATGTGACTGTACGTGCTGAGATGTGACTGTACGTGCTGAGATGTGACTGTACGTGCTGAGATGTGACTGTACGTGCTGAGATGTGACTGTACGTGCTGAGATGTGACTGTACGTGCAGAGATGTGACTGTACGTGCTGAGATGTGACTGTACGTGCAGAGATGTGACTGTACGTGCTGAGATGTGACTGTACGTGCAGAGATGTGACTGTACGTGCAGAGATGTGACTGTACGTGCTGAGATGTGACTGTACGTGCAGAGATGTGACTGTACGTGCAGAGATGTGACTGTACGTGCAGAGATGTGACTGTACGTGCAGAGATGTGACTGTACGTGCTGAGATGTGACTGTACGTGCAGAGATGTGACTGTACGTGCTGAGATGTGACTGTACGTGCAGAGATGTGACTGTACGTGCATGAGATGTGACTGTACGTGGCTGAGATGTGACTGTACGTGCTGAGAGTGTGACTGTACGTGCAGAGATGTGACTGTACGATGCATGAGATGTGACTGTACGTGCAGAGATGTGACTGTACGTGCTGAGATGTGACTGTACGTGCAGAGATGTGACTGTACGTGCTGAGATGTGACTGTACGTGCAGAGATGTGACTGTACGTGCTGAGATGTGACTGTACGTGCTGAGATGTGATTGTACGTGCGAGATGTGACTGTACGTGCTGAGATGTGACTGTACGTGCAGAGATGTGACTGTACGTGCAAGATGGACTGTACTGCAGAGATGTGACTGTACGTGCTGAGATGTGACTGTACGTGCAGAGATGTGACTGTACATGCAGAGATGTGACTGTACGTGCTATGTGACTGTACGTGCTGAGATGTGACTGTACGTGCTGAGATGTGACTGTACGTGCTGAGATGTGACTGTACGTGCTGAGATGTGACTGTACGTGCAGAGATGTGACTGTACGTGCTGAGATGTGACTGTACGTGCAGAGATGTGACTGTACGTGCTGAGATGTGACTGTACGTGCTGAGATGTGACTGTACGTGCTGAGATGTGACTGTACGTGCTGAGATGTGACTGTACGTGCAGAGATGTGACTGTACGTGCAGAGATGTGACTGTACGTGCAGAGATGTGACTGTACGTGCTGAGATGTGACTGTACGTGCAGAGATGTGACTGTACGTGCAGAGATGTGACTGTACGTGCTGAGATGTGACTGTACGTGCTGAGATGTGACTGTACGTGCTGAGATGTGACTGTACGTGCTGAGATGTGACTGTACGTGCTGAGATGTGACTGTACGTGCAGAGATGTGACTGTACGTGCTGAGATGTGACTGTACGTGCTGAGATGTGACTGTACGTGCAGAGATGTGACTGTACGTGCTGAGATGTGACTGTACGTGCAGAGATGTGACTGTACGTGCTGAGATGTGACTGTACGTGCAGAGATGTGACTGTACGTGCATGAGATGTGACTGTACGTGCTGAGATACAGAGATGTGACTAGTACGTGCATGAGATGTGACTGTACGTGCAGAGATGTGACTGTACGTGCTGAGATGTGACTGTACGTGCAGAGATGTGACTGTACAGTGCTGAGATGTGACTGTACGTGCTAGAGATGTTGACTGTACGTGCTGAGATTGTGACTGTACGTGCAGGAGATGTGACTGTACGTGCTGAGATGTGACTGTACGTGCTGAGATGGACTGTACGGAGATGTGACTGTACGTGCTGAGATGTGGACTGTACGTGCTGAGATGTGACTGTAGGCAGAGATGTGACTGTACGTGCTGAGATGTGACTGTACGTGCAGAGATGTGACTGTACGTGCTGAGATGTGACTGTACGTGCAGAGATGTGACTGTACGTGCTGAGATGTGACTGTACGTGCAGAGATGTGACTGTACGTGGCTGAAGAGGTGCCTGTACGTGCATGAGATGTGACTGTACGTGCTGAGATGTGACTGTACGTGCAGAGATGTGACTGTACGTGCTGAGATGTGACTGTACGTGCAGAGATGTGACTGTACGTGCGAGATGTGACTGTACGTGCTGAGATGTGACTGTACGTGCAGAGATGTGACTGTACGTGCATGAGATGTGACTGTCACATGCAGATGTGACTGTACGTGCTGAGATGTGACTGTACGTGCTGAGATGTGACTGTACGTGCAGAGATGTGACTGTACGTGCTGAGATGTGACTGTACGTGCAGAGATGTGACTGTACGTGCACAGATGTGACTGTATCGTGCTGGATGTGACTGTACGTGCTGAGATGTGACTGTACGTGCTGAGATGTGACTGTACGTGCATGAGATGTGACTGTACGTGCTGAGATGTGACTGTACGTGCAGAGATGTGACTGTACGTGCTGAGATGTGACTGTACGTGCTGAGATGTGACTGTACGTGCTGAGATGTACTGTCGTGTGAGAATGTTGATTGTAACGTGCTGAGATGGATGACTGTACGTGCTGAGATTGACTGTACGTGCAGAGATGTGACTGTACGTGCAGAGATGTGACTGTACGTGCAGGAGATGTGACTGTACGTGCATGAGATGTGACTGTACGTGCTGAGATGTGACTGTACGTGCAGAGATGTGACTGTACGTGCTGAGATGTGACTGTACAGTGCAGAGATGTGACTGTACGTGCTGAGATGTGACTGTACGTGGAGAGTGCTGATACGTGCTGAGATGTGACTGTACGTGCTGAGATGTGACTGTACGTGCTGAGATGTGACTGTACGTGCAGGAGATGTGACTGTACGTGCAGAGATGTGACTGTACGTGCTGAGATGTGACTGTACGTGCAGAGATGTGACTGTACGTGCTGAGATGTGACTGTACGTGCAGAGATGTGACTGTACGTGCAGAGATGTGACTGTACGTGCTGAGATGTGACTGTACGTGCTGAGATGTGACTGTACGTGCAGAGATGTGACTGTACGTGCAGAGATGTGACTGTACGTGCTGAGGATGTGACTGTACGTGCTGAGATGTGACTGTACGTGCAGAGATGTGACTGTACGTGCTGAGATGTGACTGTACGTGCAGAAGATGTGACTGTACGTGCAGAGATGTGACTGTACGTGCAGAGATGTGACTGTACGTGCAGAGATGTGACTGTACGTGCAGAGATGTGACTGTACGTGCAGAGATGTGACTGTACATGCAGAGATGTGACTGTACGTGCTGAGATGTGACTGTACGTGCTGAGATGTGACTGTACGTGCTGAGGATGTGACTGTACGTGCTGAGATGTGACTGTACGTGCAGATTTGCTGAGATGTGACTGGTACGTGCAGAGATGTGACTGTACGTGCAGAGATGTGACTGTACGTGCTGAGATGTGACTGTACGTGCTGAGATGTGACTGTACGTGCTGAGATGTGACTGTACGTGCAGAGATGTGACTGTACGTGCAGAGATGTGACTGTACGTGCAGAGATGTGACTGTACATGCAAAGATGTGGACTGTACGTGCTGAGATGTGACTGTACGTGCTGAGATGTGACTGTACGTGCAGAGATGTGACTGTACGTGCCTGAGATGTGACTGTACGTGCAGAGATGTGACTGTACGTGCAGAGATGTTGACGTAACGTGCTGAGATGTGACTGTAACGTGCAGAGATGGTGACTGTACATCAGAGATGTGACTGTACGTGCAGAGATGTGACTGTACGTGCTGAGATGTGACTGTACGTGCAGAGATTGACTGTACGTGCTGAGATGTGACTGTACGTGCTGAGATGTGACTGTACGTGCTGAGATGTGACTGTACGTGCATGAGATGTGACTGTACGTGCTGAGATGTGACTGTACGTTGCAGAGATGTGGAACTGTACGTGCAGAGATGTGACTGTACAGTGCATGAGACTGTGACTGTACTTGCAGAGATGGACTGTACATGCAGAGATGTGACTGTACGTGCTGAGATGTGACTGTACGTGCTGAGATGTGACTGTACGTGCTGAGATGTGACTGTACGTGCTGAGATGTGACTGTACGTGCTGAGATGTGACTGTACGTGCTGAGATGTGACTGTACGTGCAGAGATGTGACTGTACGTGCTGAGATGTGACTGTACGTGCAGAGATGTGACTTGTACGTGCAGAGATGTGACTGTACGTGCGAGATGTGACTGTACGTGCAGAGATGTGACTGTACATGCAGAGATGTGACTGTACGTGCTGAGATGTGACTTGTACGTGCTGAGATGTGGACTGTACATGCTGAGATGTGACTGACGTGCTAGAGATGTGACTGTACGTGCAGAGATGTGGCACTGTACGTGGCAGAGATGTGACTGTCACGTGCTGAGTGTTGTGAGTGATGCTATTGCCCGTGTTGTGCAAGAATTTGTGTTTTGTGCGGTTTGGTTTTTCTGAGTGTGTGTGTGAATGTTATTTGGCTTGAGCAGATATCTGAAGTGACTCCTCTGCTCAAGAGCTTTCCGAGGAACCAAGTATCGCTTCAATCGGAGCACGAACTAGAAAGTTACGAACGTTGGAGTTCGTATGCTTTTGATATTTGGTTGTGGTGACTATGGGAAGTTGTGGGGTTGACTCAATATGGGGTACAGACTTTTGGGGGTTGGGAAATTCGTCTTTTCTACTGTAGTTGCTGCCAAATGGTTGGGAGAAACCAAACCAGGTTTGGCAAGTGTGGCCAAGTTGGGTTGAGGTGGATTGTGGAGGTTGGGATAGTGACAAAGGTCAAAGTTGGGTTGCCTATGGGGAAGGGAATTGTATGGCATGGGGTTTCCTTGGTTGGGGACTCTCTTGGGACCTTCCCTCTCGTCCTCCTCATCCCCCTCCTACCTGGTTCTATTGCTACTCTAACTTTCTTGTGTGAACTTGTGAGATCATTGTGATTGAGTTACGTTTTCTATGGCAGCATACCCCCTAGTGCGCCGAAGTTCATAACTCGAGTTATACTCCATATTCTGATACTATTCAAATTGGGAAAGATAGCCACGGTCAAGGGCTACAACATACTCGAGTTTGAAAGAATTCTAACAGTGGACCTTTCGTCGACGACGTTTTCTTGTGACGACGACTTTTCTGTCCAGAATTGTAGTTGACGATTTTGAGATATTTCAGCCCCTAATCTTCATAGACTCCGTCCTTAATCTATAACAAGTGGTATCAGAGGTGATTAAGGACCTTGTGGGGAGTCTACTGAAGTGTGAAGACCCTCCTAGACCCACCATGGCCTGTGGGCGTGCCTAAGTGGAGTTCTGGAGGTTGGATGTGACTTCCGCTAAGGGGAAACTCTGCCGAAATTTCGTTGGCGCTGACACTTGTGAAGATTGTGTGGATCTACATTGTGACCAGCAAAAGGGGGAGCTGAAACCTCTGATTGGGAGCAGAGGAGATGAATCAAGGGAGTGGAGATGCAGCTGAGAAGAGGAGTGAGCCGCCACCATCCAAGATTGAAGCTTTGGATGGCTCCAACTATGAGGAACGGAGCGGGCGGATGCGGAGCGCCTTCAAGCGCTACAAGCTGCTGAAAATTGCAATGGGAGAGGAGAAGATGCCGGGGGAAGGAGATGCCCGCGATCGGTGGATTGAGAAGAGCGCGGTGCTGTACGACCTCATCCTCCAATCGGTCAACAACGACATGTTCCAGCACATCAAGGATTTGGTGGAGTTGGATGATTCCGGACCGAAGGCATGGAAGCTACTACGTGACGTGATTCAGACCAACACGCTGCCGATGGTGATTGTGTTGGAGAAGGAGTTGGCTGCCCTCTCCATGAAACCGGGAGATGATGTGAAACCGGTCCTTGACAAGATCAAGGACACCTATGCGAGGATGGCAGCGGCGGGCAGCGAAGTGTCGCAGATGCAACAGTGCACCAAGATCATCTCGGTGCTCGACAACTCGTGGGACAACCTCATCCCCACCCTCAACGTTCAGCAGGACAAATGGACGCCTGAGTGGCTACGGCAGCAGATTCTGCAGGAGGACTTCCGCAGACGCCACACGGGAGGTGGTGCTGCCAACAAAACTGCTGAGGGGTATGGAGCTGCAGGAGGCAGCAGAGGAAGAGGGGGAGGGAGAGGCCGAGGCCGTGGGAGAGGCTCTGGCAGAGGGAGAGGCCGAGGTGACTACAATGAGGGGCATGGGAGCTCTGGTGGCAGGGGGAGCACCCGAATGGAGGGTGCGTGCTGGTACTGCAAGAAGGCTGGACACCCGTGGTTCAAGTGTTTCAGCCGGCCTGAGGGATGGGCCCCTCCAGGCATGAAGCCGCCAAGTGGTGAACGTGCACGCGGTGGCGCTGTGCAAGGTTCAGGTGCACAAGGTGATGGTGCACAAGGTAAAGCCGACCCTGGGATGTTCCTCATGGTTGAGGATGTGCAAGGGAGTGGGGGTGATGTGGGTTCAGTTGGGAAGGTTGTGATGCACCCCCTCACTCACTGGGTGATCGATTCAGGTTGCACGAGTCATATGACCCCACGGGCAGATTTGCTTGATGAGGTAAAACCTCCTGGGAAGATCAAGTTTGTGGCTGCCGCTTCAGGTGCTTTGCTCCCTGTGATTGGTGTTGGGAATGCCAAGGTGATGGGAGCCAATGGAGAGCTTGTGGGGCTTGGGAATGTGCTGTTGGTTGAAGGTTTGTCCGCTAACCTTCTTTCTGTGCGCCGGCTGCAGAAGAGCAAGGCTGAAGTTACCTTCGGCCCAACCAGCTGCCGTGCAAAGCTTGGGAAGTTGCTGCTGTGGAACTTGGAGGAGAAGAGCAGCTGCATCAAGGACTTGTGGCAGCTGCCCATCATCCCTTGGAAGGGGAAACCACCAGCAACGGCAAAGGCAGCGGCAGCGGCTAAAGCAACTGCGGGAGGAGAGGAGACTGCACCAACTGCTGGGGCCCTGGATGCAGTCAAGAAGGTGCAGCAGCCACAACAGCCACATGGTGAGGTGCTTGCTGGTGTGGATGCGACAGCTGCATGGGCAAAGGCTTCATCTGGGAGTGGTGAGGCTGATTGGGAGACGTGGCATGAGAGGCTGTGCCATGTGAACATTCCTATGCTGCAGAAGTTGGTAAAGGATGGGTGCTTGAAGGGGCTGGAGGTGAAGGGGGGAGCAAAGGAGATTGGGAGCTGCCCTACCTGCCTTGAGACCAAATTCACGAAGTTTCCCTTCAGCAGCAGCACAGGACCAGCCAAGGCACCACTTGAACTAGTGCACATGGATGTGGTGGGCCCCACGAGGGCCCTTTCTCTCTCGGGCAGCCGCTACTTCTTGACGATTGTGGACGACCACACGCGTGCGGTGTGGGTGTACCCTCTCAAGACTAAGGGGGAGGTGGCAGCGGCTGTTCTTAAGGAGTGGATGCCGAGAGCACAAAGGGAAAGCGGACACAAGGTGAAGGTGATCCGCACTGACAACGGAGGAGAGTTCATCGGCGCTGATTTTGAGAAGGAGCTGAAGCGGAAGGGGATCCAGCATCAGCTCACAGTGCCTTACAACCCTCAGCAGAATGGCGTGGCTGAGCGGTTCAACCGGACCCTGCAGGAAGGTGCTCGCACTCTCCTTGGGCGTGCAGGGCTGCCGGATCCGTTTTGGGTGACAGCACTGCGGCAGGTCGTTGTTGTGAAGAACAGGGTGCTGGCGACTGTGGGGGACAAGCAGTGGGTCCCCTACACCAAGTGGTATGGGATTGCACCAGCTGTGAACATGCTGAGAGCCTTTGGGTGCATGGTGGTGTTTCATGTGCCTAAGGAGAAGAGGGGAAAACTGGAAGCTTCTGGGAGATGGGGTGTGCACTTGGGGCTTGCTAAGGATCACAAGGGCTGGCTGATTTGGGACTTGACCAGCCAGCAGCTGACTGTGTCAAGGGATGTGAAGTTCCTTGAGTCCTTGTACTACAAGGAGTGGAAGCAGCAGCAGCAGCAGAAGCTTCCAACGACACCGCTAATTGTAGAGGCCGATGAGGTGCAGCGGCCTTCAAGGCAAGTGGAGGTTTCTGTCTCTGAGAATGAGATCTCTGGGGTGACAGAGGATGGGGGAGAACCTGAGGTGGAGGAGCAGCAGCAGCAGCAACAGCAGCAGCAGCCGCAGCAGCAGGAGGAGCAAGGTGCTCCACAAGGTGCCGGACGTACGGCTGACCGTCCTAGGAGGGATGTGCGCCCTCCTAACAGGCTGACCTATGCAAGCCGTGGCAAGCCAAAGGTGGTAAGGGCTGGGAGTGTGGCTGAGCAGTGTGATGAGGATGAGATAGCACACTGCTACTGGGCAGCCGTCCCTGAGCCCAAGACGCTAGCTGAGGCATTGAGCGGGCCCGATGCTGAAAAGTGGAAGCAGAGTGTGAAGGAGGAGTATGATTCTCTGCTAGAGAATGAGACGTGGGAGCTGTGTGAGCTGCCACCTGGGAAGAAGGCCATTTCTTCCAAGCTGATTTTCAGGTACAAGTACGGACCTGATGGGGCGCTGACCCGCTACAAGTCAAGGCTTGTGGCTAAGGGGTTTCAGCAGACAAAGGGAAAGGACTTCAACGAGCTCTATGCTCCTGTGGGGAAAGGCACAACACTTCGGGTGTCATTGGCAATGGCAGCATACCGTGGATGGCGGGTGAAGCAGATGGACATCACCACCGCCTTCCTCAATGGGATCATTCTGGAGGAGCTGTACATGTTACAGCCTGAGGGTTTGGATGATGGGAGCGGCAGGGTGTGCAGGCTGAAGAAGGCCATCTATGGCCTGAAGCAGGCTCCTCGTGCATGGTACCACAAGTTAGAGGAGACTCTGCTGGCTGGGGGTTTCAAGAAGAGTGAGTGTGATCACAGCTTGTTCCTGCTGCAGGAGAAGGAGCAGTTTCTCATGCTCCTGGTGTATGTGGATGACATCCTGCTCTTCTCTGAGTCGTCTGCAATGATTGAGCATGTGGAGGAGATGCTGGAGATGCAGTTTAAGTGCTCCAAGATGGGAGATGTGAAGTACTATTTGGGCATGCATGTGGAGAGGGACCTTGACAAGGGAGTGTTGAGGTTGCACCAGAGAAAGTATTGTGAGGGGCTGGCTGAGAAGTATGGGCTGCAAGATGGAGGAAAGCCAGCCACCCCACTGCCTTCGGGGTTCACTGTGGAGCCCTGTGCTGAAGAGGAGGTGGTGGGTGAGAGTGACAGGAAGCTGTTTCATTCCATGGTGGGGGCACTCAATTATGCGGCTAACTACACGCGGCCTGACATTGCCTTTGCTACATCCAGGCTTGCAAGTGTGGTTTCACGCCCCAGTCATGAGCAGCTGGAAGCGGCCAAGAGGTTGGTCCGCTATGTGAGCGCTACGGCATTAGTGGGCTTGGAGTACAGTGCTGTGCGACAGAGGCTGCAGAGGGGTGCAGCTGATTTGGGCAAGGGGGAGATGCTCCTGACCTGCTACACCGACGCTAGCTTCAACTCTGTGAAGGCGGATGGCACCAGCATTGGAGGCTATGTGTGCCTGTTTGGAGGTGGTGCAGTGAGCTGGCGCAGCAAGAAGCAGAACGAGGTGGGGCAGTCCTCGTGTGAGACAGAGTACATGGCTCTGCATCATGGGGCAAAGGAGGTGGTGTGGCTGAGGCGTTTGTTGGAGGAGATCGGAGTGTGCCAAAAGGAGCCAACTGTGATTTTCTGTGACAACGAGTCGGCTGTGAAGCTTGCTAAGAACGCTTGCCTTCATGGGCTGACGAAGCACATCAGGCCTAAGTGGCATTGGGTGAGGAGGCTCCTGGACAAGGAGGTGCGGCTGGAGATTGTGAAGACCCATCAGCAGGCGGCTGACATTCTCACCAAGCGCCTGGCTGAATCTGAGCATTGGAAGGGCATGAAGCTTGCTGGGATGAGTGTGCATTGAGGATGCATGCTTGAGCTATGGCATGTGGGATGATGGTTGGCATCCAGAGGGGGAGTTTGTTGAGTGATGCTACCATTCGCATTCACGTCTGTCTGCCTCCCATCATATGTTCGTGCGTTGCATGCGTGTTGTGAGTGTGTGCAAGAATTTGTGTTTTGTGCGGTTTGGTTTTTCTGAGTGTGTGTGTGAATGTTATTTGGCTTGAGCAGATATCTGAAGTGACTCCTCTGCTCAAGAGCTTTCCGAGGAACCAAGTATCGCTTCAATCGGAGCACGAACTAGAAAGTTACGAACGTTGGAGTTCGTATGCTTTTGATATTTGGTTGTGGTGACTATGGGAAGTTGTGGGGTTGACTCAATATGGGGTACAGACTTTTGGGGGTTGGGAAATTCGTCTTTTCTACTGTAGTTGCTGCCAAATGGTTGGGAGAAACCAAACCAGGTTGGCAAGTGTGGCCAAGTTGGGTTGAGGTGGATTGTGGAGGTTGGGATAGTGACAAAGGTCAAAGTTGGGTTGCCTATGGGGAAGGGAATTGTATGGCATGGGGTTTCCTTGGTTGGGGACTCTCTTGGGACCTTCCCTCTCGTCCTCCTCATCCCCTCCTACCTGGTTCTATTGCTACTCTAACTTTCTTGTGTGAACTTGTGAGATCATTGTGATTGAGTTACGTTTTCTATGGCAGCATACCCCCTAGTGCGCCGAAGTTCATAACTCGAGTTATACTCCATATTCTGATACTATTCAAATTGGGAAAGATAGCCACGGTCAAGGGCTACAACATACTCGAGTTTGAAAGAATTCTAACAGTGGACCTTTCGTCGACGACGTTTCTTGTGACGACGACTTTTCTGTCCAGAATTGTAGTTGACGATTTTGAGATATTTCAGCCCCTAATCTTCATAGACTCCGTCCTTAATCTATAACACTGAGATGTGACTGTACGTGCTGAGATGTGACTGTACGTGCAGAGATGTGACTGTACGTGCAGAGATGTGACTGTACGTGCAAAGATGTGACTGTACGTGCAGAGATGTGACTGTACGTGCAGAGATGTGACTGTACGTGCTGAGATGTGACTGTACGTGCTGAGATGTGACTGTACGTGCAGAGATGTGACTGTACATGCAGAGATGTGACTGTACGTGCTGAGATGTGACTGTACGTGCTGAGATGTGACTGTACGTGCAGAGATGTGACTGTACGTGCTGAGATGTGACTGTACGTGCAGAGATGTGACTGTACGTGCAGAGATGTGACTGTACGTGCTGAGATGTGACTGTACGTGCTGAGATGTGACTGTACGTGCTGAGATGTGACTGTACGTGCAGAGATGTGACTGTACGTGCAGAGATGTGACTGTACGTGCAGAGATGTGACTGTACATGCAAAGATGTGACTGTACGTGCTGAGATGTGACTGTACGTGCTGAGATGTGACTGTACGTGCAGAGATGTGACTGTACGTGCTGAGATGTGACTGTACGTGCAGAGATGTGACTGTACGTGCTGAGATGTGACTGTACGTGCAGAGATGTGACTGTACGTGCAGAGATGTGACTGTACGTGCTGAGATGTGACTGTACGTGCTGAGATGTGACTGTACGTGCTGAGATGTGACTGTACGTGCAGAGATGTGACTGTACGTGCAGAGATGTGACTGTACGTGCAGAGATGTGACTGTACGTGCAAAGATGTGACTGTACGTGCTGAGATGTGACTGTACGTGCTGAGATGTGACTGTACGTGCAGAGATGTGACTGTACGTGCTGAGATGTGACTGTACGTGCAGAGATGTGACTGTACGTGCAGAGATGTGACTGTACGTGCAGAGATGTGACTGTACGTGCAGAGATGTGACTGTACGTGCAGAGATGTGACTGTACGTGCAGAGATGTGACTGGTACGTGCAGAGATGTGACTGTACGTGCAGAGATGTGACTGTACGTGCAGAGATGTGACTGTACGTGCTGAGATGTGACTGTACGTGCTGAGATGTGACTGTACGTGCAGAGATGTGACTGTACGTGCTGAGATGTGACTGTACGTGCTGAGATGTGACTGTACGTGCAGAGATGTGACTGTACGTGCTGAGATGTGACTGTACGTGCTGAGATGTGACTGTACGTGCAGAGATGTGACTGTACGTGCAGAGATGTGACTGTACGTGCAGAGATGTGACTGTACGTGCAGAGATGTGACTGTACGTGCTGAGATGTGACTGTACGTGCTGAGATGTGACTGTACGTGCAGAGATGTGACTGTACGTGCAGAGATGTGACTGTACGTGCAGAGATGTGACTGTACGTGCAGAGATGTGACTGTACGTGCTGAGATGTGACTGTACGTGCTGAGATGTGACTGTACGTGCTGAGATGTGACTGTACGTGCTGAGATGTGACTGTACGTGCAGAGATGTGACTGTACGTGCAGAGATGTGACTGTACGTGCAGAGATGTGACTGTACGTGCTTAGATGTGACTGTACGTGCAGAGATGTGACTGTACGTGCAGAGATGTGACTGTACGTGCAGAGATGTGACTGTACGTGCAGAGATGTGACTGTACGTGCTGAGATGTGACTGTACGTGCTGAGATGTGACTGTACGTGCAGAGATGTGACTTGTACGTGCTGAGATGTGACTGTACGTGCAGAGATGTGACTGTACGTGCAGAGATGTGGACTGTACGTGCAGGGATGTGACCTGTACGTGCTGAGATGTGACTGTACGTGCAGAGATGTGACTGTACGTGCTGAGATGTGACTGTACGTTGCAGAGATGTGACTGTACGTGCTGAGATGTGACTGTACGTGCAGAGATGTGACTGTACGTGCAGAGATGTGACTGTACATGCAGAGATGTGACGGTACGTGCTGAGATGTGAATGTACGTGCTGAGATGTGGACTGTACGTGCAGAGATGTGACTGTACGTGCTGAGATGTGACTGTACGTGCAGAGATGTGACTGTACGTGCACAGATGTGACTGTACGTGCTAGATGGTAAGGATGAGATGTGACTGTACGTGTCCTGAGATTGTGACTGTACGTGCTGAGATGTGACTGTACGTGCTGGATGTGACTGTACGTGCTGAGATGTGACTGTACGTGCAAAGATGTGACTGTACGTGCTGAGATGTGACTGTACGTGCTGAGATGTGACTGTACGTGCCTGAAGATGTGACTGTACGTGATGAGATGTGACTTGTACGTGCTGAGATGTGACTGTACGTGCTGAGATGTGACTGTACGTGCAGAGATGTGACTGTACCGTGCTGAGATGTGACTGTACGTGCAGAGATGTGACTGTACGTACTGAGATGTGACTGTACGTGCAGAGAGTGACTGTACGTGCAGAGATGTTGACTGTGATGTACGTGCTGAGATGTGACTGTCCGTGCAGAGATGTGACTGTACGTGCAGAAGATGTGACTGTACGTGCTAGAAGAGGGGAGCGGATGTGACTGTACGTGCTGAGATGTGACTGTACGTGCAGAGATGTGACTGTACGTGCCTGAGATGTGACTGTACGTTGCTGAGATTTGACTGTACTTGCTGAGATGTGACTGTACGTGCTGAGATGTGACTGTACGTGCTGAGATGTGACTGTACGTGCTGAGATGTGACTGTACGTGCAGAGATGTGACTGTACGTGCATGAGATGTGACTGTACGTGCAGAGATGTGACTGTACGTACTGAGATGTGACTGTACGTGCAGAGATGTGACTGTACGTGCAGAGATGTGACTGTACGTGCAGAGATGTGACTGTACGTGCTGAGATGTGACTGTACGTGCTGGAGATGTGACTGTACGTGCTGAGATGTGACTGTACGTGCTGAGATGTGACTGTACTTGCTGAGATGTGACTGTACGTGCAGAGATGTGACTGTACGTGCTGAGATGTGACTGTACGTGCAGAGATGTGACTGTACGTGCAGAGATGTGACTGTACGTGCTGAGATGTGACTGTACGTGCTGAGATGTGACTGTACGTGCTGAGATGTGACTGTAACGTGCTGAGATGTGACTTGTACGTGCATGAGATGTGACTGTACGTGCTGAGATGTGACTGTACGTGCTGAGATGTGACTGTAGATGTAACTGTACGTGCAGAGATGTAACTGTACGTGCAGAGATGTGACTGTACGTGCTGAGATGTGACTGTACGTGCAGAGATGTGACTGTACATGCCAGAGATGTGACTGTACGTGCAGAGATGTGGACTGTACGTGCTGAGATGTGACTGTACGTGCTGAGATGTGACTGTACGTGCAGAGATGTGACTGTACGTGCTGAGATGTGACTGTACGTGCAGAGATGTGACTGTACGTGCAGAGATGTGACTGTACGTGCAGAGATGTGACTGTACGTGCTGAGATGTGACTGTACGTGCTGAGATGTGACTGTACGTGCTGAGATGTGACTGTACGTGCTGAGATGTGACTGTACGTGCAGGGATGTGACTGTACGTGCTGAGATGTGACTGTACGTGCAGAGATGTGACTGTACGTGCAGAGATGTGACTGTACGTGCAGAGATGTGACTGTACGTGCTGAGATGTGACTGTACGTGCAGAGATGTGACTGTACATGCAGAGATGTGACTGTACGTGCTGAGATGTGACTGTACGTGCTGAGATGTGACTGTACATGCTGAGATGTGACTGTACGTGCTGAGATGTGACTGTACGTGCAGAGATGTGACTGTACGTGCAGAGATGTGACTGTACGTGCTGAGATGTGACTGTACGTGCTGAGATGTGACTGTACGTGCAGAGATGTGACTGTACGTGCAGAGATGTGACTGTACGTGCAAAGATGTTGACTGTACGTGCAGAGATGTGACTGTACGTGCAGAGATGTGACTGTACGTGCAGAGATGTGACTGTACGTGCTGAGATGTGACTGTACGTGCAGAGATGTGACTGTACATGCAGAGATGTGACTGTACGTGCTGAGATGTGACTGTACGTGCTGAGATGTGACTGTACGTGCTAGAGATGTGACTGTACGTGCTGAGATGTGACTGTACGTGCAGAGATGTGACTGTACGTGCAGAGATGTGGACTGTACGTGCTGAGATGTGACTGTACGTGCTGAGGATGTGACTGTACGTGCGAGATGTGACTGTACGTGCAGAGATGTGACTGTACGTGCAGAGATGTGACTGTACGTGCAGAGATGTGACTGTACGTGCTGAGATGTGACTGTACATGCTGAGATGTGACTGTACATGCAAAGATGTGACTGTACGTGCAGAGATGTGACTGTACGTGCAGAGATGTGACTGTACATGCAAAGATGTGACTGTACGTGCTGAGATGTGACTGTACGTGCTGAGATGTGACTGTACGTGCAGAGATGTGACTGTACGTGCTGAGATGTGACTGTACGTGCAGAGATGTGACTGTACGTGCAGAGATGTGACTGTACGTGCTGAGATGGTGACTGTACGTGCTGAGATGTGACTGTACGTGCTGAGATGTGACTGTACGTGCAGAGATGTGACTGTACGTGCAGAGATGTGACTGTACGTGCAGAGATGTGACTGTACGTGCAAAGATGTGACTGTACGTGCTGAGATGTGACTGTACGTGCTGAGATGTGACTGTACGTGCAGAGATGTGACTGTACGTGCTGAGATGTGACTGTACGTGCAGAGATGTGACTGTACGTGCAGAGATGTGACTGTACGTGCTGAGATGTGACTGTACGTGCTGAGATGTGACTGTACGTGCTGAGATGTGACTGTACGTGCAGAGATGTGACTGTACGTGCTGAGATGTGACTGTACGTGCTGAGATGTGACTGTACGTGCTGAGATGTGACTGTACGTGCAGAGATGTGACTGTACGTGCTGAGATGTGACTGTACGTGCAGAGATGTGACTGTACGTGCAGAGATGTGACTGTACGTGCTGAGATGTGACTGTACGTGCAGAGATGTGACTGTACATGCAGAGATGTGACTGTACGTGCTGAGATGTGACTGTACGTGCTGAGATGTGACTGTACGTGCTGAGATGTGACTGTACGTGCTGAGATGTGACTGTACGTGCAGAGATGTGACTGTACGTGCAGAGATGTGACTGTACGTGCTGAGATGTGACTGTACGTGCTGAGATGTGACTGTACGTGCAGAGATGTGACTGTACGTGCAGAGATGTGACTGTACGTGCAAAGATGTGACTGTACGTGCAGAGATGTGACTGTACGTGCAGAGATGTGACTGTACGTGCAGAGATGTGACTGTACGTGCTGAGATGTGACTGTACGTGCAGAGATGTGACTGTACATGCAGAGATGTGACTGTACGTGCTGAGATGTGACTGTACGTGCTGAGATGTGACTGTACGTGCAGAGATGTGACTGTACGTGCTGAGATGTGACTGTACGTGCAGAGATGTGACTGTACGTGCAGAGATGTGACTGTACGTGCTGAGATGTGACTGTACGTGCTGAGATGTGACTGTACGTGCTGAGATGTGACTGTACGTGCAGAGATGTGACTGTACGTGCAGAGATGTGACTGTACGTGCAGAGATGTGACTGTACGTGCAAAGATGTGACTGTACGTGCTGAGATGTGACTGTACGTGCTGAGATGTGACTGTACGTGCAGAGATGTGACTGTACGTGCTGAGATGTGACTGTACGTGCAGAGATGTGACTGTTACGTGCAGAGATGTGACCTGTACGTTGCAGAGATGTGACTGTACGTGCAGAGATGTGACTGTACGTGCTGAGATGGGACTGTACGTGCTGAGATGTGACTGTACGTGCTGAGATGTGACGTACGTGCAGAGATGTGACTGTACGTGCAGAGATGTGACTGTACGTGCAGAGATGTGACTGTACGTGCAGAGATGTGGACTGTACGTGCAGAGATGTGACTGTACGTGCAGAGATGTGACTGTACGTAGCAGGATGTGATGTACGTGCTGAGATTGGACTGTACGTGCTGAGATGTGACTGTACGTGCCGAGATGTGACTGTACGTGCTGAGATGTGACTGTACGTGCTGAGATGTGACTGTACGTGCAGAGATGTGACTGTACGTGCTGAGATGTGAACTGTACGTGCTGAGATGTGGACTGTACGTGCAGAGATGTGACTGTACGTGCAGAGATGTGACTGTACGTGCTGAGATGTGACTGTACGTGCTGAGATGTGACTGTACGTGCTGAGATGTGACTGTACGTGCTGAGATGTGACTGTACGTGCTGAGATGTGACTGTACGTGCAGAGATGTGACTGTACGTGCAGAGATGTGACTGTACGTGCAGAGATGTGACTGTACGTGCTGAGATGTGACTGTACGTGCAGAGATGTGACTGTACGTGCAGAGATGTGACTGTACGTGCTGAGATGTGACTGTACGTGCTGAGATGTGACTGTACGTGCTGAGATGTGACTGTACGTGCTGAGATGTGACTGTACGTGCTGAGATGTGACTGTACGTGCAGAGATGTGACTGTACGTGCAGAGATGTGACTGTACGTGCTGAGATGTGACTGTACGTGCTGAGATGTGACTGTACGTGCAGAGATGTGACTGTACGTGCTGAGATGTGACTGTACGTGCTGAGATGTGACTGTACGTGCTGAGATGTGACTGTACGTGCTGAGATGTGACTGTACGTGCAGAGATGTGACTGTACGTGCAGAGATGTGACTGTACGTGCTGAGATGTGACTGTACGTGCAGAGATGTGACTGTACGTGCTGAGATGTGACTGTACGTGCAGAGATGTGACTGTACGTGCAGAGATGTGACTGTACGTGCAGAGATGTGACTGTACGTGCTGAGATGTGACTGTACGTGCTGAGATGTGACTGTACGTGCTGAGATGTGACTGTACGTGCTGAGATGTGACTGTACGTGCTGAGATGTGACTGTACGTGCAGAGATGTGACTGTACGTGCAGAGATGTGACTGTACGTGCTGAGATGTGACTGTACGTGCTGAGATGTGACTGTACGTGCTGAGATGTGACTGTACGTGCAGAGATGTGACTGTACGTGCTGAGATGTGACTGTACGTGCAGAGATGTGACTGTACGTGCAGAGATGTGACTGTACGTGCTGAGATGTGACTGTACGTGCTGAGATGTGACTGTACGTGCTGAGATGTGACTGTACGTGCTGAGATGTGACTGTACGTGCAGAGATGTGACTGTACGTGCAGAGATGTGACTGTACGTGCTGAGATGTGACTGTACGTGCAGAGATGTGACTGTACGTGCTGAGATGTGACTGTACGTGCTGAGATGTGACTGTACGTGCTGAGATGTGACTGTACGTGCTGAGATGTGACTGTACGTGCAGAGATGTGACTGTACGTGCTGAGATGTGACTGTACGTGCTGAGATGTGACTGTACGTGCAGAGATGTGACTGTACGTGCAGAGATGTGACTGTACGTGCAGAGATGTGACTGTACGTGCTGAGATGTGACTGTACGTGCTGAGATGTGACTGTACGTGCTGAGATGTGACTGTACGTGCAGAGATGTGACTGTACGTGCAGAGATGTGACTGTACGTGCTGAGATGTGACTGTACGTGCAGAGATGTGACTGTACGTGCTGAGATGTGACTGTACGTGCAGAGATGTGACTGTACGTGCAGAGATGTGACTGTACGTGCAGAGATGTGACTGTACGTGCTGAGATGTGACTGTACGTGCTGAGATGTGACTGTACGTGCTGAGATGTGACTGTACGTGCTGAGATGTGACTGTACGTGCTGAGATGTGACTGTACGTGCTGAGATGTGACTGTACGTGCTGAGATGTGACTGTACGTGCTGAGATGTGACTGTACGTGCAGAGATGTGACTGTACGTGCTGAGATGTGACTGTACGTGCTGAGATGTGACTGTACGTGCTGAGATGTGACTGTACGTGCAGAGATGTGACTGTACGTGCTGAGATGTGACTGTACGTGCAGAGATGTGACTGTACGTGCAGAGATGTGACTGTACGTGCTGAGATGTGACTGTACGTGCTGAGATGTGACTGTACGTGCTGAGATGTGACTGTACGTGCTGAGATGTGACTGTACGTGCAGAGATGTGACTGTACGTGCAGAGATGTGACTGTACGTGCTGAGATGTGACTGTACGTGCAGAGATGTGACTGTACGTGCTGAGATGTGACTGTACGTGCTGAGATGTGACTGTACGTGCTGAGATGTGACTGTACGTGCTGAGATGTGACTGTACGTGCTGAGATGTGACTGTACGTGCTGAGATGTGACTGTACGTGCTGAGATGTGACTGTACGTGCAGAGATGTGACTGTACGTGCTGAGATGTGACTGTACGTGCAGAGATGTGACTGTACGTGCAGAGATGTGACTGTACGTGCTGAGATGTGACTGTACGTGCTGAGATGTGACTGTACGTGCTGAGATGTGACTGTACGTGCTGAGATGTGACTGTACGTGCAGAGATGTGACTGTACGTGCAGAGATGTGACTGTACGTGCTGAGATGTGACTGTACGTGCAGAGATGTGACTGTACGTGCTGAGATGTGACTGTACGTGCTGAGATGTGACTGTACGTGCTGAGATGTGACTGTACGTGCAGAGATGTGACTGTACGTGCAGAGATGTGACTGTACGTGCTGAGATGTGACTGTACGTGCAGAGATGTGACTGTACGTGCTGAGATGTGACTGTACGTGCAGAGATGTGACTGTACGTGCAGAGATGTGACTGTACGTGCAGAGATGTGACTGTACGTGCTGAGATGTGACTGTACGTGCTGAGATGTGACTGTACGTGCTGAGATGTGACTGTACGTGCTGAGATGTGACTGTACGTGCTGAGATGTGACTGTACGTGCTGAGATGTGACTGTACGTGCTGAGATGTGACTGTACGTGCTGAGATGTGACTGTACGTGCAGAGATGTGACTGTACGTGCTGAGATGTGACTGTACGTGCTGAGATGTGACTGTACGTGCTGAGATGTGACTGTACGTGCAGAGATGTGACTGTACGTGCTGAGATGTGACTGTACGTGCAGAGATGTGACTGTACGTGCAGAGATGTGACTGTACGTGCTGAGATGTGACTGTACGTGCTGAGATGTGACTGTACGTGCTGAGATGTGACTGTACGTGCTGAGATGTGACTGTACGTGCAGAGATGTGACTGTACGTGCAGAGATGTGACTGTACGTGCTGAGATGTGACTGTACGTGCAGAGATGTGACTGTACGTGCTGAGATGTGACTGTACGTGCTGAGATGTGACTGTACGTGCTGAGATGTGACTGTACGTGCTGAGATGTGACTGTACGTGCAGAGATGTGACTGTACGTGCTGAGATGTGACTGTACGTGCTGAGATGTGACTGTACGTGCTGAGATGTGACTGTACGTGCTGAGATGTGACTGTACGTGCTGAGATGTGACTGTACGTGCTGAGATGTGACTGTACGTGCAGAGATGTGACTGTACGTGCTGAGATGTGACTGTACGTGCAGAGATGTGACTGTACGTGCAGAGATGTGACTGTACGTGCTGAGATGTGACTGTACGTGCAGAGATGTGACTGTACGTGCAGAGATGTGACTGTACGTGCAGAGATGTGACTGTACGTGCTGAGATGTGACTGTACGTGCTGAGATGTGACTGTACGTGCAGAGATGTGACTGTACGTGCTGAGATGTGACTGTACGTGCTGAGATGTGACTGTACGTGCTGAGATGTGACTGTACGTGCAGAGATGTGACTGTACGTGCAGAGATGTGACTGTACGTGCTGAGATGTGACTGTACGTGCAGAGATGTGACTGTACGTGCTGAGATGTGACTGTACGTGCAGAGATGTGACTGTACGTGCAGAGATGTGACTGTACGTGCAGAGATGTGACTGTACGTGCTGAGATGTGACTGTACGTGCTGAGATGTGACTGTACGTGCAGAGATGTGACTGTACGTGCTGAGATGTGACTGTACGTGCTGAGATGTGACTGTACGTGCTGAGATGTGACTGTACGTGCTGAGATGTGACTGTACGTGCTGAGATGTGACTGTACGTGCTGAGATGTGACTGTACGTGCTGAGATGTGACTGTACGTGCTGAGATGTGACTGTACGTGCTGAGATGTGACTGTACGTGCTGAGATGTGACTGTACGTGCTGAGATGTGACTGTACGTGCTGAGATGTGACTGTACGTGCTGAGATGTGACTGTACGTGCTGAGATGTGACTGTACGTGCAGAGATGTGACTGTACGTGCTGAGATGTGACTGTACGTGCTGAGATGTGACTGTACGTGCTGAGATGTGACTGTACGTGCAGAGATGTGACTGTACGTGCAGAGATGTGACTGTACGTGCTGAGATGTGACTGTACGTGCAGAGATGTGACTGTACGTGCTGAGATGTGACTGTACGTGCAGAGATGTGACTGTACGTGCAGAGATGTGACTGTACGTGCAGAGATGTGACTGTACGTGCTGAGATGTGACTGTACGTGCTGAGATGTGACTGTACGTGCAGAGATGTGACTGTACGTGCTGAGATGTGACTGTACGTGCTGAGATGTGACTGTACGTGCTGAGATGTGACTGTACGTGCTGAGATGTGACTGTACGTGCTGAGATGTGACTGTACGTGCTGAGATGTGACTGTACGTGCTGAGATGTGACTGTACGTGCTGAGATGTGACTGTACGTGCTGAGATGTGACTGTACGTGCAGAGATGTGACTGTACGTGCAGAGATGTGACTGTACGTGCTGAGATGTGACTGTACGTGCTGAGATGTGACTGTACGTGCTGAGATGTGACTGTACGTGCTGAGATGTGACTGTACGTGCTGAGATGTGACTGTACGTGCTGAGATGTGACTGTACGTGCAGAGATGTGACTGTACGTGCTGAGATGTGACTGTACGTGCTGAGATGTGACTGTACGTGCAGAGATGTGACTGTACGTGCTGAGATGTGACTGTACGTGCTGAGATGTGACTGTACGTGCTGAGATGTGACTGTACGTGCTGAGATGTGACTGTACGTGCAGAGATGTGACTGTACGTGCAGAGATGTGACTGTACGTGCTGAGATGTGACTGTACGTGCAGAGATGTGACTGTACGTGCTGAGATGTGACTGTACGTGCTGAGATGTGACTGTACGTGCTGAGATGTGACTGTACGTGCAGAGATGTGACTGTACGTGCTGAGATGTGACTGTACGTGCTGAGATGTGACTGTACGTGCAGAGATGTGACTGTACGTGCTGAGATGTGACTGTACGTGCAGAGATGTGACTGTACGTGCAGAGATGTGACTGTACGTGCAGAGATGTGACTGTACGTGCTGAGATGTGACTGTACGTGCTGAGATGTGACTGTACGTGCTGAGATGTGACTGTACGTGCTGAGATGTGACTGTACGTGCTGAGATGTGACTGTACGTGCTGAGATGTGACTGTACGTGCTGAGATGTGACTGTACGTGCAGAGATGTGACTGTACGTGCAGAGATGTGACTGTACGTGCTGAGATGTGACTGTACGTGCTGAGATGTGACTGTACGTGCTGAGATGTGACTGTACGTGCTGAGATGTGACTGTACGTGCTGAGATGTGACTGTACGTGCAGAGATGTGACTGTACGTGCAGAGATGTGACTGTACGTGCTGAGATGTGACTGTACGTGCAGAGATGTGACTGTACGTGCTGAGATGTGACTGTACGTGCTGAGATGTGACTGTACGTGCTGAGATGTGACTGTACGTGCTGAGATGTGACTGTACGTGCAGAGATGTGACTGTACGTGCTGAGATGTGACTGTACGTGCTGAGATGTGACTGTACGTGCAGAGATGTGACTGTACGTGCAGAGATGTGACTGTACGTGCAGAGATGTGACTGTACGTGCTGAGATGTGACTGTACGTGCTGAGATGTGACTGTACGTGCTGAGATGTGACTGTACGTGCAGAGATGTGACTGTACGTGCAGAGATGTGACTGTACGTGCTGAGATGTGACTGTACGTGCTGAGATGTGACTGTACGTGCTGAGATGTGACTGTACGTGCAGAGATGTGACTGTACGTGCAGAGATGTGACTGTACGTGCAGAGATGTGACTGTACGTGCTGAGATGTGACTGTACGTGCTGAGATGTGACTGTACGTGCTGAGATGTGACTGTACGTGCTGAGATGTGACTGTACGTGCAGAGATGTGACTGTACGTGCTGAGATGTGACTGTACGTGCTGAGATGTGACTGTACGTGCTGAGATGTGACTGTACGTGCAGAGATGTGACTGTACGTGCAGAGATGTGACTGTACGTGCAGAGATGTGACTGTACGTGCTGAGATGTGACTGTACGTGCTGAGATGTGACTGTACGTGCTGAGATGTGACTGTACGTGCAGAGATGTGACTGTACGTGCTGAGATGTGACTGTACGTGCTGAGATGTGACTGTACGTGCTGAGATGTGACTGTACGTGCAGAGATGTGACTGTACGTGCAGAGATGTGACTGTACGTGCAGAGATGTGACTGTACGTGCTGAGATGTGACTGTACGTGCTGAGATGTGACTGTACGTGCTGAGATGTGACTGTACGTGCTGAGATGTGACTGTACGTGCAGAGATGTGACTGTACGTGCTGAGATGTGACTGTACGTGCAGAGATGTGACTGTACGTGCTGAGATGTGACTGTACGTGCAGAGATGTGACTGTACGTGCAGAGATGTGACTGTACGTGCAGAGATGTGACTGTACGTGCTGAGATGTGACTGTACGTGCTGAGATGTGACTGTACGTGCAGAGATGTGACTGTACGTGCTGAGATGTGACTGTACGTGCAGAGATGTGACTGTACGTGCTGAGATGTGACTGTACGTGCTGAGATGTGACTGTACGTGCTGAGATGTGACTGTACGTGCAGAGATGTGACTGTACGTGCAGAGATGTGACTGTACGTGCTGAGATGTGACTGTACGTGCAGAGATGTGACTGTACGTGCTGAGATGTGACTGTACGTGCTGAGATGTGACTGTACGTGCAGAGATGTGACTGTACGTGCAGAGATGTGACTGTACGTGCTGAGATGTGACTGTACGTGCTGAGATGTGACTGTACGTGCTGAGATGTGACTGTACGTGCTGAGATGTGACTGTACGTGCTGAGATGTGACTGTACGTGCTGAGATGTGACTGTACGTGCTGAGATGTGACTGTACGTGCTGAGATGTGACTGTACGTGCAGAGATGTGACTGTACGTGCTGAGATGTGACTGTACGTGCTGAGATGTGACTGTACGTGCTGAGATGTGACTGTACGTGCAGAGATGTGACTGTACGTGCTGAGATGTGACTGTACGTGCAGAGATGTGACTGTACGTGCAGAGATGTGACTGTACGTGCTGAGATGTGACTGTACGTGCTGAGATGTGACTGTACGTGCTGAGATGTGACTGTACGTGCTGAGATGTGACTGTACGTGCAGAGATGTGACTGTACGTGCAGAGATGTGACTGTACGTGCTGAGATGTGACTGTACGTGCAGAGATGTGACTGTACGTGCAGAGATGTGACTGTACGTGCTGAGATGTGACTGTACGTGCTGAGATGTGACTGTACGTGCTGAGATGTGACTGTACGTGCTGAGATGTGACTGTACGTGCAGAGATGTGACTGTACGTGCAGAGATGTGACTGTACGTGCTGAGATGTGACTGTACGTGCAGAGATGTGACTGTACGTGCTGAGATGTGACTGTACGTGCAGAGATGTGACTGTACGTGCAGAGATGTGACTGTACGTGCAGAGATGTGACTGTACGTGCAGAGATGTGACTGTACGTGCAGAGATGTGACTGTACGTGCAGAGATGTGACTGTACGTGCTGAGATGTGACTGTACGTGCTGAGATGTGACTGTACGTGCTGAGATGTGACTGTACGTGCTGAGATGTGACTGTACGTGCTGAGATGTGACTGTACGTGCTGAGATGTGACTGTACGTGCTGAGATGTGACTGTACGTGCTGAGATGTGACTGTACGTGCAGAGATGTGACTGTACGTGCTGAGATGTGACTGTACGTGCTGAGATGTGACTGTACGTGCTGAGATGTGACTGTACGTGCAGAGATGTGACTGTACGTGCTGAGATGTGACTGTACGTGCAGAGATGTGACTGTACGTGCAGAGATGTGACTGTACGTGCTGAGATGTGACTGTACGTGCTGAGATGTGACTGTACGTGCTGAGATGTGACTGTACGTGCTGAGATGTGACTGTACGTGCAGAGATGTGACTGTACGTGCTGAGATGTGACTGTACGTGCTGAGATGTGACTGTACGTGCAGAGATGTGACTGTACGTGCTGAGATGTGACTGTACGTGCTGAGATGTGACTGTACGTGCTGAGATGTGACTGTACGTGCTGAGATGTGACTGTACGTGCAGAGATGTGACTGTACGTGCTGAGATGTGACTGTACGTGCTGAGATGTGACTGTACGTGCTGAGATGTGACTGTACGTGCTGAGATGTGACTGTACGTGCTGAGATGTGACTGTACGTGCTGAGATGTGACTGTACGTGCAGAGATGTGACTGTACGTGCTGAGATGTGACTGTACGTGCAGAGATGTGACTGTACGTGCAGAGATGTGACTGTACGTGCTGAGATGTGACTGTACGTGCAGAGATGTGACTGTACGTGCAGAGATGTGACTGTACGTGCAGAGATGTGACTGTACGTGCAGAGATGTGACTGTACGTGCTGAGATGTGACTGTACGTGCTGAGATGTGACTGTACGTGCTGAGATGTGACTGTACGTGCTGAGATGTGACTGTACGTGCTGAGATGTGACTGTACGTGCTGAGATGTGACTGTACGTGCTGAGATGTGACTGTACGTGCTGAGATGTGACTGTACGTGCTGAGATGTGACTGTACGTGCAGAGATGTGACTGTACGTGCTGAGATGTGACTGTACGTGCAGAGATGTGACTGTACGTGCTGAGATGTGACTGTACGTGCAGAGATGTGACTGTACGTGCAGAGATGTGACTGTACGTGCAGAGATGTGACTGTACGTGCTGAGATGTGACTGTACGTGCTGAGATGTGACTGTACGTGCAGAGATGTGACTGTACGTGCTGAGATGTGACTGTACGTGCTGAGATGTGACTGTACGTGCTGAGATGTGACTGTACGTGCTGAGATGTGACTGTACGTGCTGAGATGTGACTGTACGTGCAGAGATGTGACTGTACGTGCTGAGATGTGACTGTACGTGCTGAGATGTGACTGTACGTGCTGAGATGTGACTGTACGTGCAGAGATGTGACTGTACGTGCTGAGATGTGACTGTACGTGCTGAGATGTGACTGTACGTGCTGAGATGTGACTGTACGTGCAGAGATGTGACTGTACGTGCTGAGATGTGACTGTACGTGCTGAGATGTGACTGTACGTGCTGAGATGTGACTGTACGTGCTGAGATGTGACTGTACGTGCTGAGATGTGACTGTACGTGCTGAGATGTGACTGTACGTGCTGAGATGTGACTGTACGTGCAGAGATGTGACTGTACGTGCTGAGATGTGACTGTACGTGCTGAGATGTGACTGTACGTGCTGAGATGTGACTGTACGTGCTGAGATGTGACTGTACGTGCTGAGATGTGACTGTACGTGCTGAGATGTGACTGTACGTGCTGAGATGTGACTGTACGTGCAGAGATGTGACTGTACGTGCAGAGATGTGACTGTACGTGCAGAGATGTGACTGTACGTGCTGAGATGTGACTGTACGTGCTGAGATGTGACTGTACGTGCTGAGATGTGACTGTACGTGCAGAGATGTGACTGTACGTGCAGAGATGTGACTGTACGTGCTGAGATGTGACTGTACGTGCTGAGATGTGACTGTACGTGCTGAGATGTGACTGTACGTGCTGAGATGTGACTGTACGTGCTGAGATGTGACTGTACGTGCTGAGATGTGACTGTACGTGCTGAGATGTGACTGTACGTGCTGAGATGTGACTGTACGTGCAGAGATGTGACTGTACGTGCTGAGATGTGACTGTACGTGCTGAGATGTGACTGTACGTGCTGAGATGTGACTGTACGTGCAGAGATGTGACTGTACGTGCTGAGATGTGACTGTACGTGCTGAGATGTGACTGTACGTGCAGAGATGTGACTGTACGTGCTGAGATGTGACTGTACGTGCTGAGATGTGACTGTACGTGCTGAGATGTGACTGTACGTGCTGAGATGTGACTGTACGTGCTGAGATGTGACTGTACGTGCTGAGATGTGACTGTACGTGCAGAGATGTGACTGTACGTGCAGAGATGTGACTGTACGTGCTGAGATGTGACTGTACGTGCTGAGATGTGACTGTACGTGCAGAGATGTGACTGTACGTGCTGAGATGTGACTGTACGTGCAGAGATGTGACTGTACGTGCAGAGATGTGACTGTACGTGCTGAGATGTGACTGTACGTGCAGAGATGTGACTGTACGTGCAGAGATGTGACTGTACGTGCTGAGATGTGACTGTACGTGCAGAGATGTGACTGTACGTGCTGAGATGTGACTGTACGTGCAGAGATGTGACTGTACGTGCAGAGATGTGACTGTACGTGCTGAGATGTGACTGTACGTGCTGAGATGTGACTGTACGTGCAGAGATGTGACTGTACGTGCTGAGATGTGACTGTACGTGCAGAGATGTGACTGTACGTGCTGAGATGTGACTGTACGTGCAGAGATGTGACTGTACGTGCTGAGATGTGACTGTACGTGCTGAGATGTGACTGTACGTGCTGAGATGTGACTGTACGTGCTGAGATGTGACTGTACGTGCTGAGATGTGACTGTACGTGCAGAGATGTGACTGTACGTGCTGAGATGTGACTGTACGTGCTGAGATGTGACTGTACGTGCTGAGATGTGACTGTACGTGCTGAGATGTGACTGTACGTGCTGAGATGTGACTGTACGTGCTGAGATGTGACTGTACGTGCTGAGATGTGACTGTACGTGCAGAGATGTGACTGTACGTGCTGAGATGTGACTGTACGTGCAGAGATGTGACTGTACGTGCTGAGATGTGACTGTACGTGCAGAGATGTGACTGTACGTGCAGAGATGTGACTGTACGTGCTGAGATGTGACTGTACGTGCTGAGATGTGACTGTACGTGCAGAGATGTGACTGTACGTGCTGAGATGTGACTGTACGTGCAGAGATGTGACTGTACGTGCAGAGATGTGACTGTACGTGCTGAGATGTGACTGTACGTGCAGAGATGTGACTGTACGTGCAGAGATGTGACTGTACGTGCTGAGATGTGACTGTACGTGCAGAGATGTGACTGTACGTGCTGAGATGTGACTGTACGTGCAGAGATGTGACTGTACGTGCAGAGATGTGACTGTACGTGCTGAGATGTGACTGTACGTGCAGAGATGTGACTGTACGTGCAGAGATGTGACTGTACGTGCTGAGATGTGACTGTACGTGCAGAGATGTGACTGTACGTGCAGAGATGTGACTGTACGTGCAGAGATGTGACTGTACGTGCTGAGATGTGACTGTACGTGCTGAGATGTGACTGTACGTGCTGAGATGTGACTGTACGTGCTGAGATGTGACTGTACGTGCAGAGATGTGACTGTACGTGCAGAGATGTGACTGTACGTGCTGAGATGTGACTGTACGTGCAGAGATGTGACTGTACGTGCTGAGATGTGACTGTACGTGCAGAGATGTGACTGTACGTGCAGAGATGTGACTGTACGTGCAGAGATGTGACTGTACGTGCTGAGATGTGACTGTACGTGCAGAGATGTGACTGTACGTGCAGAGATGTGACTGTACGTGCTGAGATGTGACTGTACGTGCTGAGATGTGACTGTACGTGCAGAGATGTGACTGTACGTGCTGAGATGTGACTGTACGTGCTGAGATGTGACTGTACGTGCTGAGATGTGACTGTACGTGCAGAGATGTGACTGTACGTGCAGAGATGTGACTGTACGTGCAGAGATGTGACTGTACGTGCTGAGATGTGACTGTACGTGCTGAGATGTGACTGTACGTGCAGAGATGTGACTGTACGTGCAGAGATGTGACTGTACGTGCAGAGATGTGACTGTACGTGCTGAGATGTGACTGTACGTGCTGAGATGTGACTGTACGTGCTGAGATGTGACTGTACGTGCAGAGATGTGACTGTACGTGCTGAGATGTGACTGTACGTGCTGAGATGTGACTGTACGTGCTGAGATGTGACTGTACGTGCTGAGATGTGACTGTACGTGCTGAGATGTGACTGTACGTGCAGAGATGTGACTGTACGTGCTGAGATGTGACTGTACGTGCTGAGATGTGACTGTACGTGCTGAGATGTGACTGTACGTGCTGAGATGTGACTGTACGTGCTGAGATGTGACTGTACGTGCTGAGATGTGACTGTACGTGCTGAGATGTGACTGTACGTGCTGAGATGTGACTGTACGTGCAGAGATGTGACTGTACGTGCTGAGATGTGACTGTACGTGCTGAGATGTGACTGTACGTGCTGAGATGTGACTGTACGTGCAGAGATGTGACTGTACGTGCTGAGATGTGACTGTACGTGCTGAGATGTGACTGTACGTGCAGAGATGTGACTGTACGTGCTGAGATGTGACTGTACGTGCTGAGATGTGACTGTACGTGAGATGTGACTGTACGTGCTGAGATGTGACTGTACGTGCTGAGATGTGACTGTACGTGCTGAGATGTGACTGTACGTGCTGAGATGTGACTGTACGTGCAGAGATGTGACTGTACGTGCAGAGATGTGACTGTACGTGCTGAGATGTGACTGTACGTGCTGAGATGTGACTGTACGTGCAGAGATGTGACTGTACGTGCTGAGATGTGACTGTACGTGCAGAGATGTGACTGTACGTGCTGAGATGTGACTGTACGTGCTGAGATGTGACTGTACGTGCAGAGATGTGACTGTACGTGCTGAGATGTGACTGTACGTGCTGAGATGTGACTGTACGTGCTGAGATGTGACTGTACGTGCTGAGATGTGACTGTACGTGCAGAGATGTGACTGTACGTGCAGAGATGTGACTGTACGTGCTGAGATGTGACTGTACGTGCAGAGATGTGACTGTACGTGCAGAGATGTGACTGTACGTGCTGAGATGTGACTGTACGTGCAGAGATGTGACTGTACGTGCAGAGATGTGACTGTACGTGCTGAGATGTGACTGTACGTGCAGAGATGTGACTGTACGTGCTGAGATGTGACTGTACGTGCTGAGATGTGACTGTACGTGCTGAGATGTGACTGTACGTGCTGAGATGTGACTGTACGTGCTGAGATGTGACTGTACGTGCTGAGATGTGACTGTACGTGCTGAGATGTGACTGTACGTGCTGAGATGTGACTGTACGTGCTGAGATGTGACTGTACGTGCTGAGATGTGACTGTACGTGCTGAGATGTGACTGTACGTGCTGAGATGTGACTGTACGTGCAGAGATGTGACTGTACGTGCTGAGATGTGACTGTACGTGCAGAGATGTGACTGTACGTGCTGAGATGTGACTGTACGTGCAGAGATGTGACTGTACGTGCAGAGATGTGACTGTACGTGCTGAGATGTGACTGTACGTGCTGAGATGTGACTGTACGTGCAGAGATGTGACTGTACGTGCTGAGATGTGACTGTACGTGCAGAGATGTGACTGTACGTGCTGAGATGTGACTGTACGTGCTGAGATGTGACTGTACGTGCTGAGATGTGACTGTACGTGCTGAGATGTGACTGTACGTGCTGAGATGTGACTGTACGTGCTGAGATGTGACTGTACGTGCAGAGATGTGACTGTACGTGCTGAGATGTGACTGTACGTGCTGAGATGTGACTGTACGTGCTGAGATGTGACTGTACGTGCAGAGATGTGACTGTACGTGCTGAGATGTGACTGTACGTGCAGAGATGTGACTGTACGTGCAGAGATGTGACTGTACGTGCTGAGATGTGACTGTACGTGCTGAGATGTGACTGTACGTGCAGAGATGTGACTGTACGTGCTGAGATGTGACTGTACGTGCTGAGATGTGACTGTACGTGCTGAGATGTGACTGTACGTGCAGAGATGTGACTGTACGTGCAGAGATGTGACTGTACGTGCTGAGATGTGACTGTACGTGCTGAGATGTGACTGTACGTGCAGAGATGTGACTGTACGTGCTGAGATGTGACTGTACGTGCAGAGATGTGACTGTACGTGCTGAGATGTGACTGTACGTGCTGAGATGTGACTGTACGTGCAGAGATGTGACTGTACGTGCAGAGATGTGACTGTACGTGCTGAGATGTGACTGTACGTGCAGAGATGTGACTGTACGTGCTGAGATGTGACTGTACGTGCTGAGATGTGACTGTACGTGCAGAGATGTGACTGTACGTGCTGAGATGTGACTGTACGTGCAGAGATGTGACTGTACGTGCAGAGATGTGACTGTACGTGCTGAGATGTGACTGTACGTGCAGAGATGTGACTGTACGTGCTGAGATGTGACTGTACGTGCTGAGATGTGACTGTACGTGCAGAGATGTGACTGTACGTGCTGAGATGTGACTGTACGTGCTGAGATGTGACTGTACGTGCTGAGATGTGACTGTACGTGCTGAGATGTGACTGTACGTGCAGAGATGTGACTGTACGTGCTGAGATGTGACTGTACGTGCTGAGATGTGACTGTACGTGCTGAGATGTGACTGTACGTGCTGAGATGTGACTGTACGTGCTGAGATGTGACTGTACGTGCTGAGATGTGACTGTACGTGCTGAGATGTGACTGTACGTGCTGAGATGTGACTGTACGTGCTGAGATGTGACTGTACGTGCAGAGATGTGACTGTACGTGCTGAGATGTGACTGTACGTGCTGAGATGTGACTGTACGTGCAGAGATGTGACTGTACGTGCTGAGATGTGACTGTACGTGCTGAGATGTGACTGTACGTGCAGAGATGTGACTGTACGTGCTGAGATGTGACTGTACGTGCAGAGATGTGACTGTACGTGCAGAGATGTGACTGTACGTGCTGAGATGTGACTGTACGTGCTGAGATGTGACTGTACGTGCAGAGATGTGACTGTACGTGCAGAGATGTGACTGTACGTGCTGAGATGTGACTGTACGTGCAGAGATGTGACTGTACGTGCTGAGATGTGACTGTACGTGCAGAGATGTGACTGTACGTGCAGAGATGTGACTGTACGTGCTGAGATGTGACTGTACGTGCAGAGATGTGACTGTACGTGCAGAGATGTGACTGTACGTGCTGAGATGTGACTGTACGTGCAGAGATGTGACTGTACGTGCTGAGATGTGACTGTACGTGCAGAGATGTGACTGTACGTGCTGAGATGTGACTGTACGTGCTGAGATGTGACTGTACGTGCAGAGATGTGACTGTACGTGCTGAGATGTGACTGTACGTGCAGAGATGTGACTGTACGTGCTGAGATGTGACTGTACGTGCTGAGATGTGACTGTACGTGCTGAGATGTGACTGTACGTGCTGAGATGTGACTGTACGTGCTGAGATGTGACTGTACGTGCAGAGATGTGACTGTACGTGCTGAGATGTGACTGTACGTGCTGAGATGTGACTGTACGTGCAGAGATGTGACTGTACGTGCTGAGATGTGACTGTACGTGCAGAGATGTGACTGTACGTGCAGAGATGTGACTGTACGTGCTGAGATGTGACTGTACGTGCTGAGATGTGACTGTACGTGCTGAGATGTGACTGTACGTGCTGAGATGTGACTGTACGTGCTGAGATGTGACTGTACGTGCTGAGATGTGACTGTACGTGCTGAGATGTGACTGTACGTGCAGAGATGTGACTGTACGTGCTGAGATGTGACTGTACGTGCTGAGATGTGACTGTACGTGCTGAGATGTGACTGTACGTGCTGAGATGTGACTGTACGTGCAGAGATGTGACTGTACGTGCTGAGATGTGACTGTACGTGCAGAGATGTGACTGTACGTGCAGAGATGTGACTGTACGTGCTGAGATGTGACTGTACGTGCAGAGATGTGACTGTACGTGCAGAGATGTGACTGTACGTGCTGAGATGTGACTGTACGTGCAGAGATGTGACTGTACGTGCTGAGATGTGACTGTACGTGCTGAGATGTGACTGTACGTGCTGAGATGTGACTGTACGTGCTGAGATGTGACTGTACGTGCAGAGATGTGACTGTACGTGCTGAGATGTGACTGTACGTGCTGAGATGTGACTGTACGTGCTGAGATGTGACTGTACGTGCTGAGATGTGACTGTACGTGCTGAGATGTGACTGTACGTGCTGAGATGTGACTGTACGTGCTGAGATGTGACTGTACGTGCAGAGATGTGACTGTACGTGCTGAGATGTGACTGTACGTGCAGAGATGTGACTGTACGTGCTGAGATGTGACTGTACGTGCTGAGATGTGACTGTACGTGCTGAGATGTGACTGTACGTGCTGAGATGTGACTGTACGTGCTGAGATGTGACTGTACGTGCTGAGATGTGACTGTACGTGCAGAGATGTGACTGTACGTGCTGAGATGTGACTGTACGTGCAGAGATGTGACTGTACGTGCAGAGATGTGACTGTACGTGCTGAGATGTGACTGTACGTGCTGAGATGTGACTGTACGTGCTGAGATGTGACTGTACGTGCAGAGATGTGACTGTACGTGCTGAGATGTGACTGTACGTGCTGAGATGTGACTGTACGTGCTGAGATGTGACTGTACGTGCAGAGATGTGACTGTACGTGCTGAGATGTGACTGTACGTGCAGAGATGTGACTGTACGTGCAGAGATGTGACTGTACGTGCTGAGATGTGACTGTACGTGCTGAGATGTGACTGTACGTGCAGAGATGTGACTGTACGTGCTGAGATGTGACTGTACGTGCTGAGATGTGACTGTACGTGCTGAGATGTGACTGTACGTGCAGAGATGTGACTGTACGTGCTGAGATGTGACTGTACGTGCTGAGATGTGACTGTACGTGCTGAGATGTGACTGTACGTGCAGAGATGTGACTGTACGTGCTGAGATGTGACTGTACGTGCAGAGATGTGACTGTACGTGCTGAGATGTGACTGTACGTGCTGAGATGTGACTGTACGTGCAGAGATGTGACTGTACGTGCAGAGATGTGACTGTACGTGCTGAGATGTGACTGTACGTGCAGAGATGTGACTGTACGTGCTGAGATGTGACTGTACGTGCAGAGATGTGACTGTACGTGCAGAGATGTGACTGTACGTGCTGAGATGTGACTGTACGTGCTGAGATGTGACTGTACGTGCAGAGATGTGACTGTACGTGCTGAGATGTGACTGTACGTGCTGAGATGTGACTGTACGTGCTGAGATGTGACTGTACGTGCAGAGATGTGACTGTACGTGCTGAGATGTGACTGTACGTGCTGAGATGTGACTGTACGTGCTGAGATGTGACTGTACGTGCTGAGATGTGACTGTACGTGCTGAGATGTGACTGTACGTGCAGAGATGTGACTGTACGTGCTGAGATGTGACTGTACGTGCTGAGATGTGACTGTACGTGCTGAGATGTGACTGTACGTGCTGAGATGTGACTGTACGTGCTGAGATGTGACTGTACGTGCTGAGATGTGACTGTACGTGCTGAGATGTGACTGTACGTGCTGAGATGTGACTGTACGTGCTGAGATGTGACTGTACGTGCAGAGATGTGACTGTACGTGCTGAGATGTGACTGTACGTGCAGAGATGTGACTGTACGTGCAGAGATGTGACTGTACGTGCTGAGATGTGACTGTACGTGCTGAGATGTGACTGTACGTGCAGAGATGTGACTGTACGTGCTGAGATGTGACTGTACGTGCAGAGATGTGACTGTACGTGCTGAGATGTGACTGTACGTGCTGAGATGTGACTGTACGTGCTGAGATGTGACTGTACGTGCTGAGATGTGACTGTACGTGCTGAGATGTGACTGTACGTGCTGAGATGTGACTGTACGTGCTGAGATGTGACTGTACGTGCTGAGATGTGACTGTACGTGCAGAGATGTGACTGTACGTGCTGAGATGTGACTGTACGTGCAGAGATGTGACTGTACGTGCTGAGATGTGACTGTACGTGCAGAGATGTGACTGTACGTGCAGAGATGTGACTGTACGTGCTGAGATGTGACTGTACGTGCTGAGATGTGACTGTACGTGCAGAGATGTGACTGTACGTGCTGAGATGTGACTGTACGTGCTGAGATGTGACTGTACGTGCTGAGATGTGACTGTACGTGCAGAGATGTGACTGTACGTGCAGAGATGTGACTGTACGTGCTGAGATGTGACTGTACGTGCTGAGATGTGACTGTACGTGCAGAGATGTGACTGTACGTGCTGAGATGTGACTGTACGTGCAGAGATGTGACTGTACGTGCTGAGATGTGACTGTACGTGCTGAGATGTGACTGTACGTGCTGAGATGTGACTGTACGTGCAGAGATGTGACTGTACGTGCTGAGATGTGACTGTACGTGCTGAGATGTGACTGTACGTGCAGAGATGTGACTGTACGTGCTGAGATGTGACTGTACGTGCAGAGATGTGACTGTACGTGCAGAGATGTGACTGTACGTGCTGAGATGTGACTGTACGTGCAGAGATGTGACTGTACGTGCAGAGATGTGACTGTACGTGCTGAGATGTGACTGTACGTGCAGAGATGTGACTGTACGTGCAGAGATGTGACTGTACGTGCTGAGATGTGACTGTACGTGCAGAGATGTGACTGTACGTGCTGAGATGTGACTGTACGTGCTGAGATGTGACTGTACGTGCTGAGATGTGACTGTACGTGCTGAGATGTGACTGTACGTGCAGAGATGTGACTGTACGTGCTGAGATGTGACTGTACGTGCTGAGATGTGACTGTACGTGCTGAGATGTGACTGTACGTGCTGAGATGTGACTGTACGTGCTGAGATGTGACTGTACGTGCTGAGATGTGACTGTACGTGCTGAGATGTGACTGTACGTGCTGAGATGTGACTGTACGTGCTGAGATGTGACTGTACGTGCAGAGATGTGACTGTACGTGCTGAGATGTGACTGTACGTGCTGAGATGTGACTGTACGTGCAGAGATGTGACTGTACGTGCTGAGATGTGACTGTACGTGCTGAGATGTGACTGTACGTGCAGAGATGTGACTGTACGTGCTGAGATGTGACTGTACGTGCAGAGATGTGACTGTACGTGCTGAGATGTGACTGTACGTGCTGAGATGTGACTGTACGTGCAGAGATGTGACTGTACGTGCTGAGATGTGACTGTACGTGCTGAGATGTGACTGTACGTGCAGAGATGTGACTGTACGTGCTGAGATGTGACTGTACGTGCAGAGATGTGACTGTACGTGCAGAGATGTGACTGTACGTGCTGAGATGTGACTGTACGTGCTGAGATGTGACTGTACGTGCTGAGATGTGACTGTACGTGCTGAGATGTGACTGTACGTGCAGAGATGTGACTGTACGTGCTGAGATGTGACTGTACGTGCTGAGATGTGACTGTACGTGCTGAGATGTGACTGTACGTGCTGAGATGTGACTGTACGTGCTGAGATGTGACTGTACGTGCTGAGATGTGACTGTACGTGCTGAGATGTGACTGTACGTGCTGAGATGTGACTGTACGTGCTGAGATGTGACTGTACGTGCAGAGATGTGACTGTACGTGCTGAGATGTGACTGTACGTGCTGAGATGTGACTGTACGTGCTGAGATGTGACTGTACGTGCTGAGATGTGACTGTACGTGCTGAGATGTGACTGTACGTGCTGAGATGTGACTGTACGTGCTGAGATGTGACTGTACGTGCTGAGATGTGACTGTACGTGCTGAGATGTGACTGTACGTGCTGAGATGTGACTGTACGTGCTGAGATGTGACTGTACGTGCTGAGATGTGACTGTACGTGCTGAGATGTGACTGTACGTGCTGAGATGTGACTGTACGTGCTGAGATGTGACTGTACGTGCTGAGATGTGACTGTACGTGCTGAGATGTGACTGTACGTGCAGAGATGTGACTGTACGTGCTGAGATGTGACTGTACGTGCAGAGATGTGACTGTACGTGCAGAGATGTGACTGTACGTGCTGAGATGTGACTGTACGTGCAGAGATGTGACTGTACGTGCTGAGATGTGACTGTACGTGCTGAGATGTGACTGTACGTGCAGAGATGTGACTGTACGTGCTGAGATGTGACTGTACGTGCTGAGATGTGACTGTACGTGCAGAGATGTGACTGTACGTGCTGAGATGTGACTGTACGTGCAGAGATGTGACTGTACGTGCTGAGATGTGACTGTACGTGCTGAGATGTGACTGTACGTGCAGAGATGTGACTGTACGTGCTGAGATGTGACTGTACGTGCTGAGATGTGACTGTACGTGCAGAGATGTGACTGTACGTGCTGAGATGTGACTGTACGTGCTGAGATGTGACTGTACGTGCTGAGATGTGACTGTACGTGCTGAGATGTGACTGTACGTGCAGAGATGTGACTGTACGTGCTGAGATGTGACTGTACGTGCTGAGATGTGACTGTACGTGCTGAGATGTGACTGTACGTGCTGAGATGTGACTGTACGTGCTGAGATGTGACTGTACGTGCTGAGATGTGACTGTACGTGCTGAGATGTGACTGTACGTGCAGAGATGTGACTGTACGTGCTGAGATGTGACTGTACGTGCAGAGATGTGACTGTACGTGCTGAGATGTGACTGTACGTGCTGAGATGTGACTGTACGTGCAGAGATGTGACTGTACGTGCTGAGATGTGACTGTACGTGCTGAGATGTGACTGTACGTGCAGAGATGTGACTGTACGTGCTGAGATGTGACTGTACGTGCAGAGATGTGACTGTACGTGCAGAGATGTGACTGTACGTGCTGAGATGTGACTGTACGTGCAGAGATGTGACTGTACGTGCTGAGATGTGACTGTACGTGCTGAGATGTGACTGTACGTGCAGAGATGTGACTGTACGTGCTGAGATGTGACTGTACGTGCTGAGATGTGACTGTACGTGCAGAGATGTGACTGTACGTGCTGAGATGTGACTGTACGTGCAGAGATGTGACTGTACGTGCTGAGATGTGACTGTACGTGCTGAGATGTGACTGTACGTGCAGAGATGTGACTGTACGTGCTGAGATGTGACTGTACGTGCAGAGATGTGACTGTACGTGCAGAGATGTGACTGTACGTGCTGAGATGTGACTGTACGTGCTGAGATGTGACTGTACGTGCTGAGATGTGACTGTACGTGCAGAGATGTGACTGTACGTGCTGAGATGTGACTGTACGTGCAGAGATGTGACTGTACGTGCTGAGATGTGACTGTACGTGCTGAGATGTGACTGTACGTGCTGAGATGTGACTGTACGTGCAGAGATGTGACTGTACGTGCTGAGATGTGACTGTACGTGCAGAGATGTGACTGTACGTGCAGAGATGTGACTGTACGTGCTGAGATGTGACTGTACGTGCTGAGATGTGACTGTACGTGCTGAGATGTGACTGTACGTGCTGAGATGTGACTGTACGTGCTGAGATGTGACTGTACGTGCTGAGATGTGACTGTACGTGCTGAGATGTGACTGTACGTGCTGAGATGTGACTGTACGTGCTGAGATGTGACTGTACGTGCTGAGATGTGACTGTACGTGCTGAGATGTGACTGTACGTGCTGAGATGTGACTGTACGTGCTGAGATGTGACTGTACGTGCTGAGATGTGACTGTACGTGCTGAGATGTGACTGTACGTGCAGAGATGTGACTGTACGTGCTGAGATGTGACTGTACGTGCTGAGATGTGACTGTACGTGCTGAGATGTGACTGTACGTGCTGAGATGTGACTGTACGTGCTGAGATGTGACTGTACGTGCTGAGATGTGACTGTACGTGCTGAGATGTGACTGTACGTGCAGAGATGTGACTGTACGTGCTGAGATGTGACTGTACGTGCTGAGATGTGACTGTACGTGCTGAGATGTGACTGTACGTGCTGAGATGTGACTGTACGTGCAGAGATGTGACTGTACGTGCTGAGATGTGACTGTACGTGCTGAGATGTGACTGTACGTGCTGAGATGTGACTGTACGTGCTGAGATGTGACTGTACGTGCTGAGATGTGACTGTACGTGCTGAGATGTGACTGTACGTGCTGAGATGTGACTGTACGTGCAGAGATGTGACTGTACGTGCTGAGATGTGACTGTACGTGCTGAGATGTGACTGTACGTGCTGAGATGTGACTGTACGTGCTGAGATGTGACTGTACGTGCAGAGATGTGACTGTACGTGCTGAGATGTGACTGTACGTGCTGAGATGTGACTGTACGTGCAGAGATGTGACTGTACGTGCTGAGATGTGACTGTACGTGCTGAGATGTGACTGTACGTGCTGAGATGTGACTGTACGTGCTGAGATGTGACTGTACGTGCAGAGATGTGACTGTACGTGCTGAGATGTGACTGTACGTGCTGAGATGTGACTGTACGTGCAGAGATGTGACTGTACGTGCTGAGATGTGACTGTACGTGCAGAGATGTGACTGTACGTGCTGAGATGTGACTGTACGTGCTGAGATGTGACTGTACGTGCAGAGATGTGACTGTACGTGCTGAGATGTGACTGTACGTGCTGAGATGTGACTGTACGTGCAGAGATGTGACTGTACGTGCTGAGATGTGACTGTACGTGCTGAGATGTGACTGTACGTGCTGAGATGTGACTGTACGTGCTGAGATGTGACTGTACGTGCAGAGATGTGACTGTACGTGCTGAGATGTGACTGTACGTGCAGAGATGTGACTGTACGTGCTGAGATGTGACTGTACGTGCTGAGATGTGACTGTACGTGCAGAGATGTGACTGTACGTGCTGAGATGTGACTGTACGTGCTGAGATGTGACTGTACGTGCAGAGATGTGACTGTACGTGCTGAGATGTGACTGTACGTGCAGAGATGTGACTGTACGTGCTGAGATGTGACTGTACGTGCTGAGATGTGACTGTACGTGCTGAGATGTGACTGTACGTGCTGAGATGTGACTGTACGTGCTGAGATGTGACTGTACGTGCTGAGATGTGACTGTACGTGCTGAGATGTGACTGTACGTGCTGAGATGTGACTGTACGTGCTGAGATGTGACTGTACGTGCTGAGATGTGACTGTACGTGCTGAGATGTGACTGTACGTGCAGAGATGTGACTGTACGTGCTGAGATGTGACTGTACGTGCTGAGATGTGACTGTACGTGCTGAGATGTGACTGTACGTGCTGAGATGTGACTGTACGTGCTGAGATGTGACTGTACGTGCAGAGATGTGACTGTACGTGCTGAGATGTGACTGTACGTGCTGAGATGTGACTGTACGTGCTGAGATGTGACTGTACGTGCTGAGATGTGACTGTACGTGCTGAGATGTGACTGTACGTGCAGAGATGTGACTGTACGTGCTGAGATGTGACTGTACGTGCTGAGATGTGACTGTACGTGCTGAGATGTGACTGTACGTGCTGAGATGTGACTGTACGTGCTGAGATGTGACTGTACGTGCTGAGATGTGACTGTACGTGCTGAGATGTGACTGTACGTGCTGAGATGTGACTGTACGTGCTGAGATGTGACTGTACGTGCTGAGATGTGACTGTACGTGCTGAGATGTGACTGTACGTGCTGAGATGTGACTGTACGTGCAGAGATGTGACTGTACGTGCTGAGATGTGACTGTACGTGCTGAGATGTGACTGTACGTGCTGAGATGTGACTGTACGTGCTGAGATGTGACTGTACGTGCTGAGATGTGACTGTACGTGCTGAGATGTGACTGTACGTGCTGAGATGTGACTGTACGTGCTGAGATGTGACTGTACGTGCTGAGATGTGACTGTACGTGCAGAGATGTGACTGTACGTGCTGAGATGTGACTGTACGTGCTGAGATGTGACTGTACGTGCAGAGATGTGACTGTACGTGCAGAGATGTGACTGTACGTGCTGAGATGTGACTGTACGTGCTGAGATGTGACTGTACGTGCTGAGATGTGACTGTACGTGCTGAGATGTGACTGTACGTGCTGAGATGTGACTGTACGTGCTGAGATGTGACTGTACGTGCTGAGATGTGACTGTACGTGCTGAGATGTGACTGTACGTGCTGAGATGTGACTGTACGTGCTGAGATGTGACTGTACGTGCTGAGATGTGACTGTACGTGCAGAGATGTGACTGTACGTGCAGAGATGTGACTGTACGTGCTGAGATGTGACTGTACGTGCAGAGATGTGACTGTACGTGCTGAGATGTGACTGTACGTGCTGAGATGTGACTGTACGTGCTGAGATGTGACTGTACGTGCTGAGATGTGACTGTACGTGCTGAGATGTGACTGTACGTGCTGAGATGTGACTGTACGTGCTGAGATGTGACTGTACGTGCTGAGATGTGACTGTACGTGCTGAGATGTGACTGTACGTGCTGAGATGTGACTGTACGTGCTGAGATGTGACTGTACGTGCTGAGATGTGACTGTACGTGCTGAGATGTGACTGTACGTGCTGAGATGTGACTGTACGTGCAGAGATGTGACTGTACGTGCAGAGATGTGACTGTACGTGCTGAGATGTGACTGTACGTGCTGAGATGTGACTGTACGTGCTGAGATGTGACTGTACGTGCTGAGATGTGACTGTGACAGTACGTGCTGAGATGTGACTGTACGTGCAGAGATGTGACTGTACGTGCTGAGATGTGACTGTACGTGCAGAGATGTGACTGTACGTGCAGAGATGTGACTGTACGTGCTGAGATGTGACTGTACGTGCTGAGATGTGACTGTACGTGCTGAGATGTGACTGTACATGCTGAGATTTGACTGTACGTGCTGTGGTGTGACTGTACGTGCTGAGATGTGACTGTACGTGCTGAGATGTGACTGTACGTGCAGAGATGTGACTGTACGTGCTGAGATGTGAATGTACGTGCAGAGATGTGACTGTACGTGCTGAGATGTGACTGTTACCGTGCAGAGATGTGCCTGTACGTGCAGAGATGTGACTGTACGTGCTGAGATGTGACGGTAACGTGCTGAGATGTGACTGTACGTGCAGAGATGTGACTGTACGTGCTGAGATGTGACTGTACGTGCAGAGATGTGACTGTACGTGCAGAGATGTGACTGTACGTGCTGAGATGTGACTTACGTGCAGAGATGTGACTGTACAGTGCAGAGATGTGACTGTACGTGCCTGAGATGTGACTTGTACGTTGCAGAGATGTGACTGTACGTGCTGAGATGTGACTGTACGTGCAGAGATGTGACTGTACGTGCAGAGATGTGACTGTACGTGCTGAGATGTGACTGTACGTGCTGAGATGTGACTGTACGTGCAGAGATGTGACTGTACGTGCTAGATGTGACTGTACGTGCTGAGATGTACTGTACGTGCAGAGATGTGACTGTACTGCGGAGATGTGACTGTACGTGCAGAGATGTGACCTGTACGTGCTGAGATGTGACTGTACGTGCTGAGATGTGACTGTACGTGCAGAGATGTGACTGTACGTGCAGAGATGTGACTGTACGTGCTGAGATGGACTGTACGTGCTAGAGATGTGACTGTACGTGCTGAGATGTGACTGTACGTGCTGAGATGTGACTGTACGTGCTGAGATGTGACTGTACGTGCTGAGATGTGACTGTACGTGCTGAGATGTGACTGTCGTGCAGAGATGTGACTGTACGTGCTGAGATGTGACTGTAACGTGCAGAGGATGTGACTGTACGTGCTGAGATGTGACTGTACGTGCTGAGATGTGACTGTACGTGCATGAGATGTGACTGTACGTGCTAGAGATGTGACTGTACGTGCTGAGATGTGACTGTACGTGCTGAGATGTGACTGTACGTGCATGAGATGTGACTGTACGTGCTGAGATGTGACTGTACGTGCTGAGATGTGACTGTACGTGCTGAGATGTGACTGTACGTGCAGAGATGTGACGTACGTGCTGAGATGTGACTGTACGTGCAGAGATGTGACTGTACGTGCTGAGATGTGACTGTACGTGCTGAGATGTGACTGTACGTGCAGAGAGTGACTGTACGTGCTGAGATGTGACTGTACGTGCAGAGATGTGACTGTACGTGCTTGAGAGATGTGACTGGTACGTGCTGAGATGTGACTGTACGTGCAGAGATGTGACTGTACGTGCAGAGATGTGACTGTACGTGCTGAGATGTGACTGTACGTGCTGAGATGTGACTGTACGTGCTGAGATGTGACTGTACGTGCTAGAGATGTGACTGTACGTGCTGAGATGTGACTGTACGTGCAGAGATGTGACTGTACGTGCTGAGATGTGACTGTACGTGCATGAGATGTGACTGTACGTGCTGAGATGTGACTGTACGTGCTGAGATAGTGACTGTACGTGCTGAGATGTGACTGTACGTGCAGAGATTGTGACTGTACGTGCTGAGATGTGACTGTACGTGCAGAGATGTGACTGTACGTGCTGAGATGTGACTGTACGTGCTGAGATGTGACGTACATGCTGAGATGTGACTGTACGTGCTGAGATGTGACTGTACGTGCAGAGATGTGACTGTACGTGCTGAGATGTGACTGTACGTGCAGAGATGTGACTGTACGTGCTGAGATGTGACTGTACGTGCTGAGATGTGACTGTACGTGCATGAGATGTGACTGTAATGCCCCCGCGATGTGAATGTATGTGCCTGAGATGTGACTGTACTTGCTGAGATGTGACTGTACGTGCTGAGATGTGACTGTACGTGCTGAAGATGTGACTGTACGTGCTGAGATGTGACTGTACGTGCAGAGATGTGACTGTACGTGCTGAGATGTGACTGTACGTGCAGAGATGTGACTGTACGTGCTGAGATGTGACTGTACGTGCTGAGATTGTGACTGTCGTGCAGATGTGACTGTACGTGCTGAGATGTGACTGTACGTGCTGAGATGTTGACTGTACGTGCTAGAGATGTGACTGTACGTGCTGAGATGGACTGTACGTGCTGAGATGTGACTGTACGTGCAGAGATGTGACTGTACGTGCTGAGATGTGACTGTACGTGCAGAGATGTGATGACGTGCTGAGATGTGACTGTACGTGCTGAGATGTGACTGTACGTGCTGAGATGTGACTGTACGTGCAGAGATGTGACTGTACGTGCTGAGATGTGACTGTACGTGCTGAGAGATGTGACTGTACGTGCTGAGATGTGACATGTACGTGCTGAGATGTGACTGTACGTGCAGAGATGTGACTGTACGTGCTGAGATGTGACTGTACGTGCAGAGATGTGACTGTACGTGCATGAGATGTGACTGTACGTGCTGAGATGTGACTGTACGTGCCTGAGATGTGACTGTACGTGCATGAGATGTGACTGTACGTGCTGAGATGTGACTGTACGTGCAGAGATGTGACTGTACGTGCTGAGATGTGACTGTACGTGCAGAGATGTGACTGTACGTGCAGAGATGTGACTGTACGTGCTGAGATGTGACTGTACGTGCTGAGATGTGACTGTACGTGCAGAGATGTGACTGTACGTGCTGAGATGTGACTGTACGTGCTGAGATGTGACTGTACGTGCAGAGATGTGACTGTACGTGCTGAGATGTGACTGTACGTGCAGAGATGTGACTGTACGTGCTGAGATGTGACTGTACGTGCTGAGATGTGACTGTACGTGCTGAGATGTGACTGTACGTGCTGAGATGTGACTGTACGTGCTGAGATGTGACTGTACGTGCTGAGATGTGACTGTACGTGCTGAGATGTGACTGTACGTGCTGAGATGTGACTGTACGTGCTGAGATGTGACTGTACGTGCTGAGATGTGACTGTACGTGCAGAGATGTGACTGTACGTGCTGAGATGTGACTGTACGTGCTGAGATGTGACTGTACGTGCAGAGATGTGACTGTACGTGCTGAGATGTGACTGTACGTGCAGAGATGTGACTGTACGTGCTGAGATGTGACTGTACGTGCATGAGATTGTGACTGTACGTGCTGAGATGTGACTGTACGTGCTGAGATGTGACTGTACGTGCAGATGTGACTGTACGTGCTGAGATGTGACTGTACGTGCATGAGATGTGACTGTACGTGCTGAGATGTGACTGTACGTGCTGAGATGTGACTGTACGTGCTGAGATGTGACTGTACGTGCATGAGATGTGACTGTACGTGCAGAGATGTGACTGTACGTGCTAGATGTGAATGTAGTGGCATGAGATGTGACTGTACGGCATGAGATGTGACTGTACGTGCAGAGATGTACTGTACGTGCTGAGATGTGACTGTACGTGCTGAGATGTGACTGTACGTGCATGAGATGTGACTGTACGTGCCTGAGATGTGACTGTACGTGCAGAGATGTGACTGTACGTGCTGAGATGTGACTGTACGTGCAGAGATGTGACTGTACGTGCATGAGATGTGACTGTACGTGCTGAGATGTGACTGTACGTGCAGAGATGTGACTGTACGTGCATGAGATGTGACTGTACGTGCTGAGATGTGACTGTACGTGCTGAGATTGTGACTGTACGTGCTGAGTGTACTGTACGTGCTGAGATGTGACTGTACGTGCGGAGATGTGACTGTACGTGCATGAGATGTGACTGTACGTGCAGAGATGTGACTGTACGTGCATGAGATGTGACTGTACGTGCAGAGATGTGACTGTACGTGCTGAGATGTGACTGTACGTGCTGAGATGTGACTGTACGTGCTGAGATGTGACTGTACGTGCTGAGATGTGACTGTACGTGCTGAGATGTGACTGTACGTGCTAGAGATGTGACTGTACGTGCTAGAGATGTGACTTGTACGTGCTGAGGATGTGACTGTACGTGCAGAGATGTGACTGTACGTGCTGAGATGTGACTGTACGTGCAGAGATGTGACTGTACGTGCAGAGATGTGACTGTACGTGCATGAGATGTGACTGTACGTGCAGAGATGTGACTGTACGTGCTAGAGATGTGACTGTACGTGCTGAGATGTGACTGTACGTGCAGAGATGTGACTGTACGTGCTGAGATGTGACTGTACGTGCAGAGATGTGACTGTACGTGCTGAGATGTGACTGTACGTGCTGAGATGTGACTGTACGTGCTAGAGATGTGACTGTACGTGCTGAGATGTGACTGTACGTGCGGAGATGTGACTGTACGTGCTGAGATGTGACTGTACGTGCTGAGATGTGACTGTACGTGCAGAGATGTGACTGTACGTGCTGAGATGTGACTGTACGTGCTGAGATGTGACTGTACGTGCTGAGATGTGACTGTACGTGCAGAGATGTGACTGTACGTGCTGAGATGTGACTGTACGTGCTGAGATGTGACTGTACGTGCTGAGATGTGACTGTACGTGCTGAGATGTGACTGTACGTGCTGAGATGTGACTGTACGTGCAGAGATGTGACTGTACGTGCTGAGATGTGACTGTACGTGCAGAGATGTGACTGTACGTGCTGAGATGTGACTGTACGTGCTGAGATGTGACTGTACGTGCTGAGATGTGACTGTACGTGCTGAGATGTGACTGTACGTGCTGAGATGTGACTGTACGTGCAGAGATGTGACTGTACGTGCTGAGATGTGACTGTACGTGCAGAGATGTGACTGTACGTGCAGAGATGTGACTGTACGTGCTGAGATGTGACTGTACGTGCTGAGATGTGACTGTACGTGCTGAGATGTGACTGTACGTGCTGAGATGTGACTGTACGTGCTGAGATGTGACTGTACGTGCTGAGATGTGACTGTACGTGCAGAGATGTGACTGTACGTGCTGAGATGTGACTGTACGTGCTGAGATGTGACTGTACGTGCAGAGATGTGACTGTACGTGCTGAGATGTGACTGTACGTGCAGAGATGTGACGGTACGTGCAGAGATGTGACTGTACGTGCTGAGATGTGACTGTACGTGCGAGATGTGACTGTACGTGCAGAGATGTGACTGTACGTGCGGAGATGTGACTGTACGTGCTGAGATGTGACTGTACGTGCTGAGGATGTGACTGTACGTGCGAGATGTGACTGTACGTGCATGAGATGTGACTGTACGTGCTGAGATTGTGACTGTACGTGCTGAGATGTGACTGTACGTGCAGAGATGTGACTGTACGTGCTGAGATGTGACTGTACGTGCTGAGATGTGACTGTACGTGCTGAGATGTGACTGTACGTGCCTGAGATGTGACTGTAACGTGCTGAGATGTGACTGTACGTGCTGAGATGTGACTGTACGTGCTGAGATGTGACTGTACTGCGAGATGTGACTGTACGTGCTGAGATGTGACTGTACGTGCTAGATGTACTGTACGTGCGGAGATGTGACTGTACGTGCTGAGATTGACTGTACGTGCGAGATGTTGACTGTACGTGCTGAGATGTCGACTGTACGTGCAGAGATGTGACTGTACGTGCAGAGATGTGACTGTAGCGTTGCTAGAAGATGTGACTGTACGTGCTGAGATGTGACTGTACGTGCAGAGATGTGACTGTACGTGCTGAGATGTGACTGTACGTGCAGAGATGTGACTGTACGTGCAGAGATGTGACTGTACGTGCTGAGATGTGACTGTACGTGCTGAGATGTGACTGTACGTGCTGAGATGTGACTGTACGTGCTGAGATGTGACTGTACGTGCTGAGATGTGACTGTACGTGCATGAGATGTGACTGTACGTGCTGAGATGTGACTGTACGTGCAGAGATGTGACTGTACGTGCTGAGATGTGACTGTACGTGCAGAGATGTGACTGTACGTGCTGAGATGTGACTGTACGTGCAGAGATGTGACTGTACGTGCTGAGATGTGACTGTACGTGCTGAGATGTGACTGTACGTGCTGAGATGTGACTGTACGTGCAGAGATGTGACTGTACGTGCTGAGATGTGACTGTACGTGCTGAGATGTGACTGTACGTGCAGAGATGTGACTGTACGTGCTGAGATGTGACTGTACGTGCAGAGGATGTGACTGTACGTGCAGAGATGTGACTGTACGTGCTGAGATGTGACTGTACGTGCAGAGATGTGACTGTACGTGCAGAGATGTGACTGTACGTGCAGAGATGTGACTGTACGTGCTGAGATGTTGACTGTACGTGCTGAGATGTGACTGTACGTGCTGAGATGTGACTGTACGTGCTGAGATGTGACTGTACGTGCAGAGATGTGACTGTACGTGCTGAGATGTGACTGTACGTGCAGAGATGTGACTGTACGTGCTGAGATGTGACTGTACGTGCAGAGATGTGACTGTACGTGCTGAGATGTGACTGTACGTGCTGAGATGTGACTGTACTGCTAGATGTGACGGTACGTGCAGAGATGTGACTGTAACGTGCTGAATGTGACTGTACGGCTGAGATGTGAACTGTACGTGCAGAGATTACTGTACGTGCTGAGATGTGACTGTACGTGCTAGAGATGTAGCCTGTACGTGCTAGATGTGACTGTACGTGCATGAGATGGTGACTGTAACGTGCAGAGATGTGACTGTACGTGCTGAGATGTGACTGTACGTGCTGAAGTGTGACTGTACGTGCTGAGATGTGACTGTACGTGCTGAGATGTGACTGATGTAACGAGTGCTGAGTATGTGACGGTACGTGCTGAGATGTGACTGTACGTGCAGAGATGTGACTGTACGTGCTGAGATGTGGACTGTACGTGCAGAGATGTGACTGTAACGTGCTGAGAGTATGTGACTGTACGTGCAGAGAATGGGACTGTACGTGCGGAGATGTGACTGTACGTGCTGAGATGTTGACTGTACGTGCTGAGATGTGACTGTACGTGCTGAGATGTGACTGTACGTGCTGAGATGTGACTGTACGTGCTGAGATTGACTGTACTGCTGAGATGTGACTGTACGTGCTGAGATGTGACTGTACTGCTGAGATGTGACTGTACGTGCTGAGATGTGACTGTACGTGCTGAGATGTGACTGTACGTGCAGAGATGTGACTGTACGTGCAGAGATGTGACTGTACGTGCTGAGATGTGACTGTACGTGCTGAGATGTGACTGTACGTGCAGAGATGTGACTGTACGTGCTGAGATGTGACTGTACGTGCTGAGATGTGACTGTACATGCTGAGATGTGACTGTACGTGCAGAGATGTGACTGTACGTGCTAGAGATGTGACTGTACGTGCAGAGATGTGACTGTACGTGCAGAGATGTGACTGTACGTGCTGAGATGTGACTGTACGTGCAGGAGATGTGACTGTACGTGCAGAGATGTGACTGTACGTGCTGAGATGTGACTGTACGTGCTGAGATGTGACTGTACGTGCAGAGGATGTGACTGTACGTGCTGAGATGTGACTGTACGTGCTGAGATGTGACCTGTACGTGCTGAGATGTGACTGTACGTGCTGAGATTGTGACTGTACGTGCAGAGATGTGACTGTACGTGCTGAGATGTGACTGTACGTGCAGAGATGTGACTGTACGTGCAGAGATGTGACTGTACGTGCTGAGATGTGACTGTACGTGCTGAGATTGTGACTGTACGTGCAGAGATGTGACTGTACGTGCTGAGATGTGACTGTACGTGCTGAGATGTGACTGTACGTGCAGAGATGTGACTGTACGTGCTGAGATGTGACTGTACGTGCTGAGATGTGACTGTACTGCATGAGATGTGACTGTAACGTGCTGAGATGTGACTGTACGTGAGAGATGTGAACTGTACGTGCATGAGATGTGACTGTACGTGCATGAGATGTGACTGTACGTGCATGAGATGTGACTGTACGTGCATGAGATGGTGACTGTACGTGCTGAGATGTGACTGTACGTGCTGAGATGTGACTGTACGTGCTAGAGATGTGAACTGTACGTGCAGAGATGTGACTGTCGTGCAGATGTGACTGTACGTGCTGAGATGTGACTGTACGTGCATGAGATGTGACTGTAACGTGCTGAGAATGTGACTGTACGTGCAGAGATGTGACTGTACGTGCATGAGATGTGACTGTACGTGCTAGAGGATGTGACTGTACGTGCATGAGATGTGACTGTACGTGCTGAGATGTGACTGTACGTGCAGAGATGTGACTGTACGTGCAGAGATGTGACTGTACGTGCTGAGAGATGTGACTGTACGTGCATGAGATGTGACTGTACGTGCATGAGATGTGACTGTACGTGCTGAGATGTGACTGTACGTGCAGAGATGTGACTGTACGTGCAGAGATGTGACTTACGTGCATAGATGTGACTGTACGTGCTGAGATGTGACTGTACGTGCTGAGATGTGACTGTACGTGCTGAGATGTGACTGTACGTGCAGAGATGTGACTGTACGTGCTGAGATGTGACTGTACGTGCTGAGATGTGACTGTACGTGCTGAGATGTGACTGTACGTGCTGAGATGTGACTGTACGTGCTGAGATGTGACTGTACGTGCAGAGATGTGACTGTACGTGCATGAGATGTGACTGTACGTGCAGAGATGTGACTGTACGTGCAGAGATGTGACTGTACGTGCAGAGATGTGACTGTACGTGCTGAGATGTGACTGTACGTGCTGAGATGTGACTGTACGTGCTGAGATGTGACTGTACGTGCAGAGATGTGACTGTACGTCTGAGATGTGACTGTACGTGCAGAGATGTGACTGTACAGTGCATGAGATGTGACTGTACGTTGCTGAGAATGTGACTGTACCGTGCAGAGATGTGACTGTACGTGCAGAGATGTGACTGTACGTGCAGAGATGTGACTGTACGTACGTGCAGAGATGTGACTGTACGTGCTGAGATGTGACTGTACGTGCTGAGATGTGACTGTACGTGCATGAGATGTGACTGTACGTGCTGAGATGTGACTGTACGTGCAGAGATGTGACTGTACGTGCTGAGATGTGACTGTACGTGCTGAGATGTGACTGTACGTGCTGAGATGTGACTGTACGTGCTGAGATGTGACTGTACGTGCTGAGATGTGACTGTACGTGCATGAGATGTGACTGTACGTGCAGAGATGTGACTGTACGTGCAGAGATGTGACTGTACGTGCTGAGATGTGACTGTACGTGCTGAGATGTCACTGTACGTGCAGAGATGTGACTGTACGTGCTGAGATGTGACTGTACGTGCAGAGATGTGACTGTACGTGCTGAGATGTGACTGTACGTGCTGAGATGTGACTGTACGTGCAGAGATGTGACTGTACGTGCTGAGATGTGACTGTACGTGCTGAGATGTGACTGTACGTGCAGAGATGTGACTGTACGTGCTGAGATGTGACTGTACGTGCTGAGATGTGACTGTACGTGCTGAGGATGTGACTGTACGTGCTGAGATGTGACTGTACGTGCAGAGATGTGACTGTACGTGCTGAGATGTGACTGTACGTGCAGAGATGTGACTGTACGTGCTGAGATGTGACTGTACGTGCAGAGATGTGACTGTACGTGCAGAGATGTGACTGTACGTGCAGAGATGTGACTGTACGTGCTGAGATGTGACTGTACGTGCTGAGATGTGACTGTACGTGCTGAGATGTGACTGTACGTGCAGAGATGTGACTGTACGTGCTGAGATGTGACTGTACGTGCAGAGATGTGACTGTACGTGCAGAGATGTGACTGTACGTGCTGAGATGTGACTGTACGTGCTGAGATGTGACTGTACGTGCAGAGATGTGACTGTACGTGCTGAGATGTGACTGTACGTGCTGAGATGTGACTGTACGTGCTGAGATGTGACTGTACGTGCAGAGATGTGACTGTACGTGCTGAGATGTGACTGTACGTGCAGAGATGTGACTGTACGTGCTGAGATGTGACTGTACGTGCTGAGATGTGACTGTACGTGCTGAGATGTGACTGTACGTGCAGAGATGTGACTAGTACGTGCAGAGATGTGACTGTACGTGCTGAGATGTGACTGTACGTGCTGAGATGTGACTGTACGTGCTGAGATGTGACTGTACGTGCTGAGATGTGACTGTACGTGCAGCGATGTGACTGTACGTGCTGAGATGTGACTGTACGTGCTGAGATGTGACTGTACGTGCTGAGATGTGACTGTACGTGCTGAGATGTGACTGTACGTGCAGAGATGTGACTGTACGTGCTGAGATGTGACTGTACGTGCTGAGATGTCACTGTACGTGCAGAGATGTGACTGTACGTGCTGAGATGTGACTGTACGTGCAGAGATGTGACTGTACGTGCTGAGATGTGACTGTACGTGCAGAGATGTGACTGTACGTGCAGAGATGTGACTGTACGTGCTGAGATGTGACTGTACGTGCTGAGATGTGACTGTACGTGCAGAGATGTGATGTACGTGCTGAGTGTGACTGTACGTGCTGAGATGTGACTGTACGTGCTGAGATGTGACTGTACGTGCTGAGATGTGACTGTACGTGCTGAGATGTGACTGTACGTGCTGAGATGTGACTACGTGCAGAGATGTGACTGTACGTGCTGAGATGTACTGTACGTGCGAGATGTGACTGTACGTGCAGAGATGTGACTGTACGTGCTGAGATGTGACTGTACGTGCAGAGATGTGACTGTACGTGCAGAGATGTGACTGTACGTGCAAAGATGTGACTGTACGTGCTGAGATGTGACTGTACGTGCTGAGATGTGACTGTACGTGCTGAGATGTGACTGTACGTGCTGAGATGTGACTGTACGTGCTGAGATGTGACTGTACGTGCTGAGATGTGACTGTACGTGCAGAGATGTGACTGTACGTGCTGAGATGTGACTGTACGTGCTGAGATGTGACTGTACGTGCAGAGATGTGACTGTACGTGCAGAGATGTGACTGTACGTGCAGAGATGTGACTGTACGTGCAGAGATGTGACTGTACGTGCTGAGATGTGACTGTACGTGCTGAGATGTGACTGTACGTGCAGAGATGTGACTGTACGTGCTGAGATGTGACTGTACGTGCAGAGATGTGACTGTACGTGCTGAGATGTGACTGTACGTGCAGAGATGTGACTGTACGTGCTGAGATGTGACTGTACGTGCTGAGATGTGACTGTACGTGCTGAGATGTGACTGTACGTGCTGAGATGTGACTGTACGTGAAGAGATGTGACTGTACGTGCAGAGATGTGACTGTACGTGCTGAGATGTGACTGTACGTGCAGAGATGTGACTGTACGTGCAGAGATGTGACTGTACGTGCTGAGATGTGACTGTACGTGCTGAGATGTGACTGTACGTGCTGAGATGTGACTGTACGTGCTGAGATGTGACTGTACGTGCTGAGATGTGACTGTACGTGCAGAGATGTGACTGTACGTGCTGAGATGTGACTGTACGTGCAGAGATGTGACTGTACGTGCAGAGATGTGACTGTACGTGCTGAGATGTGACTGTACGTGCTGAGATGTGACTGTACGTGCTGAGATGTGACTGTACGTGCTGAGATGTGACTGTACGTGCTGAGATGTGACTGTACGTGCTGAGATGTGACTGTACGTGCAGAGATGTGACTGTACGTGCTGAGATGTGACTGTACGTGCTGAGATGTGACTGTACGTGCATGAGATGTGACTGTACGTGCAGAGATGTGACTGTACGTGCAGAGATGTGACTGTACGTGCAGAGATGTGACTGTACGTGCTGAGATGTGACTGTACGTGCTGAGATGTGACTGTACGTGCTGAGATGTGACTGTACGTGCTGAGATGTGACTGTACGTGCAGAGATGTGACTGTACGTGCTGAGATGTGACTGTACGTGCAGAGATGTGACTGTACGTGCTGAGATGTGACTGTACGTGCTGAGATGTGACTGTACGTGCTGAGATGTGACTGTACGTGCTGAGATGTGACTGTACGTGCAGAGATGTGACTGTACGTGCAGAGATGTGACTGTACGTGCTGAGATGTGACTGTACGTGCAGAGATGTGACTGTACGTGCTGAGATGTGACTGTACGTGCTGAGATGTGACTGTACGTGCAGAGATGTGACTGTACGTGCTGAGATTGACTGTACGTGCTGAGATGTGACTGTACGTGCTGAGATGTGACTGTACGTGCTGAGATGTGACTGTACGTGCTGAGATGTGACTGTACGTGCTGAGATGTGACTGTACGTGCTGAGATGTGACTGTACGTGCTGAGATGTGACTGTACGTGCAGAGATGTGACTGTACGTGCTGAGATGTGACTGTACGTGCTGAGATGTGACTGTACGTGCAGAGATGTGACTGTACGTGCAGAGATGTGACTGTACGTGCTGAGATGTGACTGTACGTGCTGAGATGTGACTGTACGTGCTGAGATGTGACTGTACGTGCTGAGATGTGACTGTACGTGCTGAGATGTGACTGTACGTGCTGAGATGTGACTGTACGTGCAGAGATGTGACTGTACGTGCAGAGATGTGACTGTACGTGCTGAGATGTGACTGTACGTGCAGAGATGTGACTGTACGTGCAGAGATGTGACTGTACGTGCTGAGATGTGACTGTACGTGCAGAGATGTGACTGTACATGCAGAGATGTGACTGTACGTGCTGAGATGTGACTGTACGTGCAGAGATGTGACTGTACGTGCTGAGATGTGACTGTACGTGCAGAGATGTGACTGTACATGCAGAGATGTGACTGTACGTGCTGAGATGTGACTGTACGTGCAGAGATGTGACTGTACGTGCAGAGATGTGACTGTACGTGCTGAGATGTGACTGTACGTGCTGAGATGTGACTGTACGTGCTGAGATGTGACTGTACGTGCAGAGATGTGACTGTACGTGCTGAGATGTGACTGTACGTGCAGAGATGTGACTGTACGTGCTGAGATGTGACTGTACGTGCAGAGATGTGACTGTACGTGCAGAGATGTGACTGTACGTGCTGAGATGTGACTGTACGTGCAGAGATGTGACTGTACGTGCAGAGATGTGACTGTACGTGCTGAGATGTGACTGTACGTGCTGAGATGTGACTGTACGTGCAGAGATGTGACTGTACGTGCTGAGATGTGACTGTACGTGCAGAGATGTGACTGTACGTGCAGAGATGTGACTGTACGTGCAGAGATGTGACTGTACGTGCAGAGATGTGACTGTACGTGTGACTGTACGTGCAGAGATGTGACTGTACGTTGCTGAGATGTGACTGTACGTGCAGAGATGTGACTGTACGTGCTGAGATGTGACTGTACGTGCAGAGATGTGACTGTACAGTGCAGAGATGTGACTGTACGTGCTTAGAGATGTGACTGTACGTGCAGAGATGTGACTGTACGTGCTGAGATTGTGACTGTACGTGCTGAGATGTGACTGTAACGTGCAGAGATGTGACTGTACGTGCTGAGATGTGACTGTACGTGCAGAGATGTGACTGTACGTGCATGAGATGTGACTGTACGTGCAGAGATGTGACTGTACGTGCATGAGATGTGACTGTACGTGCTGAGATGTGACTGTACGTGCAGAGATGTGACTGTACGTGCAGAGATGTGACTGTACGTGCTGAGATGTGACTGTACGTGCTGAGATGTGACTGTACGTGCAGAGATGTGACTGTACGTGCTGAGATGTGACTGTACGTGCAGAGATGTGACCTGTACGTGCATGAGAGTTGACTGTACGTGCAGAGATGTGACTGTACGTGCAGAGATGTGACTGTACGTGCTGAGATGGTGACTGTACGTGCTGAGATGTGACTGTACCGTGCTGAGATGTGACTGTGACTGTACGTGCAGAGATGTGACTGTACGTGCAGAGATGTGACTGTACGTGCAGAGATGTGACTGTACGTGCTGAGATGTGACTGTACGTGCAGAGATGTGACTGTACGTGCTAGAGATGTGACTGTACGTGCTGAGATGTGACTGTACGTGCTGAGATGTGACTGTACGTGCATGAGATGTGACTGTACGTGCTGAGATGTGACTGTACGTGCAGAGATGTGACTGTACGTGCTGAGATGTGACTGTACGTGCTGAGATGTGACTGTACGTGCAGAGATGTGACTGTACGTGCAGAGATGTGACTGTACGTGCAGAGATGTGACTGTACGTGCAGAGATGTGACTGTACGTGCTGAGATGTGACTGTACGTGCTGAGATGTGACTGTACGTGCAGAGATGTGACTGTACGTGCTGAGATGTGACTGTACGTGCAGAGATGTGACTGTACGTGCAGAGATGTGACTGTACGTGCATGAGATGTGACTGTACGTGCGGAGATGTGACTGTACGTGCTGAGATGTGACTGTACGTGCATGAGATGTGACTGTACGTGCAGAGATGTGACTGTACGTGCAGAGATGTGACTGTACGTGCTGAGATGTGACTGTACGTGCAGAGATGTGACTGTACGTGTGACTGTACGTGCAGAGATGTGACTGTACGTGCTGAGATGTGACTGTACGTGCAGAGATGTGACTGTACGTGCTGAGATGTGACTGTACGTGCAGAGATGTGACTGTACGTGCAGAGATGTGACTGTACGTGCAGAGATGTGACTGTACGTGCTGAGATGTGACTGTACGTGCTGAGATGTGACTGTACGTGCAGAGATGTGACTGTACGTGCTGAGATGTGACTGTACGTGCTGAGATGTGACTGTACGTGCAGAGATGTGACTGTACGTGCTGAGATGTGACTGTACGTGCAGAGATGTGACTGTACGTGCAGAGATGTGACTGTACGTGCAGAGATGTGACTGTACGTGCTGAGATGTGACTGTACGTGCTGAGATGTGACTGTACGTGCTGAGATGTGACTGTACGTGCAGAGATGTGACTGTACGTGCTGAGATGTGACTGTACGTGCAGAGATGTGACTGTACGTGCAGAGATGTGACTGTACGTGCTGAGATGTGACTGTACGTGCTGAGATGTGACTGTACGTGCTGAGATGTGACTGTACGTGCAGAGATGTGACTGTACGTGCAGAGATGTGACTGTACGTGCTGAGATGTGACTGTACGTGCTGAGATGTGACTGTACGTGCTGAGATGTGACTGTACGTGCTGAGATGTCACTGTACGTGCAGCGATGTGACTGTACGTGCTGAGATGTGACTGTACGTGCTGAGATGTGACTGTACGTGCAGAGATGTGACTGTACGTGCAGAGATGTGACTGTACGTGCAAAGATGTGACTGTACGTGCAGAGATGTGACTGTACGTGCTGAGATGTGACTGTACGTGCTGAGATGTGACTGTACGTGCAGAGATGTGACTGTACGTGCTGAGATGTGACTGTACGTGCAGAGATGTGACTGTACGTGCAGAGATGTGACTGTACGTGCTGAGATGTGACTGTACGTGCTGAGATGTGACTGTACGTGCAGAGATGTGACTGTACGTGCTGAGATGTGACTGTACGTGCAGAGATGTGACTGTACGTGCAGAGATGTGACTGTACGTGCAGAGATGTGACTGTACGTGCTGAGATGTGACTGTACGTGCTGAGATGTGACTGTACGTGCTGAGATGTGACTGTACGTAATGAGATGTGACTGTACGTGCAGAGATGTGACTGTACGTGCAGAGATGTGACTGTACGTGCAGAGATGTGACTGTACGTGCAGAGATGTGACTGTACGTGCTGAGATGTGACTGTACGTGCAGAGATGTGACTGTACATGCAGAGATGTGACTGTACGTGCTGAGATGTGACTGTACGTGCAGAGATGTGACTGTACGTGCTGAGATGTGACTGTACGTGCAGAGATGTGACTGTACATGCAGAGATGTGACTGTACGTGCTGAGATGTGACTGTACGTGCAGAGATGTGACTGTACGTGCAGAGATGTGACTGTACGTGCTGAGATGTGACTGTACGTGCTGAGATGTGACTGTACGTGCTGAGATGTGACTGTACGTGCAGAGATGTGACTGTACGTGCTGAGATGTGACTGTACGTGCAGAGATGTGACTGTACGTGCTGAGATGTGACTGTACGTGCAGAGATGTGACTGTACGTGCAGAGATGTGACTGTACGTGCTGAGATGTGACTGTACGTGCTGAGATGTGACTGTACGTGCAGAGATGTGACTGTACGTGCTGAGATGTGACTGTACGTGCTGAGATGTGACTGTACGTGCAGAGATGTGACTGTACGTGCTGAGATGTGACTGTACGTGCAGAGATGTGACTGTACGTGCAGAGATGTGACTGTACGTGCAGAGATGTGACTGTACGTGCAGAGATGTGACTGTACGTGCTGAGATGTGACTGTACGTGCTGAGATGTGACTGTACGTGCTGAGATGTGACTGTACGTGCAGAGATGTGACTGTACGTGCTGAGATGTGACTGTACGTGCAGAGATGTGACTGTACGTGCAGAGATGTGACTGTACGTGCTGAGATGTGACTGTACGTGCTGAGATGTGACTGTACGTGCTGAGATGTGACTGTACGTGCAGAGATGTGACTGTACGTGCAGAGATGTGACTGTACGTGCTGAGATGTGACTGTACGTGCTGAGATGTGACTGTACGTGCTGAGATGTGACTGTACGTGCTGAGATGTGACTGTACGTGCAGCGATGTGACTGTACGTGCTGAGATGTGACTGTACGTGCTGAGATGTGACTGTACGTGCAGAGATGTGACTGTACGTGCAGAGATGTGACTGTACGTGCAAAGATGTGACTGTACGTGCAGAGATGTGACTGTACGTGCTGAGATGTGACTGTACGTGCTGAGATGTGACTGTACGTGCAGAGATGTGACTGTACGTGCTGAGATGTGACTGTACGTGCAGAGATGTGACTGTACGTGCAGAGATGTGACTGTACGTGCAGAGATGTGACTGTACGTGCTGAGATGTGACTGTACGTGCAGAGATGTGACTGTACATGCAGAGATGTGACTGTACGTGCTGAGATGTGACTGTACGTGCAGAGATGTGACTGTACGTGCTGAGATGTGACTGTACGTGCAGAGATGTGACTGTACATGCAGAGATGTGACTGTACGTGCTGAGATGTGACTGTACGTGCAGAGATGTGACTGTACGGGCAGTGAATAGGACGCGCTGGGGGCAGGCGTATGGGCTGCGCGATAGGTAGGAAACGGGGCGCGCGACGTGCAACGAATAGGGCGCGCGCAGGGCAGTGTACAGGGCGTGCGCTGAGCAGTAACTGATGCGCGAAAGTCTGAAAAAAATCAACTCCCTTACGCTGACGGAAGCCCCTAACCACGTAGCGCGCCTTGAAGACAGGCGGCCGCTTCACCTTGAAGATCCACATGCCGTCGACTACATTCGCCCTGGGAGGGGGAACTGCGTCAACGTAGGTGCCTCTGGATCTCCAAGACGCCATCTCTGAGTCCATGGTTGCTTTCCACTTATAGGCCCACTGCCCTGACACTGCCTCACGGTACGTGTGAGGAGTCGGAATGTCAAGGGCGTCGGGGTCTACCTAAGGGGAAAGCAACATGGCAGTGTACGGGGCGCGCGCTGAGCAGTAACCGATGCGTGTGCGGGGTAGGGACCTTCTTGCTCGATAGGGGCTCGTTTTGGGCATAAAAAACGAAGCGCGCTAGGGGCGCTCGACGAGCAACAAAAAGGCACGCATTAGGGTCGCTCTACGGGCAGCGGAAGGGGCAGGTTAAAAAAAAAAGGTCCTAACGGACCTAGCTGCTCTGATACCATGTTAGAATCTTGGAGGAGATGGGGTGATTAGTCAACAAGGGGGATACAAGAGAAGTGTCGAGAATTATTTTGTACCCCCTAAGGCTAACCTCGACATAGCCTAACACATATTCAGATTATATGTTTTGACAGCCAGCCCAACCTACTAACACGAATCTGGGCTGCCAATGTACAGCCCTGCGACATGTAGTCGGTCCAATGTGCAGTCGATGTCTGAATGTGGCAAGTTCCCCGACAGTCCCCTTTGTGCGTACGCGACTTATCAAATACTAAAGTTGTTAGTGCAACCAATCACTGAACATTCTGCCGCCAGTGCATTATCGTAACGTGTGAAATTTTCGGTGTTCACGCACCGTCAAGCCGGGTTCCTGGGTATAGGGGGGGGGGGTGATGGGGGGCGCGGGAGAGGGAGAGGGGTGGTTGACATACCCTGTTCAAGGTAAAACTCGCTAAGGAAAAACTTACACCGAGGCATCAGTGTGACATATTACATTACTCTGATAGATCAGCGAAAAACTAATCCCTTGAAAAAAAAATCGAGGGAAAAGGTGTGACCCTTAAAGATCACCTTGATTATCAAGGTACAATGGTAAATTACACTGATAAAATAAGCCCTGCTAAGATCCCATATGGTGATAAAAAATCAGCTGTTACCACCCACCGAACTTGTCCCTGTTGGAAACAAACAACTTAACACTTCTGATGTGTCGGAACATCGAACTGTAAACGAAGCAAACAGCAACGAAGCAACGGCGAGTCAACCATCGGAGGTTGACAAACTATTGGAGGTTACGCGAAGGTCAAAGGTCAGCGACCTTTGACTTGACAAATACAGCGCGACAGCAAGGACAAACAACTGAGTCGATACTGAGCAGTTGCCCGAGTCATCACTGTATCGAACCGCAACAGCAACAGTAAAACAGTTATTAGTTGCACCTTTTCATATTCCTTGTAATCTTACAAAAGCTTGTATTCCTCTTCTATAATCAATCTATCTTGCCCTCTCATACTAGTGCAAGGTGGTTCAACACTTGTCATTAAAACGCTTCCGCAACTACAACACGATTACTCAGAGTTTAGCCTTGAAAAGATCATAAGGGCTTTTCTCAGCCCAACAGCCCCGACCCTGCGATCGGTTTGCCCGATCGGTTTTTGACTGCGAGCTTGCAATCGACCGAGGGAGGGGACGGGGGAGGGGTTGTCTAACTATAAAATTACATATAAATGTGTTAGGTTAGGCCTGTTGGGCTGTGGTGATGTACGTTTTATAGGGTATATCTTTTCCCTTGGGAGTTGTGTTTGTGCCTTCTCTCTCGCTAGTGAAAATACTTCCTAGATTCTAAGATGGTATCACCTAGGTGGTTCCTAGGCCGTAGTTCCGTGTCGCCCTGTGTCGCCCTCAATCGCCCCGTTACGCGCTGCCCATGCTGCCCGCACTACCCTAGCTGTAGATCCTAAGGGATTTTCTCAGCCCAACATGGTATGAGAGCAGTCAAGGCAAATTCAACTGCATTCAAATCCTCTACAACGACAGAAAGCATGGCAACGCAGAAGGAGAGAAGCTCCTCCAATGGCTCTCCTAGCACTTCTCCTACTCCACCTCCAGCCTCTGGCCTGCAGACAGATGGAGGTAGAGCAACAAGACCAGCAGTTGAGTCTACTGAGACTCCCGTGAATCAAGCGACACGCTTCGACCCAAGCATGATGGAGAAGTTTTTCTCCTTCATGTCCTTCTAAGAACAGCATCAGCAAACGGCAACTGCGCAGTCAAACATCAGCAACAACAACAACGATGTTACACCCATGAGTCTCGATGGTTCATCCTATGCGCGCGGAAACCAGCAGCAACCCACCTTTTCTCCGTATGAGCCTCAACGTGGCTCAATCAGCTTCATGCCGCAACAGCAGCCTCAACCTGGACAAGAGAAGACACTGGATGCACTTCAGGTTCAATCGCAGTTCGCGCACGTCTTGAAACTGCAGACATCAACGCCTTTCGACGAAAAATATTTCTATACCTGGTCATTCGAGTTTGAACTGATGATGGAAGGCACGCATATTCTTGGATTCTTCGACGGGTCCCTGCCATACCCAACACACGGAAGGCAATACGACAAGCAGCAGTACACATATCAGTCGATGATGGCATACACGATCCTGCTAAGGAACATAACTCCAAACCAGCAGCAGAACATCCGGTCTTATCGTGGATACGGCAACTCTGCCGAGCTCGCGTACAACCATTTGAAGAACATGTATCAAGCAACAGACAGCGTCAATCAGAGTCGGTTAATGGCACAGCTGACAACAGTGGAAATGAAACCCGGCGAAAAATGATGGCGTATATCAGCCGTTGTCGCGAATTGCGCGACAAACTCCTTCGATGCGGAGGATCGATATCTGAAGAAGCCTTTGTCACAGTCGTCATCTCCGGCCTTGGTCCTCATTGGCGCTCCACTCGAGCCATACTCCGAGCTCACAGGAAGATCTCCGAAGCGGCACTTTGCGCCGAAATACACGCTGAACAACAAGACATGGACCTGCACAAGGAGCGGCACAAGAGGAAAACGTCATTACTCATTGCATTCCACACCCAACGGCGCTTCAACAACTCCAACCGACAGAATAAACAACAACAGCAACAGAACGTACCGCCGTTCTGTCATCTCTGCAAGACGTCTGGACACCCTCGTACATACTGTCCAAATCGACAGCAGTCAACACCACCGCAACTCCAACTTCGGCCTTCAAGCAGCCAAGTCGCCACAACACAAGCGCATCCCACTCCTCAAGTTCAAACCTCAACAACGTCGACAACACAACCTGCACAAGGGACAAGAAACATCGTGAGCCGCATGGCGAGATTGACAGACTCTTGCATCACTGGCAGCAGCAGAGACAACATTGGCAGAAGCAAAGACAACACTGATCACGACACCAATCGCGGGTCCTTCAACGGCACCAGCCCCAATCGACGACGATACTCCACCGACTCCTGCACAGCAGTTGACTCCCACTCCACGAGAAGTCCACAGAAGCGCCAACTTTACCGCCGGTTTTTACTCCAACTCCGACTTATACAGGCGCTCACCCGGACATCGCGCCGGCGAAGACATCTGGCACGCAAGAATGGGACACCCGAGCAACACGACGTTAAACAACACGATAAGAGCATGAGTACTTCATAAAGACTCGCTACTTCTACCCGACAGCAGAGAACTTCAACGAGTTCGAGGAACATGCCTCACCTGCCCTGAAGCCGACTTACCGCATCAGCCTTTAGTCTCTCACCACAACCCAAGTGCACCGGCATACACACCTCTGGAGAAAGTATACAGCGACATACTGTACAACCGTGAACCGGGTCAAGGAGCATACAACTACGTCATCACCTTCATCGACGCCGCCACACGATACGTATGGCATCTTAACCTTCTGAGTCGCGACATGGCTTTCGAAGCCTTCGTCGCTTGGCTTCCAGTAGCAGAACGAAAATCAGGAGTGAAGCTAAAAAGCTTCCAGTCAGACGGGGGAGGGTAATATACGTCACAGAGGTTCACGCAGTACTTGGCAGAAAGAGGCATCAAGCAACTCCTCTCCCTTCCCTACGCTCACCAACAGCAAGGCGTAGCAGAAAGAAAGAACAGGACCCTCCCGAACACCATGCGCAAGCTGCTACGTGGCATGCGGCTACCCAACCACCAATGGCCTGAGGCGATGGACCATGCTATCATGCTGCACAACTTGCTTTCATCATCATCGCTCCCGAACAACGCATCACCGCATCTGCTGTGGACAGGAAAACTGGGCAACACAAAAATGTTACGAGTGTTCGGCTGCATGGTACAGTACCGACCCCCAGCTGCACGCGCCGGTCGATTCTCCCAACGCCCACAATAGGGACTACACCTGGGCATCGAGAAACATTACAACGCATGGAAGATTTTTGACATAAACACAAAGGAAACAGTGGCATCACGTGATGTCATCTTCTATGAATGTCTCACCCTTCCAACGTACCTGTACAACTTGGAAACCTCACGTGATGTCACAGGCGGATTCCGTGGAGACCGAGCCTTTGCTTTAGCAGCAGATGAAGCTGACTGGGACGAGCAGAACGTGGACAGAGCTTCGGAAGAAGCCGGACCTCTTCCCTGCTGTTCGGTGGACATCCCAATGGATGATGACAATCCTCGCGAAAGGATCAACGCCGAAGTCTTCTATGACTTCGTTGACACCGGTTACGTTACACCCGCACGAGTCAACACCGACAACGCAGAACGCATAGGGCCCAATTTCTTACCTGACCCAGAAGCAGGAGACGAAGCAGCTTATCCCGAGGACGCAAATCTTCCCCGCTACACACAGAGTGGACTCCAGATACTCGGGCTCGTCACCGCAGTCCACGGCACGGCGCCACCTAAGGAGTCTGCCACAGTTCAGCAGGCTCTGGGGGGGGAGCACACGGAAAAATGGCGCAAGGCCATGGACAGAGAGTTAAAGGCACTCGAAGAATGCAACACCTGGAAGGTCGTACCTATTGGTGTGGCACGGAACAAGACAATTCTCACCGGCAAATGGGTTTTTTTGGTGAAAGCAAAGGCAGACGGAACCATCGACAAATTTAAGGCACGCTGGGTCGTACGTGGCTTTGACCAAGAGCACGGACGAGACTTCACCGAAACATTCGCACCTGTTAGTCGGCACACTTCACTGCGGATTCTCCTCGCGATAGCCACCATGAAGCGGAAGAAGCTTCGTCAAATCGACGTCGCTAACGCCTTTCTCTATGCACCCGTCGATGCTGAAATCTTCGTCGAGCAACCGCACGGCTCCAACGCAGACCCCAATCAAGTCTGTCAGCTACTGAGGTCCCTGTACGGCATCAAACAGGCCCCGAGACTGTGGCAGCAATATCTACATGCGCGACTAATCCGCATCGGATTCCGACAACTGCCGCACGATCAAGGAATGTACCGGCTCACAAAAGGAACTGACTACATCCTGTTGATCGTCTACGTGGACGATCTACTCTACATCGGCTCGACCGATTGCGTCACAACCTGGTTCGAAGGGGAGCTGCAGCGGGACTTAACGCTCACCATCTCATCCACCGTGACACAATACATCGAGCTCAACATACAGGAAGAAGAGAACGCGATATATCTCAGCGCCGCAAAATACGCCGACACCATCGCCAAACGCTTCGGATTAACTCCAACTGCTATCTCCACACCGTACCGGTACACCTCCGCGAGCCATGAAGGAACCTCCGCACCACTCAAGCCCGCCGGCATACGCGACTATCAACGAAAGCTAGGATGTCTACTATTCGCAGCCGTCACCTGCCGACCAGACCTATCGTATTCGGCAAGCCAGCTCGCAACCTACCTCAAGAAACCTGAAGCAGAGCACATGGCGGAACTCGACCGCTCACTCCACTACCTCGTCAGCACTCCGACAATCCGCCTGACCTACCACAAAAACGGAACCTCGACACCTAAGCTAATCGGCTATGTAGACGCCGACCACGCCGGCGACGCAAACAACAGGCGCTCACGCACCGGCTACATCTACCGACTCGAACCTATCGGGCCTATCTCGTGGCAGTCGAGCAAACAGGAACTAATCGCTCTCTCCTCAGCTGAAGCAGAATATATTGCACTCTGAAGCAACGAAGGCTTGTACCTTCGCGAACTGCTGGAAGAAGCGAAGTTGGCCCAGGGTTTAGGGTTTAGGGTTTACCCTAAACCCTAAACCCTAAACCCTAGACGAGCTGCAGGAGCAACGGACCCACGGGCGACTGGCGCAGCATGCTCGCTGGGCTACCGGAGATTGTAACCTCCGGACTACTGGCGCTGCTGGCGACACGACGGATACCTCCGCACACTCTCCCCCACTGTCGCAGACCCCCTTTCACACACCCCCTTACTCCACCCCTAGCTCCACTCCCACGTCACCCCCCTAACGCCACTCCCTCGCCTCTCACACACCCACCCCCCTCAGCGGCAGCTGCAGCACTAGGAGACGGAGGAGGAGGAGGAGCAGGGGACGCCGCACACACCCGCCACCCGCATACCCGCCACCCCACACCCCAAACGCAGGCGGTGTGGGGCAGAAACGCGGGCAGCAGTTGGGACGGCGTGCAAGCAGAAGCGGGGCAGCGCGCGGGCCCCCGGAACGCCACGACGGGCGACGGGAGGGGGCGACGCGCGGGCCCCCGGGGCGCCGCGACGGGCGACGGGAGGGAGGGCGACGCGCGGGCCCCCAGAGCGCCGCGACGGGCGACGGGATAGCGGGAGGGGGCGCGCGCTGGTCCTCCAGGGCCCCGCGACGGGCGACGGGATGGCAGGGGGGGCGCGCGTGGGTCCCCCAAGGCGCCGCGATGGGCGACGGGATGGTGGGGAGGGGGGGGGGCGCGCGGGTCCCCCAGGGCGCCGCGGCGGGCGATGGGATGGCGAAGGGGCGCGCGCGGGTCCTCCAGGGCGCCGCGACGGTTAGGGCACCGCCACACGCCTCGGGGCGCGCGACGGGCAGGGCACCGTCGCGCGCCACGGGGCGTGCGACGGGCAGGGCAGGGCGTCGCGCGGCGAGTAGGGCGGCGCAACGGGTAGGGCAGAGCCGCGACGGGCAGAAAACCGCCGCGCGCCCCGAGCGCGCGGCGGGAAGAAAAAACGCCGCACGCCACGAGCGCGCGGCAGGCAAAACACGTCGCACGCCCGGGGCGCGCAACAAGCAGTACAGCAGCGGAAGCATCGGGTGGGCCCATCCACAGGATCGACCAGGGAGGGTCAGCCTGCTCTGATAGCATGTGAGAAGTTAGAACAAAGAATGAACAACAGAAGAGGGATTGCACTAGCAGGCAGTTGAGTACATATAGGAAACCCTAATTTGGGCTGTACTCGCTATAGAGTACCCCACTGCAGGCTAGACAAATATAACATTCTGACACCGGAACATCGAATTGTAAACGAAGCAAACAGCAACGAAGCAACGGCGAGTCAACCATCGGAGGTTGACAAACTGTTGGAGGTTACGCGAAGGTCAAAGGTCAGCGACCTTTGACTTGACAAATACAGCGCGACAGCAAGGACAAACAACTGACTCGATACTGAGCAATTGCCCGAGTCGTCACTGTATCGAACCGCAACAGCAACAGTAGAACAGTTATTAGTTGCACCTTTTCATATTCCTTGTAATCTTATAAAAGCTTGTATTCCTCTTCTATAATCAATCTATCTTGCCCTCACATACTAGCGCAAGGTGGTTCAACACTTGTCATTAAAACGCTTCCGCAACTACAACACGATTACTCAGAGTTTAGCCTTGAAAAGATCATAAGGGCTTTTCTCAGCCCAACAGCCCCGACCCTGCGATTGGTTTGCCCGATCGGTTTTTGACTGCGAGCTTGCAATCGACCGAGGGAGGGGACGGGGGAGGGGTTGTCTAACTATAAAATTACATATAAATGTGTTAGGTTAGGCCTGCTCGGCTGTGGTGAGGTACGTTTTATAGGGTATATCTTTTCCCTTGGGAGTCGTGTTTGTGCCTTCTCTCTCGCTAGTGAAAATACTTCCTAAATTCTAAGATGATATCACCTAGGTAGTTCCTAGGCCGTAGTTCCGTGTCGCCCTGTGTCGCCCTCAATCGCCCCGTTACGCGCTGCCCACGCTGCCTGCGCTACCCTAGCTGTAGGACCCGCGCACGCTTGCACAGCAGCGCACACGCGCAGCAAAGCCCCGCGCGCGAGCAGCAGCAGCCTCGCGCGCACGTACAGCCCCGCGCGCACAACGCGCGCACAGCAGCGGCCGCCGTGCGCACTGAAACCGCCGCCGCGTGTCGCTGCAAACATTATCCGCGCTCCGCCCCGTCCCTTGCTGCGCTCTGCCCTGCCGCCCGCGCGCGCAGCCCCACGCACGTCCCCCGTACGAGCAGACGTGCGCAGCAACAGCTGCACGCACACGCGCAGCTGCTTACGCAGTAGGAGCCGTGCGCACGTGACTTAGTCACCTAAGTTCCGTAGATTTTAAAACCAGGGTCTCAAGTAAGAGATTTTGCCATCAATTGCAAAACATTTGAGACTTGCGTTACCTTGTGTTTGTAGGCGAGATGGACTGGTTGGCTAGGGAAGTTGGCGTGCGACACTCCCCCTATTTTGCCTCAGCACCAATTGCAAAACAAATTTTGGGTAGATGAGACTCTCGACAATTCTTGACATTTCACTGGCACTGTAGCTTCGGCTCCGAACCTGTTTCCATACCTAGAAGGTTTAGAACACAGCAAGCGATTGAGTTCCCTTCGCATCCCTCGCTGCACCCCTTTTCGTTTTTTAGGGCTCGTCAACCAATGGGAAACGGGTGTTTCCCATCAACTGCAAAACAAATGATCTACATGAGACCCTGGTTTTAAAACCCGCAGCCTGAATTACAAGAAAAGTTGGGAGGTGTTAACACTTTCCCTCCCGAACCAGTGTGGTTACCAGGTTTTCACCTGCAAAACATGAAAGAAGTCGCAGGCAGCGCAGGGAAGGGTCGCTCGGTTCCTGGGCTGAGGTGTGCACACTAAACTGGAAATATGTAATTCAGGTCGTTCGAAACTGCCTAGTCTGAGCAGCTAGAGCGACAGCCATAGCATAGAACATCTAGCATTCTACCCCATTCCAGCGCATGGCGGAAAATTCCTCCTTAGGACGTTAGGACCATGCCTTCATTCTTCCAATCCGTCTCTAAAGCGCCCCGCGGTTCTAGGTCACGTTTCCACTCGACATAGCTAGCCGGGGCCATGGTTGCACATATGCCCGTCGTCGCCCTGGTTTCACTTCCACACCGCCCACCGCACCAATGTCGCCTATCTTCATAGCCGCGACGTCCTCTCTATCCGCCGCGTAGGTTTCATCCACCTGCTTCGCCGCATCGCTTCTTCTCCCCGACGTCCACACTCGGACCCCTTCCGGAACACACACGCGATCCCCTCCATCCCTCACGCTTCTTCCCTCGAACGAGCACGCTCCCTTCCCTCCCATCTCCTTCACGCAAAACCCTCTGTTGCGCACGCGAACATCCCTCCGTCGCGGATGATAACGCCTTCCCGTCGCACACAGGCACTCCCCTCGAACGGTCACGCACACTCCCTTTCGTCGCCGGCGCGCACTCCCTTCCGTCGCCCACGCTCAAGCCCTTCCCGTCGCCCACGCTCACTCCCTTCCCATCGCGATCGCGGGGGGAAATCGTACCGTCGCCCACGATCATTCACTTCCGTCGCCCACGCTCACCCCCATTCCATCGCCTTCGCGCAATCCTTCGGTCGCACACGCTCACCCCCGCTCGTCGCCACGGCCTATTCCTTCCCGCATCTCCGCCTCACCCCGTCTCCTCCTCACCCCAGCTCCGTCCGCGCGCACTCCCTCCCGTTGCGCGCGACAACTCCCCTTCCGCCGCCCACGCTCTCTCCCTCCCGCCACGTTCTCTCGCTTCCCTCCTGTCGCGACAGTCCCCTCCGTCGCCCACGCTCACTCCTCCCCACCACGCACGCTCTCCCCCCATCCATCGCCCACGCTCACTGCCCGTACTCCGCACACGCTCACTTCCCTCCGTCGCCCAGGCTCACCCCCTGCCCCTCGCCTTCTCTCATTCCCCTCCGTCGCCTATGCTCCATCCCCATCCCTTCCCTCCCCATCCCTCATCTCCCCATCCCTTCCCTCCCTATCCCTCATCTCCCCATCCCTTCCCTCCCCATCCCTCATCTCCCCATCCCGTCCCTCCCCATCCCTCACCTCCCCATCCCCGCCTCCCCATCCCTTCCCTCTCCATCCCTTCCCTCCCCATCCCTCACCTCCCAGTCTCTCAACTTACCGTCCCTCTTCTCCCCATCCCTCTTCTCCCCATCCCTCTTCTCCCCATCCCTTCCCTCTCCATCCCTCACCTCACCATTCCGTTTCAACCCATTCCGCCCCACCCCATTCCGCCCCACCCCATTCCGCCCCACCCCATTCCGCCCCACCCCATTCCGCCCCATCCCATTCCGCCTCACCCCATTCCGCCCCACCCCAATCCGCCCCACCCTAATCCGCCCCACCCCATTCCGCCCCACCCCATTCCGCCCCACCCCCATCTCCTCCTCACCCCATCTCCTCCTCACCCCTCATCCGTTGTGCTTTTCGGCACTAAGAAGCTTTTTGGGGAGGGGAGATGCGGTTCCGCCCCACCCCACTCCGCTCTCCCCCATCTCCGCCCCACCCCACTACGCTCTCCCCCATCTCCGCCCCACCCCACTACGCTCTCCCCCATCTCCGCCCCACCCCACTACGCTCTCCCCCATCTCCGCCCCACCCCACTACGCTCTCCCCCATCTCCGCCCCACCCCACTCCGCTCTCCCCCATCTCCGCCCCACCCCACTCCGCTCTCCCCCATCTTCGCCCCACCCCACTCCGCCCTGGCCCACTCCGCCCCACCCCATCTCAAGGTCACCCCATTCCGCCCCACCCTTCAAAATCACCCCATTCCGCCCCACCCATCTCTGCCCCACCCATCTCCACCCCAACCCATCTCTGCCTCTCGTTTGTCTCCTACCATAATAATAATCCGTGAGTGTCTCTTTATTTCTTCCTCTTTGCAGGTGCCGGTTTGTCAGTGTCAGTGCCCACCCTTTTGTATGCGTTCTGCTTCAGCCACGAGCATCTGATTTTCACAACTGGGTTTGTACAGGTCCCCCCCCCCCCCCCCCCCCCCCCCCCTATGCATTTGGTTCAGGAATGTTGGTTGTTGGTAGTACTACTACTAGGTATGACAAATAGACATGCCAATGTTGGATATTTAGTATTATATGCTAAATTTTGATCCACAGAGGTATGAGACTGTAGACCACTTACAATGTGCATCAATCTAGTAAAAAAGAACAAGCTAGTCCATGTGATGTCTTGTCCAACTCTTGTCTGCACATACAGCAGCAAAAAACCAGGACTTGTGGTTCCCTCCCAACAGCTGGTGCTGGGCACCGACACACTGCATGGGTAAAGGGTTGAATAGGGGAGTGAGCAGGAAAGAACAGAATGAGCAGGGAAAAACAGAGTGCAGGGGAGACAGTGAGCAGAGGTAAAATAATTGAGCAGGGGGAAAGAGAGAGAACATGTTGAAAGGGAGTGAGCAGGTGGGAAGATAGTGAGCAGGGAGAAACATAGTGAGCAAGGGGAAGAGAGCGAGCAGGGGAAAACAGAACGAGCAGCAAGGGGAAGAGAATGAGCAGTGGAGGAAGAGAGTGAGCAGGGGGGAATAGAAAAAACAGGGGGGAAGAGAGGAAACAGAGCGAGCAAGGGGGAAACAGAGTGAGGAGCGGGAAGGGAGCGAGCAGGGAGAAACATAGTGAGAGCAGCCCTGTCCGTGCTGCACTCGCCGAACAGCGCCACCACGCTGGCCGCTGCCTGGCGTGCGCTGATGGCATGCGCCTTGCGCACGTCGAGGGTGTGAGAGAGGCGAGGAGTGTGAGAGAGGCGAGGAGTGTGAGAGAGGCGGGGAGTGTGAGAGAGGCGAGGAGGAGTGTGAGAGAGGCGAGGAGTGTGAGAGAGGCGGGGAGTGTGAGAGAGGCGAGGAGTGTGAGAGTGGCGAGGAGTGTGAGAGAGGCGAGGAGTGTGAGAGAGGCGAGGAGTGTGAGAGAGGCGAGGAGTGGCGGAGGAGGATTGGGTTAGAAGGGGAGGAATTGCAGGGAAGGCGTGAGAAAAAATACCATGGAAGTTCAAAGGTAGGGAAAGGGAAATGAAGTTGTTCGAGGGGAAAAGAGGCGATGAGGGTTGAGAGTGGGAATGGAAAGCAGGGGCTTATGAGGAAGGGTGCGTGGGGAGGCGTGGCGAGTGTGAGAGGGCGGGCGGACGTCGTGATGAGGCCCGCAGGCGAGCGCGGAGTGAGCAAGGGGATGAGGGTGGGCATGGGGAAAGGGAGTGAACAGGGGGGAACACCACGAACTGGGGGGAAGAGGGTGAGCAGGGGGAAACAGAATGAGCAAGGGGGAAACAGAATGAGCAAGGGGGAAACAGAATGAGCAAGGGGGAAGAGAGTGATCAGGGGGGGGGGAGGGAGTGAACAGGGGGGAACAGAGTGAAGGGAGGAAGGGGAGTAATTGTTTCGCATGAGTGTACGTGGGTGAGAGTGAAGCTTTGGGTGGGGAAAAAAAGAGGTGGTAAACCAGGGCACTGGGAAGGGTAGAGAAGGCGGCGGGGCGGGAAACCAGGGCGTCGGCGCGAGGGAGGGGAATGGGCATGGGCGACGGAGGAAGGAAGCGAGGGCGAAGAAGAGGGGACGCTCGACGAAGACGTCAGCGGCGGGAATGAGAACAATGTTGACGCAGCGACAGGTGGGAGAGGAGAGGTCGACTCGGCGAGCGATGGGGAGGGAAAACGAGGGCGACGGGAGGGGGAAAGCGAGGGCGACGGGAGGGGGAAAGCGAGGCCGACGGAAGGGGGAAAGCGAGGTCGACGGGAGGGGGAAAGCGAGGTGGACGGGAGGGGGAAAGCGAGGTCGACGGGAGGGGGAAAGCGAGGTCGACGGGAGGGGGAGGCGGTGATGGCGACCCGCGAGGCGAGGGTGGTAGGCGGGGAAGATGCGGTACGCGACGGGCGGGGGAAGCGAGGGCGGCGGGTATGGGAAGCGAGGGCAACGGGAGGGGAGAAGCGAGGGCGGGCGGAGGAAGCAAAGGCGACGGGCAGGGAGGAGGCGAGGCGACGGGCGGGGAGGAGGTGGTGCGCGGGAAGAGCGAGGGCGACGGGCGGGGGAAGCGAGGTGGGCAAATCGCTAATATCTCCCGTGCCATCTCGTTTCTACGTGCGTCACACTCGCAGCCAGCGCCTACGATTCACTTCGATTGCATGACCGCGCTTCATCTTCTATTCGATCGTCCCTAAATTGTGTTCACTTGATATGCCTGGCTGGTGAGCGCGATGCTTGGATCCTAAAAAGCTTGTCTGAGTTGTTCGCTTGTTCTGTCGCACAGGTTTTTACCCTGCTCTAGCTCTCTGGGGTTGTAAGCAGAATGTATGCGAACTGTTGGGTTGCGTTGGCTGATAACGCCTCGTTGACTCACGGGAGAGTCGCATCATGTTTCGCTAACTTTTTTGCTTTCGCAATTCTGCCGCACCTCATATTGCCCGAACCCCAAACCTACCAAACCAAGCGTTGACTCAGTTTTTGTAATTCAGGCTTCGGGTTTTAAAGCTCAAGGCCCAAATTGCGGGCCGCGCGAGGCAAGTTTAGTAAGGTTGATCGAGTGCTGCTTTGCAGCTTTAGCTGGGCGAATTGTGGTTACGAAATGTACGAAGCCATCTGATTGGCCAGAACATTTGAGTCAGCGAATGGAACAGGTGGTGCGGGAAACTGGCAAGAGTAATATTTGTGCAATATGGGACTCGCGCAACCAAACCTGAGCGTCCCCTAGGCTTTGCTGAGTCAGCGAATTTTGTTTTGAGTGTGGCGAGAAGCTGGGCGAAACCAAACCCCTACACCCCTCAAACACCTCGACTTTCCTACTCTGCTTTCCCACCACCCAAGGGTCAACTTTAGTAATCCTGAACAATTTGGGCCTTGAGCTTTAAGAGGGTTCCTACGGCTTCGTTAGAGGTTGGTGTTGACGCCACACCACGATGAGATTTGCAAAACTGTTACCGTAGCACTCAACCATTCGTTCATTCCCTAACAATTTCCCACGCCCCATCATCGTCTCTAAACCCTAAATCCAGAACCCCTTGTCGTTAGTTCGCCGTGTCAGCAGGCCTTCTCACTTTTTGCTAAATTGGATTTTCGTTCGAGATTAGATTAGACTTTTAGCGCGCCACGCAATTTTCCTCGCGTGGCTCTGCAGCGCGGCGGAGCGATGAAGGCGGCGAAGCGGGGAGCGAAGGCGCCTCGTGCTGGTGGCGGGCGGGGGGATCTCAGCGGCCCGCAGATGCCACCCACCGTCATCTCTGACTCGCGGTTCGCCGCGCTCCACTCCGACCCGCGCTTCGCGGTGAGCTTCGACAGCAGCCGCTCTGGCTGCTTGACGGTGGGCGTGGAAATGCGATGGTTGAAGGTCGCGCTGCTGTCGCCTGCGCGCCCACCTTGGCGGCAGCCCAGTCGCCGTCCTCCAACACGCCACGTGCCTCACCCCCTGCCATGCCCCTCCCACCTCATGCCTCTCTCGCATCCTCTCGCCATTCCTGCCAATCCCGCCTGCCGTGCTACACACATTCGCAGCAAGTCATTCCGCCTCTCCCCACTTTCCCGTTTCCCCGTCGCCTTTCCCCAGCCCGCCCCTTGTCCGACTCCCCTGCGCCCTCTGTCCGCCCCATTCGTCCCACGCGCTCTCCATCTGCCCGTCTCGACGTCTTGCACAGCAGCCAGGCACTTGCCGCTCCTATTCTTTCCCACATCCCCGACCCTGTCCAGAATAGTGCACCCCAAACCCTCAACTCCTGAACCCCTAACCCCGAAGTTGATTTATCAACCCCAAACCCAGGACCCTCGTCACCCCCATGCACCCCTCGTCACTTCCACGCACCCCGCGTCAACCCCCATGCACCCCTCGCCACCCTTGCGTTCCCCCCCCCAGCGCGTGCCGGTGCGCGAGACGCGCGTGGCGGTGGACGCGCGGTTCTCCGGCATGTTCCGCTCGGCGCAGTTCGGCGAGGCGGGCGGCGTGGACAAGCGCGGACGGCGGCGCGAGGCGCAGCGAGGGGCCGACCTGAAGCGGTACTACCGCGTGGATGAGGGGGAAGAGGGGGAGGCGGGGGAGGCGGGGGAGGGGGAAGGGGAGGTGAATGAGGGAAGCGGGGAGAAGGAAAAGCAGGTAGAAGCAAGGGCGCGTAAGGAGGAGGAGGAGGAGGAGGAGGAGGAGGAGGAAGAGGAGGGGGAGGTGCATGAGAGTGATGAAGAAGAGGAGGGGGAGGGCTCAGATGACTCGTCCTCCTCTTCCTCATCAGACTCGGAGAGTGAGAGCGATGAAGAGGCTTCAACCGCACAGGTGCTTGCCTTACTCCGACCCCTCTCTTCTCGCCTTTTCCCTCTGCACCGCTCCATTTTCCCACCACCACATGCTGCTTCGGCCGCTCCCCACTCCCACTCATCTTTGCTCCACCCCCTCCTCTCTCCCCTCATCGCCCCACATCCCGCGCTGCCCCTTGTCGCGCCGCCGTCTATCCCGGGCGGCAGCAGCAGGAGGAGGAGCGAGTGGAGACGGTGGAGGAGGCAACGAGGCGCCTGGCGCTCGTCAACATGGACTGGGATAACGTGCGGGTGAGATGAGGGAGGAGAGGGGCGACGTGTGGGTGAGATGAGAGAGGAGAGGGGCGACGTGTGGGTGAGATGAGAGAGGAGAGGGGCGACGTGTGGGTGAGATGAGAGAGGAGAGGGGCGACGTGTGGGTGAGATGAGAGAGGAGAGGGGCGACGTGTGGGTGAGATGAGAGAGGAGAGGGGCGACGTGTGGGTGAGATGAGAGAGGAGAGGGGCGACGTGTGGGTGAAATGAGGGGCAGCATGAAGTGGCACAATCAGGGACGTGAGGGGGGGGGCGTATGGGGGTGAGCATGGCATGCACATGGGAGGGGAGCAGGCAAGGACATGGGAGGGGAGCAGGCAAGGACATGGGAGGGGAGCAGGCAAGGACATGGGAGGGGAGCAGGCAAGGACATGGGAGGGGAGCAGGCAAGGACATGGGAGGGGAGCAGGCAAGGACATGGGAGGGGAGCAGGCAAGGACATGGGAGGGGAGCAGGCAAGGACATGGGAGGGGAGCAGGCAAGGACATGGGAGGGGAGCATGGCAAGGACATGGGAGGGGAGCAGGCAAGGACATGGGAGGGGAGCATGGGGAAGAGCAGAGCCATGCACAGTGGCTGGACTACTTCCATGCACAGTGGCTGGACTACTTCCATGCACAGTGGCTGGACTACTTCCGTGCTCCCTCTTGCTGCACGCTCACTGCCATCTCACTTCTCTCCTCTCCTTTTCTTTCCGTTCCCTCTTGCTCATCCTCCCCCCCCCGCCACGGCAGGCAGTGGACATCCTGGTGGTGCTGCGCTCCTTCGTGCCGCCCGGCGGGCGCATCACAGCCGTCACCGTGTACCCCTCTGACTTCGGCCGCCAGCAGATGCACGCCGAGCTTGAGCGCGGCCCCCAGGGCCTCTTCCAGGCGGGCAGGGGGGCAAAGGGGACGGCAGGCAGGGGGCCTCAGGTGCAGGGGGGTGAGGGCGGTGAAGAGGAGGAAGGGGAGAGCAGTGAGGAGGGCGAGGGCGTGGATGCGGAGAGGCTGAGGGAGTACGAGAAGTCCAAGCTCAGGTGAGGGAGTACGACAAGTCCAAGCTCAGGTGAGGGAGTACGACAAGTCCAAGCTCAGGTGAGGGAGTACGACAAGTCCAAGCTCAGGTGAGGGAGTACGACAAGTCCAAGCTCAGGTGAGGGAGTACGACAAGTCCAAGCTCAGGTGAGGGAGTACGACAAGTCCAAGCTCAGGTGAGGGAGTACGACAAGTCCAAGCTCAGGTGAGGGAGTGCGACAAGTCCAAGCTCAGGTGAGGGAGTACGACAAGTCCAAGCTCAGGTGAGGGAGTACGAGAAGTCCAAGCTCAGGTGAGGGAGTACGACAAGTCCAAGCTCAGGTGAGGGAGTACGACAAGTCCAAGCTCAGGTGAGGGAGTACGACAAGTCCAAGCTCAGGTGAGGGAGTACGAGAAGTCCAAGCTCAGGTGAGGGAGTACGACAAGTCCAAGCTCAGGTGAGGGAGTACGACAAGTCCAAGCTCAGGTGCGGGAGTACGACAAGTCCAAGCTCAGGTGAGGGAGTACGACAAGTCCAAGCTCAGGTGAGGGAGTACGACAAGTCCAAGCTCAGGTGCGGGAGTACGACAAGTCCAAGCTCAGGTGAGGGAGTACGACAAGTCCAAGCTCAGGTGAGGGAGTACGACAAGTCCAAGCTCAGGTGAGGGAGTACGACAAGTCCAAGCTCAGGTGCGGGAGTACGACAAGTCCAAGCTCAGGTGAGGGAGTACGACAAGTCCAAGCTCAGGTGAGGGAGTACGACAAGTCCAAGCTCAGGTGAGGGAGTACGACAAGTCCAAGCTCAGGTGAGGGAGTACGACAAGTCCAAGCTCAGGTGAGGGAGTACGACAAGTCCAAGCTCAGGTGAGGGAGTACGAGAAGTCCAAGCTCAGGTGAGGGAGTACGACAAGTCCATCCCAGGCCCATCCTGTCGGCCCATCCTGTCGGCCCATCCTGTCGGCCCATCCTGTCGGCCCATCCTGTCGGCCCATCGTGTCGGCCCATCCTGTCGGCCCATCCTGTCTGCCCATCCTGTCGGCCCATCGTGTCGGCCCATCCTGTCTGCCCATCCTGTCGGCCCATCCTGTCTGCCCATCCTGTCGGCCCATCCTGTCGGCCCATCCTGTCGGCCCATCCTGTCTGCCCATCCTGTCGGCCCATCCTGTCGGCCCATCCTGTCTGCCCATCCTGTCGGCCCATCCTGTCTTCCCATCCTGTCGGCCCATCCTGTCTGCCCATCCTGTCGGCCCATCCTGTCTGCCCATCCTGTCGGCCCATCCTCTCTGCCCATCCTGTCTGCCCATATCCCACACGTTTCTATCCCGACTCTGCATGATCGTTTCTTATCAGCTCACCTTCTTCCATATTCCTTGTCGCTCTTGTCAGCACCCTCTGCGCGCCCACAGGTTGCCAGTTTGAGTGCCCAACCCTTCTCCTCCCCCTGCGCATGTCGTCCTCCCCTACCCCTGTGTGCGCCGTGCCGTGCCGTGCAGGTACTACTACGCGGTGGTGGAGTGTGACAGCGCGGCCACGGCGGCACACGTGTATGGGGAGTGTGACGGCATGGAGTTTGAGAACAGTGCCAACCAGCTCGACCTGCGCTTCATCCCCGACGCCATGGCCTTCAACCACCGACAGCCCCGCGACTCCTGCACCCAGGTGGTGTCACCCCTCCGTGTGGTGTCACCCCTCCTTGTGGTGTCACCCCTCCGTGTGGTGTCACCCCTCCGTGTGGTGTCACCCCTCCGTGTGGTGTCACCCCTCCGTGTGGTGTCACCCCTCCGTGTGGTGTCACCCCTCCGTGTGGTGTCACCCCTCCGTGTGGTGTCACCCCTCCGTGTGGTGTCACCCCTCCGTGTGGTGTCACCCCTCCGTGTGGTGTCACCCCTCCGTGTGGTGTCACCCCTCCGTGTGGTGTCACCCCTCCGTGTGGTGTCACCCCTCCGTGTGGTGTCACCCCTCCGTGTGGTGTGACCCCTCCGTGTGGTGTCACCCCTCCGTGTGGTGTCACCCCTCCGTGTGGTGTCACCCCTCCGTGTGGTGTCACCCCTCCGTGTGGTGTCACCCCTCCGTGTGGTGTCACCCCTCCGTGTGGTGTCACCCCTCCGTGTGGTGTCACCCCTCCGTGTGGTGTCACCCCTCCGTGTGGTGTCACCCCTCCGTGTGGTGTCACCCCTCCGTGTGGTGTCACCCCTCCGTGTGGTGTCACCCCTCCGTGTGATGTCACCCCTCCGTGTGGTGTCACCCCTCCGTGTGGTGTCACCCCTCCGTGTGGTGTCACCCCTCCGTGTGGTGTCACCCCTCCGTGTGGTGTGACCCCTCCGTGTGGTGTCACCCCTCCGTGTGGTGTCACCCCTCCGTGTGGTGTCACCCCTCCGTGTGGTGTCACCCCTCCGTGTGGTGTCACCCCTCCGTGTGGTGTCACCCCTCCGTGTGGTGTCACCCCTCCGTGTGGTGTCACCCCTCCGTGTGGTGTCACCCCTCCGTGTGGTGTCACCCCTCCGTGTGGTGTCACCCCTCCGTGTGGTGTCACCCCTCCGTGTGGTGTCACCCCTCCGTGTGGTGTCACCCCTCCGTGTGGTGTCACCCCTCCGTGTGGTGTCACCCCTCCGTGTGGTGTCACCCCTCCGTGTGGTGTCACCCCTCCGTGTGGTGTCACCCCTCCGTGTGGTGTCACCCCTCCGTGTGGTGTCACCCCTCCGTGTGGTGTCACCCCTCCGTGTGGTGTCACCCCTCCGTGTGGTGTGACCCCTCCGTGTGGTGTCACCCCTCCGTGTGGTGTCACCCCTCCGTGTGGTGTGACCCCTCCGTGTGGTGTCACCCCTCCGTGTGGTGTCACCCCTCCGTGTGGTGTCACCCCTCCGTGTGGTGTCACCCCTCCGTGTGGTGTCACCCCTCCGTGTGGTGTCACCCCTCCGTGTGGTGTCACCCCTCCGTGTGGTGTCACCCCTCCGTGTGGTGTCACCCCTCCGTGTGGTGTCACCCCTCCGTGTGGTGTCACCCCTCCGTGTGGTGTCACCCCTCCGTGTGGTGTCACCCCTCCGTGTGGTGTCACCCCTCCGTGTGGTGTCACCCCTCCGTGTGGTGTCACCCCTCCGTGTGGTGTCACCCCTCCGTGTGGTGTCACCCCTCCGTGTGGTGTCACCCCTCCGTGTGGTGTCACCCCTCCGTGTGGTGTCACCCCTCCGTGTGGTGTCACCCCTCCGTGTGGTGTCACCCCTCCGTGTGGTGTCACCCCTCCGTGTGGTGTCACCCCTCCGTGTGGTGTCACCCCTCCGTGTGGTGTCACCCCTCCGTGTGGTGTCACCCCTCCGTGTGGTGTCACCCCTCCGTGTGGTGTCACCCCTCCGTGTGGTGTCACCCCTCCGTGTGGTGTCACCCCTCCGTGTGGTGTCACCCCTCCGTGTGGTGTCACCCCTCCGTGTGGTGTCACCCCTCCGTGTGGTGTCACCCCTCCGTGTGGTGTCACCCCTCCGTGTGGTGTCACCCCTCCGTGTGGTGTCACCCCTCCGTGTGGTGTCACCCCTCCGTGTGGTGTCACCCCTCCGTGTGGTGTCACCCCTCCGTGTGGTGTCACCCCTCCGTGTGGTGTCACCCCTCCGTGTGGTGTCACCCCTCCGTGTGGTGTCACCCCTCCGTGTGGTGTCACCCCTCCGTGTGGTGTCACCCCTCCGTGTGGTGTCACCCCTCCGTGTGGTGTCACCCCTCCGTGTGGTGTCACCCCTCCGTGTGGTGTCACCCCTCCGTGTGGTGTCACCCCTCCGTGTGGTGTCACCCCTCCGTGTGGTGTCACCCCTCCGTGTGGTGTCACCCCTCCGTGTGGTGTCACCCCTCCGTGTGGTGTCACCCCTCCGTGTGGTGTCACCCCTCCGTGTGGTGTCACCCCTCCGTGTGGTGTCACCCCTCCGTGTGGTGTCACCCCTCCGTGTGGTGTCACCCCTCCGTGTGGTGTCACCCCTCCGTGTGGTGTCACCCCTCCGTGTGGTGTCACCCCTCCGTGTGGTGTCACCCCTCCGTGTGGTGTCACCCCTCCGTGTGGTGTCACCCCTCCGTGTGGTGTCACCCCTCCGTGTGGTGTCACCCCTCCGTGTGGTGTCACCCCTCCGTGTGGTGTCACCCCTCCGTGTGGTGTCACCCCTCCGTGTGGTGTCACCCCTCCGTGTGGTGTCACCCCTCCGTGTGGTGTCACCCCTCCGTGTGGTGTCACCCCTCCGTGTGGTGTCACCCCTCCGTGTGGTGTCACCCCTCCGTGTGGTGTCACCCCTCCGTGTGGTGTCACCCCTCCGTGTGGTGTCACCCCTCCGTGTGGTGTCACCCCTCCGTGTGGTGTCACCCCTCCGTGTGGTGTCACCCCTCCGTGTGGTGTCACCCCTCCGTGTGGTGTCACCCCTCCGTGTGGTGTCACCCCTCCGTGTGGTGTCACCCCTCCGTGTGGTGTCACCCCTCCGTGTGGTGTCACCCCTCCGTGTGGTGTCACCCCTCCGTGTGGTGTCACCCCTCCGTGTGGTGTCACCCCTCCGTGTGGTGTCACCCCTCCGTGTGGTGTCACCCCTCCGTGCATGGAGTCGTGCTGGTCCATCCCCAGAGGCCTCTCACGTCGTGCCGCATCACACAATGCATGCGTCGGTCGGCACAAGCCAACTGTGCGCGCCAATGCGTGCATGGAGGTCAATTACCGGAGACCAGGCTGCTCTTCTTCACCCTGCACTCAATCTCCCCTCTACCTCACTCACTTCTTACGCTCACCCCTGCAGGTGCCAGGGGACTACGAGGCACCGGTGTTCACCACGCGGGTGCTGCAGCACAGCACCGTGAAGCTCACGTGGGACGAGGACGACCCCACCCGCGTGCGAGCGCTGCGCCGCAAGTTCGCCTCCGACCAGGTGAGCGTGCCGGCCAGGTGAGCGTGCCGGCCAGGTGAGCGTGCCGGCCAGGTGAGCGTGCCGACCAGGTGAGTGCCGGCCAGGTGAGCGTGCCGACCAGGTGAGTGCCGGCCAGGTGAGCGTGCCGACCAGGTGAGTGCCGGCCAGGTGAGTGCCGACCAGGTGAGTGCTATCTACCCTCAAGGGGCGTGCCATGCCAGGAGATGCATCTGCCTTCACCACTCCCTCTCCCCTCTTGCTTCCCCCCTTTTTATTCCCCTGAACACCCTTTCCTCCGTTCTCCCTTGTTGTTTTGCTCCTCCTGTTTTCAACCCCCCCTCCCCCCCTTTCTCCTGCGGGCTGGGCATGTCCTCACGTGTCCTGTGCGATGCTCTCTGCAGGTGGCGGATCTGGACTTCCACGACTACCTCGCCTCGTCCTCGGGCGAGGACGAGGAGGAGGAGGGGGAAGAGGATGAAGAGGAGAAAGAGGAGGAGCAGGACGAGGAGGAAGAGAGAAAGGAGAATGGTGGCAGGAAGGAGGAGGGGAAGAAGAAGGGCGGAGGCACAAGAGAGAAGCTGAGGATGCTGTTGAAGGGGCTGGCGGGGGATGGCGGAGGCAAGGGGAAGAAGGGGAAGGGGAGACCGGGAGAGGCAGAGGGGGAGGAGTCGGATGGGGAGGGGTGGGGGTCATCAGGGGTGGAGGGCGACATGGAGGTCACGTTCAGCACGGGGCTGGCGGCGCTGGGCGACAAGCTGGCGCGGCGCCGCAGCGAGCAGCAGCGCAGTGGCAGCGAGACGGTGTTTGAGGCGTACCAGCGCCAGCGCAAGGAGCGCCGCAAGGAGCGCCGCCGCCTGGCCGAGGCGAGCAAGGCGGCAGGAGGGGGCGCAGGGGGGAGTGCGGAGGAGGAGGCAGGAAGCGACGACGATTTGTACGACAGCAGGCGCGTGCAGCAGGAGGACGACCCGTTCTTTGCCCTGCCCGCAGATGAGGACCCCTTTGCTGATCCCTTCTTTGCCTCCACTCATGCCGGTGCTGCTGCGGGCAACGGAGGGGCTGGAGGGGTGAAGGGAGTGAAAGCAGGGAAGAGTGAGTATGAGAGGAAGGCGGAAGAGCGCGAGAGGAAGAGGGCGGAGCGGGAGCAAGAGAGGGCAGAGGAGGAGAGGCGGCGGGCGGAGCTGGAGCTGCTGCTGATGGAGGGGGGCGAGGGCGGGGCGGTGAAGGGGTTCAACCTCACGGCGCACGCACGCACGGCCAACCAGCAGCGCCGCGTGCAGGGCAGAGGGGCCAGGGGGGCGCATGGCGCAGCGGGGGAGGAGGAGGCTGACGGGGAGGGAGGAAGAGCACGGTCGGTGGGTGGTGGGGGCAAGGTGGGGAGGGGCGGAAGGAAGGGGAGGAGTGTGGAGCAGGCGGGGCAGGAGGCGGGGCGGGGTGTGGACGTGGACGTGAATGACCCACGCTTCGCTGCTCTCTTCACCTCTCCGCACTTCGCCATCGACCCCACCGACCCCCGCTTCCTCAAGTCAGTGCTACATCGCACCCCACTGCTGCCATCCCATCCCATTCCCCCCCATTCCATTCCATCCCTGCCACTCCATCCCATCCTCTGGCCGCCATTGCGTGTCATGGCGCGTGCCCCTCACAGCCTTGGCCCTGCTCCCCCCTCCCCCCAATCACCAGGTCGTCAGCCCCGCAGCGCCTGATAGCGGAGAAGCAGCGCCGCCGCGTGCCAAGTGGCGCAGCGGGCGGGGGAGCAGCGGGTGGTGGCGGGAGTGGCAGCAGTGGCAGGGGTTCCGCCAGCCATGCGCGGGGGGTTCCAGGGGGGCTGGCAGGTGGGCGGGGGGCTGGGGATGGGGAGGAGGGGAAGGGTGCGGGTAGTGGCAGGGCGGAGCTGAGTGTGGTTGTGAAGAGCCTCAAGCGCAAGATGGGGCAGAGCACACACAAGGCAGGGCCGGGAACAGGGAAGGCAGCGCCAGGGACAGGCAAGGCGGAGGGCCTGAAGAGGCAAAAGAAATGACGCGTTCGGGATGAGGAGAGGGTGGTATGAATGATACACTGAGGCCGCGCTGCTGCCGTCATCTTCAAGTTAGACGCCCCTGGAAACATCAAGGTTCCAGAGGTCAAAACCTGGGGGTGCTTACCCCCAGGGTGTATTCAGTTTTCGTTTTATGTACCGTGTCACTCTGGATAGAGGAGCACCTGCGCTTATAAGAGCGCGTTCTTACGGCCCCCTATCAGGCCAACCACTTGTCAGACTCGCCTTTAACACCCACATCTCTGGGTGTGTAATGCAACTAATTATCTGACCTGTGTGTCCGGCTTTGTTAGGCCCCTTGGCCTAAATCCGCTAAAGATTAGCGGGGTCGACTAAGTCGAGGACCAAACGCGGCGGAAGACTTTGGCGAAAAAACTATTGATGAAATAGGCGAAGTTACCGAGTAGTTGAAGAGTTGAATGAGAATTGGTTGATCATGGCAAGTGAAAGCAAGGTTGATATACCATGCAAGATCGAATGTCAGAAAGTACTTCGTGGGACTAGGAATTGAAGGCAAGAAAAGTAGAGTGCCACGTGGCACTAGGAAATCTGTGAAGATAGGATAAGGATTGGGTTGGGAGGGAATGACTGTTCAGGATGAACAGCAAACTACCCTGTAATAGGCTTGCTCTAAGCGTGCATAGTCGCGTGGGTTATGTGGCACGCAGCAACAGTAACCTATACATATGATTAACCGTTCTGCCCTAGAATCGTCGCATGTGAGCTTGACTCGAAACAAAATGTCAGAACAGGAACCGTAGACATAAGTGTCATTCAGACCTGAAATCGTCCGTAACTAACTACCGTACGAATTCCGCGCACTGAATTTTCGCAACCATTCTCGACAAAACAGCAATGTGTCTGCACTGCACATGTCAAGCGTGGGTGCTGCACGTGATTTGCTGATGTGGCACGCCAGACAGAGTTCACGCTCGCAAAAAGAAGTGTTTTCTAATGAGAAGCTCGCGTGGGGCGTTTCCTGTTACCGTATGGCCCCGGATATAAGCGCAGGCCTATTAAAAGCGCATGCGCTTGTATCTGGAGCAATGCGCTTATGGCCGATCCTCAATTATAAGCGCACCCCTTATAAAACCCTGACATATTATAAGAGCATGTGTAATTTTATTTATAATTCTTCATTAAAACGGTAACGAATCTCAGTTTTGCAGCGAGGCCACAACCCATTTTCGCTTACATTGACTTTCGAAGACCTCTCACATCCTGCGCGTCCAGTCAGCACGAGCTGGCACGCCCTCAAAGTGAGGTGTTACACTGTATTTTGCCTCTGGGCGCTCGCGAAGAATCGCCCGCGCGCGATTTTGACATGTGACTTTCTACAATTTCGATTCGATTGAAATCTGAAGGATGAGATGTACAATTTGGTGCATTGAAATATATATTTGTATTTGTTATATTATAAGCGCATGCGCTTATAATTTTTACTCAATTATAAGCGCACCCCCCAAAAAAACACTGTTTTATTATAAGCGCAGGTGCGCTTATATCCGGGGTAATACGGTATGAGGTTAGGCTGATAAGGGCTCGTAGGAACATGTCCTAATACCGCAATCTCCCGGTTAGAAGACCCGCTGGTCTTATCCCAAGTGTGCTAGAAATGGGTTGTGGGGTTATATTTGATGGCATGTAGTGCAAAAGACCATGTGTTGAAATGATATATAGCGGAATGGACTGCACTAGCAGGAATGAGCCATGTGTTGAAATGATATATAGCGGAATGGACTGCACTAGCAGGAATGAGGTGCAAGTAGTAAACCCTAATTGGGTTGTACCCTGTAGAGAGTACCGTAGGATCGGCCGGTAAAATTTGCTGTTATAACTGAAGGATCGAAGTTGATAGGATAAGATTGCTGAGTTGAAGTCCTTGTAGTGACCGTGCTAATAGTAGTTGAAGAGAACAAGATGATTATAAGATAGAAGTACAAGGGTATAAATAGCAAACTAGCTAGGCATGTACTATGAAGGGTACATTCCCTTATTAACTGTATTGCATAGCTATAGTAACCACGACTATTGCTCTTCTCGACAGTTACCATGTTGCATCGCGTAACTACCAAGTGCGTTCATTGGGCGGTCAACAGTCGCGACCTCTGACTTGCTGTGACAGTTGACCTTCGGGTGACTCTCTATCTGCCGCGTGCTCTATATGAGCTACTGCGGTACTGGTACAGTGGCGCTACTTCGTTATGTAGTGGTGCTCTTAGGAGAGAGCCTTCGGGAATGTTATCATAACCTTTCGAATATTCCAACACTCCCCTTCATTTCTGAGGGTGAGCCACGTGGGATTTCTTGGTGATCCCGCAAAGGTCGGCGCAGTGCTGGAACTTCTGACGTGGCAGTTTCTTCGTCAGAAAGTCGGCTGCCATGTCACCAGTTGGGCAGTACGTGAGCTTGACCTTGCCCTTGTCGATCTCGTCCTTGACGAAGAGGTAACGGAGTACGACGTGCTTCGTACGGTTCACGAAGCCGGGCTTGTTCGCGGTATTGATCGCGCTTTGATTGTCGCAGAGTAACGTGAAGTGCCCGTTCATCATTACTTTTGCTTCCTGCAGGAGCTCCATCAGGTACAATCCTTCGCGAACAGCTGTACTGGCGGCGATGAACCCAACTTCGGCCGACAAAAGAGCAATGAGCTATTCCTTCTGAGAGTTCCAAGAGATGATTCCAACCGGTTGGAGTTGAAAAATGAATCCTGTGCAGGAGAGTTTGTTGTCAATGTCTTCTGCATGGTCCGCGTCTATGTAGCCGTGAAGCTACAGAGTAGCAGTTAAGTTGGCTTCGTAGGTGAGTCCGACGTCAGAGGTAGAGATGAAGTATTGGAGGGCTTGGCGTAGGTCCTGTAGATTTGCCCCTTCAGGTCGCTTCAGGTACTGTTTGAGCTGGCTTGCAAAGTAGGAGAGATCTGGCTGGCACGTGACGGCGGCGAACAAGAGACACCCCAGCTACTGCTGATAGAGCCGATGGTTTTCGATGGTGTCAATGGTTTCGGGTTCATGATCAGGAGGAGGAGTCCGGAAGGGGGTGGTGCGGTTGATCGGAGCAATGGCCATTTTTTTCGCGAGTGTTTCCGCGTATTTGGCGGCGGAGAGGTGAATGGAGGTGGCGGACTGGGTAATATTGAGACCCAGGAATTGCGTGACATTATGGTTGATTGTCACCTCGAGCTTCTCCTTGATTTCTTCTTCAAAATGGTCGAGCAGCTCCGTGTCGTTACCAGCGTAGAGGTGGTCTTCCACGTAGGCGACAAGAAGGATGAATTTGCCGCGTGACTCCTTCCAGTACATCCCGAGTTCATGTGGCAGCTGAGTGAATTTGAGCTCCATGAGAACGGTGTGCAGATAATGCTGCTACAGGGGAGGTTCTTGTTTGATCCCATAAAGGGATTTCTGGAGAAGGCAGACGGCACCGTCGCTTTCTTCGAAAGCGTGCGGCTGCTCGACAAAGATGATGGTGTCGACAGGTGTATACAGGAATGCACTGCTGACATAGATCTGTCGGAGCTGACGCTGCTTGACAGCTGCGATGCAGATGAGGATGCGCACCAAGGTGTGTCTTCCGACGGGCGCGAAGGTAAGATCATAGTCCACCATATGAGTTTGTTCGAAGCCGCGCACCACCCATCTTTCCTTGTCATTGTCAATGGAACCATCCGCGAGTGTTTTGATTCGGAAGACCCATTTGTCACAGAGATTTTTTCTCCCCTTTGCTGATGAGCGTGGAACCAGCTTCCATGTTCCTCGGCTCTTCAGCGTCCCAACTTCTGCTGCCATGGCTGCTTTCCATTTCTCGCTGATGGGTCCAGACAGGGCCTAACAAACGGTGGTGGGTTCCTTGGGGGAGGTGTGGCGAACAGCGACTGCGAGTCTAAGGATGCGGAGAACAGTTTCGTTGGTCTTTTCGTAGTGGAGCCGGTCGTAGTCGTGGAAGCTGGTAACTTCGACGACGTCGTCATCGCTGTCATGGCCGGTGCGTATGGTGTCCCGCGAGGAATTTGGAGGTGCTAAATCGGCATCCGGAGATTGGCAGGCATTGCTGTTGTAGTTGTGGACTTCACGAATTGTATCGTCGGGGTCGAATTGATGAATAGGTATGAAGGTCGGAGTTTGTAGTGAGCTTGTAAGGGGGATATTTGGGTATGGGTCGGATGGTGTGTTCTCATTTGCTTCTGCATCCTCTGCCAGGTCTGCCTCATCCTGTGACGTGGCAAAGATTCGGTGCCCCTCGAAAACCCTTCCGAGTGGCTTGTCAGCTTCGCGGTGTTCCTTGAACAGTGGTAGAGTCAGCTTCTCGTAGAAGATGCAGTAACGTGATTTTGTCACTTCGTGTGTCGCGTAGTCCAGCACGATCCACGCTTTGTATTGTTTTTCGATCCCGAGGTGAATGCCCCAGAGAGCCCGATCAGTACTTTCTGGTCCTTGCTGTGTGTGGCCTGTACTGTATCATGCAGCTGAGCAATTGAAGAAGACGCGTGTCTGCTTTTCTGCCTGTCCAAGCCTTGTAGGGAGAGTTGTAATTCTCAAGGCTTCGGGAGGACAGCAAGTTATGCAGCCGAACAACGTGGTTAATAGCAAACGGCCAATATTCGGTTGGGATGGCGGACTGCTTCATCAGGGCCCTCATTCGTGTGGCGAGGCTCCTGTTTGTCCATTCTGCTACTCCTTGCTGTTCGTGAGCGTAGGGCAGGGACACCAGGTGCTCAATCCCCTTCTTGGCGAAGAGTTGCTTGAACTCAGTTGAGAAGAACTCTGCCCCGCCGTATGTTTGGAAGCTCTTTAGCTTCAATCGTGATTGACGATCTACTCGTTTCATCCGAGCAATGAAGCATTTGAAGGCAAGAGAGCGGCAGTCAGTGTTGATGGCCCAGACACGGCGTATTCATGCGTCGATAAAGGTTAGCATGTACATTTCGCTGTCAAGCCCTTCCTGCGTGAGATTCATGAAGTCGTTGTAAACCTTTTCGAGTGGTTCGCAGCGTTTGTAGCCAGGAGGTAAATCCAGGAAGGGCTTGTGGGCAAGCGACACGGTGGGGCAGACGATGCATGGCGGGTCGACTGAGTTTGCAGTGAGGGAACCTCCTCTAGGAAGCAGCAGCGCGTCAAAGTCAAAGAATCCAGCCTTGATGGAGTTTTTGAGTGTGACGTGAGAGGGATGTCCGAGTCGTTGATGCCAAATTTCTGGTTCTGCTTGGTAGCCGACTGCCTTCTGATAATATTTGTGTCTTTCCACTTCGTCCCGCTGCCCCTCTACATGTCCCTTGTCAACGGCGTTGTCCACATTGGCTGCAAAGGCTCGGGCGCAGAGGTGCTTCTGGACAGCGTCGGAAATTTCGATGATGTCGTCCGTGTCTACGGCATGGACTGCGTCGCTCGTGACGAGCGGTTGCGGAAAAGATCATGCCTCAGGCCATTCGGAGGCGGGAAGTCCCTCCATCAAAACGCGATGGTAGAGATACTAATCGTCGATGACCGAGATCAGCTGAGGTCCTTGTTCCGGCGGCGGTGCTTCCTCAGTAGGTTCGGGTAGCTCTACTGCTCCTCCGAACTCGTAAGTCATTTCTTCTGACTCCTCGTATACTTCCTCTGGTGCGTCAGGAGCATACTGATCTGGAAGAGGAGGTCCGCCCCAACTGGTGCCACGCGTTGCCCAGTACGGATCAACCGCCGCTACATCCGCAGGATGGAGTCTTGGGGCTTCAGGATAAGGAGGATTTGGCGGTCCCAGACGTTTGACAAGGTTTCACAACCGCCTCCTCCTATAGTAGCCTCTCCTTCTGGTGTTTGGACGACACCCCAGCCGCCCGTGGTTGATTCTTCGGATGTTTCAATGACTCCCCACGGGCCGATTGTAGGGTTGGAACTTGCCCAGTTAGTGCCAGCTGCTGGAGTAGCTCCCCATTCCCTAGTGTCAGCTTCTGCAGTTGCTGACCTTCCGCCATCCTCCTCCTCCATTGTTGCAAGTCCGGTATCACCGGGAGTAGAGGTTGAGGCGGTCGGGACAGCGCGGATTCGGAGAAGTCCATATGAAGTGGGCCACTCGAGATCCATCTCCCCGGAGTGCGACCAGGTCAGCAGCTCCGTGGGAGCTGTTCTTAGCAGATTGTTCGCTCAGAGTCTTTAGTGCTGCCTTGAGCTGAGAAGTTTAAGACGAACACTCCATTGTCGTCGACAGCCTTGCCGATGTAACCGATGTAAGTGTTTTTGTAATAATACACTTTGAATGTCTTGTCTTCGTAGTTGCTACGAATGTCGAATCCACACCTCATGAGTTGCTCCGAAGAGAGCAGGTTGTACTGCAGATTGGGAACAACCAGCACGTCTCCGATGTGAATGGTGAAGAGAGTTTTCAGCCTCAAAGTAAATTTCTTCAATGTCGTAAGCCTTGAGGCGGTTGTTATTGGCGACGGTGATTTCGCACGGTCGCCGCATATGCCTTGAGTTGCTAATGAGCTTCGGTGACCCCACCATGTGTTATCCACATCAGCTATCAAGATACCAAGTGTTGTATTTTTCGTGGTTCCAACGCGCAATCCCGGCAATCTTTGGAGTGATGATGTGGTCGATGTCTCCGAAGTACGGCAAGAGATCAGATCGATGTATCTTCTTGCGGGAAAGCTGGGAGGGGACTCTGGAGTGCTTGGAGGTAACTCGAAGTCAGGTGGGATGTCGGTTGGTCTAATGATCCAGCGACTGAGTGAGGGGTCATTGTTCGGGCTTGGCATGATGGGATCGATGGGCGCGCTTGGTAGGTATTGAGCGTTGTCGTAGTATCAGAGGCCTCTGCGACGACGCGCCATGCAGCTTAAGATTGAACCCTTGCCCTTGTCCTTGGACGAAATGCTTGCAAGAGTTTCAGAGGTGCTTGCGACGGAAGGCGGCGACATGGTCGATGTCGCAGCAGGAGATCCCAAGGGTGCCAAGGGCTACTGACTAGAGGAGTTGTTGCGCCTCTCGTCACCAACTTTTTGCCTGTAGCACCGGTCGATAGTATGGCCGGGTTTCTTGCAATATTTGCATAAGGTTCCCTTCTTTTGATGCTGCTTCCCTTCAGTCGCTCCAGTGAAGAACACTAACTTCTCCCGCTTTGTGTTCTTCTCATTATACAGATCGATCTCCTTCTACTCGGAGAGAAGAGTGGCGCAAAGGGCGGACTTGGAAATGGTTTCTCGAGCGCGGAGCAATGATTGGCACTGGCGCCAGTCGGGTCCAAGGCCGGAGAGAACAATTGAGATGAACATGTCGTCAGGGACGGTTCCGCCGCACTTTATATGTTCGCGTAGATTGCGACACTATTGATATACGGTCCCGCTTTCTCCCCTTGTTGCATTTTAACCGATGTCAATTGATTGAGCAGTCGACTCATGGTATCTGGATCTATTGCCATGTACAAATTGCGCAACTGTTCCCAAAATAGTTGTGCAGGAGCACACTTGTAGGAGCGGATTTTAAGCTGCTCAGTGGGGGAGAGGCTTCGGAGGAGAGCATTATACGCGAGTAGAGATTCGTGGTAGTACTGATGCTTCTCCTGGATGGTTCCTTCCAATGGAAAAGGTAGGCTTCCGTCGTACTACATCTAGATATGAGCGTTTTTTCGAGGATCTAAAAAACGAAGCTCCACGCGTAAAAATCCTTGCCGTCAAAAGGGATTGAAGTCTTCAGCTTTGAAGTCAGAACAGATTTTGTTTGCATGGTTGCAATAGCTGTTGATTGCGCATGTTGTTGGCTGTCTTGTGCAGGAGCTGAAGCTTGACGGTTGTCGAAGGCGAATGATCTCTCGGAGTTGAGGCGACGGTCTTCTCTAGGGAAAGGAAGTCCAGCAACTCCTTTTGCGTAGCTCGAGCCGTCGATACTCATGGCTTCATGGCTCTCAAGAGCGTTGATGCGAGCGACTAGCTGCTCAACGAAAGCAGCGCTGATAGAAGTCACCGTTGATGGCGCATTAGTCGTTGCTGGTGATGGGCCCAGAGAGTCTGCAACGGCATTTCCTTCAGGAGCCATAGTGATGCAAAATGTAGTTTTAACACGTAATTTTGTAAGGAGTTTGTTCTAGGAAGAACAAGAACTTGGCAAGCCTTATAATCCACACTAGCTCTCATACCATGCTGTTATAATTGAAGGATCAAAGTGGATAGGATAAGACTTCTAAGTTGAGAGTAGACAATGAAGTCTTTATAGTGACCTTGTTACTAATAGTTGAAAGAGAACAAGATGATAAAAAGATAGAAGTACAAGGGTATAATTAGCAAACTAGCTAGCCATGTACTCTAAGGGGTACATTCCCTTAACTATATTGCATAGCTACAGTAACCACGACAAATTCCTTTCTCGACAGTTACCATGTTGCATCGCGTAACTACCAAGTGCGGTTACTAGGTGGTCAACGGTCGCGACATTTGACTTGTAGTGACTGTTGACCTTTTGATGACTCTCTAACTGCCGCGTGCTCTATATGAGCTATTGCGGTACTGATACAGTGGCACTACTTTGTTATGTAGTGGTGCGCTTAGGAGAGAGCGTTCGGTAATGTTATCATAACCTTTCGGTTATTCCAACAAAAGGGTCCCCCAGAACTCTCTATGGGGTACTGGGACTCTTATTTTGGTACTGAAATGTGAGGACCCCCTTTTTGCCCCTAAACATTATTAGACCCCCCTTTTTATATACAGTAGTTGTAAATGCAATTGCAGGTCAGCTTTTATATGCAAAAAATCGAGTTTAGACACTCTGTATGTGTCAGATTCGGATTCTGACACGTTTTTGTGTGTCATACGCAAATCCCTGACATAGATCTAACGCACCGCTCTTGTGAAATTTGCACACGAGGGGTGTTTCTTATTACGAATATAGCAACCCCCCCCCCCCCCCCCCCCCCCCCCTTTGGAAACGAACAGTACATGGACAATCCAATAACATTGTTAGACAAATAAGAACACCCAGGTCTTAAAGAAATTGTATGCCAGCTATATGTTCACCCTAGCATTTTTTTTTGCATTTGTAGAAAGTCCCCAAGGTCCTATAGCTAGAATAATACGGTACCTCACTGCAACCGATAGCCCAACAAATATATATTGCTTGACACATCCCCATAGGCGAAGTGGGGGACAACAAGAGGCAACAAAGCAAAGCTCAAGGTGGACCATCTTCGTCGACCTGCACGCTTCAAACCCTGCAGACTGTCGGCCACACCTCCCCCGCACCTGACCAACACGTCTGCTTCGCCCAAGCAAGGGTTGGGCCAACACTCAATTCCCGTCAACACTCCCCTGCCGAGCTCACGCTTGGGCTCCCACCCCACGCGGTTGAGCTTCACGAAGAAAACCCGTTGCCGGTGTGCACCCCACACGCAGCACGCCGTCACCGCACCAGCCGTGCAAAAGGGCATGGCACCTACTACTGCACATCATCATCACCGTCACCGATTGAAGGCCGGAGAGTGCAGCACCTTCGTCGGCTGGCTGCTCAGAAGTCGGGATGTACTTTAGCACAAACTTCCCGCGCTTCACCATTTGCTGTAGCCAGACGTAGCGTCGCTCCATGTGCTTGAGGTTTCCCTTCAGCCCCAAGCCTTCAGCAACCGTGATGGCCAACTTGTTGTCCACCCAAAGGACAGTCAGCGTCTCAGTGTCAAGTAGCTGAAACTCTACAAGAAAGAAGCGAAGTCGCCGAGCTTCCTTGCCTGCTTCCGTGGCCACGACGTATTCCGACTCGGTCAAAGAGAGCGTTGCACACTTGATGCCCTGGCTCAACCAGGGGATGGTGGCCCCTCTGAAGACAAACACATAGCCGCCCATGCTCGTCCTGTTCTGCTCGTCGCCCGCGTTGTCGGCATCCACGTAGCCGGCCAGACTCAGCGACCCTGGTCTACCGCTGAACTCCAGGGCGGTGTCATGGGTGTCGGCGAGGTAGGCGAGGCAGCGGTCAACCTCGCCCCAGTACCGGTCGCTCCTCACCGTCACGCCGCTCCCCAGCTTGCTGCAGGCGAAGGCAATGTCCGGACTCGTCGCCGCCACCGCGAACAGGAGCAAGCCGACCTTCTAGTAGTACTCCTCCTTCTCGCGCTCTTGAGCCTCCTCGTCGTCGAATGTCAACTCGGTGTAGGCAACGACAGAGACCGGCGTGTTCAGAATTTGCCCGATTTGCTCCTCATCGATGAAGCGCATGCGCAGCTTGTCGACGTAGCTTTGCTGGTGCAGCCACAACTTCCTCGCCATCCTGTTGTGCACGATCTCTAGCCTGAAGTACTTCTTGATTGGCCTGATCTCGCGCAGCTCAAAAGCAGCCTCCAGCAGCTCATTCAGCTCCTTCGGTATCGCGAAGCTGCTGTTGGTGGCGAGGAGGTCGTTAACGTAGACTAGCACCCAGCAAGTCACCCCGTCGTTGCCGACCTTGAAGCACAGCGCCTCATCGACCTGACTCTTCTTCCAGTCGGCGCCGGTCAGCACCGCATCGAGCACCGAGTACCACAGTAGTGGCGACTGTTTCGGCCTGTACAGACTCTTCATCAGCTTGCATACGCGGCCGGTCCCGTCGTTGTAGTAGCCAGGCTGATACATGTGGATCACGCAGTCGAGCTTGCTATGCAGGAAGGCGTTCCTCATGTTGAGCTACATCCAGTTTATGCCGAGGATGGCAACGATGCTGAGAAAGATCCTCAGCATAACATAGCTCCCGATCAATGCATTCGTCTTGTCGTAGTCAGCGCCGTACACATGTGCGAAACCCTTCACAACCAGTCGCGTCTTCTCGCGGGCAACCGTGTCGTCGATGTGGTACTTCGTCATCAGCACCCTCCGGTTCTTCATGATGTTCAACCCGCGCGGGAACTCGACCAGCTCCCATGTGCCATTGAAGACGAGACTGCGGATCTCCTCGTCCATGGCGGCCTTCATCGCCTTGCTCTTCTAGCTCGCCAACGCCTCTTTCACCGTCATGTTGGCAATATCTCAGCGGTGCTCTGGGTCGGCGTGCATGTCGCGATCGAGCTCCAGCAAGTCGACGTCAGCCTCCACGTTGTCGAGCAGCGTGGTGTAGGAAGATGGCGGCAGTCAGGCGTGGAAGCTTAGCCGCTCTGGCGGCTTCCGAGTTCGACCTGAACGTTGCAGCTCAGGCTTTTCGACCGGATCCTCACCAACATCGCTGCCGATGGACACCTCTTCTGCCAACAGCTCCCCTTCGTCGTCGACACCCTCGTTATCAACGAGCTGCTTCCTTAGCATCGGCTCTTCAACCAGCTGCTCTTCTCTCGTTGGCCCGCTTGTCGACTTTGTCGACAGCTCCCATGTTGACTTCCCTATCTGCTACTCCCCTGTCGGCGACACACCTGCTGCTGCCCCCTTCTCTACCGGCTACTTTGTCCGCCGCTCACCCTCGTCAACGAGCTCAGCATCACGTCGGCCGCCTACGATACCACTAGCAGCCGGGGCCACAGGCGACGCCTCAGTGCTCCCCTAAACCTTGGCCGTCGACGGTGTTAGCGCAGGTAGGTCGAAGACAAGGGGCGGAGAAGCGAGAACAGGGAGAGGAGGAGAGGGTGGGACGTCTTCGACATCCTTGTTAGCAGGCTCGCCGTGTCTGTGAGCATCGAAAGCGTCGCCGTCGAGGTGTCCGTCGGTGGGTGTGCCTGCGTCCGCTCCGACGACGGCCCATACTTCACCTTCCACACCTCCAGTAACATCGTCTCGTAGAAGATCGCCTCCACCGTGGTGACGACCTAGTATTGTCGGCGAGGTCAAAGACCTCCCAGCCCTTGCTCTCCTGCGACAACCCCATGTGAATGCTTGAGCGAGCCTTAAGGGCCAGATTTCCACCGCACTGCTACTCGAGGACCATGAACTGCACCATGCAGCCCCATACCCGCGCCAGCGTAAGGTCGGGCTTCTTGTCGTACAGTGTTGTTCCCAGTGGCATCGTCGACCGCTCCAAGCAGTTGCGCACTCAGACGACCTGCCGCAGGGCCAGGTGTCACCTATAGTACTGTACTCCCATGTGCAGCATCATCGTCTGCACGGATTCGACCACCGTCGGCATCTCCCGTTCCGCCATGCCGTTCTGTTGCGGAGTGTACGGGCTTGTCAAGTCATGGACGACGCCCTTCTCGTCGACGAAGTTGGTGAATCCCTTCCCTAGGAATTCACCGCCGCCGTCGTAGCGGAGCATCGTCACCGACTTCTTCGTGTGCCGCTCCACCACCGGCAGCCACTTTTCGAACTCCCGCAGAACGTCTCTCTTCTTAGCGACTAGCTTCACCCAGACGTACCTTATGTGGCCGTCCTTCAGCAGTAGGAAGTACAGGCTGCCTTCCTTGGCAGCCACCCAAAATGGCCCGCAAAAGTCAACGTGCACGATGACCAATGCCTCCTCTACGTCCGAGCCCTTGCCGGGGAAGGTGTGCCGCGCTGGCTTCCCACCAACACACGAGACACACAACAAGTCGGCTCCACTAGCCGACTTGATGTCGAGGTCGGTGGCGACTTTATGCTTCGCCGAGCTCTTGCCGGCGAGGATCCGTCAAGCACGGTTGCAGTAATCAGTCGCCGACTCCTGCTTACCCATCATGAGGTGCGGCTGCTATTCCTCCAGCTGGCCGATGTATAGGTCGTTCGTTGCCTGGTACGTTGACAGAATGAACCGCCACGCCTGGTGGCCAGCGTGCAGTCGAAGTCGACACGGCTTCAGCGCTTTCTACACCATCAGCAAGAAGCACCTCGAAATGACCATGAAGGTCAGCAGGTGAGCGGAGCGGAACTTCCCACGCAGCTCAACATCGTCCAATTCCGGCACCGGCAAGTCGCCGTCGGCGAAACACTTCAGCCTGGCAATCTCCAGCTAAGGCTCAACGCTCTCCCTCCACGTGATGAGGTCCCGTCGACCTTGAAGTGGTGTAGTCACACCGATCTTGTCCGGCGAGAATTTGAAGTAACTGTACGCTGGCGCAATCCCACTCGCCATCACATGCGTCGTCGACGCAGGCCTCCCACTGCTTCGCGGAGGTGAGCGACGTTGCCCGTCGATGTTGACATGCGAGCTACATGCGGCCGCCATCGACCGCTGATCTCGCGCTTGCGTCTCGATGACATTGAATGGATCACCGCCGTCAACCACCTCGTCGACGCCGCCTTCGCTTCGTGCCAGTCGAGAAGATGGAGGTCGGGAAGGGTGTTCCATCACCCACTGCGCACGGATCCCCAGGATAACCACATCCAAGGGGAGCACTTGCCCGAACTCGCCAGCCGCATGGCATCTAACGTATCCTCTACCCCACCAGCCTCTGCCGGCATACGAATTGTAATGACAACAATGACTACATCAGAGCCGAGCAACCAAGCAGCCAAGCTGGTCGACCGACAGTCTGCCAGCGTTGCGTAGAGGCACCGCGCCAGCATTGAAGAAGTGTGACCTTCCAACAGAGCAAGCCCACGACTTGGCAACGCTGCACCAGGGCGGCTTACCAACGCTGCTACATAGCGGCCTGCCAGCTTTGCAACCGCAGGTAACAATAGGGCGCATGTGCGCACCTACTTCGCAGGTGCGCGGCGGACGGTGGAGCACAACGTGCAGCGTAGTGCAGGTGCCAAGTCGGCCACGTGCTGACATTCGCGCCAGAGGCTCCCAATAAACCTCAAGATACCAGCCCGATGTCGTCTTCGCCATCGCAGCCTCGACGACGTTCGCGCGTCCCCGCAGAACCTCGTCGAGGAGGTAACCTGGTCGATCGGGCCACTCAGCACCCTGGTCGACGACCTCCCTCGTCGATCACCGTGTCCGTCGAACACTACCCTGGTCGACGGACACTTCCGTCGACCAACCATACCAATCACTGCCGTCGAACTTCCACCTTCAACGCCTGCGTAGGTCGACGAACTGCTTCGTTAACCTCCCCTATCGAACTAGACCACCAGCTTCACTTCGACGCCGGCAAAGCAGCAGTCGCCCGCAGCTTGACTATCTTCGTCGACCTGCACGCGTCGAACCCTGCAGAAGGTCGGCCACACCTCCCTTGCACCCGACCAACACGTCAGCATCGCCCAAGCGAGGGCGGGGCCAACACTCCAAAGTTAGTCCAAAGCCATATGCGTAGCACTAAGAGTGAGTGCGGTATCTAGCTGTATGAGTTGTACAAACAGTAAGTTCGTTACTTAGCCGTATGAGTGGTACTAAGTGTAAGTGAGTTACCTAGTCGTATGAATGGTACTAAGAGTAAGTGCGTTATTTAGCCGTGTAAGTGGTACTAAGAGTAAGTGCGTTACTAAACGATATGAGTGGTACTAAGAGTAAGTGCATTATTAAGCCATATGAGTGGTACTACGAGTGAGTGCGATACTTAGGTATATGAGTGGGACTAAAAGTAAGTGTGGAATCTAGTTGTATGAGTGGTACAAACAGTAACTTCGTTACTTAGTCATAAGAGTGATACTAAACGTAAGTGCGTTACTTAGCGATATGAGTGGTACAAATACTAAGTGCGATACTTTGCTATACGACTGGTACTAAGAGTAAGTGTGTTACTTAGCTGTTTGAATAGTACTAAACGTATATACGTTACTAAAAGATATGAGTGATAGTAAGAGTAACCTCATCTAAGCATTATGAATGGTACTAGTAGTAAGTGCGTTGCTTAACCATTTGAGTGGTACTAAGAGTAAGTGCGTTACTTAGCTATATGAGTGGTACTAAGAGTAAGTGCGTTACTTAGCGACATAAGTGCTACTAAGACTATGTGCGTTGCTTAGCCATATGTGTATTACTAAATTTCAGTGCGGTACTTAGCTATATGAGTGGTTCAAAGAGTAAGTGTGTCACTTAGCCATATGAGTGGTTCTAAAAGTAAGTGCGTTACTTAGCGATATGAGTGGTACAAATAGTAAGTGCGATACTTAGCTATATGACTGGTATTAAGACCAAGTGCGTTACTTAGCTGTTTGAATAGTACTAAAAGTATGTACGTTACTAAACGATATGAGTGATAGTAAGAGTAACTGCATCTAAGCATTATGAATGGTACTAGTAGTAAGTGCATTGCTTAGCCGTATGACTAGTACTAAGAGTAAGTGCGTTACTTAACGATTTGAGTGGTACTAAGAGTAAGCGCGTTACTTAGATATGTGAGTGGAGTGCGTTACTTAGCAACATGAGTGCTACTAAGACTATGTGCATTGCTTAGCCATATGTGTATTACTAAATTTTAATGTGTCACTTAGCCATATGAATGGTACGAAGAGTAAGTGTGTCACATAGCCATATGAGCGGTTCTAAAAGTAAGTGGGTTGCTTAGCTGTATAAGTGGTACTAAGAGTTCGTGCGTCATTTAGCTGTATGAGTGGTATGTCAAACATATATGATCTAGCCTGTGTAGGCTGTAGCGGGTTAGATACTAAGGGGTACACAATTCTAGGGTTTCATATTTGTATCACTTTCATTCCTTAGTCAACCCATTCTCGTTCTAAGTTTCTCATGGTATCGAGCAGGTTCCCTCGTGGGAACTGTTCCTAGGGCCCACCAAGATTTTTTTTTCCTACCCGGGGCTCGTGCCGCCCCTGCCCGAAGCGCGCCTAGTGCGCCCCTCTTAGCGGCCCCTCAGGCCCCGTCGCTGCCCTCTCTAGGCCCCGCGTGGCCCCTTAGCGGCCCCGTCGCCGCCCCTTACGGCCCCGCGACCGCCTCTTACGGCCCCGCGACCGCCTCTTACGGCCCCGTCGCCGCCCCTCACGGCCCCGCGACCGCTCCTTACGGCCCCGTCGCCGCCCCTCACGGCCCCGCGACCGCCCCTTACGGCCCCGTCGCCGCCCCTTACGGCCCCGCGACCGCCCCTTACGGCCCCGTTGCCGCCCCTTAAGGCCCCGTCGCCGCCCCTTGCGGCCCCGACACCGCCCTTCCGCGGCCCCGTCGCCGCCCTTCAGCGGCCCCATTGCCGCCCTTCCGCGGCCCCGTCGCCGCCCTTTCGCGGCCTCGTCGCCGCCCTTCAGCGGCCCCGTCGCCGCCCCTCAGCGGCCTCGTCGCCGCCCTTCAGCGGCCCCGTCGCCGCCCCTCAGCGGCCTCGTCGCCGCACTTCAGCGGCCTCGCTGCCGCCCCTTGCGGCCCCGTCGCCGCCCTTCGCGGCCCTGCCGCCCTTCCTCGGCCCCTCAGCCGCCCTTCCCGGCCCTGTCGAGCAGCCGAGCCGCCGTCACCGCCGAGCCGCCGAGCCACCGAGCCGCCCTTGCCGCCGTGCCGCCGAGCTGCCGAGCCGCCGAGCCGCCGAGCTGCCGAGCCGCCGAGCCGCCGAGCTGCCGAGCTGCCGAGCCGCCACGCCGCCGCAGCCGAGACGCCGCAGTCCCTGCAGTCGCGGCCCTGTCCCTGCCGACCTGCCTCGGCCCGCCCCACCTGCATGGTAAGAGCAGCGCCTCTGCCACTGCACTGCCCTACCCCGCTGCTCTCTCTGTCAGTCTACTGCTGTCATGGCCACCCCCAGTGTTCTCACCTTTGACGCTGAGGGTCGGGCTGTTGACTTTGAGGTCTGGGTAGATGATCTGCAGCTTTTCCTACAGTGCGATAGGGCAGACGGTCTCTCTCTGTTTGACCTCACCTCTGGTGCCTCTCCTGCCCCTGCTGCTGATGCTGACGCCACTGTTCGCTCACAGTGGGCCACGCGCGATGCTGCTGCTCGCCTTGCTGTGCGCCGCCACTTACCGACCGCTGAGCGCGCGCATTTTAGTCAGTACAAGAGTGCTAAGACCTTGTACGACGCTGTCGTTGCACGCTACTCTTCCCCTGCCACTGCTGCCCTTAGCCGCCTCATACTGCCGTACCTCTTCCCTGACCTCGCCGCTTTTCCCACAGTCGCTGACCTCATTACGCACCTTCGCACTAGTGACATTCGCTACCGCGCTGCGCTTCCTGCTGAGTTCTGCTCCAAGAACACCCCCCCTATGTACATCACCCTCTACTACATAGTCACCCGGCTCCCTGACACCCTTCGCTCGGTCAGGGACCACTTCCTCTCTGTTTGCCCCACCACCCTCACCGTTGACCTCCTCGAGGAGCGCCTCCTAGCAGCAGAAAAGAGTATAGTCGCTGTAGGAGCCTCTCGTGGTGACCCTCCCCCCTCTTGCCCTCTGTTGCCTCTGCTGCTGCGGCCGACCTCATTGGTCTTGAGTCGGTCGGCACGGCGTCTGCCCCTAGCGGGAGACGCCGCTCAGGCAAGGGCAAGGGGGGCAAGGGCGCTGGAGGAGCTGGCGGGGCGGTGGAGGCGGCGGTGGAGGCGGCGGAGGGGGTGGGGGTGGCGGTGGGAGTGGTGGCGGGAGTGGGGGCACTAGTGGCGGCAGTGGAGGCGGAGGAGGCGGCGGTGGTGGCGGTGCGAGCGGAGGTGGTGGAGGTGGAGGCGGTGGTGGAGGTAGCGGCGGCGGAGGTGGAGCTGGTCGGGGCGGCTCTTCGCAGAGGGTCGGCTCCGGTGGTGGTCAGCGCCAGCAGCAGCAGCAGCAGCGCACTTGTGAGACCCCTTCCCCCCAGCAGCTTCGTGAGTGGTACACTGCTCGTCAGCGGGGTGGGGGTGCTGGCCCCTGTACCTACGTTCTACGTACAGGCGACCGCACGGGTGAGTAGTGTGGGGGTCCGCACTCCACCCAGCGCTGCTTCGGCCGCCTGACGGACGCTTGGCGTCATCAGTTCCCCGACGCTACTGAGATCCCTCGCTGGGGCGAGCTGTTTAGGGCAGGTGTTGCGATCTTTGATCTTGATTATGATGCTATTCTTGCTGCAATGTATGCTGTGACTATTAGTGATGAGGGTGACTGTTACCGGTGTTTTCCGCCTGACCCGGGCATTGAGGCTGCTGCTCTAGGTGCTGGTGAGGCTGCTGCTCTAGGTGCCAGTGCGCCTGCTGCCCCAGGTGCTGGTGAGTCTGCGCTCTCAGGTACCGCGTCGGCTCCGGCCACCCACACCTTCACCCTTGACTCGGGTGCTTCCCGCTCCTTCTTTCGAGACCGCACCACGCTTACGCCGCTTAGTCGGCCAGTGGCAGTCTCCCTGGCAGACCCCTCTAGGGGTCCTGTCCTTGCCCACTTCTCCACTGTTCTACCGTGTCCGGCGGCCCCTTCTGGCACCCTGTCGGGTCTTTACCTCCCCTCGTTCTCTACGAACTTGGTGAGTGGTGCTGACCTCCAGGATGGAGGGGTTCACCAGTTCACTCCTGCGAGTCAGCGAGTGACCCACTGTACCTGTGCTCGGATGGGCCGTCACTTGGCCACGTTTACCCGTCAGCCGGGGTCGAGCCTGTACACACTGACTACTGAGTCTCCTCCGGTCGCTGAGTCTGCTCAGGTAGCCGCGTCGGGTCAGGTGTTTGCTGCGGCGTCCAGGTCTGGTCCTGAGTCTGCCCCCTGCTCGTGTCGTCTCCTGTCTCACGAGACTCTCCTCTGGCACCACCGCCTTGGTCACCCCTCCCTGCCTCGTCTTCGAGGCATGGCCTCCCATGTCCTTGTCTCTGGTCTCCCCCGGTCCCTCCCTCCCCTTCCTCCGGGGCCTGCCCCCACCTGCGTTCCCTGCGTCGAGGGGCGGCAGCGCGCTGCTCCTCACTCCTCCGAGTTTCCTCCGACAGAGGCTCCGCTGCAGACGCTTCACATGGACGTGTGGGGCCCAGCCCGCGTCCATGGACAGGGTCACGAGCGTTACTTCCTGCTGGTGGTTGACGACTACTCGCGTTACGCCGCAGTCTTCCCCTTGCGCAGCAAGGGTGAGGTCACTGAGGTGTTGATCGCCTGGATCCGCACAGCTCGTCTCCAGCTCAGAGAGAGTTTCGGCTCGGACTTTCCTGTTCTGCGTCTGCACTCTGACAGAGGCGGAGAGTTCTCCTCTGACCTTCTGCGAGCCTTCTGCCGTGCACGAGGCATCCGCCAGACCTTCACGCTTCCAGACTCTCCGCAGCAGAATGGGATTGCTGAGCGCCGCATTGGCATGGTCATGGACGTCGCTCGTACGTCCATGGTCCATGCGGCTGCCCCCCATTTTCTGTGGCCGTTTGCGGTTCGGTACGCGGCGCATCAGATCAACCTTCAGCCCCGGGTCTCCATGCCGGAGACCTCCCCTGCTTTGCTGTGGACGGGGAAGGTTGGCGATGCGTCTGCGTTCCGTGTCTGGGGATCTCGGGCGTTTGTCCGCGACTTGTCTGCGGACAAGCTGTCCCCTCGTGCTGTTCCCTGCGTCTTCCTTGGCTTCCCCCCTGACGCGCCGGGCTGGCAGTTCTACCACCCCACCTCGCGCCGTGTTCTGTCCTCCCAGGACGTCACGTTTGACGAGTCGGTTCCCTACTACCGTCTCTTCCCCTACCGCACTGCGTCCCTCCCCCCCCCGCCGCTCTTCCTTACGCCAGGTCCCCCTCTGGTAGACCCCCTCAGGGTCCTGCCCCCTCAGGTGTGTCTCAGGTAGACGCAGTCGACCCTGTCGAAGTAGCTCTTGACTCAGGTGCTGCTAGGGGTGCTGAGCCTGCGGGTGCTGGGTCTGGGGGTGCTGACTCTGGGGGTGCTGAGCCTGGGGGTGCTGCCTCTGGGGGTGCTGCGCCTGGGGGTGCTGAGCCTGGGGGTGCTGACTCTGGGGGTGCTGCGCCTGGGGGTGCTGCGTCTGGGGGTGCTGAGCCTGGGGGTGCTGCGTCTGGGGGTGCGGAGTCTGAGGGTACTGGACCTGCTCGTGTGGCGTCTGGCGGTGCTGGGCCTGGAGGTTCTTCGGGTGCTTCGTCCCGGCGGGAGCTCCTCTCTCCACAGGAGCTGCGTGAGTGGTTTGCCCGGCGCTGGAGGCGAGCTGCTGGAGCTGGAGGTGCTGCGGGTGCTGGAGGTTCTGCTACTGCTGAGGGTGCTGGTGCCGCGGGTCCCGGAGGTGCTCGTACTGGGAGTACTGGAGCTGCTGGGCCTGCGGGTGTTTCTCGTACTGGAGCTGGTGGTGCTGCGGGCGTCGGTGCTACTGAGGGTGCTGGAGCTGGACCCGCTGCGTCTTCTGGTGGTCCGGCTGGAGCTGGAGCAGCTGGGGGTGCTGCTGGCGCTGGTGCTGTCGTTCGGGGTGCTGGTGCTGTCCCTTCTGGTGCTGGTGGTGCTGAGCGGCCGCGGCCGTACTTCGTTCCGCTCCTTGAGCAGGTTCTTGGTATTCCGCCCTCTGCTAGTCCGACTCCTCCCTTAGAGGGTCCACCGCCTGTCCAGTCCGAGTCACAGTTACAACCTTCCTCTCCTCTGCCTGCTCCTTCTCCCTACACTGGTCCTACTGGAGGTCTTGCTGAGCGTCGTGAGCCTGCGTCTCGTCCTGCGTCGCCTGTCCGTGCTGCTCGCACTAGTAGTCGTGGTTCGCGTCCGCGTCCTCCCCCTGTCCCCGGCACGCACCGGATGTCTCTGCGTCCCTCCACTGCTCCGCTGCATGCCCCTTTGCCTTCTCCTCCTGAGTCCTCTCTTCCTGTTCTTGCTGACCCGGAGTCGGACTCCCTTCGTGCTGCCAGTCCTACTGTCACGTGTCTCCTTGCTACTGTCGTCACTGACCCTTCCTTTGAGTCCGCTGCTGCGTCTGCCTTAGTTTCTGAGCTTGTCGACTTCGCTGCTCGCTGTCGCCTAGACTACGCAGTCTTGTCGCTGAGTCTGAGTCTGTTTGTCCTCCGTCCGTCGGGGGTGCGTGTGCCCTTGGCACGGACGTCCTTGAGGACAGGCAGGAGGAGTTCAAGTGCTTTGCTGCTGCTTCACCTCATTTCGTGTCCATGCTGCTTGCCCCTGAGGGAGACCCGGATGCACCAGACATCCCGACTCCGCGCTCTTACGCGGAGGCGATAGAGGGTCCCTACTCCTCTCAGTGGCAGGCAGCCATGGATGCAGAGATGGCTTCCTGGAAGTCCACAGGCACCTACGTCGACGAGGTTCCCCCTCCTGGGGCGAAAATTGTCAGTGGCATGTGGATTTTCAGGGTGAAGCGGCCGCCGGGTTCTCCGCCTGTCTTCAAGGCGCGCTACGTGGCTCGTGGCTTCAGTCAGCGGCAGGGAGTTGACTACTTTCAGACCTTCTCTCCCACCCCGAAGATGACCACTCTTCGGGTACTGCTGCACATAGCCGCTCACCGTGACTACGAGCTTCACTCTCTTGACTTAAGCACTGCTTTCTTGCAGGGCAGCCTGCACGAGGAGATCTGGCTGCGCCGCCCACCTGGCTTCACTGGGCCTTTTCCTCCTGGTACCCAGTGGAGCCTCCGGCGGCCAGTCTACGGTCTCCGCCAGGCACCTCGTGAGTGGCACGACACACTGAGGACTACACTTGCGGCTCTTGGGTTTGCTCCTTCTACTGCCGACCCGTCGCTGTTTCTATGCACCGACACTTCTTTGCCGCCGTTCTACATCCTCGTGTACGTCGACGACTTGGTCTTTGCCACAGCTGACACTGCTGGACTCGCCCACGTGAAGTCCGAGCTGCAGAAGAGACACACGTGCGCAGACCTGGGTGAAGTGCGCAGCTACCTTGGCTTGCAGATCACCCGGAATAGAGCACAGCGCACCATTACCCTGACTCAGTCACACATGGTGCAGCAGGTCCTTCAGCGCTTCGGCTTCATGTACTCGTCGCCTCAGGCCACTCCTCTGTCTACTCGCCACCCGCTCTCAGCTCTGCCTTCGGATGAGTCCGTAGAGTCGAGTGGCCCGTACCCAGAGCTTGTTGGTTGCCTCATGTACCTGATGACCTGCACTCGATCTGACCTTGCATACCCTCTTAGCATTCTGGCACGCTATGTTGCTCCTGGGAGACACAGACCAGAGCACATGGCTGCAGCGAAGAGGGTGTTGCGCTACTTGTGCAGTACGTCGGGCATGGGGCTTGTGCTTGGAGGGCAGAGTCCAGTGGTCCTCACTGGTCACGCAGACGCTTCTTGGGCTGACGACCAGGCTACGCAGCGGTCGTCACAGGGTTACACCTTCAGCCTTGGTTCCGGCTCTGTTTCGTGGCGGTCTACCCGCTCGTCTTCTGTTCTCGGCTCCAGTTGTGAGGCTGAGATCTACGCAGGGGCCATGGCTGCACAGGAGCTACGCTGGCTCACCTACCTGCTGATTGACCTAGGAGAGCCGCCTCGTTCTCCTCCAGTTCTGTACGTAGACAACAAGGCTATGCTGGCCTTGTGTCGGGAGCACAGACTGGAGCACAGAACAAAGCACATCGCTCTTCGCTACTTCCTTGCTCGTGAGCTTCAGCAGCGCGGTCAGCTGCGCCTTGCTTACGTGGCCTCTGAGGCCAACACTGCTGATATCTTCACCAAGGCACTTGCGCCTTGTGACCATCAGCGTTTCTGTACTCTGTTAGGTCTTGTACCTACCTTGCCTCACTTGCTCACTTCTTGACCTTGCTTGTACTGTTACATATATATATACCTGCTCTTGCTTGTTTAGCGTTATATATATGTGTGTACTCATGCATGTGAACTGGCCTTGTGGCCTTGAACTTGTGCTCAGAATGTGTGGTGACGTTGTGATCCACCCTGAGCTTGCTTTGCCTTGCTTTGCTTGACTGGTCTTGTGACCCCTTGTTCTCCCCCACTTTGCCTATGGGGGTGTGTCAAACATATATGATCTAGCATGTGTAGGCTGTAGCGGGTTAGATACTAAGGGGTACACAATTCTAGGGTTTCATATTTGTTTCACTTTCATTCCTTAGTCAACCCATTCTCGTTCTAAGTTTCTCATGGTACTAAGTGCAAGTGCGTTACTTAGCCACATGAGTGGTACTTAGATTATGTGCGTAACTTAGCCATATGAGTGGTACTAAAAGTATGTGCGCTATTTAGCCATACGAATGGTAGCAACAGTAAGCGAGTTACTGAGCTGTATAATTCGTACTGAGAGTAAGTGCGTTACTCAGACATATGAGTGCTACTAAGAGTAAGTCATTACTTAACGATATGAGTAGTACTAAGAGTTGTGTGTTACTTAGCCGTATGTGTGGTACTAAAAGTCAATGCGTTACTTAGTCATATGCGTGGTACTAAAAGTAAGCCCATCACCAAGCAACACATGTGGTACTTAGAGTAAGTGCGTTATTTAGCCATACGAGTGGTACTAAAAGTAAGTGCGTTACTTAACAATATATGTTGCACTAAGAGTAAGGGGGTTACTTAGCTGTATGAGTAGTATTAAGAGTAAGAGCGTTAGTTAGCCGTATGAATCGTACTAAGAATAAGTGCATTATATAGCCATACGAGTGGTACTAAGGAAGGCTTGGTGGGTAACTTAGCCATATGAGTGGTACTAAAAGTATGTGCGCTACTTAGCCAAACGAATAACAGCAACAGTAAGTGAGTTACTGAGCTATATGAGTGGCACTAAGACTATGTGCGATACTTAGCCATATGAGTGGTACTAAGAGTAAATGCGTCACTAAGCAACACAAGTGGTACTCAAAGTAAGTGCGTTATTTAGCCATATGAGTGGTACTAGGAGTAAGTGAGTTACTTAGCCATACGAGTGGTACTAAGAGTAAGTGCGTTACTTAACAATATGAGCTGCACTAAGAGTAAGTGCGTTACTTAGCCTTATGAGTGGTATTTGTCAGAATCCCAACCACTAGACCATTGGGATAAAAGGGCTTGTTTCAGTAGCGGGTCAGTGCGCCCATAACCCCCCAGGCTAACATGCCTGTAACCCCCCAAGGATCAATCGGGGATCTCACAGTGCAGCTCTATTGACATCCCCCCACACTGGGAGGCCCAGGACTGAGCACAGCGGCAACGGCCTGCATGTGCATACACCGGGATTCGAACCCGAGACCTTCGCTCTGATACCATGTCAGAATCCCAACCACTAGACCATTGGGATAAAAGGGCTTGTTTCAGTAGCGGGTCAGTGCGCCCATAACCCCCCAGGCTAACATGCCTGTAACCCCCCAAGGATCAATCGGGGATCTCACAGTGCAGCTCTATTGACAGTATTAGGTGTAAGTGCGTTACCATAGCCGTATGGGTTGTACTAACATTAAGTGCGTTACTTAGCCATATGAGCGGTACTAAGAATAAGCGCGTTACATAACAATATGAGTGGCACTAAGAGTAAGTGCGTTACCTAGCCGTATGAGTGGTACTGTGCGTAACTTAGCCAAATGAGTGGCACTAAAAGTATGTCTGTTACTTAGCTATATGAGTGGTACTAAAAGTATGTGCGTTTGTTAGCCATACGAGTGGTACTAAGAGTAAGGGCGTTACTTAGCCATATGAGTGGTACTAAGAGTAAATGCGTTTTAAACTATATGCATGGTACTAAGAGTAAGTGCATTACAGGGTGATACGAGTGGTACTAAAAGTAAGTGCGTTATTTAATGATATCAGTGGGTCTAAGAGTAAAAGCAATATTTAACGATATGTCTGGTAGTAAGAGTATGTGCATTACTTAGCCATATGAGTGGTACTCAAAGTATGTGCGTTACTATGAGTGGTACTAAGAGTAATGTCAATGGGAGTTGTGTTAGGCCCCGTCCTCGCTTGGGCGGAGCCGACCTCGTGGTCGGGTGTGTGGAAGGTGCAGCCGACCTATAGCAGTGGGCAAGCTGGTCGACAGGGCTGGTCGCCCTGTACAGGGGTCAGTGCAAGGGCGGCGACTTCGGAGGGCGCCGAGTGTGGGTGGTCGACCGGGCGAGGTCGACCTCGGAGGCTTCGACTTGAGGACGCTGACTTGGGGTAGCCGACTTAGCGTGGTTGGTTGGCAGCTGGGCTGGTCGACTTCGAGTTGGTCGACCAGGAGCGTGGTCGACCTGGAGTTGGTCGACCAGGAGCGTGGTCGACCTGGAGTTGATCGACTTGAGGTGGTCGTCGACCAGCGGGGTCGAGGGGCACGAGGAGGAGCCGGTCGACGAGGTGGTTGCCCGGTCGACCAGGTGACCTGGGCGACGGGGTTCTGCGGAGAACTGCGACGGTCGCCCAGGTGTTCGTGGCGAGGCCAACCTCGGTGTGTATCCCGAGGTTGACGTGGCTGATCAGGTGCAGTCGTCGGCACGAGGACGATTTGGTGTGTGCATTGAGCAGGTGACGAGGCACAGCACGCCAATCATTTGCAAGCACCTGCCAAGCAGGTGCACTGCTGTCCTGCGGGTGCAATGTTGGCACGCCGTCGAGTTTCAGCGTTGGCCGGCCGCGACTTTGCTTTGCTGGAGCGTGGTCGACCAAGTCGTGCTGGAACGCGGTCGACCGAGGTGCACTGGCAGTCGACCGACTTGCATGCTAGCTCTGATGTAGTCAGCCTTGCCAACTTTGTTGCTATCATTCTGAATCATTGCTGACAACCTTCCTCAGTGAAACTCTTGCCAATTTCCCCGTGAAATAGCAAGCAGTGAGAGCACAAGGAAGCGACTACAGAACGAATGCAGAGATCACTTCCACCCCGTGCCTAGCCTGTAGTCTAGCTCCTATTGATTGAGTTATCTCCGTATGGTGTGGTGAGCGTGGACGGCACCGCAGAAATACCTTTGGTATAGTAAACTTTTGCACTTACCTATTGTGCTCGTAGACTGGCAGCTGTGTGATAGTCACCATGATAGTCGCCGTAGGTGACGCAGGGGTGGTGGAAACCCTGGAGGCACGGCTGAAGGATGCAAGGAGACGCCATGAGTCTCACGAGTACGGGAAGATACTCCCTTGGGCGGTCGTCAAGGCTGGCACCCGCGCTGTATGGGCGTCGGAGCACCCTTCTCGACCAGCTTCTCCTCGACCGGTGAACATAGCAGGAGGTGTCGACGTGGGTGTCAACGCCGGTGGTGTCCAGGTCGGCAATAGTGCGGGAGGCACGTCGAGGCAGAGAGGAGTTATCCACGCTGATGAAGTCGCCGGCGTTCAGGCGCGAGGGATGCAGTCGTCGACGGCTGCAAGATCCTTGCAAGGTGACAGCGGAGGTCGACGAAGCGGATTGACGCCGTCGTCGGCGACTCACATAACAGCGGGTGGAATAGCGCCAAGCTACGGCTACGTCAAGTTTACGCCAGACAGAATCTCAATCACCACTCTGCTGGTTGGTCGATCGAGCCCCAGCTAGAGATGGCCGGGCCGAAGTGCTTCGCCAACGGCACCGTGGCGATGCCGTGGGAGAGCAACCCTGAGCTGTGTGCAAAGTTTCGCGTTGTGCAGTTGCTGACCTTCACGGTCATCTCGTGGTGCTGCTCGCCGGGCGTTCATATTGCCCTAAAGCCGTGCAGAGACTACCCGGGACGCCGGCCACCAGGCGTGGCACTTCCTCGAGTCGACGTACCAGGTCACCGACGACCTGTACATTGGCCAGCTCGAGAAGCAGATGACGCATCTGCGGATGGGCGACCTGGAGACTGCGACCTACTATTGCAACCGGGCTCGGCGACTACTTGTCACCATGACGATGGCCGGCGTCCAGTACTCCGTTGGGTGCAAACTCACATTGCACGACATCCTGCTGTCTCTTTGTACGAGTATGCGTGTGCGAATGCATTTGCGTATGATGGAATGTTCGTGTGTTTGTTTGCTTTCACAATTTTCGCTTGAAGGATTTGTAGGTACTCACGCATTGTGCGCTTCGGCACAACATTGTACGCGCTATGAACAGTACAAGCAGAAAGGACGAGCTCGCAAAGGAACCCAAGATGGAAGCTTTGCGGTTTGGCTTACTTAATTGCGCGGATTCAGTTCTATCAAACTCGAAATTGTACTGTTTTGTTTCGTTAACTATAATGTAGCAGCGCAGGCACTATAGGGGTACAATTTAGGTGAAGGTTGGATGTTGTTTGTCTGTATCTGCATGCTACAGGGCCAGGGGAAACCAGCGGAACCAGCATTTGGCTGGTTGGGCAAAGACAAAACAGGTTCTGTTTTTAGGACCTGAACCTGGTTGTTGTTTTCCCAGGTTGGAAAAACAGAACCAGAGGTTGTTTACCAACCTACCACCTGCTGTTTTGTCCAGCCAGGTTGGTTCTGCTGCTTGGAATTATTTGGGATCATCCCTGGTTGTTCCCAGGTTGATTTCCAAGGTCCTTGCTAGCTAGAACTATTTATTCCTTCTCTGTTTGTACCTGGATATAGTTAAATTGATTCGAGCGAATTCCTTCCTTGGTGGAATTTCGTTTTCTACGCGGTGTGACGGCGGAATGCTACCCCTTGGGAGGAAGCCGCCGGTGGACATGCTGAGGGTGTTCGGTTGCATGGCAGTCGCCCACGTCCCCAAGAAGTATCGAAGTAAGTTGGGGGCGAGTGCAATCTGGTGTGTGCATTTGGGGCTGGCTGCTGAGACCAAGGGATGGCTGCTGTGGGAACCATCCAAGGGTGTGTTGTTTGACAGCAGGGATGTGAAGTTTGTTGAGGGCATGATGTATGGTAGCTAGGAGAAACAGCCGGAGGCCAGGGTGTCCCAGCAGATGGAGCATATCACCATGCAGCTGGACCTGACTCCTAGTGTGTAAGAGGAGGGAGAGGAGGCAGCTGCAGAGAAAATACAGGAGGCTCCTGCTGGTGGAGAAGATGATGTAGAGACTAGTGGTAGCACTAGTGGAGCTGCTGGATCCGAGGGAGAAGAGCAACAGCAGAGGAAAACTAAGAAGCCGAAGGCTGTCGTTATGAGGGGATGGGAGACACCGGTATCCAGGCCAGGACGTACCCGTATGGTTACTAAGAAGCAGATTGCAGGATCAGGTTTAGCGGAGCAGTAGCTTGGGACCGAGGAGGCATTGCTGATTCTACCGCATGGCTATGACCCGGATGAGGAGGATGAATCTGCCTACTGTTTTCTTGCCCCTGCACCAGAGGAACCAGCTAGCATGGAGGAGGCATTAGCTGGACTAGATAGGGAGAAGTGGCTGGTTTCCAGGGATGTTGAGTACCAGAGCCTGCTAGAGAATGGGTTATGGGATCTGGTGGTGCTGCCCGAGGGAAAAAAGCCGTTCAGTGCAAGTGGGTGCTAAGGATCAAGACCGATGACAAGGGACAGGTCACCATCTACAAGATTAGGCTTGTGGCTAAGGGGTTTATGCAGAAGAAGAAGCAGGACTTCAATAAGATCTTTGCTCCCACTGTCAAACCCCCTACCCTCTCTGTCTTGTTGGCAGATGCAGCCGTTAGTGGGAAATTCATCATTCATATGGATATATCGACGGCATTTCTCAATGAGATTTTAGAGGAGGATGTGTACATGGCGCAGCCGCCTGGGTATGAGGATGGTACGGGCAGGGTGTGCAAGCTGAAAAAGTCCATCTACGGCTCGAAGAAGGCGCCACGCTGCTGGTACCAGAAGTTGGCAGCTGTTTTAGAGGAGATGGGATTCAGGACCAGCAGCTGTGATGAGAGCCTCTTTCTCAAGGGGGAGGGGGAGAAGCTGGTGCTGTTTCTGGTCTATGTGGACGACATTCTTCTCTTTAGCAGCATCATGAAGGAGATCCAGAATGTGCAGCTGCAGCTGATGGAAAACTTCAAGTGCAAGAACCTTGGGGAGGTAAAGTACTACCTGGGATGCACGTGGAGAGGGACCCAGATCACAGGTGGTTGAAGCTGCACCAGGAGAAGTTCATCAAGGAGCTGGGGGAGAAGTATGGGATTGAGAATGAGCGCAAGGTTCTAACTCCCCTGCCAGCAGAATTCAAGCTTATGAAGGCTGCAGAGGATGAAGGGGTTGAAGCCGAGGAGCAGCAACAATTTCAGCCCTTGGTGGGCAGCCTCTTGTATGCAGCAGTTCACACAAGGCCTGACATCTCTTTCTCGGTTGGGCAGCTGGCTACGGTGGTGCAGAATCCATCACAGGAGCAGGTGGATGTAGCCGAGCGTGTGGTGAGTATCTGAACTCTCACCCAAGCATTGGAGTTCAATACTCCGCATCTGCACAGGTTAAGCAGAAAGGGGTTGAGGTGCTGAAAGAGAAGGGGGAGCGGCTTGGAGAAGGCAAGCTGTTTCTCACTTGCTTTACTGATGCTACGTGGGCTTCTGAGAAGGAGGATTCCTCATCTGTGGGAGGATGCATCTGTGTAGTTGGGGGAGGACCCGTTAGTTGGAGGTCAAAGAAGCAGACGGAAACGACACTCTCTTCCGTGGAATCAGAGTACATGGCGATGTTCCATGGGGTGAAGGAGGTGAGTTGGCTGAAGAGGCTGTTAGAGGAGATTGGCCAGGAGCAGAAGGTTAAAAAGCCGCTGTTTTGTGATAGCAAGGGGGCTCTTGGGATGGCCAGGAACGCTGTGCTTCATGGGCTCAACAAGCACATGCGTAAGGAGGTGAAGAGGGGGACGGTGAATCCGATCTACATCAAGACTCACCAGCAGCCAGCAGACTTCCTCACCAAGAGGCTTGTGGATGAGCCTCATTGGCGTTGTGTGCGCATGAGTGGAAGGAGCAAGAACTAGAATGGAATGACGGGGATGCAGCCGGCAGGCTGAGGGGGAGTGTGTTGGGTGCAAATTTACATTGCATGACATCCTGCCTTCTGTTTGTACGAGTATGTGTGTGCGAATGCATTTGCGTATGAATGGAATGTTCGTGTGTTTGTTTGCTTTCGCAATTTTTGCTTGAAGCATTTGCAGGTACTCGTGCATTGTGCGCTTCGGCACAACATTGTACGCGTTATGAACAGTACAAGTAGAAAGGACGAGCTCGCAAAGGAACCCAAGATGGAAGCTATGCGGTTCGGCTTACTTGATTGCACGGCTAGAGGATGTGAGGAGACGTCATGAGGCTTGCGAGTACGGGGAGACACTCCCCTGGGCGGTCGTCGAGGTTGGCATCCGCGCTGTGTGGGCGTCGGAGCACCCTTCTTGTCCAGCTTCTCCTCGACCGTTGAACATAGCAGGTGGCGTCGACGTGGGCGTCAACGCCGATGGTGACCAGGTCGGCTGCAGTACGGGAGGTGCATCAAGGCACAGAGGAGTTATCAACGCCGATGAAGTCGGCGGCGTTCAGGCGCGAAAAATGCAGTCATCGGCGGCTGCAGAATTCTTGCAAGGCGACGTCAGAGGTCGTCGAAGCGGATTGACGCCGTCTTCGGCGAATCACGTGACAGCGGGTAGTATAGCGCTGAGCTACAGCTATTTCAAGTTTACGCCAGACAGAATCTCAGTCACTTCCATGCTGGTCGATCGTCCCGACATACTCACGTGGAAGGATGTGATCGAGCCCCAGCTAGAGATGGCCGGGCTGAAATGCTTCGCCGATGGCACCGTGGCGACGCCGTCGGAGAGCAACCCTGAGCTGCATGTGGAGTTTCGCGTTTTGCAGCTGCTGACCTTCATGGTCATCTCGCGGTGCTGCTCGCCGGGCGTGCAGATTGCCCTGAAGCTGTGTAGGGACTACCTGGACGCCGGCCACCAGGCGTGCAGATTGCCCTGAAGCTGTGTAGGGACTATCTGGACACCGGCCACCAGGCGTGGCACTTCATCGAGTCTAGGGACGTACCAGTTCACCGACAACATGTACATCGGCCAGTTGTAGGAGCAGTGACGCATCTGCGGATGGGCGACCAGGAAACTGCGACCGACTATTGCAACCGGGCTCGGCGACTTCTCGCCACCATGAGGATGGCCGGTGCTCCACGGCGTCGTACATCATGCACGTCCTGAATGGGCTCCCAAGCAGCTATAACCTGATGAAGCAAATGTTGGTGGTGCCGAGCACGCGGGCAAAGCTCAACGAGGACTCTCTGACCTCGTACATCCTGCGGGACAAGGCGATGGAGGAGGCCAAGCGGTCGACGAAGCTCCTGCCGCGGGTGAACTACGTCGCCTCGGCAAAGCAAGGTATTCGACCGAGGTAACGCGGGCAGTCTAGCGGTGGTGGAAGCAGTGGGTGGAAGCCGAAAAGGATGCCAACAAGAGGACGTCGGCCCAAGATGGTAGTCGAGGAGGAGAAAGTTGACGTCGGGAGTGCTGGATCTACCATAGCTCGGACTACCTCTCATTCCAGTGCCCTCACCGTAGTGACCCCGACGACGACGATGCCAAAGGAGGCCGAGGGAGGTCGGCCGGGTGTCGTCCTCGTCGGGAGAGCAAGCCATGCAGGGAGAAGCAGTTGACCAAGTGGTCGACCTTGGCGAAGGACGCTGACTCTCCTGCTTGCGGCAAGGGGCGAGACAAGAAGGAGGCGTCGTGCTCGTTGGTCGGCGTCGTGGAGCCGACCGACTCGCTGGCGCCGGAGGCCAGCGAGGACTTCCAGGCGGTGGCGGCAGCTGTGCAGGCAAACCCGGCAGTGGTCCTACTCGATAGCGGCTGCTCGCACCATCTGATGAGGACAAAGGAGGCCTTCGTTGACCTGGATCCGAGCAGCGACGTGAAGCACGTGCGCGGCTTCAATGGGGTGCTGCAGGACGTTCACGGCCGTGGCACCGTCGCCCTGCAAGGCGACGCTAGAAAGCAGGTGCTCATCCCCAACGTGCTCTACGTTCTAGGTGTGAAGGCGAACCTGCTCTCTGCCAGCTAGCTGAAGGAGAACGGCGTGAAGCTGCATGAAGAGGGTGACGGGATGCTGCCCGTCTCGGCGGCAGGGACGTACTCGTCGGGCGTCATACACCAGCCGGGTCCTCTGCACTGACCTATGTCCCTGCTCGGCGACGTCAATGGAGGTGGTGGCCCAGCATGCGATAGACTCGGCGACGAAGTCCACGCAGGACTGGCTGCATGCGAGGCTCGCGCACGTCGGCATGGACACCATCCGGAGCTCGGCGAAGCACGAGGTCGCCACTGGGCTGGACCTCAAGCTGGTATTTGGCGCCAACTCACGGTGCGTTTCGTGCATGGGTGGGAAGCTGGTGCTGCCGCTGGGGACGACGCCGTACCAGCTGCTCATCTGGAAGAAGCTCGACTTGTCGCTGGCACACGTGTCGGGCTGCATGGCGCAGTTCTTGGTCCCCGAGCAGTAGTGTGGAGGGAAGCTGAAGCCGAAGGCCCGATGGGGCCTTCATCTCGGTGTGTCAGAGGAGAGCAAGGGCTCGGAGCTCGGAGCTCCTCGACCTCACCGACAAACTGTCAACATATATTTTATATGTGTTGTTTAGGTTAGCCTAGGTGTTACGTTTCTACTTACTTGCATGATTAGGGTTTGCTATATCTAGGGTTGTACTTCACATTTTCTATCAATTCATTCTTATCGTAACATGGTATAGAGCTAGGTTTCCCTTAGGCGATTTTTCCCCTAGGCGATTTTTTTTCCCTTAGGCGAAATTTCTCTCGATAGTCTATGGGCCCACCACCCGCGCGCCTCGTAGCGACCCATAGCCCGAAGCGCCCTGCCCCGTAGAGCCCGAGTAGGTCGCGCCCCCCCGTCGACATCGCGCGTCACCCGTTTCTGCCCTGCGCCCCACCCGTTTTTGCCGTGCGTCACTCGTTTTCTGCCCCGCGCCCCACTCGTTTTACCCCGCGCGTTTCCCCCCAGCCCTCTAGCGCGCAGCAGACGAACGCGCGTAGCTGCGCGCGCAGCCTTAGTCGCACCCGCAGCTTCGCGCTAGTACGTCGCGGCCGCGCGCACGTGCAGCCCACCGTCTTAACCGCCCCCCAGACCTGAAAACCCGCCATTACAGACCTGAAAACCGCCGCCGAACTTGGAAACCCGCCGCCCCAGACCTGAAAACCGCCGCCCCAGACCTGACAACCGTCGCCCCACCTGGAAACCTGCTGCCCCACCCGTTCCAGGCACCTCACCCGGGATCAGCCGCCCCACCCAGTCCTCTCCACCGCATTGAACCGCACAGAACTGCACATAACTGCATAGAACCGCACAGAACCGCCGCCTTAACAGCTTCCCCACCTGAAAACCACCGCCCCAGACCTGACAACCGCCGCCCCACCTGGAAACCTGCTGCCCCACCCGTTCCAGGCACCTCACCCGGAATCAGCTGCCCCACCCAGTCCTCTCCACCGCATTGAACCTCACAGAACCGCACAGTACTGCACATAACCGCACAGAACTGCACAGAACCGCCGCCTCACCCGTAGCCCGCTGCCTTAACAGCTTCCCCACCTGAAACCTGCCTCCCCACGATCTACCACACCCGCCGTCAGTAGCCCCAGCCGATTACACTGCCGCCAGCTACACCAGCAGCAGCATAGGCTGCCCCCAGCGCACCAGCAGCAACGTAGGCTGCCCCCAGCAGAACCAGCAGAACCAGCAGAACCAGCAGAACCAGCAGAACCAGCAGAACCAGCAGCAGCGTAGGCTGCCCCCAGCAGAACCAGAAGCGGCATAGGCTGCCACCAGCGCACCAGCAGCAGCATTGGCTGCCCCCAGATAAACCAGTAGCAGCTAAGGCTGCCCCCAGCGAACCAGCAGCAGCATAGGCTGCCGCCAGAGCACCAGCAGCAGCAGCATAGGCTGCCCCCAGCGAACCAGCAGCAGCATAGGCTGCCCCCAGCGCACCAGCAGCAGCTTAGGCTACCGCCAGCGCACCAGCAGCAGCTTAGGCAACTGCCTGCGCACTAGCAGCAGCATTGGCTGCCCCCTGGAGAACCAGTAGCAGCCTAGGCTGCCTCTCAGCAGAACCAGAAGCAGCACAGGCTGCCCCCAGCGCACCAGCAGCAGCTTAGGCTGCCCCCAGCAGAACCAGCAGCAGCATAGGCTCACATGGCATGTACTAGGGTTCTACAGCAGCAGGGCCAGCCGCAGCACTCCCGTCAGTTGGGGCCTGCGGGTCCAAAGTGTGGCGCCCCCAGCAGTGGCTCAGCTAGCAGTGGGCGAGACGTCGGCCCCTGCGGGTACCGGGCCCTGACAGGCCCTGGTGCTGGCACTACCTGCTGGAGTCCTGACCACACTGCGTCCAGCTGCTACCGTCGACTCGACGACCTCCACCGTGAGCGTTTTGGTCCTCACGCTATTACACCGCACTGGCCTTCGCGCCTTCGCCAGCGCACTACTGCACCAGTTGAGTCTCACCTGCCTGGTCTAGGACCCTTTCCGGCTGCACGAGTAGAGACCTGTGTTTCCAGTCTTGGTGCGTGTGTTGTTTCCAGTCCCGGCGCCTCTGAGGGTCTTTGTGTAGAAGCTGCAGCTACCACTAGTCTAGCACTAGCCTTTGTAGCTGGTTCGGGTGCGACCCCACAGACTGCACAGCTTTCCTTCACCCTAGATTCTGGAGCGTCCAGCTGTTTCTTTCGCGACTGTACCGACCTCACACCACTGCGCACTCCAGTCACTGTCGCCTTGGCTGACCCCTCTGTGGGACGTGTAGTTGCTAGCAGCACCACCACTCTTCCGTGTCCGGCGGCTCCCTCAGGTTTTCTTACAGGTTACTACACCCCCTCGTTCTCTAGGAACTTGGTGGGTGTCAGTCACCTTCATGACCTAGGCGTAGTCACTACTTTCCCACTGGACGAGCCTGTTGCCTCCTGCACTGTCGGTGCCACTGGGGCGCCCCTGGCCACATTCCACAGAGAGCCGGGATCTGGTCTGTACTCACTACACACTGGGTCCCACCACACTGAGTCGGGTCAGGTCAGGTCAGGTCAGGTAGCTGCTGTGTCGTGTGACTGTCGGTCCCTCACCCACCCGTCGGTCCTCTGGCACCACCGTCTAGGTCACCCGTCGTTCCCGCGTCTCAGTAGGATGGCACGTTACCGTCTGGTCTCAGGTCTCCCAGGGTCGCTTGCACCGCTTCCCCGCTCGCCTGCGCCGCTGTGCACTCCTTGCGTCGAGGGTCGGCAGCGCGCTGCCCCTCACTCCTCCTCGTTCCCCCCCACCACGGCTCCCTTCGAGACCCTGCACTTGGACGTCTGGGGCCCCTCTCCGGTCCTTGGCCCACGTCAGGAGCGCTACTTCCTGATTGTGGTGGACGACTACTCCCGCTACACCACGGTTTTCCCCTTGCGACGGAAGGCCGACGTGCCTACCGTCCTCGAGCCGTGGCTACTAGCGTGGGGTGGCGCCCAGGGCCTGTGTGGGCTTCGCCTACACTCGGACCGTGGTGGTGAGTTTTCTTCCACTCGCCTGGAGACGTTCTGTCAGGGTCGGGGGATCATCCAGTCTTACACGCTACCAGCATCACCGCAGCAGAACGGGGTAGCCGAGCGACGCATCGGCCTGGTCATGGAGGTTGCCCGGACCTCCATGTGCCATGCCGATGCCCCCCAGTTCTTGTGGCCCCAGGCAGTCCGCTACGCCGCGCACCAGCTGAACCTGTGGCCCAGTGACGCACGGCCAAGGGTGACGCCGGTCTCCCTTTGGACAGGTTCTCCGGGCGTAGCAGCTGACTTCCGCGTCTGGGGTTGTCTGGCTCACGTTCGCGCCCCTGGCGCGAACAAGTTGTCTCCGCGCACTCGTGCCTGCGTATTTCTTGGCTTCCCTTTGGACGCCTCCGGCTGGGTGTTCTACGACCCGGTCACCTACCAGTTCTTCGCTTCGCAGGACGTCACGTTCGACGAGTCTGTCTGTTACTACAGGAGTCGCCCCCACCGAGGTACTCAGGCCTTTTCCCCCCCGCTGTTCCTCACCCTTGAGCCCCCACCAGTCGCCCCGGTAGCCCCCCCCCCTTCGCGTCCTGCCCCGTCAGGTGTGTCGCACGTCACTCCGCAGTCTTCCCCCCCGCAGCGTCCAGTCCCTGTCGTGTCTGGGGGTGCGGGAGGTGCAGTTGCGGAGGGTGAGGGTACTGGGGCTGCAGGAGCTGATGGTGTCGGCTCTGGGGGTGCAGGGGTTGTGGGCGTGGAGGTCACTCCTGTGGAGGACACGGCAGCCTCGACTCGGCGGCCTCGCCCTGCCTCACCCCCTGGCTTCCCGTCCGTCCCGCAGTTTCCTCCTCCTTCTCTGCGCTCGGTTGCTGCGGAGCCTGGGGGTGTTCCTGCGGGAGGTACTGGAGGCCCCGGGGGTGTCGGTGGTGGAGGTGCTGGTTCTGGGGGTGCTGGAGCTGGAGGCACTGGCACTGTGGCGCCTACACCGCGCACTGTACGTTTCCTGACCCGTGAGCAGCGTCTCCTCCGGTTGGAGAGGGAGGAGCGTGAGCGATTTGAGAGGGCACAGCAGCAGCAGCAGCAGCAGCAGCAGCAGCAGCAGCAGCAGCAGGAGAGAGTAGAAGAGGAGTCATAGCAGCAGCACGAGAGGGTAGCGCAGGAGTCCCGGTCGCAGCAGCGGGTGCAGCTGCAGCCGCAGCAGGAGATGGTAGAGGAGGAGTCACGGCCGCACCAGGAGAGGGTAGAGCAGGAGTCCCGCCCGCAGCAGCAGGTGCAGTTACAGACACAGCAGGAGAGAGTAGAGGAGCAGTCACGGCCGCACCAGGAGAGGGTAGAGCAGGAGTCCCACCCGCAGCAGCAGGTGCAGTTACAGACGCAGCAGGAGAGAGTAGAGGAGGAGTCACGGCAGCAGCAGGAGAGGGTAGCGCAGGAGTCCCGGTCGCAGCAGCGGGTACAGCTGCAGCCGCAGCAGGAGAGGGCAGAGGCGGAGCCACAGGAGCAGCAGCAGGGGCCGGTACCGTCGCAGCAGACGCCAGAGGAGGCGGAGCAGCAGCGACTGCGACTACGCGACCTCCCCGACCCAGCACCTGCACGCTTTGTTCGTGGTCCCCTGTCGTCCCCTCCTGTTCCACCAGTTGAGTCCCTTTCCTCCTCCCAGTGGACTCGTCGTCCTCCCCTCAGTCGTGCTGTGTCTCCACAGCCCCGTCGGTCCCGTTACCGTGCAGACGGTCCGTTTCACCTTGTTCTCCGCTCTCGTGTACCACCTCCTCCTGTCCTTCCACAGCCCCCTGAGTCGTCCCTCACTGTGCTTCACGACCCGTTGTCCGACTACCTCCGTGCCTCCCGTCCTGTCGTCTCCCGTGTTTTGTCCGCGTTGGTCACTCACCCGACTGCACCTCTGTCGTCTGTCTCAGCACTTGTTACCACTGTCTCTGGCTTTGCCTCTTCCCACCGCCTTGACTACGCCGCTCACTTGGTGAGTGGCCCTGCACGTTCTCCGTCCTCTGGGGGTGCTCATGTCTTTCCCCTGGAGGTCGTAGAGGACAGGCAGTTCGAGCTTGGTTTCCTTGCGACCGCTGTTCCTCATCTCTGCGCCATGCTGCTTGCCCCTGAGGGGGATCCAGACGCCCTTGACATCCCGATCCCTCGCACTCACGCCGAGGCGGTCTCGGGACCCTGGGCTTCGTACTGGATAGCAGCTGAGGAGGCAGAGATGGCATCTTATAGGTCCACAGGCACTTACGTCGACGCAGTCCCACCACCTGGGACGAATGTCGTCAGTGGCCGATGGCTCTACAAGGTGAAGCGGCCGCCTGGATCACCACCTGTGTTCAAGGCGCGCTATGTTGCGAGAGGCTTCAGTCAGCGAGAGGGGGTGGACTTCTTCCAGACCTTCGCTCCCACCCCGAAGATGAGTACTCTTCGGGTGTTGCTGCATATTGCAGCCCAGCGCGACTACGAGTTGCACTCCTTGGACTTTTCCACCGCGTTCCTTCAGGGGAGCCTGCACGAGCAGATCTGGCTGCGTCGCCCGCCCGGCTTCACTGGCTCTTTCCCACCTGGGACCCAGTGGCAGCTGCGTCGACCAGTCTACGGCCTGCGTCAGGCCCCACGTGAGTGGCACGACACACTTCGCTCGACCCTTGCAGCTCTTGACTTCTTTCCGTCGTCTGCTGACCCGTCACTGTTCGTTCGCCGTGGCTCGACCCCGTTCTTTGTCCTGGTCTACGTCGACGACCTAGTGTTCGCCACTCCCGACCGACGCGCGCTGGCCTCCGTGAAGGAGGAACTGCAGAGGAGACACACTTGCACTGACCTTGGTGAGCTGCAGCACTACCTTGGCCTGCAGATCACCAGGGACAGGGCAGCTCGCACCATTACGCTGACTCAGTCGCATATGGTCGAGCAGATCCTCACGCGGTTTCGCTTCCCGTTCTCCAAGGTACAGCTCACCCCTCTTGGTGTGGATCATGGGCTCACGGCTCCACCTTCGGACGAGTCATTTGAGTCCAGTGGTCCATATCCTGAGCTGGTGGGTTGTCTCATGTACCTGATGACCTGTACTCGCCCAGACCTAGCTTACCCTCTTAGCGTCCTTGCGCGCTTTGTTGCGCCTGGGAGACACCGACCTTCCCACTGGTACGCTGCTAAGAGGGTGGCAAAGTATGTGGCGAGTACATCAGGCATGGGACTTGTCCTTGGAGGGAAGCAGCCAGTTACACTCACAGGTTACTCGGACTCGTCGTGGGCCGACGACGCGGAGACGCGTCGGTCTACACAGGGGTACTCCTTTAGCCTCGGGGCAGGTGCTGTTTCGTGGCGGTCGACTCGGGCGTCGTCTGTCGCCGGTTCCAGCTGTGAGGCAGAGGTGTACGCTGCGGCCATGGCCGCTCAGGAGCTTCGCTGGCTGTCTTTCCTTCTCACCGACCTTGGTGAGCGGCCTCGCTCTCCCCTGGTCTTGTTCGCCGACAACAGGTCTCCTGTCCTGTTGTGTGAGGAGCCCCGACTGGTTGGGAAGGCGAAGCACATCCAGCTTCGTTACTTCCTTCTGCGTGAGTTGCAGCAGCGTGGACAGGCACTCGTTCGACATGTGGTCTCTGAGGCCAACACGGCAGATATCTTCACCAAGGTGTTGCCGCCTTGTGACCACCAGCGTTTCTGCACCCAGCTTGGCCTTGTGCCTGCCCGTCCTCACTTGCTTGCTTAGAGATATGCCTTGTTCTGCATGTCTTGTACTCTTGCATCTCTTTATATTTGCTATATACCTGCATGTGGACTGGCCTTGTGGCCCCTTGCTTGCTCTCGGAGTGTGTGGTGACTTTGAGCTCCACCCTGAGATTTGTCTTGTTCTTGTAGACTGGTCTTGTGACCGTTGCTTGCTCTTGTTGTTTCTACAGGACTTCCGTCACCTAGACTATGGGGGTGTGTCAACATATATTTTATATGTGTTGTTTAGGTTAGCCTAGGTGTTACGTTTCTACTTACTTGCATGATTAGGGTTTGCTATATCTAGGGTTGTACTTCACATTTTCTATCAATTCATTCTTATCGTAACACAAACGGGTGGTCACTACGTCGGACGTGGTGTTCTACGAAACGATGTCGCTGGAGGTGTGGAAGTCGGAGCACGGGCCAGCGTCGGGGCGGACGCAGGTCAACCCGCCGACGGACAGCTCGATGGCGACGCTCCCTTTGCTCGCCGAGATCGCTGAGCCTGCTGATGAGGACGCCGAGGACGTCCGCCCTTGTTCCCCTTCCCCTGCCCCTCCTGCACCTCCCCTCGTGGCCGACGTGCATGGGCTGATCCGGTGCCGGCCTCCGGCGATGAGGGGAGACGTAGGGCGTCGCCTGTGGCACCGGCCACACGCATCGCCGGTGGCCGACGTGGCGTTTGCCAAGTCATCATGGGAGTGAAGTCGACGCCGACAGAGGAGGAGCAAGCAGAGGAGGTGCAGCCGACTTTGGTGGAGCCGGCGAAGGAGGCATCAGCAAAAAAGCTGCCGACAGGGGAGCAGCCAGCAGTGAAGCCGTCCACGGAGCAGTCGGCGACTAGGCAGTCGGCAGGGGAGCTGACCACAGGCGAGAAGTTGGCAAGGAAGCTGACTGAGGTGCAGCAGGACGACGAGGGCAGCAAAGCTCGTGACGATAAAGGGAAGCAGTCGGGCGCTGAGGAGTCTGCTGACAGCGACGTGGTGGAGGTCCAGGCTGGGCTTCGTTAGTCATGCCAAATTTGGAAGCCGACCAATTTCTACGTACCGGCTGACTTCACCACAATGTACGACGAGGTCGACGACGACCTGCTGTACGAAAATGCCGAGGAGGATGAAGAATTGCCGGAGCTCGACGCTGACATGCGCGCCCACCCCGAGCACCACTGGGACATCTCCATGATGTCGGTGAAGGAGGCGCTGGCGAGCTGGAAGGTCACAGCGACGAAGGCTGCCATGGAGGAGGAGATCCGCATCCTCATTGGCATGGGGACCTGGGAGCTAGTCGAACGCCCACCCGGGGTGAACATCATGAAGAACATGTGGATGCTGACAATGAAGTACCACATCGATGACACCGTCGAGCGCGAGAAGGGCTTCACGAAGGTGTATGGCGCCGACCATGACGAGACGTACGCGCCGGTGAGCAGCTACGTGACGCTGAGGACCTCGGCATCGTCGTTGTCCTCAACCTCAAATTGATCCAGCTTGACATGAAGAACGCTTTCGTGGAGAGTAAGCTCGACCACGTGCTGTACATGAACCAGACGGACTACTTTAACAACGGGACAGGCTGGGTGTGCAAGCTGCTGAAGAGCCTCTACAGGCTGAAGCAGTCGCCGCTGCTGTTGTACAGAGCTCTCGACGGCGTGCTGCTGGGCGCTGGCTGGAAAAAGAGCCAGGTCGAACTGACGCTCTACTTCAAGGGCGGCGATGACGGTGTGGCCTGCTCGGTGCTGGTCTACGTTGACGACCTGCTCAACGCCAGCAGCAGCACCGAGATGCTGAAGGGACTGAAGGAGCTATTGGAGGCAGCTTTCAAGCTGGGCGAGATCTCGCCGGTGCAGAAGTATATCAGGCTGGAGATAGTGCACAATAGTCCGGCAAGGAAGCCGTGGCTGCAACAATAGGGCTACGACGACAAGCCGCGTCTCGGTCGACGCCTACGCCGAGCTAACATTCGACGACGAGGAGGCACATGAGCTCCAAGAGGAGAAGTACCGGCAGAAGATCGGCCCGCTGCAGTTCGCGGCGACGACGACGAGGCCGGACATCGCCTTCGCGTGCAGCAAGCTGAGGAGCGGCCTCACGGTGAGGAGCGACCAGCACTGGCGCGAGGTTGACCGCTGCCTTGCCTACCTTGCCAACACAAGTGTCACCGCCCTGGAGTTCCGCGGTGGACCAGATTCGCTGAAACTGGTCGGCTACGTGGACGCCGACGATGCTGGCAACAAGCAGAAGCGGACGAGCACGAGCGGCTACGTGTTCGTCTACGGAGGGGCCGCGGTCTCTTGGTCGAGCCAGCGCGTCAAGTAGGCGACGCTGTCATCGACCAAGTTGGAGTACGTGGTGGCCACCGAAGCCGACAAGGAGGGACGCCGCCTTCGCTTCCTCCTTGCAGAGTTCCGGCAGTTGGACGCTGGGACGCCGACCGTTTTTCAGGTGGACAACAAGTCGGCCATCACAGTCGCCAAGGGCATGGGGTTCACGGGCAACCTCAAGCACATGGAGCGGCGACAAGCCTGGCTGCAGCACATGGTGAAGCGCGGGAAGTTCATGCTGAATTACATCCCGACCACCGAGCAGCCGGCCGACTTCCTGACGAAGGCACTGCAGTATCCGGCCTTCAACCGGTGCCTCGTCGCAATCGGCCAAGTGCGCCTGGCCGACGTGGGTGACGGCGACGACGACGTGCAGCAATAGGTACCATGCTCTCTTGCATGGTTGGTGCGCCGAGCAATATGCTGTGTGTTGCATGCACGCCGACGAGCAATTCTTCGAAGGTTGATGCCGTGTGGGCTGGAAGGGCCCAAGCGTGAACGTGGCAGGGAAGTGTCAACAGGAGTTGTGTTAGGCCCTGTCCTCGCTTGGGCGGAGCCGACCTCGTGGTCGGGTGTGTGGGAGGTGAAGCCGACCTGTAGCAGTGGGCGAGCTGGTCGACAGGGCTGGTCGACTTGGACGGGGGTCACTGCAAGGGCGCCGACTTCGGAGGGCGCCGAGTGTGGGCGGTCGACCACGCAAGGTTGACCTCGAAGGCGTCAACTTGAGGACATCGAATTGGTGCAGCTGACTTGGCGTGGATGGCTGGCATCTGGGCTGGTCGACTTGGAGTTGGTCGACCAGGAGTATGGTCGCATTGATTTGGTCGACTTGAGGTGGTCGTCGACCAGCGGGGTCGACGGGCACGAGGAGGAGCTGGTCGACGAGGTGGTTGCCCGTTCGACCAGATCGAGGAGAACTGGGACGGTCGCCCAGGTGTTTGTTGGTGTAAGGGCCTAATAAACTCAAGCTATTAAGACTTGATCAAACTTAAAACCTCTCCTCGGGGTCACCTCAAAGGGTCCTTGGGTGCCTGGTACAAGACCAGCCCCTATCCTCGGGTCCGAGTTTGTAGAGAGAGGAGTCAAGAATGACTTAGCCAAAATAACAAGAGTACCTTGAACGTCGCGCAGCGTAATATGCAGACCGTCGATCAGATTAAGCTGAGAATTTCCTATATCGAAGCTCGCTCCAAGAGCTTTAAAATAAGCCAAGTTGCCTCGCGAAAAGTTCTGCCATTACGGAGTTATGGCTCGTACAGCGTTTGCCTAGCGTTGGATTGCTAGCGTACTAGCGTTGACTCAGGTAGCATTCCGCCGTCGCACCGCGTGGAAACGAAATTCCAGGAAGGGAGGAATTCGCTTGAATCAAATTGACTATATCCAGGTACAAACAGAGAAGGAATAAATAGTTCTAGCTAGCAAGGACCTTGGGAATAAACCTGGGAACAACCAGGGATGATCCCAAATAACTCCACGCAACAGAACCAACCTGGCTGGACAAAACAGCAGGTGGTAGGTTGGTAAACAACCTCTGGTTCTGTTTTTCCAACCTGGGAAAACAACAACCAGGTTCAGGTCCTAAAAACAGAACCGGTTTTGTCTTTTCCCAACCAGCCAAATGCTGGTTCCGCTGGTTTCCTCTGGCCCTGTAGCATGCAGATACAGACAAACAACATCCAACCTTCACCTAAATTGTACCTCTATAGTGCCTACCCTGCTACACTATAGTGAACCAAACAAAACAGTACAATTTCGAGTTGGATAGAACTGAATCTGCGCAATCAAGTAAGTTGAACCGCAAAGCTTCAATCTTGGGTTCCTTTGCGAGCTCGTCCTTTTCATAGCACGTACAATGTTGTGCCGAAGCGCACATTGCGCGAGTACCTGCAAATGCATCAAACAAAAATTGCGAGAGCAAACAAACACACAAACATTCCTTTCAGACGCAAATGCATTCGCACACGCATACTCGTACAAACAGACGGGAGGATGTCGTGCAATGTGAATTTGCACCAAACACACTCCCCCTCAGCCTGCCCGCTGCATCCCCATCATTCCATGCTAGTTCATGCTCATTCCACTCATGCGCACACAACGCCAATGAGGCTCATCCGCAAGCCTCTTAGTGAGGAAGTCTGTTGGCTGCTGGTGAGTCTTGATGTAGATCGGATTCACCGTCCCTCTCTTCACCTTCTTACGCAACCAGTGCCACTTGATACGCATGTGCTTGTTCAGCCCATGAAGCACAGCGTTCCTGCCCATCCCAAGAGCCCCCTTGCTATCACAAAACAGCGGCGTAGCAACCTTCTGCTGGCCCTGGAGCTGGTGCTGGTGCTGGCGGCTGGCCCTGAAGCTGGTGCTGGTGCTGGCGGCTGGCCCTGGAGCTGGTGCTGGCGCTTGTGACAGGCGTCGGTGCGGGTGCTGGTGCTGGCGGCTGGCGGGTCCAATGGCAGGTGATGCGCGCTGGGCGGGACGGGGGTCTCTGCTGGCGGTCGTTGCTAGGGTTGTAGCTGCTGGCTGTCCCTGCTGGCGGTGGCGCTGGCGTTGTAGCTGCTGGCGGTCCCGCCATGCCCTTCCCCCGCTTCCCTCTCCCCCACAGCGTTCGGCCGCCACTCCCTGCCCTTCTTCCCTCACCCCCTCCACAGCGACCGCTGCTGCACATGCGAACAACCACGACAGGGGGGGGGGGGGGGTGACGGGCAGGGAGCGGGGGTAATGCGACGGGCAGAGCGACGGCGGGATAAGGAGCGGTTGGGGCGACGGGAAGCAGGGCGACGGGCGACGGTGTGCGGACGGGTGGCGGGAATCTGGCGACGGGCGGCACGGATCTGGTGATGGGCGGCAGCGCGACGGGACGGGCGACGGGCTGCAGCAGCGGTAATTTCGCGGGTGGCGGGCTGCAGTAGCGGGTAGTGCATGGGGTCGACGGGGGCGAGAGCGACGGCGCGAAACAGCGGGTCAACGAGCGCCGTCACTCCCCCCGCGACCGTTGCGTCTGTCACGACTGCAGTGACGGATTTTGCTACGGGCAAGCGACGGGGAGGGACAGACGGAGCCGCGATTTGCTGCTTGACGGGACGCGCCATCGTGAAAGCTAACGGTGGGCCCTTAGGAAATTAGGTTGGGAACGACCTAGCTCTGATACCATGTTACGAAACGAACTTAGTCTAGGAACCGGGGTTTACTAAGGGCCTAGGCTTAGTAGCCTAGGCCAAGCGGGTGTCGAGGTGGTTGTACCAAGGAGAATCGAAAATGGGTTGTTTCACTATAGGTTTGCAAGAACATATAGCAAAAGAACATAGAGAAGGTGCACCACCAATGTAAGAAGGCATAACTACACTAAAGCTAATGCTACAGACAGTTATAAACATACATATAAAATATGTATCGCGACAGTCGGCGACCTTGCAAGTCGGCGGACTTGCAAGTCGGCGACCTTCCAAGTCGGTGACCTTGCAAGTCGGTGACCTTGCAAGTCGGTGACATTGCAAGTCGGCGCCGACTTCCAGGTCCACGTGCCACATCGCCGACCACCAGTTGAAGTCGGCCGCCGGCTTTCCAAGTCGGCGGCATTGCAGTGACCCCATGCAAGTCAACCAACCCCGTCGACCAGCTCGCCCAAGTCGGTGTCGCCCACTGCTGCAAGTCGGCTGTACCTCCCGTACACCCAACCATGAAGTCGGCTCCGCCCAAGCGAGGACGGGGCCAACAACAGCTCCCGTTGACATGTACTACACTGTAGTCGCTTGTTACTCCTCCCCGGCCACTGCTGCTCTAGGCCGCCTTCTCCTGCCCTACCTGTTCCCAGAGCTGTCCGCCTTTGCCACAGTAGCCGACCTAGTCACTCACCTCCGCACTAGTGACACTCGCTACCGTGCTGCGCTCCCCGCCGAGTTTTGTTGGTGTAAGGGCCTAATAAACACAAGCTATTAAGACTTAATCAAACTTCAAACCTCTCCTCGGGGTCACCTCCAAGGGTCCTTGGGTGCCTGGTACAAGACCAGCCCCTATCCTCGGGTCCGAGTTTGTAGAGAGAGGAGTCAAGAATGACTTAGCCAAAATAACAAGAGTACCTTGAACGTCGCGCAGCGTATCATGCAGACCGTCGACCGGATTAAGCTGAGAATTTCCTATATCGAAGCTCGCTCCAAGAGCTTTAAAATAAGCCAAGTTGCCTCGCGAAAAGTTCTGCCATCACGGAGTTATGGCTCGGACAGCGTTTGCCTAGCGTTGGAGTGCTAGCGTACTAGCGTTGACTCGGGTAGCATTCCGCCGTCGTACCGTGTAGAAACGAAATTCCAGGAAGGGAGGAATTTGCTTGAATCAAATTGACTATATTCAGGTACAAACAGAGAAGTAATAAAGAGCTCTAGCTAGCAAGGACCTTGGGAATCAACCTGGGAACAACCAGGGATGATCCCAAATAATTCCAAGCAACAGAACCAACCTGGCTGGACAAAACAGCAGGTGGTAGGTTGGTAAACAACCTCTGGTTCTGTTTTTTCAACCTGGGAACACAACAACCAGGTTCAGCTCCTAAAAACTGAACCTGTTTTGTCTTTGCCCAACCAGCCAAATGCTGGTTCCGCTGGTTTCCCCTGGCCCTGTAGCATGCAGATATAGACAAACAACATCCAACCTTCACCTAAATTGTACCTCTATAATGCCTGCCCTGCTACACTATAGTTAACCAAACAAAACAGTACAATTTCGAGTTGGATAGAACTGAATCTGCGCAATCAAGTAAGTTGAACCGCAAAGCTTCCATCTTGGGTTCCTTTGCGAGCTCGTCCTTTCTGCTTGTACTGTTCATAGCGCGTACAATGTTGTGCCGAAGCGCACATTGCGCGAGTACCTGCAAATGCATCAAGCGAAAATTGCGAAAGAAAACAAACACACGAACATTCCATCCATACCCAAATCCATTCGCACACGCATACTCGTACAAACAGACGGTAGGATGCCGTGCAATGTGAATTTGCACCCAACACACTCCCCCTCAGCCTGCCGGCTGCATCCCCATCATTCCATACTAGTTCATGCTCATTCCACTCATGCGCACACAACGCCAATGAGGCTCATCCGCAAGCCTCTTGGTGAGGAAGTCTGCTGGCTGCTGGTGAGTCTTGATGTAGATCGGATTCACCGTCCCCCTCTTCAGCTCCGTACGCAGCCAGTGCCACTTGATACGGTTGTGCTTGTTCAGCCCATGAAGCACAGCGTTCCTGGCCATCCCAAGAGCTCCCTTGCTATCACAAAACAGCGGCGTAGCAACCTTCTGCTCCTGGCCAATCTCCTCTAACAGCCTCCTCAGCCAAATCACCTCCTTCACCCCGTGAAACATTGCCATGTACTCTGACTCCACGGAAGAGAGTGCCGTCTCCGTCTGCTTCTTTGACCTCCAACTAACAGGTCCTCCCCCAACTACACAGATGTATCCTCCCACAAATGAGGAATCCTCCTTCTCAGAAGCCCACGTAGCATCAGTAAAGCAAGTGAGAAACAGCTTGCCTTCTCCAAGCCTCTCCCCCTTCTCTTTCAGCATCTCAACCCCTTTCTGCTTCACCCGTGCAGATGCGGAGTATTGAACTCCAATGCTTGGGTGAGAGGTAAGATACTTCACCATACGCTCAGCTGCATCCACCTGCTCCTTTGATGGATTCTGCACCACCCTAGCCAGCTGCCCAACCGAGAAAGAGATGTCGGGCCTCGTGTGAACTGCTGCATACAAGAGGCTGCCCACCAAGGACTGAAATTTCTGCTGCTCCTCGGCTTCAACCCCTTCATCCTCTGCAGCCTTCACAAGCTTGAATTCTGCTGGCAGGGGAGTTGCAACCTTGCGCTCATTCTCAATCCCATACTTCTCCCCCAGCTCCTTGATGAACTTCTCCTGGTGCAGCTTCAACCACCTGTGATCTGGATCCCTCTCCACGTGCATCACGAGGTAATACTTAACCTCCCCAAGGTTCTTGCACTTGAAGTTCTCCATCTGCTGCTGCTGCACATTCTGGATCTCTTTCATGCTGCTGCTAAAGAGAAGAGTGTCGTCCACGTAGACCAGAAACAGCACCAGCTTCTCCCCCTCCCCTTTGAGAAAGAGGCTCTCATCACAGCTGCTGGTCCTGAATCCCATCTCCTCTAAAACAGCTGCCAACTTCTGGTACCAGCAGCATGGCGCCTGCTTCAAGCCATAGATGGACTTTTTCAGCTTGCACACCCTGCCTCTACCATCCTCATGCCCAAACGGCTGCGTCATGTACACATCCGCCCCTAAAGTCCCATTGAGGAATACCGTTGATATATCCGTCTGAATGATGAATTTCCCACTAACGGTTGCATCTGTCAACAAGACACGGAGGGTAGGGGGTTTGGCAGTGGGAGCAAAAATCTCATTGAAGTCCTGCTTCTCCTTCTGCATAAACCCCTTAGCCACCAGCCTACTCTTGTAGATGGTGACCTGTCCCTTGTCATCGGTCTTGATCCTTAGCACCCACTTGCACTGTACAGCTTTCTTCCCATCGGGCAGCACCACCAGATCCCATGTCCCATTCTCTAGCAGGCTCTGGTACTCAGCATCCCTAGAAACCAGCCACTTCTCCCTATCTGGTCCATCTAATGTCTCCTCCATGCTATCTGGTTCCCAAGCTGCTGCTCTGCTACATCAGCTCCTGCAGTCAGCTTCTTAGTAGCCATACAGGTACGTCCCGGCCTGGAGACGGGTGTCTCCCATCCCTTCATAACGACACCCTTCGGCTTCTTAGTTTTCCCCTGCTGCTGCTCTCCCCCCTCGGATCCAGCAGCTCCAGTAGTGCTAGTCTCCACATCATTTTCTCCACCAGCAGGTGCCTCCTGTACCATCTTTCCATCACCACCCTCTGCAGCTGCCTCCTCTCCCTCCTCCCACACACTAGGAGTCAGGTCCAGCTGCATGGTGATCTGCTCCATCTGCTGGGACACCCTCGCCTCCGGCTGTTTCTCTCAGCTCCCAAACATCATGCCCTCAACAAACTTCACATCCCGGCTGTCAAACAACACACCCTTGGATGGTTCCCACAGCAGCCATCCCTTGCTCTCAGCAGCCAGCCCCAAATGCACACACCAGATTGCACTTGCCCCCAACTTACTGCGGTATGTCTTGGGGACGTGGGCGACTGCCATGCAACCGAACACCCTAAGCATGTCCAACGGCACCCACGAGTCATCCCCAACCTTTGTGAGTACCCTGTTCCTAGAGACGGTAGCGTGCCGAACAGCATGGGGCCACATCAAGTTGCCCAGCCCAGATTCTATGAGCAGCGCCCTAGCTGTCTCCAGAATTGTCCGGTTCGCCCGTTCTGCTACACCGTTGGACTGTGGGGTGTAAGCCGAGGTCAGCTCCCTCTGGATGCCCTGCTTCTTGAGCCAAGCCGTCATCTCAGCTCCAAGGAACTCACCACCCTGATCTGTCCTAATCAGCTTCATCACACACTCCGCTTGCTTCCCACGAATGGCAGCCATTCTTCCCGTATCGTAGAGGCAGCGTGGTCATTCTGCTTCTGTGGATATGCCCACATAAGCCTGCTCCAATCATCCACTATGGTCAGAAAGTACCGCTCCCCCTTGTGCCCCTCAACCGGCAGCGGCCCCACCAAGTCCATGTGGACCAACTGTAAAGGCTTCTTGCTCCTGCCAGTCACACTATGGAAGGGGAAACGGGTAAACTTTGAGAGCAAACAGATTTCACAATTCTCATCAGGTGGCTGTCCGTTCAGCTTCAGACCGTTAACGGCTCCATCTTTCTCCAACTGCTTCAACAAGGGCATTGCCACATGCCCCAAGCGTCGGTGTGCCGTTGCCCAATCCGTCTCCCCAGATCTGGCCGATATTTTCACACCAACCCCTCCAACGGCGTTGCACCCCCCCTGGGATGCAGACCCCTCTCCAGCCTGCCCCCCACCGTGCCACGCCAACGCCGGCAGCTGGCACATGGATCTGTACACGTCCTTGTTCTCGTGCAGATCCCAAAGCACCCGATTGCCCAGCTGCCCCTTGTACGTGCGTGCCCCATCCGTGCTAGTGCTCACCCCAGCCTTGCCAAGCTTACGGAGGGAGATAAGGTTGGCCTTGAGATCAGGAACGAGGAGAACGTCGTGCAGCACCACCGGCTTGCCATCCGCTCAATTAAATGCAGCTCGTCCCGCACCAGCCACCTTCAGCGCGTGTCCAGAGGCAGAGCACACCTCATTGATCGGTGCAGCGCGTACGTCCTCCAGCAGGTCCTTGCGCGGCGTCATCGTCCAAGCAGCGCCCGTGTCCAACACCCAATAGTTCAGGGGGTGCAGCTCTGCTCCAACCTTGGCAGAGGCGTCTCCTTGCCCCCTCTGCTCTCCAATATGGAAGAACTGGCCCGCGGTGCGCTCCTTCTTCTTCTCCGCACCGCCGTTGCTCTTCGGGTTGTTGTCGGACGAATCGGCGACCATGCTCGCGCCGTTTTTCTGGTTCCTCCGCGCGCCGCCATCCTGGTGACGATTCTGGGGGGTCCATCCATCGGGTTTCTTATAGCACAAAAACCAGGGGTGCCCCTCCTTCTCACAATACCAGCAACTCCCTTTCATTTTGCCACCAGCACCCGACTTGCCCCCACGTCCAAATTTCGCACCGTGACCCCAACCGGTACCTCCTTGTTGGTCGTTGGAGTCGTTGTCCTTCTTTGCACCACGTCCAGCACCACCGAAGCCTCGTCCTCTGCCACGTCGGCTCCCTTGCATCCCATAGCCGCTGCTGCCGTCGTCTCCACCCTTTAGTTGGCGGCGACGGAAGTCCTCCTCCAGAATCTTCGTCCGCACCCACTCGAGTGTCCACAAGCTCTGGTTCTGCGGCAGGCTCAATCCGCTCGTGAATTGAAGCCAGGATTCCGGCAGCAGCGATAGCATCCTCAAGCACTTGGTCTGCTCCGGGAGGTGATTCCCGCGGTCGCCATTTTCGCGTACAGGTCGCGCATCTTGTCCAGGACAGGTTGCACCGGCTCTCCCTCGCTCAGGCGCAACGCGGACAGCTCCCTCTCCAGTATCAACGTTGCAACAACGGAAGTTGGGGCGTGCAGCTCCTTCAACACGGTCCACGCCTTTGGACCGCACTCAACCTCCGGTAGCAGGTGCATGACGTGGTGACGCTGGTTCAGCTCCAAACTCTGCGACATCAAATAGTAGCCACCCGAGGAGCGCTCGTTCGAATCTTCCTGCAGCGCGGGGTCACTCGGTCTAGGCTCCTCCCCAATCATTAGTTTCAGCAAACCGATCTGACGGAAATATAGTTGCATTTTCCAGGCCCAATCATCATAGCCTTCACTATTGAACTTCTCGACGGTGAAGTTCTTCAGCACCTCCTTGACCAGCGAGCCCTGATTAGTTTGCGCTCCCCTTGGCGCTGAAACACCAGAATCTTGGCTGCCGCTACGATCTTGGGCTGAAGATTCACCAGCTCCCGTCGAGGTGTTGCCCGGCATAGCTACCTAAAACGAGGATCACTATAGCGCAGCTCTGATACCAGCTTGTTGGTGTAAGGGCCTAATAAACTCAAGCTATTAAGACTTAATCAAACTTAAAACCTCTCCTCGGGGTCAAAATGACAAGAGTACCTTGAACGTCGCGAAGCGTATCATGCAGACCGTCGACCAGATTAAGCAGAGAATTTCCTATATCGAAGCTCGCTCCAAGAGCTTTAAATTAAGCCAAGTTGCCTCGCGAAAAGTTCTGCCATTACGGAGTTATGGCTCGGATAGCGTTTGCCTAGCGTTGGAGTGCTAGCGTACTAGCGTTGACTCGGGTAGCATTTCGCCGTCGTACCGTGTAGAAACGAAATTCCAGGAAGGGAGGAATTTGCTTGAATCAAATTGACTATATTCGGGTACAAACAGAGAAGGAATAAATAGCTCTAGCTAGCAAGGACCTTGGGAATCAACCTGGGAACAACCAGGGATGATCCCAAATAATTCCAAGCAACAGAACCAACCTGGCTGGACAAAACAGCAGGTGGTAGGTTGGTAAACAACCTCTGGTTCTGTTTTTCCAACCTGGGAACACAACAACCAGGTTCAGGTCCTAAAAACAGAACCTGTTTTGTCTTTGCCCAACCAGCCAAATGCTGGTTCCGCTGGTTTCCCCTGGTCCTGTAGCATGCAGATACAGACAAACAACATCCAACCTTCACCTAAATTGTACCTCTATAGTGCCTGCCCTGCTACACTATAGTCAACCAAACAAAACAGTACAATTTCGAGTTTGATAGAACTGAATCTGCGCAATCAAGTAAGTTGAACCGCAAAGCTTCCATCTTGGGTTCCTTTGCGAGCTCGTCCTTTCTGCTTGTACTGTTCATAGCGCGTACAATGTTGTGCCGAAGCGCACATTGCGCGAGTACCTGCAAATGCATCAAGCGAAAATTGCGAAAGAAAACAAACACACGAACATTCCATCCATACCCAAATGCATTCGCACACGCATACTCGTACAAACAGACGGCAGGATGCCATGCAATGTGAATTTGCACCCAACAAGTTTCTCACCAAGAAACCCCCCTCCCCCCCCCCCCCCATGTACATCACGCTCTACTTCATAGTCACCCGCCTCCATGACTTTCTCACTGCAGTCAGGGAGTTTCTCCTAGCACTTGACCCCACCGACCTCACTGTCGACCTGCTCAAGAAGCACCTCCTAGCCGCTGAAACTAGCATAGTCACTGTAGGCGCTTCTCGTGGCACTTCTCGCACCTCCTTCTTTGAGAGGTGTTTGCCCTCCCCTCTTCTCCCCTCAATCGCCTCTGCTCCAGCTGTTGACTACCTTCATGCTGAGGAGGTAGGGGCCGCGTCTGCCCCTAGTGGGAGGCAACGCAGCGGCAGGGGCAGGGGAGGCAGGAGCGGTGGGGGTGGCAGAGGTGGAGGCGGTGGTGGGGGCGGTGGAGGCGGTGGAGGGGGTGGCGGCGGAGGAGGTAGTGGTGGTGGGGGCGGAGGGGCAGGTGGCGGCGGTGGTGGCGGCAGTGGAAGTGGTGGAGGCAGCGGTGGTGGCGGCGGTAGTGGCGGCAGTGGTGGTGGAGGCGGCGGCAGTGGGGGCGGCAGGGGTGGCACCAGCTAGAGGGGAGGCCTTGGAGGTGGCCTGCGGCAGCAGCAGCGTCAGCCCCTTTCGTCTCAGGAGCTCCGTCAGTGGTTTGCTCAGCGTGGGGCGGCAGGGGGTAGTGGTCCCTACCCGTATGTCATTCGCACAGGTGACCGCACTGGTCAGACATGCGGGAGGCCTCACACTCAGCACTGCTGCTTCGACCGTCTTCCCGACGCCTTTCGCGCAGAGTTTCCTGATGCACCTGAGCTCCCCAACTGGGCGGAGCTGCTTAGGCAGAATGTTGATATCTTTGCTCTAGACTTAAATGCTATCCTATCTGCCATGTATGCATTGACTGTTAGAGCTGAGGGTGACTGTTACCTGTGTATGCCGCCAGGCCCAGGTATAGAGGCTGCTGCCCTAGGTGCTGGTGAGTCTGCTCTCTCTGGTACTGCGTCTGCTGCGGCCCTTCACACCTTCACGCTTGACTCAGGTGCTTCCCGCTGTTACTTTCACGACAGTACCACAGTCACACCGCTCTCTACACCTGTTGCTATCTCTTTGGCTGACCCCTCTGGGGGACCAGTCCTTGCACGTTCCTCTACTGTTCTGCCCTGTCCGGCGGTTCCGTCTGGGTCACTGTCAGGTCTCCACCTCCCCTCGTTCTCTACGAACTTGGTGAGCACTGCTATCCTCCAGGATGCGGGGGTTGACACCTTCACCCCTGAACGGCAGCGCGTGGCGATCTGTACGTGCTCCCGGACCAGTCGCCACCTGGCCACGTTCACCCGTCGGCCTGGGTCGAGTCTGTACACACTCACTATTGCGCCTCCTCAGGTAGCTGCGTCAGCGTGTGCATCAGGTCAGCTTGCTGCCCCCTACTCGTGCCGCGCTCTGTCGCACCAGACGCTCCTTTGGCACCACCGCCTTGGTCACCCCTATGTGGCACGCCTTCGTGGCATGCACTCCCGTCTCCTTGTCTCTGGTCTTCCCAGGTCTCTGCCTCCCCTCCCACCCTCGCCTGCCCCTCCTTGCCCTCCCTGTGTCGAGGGGCGGCAGCGCGCCGCTCCTCACTCCTCCTCGTTCCCCCCGACAGAGGCTCCCCTGCAGACTCTCCACCTGGACGTGTGGGGCCCAGCCTGCTCCGTGGACAGGGCCACGAGCGGTACTTTCTGCTAGTTGTCGACGACTACTCGCGTAACACCACGGTCGTGCCGCAAGGGGGAGGTCCCTGATGTTCTGATCCCTTGGATCCGCGCTGTTCGTCTCTAGCTCCGCGAGCGGTTCGAGACGGACCTTCCATCCTGCGTGTGCACTCTGACAGAGGTGGTGAGTTTTCCTCCGACCTCTTGCGGGCCTTCTGTCATGCGGAGGGCATTCTCCAGACGTTCACGCTTCCGGCCTCTCCGCAGCAGAATGGGGTTGTTGAGCGCCGCATTGGCTAAGTCATGGAGATCGCTCGTACCTCCATAATCCATGCGGCTGCCCCCCATTTTCTGTGACCGTTTGCCGTCCAGTACGTTGCGCATCAGCTCAACCTCTGGCCCCGTGTCTCCTTGCTGGAGACCTCGCCCACACTGCGTTGGACGGGGGAGGTTGGCAATGCGTCGGTGTTCCGGGTCTGGGGATGTTGAGCCTTTGTCCGCGATACGTCCGCGGACAAGCTCTCCTCCCGCGCCGTTCCCTGTATCTTCCTTGGCTTTGTCCCTAACGCGCCTGGCTGGCAGATTTACCACCCCACTTCGCGCCGTGTCCTGCCCTCTCAGGACGTCACGTTTGACGAGTCGGTTCCCTTTTACCGTCTCTTCCCCTACCGCACTGCCCCTCTCCCTCCCCCGCCGCTCTTCATCGCACCAGGTCCTCCTCCGGTAGACCCAGCTCCTCAGGGTCCTGCTCCCTCAGGTGTGTCCCAGGTAGACCTTGTCGAGCCTGTCGAGGTAGCTGTCGACTCTGGTGCTGCTAGGGGTGCTGCGCCTGCGGGTGCGGGGCCTGGGAGTGCTGAGCTTGAGCGTGCTGAGCCTGGGGTTGCTGAGTCTGAGGGTGCGGGGCCTGGGGGTGCTGAGCCTGAGCGTGCGGAGCTTGGGGGTGCTGAGCCTGGGGGTGCTGAGCCTGGGGGTGCTGAGCTTGGGGGTGCTGAGCCTGAGTGTGCGGAGCCTGGGGGTGCTGAGCCTGGGGGTGCTGAGCCTTAGCGTGCTGCGCCTGGGGGTGCTGAGCCTGTGTGTGCTGAGCCTGGAGGCCCTTCGGGTGTCCTGTCACGTCCGTAGTCTCTCTCTCCCCTTCAGCTGCGCGAGTGGTTTGCTCAGCGCTGGAGCCTCAGGAGTGGTGCAGCTGGAGCTCGAGCTGCTGGAGGTGCTGGAGCCGCTAGTCCCGAAGGTGCTCGTACTGGAGGTACTGGAGCTGTTGGGGCTGGAGGTACTGCTGGAGCCACTGGAGGTGCTACTGGAGCTGGAGCTGCTGGAGGTACTAGAGCTGCTGGAGCTGGAGGTGCTAATGGTGCTGGAGCTGCTGGAGGTGGTGGAGCAGGAGCTGCTGGAGGTTCTGGAGCTGCTGGAGCCGGAGGTGCTTCTAGAGCTGGAGCTGGAGTTGCTGCTGGAGCTAGCGCTGTTGGAGGTCCTGGTGCTGTCAGTGCTGGTGCTGGAGGTGCTGTGCGACCGCGACCGTACTTCGTTCCACTGCTTCAGCAGGTTCTTGGTCTCCCGCCTTCTGCTTACCTTGCTCCTCCCTTCCTGTGTCCACCACCTGACCAGTCCCAGCCACAGCTACTACCAGCCTCCCTGCTGCTTGCTCCTTCTCCTTACACTGAGCAGCCCGGAGGTCTTACTGAGCGTCGTGAGCCTGCGTCTCGTCCTGCGTCGCCTGATCGCGCTGGTCGCACTGGTCGTCATGTTCTGCGTCTGCGTCCTCCTCCTGTCCCCGGCATGCACCAGATGGCACTTCGTCCTTCCTCTGTTCAACTGCATGTCCCTCTGCTGTCTCCCCTGCGTCCTCCCTTGCTGATGGTCCGGACCCAGAGTCTGACTCCCTTCGTGCTGCTAGTCCTACTGTCACGCGTCTCCTGGCCATTCTTGTCACTGACCCTTCCTTTGAGTCCACTGCTTTGTCTGCCTTAGTTGCTGAGCTTGTCGACTTTGCTACTCGCTGTTGTCTAGACTAAGCCGCTAGCCTTGTTGCTGAGTCAGAGTCTGTCTGTCCTCCGTCCGTCGGGGGTGAGTGTGCTCTTGGCACGGACGTCCTTGAGGATAGGCAGGAGGACTTTGAATGCTTTGCCACTGCTGTACCTCATCTCGTGTCCATACTGATTGCACCTGAGGGAGACCTGGATGCACCAGACATCCCGACCCCGCGCTCTTACGCAGAGGCGATAGAGGGTCCCTACTCCTCTCAGTGGCAGTCAGCCATGGACGCAGAGATGGCATCCTGGAAGTCCACAAGCACTTACGTCGACGAAGTTCCCCCACCTGGGGCGAACATCGTCAGTGGCATGTGGATTTTCAGGGTGAAGCGGCCGCCGGGTTCTCCGCCTGTCTTCAAGGCGCGTTACGTTGCACGAGGCTTCAGTCAGCGACATGGAGTTGGCTTCTTCATACCTTCTCCCCTACCCTGAAGATGACCACTCTTCGGGTGCTGCTGCACGTCGCCGTTCAGCGTGACTACGAGCTTCACTCTCTTGACTTCAGCACTGCTTTCCTACAGGGCAGCCTGCACGAGGAGATCTGGCTGCGCCGCCCACCTGGTTTCACTGGGTCGTTTCCTGCAGGTACCCAGTGGAACCTCCGGCAGCCAGTCTACGGTCTCCGCCAGGCGCCTCGCGAGTGGCACGACACACTGAGGAGGACTCTTGCGGCTCTTAGGTTTGCTCTTTCTACTGCAGACCCGTCGCTGTTTCTACGCACTGACACTTCGATGCCACCGTTCTACATCCTCGTGTACGTCGACGACTTGGTCTTTGCCACTGCTGACATTGCTAGACTGGCCCACGTGAAGTCGGAGCTGCAGAAGAGACACACGTGCACAGACCTGGGTGAGCTGCGTAGCTAACTTGGCTTGCATATCACCCAGGACAGAGCACGCCGCACCATCACCCTGACTCAGTCACACATGGTGCAGCAGGTCCTTCAGCGCTTCGACTTCCAGTACTCCTCGCCACAGTCCTCTCCTCTGCCTACCGGCCACTCGCTTTCAGCTCTGCCTTCGGATGAGTCCGTAGAGCCGAGTGGCCCGTATCCAGAGCTTGTGGGCTGCCACATGTACCTGATGACCTGCACTCGACCTGACCTTGCTTACCCTCTTAGCATCCTGGCACGCTACGTTGTGCCCGGGAGACACGACCAGAGCACTTGAAGGCCGCTAAGAGGGTGATGCGCTACTTGTGCAGTACGTCGGGCATGGGGCTCGTGCTTGGAGGACGGAGTCGAGTTGTCCTCACTGGTCGCGCAGACGCTTCTTGGGTTGACGACTTGGCTATGCAGCGGTCGTCACAGGGTTACACCTTCAGCCTTGGCTCCGGTTCTGTTTCGTGGCGGTCTACCCGCTCGTCTTCTGTTCTCAGCTCCAGTTGTGAGGCTGAGATTTACGCAGGGGCCATGGCTTCACAGTAGTTACGCTGGCTCACCTACCTGCTGACCGACTTGGGAAAGCCGCCTCGTTCTCCTCCAGTTCTGTACGTCGACAACAAGGCCATGATTGCCTTGTGTCAGGAGCATAGACTGGAGCACAGAACGAAGCACATAGCTCTGCGCTACTTCTTTGCTCGAGAGTTGCAGCAGCGTGGTCAGCTTTGTCTTGTGTACGTGGCCTCTCAGGCCGACACTGCTGATATCTTCACCAAGGCACTTCCGCCTTGTATCATCAGCGTTTCTGTACTGTGCTAGGCCTTGTGCCTACTTGGCCTCACTTGCTCACTTCTTGAGTTTGCCTTTACTGCAATCTATATACTTATGCCTGCATGCTTACACTTGCTAGGTTATAATCACTGTACTGCTTGTTCTCCTTTATATATAACTCTGCATGTGAACTGGCCTTGTGGCCATTTGCTTGTGCTCAGAATGTATGGTGACTTCGTGATCCACCCTGTGCGTGCTTCGCCTTTGTTGACTGGTCTTGTGACCTCTTGTTCTCCCCCACTTTGCTTACGGGGGTGTGTCAAACATATATGCTGCTTATTGTGTAGGCTGTAGTGGGGTAGCCCATATGGGTTACAACTCAAATTAGGGTTTGCTACTTGTACCCATCCTACTGCTAGTTCATCCATTCATGTTCGTTATTCTGACACTAGTATCACTCATATGGCTGAGTAACGTTTTTACTTTTAATAACGCAATAATTCAAGTGGCTAAGTTACGCACTCACTCTTAGTACTTATCATATGGCTATGTAACGCAGTTACTCTTAGTACCATTCATACGACTAAGTAACGCACGTACTTTTAGTACCATTCAAATGGTTAAGAAACGCATTTTTTCTAGTACCACTCATATGTCTAAGGTACGCATATGCTCTTAGTACGACTCATACGGCTAAGTAACGCACTTACTCTTAGTACCACACATACGCCAAGTAACCCACTTTTTCCTAGTACCATCCATATGACTAAGTAACAGACTTACTCTTAGTACCACTCATCCCTAAGTAACGCAACTTTTTCCTAGTACCAATCATATGGCTAAATAATGCGCATACATTTATTGTATCAATCGTATCACTAAGTAACGCACTCACTCTTTCTACCACTTATATCGTAAAGTAGCGCACTTGCTCTTAGCACCACTCATATGGCTATGTAACGCACAAAATCTTATTAACATTCATACATCCAGGTAACGCGCTTAATCTTCAAACAACTTATATGGCTAAAAAAACGCACTTACTCCCACAACCACTCATACAGCTAAGCAACGCACTTTTATCTAGTACCACTCATGACTGGATAACGCAGTTACTCTTAATACCATTCACTTAACGCAGCTAAGTACCGAACTTAATTTTAGTACCACTCGTATCACTAAGTAACGCACGTACTCTTAGTACCACTCATATAGATAACGCACGTACAATTAATATCACCCATATGGCTAAGAAAGGCACCTACTATTAGTACCACTCATATGGCTAAGTAACGCACATACTGCTAAAATCATTGATATGGCAAAGTAATGCACTTACTCTTAGTACCACTCATATGGGTAAGTAATGCACTCACTCTTAGTACCGCTCATGTCACTAGGTAACGCACATATTTTTAGTACCACTCATAGAGCTAATAAAGCATTTATTCATAGTACCACTCATATGGCTAAGTAATGTACTTACTCTTACTTTACTTGTATCGCTAGCTAACGCACTTGCACTTAGTACTACTCATAGATCTAAATAAGTAGCATACTCGTATTACCATTTGTAAGTCTATGTAACGCACATACTTTTTGTACCACTCATATGGCTAAGAAATGCACATACTTTTAGAACCACTCATATCGCTGAGTAACGCACATACTCATAGTACCACTCATGTGGCTAAGTAACGCACTTACACTTAATACCACCTTTTACAAATAAGTATCGCACTTACTCTTATTACCACTCATGTGGCTAAGAGACGCACTTACTCTGAGTACCACTCATACATCTAAGAAACGCGCTTACTAGTAGAACCACTTATGTGGCTAAGTAACGCACTTACTCGTAGTACCACTCATAGCTAAGTAATGCATGCACTCTTAGTACTACTCATATGGCTTAGTTCTCTTACTCCACTTGTATCACTAAGTTACGCACCTACTCTTAGTTCCACTCGTATCGCTAAGTGACGCACTTAATCTTAGTACCACTCATACAGCTCAGTAACTCGCTTACTCTTACTACCACTCGTATGGCTAAGTAGCGCACGTACTCTTAGTTCCACTGGTATGGCTAAGTAACGCACTTACTCTTAGTACCACTCATACGGCTAAGTAACGAACTTACTCTTAGTACCACTCAAATGGCTAGGTGACGCACTTACCTTTAGTGCCACTCATATGGTTAAGTAACGCACTTACTCTTTGTACCACTCGTATGGCTAAGTAACACACGCGCTGTTAGTACACTCATATGGTTTAATAACGCATTTACTCATAGTACCACTCATACGATGCTAAGGAAGATCCTCAGTACGACGTAGCTGCTTACCGTTCTGTACGTCTCGTCGTAGTCGGCGCCATACTCCTGCGTGAAGCCCATCACGGCCAGCCTCGCCTTCTCCCGAGCGACTGTGTCGTCTACATGGTACTTGGTCATCAGAACCCACTGGTTCTTCATGACGTTCGCACCTCGTGGGTGTTCGACCAGCTCCCAGGTGCCCATGCTGACGAGGCTGCGAATCTCCTCGTCCATCGCGGCCTTCACCGCCTTACCCTTCCAGCTCGCCAACGCCTCATTCACCATCGTCGTTGCGATATCCCAACAGTGTTCAGGGTCGGCGTATATATATGGGTCGAGCACTAGCAGGTCGACGTCGTCGTACAACAAGTCGTTGTCGACCTTGTCGTACATCGTTGTGTATGTAGCGTGAGGCAGGTGTGCTAGGTCTGTTGGGTGCAAATTCACATTGCACGACATCCTGCCGTCTGTTTGTATGAGTATGCGTGTGCGAATGCATTTGAGTGTGAATGGAATGTTCGTGTGTTTGTTTGCTTTCGCTATTTTCGCTTGATGCATTTGCAGGTACTCGCGCATTGTGCGCTTCGGCACAACATTGTACGCGCTATGAACAGTACAAGCAGAAAGGACGAGCTTGCAAAGGAACCAAAGATGGAAGCTTTGCGGTTCAACTTACTTGATTGCGCAGATTCAGTTCTATCCAACTCGAAATTGTACTGTTTTGTTTGGATGACTATAGTGTAGCAGGGCAGGCACTATAGAGGTACAATTTAGGTGAAGGTTGGATGTTGTTTGTCTGTATCTGCATGCTACAGGGCCAGGGGAAACCAGCGGAACCAGCATTTGGCTGGTTGGGCAAAGACAAAACAGGTTCTGTTTTTAGGACCTGAACCTGGTTGTTGTTTTCCCAGGTTGGAAAAACAGAACCAGAGGTTGTTTACCAGCCTACCACCTGCTGTTTTGTCCAGCCAGGTTGGTTCTGTTGCTTGGAATTATTTGGGATCATCCCTGGTTGTTCCCAGGTTGATTCCCAAGGTCCTTGCTAGCTAGAGCTATTTATTCCTTCTCTGTTTGTACCTGAACATAGTGAAATTGATTCAAGCGAATTCCTTCCTTGCTGGAATTTCGTTTCTACGCGGTGCGACGGCGGAATGCTACCTGAGTCAACGCTATTACGCTAGCACTCCAACGCTAGGCAAACGCTGTCCGAGCCATAACTCCATAATGGCAGAACTTTTCGCGAGGCAACTTGGTTCATTTTAAAGCTCTTGGAGCGAGCTTTGATATAGGAAATTCTCAGCTTAATCCGATCAACGGTCTGCACGATACGCTGCGCGACGTTCAAGGTACTCTTGCTGTTTTGACTAAGTCCCTCTTGATCCCTCTCTCTACAAACTCGGACCCGAGGATAGGGGCTGGTCTTGTACCAGGCACCCAAGGACCCTTGGAGGTGACCCCGAGGAGAGGTTTTAAGTTTGATAAAGTCTTAATAGCTTGAGTTTACTAGGCCCTTACACCAACAAGCTGGTATCAGAGCTGCGTTATAGTGATCCTCGATATAGGTAGCTATGGCGGGCAACACCTCGACGGGAGCTGGTGAATCTTCAGCCCAAGATCGTAGCGGCAGCCAGGATTCTGGTGTTTCAGCGCCAAGGGGAGCGCGAACAAACCAGGGCTCGCTGGTCAAGGAGGTGCTGAAAAACTTCACCGTCGAGAAGTTCAATGGTGAGGGCTATGATGATTGGGCCTGGAAAATGCTACTATATTTCAGTCAGATTGGGTTGCTGAAACTAATGATTGGGGAGGAGCCTAGACCGAGTGACCCCGCGCTGCAGGAAGATTGGGACGAGCGCTCCTCGGCTGGCTACTATTTGATGTCGCAGAGTTTGGAGCTGAACCAGCGTCACCACGTCATGCACCTGCTGCCGGAGGTTGAGTGTGGTCCGAAGGTGTGGACCGTGTTGAAGGAGCTGCACGCCCCGACCTCCGTTGTTGCAACATTGATGCTGGAGAGGGAGCTGTCCGCGTTGCGCCTGAGCAAGGGAGAGCCGGTGCAACCTGTCCTGGACAAGATGCGCGACCTCTATGCAAAGTTGGCGACCGCGGGAATCACCTACCCGGAGCAGACCAAGTGTTTGAAGATGCTCTCGCTGCTGCCGGAATCGTGGCTTCAATTCACGAGCGGATTGAGCCTGCCGCAGAACCAGAGCTCGTGGACACTCGAGTGGGTGCGGACAAAGATTCTGGAGGAGGACTTCCGTCGCCGCCAACTGAGGGGTGGAGACGACGGCAGCAGCGGCTATGGGATGCAAGGGAGCCGACGTGGCAGAGGACGTGGCTTCGGTGGTGCTGGACGCGGTGCAAAGAAGGACGACGACTCCAACGACCAACAAGGAGGTACCGGTTGGGGTCGCATTGCGAAATCTGGACGCGGGGGCAAGTCGGGTGCTGGTGGCAAAATGAAAGGGAGTTGCTGGTATTGTGAGAAGGAGGGGCACCCCTGGTTTTTGTGCTATAAGAAACCCGATGGATGGACCCCCCAGAATCGTCACCAGGATGGCGGCGCGCGGAGGAACCAGAAAAACGGCGCGAGCATGGTCGCCGATTCGTCCGACAACAACCCGAAGAGTAACGGCGGTGCGGAAAAGAAGAAGGAGCGCACCGCGGGCCAGTTCTTCCATGTTGGAGAGCAGGAGGAGTAGGGGGAGCAAGGAGACGCCTCTGCCAAGGTTGGAGCAGAGCTGCACCTGCTGGATTATAGGGTGTTGGACACGGGCGCTGCTTGGACGATGACGCCGCGCAAGGACCTGCTGGACCACGTACGCGCTGCACCGATCAACGAGGTGTGCTCCGCCTCTGGACACGCGCTGAAGGTGGCTGGTGCGGGACGAGCTGCGTTTAAGGGAGTGGATGGCAAGCTGGTGGTGCTGCACGACGTTCTCCTCGTTCCTGAACTCAAGGCCAACCTCATCTCCCTCCGTAAGCTTGGAAAGGCTGGGGTGAGCACTAGCACGGATGGGGCACGCACTTACAAGGGGCAGCTGGGCAATCGGGTGCTTTGGGATCTGCACGAGAGCACGGACGTGTACAGATCCATGTGGCAGCTGCCGGCGTTGGCGTGGCATGGTGGGGGGCAGGCTGGAGAGGGGTCTGCATCCCAGGGGGAGTGCAATGCCGTTGGAGGGGTTGGTGTGAAAGTGTCGGCCAGATCTGGGGAGACGGATTGGGCAGTGGCACACCGACGCTTGGGGCATGTGGCAATGCCCTTGTTGAAGCAGTTGGAGAAAGATGGAGCCGTTAAGGGTCTGAAGCTGAACGGACAGCCACCTGATGAGAATTGTGAAATCTGTATGCTCTCAAAGTTTACCCGTTTCCCCTTCCATAGTGTGGCTGGCAGGAGCAAGAAGCTGTTGGAGCTGGTCCACATGGACTTGGAGGGGCCGCTGCCGGTTCAGGGACACAAGGGGGAGCGGTACTTTCTGACCATAGTAGATGATTTGAGCAGGCTTATGTGGGCATATCCGCTGAAGCAGAAGGACCATGCCACCTCTACGATACGGGAAGATTGGCTGCCATTCGTAGAGAAGCAAGCAGAGTGTGTGGTGAAGCGGATTAGGACAGATCGGGGTGGTGAGTTCCTTGGAGCTGAGATGACGGCCTGGCTCAAGAAGCAAGGCATCCAGAGGGAGCTGACCACGGCTTACACCCCACAGTCTAACGGTGTAGCAGAACGGGCGAACCGGACAATTCTGGAGACAGCTAGGGCGCTGCTCATAGAATCAGGGCTGGGCAACTTGATGTGGCCCCATGCTGTTCGGCACGCTACCGTCGCTAGGAACAGGGTACTCACAAAGGTTGGGGATGACTCGTGGGTGCCGTTGGAGAGGTGGCTTGGGAGGAAGCCGCCGGTGGACATGCTGAGGGTGTTCGGTTGCATGGCAGTCGCCCACGTCCCCAAGACCTACCGCAGTAAGTTGGGGGCGAGTGCAATCTGGTGTGTGCATTTGGGGCTGGCTGCTGAGAGCAAGGGATGGCTGCTGTGGGAACCTTCCAAGGGTGTGTTGTTTGACAGCAGGGATGTGAAGTTTGTTGAGGGCATGATGTATGGGAGCTGGGAGAAACAGCCGGAGGCCAGGGTGTCCCAGCAGATGGAGCAGATCACCATGCAGCTGGACCTGACTCCTAGTGTGTGGGAGGAGGGAGAGGAGGCAGCTGCAGAGGGTGGTGATGGAAAGAAGGTACAGGAGGCACCTGCTGGTGGAGAAAATGATGTGGAGACTAGCACTAGTGGAGCTGCCGGATCTGAGCGGGGAGAGCAGCAGCAGGGAAAAACTAAGAAGCCGAAGGGTGTCGTTATGAAGGGATGGGAGACACCTGTCTCCAGGCCAGGACGTACCCGTATGGCTACTAAGAAGCTGACTGCAGGAGCTGATGTAGCAGAGCAGCAGCTTGGGACAGAGGAGGCATTGCTGATTCTACCGCATGGCTATGATCTGGATGAGGAGGATGAACCTGCCTACTGTTTTCTTGCCCCTGCACCAGAGGAACCAGCTAGCATGGAGGAGGCATTAGCTGGACCAGATAGGGAGAACTGGCTGGTTTCCAGGGATGCTGAGTACCAGAGCCTGCTAGAGAATGGGACATGGGAGCTGGTGGTGCTGCCTGAGGGGAAGAAAGCCGTACAGTGCAATTGGGTGCTAAGGATCAAGACCGATGACAAGGGACAGGTCACCATCTACAAGAGTAGGCTGGTGGCTAAGGGGTTTATGCAGAAGGAGAAGCGGGACTTCAATGAGATCTTTGCTCCCACTGCCAAACCCCTACCCTCCGTGTCTTGTTGACAGATGCAACCGTTAGTGGGAAATTCATCATTCAGATGGATATATCAACGGCATTCCTCAATGGAATTTTAGAGGAGGATGTGTACATGACGCAGCCCCCTGGGTATGAGGATGGTACAGACAGGGTGTGCAAGCTGAAAAAGTCCATCTACGGATTGAAGCAGGCGCCACGCTGCTGGTACCAGAAGTTGGCAGCTGTTTTAGAGGAGATGGGATTCAGGACCAGCAGCTGTGATGAGAGCCTCTTTCTCAAAGGGGAGGGGGAGAAGCTGGTGCTCTTTCTGGTCTATGTGGACGACATTCTTCTCTTTAGCAGCAGCATGAAGGAGATCCAGAATGTGCAGCAGCAGCTGATGGAAAACTTCAAGTGCAAGAACCTTGGGGAGGTAAAGTACTACCTCGGGATGCATGTGGAGAGGGATCCAGATCACAGGTGGTTGAAGCTGCACCAGGAGAAGCTCATCAAGGAGCTGGGGGAGAAGTACGGGATTGAGAATGAGCGCAAAGTTGCAACTCCCCTGCCAGCAGAATTCAAGCTTGTGAAGGCTGCAGAGGATGAAGGGGTTGAAGCCGAGGAGCAGCAGCAATTTCAGTCCTTGGTGGGCAGCCTCTTGTATGCTGCAGTTCACACAAGGCCCGGCATCTCTTTCTCGGTTGGGCAGCTGGCTAGGGTGGTGCAGAATCCATCAGAGGAGCAGGTGGATGCAGCTGAGCGTGTGGTGAAGTATCTGAACTCTCACCCAAGCATTGGAGTTCAATACTCCGCATCTGCACAGGTGAAGCAGAAAGGGGTTGAGGTGCTGAAAGAGAAGGGGGAGAGGCTTGGAGAAGGCAAGCTCTTTCTCACTTGCTTTACCGATGCTACGTGGGCCTCTGAGAAGGAGGATTCCTCATCTGTGGGAGGATACATCTGTGTAGTTGGGGGAGGACCTGTTAGTTGGAGGTCAAAGAAGTAGACGGAGACGGCACTCTCTTCTGTGGAATCATAGTACATGGCGATGTTCCATGGGGTGAAGGAGGTGATTTGGCTGCGGAGGTAGTTAGGGGAGATTGGCCAGGAGCAGAAGGTTGCTACGCCGCTGTTCTGTGATAGCAAGGGGGCTCTTGGGATGGCCAGGAACGCTGTGCTTCATGGGCTCAATAAGCACATGCGTATCAAGTGGCACTGGCTGCGTAAGGAGGTGAAGAGGGGGACGGTGAATCCGATCTACATCAAGACTCACCAGCAGCCAGCAGACTTCCTCACCAAGAGGCTTGCGGATGAGCCTCATTGGCGTTGTGTGCGCATGAGTGGAATGAGCATGAACTAGTATGGAATGATGGGGATGCAGCCGGCAGGCTGAGGGGGAGTGTGTTGGGTGCAAATTCACATTGCACGACATCCTGCCGTCTGTTTGTATGAGTATGCGTGTGCGAATGCATTTGGGTGTGAATGGAATGTTCGTGTGTTTGTTTGCTTTCGCTATTTTCGCTTGATGCATTTGCAGGTACTCGCGCATTGTGCGCTTCGGCACAACATTGTACGCGCTATGAACAGTACAAGCAGAAAGGACGAGCTTGCAAAGGAACCCAAGATGAAAGCTTTGCGGTTCAACTTACTTGATTGCGCAGATTCAGTTCTATCCAACTCGAAATTGTACTGTTTTGTTTGGATGACTATAGTGTAGCAGGGCAGGCACTATAGAGGTACAATTTAGGTGAAGGTTGGATGTTGTTTGTCTGTATCTGCATGCTACAGGGCCAGGGGAAACCAGCGGAACCAGCATTTGGCTGGTTGGGCAAAGACAAAACAGGTTCTGTTTTTAGGACCTGAACCTGGTTGTTGTTTTCCCAGGTTGGAAAAACAGAACCAGAGGTTGTTTACCAACCTACCACCTGCTGTTTTGTCCAGCCAGGTTGGTTCTGTTGCTTGGAATTATTTGGGATCATCCCTGGTTGTTCCCAGGTTGATTCCCAAGGTCCTTGCTAGCTAGAGCTATTTATTCCTTCTCTGTTTGTACCTGAACATAGTGAAATTGATTCAAGCGAATTCCTTCCTTGCTGGAATTTCGTTTCTACGCGGTGCGACGGCGGAATGCTACCTGAGTCAACGCTAGTACGCTAGCACTCCAACGCTAGGCAAACGCTGTCCGAGCCATAACTTCGTAATGGCAGAACTTTTCGCGAGGCAACTTGGTTCATTTTAAAGCTCTTGGAGCGAGCTTTGATATAGGAAATTCTCAGCTTAATCCGATCGACGGTCTGCACGATACGCTGCGCGACGTTCAAGGTACTCTTGCTGTTTTGACTAAGTCCCTCTTGATCCCTCTCTCTACAAACTCGGACCCGAGGATAGGGGCTGGTCTTGTACCAGGCACCCAAGGACCCTTGGAGGTGACCCCGAGGAGAGGTTTTAAGTTTGATAAAGTCTTAATAGCTTGAGTTTATTAGGCCCTTACACCAACAAGGTCAACCGCTCATGCGACCCTCGAATCCGACATCCTCCTGCACCAAGGTTGACGTCCCGGCTGACTGCTTCCCTGTCGTAGGCTCCCTTGCCGACTGCCCGGCCGTTGACAGCTCCTTCGTTGACTTCATTGTTGGCTGCTCTTCTGTCGTCGGCTTCCCTGCCGACGCCTCCTTCGCCTACTTTACCCAAGTCGGTTGCACCTCCTCTGCCAGCTGCTCCCTTGTCGGTGTCGAATTCTCTCCCACATCAACTTTCTTGACGACACGTTGGCCATCGGTGATGCTCTTGGCCAGCACCATAGCGATGCCCCACTGCTCCCTTCATCACCGCTGGCCGATGTCAATGTCAGCTCATGCAAGTCGGCGACAAGGGGGGGGCGCAGGAGGGGCAGGGGAAGGGCAAGGAGGGCGGACGTCCTCGGCGTCCTCAGCAGCAATCTCACCGACCTCGGTAAGCAAGGGGAGTGTCGCCGTTGAGGTGTCGGTTGGCTGGTTGACCTACGTCCGTTGCATCACTGGCCCATGCTCCGATGTCTACACCTCCAGCGATATCGTCTCATAGAACAACACGTCCGACGTAGAAACCACCCTGTTTTCGGTGAGGTCGAGGAGCTCCCAGCCCTTGCTCTCCTCCGACACACTGAGGTGAAGGCCCCACCTGGCCTTTGGCTTCAGCTTTCCACCGCGCTGCTGCTCGGAACCAGGAATTGCGCCATGCAGCCCCACACACGGGCCAACGACAGGTCAGGCTTTTTGCCGGCGAGCAACTGGTATGCAGCAGTATCGTCCGCACTGACTCCACCACCATCCGCATCTCCCGCTCCGCCATGTCATTCTGCTGCAATGTGTAGGGGAAGGTTTAGTCGTGAATAATCCCCGTTCCGTCCACAAAAGCGGTGAACTCCTTCCCTAGGAACTCTTTCCCTGGTTAGAGTGCCGCATCGACACCGACTTTTTGTCTGCCGCTCAGCCACCAGCAGCCACTTCTCGAACTCCCGCAGCACGTCGAACTTCTTGGCGACCGGCCTCACCTACATGTAGCGAGTCTTGTGGTCCTACAGCAGCAGTGAGTACATGCTGCCATCCCTGGCAGCCACCCGGAACGGCCCGCACATGTCGAGGTGCACGACAGCCAATGCGTCTTCGGCGTCCGAGCCCTTGTCGGGGAAGGCGTGTCGCGTCAGCTTCCCGCCGACGCACGAGACATACCGAGAGTCGGTGCCGACCGACGATTTGATGTCCAAGCCAGTGGCGACCTTGTGCTTCGCCCAGCTTGTGATGGTTTCGACGCCAACGTGTGCAAGTACGGCGTGCCACCGTGCCGGCGTCCACCTCCGTTGTGGCCGTTATCGACCTCACTGAGCAGGGACGGAGGTCGGTGCAGAGGACCAGGCTGGTATACGTTGTCCGACCGAGTACGTCCCCTGCCGCCGAGACGAGCACCATCCCGTCACCATCGTCCTACAGCTTCACGCCGTTCTCCTTTAGCTGGCCGGCTGATCCCCGGGACGTAAAGCACGTCGGGGATGAGCACCTGCTTCCCCGCTTCTCCATGCAGGGAGATAGTGCCTTGGCCCCGTACGTCTTGCAGAGCCCCATTGATGCCTCGCACGTGCTTGACATCGCCGCTCGGCTCCAAGTCGACCAAGGCCTCCGTCGTCTCCATCATGAGCAGCCGATGTCGAGTAGGACTACCGCCAGGTTCACCTTCACAACTGCTGCCACCACTTGGAAGTCCTCACCAGCCTCTGGCGCCAGCGAGACAGTTGGCTCCACGACGCCGACCAGCTAGCACGACCCTCCTTGTCGCCTCGCCCCTTGCCGCCAGAGGAGGAGTTGGCATCCTCCGCCAAAGTCGACTTGGTCGACTGCTTCTCCTTGCGCCGCTCGCTATCCCGACCTTGGCGACGACCGGCCGACCTCTCACGGCCACCCTTGGTGTCGTCGTTGTCAGAGTCGGTGCGGTCGAGGCACTCGAAGGAGAGGTGGTCGGGGTTGCCATACAGCCAACACTCTCGACGCCGACTTCCGCCTTCATGACCGCCATCCTTAGCTGATTTCGCCTTGTCGGCGTCCTTGGCAACTACCGCCGCCAGGCTTGCCGCGTTGCTCCGGTCGGCTTCCTTGCTGCGCCGGGGTGATGTAATTCGCCTGCGGCAGGAGCTCTAGGACCTTTCGGCCTCCTGCATCACCTCGTTACGCAGGATGTACGTGGTTAGCGGGTCCTTGTTGAGCGACTCCCTCGTGCCCTGCACCACAGTCAGTCGCTTCATCAGGTTGTAGCTGCTCAGGAGGCCGTTGATAATGTGCGTGACGTACAACGCCGTCGAGTATTTGATGCCGGCCATCCGCATGCAGGCAGGGAGATGCCGAGCTTGGTTGCAGTAGTCGATCGCCGCCTCCTGCTCGTCAATCCGCAGATGCGTCATCTGCTCCTCCAGCTGGCCGATGTAGAGGTTGTCGGTGACCTAGTACATCGACGTGATGAACCGCCACGCCCAGTGGCCGGCGTCCAGATGACTCCGGCACCACTTCAAGGCGATTTGCACCACCTGCGATCAGCACCGCGAGATGATTGTGAAGGTCAGCAGCTGCATGGCACTGAATTCCGCACGCGGCGTTGCTCACAGGCGGCGTCTTCACGATGCCATCGGCTAAGCACATCAGCCCGGCCATCTCCAGCTGGGGCTGGATGGACTCCTTCCACGTGAGAATGTCATGTCAACCGACTAGCCGCGCCGTGACGGAAACCTTGTCCAGCGAGAACTTAAAGTACCCGTAGGTCGGTGCGATCCCTTCTGCACACAAGTGTGCCGTCGACGCCGGCGTCATGCTGCCTCTATGTCCACCAACATTGCCTTGCGAGGAGCCCGCAGCCGCCGACGACTGCACCCCTCGTGCAAGAACCCTGCCGACTTCACCGTCGGCTGTCCAGAACACCCCTCTCTGCTTCGACGTGCCTCCCGCGCTGCTGTCGGCTTGGTTACCGGCGTTGATGCCCACGCCGACGCCGCCTTCGTTGTTCACCGGTTGGGAAGAAGTGGGTCGAGAAGGGTGCTCCGTCGCCTACTTAGCACTGATGCCCAGCTCGACGACCTCCAAGGGGAGCATCTCCCCATACTTGCCAACTGCGTGGCGTCACCTCGCATCTGCTAGCCGAGTCTTAAGGGTTTCCACTACGCCTGAGTCACCTACGGCTTTTACCATGGTGACTAACACAGCTGCCGGCCGAAGGTATCGTTGCGGTGCCGTCCACGGTAAACGCACCATGCGGAGATAACTCTTACAACGGGAGCTCATCTACAGGGTAGGCACCAGGTAGGAGTGATCATAGCGTTCGATCCTTAGTCGTTTACTTGTACTCACTCTACTTGCGCATACACAGGAGAGATTGGCAAGAGTTCACAACAATGGTTGACACAACATTGGCAAGGTTGACTACATCAGAGCAAGCATGCATGCAGGTCGACTGCTACCGCAGCATGGTCGACCGCGTTCCAGCACGACATGGTCGACCACGCTCCAGCAGAGAAAAGTCGCGGTCTGCCAATGCTGCAGGTTGACGGCGTGCCAAGCTACAGCAAGGCGGCTGTACAGCGTTGCACCCGTAGGAGAGCAGTGCACACACTTCGCAGGTGCTCGCAGCTTGTTTGTGTGCTGTGCCCCGTCACGTGCACAGCGCAGACTCCAGGCTGACCACACGCCCATAACTGCACCTGATCCTCCACGTCGACCCCGGGATACCATAACGAGGTTGGCCTCACCAGAACCCCATGGGCAACAGTCGCGCTCCTCCGCAGAACTCTGTCGCCCAGGTAACTTGGTCGACCGAGCAAGCCCGTCGACCAACAGGTTCTCCTCGTGCTCGTTGACCACCGAAGCCGACAACCACCTCCGGTGGACCACACCAGGTCGACCATACCCCAGGCCGACCAGCTCCAGTTTGACCACGCTCCAGGTCAACCAGCTCTAGGTCAACCAGAACAGCTCTCAGCCGACCACGCCAGGTCGCCTTCCCCAAGTCGGCGTCTCCGAGTCAACGCCAACCAAGGGTCAACCTCCCAAGTTGACCTTACAAAGTCGGGGCTCTCCCAAAGCCGGCGCCATCACACTGACATCGTGCAGGTCAATCATCCCGTCGACCAGCTTGCCCACTGCTGCAGGTCAGCTGCACTTCCCGCACCCCCGACCACGATGTCAGCTCCGCCTAAGGGAGGACGGGGCCAACACACAACTCCCGTTGACAAGCAATGCACTTACTCGTAGAACCGCTCGTATCGCAAAGTAATGCACTTATTCTTAGTACCACTCATACAACTAAGTAAAGCATTTTTTCCTAGTACCAGTCATGTGGCTAAGTAACGCACTTACTCTTACTCCACTCGTATCGCTAAGTACCACTCATATGACTAAATGACGCATTTACTCTTAGTACCATTCATACAATTAAGTAACAAGCTTACTCTTACTACTACACGTATCCCTAAGTAATATACATACTTTTAGTACCACTCGTATCGCTGAGTAACGCACTTACTATCAATACCACCCATATGGCTAAGTAACGCACTTACACTTAATACCAATCATACAGCTAAGAAACACGCCTAATCATAGAACCAGTCATATGTCTAAGTAACGCACTTACTCTTAGTACCACTCATACAGCTAAGTAACGCACAAACTCTTGGTACCACTCGTATCGCTAAGTAACGCACTTACTTTTAGTACCACGCATATCGCTAAGTAACACACATTCTCTTACTCCATCCGTATCACTAAGTAACGCACCTACTCTTAGTACCATTCGTATGGCTAAGCGATGCTTTTACTCATAGTACCACTCATACAGCTCAGTAAGTCACTTACTCTTACTAAGTTGTGCATATACTTTTAGTACCACTCAAATGGCTAAGTAACGCACTTATTACTGAACGCGCACTTAGTACCTGTTCGGTTTAAATTTTGTACTTTTAGTACTACGCGTATCGCCAAGTAACGCACTTTTTCCAAGTGCCACTCATATGGCTAAGTAGCGCACTTACTTTTAGTACCACACATACAGCTACGCAACGCACTTACTCTTAGTGCCACTCATACGGCTAAGTAACGCACTTAATCTTAGTAACACTCATTGTTAAGTAACGCACTTATTCTTAGTACCACTCATATGGCTAAGTAACACACTTACACGTAGCACCACTCATACGGCTAAATAACGCACATACTCTTAGTAGTACTCATACGGCTATGTTACGCCGTACTCTTAGTGCCACTCATATTGTTAAGTAACGCACTTACTCTTGGTACCACTCCTATGGCTAAGTAACGCACTAACTCTTAGTACCACTAGTATCGCTTAGTAACCGCACTTACTCTTAGTACCACTCTAATGGCTAAAAACGCACTTACTCTAAGTACCATTTATATGGCTAAATAACGCACATACTTGAAGTACCACTCGTATGGCTAAATAGACCCAGGGGAGCCGCGCGCGGCCCCTGCTGCCCCGTCGCGCGGCCCTGCTGCCCCGTCGCGCTGCCCAGGGGAGCCGCGCGCGGCCCCTGCTGCCCCGTCGCGCGGCCCCTGCTGCCCTGTCCCGGACCTGCCCCGGCCCCGACCTGCCCCGGCCCAACTCCCGTCGCCTGTCGAGGCGACCCTGGGGGGGGCCGCTTGCGTTGCCCCCCCCCCCCCCTACCTCCCTACCCTGTTTTTAGGGTTTGGGGGGTGGCGGTTGGGGGGTGGCGGGTGTGTGGCGTCGCCTGCTCCTCCTCCTCCTTCGTCTCCCACTGCTGCAGCTAACGCTGAGGGGGGGTGGACGTGTTGGAGCCGGTGGAGTGGTACTAAGGGGGGGTGAAGGGGGAGTGGAGCTAGCGGTGTAGCAGCGGGTATGTGCCAGGGGGGAGTGGGATAGTTTGGGGAAGCTGAATGGAGGTTGCCGTCGTGTCGCCAGCAGCACCTGTATTCCGGGGACTTCGTCCGGTAGCCCAGTCGTAGCCAGCTGTGCCAGCCGCCCGTGGGTCCGTTGCTCGTCTGCCGCTACTTTAGCCGCGGGGCCTGTTACTCCTGTATTCCGGGGACTTCGTCCGGTAGCCGCTGTGCCAGTCTGCCTCCTGTTGCCTGTGTGTCTGCAGCTTCAGCCGTCGCCTCCTATCTCCTCTCCTCTCACTCTCTCTCCTCCTCCTCACTTGCCCGTTGTGACTACCACTAGCTTTGCTCATAATTGTGAACTTAAACTATTGCTTCTTGAACTTGTGCTCAGAATGTGTGGTGACATTGTGATCCACCCTGAGCTTGTACTCCCTTGCTTACTCTGCTGATTACACCCCACTTTGGCTATGGGGGTGTGTCAGAATGTTATCTTATGCTCTAGCCTGTAGTGGGGTGCTCTATAGCGAGTACAACCCTTCTAGGGTTTGCTATTTGTATCCTCATTCTTGCTAGTGCAATCCTCTTCTTTCTTCTAAACTTTAACAAGTACCACTCACACAGCTCAGTAACTCGCTTGCTCTTACTACTACTCGTATGGCTGAGTAACGTACATGCTTTTATTACCACTCGTATCCCTAAGTAACGCACTTTTTCCAAGTACCACTCATATGGTTAAGTAACGAACTTACTCTTAGTACCACTCGTATAGCTAAGTAACGCACTTACTCTTTGTGCCACTCAAACGGCTATGTAACGCACTTACTCTTAGTATTACTCATACGGCTAAGTTACGAACTTACTCTTAGTGCCACTCATATTGTTACGTAACGCACTTACTCCTAGTACCAATCGTATGACTAATAAAGCACTTACTCTTAGTACCACTCATATGGCTAAGTAAGGCACTTACTATTCGTATCACTCATATGGGTAAAAACGCATGTACTCTTAGTACCACTCATATGGCTAAGTAACGCATTTATTTGCGGAGATAACTCGATCAACGGGAGCTAGACTACGGGCTAGGTGATCTCTGCGTTTGTTCCTTATTCGCTTTCTTGTGCTCTCACTGCTTGCTAGTTCACGGGGAAATTGGCTAGAGTTTCACTAAGGAAGGTTATCAACAATGATTCAGAATGATAGCAACAAAGTTGGCAAGACTGACTACATCACAGCTAGCATGCGAGTCCGTCGACTGCCTGCGCAGCTCGGTCGACCGCGTTTCAGCACGACATGGTTGACCGCACTCCAGCAAAGCAAAGTCGCGGCGCGCCAACGCTGCAAGTCGACGGCGTGCCAACGTTGCACCTGAAGGACAGCAGCGCACCCGCTTCGCAGGTGCTCGCAGATGATTGGCGTGCTGTGCCTCCTCACCTGCACATCGCACACACCAAATCGTCCTCGTGCCGACGACTGCACCTGATCAGCCACGTCGATCTCGGGATACCACACTGAGGTTGGCCTCAACACGAACACTGTTGGGTGCAAATTCACATTGCACGACATCCTGCCGTCTGTTTGTACGAGTATGCGTGTGCGAATGCATTTGCGTATGAATGGAATGTTCGTGTGTTTGTTTGCTTTCGCAATTTTCGCTTGATGCATTTGCAGGTACTCGCGCAATGTGCGCTTTGGTACAACATTGTACGTGCTATGAAAAGGACGAGCTGGCAAAGGAACCCAAGATTGAAGCTTTGCGGTTCAACTTACTTGATCGCGCAGATTCAGTTCTATCCAACTCGAAATTGTACTGTTTTGTTTGGTTAACTATTGTGTAGTAGGGCAGGCACTATAGAGGTACAATTTAGGTGAAGGTTGGATGTTGTTTGTCTGTATCCGCATGCTACAAGGCCAGGGGAAACCAGCGGAACCAGCATTTGGCTGGTTGGGCAAAGACAAAACAGGTTCTGTTTTTAGGACCTGAACCTGGTTGTTGCTTTTCCAGGTTGGAAAAACAGAACCAGAGGTTGTTTACCAACCTACCACCTGTTTTGTCCAGCCAGGTTGGTTCCATTGCTTGGAGTTATTTGGGATCATCCCTGGTTGTTCCCAGGTTTATTCCCAAGGCCCTTGCTAGCTAGAACTATTTATTCCTTCTCTGTTTGTACCTGGATATAGTCAATTTGATTCAAGCGAATTCCTCCCTTCCTGGAATTTCGTTTCTACGCGGTGCGACAGCGGAATGCTACCCGAGTCAACGCTAGTACGCTAGCACTCCAACGCTAGGCAAACGCTGTCCGAGCCATAACTCTGTAATGGCAGAACTTTTCGCGAGGCAACTTGGCTTACTTTAAAGCTCTTGGAGCGAGCTTCGATATAGGAAATTCTCAGCTTAATCCGACCGACGGTCTGCATAATACGCTGCGCGACGTTCAAGGTACTCTTGTTATTTTGGCTAAGTCCCTCTTGATCCCTCTCTCTACAAACTCGGACCCGAGGATAGGGGCTGGTTTTGTACCAGGCACCCAAGGACCCTTGAAGGTGACCCCGAGGAGAGGTTTTAAGTTTGATTAAGTCTTAATAGCTTGAGTTTATTAGGCCCTTACACCAACAAGCTGGTATCAGAGCTGCGTTATAGTGATCCTCGTTATAGGTAGCTATGGCGGGCAACACCTCGACGGGAGCTGGTGAATCTTCAGCCCAAGATCGTAGCGGCAGCCAAGATTCTGGTGTTTCAGCGCCAAGGGGAGCGCGAACAAACCAGGGCTCGCTGGTCAAGGAGGTGCTGAAGAACTTCACCGTCGAGAAGTTCAATGGTGAAGGCTATGATGATTGGGCCTGGAAAATGCAATTGTATTTCCGTCAGATCGGTTTGCTGAAACTAATGATTGGGGAGGAGCCTAGACCGAGTGACCCCGCGCTGCAGGAAGATTGGGACGAGCGCTCCTCAGCTAGCTACTAATTGATGTCGCAGAGTTTGGAGCTGAACCAGCGTCACCACGTTATGCACCTGCTGCCGGAGGTTGAGTGCGGTCCGAAGGCGTGGACCGTGTTGAAGAAGCTGCACGCCCCAACTTCCGTTGTTGCAACGTTGATGCTGGAGAGGGAGCTGTTCGCGTTGCGCCTGAGCGAGGGAGAACCGGTGCAACCTGTCCTGGACAAGATGCGCGACCTGTACGCGAAGTTGGCGACCGCGGGAATCACCTACCCGGAGCAGACCAAGTGCTTGAAGATGCTCTCGCTGCTGCCGGAATCGTGGCTTCAATTCACGAGCGGATTGAGCCTGCCGCAGAACCAGAGCTCGTGGACACTCGAGTGGGTGCGGACAAAGATTCTGGAGGAGGACTTCCGTCGCCGCCAACTAAGGGGTGGAGACGACGGCAGCAGCGGCTATGGGATGCAAGGGAGCCGACGTGGCAGAGGATGTGGCTTCGGTGGTGCTGGACGCGGTGCAAAGAAGGACGACGACTCCAACGACCAACAAGGAGGTACCGGTTGGGGTCGCGGTGTAAAATCTGGATGTGGGGGCAAGTCGGGTGCTGGTGGCAAAATGAAAGGGAGTTGCTGGTATTGTGAGAAGGAGGGGCACCCCTGGTTTTTGTGCTATAAGAAACCCGATGGATGGACCCCCCAGAATCGTCACCAGAATGGCAGCGCGCGGAGAAACCAGAAAAACGGCGCGAGCATGGTCGCCCATTCGTCCGACAACAACCCGAAGAGCAACGGCGGTGCGGAGAAGAAGAAGGAGCACACCGCGGGCCAGTTCTTCCATATTGGAGAGCAGGGGGAGCAAGGAGACGCCTCTGCCAAGGTTGGAGTAGAGCTGCACCCCCTGAACTATTGGGTGTTGGACACGGGCGCTGCTTGGACGATGACGCCGCGCAAGGACTTACTGGACCACGTACGCGCTGCACCGATCAATGAGGTGTGCTCTGCCTCTGGACACACGCTGAAGGTGGCTGGTGCGGGACGAGCTGCGTTTAAGGGAGCGGTGGTGCTGCACGACGTTCTCCTCGTTCCTGAACTCAAGGCCAACCTTATCTCCCTCCGTAAGCTTGGCAAGGCTGCGGTGAGCACTAGCACGGATGGGGCACGCACTTAGAAGGGGCAGCTGGGCAATCGGGTGCTTTGGGATCTGCACGAGAGCATGGACGTATACGGATCCATGTGGCAGCTGCCGGCGTTGGCGTGGCATGGTGGGGGGCAGGCTGGAGAGGGGTCTGCATCCCAGGGGGAGTGCAATGCCGTTGGAGGGGTTGGTGTGAAAGTGTCGGCCAGATCTAGGGAGACGGATTGGGCAACGGCACACCGACGCTTGGGGCATGTGGTAATGCCCTTGTTGAAGCAGTTGGAGAAAGATGGAGCCGTTAAGGGTCTGAAGCTGAACGGACAGCCACGTAATGAGAATTGTGAAATCTGTTTGCTCTCAAAGTTTACCCGTTTCCCCTTCCATAGTGTGACTGGCAGGAGCAAGAAGCCTTTACAGTTGGTCCACATGGACTTGGTGGGGCCGCTGCCGGTTCAGGGGCACAAGGGAGAGCGGTACTTTCTGACCATAGTGGATGATTGGAGCAGGCTTATGTGGGCATATCCGCTGAAGCAGAAGGACCATGCCGCCTCTACGATACGCGAAGATTGGCTGCCATTTGTGGAGAAGCAAGCGGAGTGTGTGGTGAAGCGGATTAGGACAGATCGGGGTGGTGAGTTCCTTGGAGCTGAGATGACGGCCTGGCTCAAGAAGCAGGGCATCCAGAGGGAGCTGACCACGGCTTACACCCTACAGTCCAACGGTGTAGCAGAACGGGCGAACCGGACAATTCTGGAGACAGCTAGGGCGCTACTCATAGAAACTGGGCTGGGCAACTTGATGTGGCCCCATGCTGTTCGGAACGCTACCGTCGCTAGGAACAGGGTACTCACAAAGGTTGGGGATGACTCGTGGGTGCCGTTGGAGAGGTGGCTTGGGAGGAAGCCGCCACTGGACATGCTGAGGGTGTTCGGTTGCATGGCAGTCGCCCACGTCCCCAAGACCTACCGCAGTAAGTTGGGGGCAAGTGCAATCTGGTGTGTGCATTTGGGGCTGGCTGCTGAGAGCAAGGGATGGCTGCTGTGGGAACCTTCCAAGGGTGTGTTGTTTGACAACAGGGATGTGAAGTTTGTTGAGGGCATGATGTATGGGAGCTGGGAGAAACAGCCGGAGGCCAGGGTGTCCCAGCAGATGGAGCAGATCACCATGCAGCTGGACCTGACTCCTAGTGTGTGGGAGGAGGGAGAGGAGGCAGCTGCAGAGGGTGGTGATGGAGAGAAGGTGCAGGAAGCACCTGCTGGTGGAGGTGATGGTGTGGAGACTAGCGGTAGCACTAGTGGAGCTGCTGGATCCGAGGGAGGAGAGCAGCCGCAGGGAAAAACTAAGAAGCCGAAGGGTGTTGTTATGAGGGGATGGGAGACACCCGTCTCCAGGCCAGGACGTACCCGTATGGCTACTAAGAAGCTGACTACAGGAGCTGATGTAGCAGAGCAGCAGCTTGGGACAGATGAGGCATTGCTGATTCTACCGCATGGCTATGATCCGGATGAGGAGGATGAACCTGCCTACTGTTTTCTTGCCCTTGCACCAGAGGAACCTGTTGGTATAAGGGCCTAATAAACTCAAGCTATTAAGACTTTATCAAACTTAAAACCTCTCTTCGGGGTCACCTCCAAGGGTCCTTGGGTGCCTGGTACAAGACCAGCCCCTATCCTCGGGTCCGAGTTTGTAGAGAGAGGGATCAAGAGGGACTTAGTCAAAACAGCAAGAGTACCTTGAACGTCGCGCAGCGTATCGTGCAGACCGTCGATCGGATTAAGCTGAGAATTTCCTATATCAAAGCTCGCTCCAAGAGCTTTAAAATGAACCAGCCTCGCGAAAAGTTCTGCCATTATGAAGTTATGGTTCGGACAGCGTTTGCCTAGTGTTGGAGTGCTAGCATACTAGCGTTGACTCGGTTAGCATTCCGGCGTCGCACCGCGTAGAAACGAAATTCCAGGAAGGGAGGAATTCGCTTGAATCGAATTGACTATATCCAGGTACAAACAGAGAAGGAATAAATAGTTCTAGCTAGCAAGGGCCTTGGGAATAAACCTGGGAACAACCAGGGATGATCCCAAATAACTCCAAGCAATGGAACCAACCTGGCTGGACAAAACAGCAGGTGGTAGGTTGGTAAACAACCTCTGGTTCTGTTTTTCCAACCTGGAAAAGCAACAACCAGGTTCAGGTCCTAAAAACAGAACCTGTTTTGTCTTTGCCCAACCAGCCAAATGCTGGTTCCGCTGGTTTCCCCTGGCCTTGTAGCATGCAGATACAGACAAACAACATCCAACCTTCACCTAAATTGTACCTCTATAGTGCCTGCCCTGCTACACTATAGTCAACCAAACAAAACAGTACAATTTCGAGTTTGATAGAACTGAATCAGCGAGCTCGTCCTTTCTGCTTGTACTGTTCATAGCGCGTACAATGTTGTGCCGAAGCCCACAATGCGCGAGTACCTGCAAATGCTTCAAGCGAAAATTGCGAAAGCAAACAAACACACGAACATTCCATTCACACCCAAATGCATTCGCACACGCATACTCGTACAAACAGACGGCAGGATGTCGTGCAAACTGAATTTGCACCCAACAGAACCGGCTAACATGGAGGAGGCATTAGCTGGACCAGATAGGGAGAAGTGGCTGGTTTCCAGGGATGTTGAGTACCAGAGCCTGCTAGAGAATGGGACATGGGATCTGGTGGTGCTGCCTGAGGGGAAGAAAGCCGTACAGTGCAAGTGGGTGCTAAGGATCAAGACCGATGACAAGGGACAGGTCACCATCTACAAGAGTAGGCTGGTGGCTAAGGGTTTTATGCAGGACTTCAATGAGATTTTTGCTCCCACTGCCAAACCCCCTGCCCTCCGTGTCTTGTTGGCAGATGCAATCGTTAGTGGGAAATTCATCATTCAGATGGATATATCAACGGCATTTCTTAATGGGATTTTAGAGGAGGATGTGTACATGACGCAGCCGCCTGGGTATGAGGATGGTACCGGCAGGGTGTGTAAGCTGAAAAAGTCCATCTACGGCTTGAAGCAGGCGCCACGCTGCTGGTACCAGAAGTTGGCAGCTGTTTTAGAGGAGATGGGATTCAGGACCAGCAGCTGTGATGAGAGCCTCTTTCTCAAGGGGGAGGGGGAGAAGCTGGTGCTCTTTCTGGTCTACGTGGACGACATACTTCTCTTTAGCAGCAGCATGAAGGAGATCCAGAATGTGCAGCAGCAGCTGATGGAGAACTTCAAGTGCAAGAACCTTGGGGAGGTAAAATACTACCTCGGGATGCACGTGGAGAGGGATCTGGATCACAGGTGGTTGAAGCTGCACCAGGAGAAGTTCATCAAGGAGCTGGGGGAGAAGTACGGGATTGAGAATGAGCGCAAAGTTGCAACTCCCTTGCCAGCAGAATTCAAGCTTGTGAAAGCTGCAGAGGATGAAGCCGAGGAGCAGCAGCAATTTCAGTCATTGGTGGGTAGCCTCTTGTATGCAGCAGTTCACACAAGGCCCGACATCTCTTTCTCGGTTGGGCATCTGGCTAGGGTGGTGCAGAATCCATCAGAGGAGCAGGTGGATGCAGCTGAGCGTGTGGTGAAGTATCTGAACTCTCACCCAAGCATTGGAGATCAATACTCCGCATCTGCACAGGTGAAGCAGAAAGGGGTTGCGGTGCTCTTTATGTTATCATCCCTATCCCTCCTCCTTCCCTCCATACTCCTCCACTCCCCTTCCCCCCCCACCCCTTGCAGTTCCTCTCAGCGGTGTCGGGCGGCGCCAGTGGAGCCTCAAGCAGGTAGTTTATTCTCTTTAAGTACCCACCCTCATCCTACCCACTTTCCCTCACCACTCCACTCCCCATCCCTCTCCAGTTCCTCTCAGCAATGTCAGGGGGCGCCAGTGGGGCGTCAAGCAACGCAGTGCTCTTCGTGTGTTCACCCTCATACCCCCCCCCCATTCCTTCTCTCCAGTTCCTCTCAGCAGTGTCAGGCGGCGCCAGTGGGGCGTCCAGCAACGCAGTGCTCTTCCTGGCGGAGATCATGGGCACCTACTTCGTCTCATCCATCCTCCTTATAAGAAATAGCCTTGCGCTGCAATACAGGTGAGCACCTACTTCGTCTCCTCCATCCTCCTTATAAGGAACAGGCTCGCACTGCAATACAGGTGCGCACCTACTTAGTCTCCTCCATCCTCCTTATAAAAAACAACCTCGCGCTGCGATACAGGTGTGCATGGTAGAAACCCTGGCTTATGTGAGACCTCAATGCAGGTGCCTGGATTTTTCATCCTTACACTTAACTAATTCACACCACAGCAGCACTTATCCATATATGCACACAATTGGGCTCATTTTGTTGTCTTCCTGTCTAATTGTGTACACAAGGTTGCTTATAAGCAGTCTAATTGCCAGCTGGTTCCTGTTTCACATCGATACCCGTCATTCACCTGTGTTCATTCCACTCACTGTTACCTGCCGGGGTTGTTGCACTTCATTGTTACTTGCCATGCTTGTTGCACTTCACTGTTACTTGCCATGCTTGTTGCACTTCATTGTTACCTGCCATGCCTCTTGCACATCACTCCTACCTGCCATGCGTGTTGCAGGCTTCTGATTACGGAGGTACTCGGAGGCGACATTCAGTTCAACTTCTTCTATAGGTGGTTCGATGCCATATTTGTTGCCAGCTCTGTCATCACCATTGTGGTTTTTGCTGCTCAGCACACTTCAAAGCGAACAGACAAGCACCCCATTGATTAAAGCAGATGCCTCTGGTATGACTAATAGCGATAATAAGGAAGAGACTGTTCTAACAAGCAGTCATGAGTACTTCTTATTTTAAACATACAGCTCCCATGGCATTTAGCATATCCACAAAATTGACGGATAAGATTGATACAAATTATAGGGGGTCATTTGACATGTCGGATGTGTGATGGCTTCAGCCATCAGGCATTAAACATGTTTTAAAGCCCACAGCCCAGGTTGCACAAGATTAGTAATCTTGATGACAGGGCGCTTGGGCTGGCGAGGAGTTTCTAGCACTGGTGTTGTCTGATTGTGTTTGTGCTGATTCTGGGCTGGACTTTCTTGCTGGTGTTGTTTATACGGAAAATATAAAAGGAGGCCATTTCCAGTTTGAAACCACAAAACGTGTTTTATCGAAGAAAAGGTCTGGCGAATCATGTTTGTTCGCAACCTGTATCTTTCAAATGATTCGCGGGAGGTGCGGCGGTATCCTGAAACAAGACTCGACGTTAACGTCGGAAGGGTTGCGTAGTCAGTTACATTCACAGTTACCGTATGGCCCCGGATATAGGCGCCGGCCTATTACAGGCGCCGGCGCTTCCATCTGGAGCATGGCGCTTATGGCCGATTCTCGATTATAAGCGCCCCCCCCTGAAAAACCATTACTTATTATAAGCGCCGCGTGCATTTTTTATTTAAATATCAGTTGATATCGTAACGAATTTCAGTTTTGCAGCGAGTCAAATTTCATTTTCGCTTTGTTTGACTCGCGAAGACCTGACTGGCTGCGCGTCCAGTCAGGATGTGCTGGCATGCCTGCAAAGTGACGCGAATTTGCCCGTGTACAGGAAGCAGAATCGCTTGCGCGCGATTCTGCTTTGTGACGCTATAATAGTTCGACTCGTTTGAAATTGTTAGAATATATATGTAACTGCCTGTAGCTGTAGTTTAGTGTAGTTATTATAAACTGTTGGTGGTGCACCTTCTTTGCATGCTCTGTTTACTATATGTACCCTAGTGCTATAGTGAACACCACTTTTCCCATTCTCGACTCTCACCTTGGCACAACCTCCTCGACTTCCCCTAGGCCTAGGCTACTAAGCCTAGGCCCTACCTAAAACCTAAGCTTACTCTTACTTAGTAACTCAACATGGCATTAGAGCGAGTTACGTCCTGGCCTGTGGGCCCGCCTCACGCTTCCGCTGCTGTTTTTCCGGTCGCGCGCCTCGGGCGCGTGGCGATTTTCGTCCTGTCCCGCCCCCGGGTGGCGAGTGACATCTTTTCTGCCCGTCGCGCGCCCCGTGGCACGCGACGGTGCCCTGCCCGTCGTGCGCCCCGTGGCACGCGACGGTGCCCTGCCCGTCGTGCGCCCCGTGGCACACGACGGTGCCCTAAACCTGCCCGTCGTGCGCCCCGTGGCACGCGACGGTGCCCTGCCCGTCATGCGCCCCGTGGCACGCGACGGTGCCCTGCCCGTCGTGCGCCCCGTGGCATGCGACGGTGCCCTAAACTGCCCGTCACGTGCCCCGTGGTGCGCGACGGTGCCCTGAGCCGCCGCGGAACCGCCCCTGGCGCCTGCGACGGTGTCCTGAGCCGCCGCGTACCCGCCCCTGGCGCACTCGGCGGTGCCCCTGCCTCACCCGCGCCTGCACTCGCTGCAGCCGCCCCTGCACCACCCGGCGCCTGCCCTTGGAGCAGCCGCCCCCGCTCCTGCACTCGGTGCAGCCGCCTCTGCCTCACCCCACGCCTGCACTCACTGCAGCCGCCCCTGACCTACCCGCGCCGACCCTCTGTAGCCGCTCTGCGGCTTTCTCCCCGCCCACCCCCTCCTCCTTCGTCTCCCTGCAGCCGTGGGGGGGAGGGTATGGGGGTGGCGGGTGTTGGGGTGATGGGTGGTGTGCTTCCCTTCCCCTCCTCCTCCTTTCGTTCCCACTGCTGCAGCTGCCGCTGGGGGGGAGGGTGTGAGGGTGTGGGGGAGCCGGGGGAGTGGCACTGGGGTGGCGGGTGTGAGACCAACCAGCAGCCGTCCCTCCACCTCTCCTCTCTTCCCCCCTCTGCTGCTCCTGCAGCAGTGTGGGGGGGAGGGGGAGGGGGAGGGTGAGGAAATGGAGGGGGTGACCAGCCAGAGCCAGCCCGCCTCCTCACTCTCCCTGCTGCCCCTCCTGTGGTTGGGGGGGGAAGAGAGTAAGGGGGTGGCAGGAATTTCTTGTTGTCGCCTGTCCCTTTGCTGCTGTACCTCCTCTGTTACCGTACCTGCTGTTGCTGTTGCTGGTATACCCCTGCAGGTTGTGTTCTGCACAAACTCCTGCTGCAGGCAGTTATGGGGGAGTGTTAGAATTTATATATAACTGCCTGTAGCTGTAGTTTAGTGTAGTTATTATAAACTGTTGGTGGTGCACCTTCTTTGCATGCTCTGTTTACTATATGTACACTAGTGCTATAGTGAACACCACTTTTCCCATTCTCGACTCTCACCTTGGCACAACCTCCTCGACTTCCCCTAGGCCTAGGCTACTAAGCCTAGGCCCTACCTAAAACCTAAGCTTACTCTTACTTAGTAACTCAACAGAAATGGCTACAACGAAAGGTACAGTTTGGTACCTTTAAAGTAAAAAATCGTATTTGTCATTATATAAGCGCCGGCGCTTATGGCCATTCCTCAATTACAAGCGCCACCCCTGAAAAAAAATAACTTATTATAAGCGCATATGCGCTTTTATTCGGGGCCATACGGTACCGTATAAATATTTCGAGGAGAGGTACGTAATATGTTATTTCAGGCCATATACCCAAGTTATTCTGATTGATTGAAATGCAATAATGCTAATATACCGGTACCCAAGATTCGACGTATGGGTGGTAAGTCTAATTTATATCATAAATATATTTTGTAGTTCGTTGTATTTATAGGAAGTAATACAATTTCTTAAAGCAATACGATTTTTTTCCCTTTAGTTATGTTACAATCCCAAGTGGGACTTAGCGAAGGATCGCTCAGGGTTGATCGCAGAGTAGTGTTGCAGCGGAAGTTTGAATCTCAGGTCAGAGTGAATGTAAATGACTGAGTTGATAATAACATGCATACATCGGGTTTATATAAGAATACAGGGGAATACGAAAAGACATAGGCTAGCCATGTACTCTAAGGGGTACATTCCCTTATTACAGCAATTTCAAACCGTGCGGCGCGGGAACCCATTTTGAACCTGTTCCCGCTCTTTCCACTTCAAATGTTTCTGCCTGCATCGGTCTTGGTCAGACGGTTGCTGCGTCGCTTCGACTCTTCTGACTCCTCGACTTCGTACTCGGTAGAGTCGGCTCCTGCAGCATACAGGAATGCCTTCTCATAAAACTTCATATCGTAACACTCCCCTTCATTCCTGGACGCGGGTGGAGCTGACTCGCTTGACTACTCCGGTGAGGTCAGAGCAATGCTTGTATTGCTGACGTGGCAGACGTTTGGTGAGGAAGTCTGCCGCCATCTCAGTAGTGGGGCAGTAGGCGAGGTCAACCTTTCCTTGGTCAATTTCGTCCTTGACGAAAAAATACCAAAGTGCGATGTGCTTCGTGCGGTTCACGAATCCTGGCTTGTTCGCGATCCTGATGGCACTCTGGTTGTCGCAGTGAAGGCGAAAGGTAGGCGAGATTGGGATTTTCGCTTCCTGTAGCAGCTCCTGCAGGTATAGGCCTTCGCGAACTGCTGCTGTCGCGGCGATGTATTCTGCTTCGGCCGATGACAGGGCAGCCAGCTCCTGCTTCTGCGAGTTCCAGGAGATTGGCCTTGTTGGTTCCAGGCGAAAAACAAAGCCGGTTCGGGACCGTCGGTTTGCAGGATCAGCTGCATGATCTGCGTCCACGTAGCCGTTGAGGTTGAAGGAGGTCGTCGCCAGCATGGAGTAGGAGAGCCCAATGTCAGGTGTGGAAATGAAATACTGCAGGGCGCGTTCCAGATCCAGCTGGTTCTCAGCTACTGGCTTGCGAGAGTACTGCGCCCGTTGGCTAGCGATGTACGAAAGGTCGGGTCGGCAGGTGACAGAGGCGAACAACAGGCAACCCAGTTGTTGCTGGTACAGTTGGAGCCCTGCGGGCAACAGTGGTTTGTTGTCCGGTTTGTAGTTGGTGCTGGGGTTTCGGTAGGGAGTTGAAAGTGGTGCCGGGGAGATGTTGAAGCGTTCCCCTAGCTGCTCTGCGTACTTGGAGGCTGACAGATGAATTGCTTCTGGCACGTAAGTGATGTTTAACCCCAAAAACTGCTTCACATCGAGGTTAATGGTGATATCCACGCGCTGCGCCAGGTTCTCCTGAAACTGATCGATGAGTTTGTTGCAGGTGCCCGTGTACATCAGGTCGTCAACGTAGACTGTCAGGAGGATGTAGTCGCCACTGAAGTGAAGATGATACATTCCCGGGTCGTGTGGGAGCTTCTTGAAGTTGATTTCGAGGAGGATTTTGTGGAGATGCTGCTGACAGAGGCGAGGCGCCTGCTTGATCCCGTAGAGGGACTTCTTCAGTTGACAGACCCTGGGATCACCTTCTCCGTATGTGTGTGGCTGCTCCACAAAGATGGTGGCGTCCACCAACGTGTATAGAAACGCGTTCTTCACGTCGATCTTGTTATAGTCACAGTAGGCTCCAATGTGCCTAAAACAAAAGATAGAGTGCACAGCCGGATTTCTGCACAGCGGCTTCAAACGTTCATAGCGTTCTGGTCACGGCTTCAAATGACCTGATTCAACTTGGATCTGGCGCGTCTTAATGTCGCCTACAATAGGCAATTTAGATCGCACGATTCGACCAAGTATTGACGACACAGCGTCGGTTTGAACGAACGGCACTATGGCAGCCACTATAGTCTTAGAACACACAATAGGAAGAGTTAGGAAGAGTTACGAGTTGGGAATGACTCCCAGCTCCTAAAAACCCCAAGAGCCGAGGTACAGTGATGTGGAACAGTGCCACACTGTCCCCAACCAAGAAGGGTCTCGAAACTACCCTCCACAAGGGTCTACACCAACATAAGTGTTACACTACACATTGTAATGTAACTATCTTCAACATCTTGAAGTGTACCCTTTTTGGCGAGCTTCGAAATCACTTGAGGCTGGCATGCCAGACCTCGGTGCTGCTGCTTAAAAAGGGAGCCATGGAAGTGGAGGGAGTGAAAGTAACGACAGCCATCATAGATACGGGGGCACAGAGCGTGATGTTGGGCAGAGGGATGGCTGAGAGGCTGGGACTGCTGGCTCCGGAGAGGCACGTGGCCAAGGGGATGCTGGTGATGACAGCGGAAGGGGGGGAGCCGAAATGGATGCCATGCACATGGACGCCCATAGAAGTGACGCTGCTGCCGGGGGGGACACATGAAACCAAAATCCGCATGAAGTGTGGGATTTCCGAGTCGGAGGACTTCGATGTGCTGGTGGGCACCGAGCTGGTGTATGCGGTAGGAATGACCATCTGCACTTGGATGGAGAGGGTGGAGTTTAGGACCAGATACTGGAAAAGGGAGGGGCCGCTAGGAGAACTGCCAGTGCGATTCGTGAAGGTGGAGTAGAAGAGAGCGTACCAGGCCGTGGGGGAGCGGCTGCCAGGGGAGCAGGGAGGGCTGCCAGGGAGGGGAGGAGCGCCTAGAATGAAGGGGATGGACAAGCCGCAGCAGCAGAGTGATTGGCAGCAGCCCATCCACCTGGTGGAGTTATTTGGGGGGATAGGGGCTGGGCTGTCAGTAGTGGTGAGGAATGGGATAGCAGTGAAGAGATGGACATATGTGGAGAAGGAACCCGGGGTGAGGAGGATGGCGGAGCACCATGCCAGGAAGCTGCAAGCGGAATTCCCGGACTTGCTGAGTGAGGAGGTGATCAGCAAGGCGATGGGGGGGACGATTCACGATGTGAAAGACATAGGTGAGGCCGAAGTAGCGAGCTGGGGGCAGGTGGATCTGCTGGTGGCAGGGTGGGAATGCCAAGGGGTGTCTTGGGCAGGCAGGGGCAAGGGAGGAGAAGATCATAGGACGGGGCTGCTGGAGGATCTGTTCCGAATCATGGAGTGGCTGCAGGAGAGGCAGGGCAGGGTGGCATACTTGCTGGAGAACCTGGACCTGGAGGGGGATAGCAGAGAGCCAATCCGACTGGTGAGGGACAGGATCAGGGGACAACTGGGAGAAGGGGTGAGCTGTGATGCGGCCAGAATGGGGTCCTACGCGCACAGGCTCAGAATGTACTGGCAGAATGTGGTCCCTGCCGAGCAGCTGCAAGCAAAGATGGAGGGGGTAAGGCGAGCAGCAGAAAGGAAGGTGAAGGACATCCTGGAACCAGGGCGGACCCCAGCACCAGTGTGTCGCAAGAGCTACAGCAGGCACGAGCAGTGCAACCAAGTGGGGCAGGAGAGGAGGGCTCTGCCCACGCTGGTGGCGTATGTCGGGGCAGCAGGATACAAGTGGGAAGCAGGGAAGCCGGGGCCGGGAATGGTGTATGACCACAAGAAGGGGAGATGGGAGGAGCCCACGGCACTGGAGCGGGAGCTGGCTATGGGATACGGGGAAGACGCAACAGCAGCGCCTGGGGCAAGTGAAGCGGACAGGAGGAGGGCTCTGGGGAATACAATGGATGGCCACGTGATGAGGTGGCTGATTCAGCGGATGTGGCGGGAGACGGTCGTGAGCTGGGGGCAGGCGGAAGAGAGAGGAAGGATGGAGGCGGAGCCACGGGGTGCATGGAGCTGCCAGGAGAAGGAGGAGGAGAGCTGGGTGGTGGGGGAAGTGATGAGCAAGGAGGGAAAGGAGGCCATGCAGGAGTTGCTCGCCAGGCACAGGAAGTGTTTTGCCTTCACCATGCAGGAAATGGGAAGGTGCAAGGTGAAGGAGATGGAGCTGAAGCTGAGCAGCACAGAACCAGTGTTCCAGCGCAGGAGGAAGATGCCGCCTGGGGATGAGGAGATCTGCAAGGAGAAGATCAAGGAGCTGCTGGAAGCAGGACTGATTAGGAGATCGGAGTCCGAGTATGCCACACCCACAGTGGTGGCAGCCAGGAGAGACCTGACAGGGGAGGTGCTGAGCAGGAGGATGTGTGGAGACTACAGGGCACTCAACAAAATCACCGTAGCAGACAGGTACCCGATGCCGATGGCGGAGGAGATCTTCGACAAACTGGCAGAGGGGGTGTTCTTCACTACGCTGGACCTGCGGCAGGGGTTCAACCAGATCAAAATCAGAGAGGAGGACGTTAGGAAGACGGCCTTTCATGGGCCAGACGGGCTGTACGAGTGGTTGTACATGCCGTTTGGACTGAGGAACGCATCAGCAGTATTCCAGAGGGTCATGGACAGCGTGCTGCGGGGAGTGGAGTGCGCAGCCTGCTACATTGATGATGTGGTGATCTTCAGCACCACAGGGCAGCAGCACCTGCAGGATGTGGAGCAGACCCTGGTGGCGATTGAAGCGGCGGGACTCACCTGCCATCCGAAGAAGTGCAGATGGGGGGAACAAACGGTGCAGTACCTAGGGTATGAGGTGAAAGGGGGACAGATAGGGATCCAACAGGCCAAGGTGGAAGTCCTGGACAGACTGAGGGAGCCGAGGGACAAGTCAGGGCTGAGAGCAGTGCTGGGCTTCTTGAGCTACTACAGGCGGTTTGTGCCCAACTTCAGCAAGCGAGCAGCGGTGTTGAATGTGCTATTGCGGGAGGTCCAGGCGTGGGAGTGGGGGGAAGCACAGAAAGGGGCACTGCAGGACCTGATGGCAGCAGTGAAGACCGCGACGGTGCTCAAGCTGCCCGCTGCTGATCAGCCGTTCACGCTCTACACCGATTGGAGCAGCCAAGGGATGGGGGGGATTCTCTGCCAGGAGGTAGAAAGAGAGGAGAAGGTAGTTGCATATGCGAGCAGGAGCTGCAACTCGGCAGAGGCGCAGTACAGCTCCTACATCGGAGAAGGGTTGGCAGCCGTATGGGCAGTAGGGCATTTCAGGGTGTACCTGCAGGGGAGGGAATTCACCTTAGTAACAGACCACCAGCCCCTGACGTGGCTGATGTCAACCCCGGGACTGACGGGCAGGAATGCAAGATGGGCGATGAAGCTGCAGGAGTATGACTTCAAGATCAGGCATAGGCCAGGAAAGACACTGCAACACGTAGATGGCCTCTCACGGAACCCCCCACCGCTTGAGCCCACTGTAACCTTGACACTGCTGGCCAGATTAGTGGAGCAGAACGGGGCCAAGGAGGGGAAGGGGCCAGCAGACATATGGGAGGACGGGCCGGCCCTGCGATGGGTAAAGGGAGAGACGGGAGAGGATGAAGCGCTACCTGCACGAGTAAGGGCAAGGGGCCAGCACTACCGGTGGTACCAGCAGCAGTTGCAGGTGCAGACAGAGGACGGATGGAAGCTGGTGCCGGCTCCAAGTGAGAGAGAAGCAGTGATTAAGGAAGTCCACACCAAGCTAGGGCACTTTGGGCACGAGAGGACAGTGCAGCTGTTGAAGACAGGGTGGTGGTGGGAGGGGATGCGGAGGCAAGTAAAGGGGTGGGTGGAGGGCTGTGAGGCATGCCAAAGGAGCAGGGCAAACCTCACCCAAGCCAAGGCGGAGTTGCAGTCGCTGCCCATCCGAGGCCTCGGCTTCCGATGGTCTTTAGACCTGGCGGGGGAGCTGCCTCTGAGCCGTGGAGGGAAGCAGTACATAGTGCTCATGGTCGAACATGTGAGCAAGTGGCTGGAGGTAAGAGCGATCCCGGGCAAGAGCTCCAGACACGTGGCAGCAGCGTTCAAGGAACAAGTGTTGTGCAGGTTCGGGGCATGTGCAGAGGTCCTAACAGATCAAGGGACAGAGTTCCAGGGGGAGTTTAAGGGGCTGCTGGAGGAGACTGGGATCACCCACAGGCGCACTTCGCGGTACCACCCACAGAGCGATGGGCTGACTGAGCGACTGGTCCAGACCTTGAAGCGGGGACTGCGAGCGTACGGGGAAAAGAGGAAGCGGGACTGGGACGAGGAGCTGCATTGGATAGCAGCAGGGTACAGATTTGGGAAGCAGGCGGCGCTGAGAGATCACTCCCCTTATAGTCTCCTATATGGGTGTGAGCCGCTGCTGCCGGTGGGAGCAACCCGGGTCCTCACAGACACTGTGACTGCAGGGACGATAGAGAACTGGGTGGCGCTGTCCGAGACCAGGGCAAGATACCTACGAGTGATGATGCCAGCGGCATTGGAGAATCTCCACACCGCACAGCTGCGGGATGCTCGGAGATATGAGCAGAGACAACAGCAAGGGGCGGGGGGCAGACCCAGGAAGGGAGTGAGTCAGGGGCAGGAAGTGTACTTGAAGCGGGCAAAGCAAGACACGCTGGATGTTGGGGTGGGCACGGAGAGGTGGAGGGTGAAGGAGGTCCGTCCCTCAGGGGTGTTGGTTCTGGAAAATGACACAGGGGCACTCCTGAAGGAGCACCAGAGCAACACGGCCATGGTGAGGGGGAGCAAGCCTCACCAAGCGGGTCCTGTGACTCGGGCTCAGGCAGCTAGAGCACGAGCACAGGAGGGGGCAGTGGGTAAGTGAGGCTGTGCAACAGGGAGAAGGAGGAAACAGGAGAGTCGGCATGAGAAGAACAGGTGCAGGAAGAAGAGCAGGTGCAGGGTGAAGAGCAGGTGCAGGGTGAAGAGGAGGTGCATGAAGAAGAGCGGCGGCTGAGAGGAGGAAGGTTCTCCGACAGCTGTCACCGCATATGCACTTAATGCATATGCAATAACAGTAGAATGATGGTATAGTGTGGGCTTCATACTAAGTCCATAGGAAGATGAGATAGGAATAAGAATATAAGTAATAGGTGTAGGATGTAGCGAAGGTACTGTTAGGAGCGAGGGTGTAGAAGGGGGGAAACAGGATAAGAGCGGTTGAGATAAAAAGGGGGAAAAACTCCGAAGGGCGAAATATGAAACCGGTCCATTGGGCCGTCAGGCCATATGGTCCAACCAGTCCAGTAGACCAACAGTCCAGTAAAATCTTTGGTTTTTGAAAGGGGTTCGAAGGGGGGTACAGTTCAGGTGTTTTGGTTGGCGAAGTTCCGAAACGAAATCGCGACCAATCACGGGATGAAATCGGGCCGCGTTTCTTTGTCGGAGTCGAAATCGAATCCGCGACTCCGGTACATTGTCGTTTATTTGGAGCGTGCCAAATTTGTTATCAATTTGTAACTGGTTTTGTTAACTTTGACTTCTGTAAAATCTTATTGCTGGAAAACTAAGCTGTTCATTTTACTACAACATAAATGCATCACATCTGATACTTATTAAGGAGATAGGTACTGTCCAGATGGGATGCCTTCACCACGTGGACGTGGCGGAGCAGCGCTTCAATCGGAATCACGGAGTACGCGTACATTCTTGTCGTCCACTTGAGGCGAAGGCATCCTGTTGCAGCATCCCCTTCGCTTGCATTCCAATATCTAACGTAAGCCAGCTCCTCCCTTTCTCCACGCATTTTTGTATGGAACAACAAAAGCAACCTTGCATACCATTCCTCTCTCCGAATATACCTTACACCCTCCACTGCAACATCCGAGTACCATGGCCTCTCAAAATAGTCAGGGGTCGCTTGAACGAAGTGAGAAACTCTTGAGAAGCTGGCGTCGTCTGCTGCAGAGATTGCTAGCGATGCATGGGCCTGCATAACAATTGATGTTAGTCATGTATGATACGAGGCAGCCAAATGATGGTTGATTGCATAAACTTTCAACTACTTACTCGAATATTGGTGATGCATCCTGCATAACGCATAAGTGCATCCTTGAGGGCAGCTTGGGCACCAGGGTGTTGCTTGGCCCACTTCCTTGCCAACCTATTGGTGGAGGTGGGTTCTTGTCGTAACTCCACAGGGAGGAAATATGACTCCTTGATAAGAGTCCGTGTGTCGGTCTTCATTGCCTGCCAACATATGCTATTGACATTATTACATTCAGCATTCATATCCATGCAATACAAGCACTAAACAGATTTACCTGACGCATGGCGGTATCCTGGCCAGCAGGATCATCCACCGGCACCACATATGGAATGCACCTAGCATGGAGCTTCATAATCTGCCCATCTACATTGCGCTTGTTGGACCGACGGTAGATCCTCTTTACCAACGGTCCGTGCAAGTGCTCGAACATGTTGGTGATGAATTGGGTCACATGACCCGTACGACGCATGGAGTCGATATAGAGCGACATGAGATGTGTTTTCGCAAGGCACCAAGAGGATGGCTGCTTTGGAAAGGCAGCCTGCAACTGCTCAACGAGCCTGATTGGAGTGGGAGATTACAACACATGCAATCACATCAGAGTCTACTTATTCATATGGCTTTCCTATTCCTGATCCTTTCCTAACAAAGTTTAGCAGCAACATCCTCACAAGATTGCCTACTACAAGAGCACAATTTCAGTAGCCAAGCATTCATCCCATGCACAGGGGCTTACATGCGTGGCATTAGTACCGGGAGGTCATCTTCTTCAGCTCCCGGAGGGACCGCTCAGTGTGCCCCTGTGGCTGGGAGCACGGGCCAGCCAAGATAGGCACGAACGGCATCCTTCTGGGGCTGGCGAAGCATGCTGGCAAAAACAAACACCATGACCTGCAAATATTGTGGATAGTAGCAAAGGGGAGGGTGAGCACAGATGGTGTGAGGAGTAGGGACAAAGAGCGGCAGCATGAGCAGACTGGTTGAGGGTTTAGGCCAGGACAAGCAACAGGGAATGGAGGACGGGGCAGGGAGCAGGGTGTGTGTGTTTCACATGGATTCGGGTTGCTGTGTGTATCGGGTGCAGCCTATCGCACAAGACGATAACATTCAAGGCTTTCATACCTACATGACAGCCCTGTGCTCATAGGCCGTGACACATGCTCCGGTCTTGAAGTAGGTGCTCTCCGGCAGGCGCATGTGGTTCAGGCGCGTGCGGTCGCGAATGAGTGACAGGCGCCTGCCCATACACATCAGTTTTACGGTGGCACAAGGGCAGAAAAATGTCAGTAAGAGGACAGTACTTATGCTTTGAGTAAATGTGGCCAAGAGCAACGAATCCAATCCCCGAAACACTGACCTGTCCATCTGCTTCACACGCCGCTTCTTCATCTTGCGCACGACAGCCACAATGTGGCTCATGATCCCCAGGTCCGCCTAGTGCATGATGTCAGGCATGACCACGAGGTAGGGATTGCCCACGCGGTCCCTGGGACAACCCACTTCCAGAGCACGTACTGGAAATGGGGATGTGGTCTGGAATGTAGGAGAAATTTGCTTGTGAGAGTGGATAACTAACCTACACCACATGTGGGGTGAGCTCAATGGGGCAGAGAACATATGGAATTCATGACAGTGAAGAGTGCATAGACTAAACTGTAGCCGCGGAAACAGGTCACTCACCTCAACAGGGTAGGTAGAGTAGGTCTTCCATGGGTTGTCCTGGCTAGTTGTCGTCCCAGCCGCCTCGTTAACGATCCATTGCTGCTGTTCAGGCGTGTGCAGCATGTTCCATGCCTTGACAGCAACCAGATGCTCCTGGTGTAGCATGGGGGTGAGGGATGGGATACAAAGGCAAGGGTGGTAACTATATGGGTTCTATCAGGAGACCCTCAAATGACAATGTATTTGAATGCGTGCACATGGCATGTAACCTCGCCTTTGCAACATAGCAGATGCTACACCACATCCGCGATCCATGCGAGAGTGTGCAACTGATCTTGCCACTCTCGGGGTAGTCGCACATCCAGGCGTACAGCAGGGGCCGCACGGTTTGCCAATCACCGAAAGGGTTCCTGAGACGGAGCCTGCTGCAAGGAACAGGTAGAGTGGCAACAGGAATTCGGAGGATGGCTTTTAGGGAGGAACGAGGAGGGGCAAAGGGGCATTTTACATACAGAGACGCTTTGCATACTATGCAGGTGATTGGGTGATGACATAGCAAGATGCAAACCGAGTATGGACCTTTCCATGCCATCAAGAAGCGGTTGCAGCACAGTGATGATGCATCGCTGGAAGAGCATCATGTTGGGTGCAAATTCACATTGCACGACATCCTGCCGTCTGTTTGTATGAGTATGCGTGTGCGAATGCATTTGGGTGTGAATGGAATGTTCGTGTGTTTGTTTGCTTTCGCAATTTTCGCTTGAAGCATTTGCAGGTACTCGCGCATTATGCGCTTCGGCACAACATTGTACGCGCTATGTGTTGGTGTAAGGGCCTAATAAACTCAAGCTATTAAGACTTTATCACACTTAAAACCTCTCCTCGGGGTCACCTCCAAGGGTCCTTGGGTGCCTGGTACAAGACCAGCCCCTATTCTCGGGTCCGAGTTTGTAGAGAGAGGGATCAAGAGGGACTTAGTCAAAACAGCAAGAGTACCTTGAACGTCGCGCAGCGTATCGTGCAGACCGTCGATCGGATTAAGCTGAGAATTTCCTATATCGAAGCTCGCTCCAAGAGCTTTAGAATGAACCAAGTTGCCTCGCGAAAAGTTCTGCCATTACGAAGTTATGGCTCGGACAGCGTTTGCCTAGCGTTGGAGTGCTAGCGTACTTGCGTTGACTCGGGTAGCATTCCGCCGTCGCACCGCGTAGAAACGAAATTCCAGCAAGGAAGGAATTCGCTTGAATCAATTTCACTATATTCAGGTACAAACAGAGAAGGAATAAATAGCTCTAGCTAGCAAGGACCTTGGGAATCAACCTGGGAACAACCAGGGATGATCCCAAATAATTCCAAGCAACAGAACCAACCTGGCTGGACAAAACAGCAAGTGGTAGGTTTGTAAACAACCTCTGGTTCTGTTTTTTCAACCTGGGAAAACAACAACCAGGTTCAGGTCCTAAACACAGAACCTGTTTTGTCTTTGCCTAACCAGCCAAATGCTGGTTCCGCTGGTTTCCCCTGGCCCTGTAGCAAGCAGATACAGACAAACAACATCCAACCTTCACCTAAATTGTACCTCTATAGTGCCTGCCCTGCTACACTATAGTCAACCAAACAAAACAGTACAATTTCGAGTTGGATAGAACTGAATCTGCGCAATCAAGTAAGTTGAACCGCAAAGCTTCCATCTTGGGTTCCTTTGCAAGCTCGTCCTTTCTGCTTGTACTGTTCATAGCGCATACAATGTTGTGCCGAAGCGCGCATTGCACGAGTACCTGCAAATGCATCAAGCGAAAACTGCGAAAGCAAACAAACACACGAACATTCCATTCACACCCAAATGCATTCGCACACGCATACTCGTACAAACAGACGGCAGGATGTAGTGCAATGTGAATTTGCATCCAACACACTCCCCCTCAGCCTGCCAGCTGCATCCCCATCATTCCATGCTAGTTCATGCTCATTCCACTCATGCGCACACAACGCCAATGAGGCTCATCCGCAAGCCTCTTGGTGAGGAAGTCTGCTGGCTGCTGGTGAGTCTTGATGTAGATCGGATTCACCGTCCCCCTCTTCACCTCTTTACGCAGCCAGTGCCACTTGATACGCATGTGCTTATTGAGCCCATGAAGCACAGCATTCCTGGCCATCCCAAGAGCTCCCTTGCTATCACAGAATAGCAGCGTAGCAACCTTCTGCTCCTGGCCAATCTCCTCTAACAGCCTCCTCAGCCAAATCACCTCCTTCACCCCATGGAACATCGCCATGTACTCTGATTCCACAGAAGAGAGTGCCGTCTCCGTCTGCTTCTTTGACCTCCAACTAACAGGTCCTCCCCCAACTACACAGATGTATCCTCCCACAGATGAGGAATCCTCCTTCTCAGAGGCCCACGTAGCATCGGTAAAGCAAGTGAGAAAGAGCTTGCCTTCTCCAAGCCTCTCCCCCTTCTCTTTCAGCACCTCAACCCCTTTCTGCTTCACTTGTGCAGATGCGGAGTATTGAACTCCAATGATTCGGTGAGAGTTCAGATACTTCACCACACGCTCAGCTGCATCCACCTGCTCCTCTGATGGATTCTGCACCACCCTAGCCAGCTGCTCAACCGAGAAAGAGATGTTAGGCCTTGTGTGAACTGCTGCATACAAGAGGCTGCCCACCAAGGACTGAAATTGCTGCTGCTCCTCGGCTTCAACCCCTTCATCCTCTGCAGCTTTCACAAGCTTGAATTCTGCTGGTAGGGGAGTTGCAACTTTGCGCTCATTCTCAATCCCGTACTTCTCCCCCAGCTCCTTGATGAACTTCTCCTGGTGCAGCTTCAACCACCTGTGATCCAGATCCCTCTCCACATGCATCCCGAGATAGTACTTTACCTCCCCAAGGTTCTTGCACTTGAAGTTCTCCATCAGCTGCTGCTGCACCTTCTGGATCTCCTTCATGCTGCTGCTAAAAAAAAAAATATCGTCCACATAGACTAGGAACAGCACCAGCTTCTCCCCTTATCTCTTGAGAAAGAGGCTCTCATCACAGCTGCTGGTCCTGAATCCCATCTCCTCTAAAACAGCTGCCAACTTCTGGTACCAGCAGCGTGGTGCCTGCTTCAAGCCGTAGATGGACTTTTTCAGCTTGCACACCCTGCCCGTACCATCCTCATACCCAGGCGGCTGCGTCATGTACACATCCTCCTCTAAGATCCCATTGAGGAATGCCGTTGATATATCCATCTGAATGATGAATTTCCCACTAACGGTTGCATCTGCCAACAAGACACGGAGGGTAGGGGGTTTGGCAGTGGGAGCAAAGATCTCATTGAAGTCCCGCTTCTCCTTCTGCATAAACCCCTTAGCCACCAGCCTACTCTTGTAGATGGTGACCTGTCCCTTGTCATCGGTCTTGATCCTTAGCACCCACTTGCACTGTACGGCTTTCTTCCCCTCAGGCAGCACCACCAGCTCCCATGTCCCATTCTCTAGCAGGCTCTGGTACTCAGCATCCCTGGAAACCAGCCACTTCTCCCTATCTGGTCCAGCTAATGCCTCCTCCATGCTACCTGGTTCCTCTGGTGCAAGGGCAAGAAAACAGTAGGCAGGTTCATCCTCCTCATCCGGATCATAGCCATGCGGTAGAATCAGCAATGCCTCCTCTGTCCCAAGCTGCTGCTCTGCTACATCAGCTCCTGCAGTCAGCTTCTTAGTAGCCATACGGGTACGTCCTGGCCTGGAGACGGGTGTCTCCCATCCCCTCATAACAACACCCTTCGGCTTCTTAGTTTTCCCCTGCTACTGCTCTCCTCCCTCGGATCCAGCAGCTCCACTAGTGCTACCGCTAGTCTCCACACCATCACCTCCACCAGCAGGTGCCTCCTGCACCTTCTCTCCATCACCACCCTCTGCAGCTGCCTCCTCTCCCTCCTCCCACACACTAGGAGTCGGGTCCAGCTGCATGGTGATCTGCTCCATCTGCTGGGACACCCTGGCCTCCGGCTGTTTCTCCCAGCTCCCATACATCATGCCCTCAACAAATTTCACATCCCTGCTATCAAACAACACACCCTTGGAAGGTTCCCACAGCAGCCATCCCTTGCTCTCAGCAGCCAGCCCCAAATGCACACACCAGATTGCACTTGCCCCCAACTTACTGCGGTAGGTCTTGGGGACGTGGGCGACTGCCATGCAACCGAACACCCTCAGCATGTCCACCAGCGGCTTCCTCCCAAGCCACCTCTCCAACGGCACCCACGAGTCATCCCCAACCTTTGTGAGTACCCTGTTCCTAGCGACGGTAGCGTGCCGAACAGCATGGGGCCACATCAAGTTGCCCAGCCCAGATTCTATGAGCAGCGCCCTAGCTGTCTCCAGAATTGTCCGGTTCGCCCGTTCTGCTACACCGTTAGACTGTGGGGTGGAAGCCGTGGTCAGCTCCCTCTGGATGCCCTGCTTCTTGAGCCAGGCCGTCATCTCAGCTCCAAGGAACTCACCACCCCGATCTGTCCTAATCCGCTTCACCACACACTCCGCTTGCTTCTCCACAAATGGCAGCCAATCTTCCCGTATCGTAGAGGCGGCATGGTCCTTCTGCTTCAGCGGATATGCCCACATAAGCCTGCTCCAATCATCCACTATGGTCAGAAAGTACCGCTCCCCCTTGTGTCCCTGAACCGGCAGCGGCCCCACCAAGTCCATGTGGACCAGCTCCAACGGCTTCTTGCTCCTGCCAGCCACACTATGGAAGGGGAAAGGGGTAAACGATGAGAGCAAACAGGTTTCACAATTCTCATCAGGTGGCTGTCCGTTCAGCTTCAGACCCTTAACGTCTCCATCTTTCTCCAACTGCTTCAACAAGGGCATTACCACATGCCCCAAGCGTCGGTGTGCCGTTGCCCAATCTGTCTCCCCAGATCTGGCCGACACTTTCACACCAACCCCTCCAACGGCATTGCACCCCCCCTGGGATGCAGACCCCTCTCCAGCCTGCCCCCCACCATGCCACGCCAACGCCGGCAGCTGCCACATGGATCTGTACACGTCCGTGCTCTCGTGCAGATCCCAAAGCACCCGATTGCCCAGCTGCCCCTTGTAAGTGCGTGCCCCATCCGTGCTAGTGCTCACCCCAGCCTTGCCAAGCTTACGGAGGGAGATGAGGTTGGCCTTGAGTTCAGGAACGAGGAGAACGTCGTGCAGCACCACCGGCTTGCCATCCGCTCCTTTAAACGCAGCTCGTCCCGCACCAGCCACCTTCAGCGCGTATCCAGAGGCGCAGCACAACTCGTTGATCGGTGCAGCGCGTACGTGGTCCAGCAGGTCCTTGCGCGGCGTCATCGTCCAAGCAGCGCCCGTGTCCAACACCCAATAATCCAGGGGGTGCAGCTCTGCTCCAACCTTGGCAGAGGTGTCTCCTTGCTCCCCCTGCTCCCCCTGCTCTCCAATATGGAAGAACTGGCCCGCGGTGCGCTCCTTCTTCTTTTCCGCACCGCCGTTGCTCTTCGGGTTGTTGTCGGACGAATCGGCGATCATGCTCGCGCCGTTTTTCTGGTTCCTCCGCGCGCCGCCATCCTGGTGACGATTCTGGGGGGTCCATCCATCGGGTTTCTTATAGCACAAAAACCAGGGGTGCCCCTCCTTCTCACAATACCAGCAACTCCCTTTCATTTTGCCACCAGCACCCGACTTGCCCCCACGTCCAGATTTCGCACCGCGACCCCAACCGGTACCTCCTTGTTGGTCGTTGGAGTCGTCGTCCTTCTTTGCACCGCGTCCAGCACCACCGAAGCCACGTCCTCTGCCACGTCGGCTCCCTTGCATCCCATAGCCGCTGCTGCCGTCGTCTCCACCCCTCAGTTGGCGGCGACGGAAGTCCTCCTCCAGAATCTTTGTCCGCACCCACTCGAGTGTCCATGAGCTCTGGTTCTGCGGCAGGCTCAATCCGCTCGTGAATTGAAGCCACGATTCCGGCAGCAGTGAGAGCATCTTCAGGCACTTGGTCTGCTCCGGGTAGGTGATTCCCGCGGTCGCCAACTTCGCGTAGAGGTCGCGCATCTTGTCCAGGACAGGTTGCACCGGCTCTCCCTCGCTCAGGCGCATCGCGGACAGCTCCCTCTCCAGCATCAACGTTGCAACAACGGAGGCCGGGGCGTGCAGCTCCTTCAACACGGTCCACGCCTTCGGACCGCACTCAACCTCCGGCAGCAGGTGCATGACAAGGTGACGCTGGTTCAGCTCCAAACTCTGCGACATCAAATAGTAGCCAGCCGAAGAGCGCTCATCCCAATCTTCCTGCAGCGCGGGGTCACTCGGTCTAGGCTCCTCCCCAATCATTAGTTTCAGCAATCCAATCTGACGGAAACATAGTTGCATTTTCCAGGCCCAATCATCATAGCCCTCACCATTGAACTTCTCGACGGTGAAGTTCTTCAGCACCTCCTTGACCAGCGAGCCCTGGCTTGTTCGCGCTGCCCTTGGCGCTGAAACACCAGAATCTTGGCTGCCGCTACGATCTTGGGCTGAAGATTCACCAGCTCCCGTCGAGGTGTTGCCCGCCATAGCTACCTATATCGAGGATCACTATAACACAGCTCTGATACCAGCTTGTTGGTGTAAGGGCCTCATAAACTCAAGCTATTAAGACTTTATCAAACTTAAAACCTCTCCTCGGGGTCACCTCCAAGGGTCCTTGGGTGCCTGGTACAAGACCAGCCCCTATCCTCGGGTCCGAGTTTGTAGAGAGAGGGATCAAGAGGGACTTAGTCAAAACAGCAAGAGTACCTTGAACGTCGTGCAGCGTATCGTGCAGACCGTCGATCGGATTAAGCTGAGAATTTCCTTTATCGAAGCTCGCTCCAAGAGCTTTAAAATGAACCAAGTTGCCTCGCGAAAAGTTCTTCCATTACGAAGTTATGGCTCGGACAGCGTTTGCCTAGCGTTGGAGTGCTAGCGTACTTGCGTTGACTCGGGTAGCATTCCGCCGTCGCACCGCGTAGAAACAAAATTCCAGGAAGGGAGGAATTCGCTTGAATCAATTTCACTATGTTCAGGTACAAACAGAGAAGGAATAAATAGCTCTAGCTAGCAAGGACCTTGGGAATCAACCTGGGAACAACCAGGGATGATCCCAAATAATTCCAAGCAACAGAACCAACCTGGCTGGACAAAACAGCAGGTGGTAGGTTGGTAAACAACCTCTGGTTCTGTTTTTCCAACCTGGGAAAACAACAACCAGGTTCAGGTCCTAAAAACAGAACCTGTTTTGTCTTTGCCCAACCAGCCAAATGCTGGTTCCACTGGTTTCCCCTGGCCCTGTAGCATGCAGATACAGACAAACAACATCCAACCTTCACCTAAATTGTACCTCTATAGTGCCTGCCCTGCTACACTATAGTGAACCAAACAAAACAGTACAATTTCGAGTTGGATAGAACTGAATCTGCGCAATCAAGTAAGTTGAACCGCAAAGCTTCCATCTTGGGTTCCTTTGCAAGCTCGTCCTTTCTGCTTGTACTGTTCATAGCGCGTACAATGTTGTGCCGAAGCGCACATTGCGCGAGTACCTGCAAATGCATCAAGCGAAAATAGCGAAAGCAAACAAACACACGAACATTCCATTCACACCCAAATGCATTCGCACACGCATACTCATACAAACAGACGGCAGGATGTCGTGCAATATGAATTTGCATCCAACACACTCCCCCTCAGCCTGCCGGCTGCATCCCCATCATTCCATACTAGTTCATGCTCATTCCACTCATCCGCACACAACGCCAATGAGGCTCATCCGCAAGCCTCTTGGTGAGGAAGTCTGCTGGCTGCTGGTGAGTCTTGATGTAGATCGGATTCACCGTCCCCCTCTTCACCTCCTTACGCAACCAGTGCCACTTGATACGCATGTGCTTGTTCAGCCCATGAAGCACAGCGTTCCTGGCCATCCCAAGAGCTCCCTTGCTATCACAAAACAGCGGTGTAGCAACCTTCTGCTCCTGGCCAATCTCCTCTAACAGCCTCCTCAGCCAAATCACCTCCTTCACCCCATGGAACATCGCCATGTACTCTGATTCCACAGAAGAGAGTGCCGTCTCCGTCTGCTTCTTTGACCTCCAACTAACAGGTCCTCCCCCAACTACACAGATGTATCCTCCCACAGATGAGAAATCCTCCTTCTCAGAGGCCCACGTAGCATCGGTAAAGCAAGTGAGAAAGAGCTTGCCTTCTCCAAGCCTCTCCCCCTTCTCTTTCAGCACCTCAACCCCTTTCTGCTTCACCTGTGCAGATGCGGAGTATTGAACTCCAATGCTTGGGTGAGAGTTCAGATACTTCACCACACGTTCAGCTGCATCCACCTGCTCCTCTGATGGATTCTGCACCACCCTAGCCAGCTGCCCAACCGAGAAAGAGATGTCGGGCCTTGTGTGAACTGCTGCATACAAGAGGCTGCCCACCAAGGACTGAAATTGCTGCTGCTCCTCGGCTTCAACCCCTTCATCCTCTGCAGCTTTCACAAGCTTGAATTCTGCTGGCAGGGGAGTTGCAACTTTGCGCTCATTCTCAATCCCGTACTTCTCCCCCAGCTCCTTGATGAACTTCTCCTGGTGCAGCTTTAACCACCTGTGATCCAGATCCCTCTCCACATGCATCCCGAGGTAGTACTTTACCTCCCCAAGGTTCTTGCACTTGAAGTTCTCCATCAGCTGCTGTTGCACATTCTGGATCTCCTTCATGCTGCTGCTAAAGAGAAGAATGTCGTCCACATAGACCAGAAACAGCACCAGCTTCTCCCCCTCCCCCTTGAGAAAGAGGCTCTCATCACAGCTGCTGGTCCTGAATCCCATCTCCTCTAAAACAGCTGCCAACTTCTGGTACCAGCAGCGTAGCGCCTGCTTCAAGCCGTAGATGGACTTTTTCAGCTTGCACACCCTGCCTGTACCATCCTCATACCCAGGCGGCTGAGTCATGTACACATCCTCCTCTAAAATCCCATTGAGGAATGCCGTTGATATATCCATCTGAATGATGAATTTCCCACTAACGGTTGCATCTGCCAACAAGACACGGAGCGTAGGGGGTTTGGCAGTGGGAGCAAAGATCTGATTGAAGTCCCGCTTCTCCTTCTGCATAAACCCCTTAGCCACCAGCCTACTCTTGTAGATGGTGACCTGTCCCTTGTCATCGGTCTTGATCCTTAGCACCCACTTGCACTGTACGGCTTTCTTCCCCTCAGGCAGCACCACCAGCTTCCATGTCCCATTCTCTAGCAGGCTCTGGTACTCAGCATCCCTGGAAACCAGCCACTTCTCCCTATCTGGTCCAGCTAATGCCTCCTCCATGCTAGCTGGTTCCTCTGGTGCAGGGGCAGGTTCATCCTCCTCATCCGGATCATAGCCATGCGGTAGAATCAGCAATGCCTCCTCTGTCCCAAGCTGCTGCTCTGCTACATCAGCTCCTGCAGTCAGCTTCTTAGTAGCCATACGGGTACGTCCTGGCCTGGAGACGGGTGTCTCCCGTCCCCTCATAACAACACCCTTCGGCTTCTTAGTTTTCCCCTGCTGCTGCTCTTTCCCTCGGATCCAACAGCTCCACTAGTGCTACCGCTAGTCTCCACACCATCACCTCCACCAGCAGGTGCCTCCTGCACCTTCTCTCCATCACCACCCTCTGCAGCTGCCTCCTCTCCCTCCTCCCACACACTAGGAGTCAGGTCCAGCTGCATGGTGATCTGCTCCATCTGCTGGGACACCCTGGCCTCCGGCTGTTTCTCCCAGCTCCCATACATCATGCCCTCAACAAACTTCACATCCCTGCTGTCAAACAACACACCCTTGGACGGTTCCCACAGCAGCCATCCCTTGCTCTCAGCAGCCCGCCCCAAATGCACACACCAGATTGCACTTGCCCCCAACTTACTGCGGTAGGTCTTGGGGACGTTGGCAACTGCCATGCAACCGAACACCCTCAGCATGTCCACCGGTGGCTTCCTCCCAAGCCACCTCTCCAACGGCACCCATGAGTCATCCCCAACCTTTGTGAGTACCCTGTTCCTAGCGACGGTAGCGTGCCGAACAGCATGGGGCCACATCAAGTTGTCCAGCCCAGATTCTATGAGCAGCGCCCTAGCTGTCTCCAGAATTGTTCGGTTAGCCCGTTCTGCTACACCGTTAGACTGTGGGGTGTAAGCCGTGGTCAGCTCCCTCTGGATGCCCTGCTTCTTGAGCCAGGCCGTCATCTCAGCTCCAAGGAACTCACCACCTCGATCTGTCCTAATCCGCTTCACCACACACTCCGCTTGCTTCTCCACGAATGGCAGCCAATCTTCCCGTATCGTAGAGGCGGCATGGTCCTTCTGCTTCAGCGGATATGCCCACATAAGCCTGCTCCAATCATCCACTATGGTCAGAAAGTACCGCTTCCCCTTGTGTCCCTGAACCGGCAGCGGCCCCACCAAGTCCATGTGGACCAGCTCCAACGGCTTCTTGCTCCTGCCAGCCACACTATGGAAGGGGAAACGGGTAAACTTTGAGAGCAAACAGATTTCACAATTCTCATCAGGTGGCTGTCCGTTCAGCTTCAGACCCTTAACGGCTCCATCTTTCTCCAACTGCTTCAACAAGGGCATTGCCACATGCCCCAAGCGTCGGTGTGCCGTTGCCCAATCCGTCTCCCCAGATCTGGCCGACACTTTCACACCAACCCCTCCAACGGCATTGCACTCCCCCTGGGATGCAGACCCCTCTCCAGCCTGCCCCCCACCATGCCACGCCAACGCCGGCAGCTGCCACATGGATCTGTACACGTCCGTGCTCTTGGCAGATCCCAAAGCACCCGATTGCCCAGCTGCCCCTTGTAAGTGCGTGCCCCATCCGTGCTAGTGCTCACCCCAGCCTTGCCAAGCTTACGGAGGGAGATGAGGTTGGCCTTGAGTTCAGGAACGAGAAGAACGTCGTGCAGCACCACCGGCTTGCCATCCGCTCCCTTAAACGCAGCTCGTCCCGCACCAGCCACCTTCAGCGCGTGTCCAGAGGCGGAGCACACCTCGTTGATCGGTGCAGCGCGTACGTGGTCCAGCAGGTCCTTGCGCGGCGTCATCGTCCAAGCAGCGCCCGTGTCCAACACCCAATAATCCAGGGGGTGCAGCTCTGCTCCAACCTTGGCAGAGGTGTCTCCTTGCTCCCCCTGCTCCCCCTGCTCTCCAATATGGAAGAACTGGCCCGCGGTGCGCTCCTTCTTCTTTTCCGCACCGCCGTTGCTCTTCGGGTTGTTGTCGGACGAATCGGCGATCATGCTCGCGCCGTTTTTCTGGTTCCTCCGCGCGCCGCCATCCTGGTGACGATTCTGGGGGGTCCATCCATCGGGTTTCTTATAGCACAAAAACCAGGGGTGCCCCTCCTTCTCACAATACCAGCAACTCCCTTTCATTTTGCCACCAGCACCCGACTTTCCCCCACGTCCAGATTTCGCACCGCGACCCCAACCGGTACCTCCTTGTTGGTCGTTGGAGTTGTCGTCCTTCTTTGCACCGCGTCCAGCACCACCGAAGCCACGTCCTCTGCCACGTCGGCTTCCTTGCATCCCATAGCCGGATCTGCCGTCGTCTCCACCCCTCAGTTGGCGGCGACGGAAGTCCTCCTCCAGAATCTTTGTCCGCACCCACTCGAGTGTCCACGAGCTCTGGTTCTGCGGCAGGCTCAATCCGCTCGTGAATTGAAGCCACGATTCCGGCAGCAGCGAGAGCATCTTCAAACACTTGGTCTGCTCCGGGTAGGTGATTCCCGCGGTCGCCAACTTCGCATAGAGGTCGCGCATCTTGTCCAGGACAGGTTGCACCGGCTCTCCCTCGCTCAGGCGCAACGCGGACAGCTCCCTCTCCAGCATCAACGTTGCAACAACGGAGGTCGGGGCGTGCAGCTCCTTCAACACGGTCCACGCCTTCGGACCGCACTCAACCTCCGGCAGCAGGTGCATGACGTGGTGACGCTGGTTCAGCTCCAAACTCTGTGACATCAAATAGTAGCCAGCCGAGGAGCGCTCGTCCCAATCTTCCTGCAGCGCGGGGTCACTCGGTCTAGGCTCCTCCCCAATCATTAGTTTCAGCAATCCAATCTGACGGAAATATAGTTGCATTTTCCAGGCCCAATCATCATAGCCCTCACCATTGAACTTCTCGACGGTGAAGTTCTTCAGCACCTCCTTGACCAGCGAGCCCTGGCTTGTTCGCTCTCCCCTTGGCGCTGAAACACCAGAATCATGGCTGCCGCTACGATCTTGGGCTGAAGATTCACCAGCTCCCGTCGAGGTGTTGCCCGCCATAGCTACCTATATCGAGGATCACTATAACGCAGCTCTGATACCAGCTTGTTGGTATAAGGGCCTAATAAACTCAAGCTATTAAGACTTTATCATACTTAAAACCTCTCCTCGGGGTCACCTCCAAGGGTCCTTGGGTGCCTGGTACAAGACCAGCCCCTATCCTCGGGTCCGAGTTTGTAGAGAGAGGGATCAAGAGGGACTTAGTCAAAACAGCAAGAGTACCTTGAACGTCGCGCAGCGTATCGTGCAGACCATCGACCGGATTAAGCTGAGAATTTCCTATATCGAAGCTCACTCCAAGAGCTTTAAAATGAACCAAGTTGCCTCGCAAAAAGTTCTGCCATTACGAAGTTATGGCTCGGACAGCGTTAGCCTAGCGTTGGAGTGCTAGCGTACTTGCGTTGACTCGGGTAGCATTCCGCCGTCGCACCGCGTAGAAACGAAATTCCAGCAAGGAAGGAATTCGCTTGAATCAATTTCACTATATTCAGGTACAAACAGAGAAGGAATATATAGCTCTAGCTAGCAAGGACCTTGGGAATCAACCTGGGAACAACCAGGGATGATCCCAAATAATTCCAAGCAACAGAACCAACCTGGCTGGACAAAACAGCAGGTGGTAGGTTGGTAAACAACCTCTGGTTCTGTTTTTCCAACCTGGGAAAACAACAACCAGGTTCAGGTCCTAAAAACAGAACCTGTTTTGTCTTTGCCCAACCAGCCAAATGCTGGTTCCGCTGGTTTCCCCTGGCCCTGTAGCAAGCAGATACAGACAAACTGTTGGGTGCAAATTCACATTGCACGACATCCTGCCGTCTGTTTGTATGAGTATGCGTGTGCGAATGCATTTGGGTGTGAATGGAATGTTCGTGTGTTTGTTTGCTTTCGCTATTTTCGCTTGATGCATTTGCAGGTACTCGCGCAATGTGCGCTTCGGCACAACATTGTACGCGCTATGAACAGTACAAGCAGAAAGGACGAGCTTGCAAAGGAACCCAAGATGGAAGCTTTGCGGTTCAACTTACTTGATTGCGCAGATTCAGTTCAATCCAACTCGAAATTGTACTGTTTTGTTTGGTTGACTATAGTGTAGCAGGGCAGGCACTATAGAGGTACAATTTAGGTGAAGGTTGGATGTTGTTTGTCTGTATCTGCATGCTACAGGGCCAGGGGAAACCAGTGGAACCAGCATTTGGCTGGTTGGGCAAAGACAAAACAGGTTCTGTTTTTAGGACCTGAACCTGGTTGTTGTTTTCCCAGGTTGGAAAAACAGAACCAGAGGTTGTTTACCAACCTACCACCTGCTGTTTTGTCCAGCCAGGTTGGTTCTGTTGCTTGGAATTATTTGGGATCATCCCTGGTTGTTCCCAGGTTGATTCCCAAGGTCCTTGCTAGCTAGAGCTATTTATTCCTTCTCTGTTTGTACCTGAACATAGTGAAATTGATTCAAGCGAATTCCTTCCTTGCTGGAATTTCGTTTCTACGCGATGCGACGGCGGAATGCTACCCGAGTCAACGCTAGTACGCTAGCACTCTAACGCTAGGCAAACGCTGTTCGAGCCATAACTTCGTAATGGCAGAACTTTTCACGAGGCAACTTGGCTTATTTTAAAGCTCTTGGAGTGAGCTTCGATATAGGAAATTCTCAGCTTAATCCGGTCGACGGTCTGCACGATACGCTGCGCGACGTTCAAGGTACTCTTGCTGTTTTGACTAAGTCCCTCTTGATCCCTCTCTCTACAAACTCGGACCCGAGGATAGGGGCTGGTCTTGTACCAGGCACCCAAGGACCCTTGGAGGTGACCCCGAGGAGAGGTTTTAAGTGTGATAAAGTCTTAATAGCTTGAGTTTATTAGGCCCTTACACCAACAAGCCGGTATCAGAGTTGCGTTATAGTGATCCTCGTTATAGGTAGCTATGTCGGGCAACACCTCGACAGGAGCTGGTGAATCTTCAGCCCAAGATCGTAGCGGCAGCCATGATTCTGGTGTTTCAGCGCCAAGGGGAGCGCGAACAAACCAGGGCTCGCTGGTCAAGGAGGTGCTGAAGAACTTCACCGTCGAGAAGTTCAATGGTGAGGGCTATGATGATTGGGCCTGCAAAATGCAACTATATTTCCGTCAGATTGGATTGCTGAAACTAATGATTGGGGAGGAGCCTAGACCGAGTGACCCCACGCTGCAGGAAGATTGGGACGAGCGCTCCTCGGCTGGCTACTATTTGATGTCGCAGAGTTTGGAGCTGAACCAGCGTCACCACGTCATGCACCTGCTGCCGGAGGTTGAGTGCGGTCCGAAGGCGTGGACCGTGTTGAAGGAGCTGCACGCCCCGACCTCCGTTGTTGCAACGTTGATGCTGGAGAGGGAGCTGTCCGCGTTGCGCCTGAGCGAGGGAGAGCCGGTGCAACCTGTCCTGGACAAATTGCGCGACCTCTACGCGGAGTTGGCGACCGCGGGAATCACCTATCCGGAGCAGACCAAGTGCCTGAAGATGCTCTCGCTGCTGCCGGAATCGTGGCTTCAATTCACGAGCGGATTGAGCCTGCCGCAGAACCAGAGCTCGTGGACACTCGAGTGGGTGCGGACAAAGATTCTGGAGGAGGACTTCCGTCGCCGCCAACTGAGGGGTGGAGACGACGGCAGCAGCGGCTATGGGATGCAAGAAAGCCGACGTGGCAGAGGACGTGGCTTCGGTGGTGCTGGACGCGGTGCAAAGAAGGACGACGACTCCAACGACCAACAAGGAGGTACCGGTTGGGGTCGCGGTGCGAAATCTGGACGTGGGGGCAAGTCGGGTGCTGGTGGCAAAATGAAAGGGAGTTGCTGGTATTGTGAGAAGGAGGGGCACCCCTGGTTTTTGTGCTATAAGAAACCCGATGGATGGACCCCCCAGAATCGTCACCAGGATGGCGGCGCGCGGAGGAACCAGAAAAACGGCGCGAGCATGGTCGCCGATTCGTCCGACAACAACCCGAAGAGCAACGGCGGTGCGGAAAAGAAGAAGGAGCGCACCGCGGGCCAGTTCTTCCATATTGGAGAGCAGGGGGAGCAGGGGGAGCAAGAAGACGCCTCTGCCAAGGTTGGAGCAGAGCTGCACCCCCTGGATTATTGGGTGTTGGACACGGGCGCTGCTTGGACGATGACGCCGCGCAAGGACCTGCTGGACCACGTACGCGCTGCACCGATCAACGAGGTGTGCTCCGCCTCTGGACACGCGCTGAAGGTGGCTGGTGCGGGACGAGCTGCGTTTAAAGGAGCGGATGGCAAGCCGGTGGTGCTGCACGACGTTCTCCTCGTTCCTGAACTCAAGGCCAACCTCATCTCCCTCCGTAAGCTTGGCAAGGCTGGGGTGAGCACTAGCACGGATGGGGCACGCACTTACAAGGGGCAGCTGGGCAATCGGGTGCTTTGGGATCTGCACGAGAGCACGGACGTGTACAGATCCATGTGGCAGCTGCCGGCGTTGGCATGGCATGGTGGGGGGCAGGCTGGAGAGGGGTCTGCATCCCAGGGGGAGTGCAATGCCGTTGGAGGGGTTGGTGTGAAAGTGTCGGCCAGATCTGGGGAGACGGATTGGGCAACGGCACACCGACGCTTGGGGCATGTGGCAATGCCCTTGTTGAAGCAGTTGGAGAAAGATGGAGCCGTTAAGGGTCTGAAGCTGAACGGACAGCCACCTGATGAGAATTGTGAAATCTGTTTGCTCTCAAAGTTTACCCGTTTCCCCTTCCATAGTGTGGCTGGCAGGAGCAAGAAGCCGTTGGAGCTGGTCCACATGGACTTGGTGGGGCCGCTGCCGGTTCAGGGACACAAGGGGGAGCGGTACTTTCTGACCATAGTGGATGATTGGAGCAGGCTTATGTGGGCATATCCGCTGAAGCAGAAGGACCATGCCGCCTCTACGATACGAGAAGATTGGCTGCCATTCGTGGAGAAGCAAGCGGAGTGTGTGGTGAAGCGGATTAGGACAGATCGGGATGGTGAGTTCCTTGGAGCTGAGATGACGGCCTGGCTCAAGAAGCAGGGCATCCAGAGGGAGCTGACCACGGCTTACACCCCACAGTCTAACGGTGTAGCAGAACGGGCGAACCGGACAATTTTGGAGACAGCTAGGGCGCTGCTCATAGAATCTGGGCTGGGCAACTTGATGTGGCCCCATGCTGTTCGGCACGCTACCGTCGCTAGGAACAGGGTACTCACAAAGGTTGGGGATGACTCGTGGGTGCCGTTGGAGAGGTGGCTTGGGAGGAAGCCGCCGGTGGACATGCTGAGGGTGTTCGGTTGCATGGCAGTCGCCCACGTCCCCAAGACCTACCGCAGTAAGTTGGGGGCAAGTGCAATCTGGTGTGTGCATTTGGGGTTGGCTGTTGAGAGCAAGGGATGGCTGCTGTGGGAACCATCCAAGGGTGTGTTGTTTGACAGCAGGGATGTGAAGTTTGTTGAGGGCATGATGTATGGGAGCTGGGAGAAACAGCCGGAGGCCAGGGTGTCCCAGCAGATGGAGCAGATCACCATGCAGCTGGACCTGACTCCTAGTGTGTGGGAGGAGGGAGAGGAGGTAGCTGCAGAGGGTGGTGATGGAGAGAAGGTGCAGGAGGCACCTGCTGGTGGAGGTGATGGTGTGGAGACTAGCGGTAGCACTAGTGGAGCTGCTGGATCCGAGGGAGGAGAGAAGCAGCAGGGGAAAACTAAGAAGCCGAAGGGTGTTGTTATGAGGGGATGGGAGACACCCGTCTCCAGGCCAGGACGTACCCGTATGGCTACTAAGAAGCTGACTGCAGGAGCTGATGTAGCAGAGCAGCAGCTTGGGACAGAGGAGGCATTGCTGATCCTACCGCATGGCTATGATTCGGATGAGGAGGATGAACCTGCCTACTGTTTTCTTGCCCCTGCACCAGAGGAACCAGCTAGCATGGAGGAGGCATTAGCTGGACCAGATAGGAAGAAGTGGCTGGTTTCCAGGGATGCTGAGTACCAGAGCCTGCTAGAGAATGGGACATGGGAGCTGGTGGTGCTGCCTGAGGGGAAGAAAGCCGTACAGTGCAAGTGGGTGCTAAGGATCAAGACCGATGACAAGGGACAGGTCACCATCTACAAGAGTAGGCTGGTGGCTAAGGGGTTTATGCAGAAGGAGAAGCGGGACTTCAATGAGATCTTTGCTCCCACTGCTAAACCCCCTACCCTCCGTATCTTGTTGGCAGATGCAACCGTTAGTGGGAAATTCATCATTCAGATGGATATATCAACGGCATTCCTCAATGGGATTTTAGAGGAGGATGTGTACATGACGCAGCCGCCTGGGTATGAGGATGGTACGGGCAGGGTGTGCAAGCTGAAAAAGTCCATCTACGGCTTGAAGCAGGCGCTACGCTGCTGGTACCAGAAGTTGGCAGCTGTTTTAGAGGAGATGGGATTCAGGACCAGCAGCTGTGATGAGAGCCTCTTTCTCAAGGGGGAGGGGGAGAAGCTGGTGCTGTTTCTGGTCTATGTGGACGACATTCTTCTCTTTAGCAGCAGCATGAAGGAGATCCAGAATGTGCAACAGCAGCTGATGGAGAATTTCAAGTGCAAGAACCTTGGGGAGGTAAAGTACTACCTCGGGATGCATGTGGAGAGGGATCTGGATCACAGGTGGTTGAAGCTGCACCAGGAGAAGTTCATCAAGGAGCTGGGGGAGAAGTACGGGATTGAGAATGAGCGCAAAGTTGCAACTCCCCTGCCAGCAGAATTCAAGCTTGTGAAAGCTGCAGAGGATGAAGGGGTTGAAGCCGAGGAGCAGCAGCAATTTCAGTCCTTGGTGGGCAGCCTCTTGTATGCAGCAATTCACACAAGGCCCGACATCTCTGTATCGGTTGGGCAGCTGGCTAGGGTGGTGCAGAATCCATCAGAGGAGCAGGTGGATGCAGCTGAATGTGTGGTGAAGTATCTGAACTCTCACCCAAGCATTGGAGTTCAATACTCCGCATCTGCACAGGTGAAGCAGAAAGGGGTTGAGGTGCTGAAAGAGAAGGGGGAGAGGCTTGGAGAAGGCAAGCTCTTTCTCACTTGCTTTACCGATGCTACGTGGGCCTCTGAGAAGGAGGATTCCTCATCTGTGGGAGGATACATCTGTGTAGTTGGGGGAGGACCTGTTAGTTGGAGGTCAAAGAAGCAGACGGAGACGGCACTCTCTTCTGTGGAATCAGAGTACATGGCGATGTTCCATGGGGTGAAGGAGGTGATTTGGCTGAGGAGGCTGTTAGAGGAGATTGGCCAGGAGCAGAAGGTTGCTACGCCGCTGTTCTGTGATAGCAAGGGGGCTCTTGGGATGGCCAGGAATGCTGTGCTTCATGGGCTCAATAAGCACATGCGTATCAAGTGGCACTGGCTGCGTAAGGAGGTGAAGAGGGGGACGGTGAATCCGATCTACATCAAGACTCACCAGCAGCCAGCAGACTTCCTCACCAAGAGGCTTGCGGATGAGCCTCATTGGCGTTGTGTGCGCATGAGTGGAATGAGCATGAACTAGTATGGAATGATGGGGATGCAGCCGGCAGGCTGAGGGGGGGTGTGTTGGGTGCAAATTCACATTGCACGACATCCTGCTGTCTGTTTGTATGAGTATGCGTGTGCGAATGCATTTGGGTGTGAATGGAATGTTCGTGTGTTTGTTTGCTTTCGCTATTTTCGCTTGATGCATTTGCAGGTACTCGCGCAATGTGCGCTTCGGCACAACATTGTACGCGCTATGAACAGTACAAGCAGAAAGGACGAGCTTGCAAAGGAACCCAAGATGGAAGCTTTGCGGTTCAACTTACTTGATTGCGCAGATTCAGTTCTATCCAACTCGAAATTGTACTGTTTTGTTTGGTTGACTATAGTGTAGCAGGGCAGGCACTATAGAGGTACAATTTAGGTGAAGGTTGGATGTTGTTTGTCTGTATCTGCATGCTACAGGGCCAGGGGAAACCAGTGGAACCAGCATTTGGCTGGTTGGGCAAAGACAAAACAGGTTCTGTTTTTAGGACCTGAACCTGGTTGTTGTTTTCCCAGGTTGGAAAAACAGAACCAGAGGTTGTTTACCAACCTACCACCTGCTGTTTTGTCCAGCCAGGTTGGTTCTGTTGCTTGGAATTATTTGGGATCATCCCTGGTTGTTCCCAGGTTGATTCCCAAGGTCCTTGCTAGCTAGAGCTATTTATTCCTTCTCCGTTTGTACCTGAACATAGTGAAATTGTTTCAAGCGAATTCCTTCCTTGCTGGAATTTCGTTTCTACGCGGTGCGACGGCGGAATGCTACCCGAGTCAACGCTAGTACGCTAGCACTCTAACGCTAGTACGCTAGCACTCTAACGCTAGGCAAACGCTGTCCGAGCCATAACTTCGTACTGGCAGAACTTTTCGCGAGGCAACTTGGCTTATTTTAAAGCTCTTGGAGTGAGCTTCGATATAGGAAATTCTCAGCTTAATCCGGTCGACGGTCTGCACGATACGCTGCGCGACGTTCAAGGTACTCTTGCTGTTTTGACTAAGTCCCTCTTGATCCCTCTCTCTACAAACTCGGTCCCGAGGATAGGGGCTGGTCTTGTACCAGGCACCCAAGGACCCTTGGAGGTGACCCCGAGGAGAGGTTTTAAGTGTGATAAAGTCTTAATAGCTTGAGTTTGTTAGGCCCTTACACCAACACAAACAACATCCAACCTTCACCTAAATTGTACCTCTATAGTGCCTGCCGTGCTACACTATAGTCAACCAAACAAAACAGTACAATTTCGAGTTGGATAGAACTGAATCTGCGCCATCAAGTTAGTTGAACCGCAAAGCTTCCATCTTGGGTTCCTTTGAAAGCTCGTCCTTTCTGCTTGTACTGTTCATAGCGCGTACAATGTTGTGCCGAAGCGCACATTGCACGAGTACCTGCAAATGCATCAAGCGAAAACTGCGAAAGCAAACAAACACACGAACATTCCATTCACACCCAAATGCATTCGCACACGCATACTCGTACAAACAGACGGCAGGATGTAGTGCAATGTGAATTTGCATCAAACACTATGAACAGTACAAGCAGAAAGGACGAGCTCGCAAAGGAACCCAAGATGGAAGCTTTGCGGTTCGTTTGAATTGATTGTGCAGATTCAGTTCTATCCAACTCGAAATTGTACTGTTTTGTTTGGTTGACTATAGTGTAGCAGGGCAGGCACTATAGGGGTACAATTTAGGTGAAGGTTGGATGTTGTTTGTCTGTATCTGCTTGCTACAGGGCCAGGGGAAACCAGTGGAACCAGCATTTGGCTGGTTGGGCAAAGACAAATCAGGTTATGTTTTTAGGACCTGAACCTGGTTGTTGTTTTCCCAGGTTGGAAAAACAGAACCAGAGGTTGTTTACCAACCTACCACCTGCTGTTTTGTCCAGCCAGGTTGGTTCTGTTGCTTGGAATTATTTGGGATCATCCCTAGTTGTTCCCAAGTTTATTCCCAAGGTCCTTGCTAGCTAGAACTATATATTCCTTCTCTGTTTGTACCTGAATATAGTCAATTTGATTCAAGCGAATTCCTCCCTTCCTGGAATTTCGTTTCTACGCGGTGCGACGGCGGAATGCTACCCGAGTCAACGCTAGTACGCTAGCACTCCAACGTTAGGCAAACGCTGTCCGAGCCATAACTTCGTAATGGCAGAACTTTTCGCGAGGCAACTTGGCTTATTTTAAAGCTCTTGGAGTGAGCTTCGATATAGGAAATTCTCAGCTTAATCCGGTCGACGGTCTGCACGATACGCTGCGCGACGTTCACGGTACTCTTGTAATTTTGACTAAGTCATGCTTGATCCCTCTCTCTACAAACTCGGACCCGAGGATAGGGGCTGGTCTTGTACCAGGCACCCAAGGACCCTTGGAGGTGACCCCGAGGAGAGGTTTTAAGTTTGATAAAGTCTTAATAGCTTGAGTTTGTTAGGCCCTTACACCAACAAGTTGGTCCAATGAAACGGTTGAACAAACCATACAGATTGTCCAATGGACCGGTTGGATCAACCCGCTAGTTGGTCCATTGGGCCGGTTAGACAAACCGGCTAGTTGGTCCACCGGACTAGTTGGACCAAAAGGCCTGTTGGTCCAATGGACCGGTTGGACAAACCGGCCGGTTGGTCCACTGGACCGGTTGTACCAACCGGCTAGTAGGTCCAATGGTCCGGTTGGACATGTTGGCTAGTTGGTCCACTAGACAAGTTGGACCAATCGGCCAGTTGGTCCACCGGATTGGATAGACTAACTTGCTTGATGGTCCAATGGACCGGTTGGACAAACTGGCCAGTTGGTCCACTGGGCCAGTTGGACCAACTGAGCTGTTGGTGCAATGGACCGGCTAGACCAACCGGCCAGTTGGTCCAAAGGTCGAACGGACTGGCTGGACCAACTGGCTTGATGGTCCCAATGGGCCGGTTAGATCAACTAATCCATTGGTTAAATGGACCGGGTGGTCCAACTGGCCTAGACCAACCCGCTTATTGGTCTTATTGACCACTGGACTGGACAGTCCGGCCTGTTGGTCCAATGGACGTGTTGGACTAACCTGCCTGTTGGTGCAATGGAACGGTTGGACCAACCGGCTGATCAATCCAATGGACGAGATGGACCATCTGGCGTGTTGGTCCAATGGTCAATGGGCCGGTTGGACCGACTGGCCTGTTTGTCTGATGGACCGGTTAGACCAACCAGCCTATTGATCCAGTGGACCAGTTGGACCTACCGGCCTGTTGGTCCACTCAACCTGGTGGACCAGCCAGATTGTCCAATGGACCGGTTAGACCAACCCGCTAGTTGGTCCAATGGGCCGGTTGGACAAACTGGCTAGTTGGTCCACCGAACTGGTTCGACCAAAAGGCTTGTTGGTCCAATGGACCGGTTGGACAAACCGGCCAGATGGTCCACTGGATCGGTTAAACAACCCGTCTAGTAGGTCCAATGGTCCGGTTGGACATACTAGCAAGTTGGTCCACTAGACTAGTTCGCCCAATCGGCCAGTTGGTCCAATGGACCGGTTGAACAAACCGGCCATATGGTCCACCAGATTGGATGGACCAACCTGCTTGATGGTCCAATGGACCGGTTGGACAAACTGATCAGTTGGTCCACTGGGCCGGTTGGACCAACCAAGCTGTTGGTGCTATGGACCGGCTAGACCAACCAGCCTGTTGGTCCAAAGATCGAATGGACTGGCTGGACAAACTGTGTTGATGGTCCAACGAGCCGGTTAGACCAACTAATCCATTGGTTAAATGGACCGGGTGGTCCAACCGGCCTAGACCAACCCGCTTATTGGTCTAATTGACCACTGGACTGGTTGGACAATCCGACCTGTTGGTCCAATGGTTAGATAAACCGATTGGACCAACTGGCCTATTGGTCTAATGGACGTGTTGGACTATCCTGTCTGTTGGTGCAATGGAACAGTTGGACCAACCGGCTGGTCAGTCAAATGGACCAGATGGACCTACTGGCGTGTTGGTCCAATGGTCAATGGGCCGGTTGGACCAACTGGCCTGTTGGTCTGATGGACCGGTTAGACCAACCAGCCTATTGATCCAGTGGACCAGTTGGACCTACCGGCCTGTTGGTCCACTCGACCTGGTGGACCAACCGGCGTGTTGGTTTAATGGACTTGTTGGACCAATCGGCCTGTCAGTCCATAGACCACTTAGAACAAACGATAGGCTGGTCCAATGGACGAATGGGACCAACCGGCCTGTTGGCCCAACGGACCTGTTGGTCCAATGATCCAATGGACCCGGTGGACTAACTGGCCTCTTGGTCCAATGGACCGGTTGGACCAACCTGCGTGTTCGTTCGATGTACCAGTTGGTCAAACCGTAAAGTTGGACTACTGAACCGGTCTGTTGGTCTGATCAACAAGTTGGATTAACAAGCCAGTTGGTCCAAACAACCAGTTGGACCAACAAGTCTGTTGGTCCAATGGACCGGTTGGACGAATCAGCCTTTTGGTCCAATGGTCCGATGGGCTGGTTGGACCAACTGAACGGTTGGTCTGATTGACTGGTTGGACAAACCAGTGTGTTAGTCCTATGGACCGGGTGGACCAACTGGCTTGTTGGTCCAATAAATCGATTGGACCAACTGGACTGTTGGTCCAATGGAACTATTGGCCTGTTGGTCAAATGGACTAGGTCGACCAACTGACTGTTGTACTAACCAGCCTATTGGTCCACTAAACAAGTTGGACAACGGGCATGTCGATCCAACGGACCAATCAGACCAACCGGCCTGTTGGACCAACTGGCCTATTGATCCATTGGACCAGTTGGACCAAACAGTTTCCAAGAACATTGAGCGATACGATGCGCGTCAGGTTTCCGACGTTTTTGTCGAAGTTGTTGACCAACGTTGCTGTGCTATAACCCGCGAAACCAAACGTGCTACTCAACTCGGGCGATCGTGGTACACATGCTCATACTGAATTGGCAGATAGATCATATCGAGGGGCATACACCGAGCCCAGGATCTGATGGGCCGGTTGGACCAACCGGCGTGTTGGTCCAATAGATCGGTTGGACCAATAGGCCTGTTGGTCCACTGGATCCGGTAAGTCAACCGGCCTGTTGGTCCTATGGACCGGGTGGACCAACTGGCCCTATTGGTATAATGGACCTATTGGAACAACCGGCCTATTGGTCCAATGAACCAGTAGGACCAACCAGCCTGTTGGCCCAATGATCATATGGATCGGTTGGACCAACCGGCCTGTTGGTCCAATGGACCAGTTGAGCCAACCAGCCTATTGGTCCGATCGACCGGTTGGACCAACCGGCCTGTTGGTCCAGTGGTCAGATGGACCGGCTGAACCAACGGGCCTGTTGGTCGAATGGACGTATTGGACTAACCAGCATGTTGGTGCAATGGACCGGATGGACTAACTGGCCTGTCAGTCAAATGGACCGGTTGAACCAATCGGCCAGTAGGACCAATGGCGGGTTGGACCAACTGGCCTATTTGTTCATTGGACCGGGTGGACCAGCCGGCTATTGGTCCAATGGACCGGTTAGAGAAACCGACAAGTTGGATCAACTGGCCGGTTGGTCTAATTGACTGGGTGGACCAACCGGCCAATTGGTCCAGTGCACTAGTTGGTCTACTGGACTGGTTGGACCAACTGGGTGAAAAGGCAAATCCATTGAAAGTTTGCCCTCAATCCATTGAAACTTTGCCTTCCTCACCTAGGTGAGGAAGGGCATGTGTAATGTCCACCTTCCTCACCTAGCGGAAGGAAAGTTCGTCCTCACTCCATTGAAAGCGACGACAGCAAGATTCAAACCCTGGCCCTCCGGGCAACGGACCCAACTTGGTCAGAGGGAATGTTTTCTTGGTGGGTCAGCGCACTCATAACCCCCCCAGACGACACCTGCAGCCCTTGGGGAGACCACTTTGGGCCATTCCAATGTCCACATCCAATAGATCCATAGACCGGATGAACCAACGAACCTGAAAGGACGAGCTTGCAAAGGAACCCAAGATGGAAGCTTTGCGGTTCAACTTACTTGATTGCGCAGATTCAGTTCTATCCAACTCAAAATTGTACTGTTTTGTTTGGTTGACTATAGTGTAGCAGGGCAGGCACTATAGAGGTACAATTTAGGTGAAGGTTGGATGTTGTTTGTCTGTATCTGCTTGCTACAGGGCCAGGGGAAACCAGCGGAACCAGCATTTGGCTGGTTGGGCAAAGACAAAACAGGTTCTGTTTTTAGGACCTGAACCTGGTTGTTGTTTTCCCAGGTTGGAAAAACAGAACCAGAGGTTGTTTACCAACCTACCACCTGCTGTTTTGTCCAGCCAGGTTGGTTCTGTTGCTTGGAATTATTTGGGATCATCCCTGGTTCTTCCCAGGTTGATTCCCAAGGTCCTTGCTAGCTAGAGCTATTTATTCCTTCTCTGTTTGTACCTGAATATAGTGAAATTGATTCAAGGGAATTCCTTCCTTGCTGGAATTTCGTTTCTACGCGGTGCGACGGCGGAATGCTACCCGAGTCAACGCTACTACGCTAGCACTCCAATGCTAGGCAAACGCTGTCCGAGCCATAACTTCGTAATGGCAGAACTTTTCGCGAGGCAACTTGGTTCATTTTAAAGCTCTTGGAGCGAGCTTCGATATAGGAAATTCTCAGCTTAATCCGATCGACGGTCTGCACGATACGCTGCGCGACGTTCAAGGTACTCTTGCTGTTTTGACTAAGTCCCTCTTGATCCCTCTCTCTACAAACTCGGACCCGAGGATAGGGGCTGGTCTTGTACCAGGCACCCAAGGACCCTTGGAGGTGACCCCGAGGAGAGGTTTTAAGTTTGATAAAGTCTTAATAGCTTGAGCTTATTAGGCCCTTACACCAACACAATGGACCGGACCAACAGGCCTATTGGTCCACATGACCAGTTGGACCAACCCGCCTCTTGGTCCTTTTGACAGGTTGGACCAACTTGCCTGTTGGTCCAATCGACCGGTTGGACCATCCGGCCTGTTGGTCCAATGGACCAGTTGGACCAACTGGCCTGTTTGTCCCATGGTTCAACGGCTAGTTAGACCAAAGTGCCGGTTGGACTGATGGACCGGTTTGACCAACCAGCCTGTTCATCCAATGGAATGGTTGGACCAACCGGTCTTTTGGTCCAATTTACGAGTTGGACAAACCGGCCTATTGGTTTAATGGTCCAATAAACCTGGTGGACCAACTGGCTTGTTGGTCCAATGGACCGGTTGGATCAACTGGCCTGTTGGTCTAATGGACCGGGTGGACCAACTTGCCTATTGGTCCAATGGATTGGTTGGACCAACCGGCTTGTTGGTCCAATGGTTAGTTAGATGGACCGGGTGGTCCAATGATCCACTCGACAGGTTGGGCCAACTAGCTGGTTGGTCCATTTGCTTGACTAACCAGTTGGACCATCCGAGCAAGTTGCTTGACCGGTTGGACCAACTAGCCGGTTGGTCCAATGATCCACTCGACCGGTTGGACCAATCGAGCTGTAGGTCCAATTCACTGGCTAGACCAACTGGCTTGTCTGTCCAAAGGGCCGGCTAGATTAACTGGCCTGTTGGTCCAAAGGTCGAATGGACTGGCTGGACCAACGGGGTTGATGGTCCAATGGGCCGCTTGGATCAGCTAACCCGTTAGTCTAATGGATCGGGTGGTCCAATTGGCTTGTTGGTCCAAAAGACTGGTTGGAACAACCAGCTTATTGGTCTAATTGACCGATTGGACCAACTGGCCAGTTGGTCCACTGGACGTATTGGACCAGCCAGCCTGTTGGTCAAATAGTTAGATGAACCAGTTGGACCAACTAGCTTGTTGGTCTAATGGACGTACTGAACTAACCAGAAGGTTGGTGAAATGGAAAAGTTAGACCAATCGGCTGTTAGGTCCAATGGACCGGTTGGACCAACCGGCCTATTGGTCCAATGGTCCGATGGGCCAGTTGGACCAAGTGGCCTGTTAGTCTGATGGTTCGGTAGGATCAACCAGCGTGTTGGTCCAATGGACCGGTTGACCAACTGGCATGTTGGTCCGGACCCGGTGGATCAACCCGTTGGACCCAATGGACTAATTGACCTCGTGGAAAAACTGGCCTGTCAGATCAATTGTCTTGTTGGTCCAATGGACCGGTTGGACCAAGTGGACTGTTGGTCCAATGGACCGGATGGACCAACAGGCATGTTGGTCCAATGGACCGGTTGGACCAACCGAGCTGTTCGTTCAAATTTACCGGCTAGACCAACCGGCCTCTATGTCCAATGGACCGGCTGGACCAACCAGCCTGTTGGTCCAAAGGTTGAATGGACTAGCTGGATGAACTAGCGTGATGGTCCAATGGGCCGCTTGGATCAACTAACCCTTTGGTCTAATAGACTGGGTGGTCCAATCGGCCCGTTGGCCCAAATTCTGGTTGGACAACCAGCTTATTGGTCTAATTGACGGATTGGAACAACCGGCCATTTGGTCCACTGGACCAGTTGGACCAGCCGGCTTGTTGGTGAAATGGTTAGATGAACCGGTTGGACCAACCAGCCTGTTGGTTTAATGGACGTGTTGGACTAACCAGCCTGTTGGTGCAATAGAACGGTTGAACCAATCAGCCGTTAGGTCCAATGGACCGGTTGGACCAACCGGCCTGTTGGTCCAATGGTCTTTTGGGCTAGATGGACCAACTGGCCCGTTAGTCTGATGGTCCGGTGGGACCAACCAGCATGTTGGTCCAATGGACCGGTTGGTCCAACCGGCGTGTTGGTCTGGACCTGGTGGACCAACCCGGTGGACCTAATGGTCCAATTGACCTGGTGGACAAACTGGCCTGTTGTTCGAATTGACCAGTCAGATCATCTGGCCTGTTGGTCCAATGGACAGGGTGGACCAACTAGCGTGTGGTCTGATGGACCAGTTGGACCAACCAGCCTGTTGATCTAGTGGACCGGTAGGACCAACATGCCTGTTGGTCCACTAGACCCGGTGGACCAACCGGCCTGCTGGTCCAATGGTCCAGTTGGACCAACCGGCCTATTGGTTCAATGATCCGATGGCCAGTTGGACCAACTGGCCTATTGGCCCAACTGGCCTGTTTGTCTAATGGACCAGATGGACCAAGCGGCCTGTTGGTTCAATGGTCCGGTTGGACCAAGCGGCGTGTTGGTTCTATGGACCGGTTGGACAAGCTGGCCTGTTGGTCCAATGGACGAGTTGGACCAACGGACCGGTTGGACCAACAAGCCAGTTGGTCCAATGGTCTAATGCACCAGTTAAATCAGCTGGCATGTTTGTCCAATGGACTGGTTGGACCAATAGGCCTGTTGGTCCACTGGATCCGGTAAGTCAACCGGCCTGTTGGTCCTATGGACCGGGTGGACCGACTGGCCCTATTGGTATAATGGACCTATTGGAACAACCGGCCTATTGGTCCAATGAACCAGTAGGACCAACCAGCCTATTGGCCCAATGGTCATATGGATCGGTTAGACCAACCGGCCTGTTGGTCCAATGGACCAGTTGAGCCAACCAGCCTATTGGTCCGATGGACCGGTTGGACCAACCGGCCTGTTGGTCCAGTGGTCGGATGGACCGGTTGAACCAAAGGGCCTGTTGGTCGAATGGACGTATTGGACTAACCAGCATGTTGATGCAATGGACCGGATGGACTAACTGGCCTGTCAGTCAAATGGACCGGTTGAACCAATCGGCCAGTAGGACCTATGGCGGGTTGGACCAACTGGCCTATTTGTTCATTGGACCGGGTGGACCAGCCGGCCTATTGGCATTCAGGCCGGTTGGTCCAACCGTATTAATGCACAGATTGGCCAGTTGGTCCAACCATTCCAGTGGACCAACTAGCCGGATGGTCCAACCAAGTCCATTGGACTAACAGGCCAGTTGGTCGACCTAGTCCATTAGACCAAGCCAATTGTTCCAACCGGTCCATTTGACCAACTGACCATTTGGTCCACTTGGTCCATTGGACCATTGGACCAATATGCCGGTTGGTCCAACAGGTCCATTAGACCATCATGCTGGTTTGTCCAACCGGTCCATTGGACCAACAGGTCGGTTGGTTCAACATGTCCATTAGACCAACAGGCCAGTTGGTCCAACCCGTCCATCTATCCATTAGACCAAAAGGCCGGTTGGTCCTACCCGTCCAGTGAACCAACTGGCCAGTTTGTCCAACCAATCCATTGCACCATGAGGCCGGTTGGTCAAAACAATCCAATGGACCAACTGGCCAGTTTGTCCAACTAGTTCAATGGACCATCAGGCCGGTTGATCCAACTGGTGTAGCGGACCAACTGGCCAATTTGTTCAACCAGTCCATTGAACCATCAAGCTGGTTGGTCCAACACGTTTATTTAACCAACAGGACAGTTGGTCCAACCGGTCCATTGGATAATCAGGCCAGTTGGTCCAACAGGCCGGTTTGTCCAACCGGTCCATTGGACCAACTGGCCAGTTGGTCCAACCGGTCCATTTGACCAACAGGCAAGTTGGTCCAACCGGTCCATCTAGCCATAGGACCAATAGGCCAGTTGGTCGAACCGGTCCATTGGACCAAAAGGCCAGTTGGTCCAATCGGCCCATCTGAGTATTGGACCAACTTGCCAGTTGGTCCAACCAGTCCGTTGGACCACCTGGCCGGTTTGTCCAACCGGTCCATTCGTTAATCAGCCCATTTGGTCCCCAAGGAGTCCCCAACCAAGGAAACCACATACCACCCAATTTCCCTCCCAACTTTGACCTTTGTCGCTTTCCCAACTCATGCCATCCACCTCACCGAACTTGGCCACACTTGCCAACCTGGCTGGATTTTCCCAACCACTTGGCATCATCTACAGTACTGGTGACGAACTTTCCCAACCCCCAAAAGTTTGTTCCCTATATTGAGTCAACCCGCAAATTCCCATAGTTGCCGCATCACAATTAAAACTTTGAACGATCATATCTTTCTTGTTCTTGCTCCGATCCCGGCGATGCTTGGTTCGTCGAAAAGCTCTTCAGCAGAGGAGTCATTTCAAGTATTTGCTCAAGCATAATAAAATTTACACACACTCAGAGAATCCAAACCACACCAAATACGATTTCTTGTACACGCACACACCACGCAGGCAACACACAATCATATGATGGGAGGCAGACAGACGTGAATGCAAATAATAGCATCACATAACAGCTGCGACCAGGAATCCTGCGCTACCCTCTTCTGCTGCGGTCGTGACTCCTCTACTCTCTCCTACTGCTGTTGTGACTCCTTCTTTACTCTCTCCTGCTGCTGCGACTGAGACTGCTCCTGTTGCTGTTGCTGTTGTGCCCTCTCAAACCGTTCACGCTCCTCTCTCTCCAACCGGAGGAGACGCTGTTCATTGGTCAGGAAGCGTACAGTGCACGTTGTAGGCGCCACAGTGCCAGTGCCTCTAGCTCCAGCACCCCCAGGACCAGCACCTCCACCACCGACACCCTCGGGGCCTCCAGTGCCTCCCGCAGGAACACCCCCAGGCTCCGCAGCAACCGGTCGCAGAGAAGAACGAGGAGGGAACTCCGGGACGGATGGGAAGCCAGGGGGTGATGCGGGGCGAGGCCGCTGACTCGAGGCTGCCGTGTCCTGCACCCCCAGAGCCGACAACACCACCTGCAGCCCCAGTACCCTCACATTCTGCAACTGCACCTTCCACACCCCCAGACACGACAGGGACTGGACACTGCGGGGGGGGTGACTGCGGAATGATGTGCGACACACCTGACGGGGTAGGACGCGAAGGGGGGGGGGAGGGGGGCTACCAGGACGACTGGGGGGGGCTCAAGGGCGAGGAACAGCGGGGGGGGGGGGGGGAAAGACCTAAGTATGTCGGTGGGGGCGACTCCTGTAGTAACAGACAGACTCGTCGAACGTGACGTCATGAGAAGCGAAGAACTCGTATGTGACTGGGTCGTAGAACACTTAGCCGGAGGCGTCCACAGGGGAGCCAAGAAAGACGCAGACACGAGTGCGCGGAGACAACTTGTTCGCACCAGGGGCACGAAAGTGAGCTAGAGAACCCCAGACGCGAAATTCAGCTGTTACGCTTGGAGAACCTGTCCAAAGGGAGACCGGCGTCACTTGTTGCCGGCCACAGATTCATCAGGTGCGTGGCGTAGCGGACTGCCTAATGCCACAAGAACTGGGGGGCACTGGCATGGCACATGGAGGTCCGGGCAACCTCCATGACCAGGCCGATGCGTCGCCCGGCTACCCCGTTCTGCTGCGGTAAGGCTGGTAGTGTGTAAGACTGGATGATCCTCCGACCCTCATAGAACCTCTCCAGGCGAGTGGAAGAAAACTCACCACCACGGTCCGAGTGTAGGCGGAGCCCATACAAGCCCTGGGAGCCATCCCTCGCTAGTAGACACGGCTCAAGGACGGTAGGCACGTCGGCCTTCCGTCGCAAGGGGAAGACCGTGGTGTAGTGGGAGTATTCATCCACCACAATCAGAAAGTAGCGCTCCTGATGTGGGCCAAGGACCGGAGAGGGGCCCCAGACGTCCAAATGCGGGGCAGGGCGCTGCCGACCTTCGACGGAAGGAGTGCACGGCGGCGCAGGTGAGCGTGGAAGCGGGGCAAGCGATGTTGGGAGACCTGAGATTAGACGGCGTCGTACCATCCTACTGTGACGTGGAAACGACGGGTGACCTAGACGGTGGTGCTAGAGGACCGACGGGTGGGTGAGTGACTGACAGTCACACGACACAGCAGCTACCTGACCTGTCCTGACCTGACCTGACCTGACTCAGTGTGGTGGGACAATGTGTGTAGTGAGTACAGACCAGAGCCCGGCTCTCTGTGGAAAGTGGCCAGAGGCGCCCCAGTGGCACCGACTGTGCAGGAGGCAGCAGGCTCGTCCAGTGGGAAAGTAGTGACTACACCTAGGTGATGGAGGTGACTGACACCTACCAGGTTCCTGGAGAACGAGGATGTGTAGTAACGTGTGAGAAACCCAAAGGAGCCGCCGGACACGGGAGAGTGGTGGTTCTGCAAGGACCTATAGGTCCCACAGAGGGGTCAGCCAAGGCGACAGTGACAGGAGAGCGCAGTGGTGTGAGGTCAGTACAATCGCGAAAGAAACAGCTGGACGCTTCAGAGTCTAAGGTGAAGGAAAGCTGTGCAGTCTGTGAGGTCGCACCCGAGCCAGGGACAAAGGCTGGTGCTAGACTAGTGGTAGCTGCAACTCCTACACAAAGACCATCAGAGGCGCCTGGACTGGAAACAACATATGCACCAATACTAAAAACACAGGTCTCTACTCTTGCAGCCGGGAAAGGTTCTAGGCCAGGTAGGTAGTGCAGCAGTGCGCTGACGAAGACGCAAGGGCCAGTGCGGTGTAATAGCGTGAGGACCAAAACGCTCACGGTGAAGGTCGTCGAGTCGACGGTAGCAGCTGGACGCAGAGTGGTCAGGACTCCAGCAAATTGTGTCAGCACCAAGGCCTGTCAGGACCCGGTACCCGAAGGGGCCAACGTCTCGCCCACTGCTAGCTGAGCCACTGCTAAGGGCGCCACACTTTGGACCCGCAGGTCCCCACTGCCGAGAGTGCTGCGGCTGGCCCTACTGCTGTAGAACTAAGCTGTGGGGGGGGGCTGCGCTGGTGGTAGCCTAAGCCGCGGCTGGTGCGCTGGGGGCAGCCTATGCTGCTGCTGGTTCTGCTGGGGGCGGCCTACCCTGCTGCTGGTTCTGCTGAGGGCAGCCTAAGCTGCTGCTCGTCCTGCTGGGGGCAGCCTATGCTGCTGTTGGTCTTGTACCAGGCACCCAAGGACCCTTGGAGGTGACCCCGAGGAGAGGTTTTAAGTGTGATAAAGTCTTAATAGCTTGAGTTTATTAGGCCCTTACACCAACAGGACCAACCGGCAAGTGTGTCCACTGGACAAGTTGAACCAACCAGCCATTTGGTCCACTTGGCCGGTTGGACCAACCGGCAAGTTGGTCCAATGGACAAGTTGGACCAGCCAGCCTGTTGGTCCACTGGACCGGTTGAACCAACTGGCCTATTGGTTGAATGGACCAGATGGACTGACCGGCCTGTTGGTCGAATGGACCGGATGGACCAACCGGCAAGTGGGTCCTATGGACTGGTTGGACCAACCGGCCTGTTGGTCCACTTGACCGGATGGACCAACCGTCAAGTTGGTCCTATGGACCGGTTGGACCAACCGGCTAGTTGGTTCGATGGACCGGTTGGACAAACCGGCCTGTTGGTCTGATTGACCGATTGGACCAACCGGCCAGTTGGTCTAATGGACCGGTTGGACCAACTGGCAAGTTGGTCCAATGGAAAAACCAGCCGACCAGTTGGTCCAATGGACCGGTTCGACCAACCGGCCAGTTGGTCTACTGGACCGGTTAGACCAACCGGCAAGTTGGACCAACTGGCCTGTTGGTCCAATGGACTAATTAGGCCCAGTTGGTCCAATAGACTAATTAGGCTAAGTCATTCTTGACTCCTCTCTCTACAAACTCGGTAACTTCAATAGGGCACTGCAGGACGTCCAAGGCCGAGGCACTGTGGCCCTGCAAGTTATTATTGACTTACCCTGCAAACCTTGAACGTTGCGCCGCGTATCGTGCAGACCATCAATCAGATTAAGCTGAGAGTTTCCTATATCAAAGCTTGCTCCAAGAGCTTTGAAACCAGCCAAGTTGCCTAACCAGCCAAGTTGCCTCGTGAAAAGTTATGCCATTACGGAGTTATGGCTCGGAGTGCGTTTGCCTAGTGTTGGGGTGCTAGCGTACTTGCGTTGAGTCGGGTAGCATTCCGCCGTCGAACCGCGTGAATACGAAATTCCAGCAAGGAGTGAATTCGCTTGAATCAATTTGACTATGTCCAGGTACAAACAGAGAAGGAGTAAATAGTGCTAGCTAGCATGGACCTTGGAAAACAACCTCTGGGTCTGTTTTTCCAACCTAGGAAAACAACAACCAGGCTCGGGTCCTAAAAAAAGAACCTGTTTTTTTCTTGCCCAAGCACCCAAATTCTTAGTACCAGCTACACGGTTAAGTAACGCACTTTCTCTTAGTACCAACTATACGGTGAATTAAGAGACTTACTCTTAGTACCAACCTTACGTGTAAGTAACGCATGTACTCTTACTAATAACCATACAGGTAAGTAACGTATGTTCTCTTAGAACCAATCATACGGGTAAGTAACACACGCACTTTAAGTAGAAAGAAATGAATAAGTAACGCACTTAGTGTTAGTACCAATCAAAAAGGCATGTAGCACAATTACCTTCTCTACCAACCATACAGGTAAGCAATGCATATACTCTTAATACCAACCATACAGGTAAGTAACGCATGTACTCCTACTACTTAATATGCGGGTAATAACGTACATACTCTTAGTACCAACCATACAGGTAAGTACCGTACTTACCCTTAATACCAACTATACAGGTAAGTAACGGATATAATCTTAGTACCAACCATTCCGATAACGCACCTAATCTTAGTACCATTCACACGGATAAGTAACGCACTTTCTCTGAGTGCCAACCATATTGGTAATTAACACACTAACTCTTAGTACCAACCTTAAGATTGAGTAACGCACTTACTCTTATTACCAATCATATGGAAAAGTAACGCACTTCCTTTTAGAACCAACTACACGGGTAAGTAATGCACATACTGTTAGAACCAACCAAATGGGCAGGTACCGCACTTATTCTTGAATCCAACCGTGAGGGTAAGTAACAAACTTAATCTTAGTACCAACGGTTAAGTAACGCACGTTCTCTTAGTCCCAAGCATACGGGTAAGTACCCGCACATACTCATACTACCAACCACACTGGTAAGTAACGCACGTACTCTTAGTACCAATCAGAAGGGAAAGTAACGCACTTGTACCTAATACCAACATGCGGATAAGTAAAAGACTTACTATTTGTACCAACCATACGGGTAAGTACCGCACTTACTCTTAGTGCCAACCATACGTGTAAATAATGCACGAACTCTTAGTACCAACCACACAAGTAAGTATAGCATTTTTTCCTAGTATCAACCACACGGATAAGAAACGAACGCTTAGTACCAACCACATGGGTAAGTAATGCATATAATCTTAGTACCAACCATACGGGTAAGTAACGCACACACTCTTAGTACCAACTATACAACTAACTAATGCACTTACTCTAGGTACGAACCACAGGGGTAAGTATAGCACTTTTTCCTAGTACTAACCACACGGGTAAGTAATGAACTCTTAGTACCAACCACATGGATAAGTAATGCACATAATTTTAGTACCAACCGTATGGGTAAGTAACGAGCTCAGTCTTAGTACCAACTATACAGGTAAGTAATGCATTTACTCTTAGTACCAACCATACAAGTAACGCTTTTATTCTTAATACCAACTATACGGGAAAGAAAAACACACTTACTTTGGGTGTCAATTATACGGGTAAGTAAGACACACTCTTTGGTATAAACCATGCAGGTAAGTAACGCACTTACTCTTAGTACCAACCATACGGGTAAGTATAGCACTTTTTCCTAGTATCAACCACACGTGTAAGTAACGAACTTAATACCAACCACATGGGTAAGTAATGCACATAATCTTCGTACCAACCATACGGGTAAGTAACGCACACACTCTTAGTACCAACTATCTCTGTAAGTAACGCACTTTTTGATAGTACCAACCATAGGAATACGGGTGAGTAATGCACCTACCCCTAGTACCAACCACACTGGTAAGGAACGCACTTACTCTTGGTACCAACCATACGTGTAAGTAACGGACCTAATCTTGCTATTAACCACACGAGTAAGTAATGCACTTACTCTTATTACGAACCACACGGGTAAGTAACGCACCTACTCTTAATACCAACCGCACGGGTAAGAAACGCACATACTCTAAATTATCAACCAGACGGGTAAATAATGTCAGAATCTAGCAGCAGGAAATGGATGAACTATGAAAGGGTTGGGTACAAGTATGAAACCCTAAAAGGGGCTGTACCCCATATTGGCTACCCCACTACAGCCTAAACATATATAGCATATATATACTTTGACACACCCCCATAGGCAAAGTGGGGGAGAGCAAGGGGTCACAAGACCAGTCAAGAGAAGCAAAGCAAGCTCAGGGTGGATCACAACGTCACCACACATACTGAGCACAAGCAAAGGGCCACAAGGCCAGTTCACATGCAGAGGTATATATGCAACAACAGTAGTACAGTGATCTCTACCTAGCAGAACAAGCATGCAGGTATATATATATAGATCACAGTACAAGCAAAGTCTACAGCAAGTGAGGAAAAATGGCCACACGGCCTAACAAAGTGCAGAAACGCTGATGATCACCAGACGGAAGTGCCTTGGTGAATATATCAGCAGTGTTGGCCTGAGTGGCCACGTGAGCAAGACGAAGCTGACCACACTGCTACAACTCTCGAGCCAGGAAGTAACGCAGAGCGATGTGCTTCGTTCTGTGCTCCAGTCTGTGCTCCTGACACAAGGCAATGGCGGCCTTGTTGTCAACGTACAGCACTGGAGGAGAACGAGGCCGCTCTCCCAGGTCGGTCAGCAGGTAGGTAAGCCAGCGTAACTCCTGTGCAGCCAAGGCTGTGCCGTAGATCTCAGCCTCACAACTGGAGCTGAGAACTGAAGACGAGCGTGTAGAATGCCAAGAAACTGAACCAGAGCCAAGGCTGAAGGTGTAACCCTGTGACGACCGCTGCGTAGCCTGGTCGTCAACCCAAGAAGCGTCTGAGTGTCCAGTGAGGACAACGTCGCTCCGTCCTCCAAGCACGAGCCCCACGCCCGATGTACTGCACAAGTAGCGTAGTACCCTCTTAGCAGCATCCATGTGCACCTTTCGGTGCCGACCAGGAGCCACGTAGCGAGCCAGAAGGCCAAGAGGGTACGCAAGGTCAGGACAAGTGCAGGTCATCAGGTACATCAGGCAGCCCACTAGCTCTGGGTAAGGACCACTTGTTGGTGTAAGGGCCTAATAAACTCAAGCTATTAAGACTTTATCAAACTTAAAACCTCTCCTCGGGGTCACCTCCAAGGGTCCTTGGGTGCCTGGTACAAGACCAGCCCCTATCCTCGGGTCCGAGTTTGTAGAGAGAGGGATCAAGTGGGACTTAGTCAAAACAGCAAGAGTACCTTGAACGTCGCGCAGCGTATCGTGCAGACCGTCGACCGGATTAAGCTGAGAATTTCCTATATCGAAGCTCGCTCCAAGAGCTTTAAAATGAACCAAGTTGCCTCGCGAAAAGTTCTGCCATTACGAAGTTATGGCTCGGACAGCGTTTGCCTAGCATTGGAGTGCTAGCGTACTAGCATTGACTCGGGTAGCATTCCGCCGTCGCACCGCGTAGAAACGAAATTCCAGCAAGGAAGGAATTCGCTTGAATCAATTTCACTATATTCAGGTACAAACAGAGAAGGAATAAATAGCTCTAGCTAGCAAGGACCTTGGGAATAAACCTGGAAACAACTAGGGATGATCCCAAATAATTCCAAGCAACAGAACCAACCTGGCTGGACAAAACAGCAGGTGGTAGGTTGGTAAACAACCTCTGGTTCTGTTTTTCCAACCTGGGAAAACAACAACCAGGTTCAGGTCCTAAAAACAGAACCTGTTTTGTCTTTGCCCAACCAGCCAAATGCTGGTTCCGCTGGTTTCCCCTGGCCCTGTAGCAAGCAGATACAGACAAACAACATCCAACCTTCACCTAAATTGTACCCCTATAGTGCCTGCCCTGCTACACTATAGTCAACCAAACAAAACAGTACAATTTCGAGTTGGATAGAACTGAATCTGCGCAATCAAGTAAGTTGAACCGCAAAGCTTCCATCTTGGGTTCCTTTGCAAGCTCGTCCTTTCTGCTTGTACTGTTCATAGCGCGTACAATGTTGTGCCGAAGCGCACATTGCACGAGTACCTGCAAATGCATCAAGCGAAAACTGCGAAAGCAAACAAACACACGAACATTCCATTCACACCCAAATGCATTCGCACACGCATACTCGTACAAACAGACGACAGGATGTAGTGCAATGTGAATTTGCATCCAACACACTCCCCCTCAGCCTGCCGGCTGCATCCTCATCATTCCATACTAGTTCATGCTCATTCCACTCATGCGCACACAACGCCAATGAGGCTCATCCGCAAGCCTCTTGGTGAGGAAGTCTGCTGGCTGCTGGTGAGTCTTGATGTAGATCGGATTCACCGTCCCCCTCTTCACCTCCTTACGCAGCCAGTGCCACTTGATACGCATGTGCTTATTGAGCCCATGAAGCACAGCATTACTGGCCATCCCAAGAGCCCCCTTGCTATCACAGAACAGCGGCGTAGCAACCTTCTGCTCCTGGCCAATCTCCTCTAACAGCCTCCTCAGCCAAATCACCTCCTTCACCCCATGGAACATCGCCATGTACTATGATTCCACAGAAGAGAGTGCCGTCTCCGTCTGCTTCTTTGACCTCCAACTAACAGGTCCTCCCCCAACTACACAGATGTATCCTCCCACAGATGAGGAATCCTCCTTCTCAGAGGCCCACGTAGCATCGGTAAAGCAAGTGAGAAAGAGCTTGCCTTCTCCAAGCCTCTCCCCCTTCTCTTTCAGCACCTCAACCCCTTTCTGCTTCACCTGTGCAGATGCGGAGTATTGAACTCCAATGCTTGGGTGAGAGTTCAGATACTTCACCACACGCTCAGCTGCATCCACCTGCTCCTCTGATGGATTCTGCACCACCCTAGCCAGCTGCCCAACCGAGAAAGAGATGTCGGGCCTTGTGTGAACTGCAGCATAAAGGAGGCTGCCCACCAAGGACTGAAATTTCTGCTGCTCCTCGGCTTCAACCCCTTCATCCTCTGCAGCTTTCACAAGCTTGAATTCTGCTGGCAGGGGAGTTGCAACTTTGCGCTCATTCTCAATCCCGTACTTCTCCCCCAGCTCCTTGATGAACTTCTCCTGGTGCAGCTTCAACCACCTGTGATCCAGATCCCTCTCCACATGCATCCCGAGATAGTACTTTACCTCCAGCTCCCATGTCCCATTCTCTAGCAGGCTCTGGTGTTCAGCATCCCTGGAAACCAGCCACTTCTCCCTATCTGGTCCAGCTAATGCCTCCTCCATGCTAGCTGGTTCCTCTGGTGCAGGGGCAAGAAAACAGTAGGTAGGTTCATCCTCCTCATCCGGATCATAGCCATGCGGTAGAATCTGCAATGCCTCCTCTGTCCCAAGCTGCTGCTCTGCTACATCAGCTCCTGTAGTCAGCTTCTTAGTAGCCATACGGGTACGTCCTGGCCTGGAGACGGGTGTCTCTCATCCCCTCATAACAACACCCTTCGGCTTCTTAGTTTTTCCCTGCTGCTGCTCTCCTCCCTCGGATCCAGCAGCTCCACTAGTGCTACCGCTAGTCTCCACACCATCACCTCCACCAGCAGGTGCCTCCTGCACCTTCTCTCCATCACCACCCTCTGCAGCTGCCTCCTCTCCCTCCTCCCACACACTAGGAGTCAGGTCCAGCTGCATGGTGATCTGCTCCATCTGCTAGGACACCCTGGCCTCCGGCTGTTTCTCCCAGCTCCCATACATCATGCCTTCACCAAACTTCACATCCCTGCTGTCAAACAACACACCCTTGGAAGGTTCCCACAGCAGCCATCCCTTGCTCTCAGCAGCCAGCCCCAAATGCACACACCAGATTGCACTTGCCCCCAACTTACTGCGGTAGGTCTTGGGGACGTGGGCGACTGCCATGTAACCGAACACCCTCAGCATGTCCACCGGCGGCTTCCTCCCAAGCCACCTCTCCAACGGCACCCACGAGTCATCCCCAACCTTGGTGAGTACCCTGTTCCTAGCGACGGTAGCGTGCCGAACAGCATGGGGCCACATCAAGTTGCCCAGCCCAGATTCTATGAGCAGCGCCCTAGCTGTCTCCAGAATTGTCCGGTTCGCCCGTTCTGCTACACCGTTAGACTGTGGGGTGGAAGCCGTGGTCAGCTCCCTCTGGATGCCCTGCTTCTTGAGCCAGGCCGTCATCTCAGCTCCAAGGAACTCACCACCCCGATCTGTCCTAATCCGCTTCACCACACACTCCGCTTGCTTCTCCACGAATGGCAGCCAATCTTCCCGTATCGTAGAGGCGGCATGGTCCTTCTGCTTCAGCGGATATGCCCACATAAGCCTGCTCCAAGCATCCACTATGGTCAGAAAGTACCGCTCCCCCTTGTGCCCCTGAATCGGCAGCGGCCCCACCAAGTCCATGTGGACCAGCTCCAACGGCTTCTTGCTCCTGCCAGCCACACTATGGAAGGGGAAACGGGTAAACTTTGAGAGCAGACAGATTTCACAATTCTCATCAGGTGGCTGTCCGTTCAGCTTCAGACCTTTAACGGCTCCATATTTCTCCAACTGCTTCAACAAGGGCATTGCCACATGCCCCAAGCGTCGGTGTGCCGTTGCCCAATCCGTCTCCCCAGATCTGGCCGACACTTTCACACCAACCCCTCCAACGGCATTGCACTCCCCCTGGGATGCAGACCCCTCTCTAGCCTGCCCCCCACCATGCCACGCCAACGCCGGCAGCTGCCACATGGATCTGTACACGTCCGTGCTCTCGTGCAGATCCCAAAGCACCCGATTGCCCAGCTGCCCCTTGTAAGTGCGTGCCCCATCCGTGCTAGTGCTCACCCCAGCCTTTCCAAGCTTACGGAGGGAGATGAGGTTGGCCTTGAGTTCAGGAACGAGGAGAACGTCGTGCAGCACCACCAGCTTGCCATCCACTCCCTTAAACGCAGCTTGTCCCGCACCAGCCACCTTCAGCGCGTGTCCAGAGGCGGAGCACACCTCGTTGATCGGTGCAGCGCGTACGTGGTCCAGCAGTTCCTCGCGCGGCGTCATCGTCCAAGCAGCGCCCGTGTCCAACACCCTATAATCCTGCGGGTGCAGCTCTGCTCCAACCTTGGCAGAGGCGTCTCCTTGCTCCCCCTGCTCCTCCTGCTCTCCAACATGGAAGAACTGGCCCGCGGTGCGCTCCTTCTTCTTTTCCGCACCGCCGTTACTCTTCGGGTTGTTGTCGGACGAATCGGCGACCATGCTCGCGCCGTTTTTCTGGTTCCTCCGCGCGCCGCCATCCTGGTGACGATTCTGGGGGGTCCATCCATCGGGTTTCTTATAGCACAAAAACCAGGGGTGCCCCTCCTTCTCACAATACCAGCAACTCCCTTTCATTTTGCCACCAGCACCCGACTTGCCCCCACGTCCAGATTTCGCACCGCGACCCCAACCGGTACCTCCTTGTTGGTCGTTGGAGTCGTCGTCCTTCTTTGCACCGCGTCCAGCACCACCGAAGCCACGTCCTCTGCCACGTCGGCTTCCTTGCATCCCATATGTTGGTGCAACCCTACGGTTTGCATTCGGCTTGTTGTCCGTGTGCGTGCATGCGTGTGTGCATGGAATGGTATGATGGCATGAAATAATATATATTTCATGCTTACAATAGTGAGTGAATGATGAGGCATGATTTTGAATGTGTGTGTCGAGTCAATAGCGAGTTATCGCTAGTCGCGTGTCACGTCGTCGTTTGCGTGTCGTGTGCGGTTTTCTATTTTGTCGAGTGTGGAACGTTCGGCGTGTCACAGTGTGCGCAGCAGACTTCCAAGAACTCAAGGAAGAATTTACCTTGAAGAACCAGAGCCTTGGTTTCAAGAATCAAGTGATTTCGAAGCTCTCAAAAAGGGTAAACTTTAAGATAGTGAGAATAGTTGCATTACTTTGTGTAGTGTAACATTTCTCTTGGTGTAGGCCCTTCTGGAGGGTAGTTTCGAGACCCTTCGTGGTTGGGGACAGTGTGGCACTGTTCCACATCACTGTACCTCGGCTCTTGGGGTTTGTAGGAGCTGGGAGTCATTCCCAACTCGTAACTCTTCCTATCTTGTGTTCTAAGACTATAGTGGCTGCCATAGTACCGTTCGTTCAAACCGACGCTGTGTCGTCAATTCTTTATTAAATCGTGCAATCTAAATTGCTTATTGTAGACGACGTGAAGACGCTCCAGATCCAATTGGAATCAAGTCATTTGCAGCTGTGATCAGAACGCTATCAACGTTTGAAGCCGCTGTGCAGAAATCCGTCTGTGCTCTCTATCTTTCGTTTTAGGCACATTCAAGCCTATTGTGACTATAACAAGTGGTATCAGAGCCCCTTGGAGCAGTTTCGACAATGGCTGGACCTGAGGAAAGGGGTGGCAGAGGTGCTGGTGGCAGTGGAGAAGCTCAAGCTCAAGGCCAACCCCGTGATTCAGCCATGGCGCCCATGCAACCAAGTCTTGGCCCACCTAGGGATGAGTCTAGGGTGTTTGGGCTTGACAAGTTCAACGGTGACAACTTTGCTGAATGGTCCTTCAAGATGGAGAACATCTTTGACCACTATGACCTGCTGGAGGTGATGGAAGGAACGGAGAAGCGCCCCGAGAACGACCCGGAGAAGAGCCCGTGGGTGCGGAAGAGCGCACAAGGCTATCTCCTACTTGGGCAAGCGTTGGGGAGCAGCCAGATCCGTCACATCAAGCCATTCCTGCGTGAACCAGAGAAGGTACCAAAGGCATGGGCTGCTCTCAAGGGTGTACACGCTCCTGCAACAGCGGCGGTAGCGGTGGTGTTGGAACGGCAAATGGCGGCACTACGAATTGAAGAAGACGAAGCGGTTGAAGAAGGGGTGCAGAAATTCTTCGACTTGTTGACGCGGCTTGAGGGAGCTGATTTGAACTACAGTGAGCTCCAAAAGAAGACCAAGTTGCTGGCCTTACTCCCAGAGTCATGGTCCTCTCTCATCGTCAACCTCAATCGTGACTTGCCCCGCCTCTCGCTCGAAGACGTGAAGCGAGCGATCCTTCAAGAGGATTTCCGTCGCCGTGAGTTGGCGAGTGCGGATGGCGCCGGGGCAGCAAGCATCGGCCGTGGATATGGCCGTGGAAGGGGCAGAGGACGTGGAGGAGGATATGGCCGTGGAAGGGGCAGAGGACGTGGACGTGACGTGGGCGATATACCTGGGTCAGGCGGTATGCATAGGTAACAGGCACCCTCAGCACTAGTAGGCAATGCATACATGGCAGTGAGAATAGCATCATAGTCAAGAGCAAATATATCTACCCTCTGCCTAAGCAGCTCCACCCAGTCGGGGAGCTCAGCCTCGTCGCCAAACTCGGTACGCCAGGCGTCGCTCAGACGGGCGAAGCAGCGGGACTGGGTGTGACTAAGCGTCCCGCAAGCCTGACCCGTCCGATCACCTGTGCGAATGACGTACGGGCAGCGAACGGTACTCAAAGACCCTCTACTCTGAGCGAACCACTCGTGAAGCTGCTGGGACGTAAGTGTCTCGCGTGGACGCCGCTGCAGCTGCAGCTGGCCACCGCCAGACGCTCCCAACTGACCAGCTCCAGGACGACAGCTACGACGGCTACCGCCACAACTCCAACTAGCGTACCACTCACGAAGCTGCTGGCCCGTGAGAGACTCGCGCGGACGTCGCTGGAGCTGCATCTGGCCACCGCCAGTAGCAGCAGTAGTAGTAGCAGTAGCCTAGCAGTAGTAACTGAAGTAGCAGCACAGGCAGGGCAGGCGTGGCAGGCAGGCAGGCAGGCACGCAGACAGGCAGGCAGGCAGGCAGGCTGGCAGGCCGGCAGGCAGGCAGATGGCGCAGCAGCGCGCTAACAAGGCAGGTGCTCACCAGTGGCGGGAAGAGCAGGCGCTCGCCGGGTGAGCAGGGCCGGCGCTCGGCGGGCGGCTGCACGGGGTCCAGGGGCGGCGTCGTGGGTCCAGGGGCGGCTGCTCAAGGGTCCAGGGGCGGCTGCACCAGGGGCGGCTGCTGCAGGGGCCAGGGGCGGCTGCTCTGGGTCCAGGGGCAGCTGCTCGAGGGTCCAGGGGCGGCTGCACCAGGGGCGGCGTAGCTGGTACAGGGGCAGCTGCGGCGCGCGGGCCTGCAGTGCGCAACGCGAGCTGCGGGCGCGGCGCGCTAAGCCGCCGCGGGCTGCGCGAGAACGGCAGCCGCGGCGCGCGGGGCTGCAGCGCGACGTGCGGGCAGCTGACGCGACGCGCGGGGCTGCAGCGCGACGCGCGAGGCTGCAGCGCGACGCGCGGGGCTGCAGCACGCAGGGCGCGGCCGCGTCGAAGGCAGGGCGCGGCCGCGTCAGAGGCTGGGCGCGGCTGCGACGGCTGCAGGGCGCGGCCGCGTCGAAGGCAGGGCGCGGCCGCGTCGAAGGCAGGGCGCGGCCGCGTCGAAGGCAGGGCGCGGCCGCGTCGAAGGCAGGGCGCGGCCGCGTCGAAGGCAGGGCGCGGCCGCGTCAGAGGCTGGGCGCGGCCGCGTCAGAGGCTGGGCGCGGCCGCGTTCTGGCCTGACGGGCCTGCAGGGGCGGCTCGTGGGCCTGACGGGCCTGTAGAGGCGGCGTGTGGGCCTTACGAGCCTGCAGGGGCGGCGCGCGGGCCGTACGGGCCTGCAGGGGCGGCGCGCTGGCCTAGGGCAGCAGGAGGCAGCGCGAGGGCTGCAGGACGGCACGCGCAGCGCAGCACGTCACAAGGCAGGGCAGGCAGGCAGGCAGGCAGGCGCAGGGCAACACGTGGGGTAGCGCGGTAACCGCAACGGTAGGTGGGCCCGAAAAAAAAAAAAAAAAAAAGGTCCTACGGACCTAGTGCTCTGAAACCATGTTAGAATCTAGCAGCAGGAAATGGATGAACTATGAAAGGGTTGGGTACAAGTATGAAACCCTAAAAGGGGCTGTACCCCATATTGGCTACCCCACTACAGCCTAAACATATATAGCATATATATACTTTGACAAATAACGCACTCACTCTAACAACCAACCATACGGGTAAGTAACATACTTATTATTAATGTCAACCACACTGATAAGTAACGGCCTTACTCTTAGTACCAACGATACATATAAATATAACTTACTCTTAGTACCAACCACACGGGTAAGAAATGCAGTTACTCAAAGTACCAACCACACTGGCAAGTAACGCACGTACTCTTACCACGCTAGAAAGTAACACACTTACTACCAACCACACGGGTAAGTAACACACCTACTCTTACAACCAACCACACGGCGAACTTCCTCATAGTACCAACCACACATGTATGTAACCCACCTACTATTCATACCATCTACATGGGTAAGTAACGCACTAACTCTTAATACCAACCTAACAGGTAATTAGCGCACTTAATGATGCCGCCGCTGCTGCCGTTACTGTTGTATTTTTTAATGCAGTGGCAATTGCCGACTGTCTCCCGATCAACGCCTCGAGTCGTTGATGCGTGCGCGAGCCTGCTCCTGTTTGGCACGAAGTGCGTCCATTTTGTGTACGAACTTGTCACCTTGCACCTCCATGCCGGACATGCCTGTTCAAAAACTGGTCAGACAAGGACACAAAATATAAAATGGAACTGGGTTACGTACCCAAATCGGCGCTTTCTGTCATCACCCGAAAACGTTCATGTAAGTTCGCATATGTTGATGACTTTATGTGAGTTTCTAGGTGAAGCTTATGAGATGCGTTTTTATGTGTTTTCATGAGCGCATATGTAATTTCGTGTTTGTGCATGGGAGTTCTTGAGATTTTGCCCCTTATCAAGACAGTGAAGGGGTGCCGAGCATTGTACTGATTTTGACGCAATTATGAGTGTGGCGCCGAACAAGAAAAGTGTGTTTGCATGCGTACACCCACGGCTTGAGGCTGTTGGATGCAAATTCACATTGCACTACATCTTGCCGTCTGTTTGTATGAGTATGCGTGTGCGAATGCATTTGGGTGTGAATGGAATGTTCGTGTGTTTGTTTGCTTTCGCTATTTTCGCTTCATGCATTTGCAGGTACTCGCGCAATGTGCGCTTCGGCACAACATTGTACGCGCTATGAACAGTACAAGCAGAAAGGACGAGCTTGCAAAGGAACCCAGGATGGAAGCTTTGCGGTTCAACTTACTTGATTGCGCAGATTCAGTTCTATCCAACTCGAAATTGTACTGTTTTGTTTGGTTGACTATAGTGTAGCAGGGCAGGCACTATAGAGGTACAATTTAGGTGAAGGTTGGATGTTGTTTGTCTGTATCTGCATGCTACAGGGCCAGGGGAAACCAGCGGAACCAGCATTTGGCTGGTTGGACAAAGACAAAACAGGTTCTGTTTTTATGACCTGAACCTGGTTGTTGTTTTCCCAGGTTGGAAAAACAGAACCAGAGGTTGTTTACCAACCTACCACCTACTGTTTTGTCCAGCCAGGTTGGTTCTGTTGCTTGGAATTATTTGGGATCATCCCTGGTTGTTCCCAGGTTGATTCCCAAGGTCCTTGCTAGCTATAGCTATTTATTCCTTCTCTGTTTGTACCTGAATATAGTGAAATTGATTCAAGCGAATTCCTTCCTTGCTGGAATTTCGTTTCTACGCGGTGCGACGGCGGAATGCTACCCGAGTCAACGCTAGTACGCTAGCACTCCAACGCTAGGCAAACGCTGTCCGAGCCATAACTTCGTAATGGCAGAACTTTTCGCGAGGCAACTTGGCTTATTTTAAAGCTCTTGGAGTGAGCTTCGATATAGGAAATTCTCAGCTTAATCCGGTCGACGGTCTGCACGATACGCTGCGTGACGTTCAAGGTACTCTTGCTGTTTTGACTAAGTCCCTCTTGATCCCTCTCTCTACAAACTCGGACCCGAGGATAGGGGCTGGTCTTGTACCAGGCACCCAAGGACCCTTGGAGGTGACCCCGAGGAGAGGTTTTAAGTGTGATAAAGTCTTAATAGCTTGAGTTTATTAGGCCCTTACACTAACAGAGGCTGCATGTGGATTTGCCACATGCGCAAGTATAGCAATGTAGTTGGTGCGAGGGAAAAGGCGAGTGCGCGTGGGTCCAGGGTGGATTTTGTCGGGTGCAAATTCACAGTGCACAGCATTCTGCCGCCTATTTGTACGAATATGCGTGTGCGAATGCATTTAGGTGTGAATGGAATGTTCGTGTGTTTGTTTGCTTTCGCAAATTTTGCTTGAAGCATTTGCAGGTACTCGCGCATTGTGCGCTTCAGCACAACATTGTACGCGCTACGAACAGTGCGAGCAGAAAGGACGAGCTCAAAAGAGGAACCCAAGATGGAAGCTTTGCGGTTCGGTTGAATTGATTGCATAGATTCAGTTCTTTCAAACTTGAAATTGTACCGTTTTGTTTGCTTGACTATGGTATAGCAGGGCAGGCACTATAGGGGTACAATTTAGGTGAAGGTTGGATGTTGTTTGTCTGTGTCTGCATGCTACAGGGCCAGGGGAAACCAGCGGAACCAGCATTTGGCTGGTTGGGCAATGACAAAACAGGTTCTATTTATAGGACCTGAACCTGGTTGTTGTTTTCCCAGGTTGGAAAAACAGATCCAGAGGTTGTTTATCAACCTACCACCTGCAATTTTGTCCAGCCAGGCTGGTTCTGTTGCTTGGCATCGTCCCTGGTTGTTCCCAGTTTGATTCCCAATGTCCTTGCTAGCTAGAACTATTTATTCCTTCTCTGTTTGTACCTGGATAAATTTCAATTTGATTCATGTGAATTCCTCCCTTCCTGGACTTTCGTGCTACGCGGTACGACGGCCGAATGCTATCCGAGTCAATGCTAGTACGCTAGCACTACGATGATAGGCCAACGCTGTCCGAGCCATAACTCCGTAATGGCAGACTTTTTCGCGAGGCAACTTGGCTCTTTTGAAAGCGCTTGGAGCGAGCTTCGATATAGAAGATTTTCAGCTTAATCCGATAGACGGCCTGCACAATACGCTGCCCGACGTACAAGTAACTCTTGTTATTATTGCTAAGTCATTCTTGACTCCTCTCTCTACAAACTTGGACCCTAGGATAGGGGCTGGTCTTGTACCAGGCACCCAAGGACCCTTGGAAGTGACCTGAGGAGAGGTTTTAAGTTTGATAAAGTCTTAATAGCTTGAGTTTATTAGGCCCTTACACCAACAGATTTTGTGGGACCCTCGAGTGTTTTTGTCTGTTTTCTCTTAGGAGAAAAATCACTGGGGTGTTTCGCAACGTGCACGACTAAATTCAATGCATGTGCGAATTGTGTGAGGATGATTTTGTTGCTTCAACGGCGCGATTTCTTCACGTGACTTTATAAGTTGTCACGAGCTGTCGCCACGAAACGCCACGAGTGTCCGCAAGGCTTCTCCAGCAACTATGGCCCATAGAATTAAGTGTGGGCGATCATGTTGCAACTCATTTTGGTGGGCTGTTTGCTTTCGCTGTTAGTATAAATTGGTCCTTGCCTTTGTTTGTGATCAAGCTTTTGTGAACGAAATATTATTTATCGTCGAATTGACGCGAGAAGAATTACTTGCACTCGAGCCAATCAGTCATCTAACATTGCATAACTGAGGTTGGGAGCACTGCAGTGTACACGATTGTTTTCACACCTGGAAAATCCCTCTACAAATAAGGACCCTTGATAAGGGCTGGTTCTACCAGGCACCCGAGGACCCTTGGAGGTGACCTCGTGGGGACAACCTAGTGTGGATTAAATGTGAGCTTAGAGGTTTTCATCCCAGTAGTTTGCAACAAGTGATACCAGAGTTGTGGTTCTAAGTGTTGCCGTTAGAACACCATGGAGTTGGGTGAAACTGAAGGTTCTCTTGCACGTGCTCATAGTGGAAGCTATGGTATCGGAGCTTCAGCGCCAAAGGGAGTGCAAACCAGCCATGGCTCACTGTTGAGGGAAGTGCTCAAGAACTTGACCGTCGAAAAATTCCACGGCCATGGGTACGACGGTTGGGCGTAGAAAATGCAGCTGTACTTCCGTCAATATGGGTTGTTGAAGTTGATTGGAGAGGAAAAGATGCCGAGCGACCCCGTTCTGCAAGGAGAGTGGGACGAGCATGCGTCAGACGGCTATTACCTCCTCTTACTGACATTGGACCTGGACCAAAGGTCGCACGTGATGCACCCACCAGATGAAACTGACAATGTGCTACAAGCTGGAACGGTGCTAAAGGAGCTTGTATGAGCCTACATCAGTGGTAGCAACGGTCATGCTGCAGCGTGAGTTGGCGTCTTTGAGCCTGAGCAAGGGGGAACCAATTCAGGCGGTTCTTGACAAGATGAGGGAGCTGTAATCAAAGCTGAAAATCACGGGCATCACCTAGCCGGAGCAGACCAATTGTATACGGATGTTTTTGCTGCTACCCGACTATTGGCTTCAATATACAAGCGGGCTCAGCCTTCGTCAAAACTAGGAATCGTGGTTCCTTGAGTGGGTGTAAACCAAGATAATGAAGGAAGACTTTAGAAGGAGGCAGCTGAGTCATAGTCACGATAGATACAGCGGTATGCAGTACAAGGTAGAAGTTGAGGTACGGGGAAGTTGAAGGTGAACGCGGTAAACATGGAAGCAGACGTGATGATAAGAAGCCGAGCAGCAAGTGTGGCTACCACAGATTCAAGGGCACCTGCTGGTATTATAGGAAGCTGGGACACACATGGGCAAAATGCTGGAAGCGGCCCAAATGGTGGACTTCCAGACATGAAAATGGTGACTGAAAGGAGAACCAACATAATGGAGTTGATTATGTAGCACAGACCGCAAGGGAAGGGGAAGATGGTTGGGAGTGGGATCTAGGGCAGTTTTTCCATGTGCAAGGGAACAAGGGGAGTGAGAAAGCAAGTGCCAAGGAGGGAGCAGTGCCTCATCCTTTCCGGAGCCGCTCCGCAGCGGATTCTTGACTCCGGATCGGCTCATCACGTGACCCCGAGGACGCATCTGCTAGACAAGATTGGGAACACGAGCATCACGGATGAACTCCGGATGCGGTTATCATATGAAAGTCAGGTGAATTGGCAAGGCAGCCTTCAAGGCAGCTGATGGAAAGCCAAAAAATCCTTGAGGATGTACTAGTGCCAGAGCTGAAAGGGAACCTGATTTTCCTGAGAAAGATGGGGCTTGCAGGCGTGTGCATGGCAACCAATGGAGCTGAGACATTCAAGGGACAGCTCGGTGACCGTGTGCTGTGGGACCTGCATAAGGACAAAGACTTGCATGATGAGTTGTGGTAAACGGGCTGGTACCTGTGGTGCCATGGAATACGGTGGCACCTGAAAAGGAGAAAGGGATATGCAAGGGAGAGTGTGTTGCTGAAACGATCAAGGAGATGAAATCAACGGTGAAGATGTGTTGAAACATGTGAATACTCAGCAGATGAAAAGAGAAATGCGTCAGATGCCAATGAGATGAACGATGCAGAAGCTACGGGGAGTAAAGTTGAAGCTGCTGCTATGAAGGGTGTGCACAAAAGTGACAACTCTTTGCAGTAGAAACTTGATGTCAAGGTGCAAGTGAAGAATGCAGCTGCTGAGGAGAAACCGATGGTACTGAATATTCCAAGCACTGAAGATGATGCAAATAAGGTGATTGAAGAGCCCAAGGTGGCGCTGGGTTTGAAGGAAGCTGAAATTGCAGGGAAAAAGAGGAGTGCCTTCCCTAAAACTGGTGTGGGGATCGACAATTTGATGGTGCCGGTCGACAGTGAGAGTCAGGTGTTAGACGAAAAGGGGAAGCTTTTGAGAAATGATATAGATCCTCCTGTGCAATGTTTGAAGTGGTGAAAAGGTATGGGTTTGAAAAATCGGATTGTTGAGGGGGGTTTTGTTAAATGCAATACATCGTTTGCACGACAATCTATATTCTATTCGTCGACTTTGAAGGACAGTTGAGTGTTTTGTTTGAACGTAATTTGTTTTGTGCGAGTTGCACATTTTTGTGCTTTACGTTCCCCCAGTAGCTCCACCAATTCCCACGTGCCGTTCTCCTCAATGCTCTTTAGCTCATTCTCCACGGCCTTCTCCCACTCCTTAGCATCATTACTCTTCAAGGCCTCCTTGGGAGTAGTTGGTTCTCCCGGCATCTCCACATATCACCTTGGCACCAAGCTTATTGTGCCGAAGATGCTTAGGCACAAGGGCCATGCACATGCACTTGAACATTAGAAGCATATCCACCTTTCGCTTTCTTCCAATCCACTCCATATAGGGCAACCATTTTTCTGCTTCCACACGAGTCAAGGCTCTGTTCTTGGCCACACAGACACTCCGCACCGCATCAGGCCAGAAATAGTCGGGTAGCCAGACACCCACGTGCCGTCTCGTGATGTCTGGTTCGATCGCGCAGCAATGGCGTTCATTACAGGGGATTATGGCATAATAAGTATCAAATCATTGAACCAACCACACTTTGTACCAACCACGCGGCTAGGTAACATACTTACTCTTAGTACCAACCACATGGGTAAGTAACGTACTTACTCTTAGTACCAACTACACGGGTAAGTAACGGACTTACTCTTAGTACCAACTATACGGGCAAGTATGACACATAGTACTAACCAGATGGGTAAGTAACGCACTTTTTGTTAGTACCAATAATACGAGTAAGTAACGCACTTACCCTTAGTACTAATGATACGGATAAGTAAAGCACTTTCTCATAGTACCAAACACACGGGTAAGCAACGCACATACTCTTAGTATCAACCAACGAGTTAGTAACGCACATATTCATAGTACCAACCACACATGTCAGTAATTCACCTTCTATTAGTACCAACCATATCGGTAAAAAACGCACTTACTTTAAGTACCAACCAAACGGATACGTAACGCACCTTTTCTTAGTACCAACCACACGGGTGAGCAACGCACATATTCTTAATATCAACCAACGAGTGAGTAACACACATATTCTTAGTACCAACCACACATGTCAGTAATTCACCTTAGATTAGTACCAACCACATGGGTAAAAACCGCACTTACTTCTTAGTACCAACCATACGGGAAATTAACATGCTCACTCTTAGTAGCAACCTTACGAGTAAGTAACGCAGTTACTCTTATTACCAATAATACGGAAAAGTGACGCACTTATTCTTAGTGCCAACTATACGGGTAAGTAACGCATATACTCTTGGTACCAACCATACGGGTAAGTAACGGACCCACACAGGTAAGTAGCGCACGTATTCTTAGTACCAACCATACGGGTAAATACGCACATACTCATAGTATCAACTATACTGGTAAGTAACGCACTTACTCTTAGTACCAACCACACGGGTAAGTAACCAACCATGCGGTAAGTAGCAAACCTACTCTTCTCGGGGTCACCTCCAAGGGTCCTTGGGTGCCTGGTACAAGACCAGCCCCTATCCTCGGGTCCGAGTTTGTAGAGAGAGGAGTCAAGAATGACTTAGCCTAATTGGCAAGAGTACCTTGAACGTTGCGCAGCGTATCGTGCAGACCGTCAATCGGATTAAGCTGAGAGCTTCCCATATCGAAGCTCGCTCCAAGGGCTTTAAAACGAGCCAACTTGCCTCGCAAAAAGTTCTGCCATTACGGAGTCACGGCTCGGAGAGCATTTGCCTAGTGTTTGAGTGCTAGCGTACTAGCGTTGACTCTGGGAGCATTCCGCCGTTGAACCGCGTGAATATGAAATTCCAGCAAGAAGGGAATTCGCTTGAATCAATTTGACTATGTCCAGATACAAACAGAAAAAGAATAAATAGTTCTAGCTAGCAAGAACCTTGGGAATCAACCTGGTAACAACCAAGGATGATCCCAACTATTTCCAAGCAACAGAACCAACCTGGCTGGACAAAACAGCAGGTGGTAGGTTGGTAAAAAACCTCTGGTTCTGTTTTTCCAACCTGGGAAAACAACAACCAGGCTCAGGTCCTAAAAACATAACCTGTTTTGTCGTTGCCCAAGCAGCCAAATTCTGGTTCTGCTTGTTTCCATGGCCTTGTAGCACGCAGATACAGACAAGCAATATCCAACCTTCAACTAATTGTACCCGTATAGTGTCTGCCCTTCTACACCATAGTTAGCCAACCAAAAAAGTAATTCCGAGTTGGATCAAACTGAATCTGCGCATTCAAATGACCCGAACTGCAAAGCTTCCATATTCGGTTCCTTTGCGAGCTCGTCCTTTCTGCTTGCAGTGTTTCTACCGCGTACAATGTTGTGCCAAAGCGCACATTGCGCGAGTACCTGCAAATGCATCAAGCGAAAATTGCGAAAGCAAACAAATACACGAACACACCATTCACACAGAAATGCATTCGCATACGCATACACGTACAAACAGACGGCAGGATGTCGTACAAAGTGAATTTGCACCCAACATAAATAACGCATTTCCTCTTAGTATTTGCTATGAAGATAAGTTGCACACCTACTCTTATTTCCAACCATACGCGTAAATAATGCACTTATTCTTACTACCAGCCACACGGATAAGTAACGCACTTTCTTTTAGTACCAACCGTACGGGGAATTAAGACACTTTTCTTAGTACCAACCTTACGTGTAAGTGACACATATACTTTTACTTATAACCATACGAAGAAGTAACGTATGTTCTCTTAGAACCAATCATACGGGTAAGTAACACACGTACTTTTTGTACAAACAAATGAATAAGTAACGCACTTATTGTTAGTACCAATCAAAAGGGCATGTAACACAATTACTCTCTCTACCAACCACACAGGTAAGCAATGCATATACTCTTAATACCAACCATACGGGTAATTAACGCATGTAATCGTACTACTAAATATACGGGCAAGTAACGCACATACTCTTGGTACCAACCATACATGTAAGTACCGTGCTTACCCGTAATACCAACTAAATAGGCACGTAACGTATATACTCTTAGTACCAACCATTCCGATAACGCATTTACTCTTAGTACCAACCACACGGATAAGTAACGCACTTTCTCTTAGCACCAAACATATCGGACTTTCTCTTAGCACCAAACATATCGGCAATTAACACACTAACTGTTAGTACCAACCTTAAGATTGAGTAACGTACTTACTCTAATTACCAATCATACGGATAAGTAACGCACTTACTTTTAGAACCAACTACACGGGTAAGTAACGCACATAGTGTTAGAACCAACCATATGGATAAGTACCGCACTTATTCTTAATTCCAACCAAGAGGGTAAGTAACGGACTTTATCTTAGTACCAACTACACGGGTAAGTAACGCACTTTCTCTTAGTCCCAAGCATATGGGTAAGTACGCATATACTCACACTACCAATCACATCGGTAAGTAACGTACCTACTCTTAGTACCAACTACAAGGGTAAGTAACGCACCTGTATCTAACACCAACATGCGGATAAGTAATGGAGTTACTGTTAGTACCAACCATACGGGTAAGTACCGCATTTACTCTTAGTGCCAAACATACATGTAAATAATGCACGAACTCTTGGTACTAACCACATGGATAAGTAACGCACATACTCTTAGTACCAACCACACGGGTAAGCATAGCACATTTTCCTAGTATCAACCACACGGGAAAGTAACGAACTCTTAGTACCAACCATACGGGTAAGTAACGCACTCAAGCTTAGTACCGACTATACAGGTAAGTAATTCACTTATTCTTAGTACCAACCACACGAGTAAGTATAGAACTTTTTGCTACTACCAACCACACAGGTAAGTAACGAACTCTTCGTACCAACCACATCGGTAAGTAATGCACATAATCTTAGTACCAACCGCATGGGTAAGTAACGCATCTTGTGCGAAAGCACTATAGTGGCACGGTCATCGCACTCCCTTTCAGCCTACAAGCCTGCTCAGCTTCTGGAGTTTTGTCGGGAGGTGCTTCAACATTTGTTTTCCAAACCTTCAAAGCTTCAGAATTTTTTAAGTAGTTTACAAGGCATGGCAACATTTTTAGTTTCAAGACTTATGTGAAAGTGAGTGTTCACCATTTCGGCTGCTGAGCCATCTACCAAGCTTTGATTGGTCTGAAAATCGGTGTAGCAGTCCTTTGCCATGTTGTCCAGGTGGTCACCGAGTTTGATGACAACCCAGCATCGGAGAAGCACGTGACAGCTGTCGAAAGTTACTGTTCCGCAGTCTTGGTGCACTGTTGGCAGCATTTCCCTTGCCACCCTTTCATTGTTGTCATGCCAATGGTGCAGGGACAGAAAATGAGACAAGAAGTACAGGTGTTCAAGTGGGACTCTACCACCCTCCTTTTGAGAAGTGTGGTCTTCCTGGAAGCAGCTTGCAAGAGGGTGCAAGACAAGCTGACTCATGGTTAGCTTGACTCACTAATGGTAGCTTTGAGTACAGCTCTGAACATCCAAGTATGGTTGGCTTTGCTGACCTAGCTAGGACGTTTCCCATCCTTCTCTAGCCTTTCTCCCCTAGGACTCAACATTCTCTGAGTTCCCAGGATGACCCAACCCTTTAAGTGTCCCATAGGCAATGTTCTACCAACCTCTTGCATCAATGAAACTAGACGTTTTCAGCCGAGCTTACGTTTTCATTCACTGCGTAGCGCATAAACATCTGATGAAAGCAAACAATAGATCATTAGAAAGCAGACACCTGAATCTAATGTCTATCCAAGTTTCAGCGTCGCATGTTATCTGAAATTATCGTGACAGCGTTTTGAACAGAGGCGGTTCGAAGCCATCAGATTCTGCTTAGGTGGTTTCATGGGCATCCGCGACCCCTAAGTGGATCCTAGACTATAAAAAGTGGTATTAGAGCTCTCTGTTCCTGGGTCAATATGGAGGCTGAAGGTTCTTCTCCAGGTGGTCCTAGTGACAGTGGTGGCGTGAGAGGCGCTGGGGAAGCAGGAAGAGGCGTTGCAGGCGGATATGCACCAATAGCATCCGATTCAACACCAGCCAAGGATGATGTGAAGGCATTCAACGTGGTGAAGTTCTCTGGGGAGGATTGGGCATCATGGAGCTTCAGGTTGGAACTCCTTTTTAACCTTTATGGGCTGCTTGAACTGATGAATGGAGAATTAAAGAGGCCTGCGAGCGAAGGATCGACCAAGGAATGGGATCGCCGATCGAGGGATGGATTCTTCCTTCTCTCTCAATGCCTCTCATCCAACCAGCTGCTGCACCACGTCAAGCATCTCATCAAGGATATCCAGTGTGATCCTGAGGCATGGAAAATATTGAAGGATGTCCATGCCCCCAGCAGTGAAGCTATGGTGGTGGTGCTCGAGCGACAACTCCATGCGGTGAAGATCAACGAGGGTAATGCCGTGCAAGGAGCGTTTGATCAACTATGGGACCTCTATGTGAAGCTCTCTGCCGCTGGTGTGGACTACCCTGAGAAGATCAAGTGCTACAAGGTTCTCTCTCTGCTGCCGGAGTCGTGGAACCCCTTGGTGGTCAACCTCAATGGCATGAAGGACTCATGGTCCCTTGAGTGGATCAATGCTCAAGTCCTTCAATAGGGGTTTCGGAGGAAGGAGCTAACTGCCGCTGCCGGTGAAGGTGGAGGCTCTGCCTACGGCATGAAAGGCTTCAAGGGGCGTGGCAGCAAGAAAGGCAAGGCCAAGGATGGCTCTGGAGGGGAGCAGTATTCGGGAGGGAAGCGTGGCAACAAGGGAAGCAAGCGGTGTGGTGGCAAGTGTTGGTATTGCCATGTGGAAGGTCATCTACCTGACGGTTGGAGGCCTGGTCAGCCATCAATTGAACGCTCTAAGGGTGTTTATGGAGCTATGGGAGAAGGCATGGGCAGTGAGGAGGGCGATGGAGGTGCTGGCGGACATGGCGCGTTCTACCATGTAGGAGAGGCATGCTCCGAGGACATGGTTGTACCGGCCAGCAAGGTTGCCCTTCACCGCTCCTCCCATTGGGTCATCGACACGGGAGCCTTCATGACCATGACCAACCGAGATGATCTGCTGGATGAAGTCAGGCCATCAAAAGCAGCCATCGTCGTTTCAGCCACCGGCCAAGTTGTACCCGTGCGTGGCGAGGGGATAGCCATGTGTATGGGTGCGGATGGGAGGCTTATGGGGCTGAAGTGTATTCTTCTTGTTCCTGGACTATGTGCCAACCTTCTCTCTACCAAGGCGTTGAGTGAGGCAGGGATGAAGATGGAGATGATGGGCACAAGTGTGTTCAAGGCAACTCTGGAGAGGCGCGTGTTGTGGGACCTCCGAGGTGGCAAGGACATGCACCGGTCCATGTGGGAGATACCGGTGTTTCCATGGAAGGAGGCTGCTGCGCGCTTGGCTTCTGAAGCTGTAAGAGGAGGGCATGCAAGCCACGTAACCAGCGGAGGAGGTGGTGATGGCAGTGATGGTTGGCTGCTTGTGCATGGGGGGGGGTGCGCTACCAAGTGTAACTCCTAGCACGGGTGAGACGGATTGCTCACTGCACACCGTCGCTTTGGCCACGTGGCGCTACCTCAGTTACAGCAGCTGTTTAAGGAGGACGGAGTCAAGGGGCTGAGGATAAAGGGGGAGCCCAAGGAGATGGGCTCTTGTGAGACTTGCTTGACCAGCAAGCTCTCATGGTTTCCATTCCATTCGGCGGTGGGGCAGTCAAGTGATCCGGTGGAGCTCGTGCATGTGGATCTTGTGGGGCCCATGAAGGTGAAGGGAGATGGTGGGGCCCTGAATTCCATGACTATGGTAGATGATTACACAAGGCTCACCTGGTGTTTTCCACTTGCAAAGAAGAGTGATGCTGCAAGGGTCATCATTGAAGAGTGGCTGCCCATGGTTAAGCGAGAGAGCGGCAAGCGGATGAAGGCAATTCGTAGCGACCGTGGTTAGGAGTTTTTGGGAGCGGAGTTTTTGAGGTGGTTGAAGCGGCACGGCATCAAGCAGCAGCTCACCACGGCCTACACCCCTCAGTTCAACGGCGTGGCAGAGAAAGCGAACCGGACCATCGTAGAGGGCGGGAGAACGATATTGGCGGACTCGGGTCTACCATTGCGGTTCTGGCCCCTCGCTATTCGTCATGCCACCGTCATCAAGAACCGGGTGTTGACTCATGTGGGAGGCCGGTATTAGGTCCCTATGGAGAAGTGGAGTGGCAAGAAGCCCCTGGTGGATATGCTTCGTGTCTTCGGGTGCATGGGGCTCGTGCATGTCCCTAAGGATAAGCGTGACAAGATTCAAGCGGCAGCGGTGTGGGCTGTTCATTTGAGTCTTGCACGGGTGAGCAAGGGCTGGCTCATGTGGGACCCAAAATCCAACACCATCTTCACCACCAGAGATGCCAAGTTCATGGAGAGGCTCATGTTTAAGGAGTGATCGGAGCTGGGGAGGGGCAAGGCCACAATTCCGCTTGGAATAGAGGTGGGAACGAACGACCTACTTCTCATTCCCGGCGAATTGTCCTCATCCTCAGAGTTGACAGAGGCGTCACATAACTTGGGAGGTGCTGAAGGGGAGGCAGCTGAAGTGGAAGGAGTACTGCAGCAAGGGGAGGCCCCTGTAGCTGAGAGAGGTGATACCGAGGAGGAGGTGCAGCAGCCGACACCATGCTATAAGCTTCCACCAAGGTGCACAACCCAAGGGAAGCGTGATGCTGTCCGTGGTGGAGCCAAGGAAGGAGCAGCCAAGGAGAGGCCCAAGAGAGCTGCCCACCCAAGGAATTTCCTCAAGTATGAAAGGCTTGTTGGTCCCAAGGCATTGCTGGTCCACGAGGAGGAAGATGAGGAGGAGAAGGGAGCTGAGGGGGAGATGGAACAGATTTGTTGCTTCAGCGTCAACTTACCGCATGAGCCGGCGTCAATGGAAGAAGCTCTTGCTGGAGATGATCGAGAGGCTTGGTTGGCTTCAAAGGAGGATGAGTTCAAGAGCCATATGGAGAAAGAAACGTGGACCGTCACCAATCTGCCCCCGGGAAGAAAGGCGTTGGATTGCACGTGGGTGTTACGTATAAAGACCAATGCGGAGGGGAAGTTGGAGAGGCACAAGACAAGGCTTGTGATCACGAGCTTTCAGCAGAGAGAGGGGATTAACTTTCAAGAGGTGTTTGCTCCTGTTGCCAAGGCTCCTATGCTCCTGGTATTGCTAGCAGCCGCTGCCGTTTGTGGCTGGAAGGTGGTGCAAATTGATGTGAAGACGGCGTTTTTCTATGAGATGTATACGAAGCAGCCAGAGGGGTATGACGATGGGAGCGGACGTGTTTGCAGGCTCAACAAGGCCATCTATGGCCTCAAACAAGCTCCAAGGTGCTGATAAGCAAGGCTGGTGGAGGCGTTGAGGCTCTTGGCTTCAAAGTTAGCGGGTGCGACGAGAGTCTCTTCATGATCGAGGAGAAGGTGTTTCTCCTTCTCCACGTCCATGACATCCTCCTCTTCTCTCCATCCCTGGAGAGGATCAAGAAGGTGCAAGAGACCTTTCAATGCAAGGCCCTCAGACCTGTGGGGTATTACCTTGGTCTTCATGCGGAGCGGGACGAGGTGAAGGGATGGTTACCCATGTGGTCTTAATACGAACCACACGGGTAAATTACGCACTTACTCTTGGTGCCAATTATACTGGTAACACACATACTCTTTAGTATAAACCATGCGAGTAAGTAACGCACTTAATCTTAGAAACAACCATACGGGTAAGTAACACACTTAATCTCAATACCAACCTTAAAGGTAAGTAACGCACTTTCTGATAGTACCAATCATACGATTACGGGTGAGTAATTCACCTACTCATCGTACCAACCACTTTGGTAAGAACCGCACTACTCTTGGTACCAACCACACGGGAAAGTAACAGACTTAATCTTACTATTAACCATACGAGTAAGTGAAGCACTTACTCTTATTACTAACGACATGGGTAAGTGAGGCACCTACTCTTAGTACGAACCACACATGTAAGAAACGCACATACTCTTTGGTCCTGAATCCCATCTCTAAAGCAGCACCACCAGTTCTCAATTCCCATTCTCTTACAGGCTCTGGTACTCAACATCCCTAAAAGCCAGCCACTTGTCCCTATCTGGTCCAGATAATGCCTCCTCCATGCTAGCTGGTTCATCTGGTGCAGGGGCTAGAAAACAGTACACAGGCCCGTCCACCTCATCCGGGTCATAGCCTTGAGACAAATGCATTCACAACCACATACTCGTAGAAACAGACAGCAGGATGTCATGTAAAGTGAATTTGCACCCAGCACTTCTAGTACCAATCCTATCGCTAAGTTACGCACTTATACTTAATACAACAATACCGTTAAATAACGCACATACTCTTAGTAACACTCAAATGGCAGTGCTAACATACAATTTGCTCGACTTCCAACATAGCACGGTCGACCGCGTTTCCAGCACGTCTAGGTCGACCGCGCTCCAGCAGTGCACAGTTATGGCCTGCCAACGTTGCAGGTCGATGGCGTGCAAACGTTGTTGCTCCCACAGGACAGCAGCGCACCTACTTCGCAGGTGCTTGCAGAAAATTGGCATGCCGTGCCTTGTCACCTGCACAGCGCACACACCAAATCGGCCTCGTGCTCACAACTGCATCTGATCAGCCATGTCTACCTTAGGATACCACCGCAGAGGTCGGTCTCGCCAATACTAGAAAAAAGTGCTACACCTACCTGTGTGGTTGGTACTAAGAGTAAGTGCATTACCTACCTGTATAGTTGGTACTAAGAGTGAGTGCGTTACTTACCCGTATGATTGGTAGTAAGATTATGTGCACTACTTACCCACGCGGTTGGTACTAAGAGTTCGTTACTTACCCGTGTGGTTGATGCTAGGAAGAAGTGCTATACTTACCCATGTGGTTGGTACTAAGAGTAAGTACGTTACTTGTCCATGTGGTTAGTACTAAGAGTTCGTGCATTATTTATACGTATGGTTGGCACTAAGAGTAAGTGCGGTACTTACCTGTATGCTTGAAGTGTGGTACTTACCTGTATGCTTGGTACTAACAGTAAGTCTATTACTAGACCGCATGTTGGTATTAAATACAAGTGCGTTACTTACCCTTGTGGCTGGTACTAAGAGTAAGTGCATTACTTACCAGTGTGGTTGGTAGTATGAGTGTGCGTACTTACCCGTGTGCTTGGGACTACAAGAAAGTGCTTTACTTACCCGTATAGTTGGTACTTAGAGTAAGTCCGTTATTTACCCTCATGGTTGGAATAAAAAATAAGTGGGGTACTTACCCATATGATTGGGTCTAACTTTATGTGCGTTACTTACCCGTGTAGTTGGTTCAAAAAGTAAGTATATTATTTATCCGTATGATTGGTAATAAGAGTAGGTGCGTTACTCAATCGTAAGGTTGGTACTAAGAGTTAGTATGTTAATTACCGACACGTTACTTATCCGTGTGGTTGGTACTAAGAGTAAGTGCGTTATCGGAATGGTTGGTACTAACAGTATATGCGCTACTTACCTGAAAAAGTTTGTATTAAGGGTAAGTACGGTACTTACCTGTATGGTTGGTACTAAGAGTATTGTTAGAAACAAGAAGTATGTGAATTATGAAAAGTTGGAGTACAAGTAGCAAACCCTAGTTTTGTGTACCCCCTAAAGGCTAACCCACTATAGCCTACACAACAACAACACATATAGTGTTTGACACACCCCCATAGGCAAAGTGGGGGAGAGCAAGGGGTCACAAGACCAGTCAGGAAAGGCAAGCAAGCTCAGGGTGGATCACAACGTCACCACACATTCCGAGCACAAGCAAAGGGCCACATGGCCAGTTCACATGCAGAAGTATATATGTAGTACAAACAGCAAGGGTGATCTCAGCCTAGCAGAACAAACAGGCAGGAGTATATATAGAGATCACAGAACAGGCAAAGCCTACAACAAGTGAGGAAAAGTGGGCACCAGCCCCAGCAAAGTACAGAAGCGCTGATGATCACCAGGCTGAAGTGCCTTGGAGAATATATCAGCAGTGTTGGCCTGAGAGGCCACGTAACGCAGACGAAGCTGACCACGCTGCTGCAGCTCTCGAGCAAGAAAGTAACGGAGAGCGATGTGCTTCGTTCTGTGCTCCAGTCTGTGCTCCTCACACAAGGCAATGGCAGCCTTGTTGTCGACGTACAGCACTGGAGGAGAACTAGGCCTCTCTCCAAGGTCGGTCAGCAGGTAGGTGAGCCAGCATAACTCCTGTGCAGCCATGGCAGTGGCGTAGATCTCAGCCTCACAACTGGAGCTGAGAACTGAAGACGAACGCGTAGAGCGCCACGAAACTGAACCACAACCAAGGCTGAAGGTGTAACCCTGTGACGACCGCTGAGTAGCCTGGTCGTCAACCCAAGAAGCGTCTGAGTGCCCAGTGAGAACAACCGAGCTCCCTCCTCCAAGCACGAGCCCCATGCCCGATGTACTGCACAAGTAGCGCAATACCCTCTTTGCAGCATCCCAGTGCACCTTTCGGTGCCTGCCAGGAGCTACGTAGCGGGCCAGAAGGCCAAGAGGGTATGCTAGGTCAGGACGAGTGCAAGTCATCAGGAACATGAGGCAACCAACTAGCTCTGGGTAAGGACCACTCGACTCTACGGACTCATCCGAAGGCAGAGCTGAGAGCGAGTGACCTACAGCCAGAGGAGTGGCCTGTGCTGAGGACCAGGTGAAGCCGAAGCGCTGAAGGACCTGCTGCACCATGTGTGACTGAGTCAGGGTAATGGTGTGGCGTGCTCTGTCCCGGGTGATCTGCAAGCCAAGGTAGCTGCGCAGTTCATCCAGGTCTGTGCACGTGTGTCTCTTCTGCAGCTCCGACTTCACGTGGGCGAGAGACTCAGTGTCAGCAGTGGCAAAGACCAAGTCGTCGACGTACACGAGGATGTAGAACGGCGGCAGCGAAGTGTCGGTGCGCAGAAACAGCGACGGGTCAGCAGTAGAAGGAGAGAACCCAAGTGCCGCAAGAGTAGTCCTCAGTGTGTCGTGCCACTCATGTGGCGCCTGGCGGAGACCGTAGACCGGCCGCCGGAGGCTCCACTGGGTACCAGGAGGAAACGACCTAGTGAAGCCAGGAGGGCGGCGCAGCCAGATCTCCTCGTGCAGACTGCCCTGCAAGAAAGCTGTGCTGAAGTCAAGAGAGTGAAGCTCGTAGTCACGCTGAGCAGCAACGTGCAGTAGTACCCGAAGAGTGGTCATCTTCGGGGTGGGGGAGAAGGTCTGAAAGAAGTCTACTCCCTCTCGCTGACTGAAGCCTCGAGCAACGTAACGAGCCTTGAAGACAGGCGGAGAACCCGGCGGCCGCTTCACCCTGAAAATCCACATGCCACTGACGATGTTCGCCCCTGGTGGGGGAACCTCGTCGACGTAGGTGCCTGTGGACTTCCAGGAAGCCATCTCTGCGTCCTTGGCTGACTGCCACTGTGAGGAGTAGGGACCCTCGATCGCCTCAGCGTACGATCGAGGAGTCGGGATGTCTGGTGCATCCGGGTCTCCCTCAGGGGCAATCAGCATGGACACGAGATGGGGCGCAGCGGCTGCAAGACACTCAAGGTCCTCCTGTCTGTCCTCAAGGACGTCCGTGCTAAGAGCACACTCACCCCCGACGGACGGAGGACAGACAGACTCAGACTCAGCAACAAGACTGGCGGCGTAGTCTAGACGACAGTGAGCAGCAAAGTCGACAAGTTCAGCAACTAGGGCAGACGCAGCAGCAGACTCAAAAGAAGGGTCAGTGACAGCAGTGGCCAGGAGACGCGTGACAGTAGGACTGGCAGCACGAAGAGAGTCAGACTCCGGGTCAGCAAGAACAGGAAGAGAGGACGCAGGAGGAGACGGCAGAGGGACACGCTGTGGAGCAGTGGAAGGACGCAGAGTCATATAGTGTGTGCCAGGGACATGTGGAGGACGCTCACGCGGAACACGGCGACCAGTGCGAGCAGCACGAACAGGTGACACAGGACGAGACACAGGCGACACAGGACGAGACTCAGGCTCACGACGCTCTGTAAGACCGCCTGTCGGACCAGTGTAGGGAGAAGGACCAGGAAGTGGCGAGGCAGGGGGTAGCTGTGACTGCGACTGGACAGGCGGAGGACACTCTAAGGAGGGAGGAGGACTAGGAAGAGGCGGCTGACCAAGAACCTGCTGAAGGAGCGGAACAAAGTACGGCCGCGGCCGTGAAGTGCCCCCAGCAGTAGCAGAGACAGCACCAGAACCTCCAGCAGCTCCAGCAGAACCTCCAGCAGCTCCAGCAGCACCTCCAGCACCTCCAGCAGTACCTCCAGCAGCTCCAGTACCTCCAGCAGCTCCAGCAGCACCTCCAGTACCTCCAACAGTACCTCCAGCAGCTCCAGTACCTCCACCAGCACCAGCAGCACCTCCAGTAGCTCCAGGACCTCCAGCAGCTCCAACACCTCCAGCAGCACCAGCAGCACCAGCAGGAGCTCCAGGACCTCCAACAGCAGTAGGGTCTCCAGCGGGCTGCACCTCAATACCGGGAGCTCCACTCCGGAGGCTGCAGCGCCGAGCGTACCACTCACGCAGCTGCTGTGAAGAAGGAGCGCCAGCAGGTGCAGTACGGTCAGTCTCAAAGCCCCCAGCCTCAGCACCTCTAGGCGCAACACCCCCAGCCGCAGTACCTCCAGGCTCAGCACCCGCAGTCTCCGCACCCCCAGTCTCAGCACCCCCAGTCTCAGCACCCTCAGTCTCAGCACCCCCAGGCTCAGCACCCCCAGTCTCAGCACCTCGCACAGGACCAGAGTCAACAGCTACCTCGACAGGCTCGACCGGGTCTACCTGGGAAACACCTGAGGGAGCAGGACCCTCGGGAGGGGGTCTACCGAAGTAGCACCTGGCGTGAGGAAGAGCGGCGGAGGGGGGAGCGGGGCAGTGCGGTAGGGGAAGAGACGGTAAAAGGGTACCGACTCGTCAAAGGTGACGTCCTGAGAGGCGAAGACCCGGCGCGAGGTGGGGTGGTAAAACCGCCAGCCAGGCGCGTCAGGGACAAAGCCAAGGAAGACACAGGGAACGGCACGAAAGGAGAGCTTGTCCGCGGACGTATCGCGGACAAAGGCTCGACATCCCCAGACTCGGAACACCGATGCATCGCCAACCTCCCCCCCCCAACGCAGGGTAGGCGAGGTCTCCGGAACAGAGACACGGGGCCAGAGGTTGAGCTGATGCGCGGCGTACTGCACTGCAAACGGCCAGAGGAAATGGGGGGCAGCCGCATGGATCATGGAGGTACGAGCGACCTCCATGACAAGACCAATGCGGCGCTCAGCAATCCCATTCTGCTGTGGAGAGGCCGGGAGCGTGAACGACTGGGTGATGCCGTGCTCCGCACAGTAGGCTGCCAAGAGGTCAGAGGAAAACTCGCCACCTCTGTCAGAGTGCAGACGCAGGACTGGAAAGTCCGACTGGAACCGCTGGCGGAGCTGGAGACGAGCAGCGCGGATCCAGGGGATCAAGACATCAGGGACCTCACCCTTGGTACGCAAGGGGCAGACCGTGGTGTAGCGCGTGTAGTCGTCGACGACCAGCAGAATGTACCGCTCGTGGCCCTGTCCCCGGACGCGGGCGGGGCCCCGCACGTCCAGGTGGAGAGTCTGCAGGGGAGCCTCTGTGGGAGGGAACGAGGAGGAGTGAGGAGCGGCGCGCTGCCGCCCCTCGACACAGGGAAGACAAGGAGGAGCAGGCGAGGGTGGGAGGGGAGGGAGAACCCTGGGAAGACCAGAGACAAGGTACCTGGAGTGCATGCCGCGAAGGCGTTGCACTGACGGGTGACCAAGGCGGTGGTGCCAGAGGACAGTCCTGTGTGACAGGGAGCGACACGAGCAGGGGGCCGACAGCTGACCTGACGCAGACGCAGACGCAGACGCAGCTACCTGAGGGGACTCAGTGGTCAGTGTGTACAAGTCCGACCCCGGCTGCCGAGTGAAGGTAGCGAGGTGACGACCCGTCCGCACACACGTGCAGTGCGTCACACGCTCGTAGGCCGGGGTGAACTGGTGAACACCCGCGTCCTGGAGCGCGGAACCTGCCACCAAGTTCGTAGAGAACGAGGGGAGGTAGAGGCCCGACAGCGTGCCAGACGGGACAGCAGGACAAGGGAGGGCAGTGGTGGAGGTCGCAAGGACCGGACCCCCTGAGGGGTCAGCCAGGGAGACAGTAACCGGTCGAGGAAGCTGCTCCAGGGCAGTGCGGTCGCGGAAGAAACAGCGGGAAGCACCGGAGTCCAGTGTGAAGGTGTGCAGTGCCTCAGTAGGTGCGGTACCAGCAGACGTAGACGCACTAGCACCTAGGGCAGCAGCCTCACCAAGACCTAGAGCAGCAGACGCACTAGCACCTAGAGCTGCAGCCTCACTGGTCCCAATGCCCGGGTCGGGCGGTACACTCAGGTAACAGTCACCCTCAGCACTAATAGTCAATGCATACATAGCAGCAAGGATAGCATCATAATCAAGAGCAAAGATATCAATCCCCTTCCTAAGCAGATCAGCCCAGCGGGGCAGCTTAGAGGCGTCAGGGAACTGCTCGCGCCAGGCGTCGTCAAGGCGAAAGAAGCAGCGCTGCGCCGTGTGAAACTTCCCACAAGTCTAGCCAGTGCGGTCACCTGTGCGGATGACATACGGGCAGGTACCCCCTCCCCCAGACCCCCCACGCTGAGAGTACCACTCACGGAGTTGCTGGGGCGAGGGAGTCTCGCCGGGGTGCTGCTGCTGCTGCCTCTGGCCACCGCCAAACCCCCCACGCTGCACCGCTCCACCGCGCCCGCCACCCGCTCCACCGCCGCCACCACTGCCACCACCACCTCCACCACCCCCTCCACCGCCGCCGCCGCCACCACCCCCTGTGCCGCCACTGACCCCCCCACCACCCGCGCCACTCCCACTCCCGCCACCACCCCCGCCCCCCCCACCTCCTCCACCGCCGCTGCCCCCACCTCCACCTCCACCACCCCTGCCCCCCTTGCCCCTGCCGCCCTTGCGTCTCCCACTAGGAGCAGACGCAGCCCCGACCCCCTCAGCTCCGAGGTAGTCGACAGCAGCAGCAGATGCAATGGAGGGGAGGAGGGGGGAGGGGGAGCACCCCTCAAAGAAGGGGGTGCGGGGGTCACCACGAGAGGCACCTACAGCTACAATGCTCTTCTCAGCTGCTAGGAGCTCCTTCTCGAGGATGTCGACAGTGAGATCAGTGGGGGAGAGGGCGAGAAACTCGTCCCTGACAGTGCGAAGGGAGTCAGGGAGGCAGGTGACAAGGTGGTACAGTGTGAGGTACATCGGGGGGGGGTTCTTGGCGAGGAAATCGGGGGGGAGCGCGGCACGGTAGCGGAGGTCACTGGTACGGAGGTGGGTGATGAGGTCAGCTACAGTGGCAAAGGCGGACAGGTCGGGGAAGAGGTAGGGCAGTGAGAGACGGCCTATAGCAGCAGTGGCAGGGGAGGAGTAGCGCGCGACTACTGCGTCGTACAGCTCCTTGGCGGTCTTATGCTGTCCGAAGTGCTCGCGCTCATCTAACGGTAGGTGACTGCGAACGGCTAGGCGAGCGTGAGCATCACGGGTCTGCCACTGGGAGCGAGCAGTGCTGTCAGCAGTAGCGGGAGGTGCGGGAGCAGCGCCGGACGTGTGGTCATAGAGGGAAACATCGTCCTTGGCAGTGATCTGGAGGTACAGGTGCAGGTCATCAAGCCAGACATCGAACTTAATCGGGCGGCCCTCGGCGTCAAAGGTGAGAACAGTGGGACTGGCCATAGTGGCAGTAGCAGGTAGCAGTAGTAGCAGTAGCAGCAGTAGCAGTAGCAACAGCAGTAGCAGAAGCAACAGTAGTAGCAGTAGGAGCAGGTAGGGCGGCGCGACTCGGTCAGGGCGGCGCGGCTCGGGCGGCGCGACTCGGGCGGCGCGACTCGGGCGGCGCGACTCGGGCGGCGCGGCTCGGGTGGGTAGGGCGGCGCGACGCCGGGCCTATGCTCGGTGCGCGGCGGCGCCTAGGGTGCGGCTGCGCGCGGGCCGCGGCTGCGTCTAGCGGCGGCTAAGCGCGCGGGCCGCGGCTGCGTTCTAGCGCGGGCTGCAGCAGCCGGCGCGCGATCGCCGCGGGGCCTACGGGTGGGCGGCTGTGGGTCGCGCGTCGGCCTAGGGGCTAGCGGGGCCTACGGGCGACGGCCTGCTGGGGCTCGCGAGAAAAAATCGAGCCGCCCTAGGCGGCGGTTTTCCTACGCGCGCTAAAACGGCGGGGCCGCGCTCGGGCTGCTAGCGGGCTGCACACGGGCAGCGTGAGAGGAGAGCGCACGAGGGCGCACGAGAGGAGAGGCGCACGAGGGCGTTAAAAAAAAAAAAAGAGGGCGCACAAGGGCACCCCTAGCGGAACGGTGGGCCCTTAGGTCTAGAACCTATAGCTCTTAATACCATGTTAGAAACAAGAAGTATCTGAACTATGAAAAGTTGGAGTACAAGTAGCAAACCCTAGATTTGTGTACCCCCTAAAGGCTAACCCACTATAGCCTACACAACAACAACACATATAGTGTTTGACAAGTATGTGCGTTACTTACCCGTATATTCAGTAGTAAGAGTACATGCGTTACTTACCCGTATGGTTGGTATTAAGAGTATATGCATTACTTACCTGTATGGTTAGTAGAAAGAGTAATTGTGTTACATGCCCTTTTGATTGGTACTAACAGTAAGTGCGTTACTTATTCATTTGTTTCTACTGAAAATATGTGTATTACGTACCCGTATGATTGGTTCTAAAAGAACATACGTTACTTATCCGTATGGTTATTAGTAAGAAAACATGCGTTACTTACCCGTAAGGTTGGCACTAAGAGTAAGTTTCTTAAATAAGTGTGTTATTTACGCGTATGGTTAGAACTAAGAGTAGGCGCGTAAGTTACTGTGTAGCAAATACTAGGAGAAAATGCGTTACTTATGTTGGGTGCAAATTCACTTTGCACGACATCCTGCCGTCGATTTATGGAGAATGCGTGTGCTAATGCATTTGCGTGTAAATTTTGTATTCGTGTATTTGTTTGCTTTCGCAATTTTCGTTTGATGCATTTGCAGGTACTCACGCAATGTGCGCTTCGGCACAACATTGTACGCGCTATGACCAGTGCAAGCAGAAATGACAAGCTCGCAAAGGAACCGAAGATGGAAGCTTTGCAGTTCGGATAATTTGAATGCCCAAATTCAGTTTTATCTAACTCGGAATTCTACTTTTTTGTTTGGCTAACTATAGTGTAGAAGGGCAGACACTTTATGGGTACAATTACGTGAAGGTTGGATGTTGCTTGTCTGTATCTGCATTCTACAAGGCCAGGGGAAACAAGCAGAACCAGACTTTGGCTGCTTGGGCAAGGACAAAACAGGTTATGTCTTTAGGACCTGAGCCTGGTTGTTGTTTTCCCAGGTTGGAAGAACAGAACCAGAGGTTGTTTACCAACCTACCACCTGCTGCTTTGTCCAGCCAGGCTGGTTTTGTTACTTGGAAATAGTTGGGATCATCCCTGGTTCTTCCCAGGTTGATTTCCAAGGTCCATGCTAGCTAGAACTATTTATTCCTTCTCTGTTTGTACCTGGACATAGTCAAATTGATTCAAGCGAATTCCCTCCTTGCTGGAATTTCGTATTCACTCGGTTCAATGGCGGAATGCTCCCAGAGTCAACGCAAGTAATCTAGCACTCCAACACTAAGCAAATGCTCTCCGAGCCATAACTTTGTAATGGCAGAACTTTTCGCGAGGCAACTTGGCTCGTTTTAAAGCCCTTGGAGCGAGCTTCGATATGGGAAACTCTCAGCTTAATCCGATCGACCGTCTACACGATACGCTGTGCGACGTTCAAGGTACTCTTGCTAATAAGGCTAAGTCATTCTTGAATCCTCTCTCTAAAAACTCGGACCCGAGGATAGGGGCTGGTCTTGTACCAAGCCCCCAGGGACCCTTGGAGGTGACCCCGAGAAGAGTAAGTTTGCTACTTATGGCATGGTTGGTTACCTACCCGAGTGGTTGGTACTAGGAGTAAGTGCGTTACTTACTAGTATGGTTGATACTATAAGTATGTGCGTAATTACCCGTGTAGTTGGTACTAAGAATAAGTGCATTACTTACCTGTGTGAGTCCGTTACTTACCCTTATGGTTGGTATCAAAATTATGTGCGTTAGTTACCCGTATGGTTGGTACAAAGAGTATGTGCGTTACTTACCTGTATAGTTGGCACTAAGAATAAGTACGTTACTTTTCTGAATTGTTGGTAATAAGAGTAACTGCGTTACTTACTCGTAGGGTTGGTACTAAGAAAAGGTGCGTTACGTATCCGTTTGGTTGGTACTAGAAGTAAGTGCGTTCTTTACCCATGTGGTTGGTAGTAATAAGAGGTGGATTACTGACATGTGTAGTTGGTACTAAGAATATGTGCGTTACTCACTCGTTGGTTGATACTAGGAGTATGTGCGTTGCTTGCCCGTGTGGTTGGTACTATAAGAAAGTGCGTTACTTATCTGTATGACTGCTACTAAGGGTAAGTGCGTTACTTACTCGTATTATTGGTACTAACAGTAAGTGCATTACTTATCCATGTGGTTGGTACTAAGTGCCATACTTGCCCGTATAGTTGGTACTAAGAGTAAGTCCGTTACTTACCCGTCTAGTTGGTACTAAGAGTAAGTACGTTACTTACCCATCTGGTTGGTACTAAGAGTAAGTATGTTACTTAGCTGCGTGGTTGGTACAAAGTGTGGTTGGTTCAATGATTCGATACTTATTATGCCATACTCCCCTGTAATGAATGCCATTGCTGCGCGATCGAACCAGACATCACGGAGACGGCACGTGGGTGTCTCATTGAAGCGAGGCTACCCGACTATTTCTGGCCTGATGCGGTGCGGAGTGCGTGTGTGGCCAAGAACAGAGCCTTGACTCGTGTGGAAGCAGAAAAATGGTTGCCCTATGTGGAGTGGATTGGAAGGAAGCGAAAGGTGGATATGCTTCTAATGTTCAAGTGCATGTGCATGGCCCTTGTGCCTAAGCATCTTCGGCACAATAAGCTTGGTGCCAAGGTGATATGTGGAGATGCCGGGAGAACCAACTACTCCCAAGGAGGCCTTGAAGAGTAATGATGCTAAGGAGTGGGAGAAGGCCGTGGAGAATGAGCTAAAGAGCATTGAGGAGAACGGCACGTGGGAATTGGTGGAGCTACTGGGGGGGCGTAAACACCTCAACGTAAAGCACAAAAATGTGCAACTCGCATAAAACAAATTACGTTCAAACAAAACACTCAACTGTCCTTCAAAGTCGACGAATAGTTTGTAGATTGACGTGCAAACGATGTATTGCATTTAACAAACTCCCCCTCAACAATCCGATTATTCAAACCCATTCCTTTTCACCACTTCCAACATTGCACAGGAGGATCTAAATCATTTCTCAAAAGTTTCCCCTTTTCGTCTAACACCTGACTCTCACTGTCGACCGGCACCATCAAATTCTCGATCCCCACACCAGTTTTAGGGAAGGCACTCCTCTTATTCCCCGCAATTTCAGCTTCCTTCAAAGCCAGCTCCACCTTGGGCTCTTCAATCACCTTATTTGCATCATCTTCAGTGCTTGAAACATTCAGTACCAACGGTTTCGCCTCAAAAGCTGCATTCTTCAGCTGCACCTTGACATATGGTTTCTACTGCAAAGAGTTGTCACTTTTGTGCACACCCTTCGTAGCAGCAGCTTCAACTTTACTCCCCGTAGCTTCTGCATCGTTTGTCTCATTGGCATCTGACGCATTTCTCTTTTCATCTGCTGAGTATCCACATGTTTCAACACATCTTCACCGTTGATTTCAGCTCCTTGATCGTTTCAGCAGCACTCTCTCTCTCTTGCATATCCCTTTCTCCTTTCCAGGTGCCACCTCATTCCATGGCACCACAGGTACCAGCCCCTTTGCCACAACTCGTCGTGCAAGTCGCTGTCCTCATGCAGGTCCCACAGCACACGGTCACCGAGTCGTCCTTTGAATGTCTCGGCTCCATTGGATGCCATGCACACGCCTGCAAGCCCCATCTTTCTCAGGAACAACAGGTTACCTTTCAGCTCTGGCACCAGCACATCCTCAAGGATAATCGGCTTTCCATCAGCTGCCTTGAAGGCTGCCTTGCCAATTCACATGACTTTCATCTTACAACCGCATCCGGAGTTCATACAGGATGTTCGTGTTTTCAACCTTGTCTAGCAGCTCCGTCCTCGGGGTCATGTGATGAGCCGCTCCGGAGTCAAGAATCCGCTGCGGAGCGGCTCCGGAAAGGATGAGGCAATGCTCCCTCCTTGGCACTTGCTTTCTCACTCCCCTTGTGTTGGGTGCAAATTCACATTGCACAACATCCTGCCGTCTGTTTGTACGAGTATGCTTGTGCGAATGCATTTGGGTGTGAATGGAATGTTTGTATGTTTGTTTGCTTTCGCAATTTTCGCTTGATGCATTTGCAGGTACTCGCGCAATGTGCGCTTCGGCACAACATTGTACGCGCTATGAACAGTACAAGCACAAAGGACGAGCTCGCAAAGGAACCCAAGATGGAAGCTTTGCGGTTCAACTTACTTGATTGCGCAGATTCAGTTCTATCCAACTCGAAATTGTACTGTTTTGTTTGGTTGACTATAGTGTAGCAGGGCAGGCACTATAGAGGTACAATTTAGGTGAAGGTTGGATGTTGTTTGTCTGTATCTGCATGCTACAGGGCCAGGGGAAACCAGTGGAACCAGCATTTGACTGGTTGGGCAAAGACAAAACAGGTTCTGTTTTTAGGACCTGAACCTGGTTGTTGTGTTCCCAGGTTGGAAAAACAGAACCAGAGGTTGTTTACCAACCTACCACCTGTTGTTTTGTCCAGCCAGGTTGGTTCTGTTGCTTGGAATTATTTGGGATCATCCCTGGTTGTTCCCAGGTTGATTCCCAAGGTCCTTACTAGCTAGGGCTATTTATTCCTTCTCTGTTTGTACCTGAACATAGTCAATTTGATTCAAGCGAATTCCTCCCTTCCTGGAATTTCGTTTCTACGTGGTGCAACGGCGGAATGCTACCCGAGTCAACGCTAGAACGCTAGCACTCCAACGCTAGGCAAACGCTGTCCGAGCCATAACTCCGTATGGCAGAACTTTTCGCGAGGCAACTTGGCTTATGCTAAAGCTCTTGGAGCGAGCTTCGATATAGGAACTCTCAGCTTAATCAGATCGACGGTCTGCAAGATACGCTGCGCGACGTTCAAGGTGCTCTTGCTATTTTGGCTAAGTCATTCTTGATCCCTCTCTCTACAAACTCGGACCCGAGGATAGGGGCTGGTCTTGTACCAGGCACCCAAGGACCCTTGGAGGTGACCCCGAGGAGAGGTTTTAAGTCTGATTAAGTCTTAGTAGCTTGAGTTTATTAGGCCCTTACACCAACAAGCTGGTATCAGAGCTGCGTTATAGTGATCCTTGTTATAGGTAGCTATGGCGGGCAACACCTCGACGGGAGCTGGTGAATCTTCAGCCCAAGATCGAAGCGACAGCCAAGATTCTGGTGTTTCAGCGCCAAGGGGAGCGCGAACAAACCAGGGCTCGCTGGTCAAGGAGGTGCTGAAGAACTTCATCGTCGAGAAGTTCAATGGTGAGGGCTATGATGATTGGGCTTGGAAAATGCAACTCTATTTCCGTCAGATTGGATTGCTGAAACTAATGATTTGGGAGGAGCCTAGACCGAGTGACCCCACGCTGCAGGAAGTTTGGGACGACCGCTCCTTGGCTGGCTACTATTTGATGTCGCAGAGTTTGGAGCTGAACCAGCGTCACCACGTCATGCACCTACTGCCGGAGGTTGAGTGCGGTCCGAAGGCGTGGACCGTATTGAAGGAGCTGCACGCCCCGACCTCCGTTGTTGCAACGTTGATGCTGGAGAGGGAGCTGTCCGCGTTGCGCCTGAGCGAGGGAGAGCCGGTGCAACCTGTCCTGGACAAGATGCGCGACCTCTACGCAAAGTTGGCGACCGCGGGAATCACCTACCCGGAGCAGACCAAGTGTTTGAAGATGCTCTCGCTGCTGCCGGAATCGTGGCTTCAATTCACGAGCGGATTGAGCCTGCCGCAGAACCAGAGCTCGTGGACATTCGAGTGGGTGCGGACAAAGATTCTGGAGGAGGACTTCCGTCGACGCCAACTATGGGGTGGAGACGACGGCAGCAGTGGCTATGGGATGCAAGGGAGCCGACGTGGCAGAGGACGTGGCTTCGGTGGTGCTGGACGCGGTGCAAAGAAGGACGACGACTCCAACGACCAACAAGGAGGTACCGGTTGGGGTCGCGGTGCGAAATCTGGACGTGGGGGCAAGTCGGGTGCTGGTGGCAAAATGAAAGGGAGTTGCTGGTATTGTAAGAAGGAGGGGCACCCCTGGTTTTTGTGCTATAAGAAACCCGATGGATGGACCCCCCAGAATCGTCACCAGGATGGCGGCGCGCGGAGGAACCAGAAAAACGGCGCGAGCATGGTCGCCCATTCGTCCGACAACAACCCGAAGAGCAACGGCGGTGCGGAGAAGAAGAAGGAGCGCACCGCGGGCCATTTCTTCCATATTGGAGAGCAGGGGGAGCAAGGAGACGCCTCTGCCAAGGTTGGAGCAGAGCTGCACCCCCTGAACTATTGGGTGTTGGACACGGGCGCTGCTTGGACGATGACGCCGCGCAAGGACCTGCTAGACGACGTACGCGCTGCACCGATAAATGAGGTGTGCTCCGCCTTTGGACACGCGCTGAAGGTGGCTGGTGCGGGATGAACTGCATTTAAGGGAGCGGATGGCAAGCCGGTGGTGTTGCATGACGTTCTCCTTGTTCCTGATCTCAAGGAGAACCTCATCTCCCTCCGTAAGCTTGGCAAGGCTGGGGTGAGCACTAGCACGGATGGGGCACGTACGTACAAGGGGCAGCTGGGCAATTGGGTGCCTTGGGATTTGCATGAGAGCACAGACGTGTACAGATCCGTCTGGCAGCTGCCGGCATTGGCGTCGCACGGTGAGGGGCAGGCTAGAGAGGGGTTTGTATCCCAGGAGGAGTGCAACGCCGTTGGAGGGGTTGGTGTAAAAGTGTCGGCCAGATCTGGGGAGACAGATTGGGCAACGGCACACCGACGCTTGGGGCATGGAGCAATGCCTTTGCTGAAGCAGCTGGAGAAGGATGGGGTCATCAAGGTTCTAAAGCTGAATGGCCAGCCACCTGATGACAATTGTGAAATATGCTTGCTATCCAAATTCACCCGTTTCCCCTTCCATAGTGTGACTGGCAGGAGCAAGAAGCCTTTGGAGTTGGTCCACATGGACTTGGTGGGGCCGCTGCCGGTTCAGGGGCACAAGGGGGAGCGGTACTTTCTGACCATAGTGGATGACTGGAGGAGGCTTATGTGGGCATATCCGCTGAAGCAGAAGGACCACGCCGCCTCTACGATACGGGAAGATTGGCTGCCATTCGTGGAGAAGCAAGCGGAGTGTGTGGTGAAGCGGAGTAGGACAGATCGGGGTAGTGAGTTCCTTGGAGCTGAGATGACGGCCTGCCTCAACAAGCAGGGCATCTAGAGGGAGCTGACAACGGCTTATACCCCACAGTCCAACAGTCTAGCAGAACGGGCGAACTGGACAACTCTGGAGACAGCTAGGGCATTGCTCATAGAATCTGGGCTGGGCAACTTAATGTGGCCCCATGCTGTCCGGCACGCTACCGTGGCCAGGAACAGGGTGCTCACTAAGGTTGGGAATGACTCGTGGGTGCCGTTGGAGAGGTGGCTTGGGAGGAAGCCGCCGGTGGACATGCTGAGGGTGTTCGGTTGCATGGCAGTCGCCCACGTCCCCAAGAAGTATCGAAGTAAGTTGGGGGCGAGTGCAATCTGGTGTGTGCATTTGGGGCTGGCTGTTGAGACCAAGGGATGGCTGCTGTGGGAACCATCCAAGGGTGTGTTGTTTGACAGCAGGGATGTGAAGTTTGTTGAGGGCATGATGTATGGTAGCTAGGAGAAACAGCCGGAGGCCAGGGTGTCCCAGCAGATGGAGCAGATCACCATGCAGCTGGACCTGACTCCTAGTGTGTAAGAGGAGGGAGAGGAGGCAGCTGCAGAGAAAATACAGGAGGCTCCTGCTGGTGGAGAAGATGATGTGGGGACTAGTGGTAGCACTAGTGGAGCTGCTGGATCCGAGGGAGAAGAGCAACAGCAGAGGAAAACTAAGAAGCTGAAGGCTGTCGTTATGAGGGGATGGGAGGGACCGGGGAAGACCAGAGACAAGGACATGGGAGGCCATGCCTCGGAGACGAAGCAGGGAGGGGTGACCAAGGCGGTGGTGCCAGAGGAGAGTCTCGTGAGACAGGAGGCGACACGAACAGGGGGCAGACTCAGGACCAGACCTGGACGCTGCAGCAAACACCTGACCCGACGCAGCTACCTGACCAGACGCAGTGACTGGAGGAGACGCAGTGGTCAGGGTGTACAGGCTTGACCCCGGCCGACGGGTAAACGTGGCCAGGTGTCGGCCAGTCCGAGCGTCCGTGCAGTGGGTCACCCGCTGACTCGCAGGAGTGAACTGGTGAACCCCCGCATCCTGTAGGTCAGCACCACTCACCAAGTTCGTAGAGAACGAGGGGAGGTAAAGACCAGACAGGGTGCCAGAGGGGGCCGCCGGACATGGGAGGACAGTGGAGAAGTGAGCAAGGACAGGACCCCCAGAGGGGTCTGCCAGAGAGACCGCAACTGGCCGGCCAAGCGGCGTGAGTGTGGTGCGGTCTCGAAAGAAGGAGCGAGAAGCCCCCGAGTCAAGGGTGAAGGTGTGGGAGGCCGAAGCCGACGCAGAACCTGAGAGAGCAGACTCACCAGCACCTGAGGGAGCAGACGCACCTAGAGCAGCAGCCTCGCTAGCACCTAGAGCAGCAGCCTCACCAGTACCTAGAGCAGCAGTCTCAATGCCCGGGTCGGGCGGAAAACACCGGTAACAGTCACCCTCATCACTAATAGTCACAGTATACATGGCAGCAAGAATAGCATCAAAGTCAAGGTCAAAGACAGCGACACCCGCCCTAGACAGCTCACCCCAGCGGGGGATCTCAGTGGCCTCAGGGAACTAGTGACGCCAAGCGTCCGTCAGGCGGCCAAAGCAGCGCTGGGTGGAGTGCGCACCCCCGCACTGGTCACCCGCGCGGTCGCCGGTGCGTAGGACGTAGGTGCACGGACCAGTACCCCCACCCCGCTGGCGTGCAGCGTACCACTCACGGAGCTGCTGAGGAGGGGGGATGTCACGAGTGCGCTGCTGCTGCTGCTGCTGCTGCTGCTGCTGGTGCTGACCACCACCGGAGCTGACCCTCTGCGCAGCGCCACCCCGACCAGCTCCACCTCCGCCGCCGCCTCCTCCACCGCCGCCACCTCCGCTCCCACCGCCACCGCCGCCGCCGCCTCCGCCTCCACCGCCGCCACCGACACCTCCACCTCTTACCGGACAGGGCGGCTCGGGTGGTTCGGCTGCAGGGCGGCTCGGCGGCTCGGCTGCTGGGCGGCTCGGCGGCTCGGCTGCTGGGCGGCTCGGCGGCTCGGCTGCTGGGCGGCTCGGCGGCTCGGCTGTTGGGCGGCTCGGCGGCTCGGCTTCTGGGCGGCTCGGCTGCTGGGCGGCTCGGCGGCTGGGCGGCTCGGCTGCTGGGCGGCTCGGCTGCTGGGCGGCTCGGCGGGGCCGCTGAGAGGGCGGCGTCCGGGGCCGCTGGGAGGAGGCGGTGGGGCCGCTGAGAGGAGGCGGCGGGGCCGCAAAGGTAGGTGGCGGGGCCGCAGGTAGGTGGCGGGGCCGCTAGTAGGTGGCGGGGCCGCAGGTAGGTGGCGGGGCCGCTGGTAGGTGGCGGGGCCGCAGGTAGGTGGCAGGGCCGCAGGTAGGTGGCGGGGCCGCTGGTAGGTGGCGGGGCCGCAGGTAGGTGGCGGGGCCGCAGGTAGGTGGCGGGGCCGCTGGTAGGTGGCGGGGCCGCGGGTAGGTGGCGGGGCCGCTGGTAGGTGGCGGGGCCGCAGGTAGGTGGCGGGGCCGCACAGGTAGGTGGCGGGGCCGCACAGGTAGGTGGCGGGGCCGCACAGGTAGGTGGCGGGGCCGCGGAGGGCGTAAGGGGCCGCGCGAGGGGCCGTAAGGGACGGCGCGAGGGGCCGTAACGGGCGGCACGAGGGGCCGTAAGGACGGCGCGACGGGCGCGACGGGCCGTAAGGGCGGCACGAAGGGCCGTAAGGGCGGCGCGAAGGGCCGTAGGGGCGGCGCGACGAGCCGTGAGAGGGCCGCTAAGGGCGACGCGACGGGGCCGTGAGGGGCCTAGCGAGGGCGCGACGGTAGGGAGAGCACACCGGGCGCGACTCGGGCCGGAGCGAAGCGCGCTCCGGGCAGGAAAAAAAAAAAATTCGTGGTGGTGGGCCCTAGGAATCGTTCCCACTAGGGAACCTGCTCGATACCATGAGAAGAAACGAGGAATGGAATGACTAAGGGAAAGTTGGGTACAAATGCAAACCCTAAGAAAACTGTACCCCATATGTGCTACCACACTATAGCCTACAGTAGCTATGTCATATAAATCTGACATCTACTAGTAAGCGCGTTTCTTAGATGTATGAGTGGTACTCAGAGTAAGTGCGTCTCTTAGCCACATAAGTGGTAATAAGAGTAAGTGCGATACTTATTTGTAAAAGGTGGTATTAAGTGTAAGTGCGTTACTTAGCCACATGAGTGGTACTATGAGTATGTGCGTTACTCAGCGATATGAGTGGTTCTAAAAGTATGTGCATTTCTTAGCCATATGAGTGGTACAAAAAGTATGTGCGTTACATAGACTTACGAATGGTAATACGAGTAAGCTACTTATTTAGATCTATGAGTAGTACTAAGTGCAAGTGCGTTAGCTAGCGATACAAGTAAAGTAAGAGTAAGTACATTACTTAGCCATATGAGTGGTACTATGAATAAATGCTTTATTAGCTCTATGAGTGGTACTAAAAATATGTGCGTTACCTAGTGACATGAGCGGTACTAAGAGTGAGTGCATTACTTACCCATATGAGTGGTACTAAGAGTAAGTGCATTACTTTTCCATATCAATGATTTTAGTAGTATGTGCGTTACTTAGCCATATGAGTGGTACTAATAGTAGGTGCCTTTCTTAGCCATATGGGTGATATTAACTGTACGTGCGTTATCTATATGAGTGGTACTAAGAGTACGTGCGTTACTTAGTAATACGAGTGGTACTAAAATTAAGTTCGGTACTTAGCTGCGTTAAGTGAATGGTATTAAGAGTAACTGCGTTATCCAGTCATGAGTGGTACTAGATAAAAGTGCGTTGCTTAGCTGTATGAGTGGTTGTGGGAGTAAGTGCGTTTTTTTAGCCATATAAGTTGTTTGAAGATTAAGCGCGTTACCTGGCTGTATGAATGTTAATAAGATTTTGTGCGTTACATAGCCATATGAGTGGTGCTAAGAGCAAGTGCGCTACTTTACGATATAAGTGGTAGAAAGAGTGAGTGCGTTACTTAGTGATACGATTGATACAATAAATGTATGCGCATTATTTAGCCATATGATCGGTACTAGGAAAAAGTTGCGTTACTTAGGGATGAGTGGTACTAAGAGTAAGTTTGTTACTTAGTCATATGGATGGTACTAGGAAAAAGTGGGTTACTTGGCGTATGTGTGGTACTAAGAGTAAGTGCGTTACTTAGCCGTATGAGTCGTACTAAGAGCATATGCGTACCTTAGACATATGAGTGGTACTAGAAAAAATGCGTTTCTTAACCATTTGAATGGTACTAAAAGTACGTGCGTTACTTAGTCGTATGAATGGTACTAAGAGTAACTGCGTTACATAGCCATATGATAAGTACTAAGAGTGAGTGCGTAACTTAGCCACTTGAATTATTGCGTTATTAAAAGTAAAAACGTTACTCAGCCATATGAGTGATACTAGTGTCAGAATAACGAACATGAATGGATGAACTAGCAGTAGGATGGGTACAAGTAGCAAACCCTAATTTGAGTTGTAACCCATATGGGCTACCCCACTACAGCCTACACAATAAGCAGCATATATGTTTGACACACCCCCGTAAGCAAAGTGGGGGAGAACAAGAGGTCACAAGACCAGTCAACAAAGGCGAAGCACGCACAGGGTGGATCACGAAGTCACCACACATTCTGAGCACAAGCAAATGGCCACAAGGCCAGTTCACATGCAGAGTTATATATAAAGGAGAACAAGCAGTACAGTGATTATAACCTAGCAAGTGTAAGCACGCAGGCATAAGTATATAGATTGCAGTAAAGGCAAAGTCAAGAAGTGAGCAAGTGAGGCCAAGTAGGCACAAGGCCTAGCACAGTACAGAAACGCTGATGATACAAGGCGGAAGTGCCTTGGTGAAGATATCAGCAGTGTCGGCCTGAGAGGCCACGTACACAAGACGAAGCTGACCACGCTGCTGCAACTCTCGAGCAAGGAAGTAGCGCAGAGCTATGTGCTTCGTTCTGTGCTCCAGTCTATGCTCCTGACACAAGGCAATCATGGCCTTGTTGTCGACGTACAGAACTGGAGGAGAACGAGGCGGCTTTCCCAAGTCGGTCAGCAGGTAGGTGAGCCAGCGTAACTACTGTGAAGCCATGGCCCCTGCGTAAATCTCAGCCTCACAACTGGAGCTGAGAACAGAAGACGAGCGGGTAGACCGCCACGAAACAGAACCGGAGCCAAGGCTGAAGGTGTAACCCTGTGACGACCGCTGCATAGCCAAGTCGTCAACCCAAGAAGCGTCTGCGCGACCAGTGAGGACAACTCGACTCCGTCCTCCAAGCACGAGCCCCATGCCCGACGTACTGCACAAGTAGCGCATCACCCTCTTAGCGGCCTTCAAGTGCTCTGGTCGTGTCTCCCGGGCGCAACGTAGCGTGCCAGGATGCTAAGAGGGTAAGCAAGGTCAGGTCGAGTGCAGGTCATCAGGTACATGTGGCAGCCCACAAGCTCTGGATACGGGCCACTTGGCTCTACGGACTCATCCGAAGGCAGAGCTGAAAGAGAGTGGCCGGTAGGCAGAGGAGAGGACTGTGGCGAGGAGTACTGGAAGTCGAAGCGCTGAAGGACCTGCTGCACCATGTGTGACTGAGTCAGGGTGATGGTGCGGCGTACTCTGTCCCGGGTGATATGCAAGCCAAGTTAGCTACGCAGCTCACCCAGGACTGTGCACGTGTGTCTCTTCTGCAGCTCCGACTTCACGTGGGCCAGTCTAGCAATGTCAGCAGTGGCAAAGACCAAGTCGTCGACGTACACGAGGATGTAGAACGGTGGCATCGAAGTGTCGGTGCGTAGAAACAGCGACGGGTCAGCAGTAGAAAGAGCAAACCCAAGAGCCGCAAGAGTCCTCCTCAGTGTGTCGTGCCACTCGCGAGGCGCCTGGCGGAGACCGTAGACTGGCTGCCGGAGGTTCCACTGGGTACCTGCAGGAAACGACCCAGTGAAACCAGGTGGGCGGCGCAGCCAGATCTCCTCATGCAAGCTGCCCTGTAGGAAAGCAGTGCTGAAGTCAAGAGAGTGAAGCTCGTAGTCACGCTGAACGGCGACGTGCAGCAGCACCCGAAGAGTGGTCATCTTCAGGGTAGGGGAGAAGGTCTGAAGAAGCCAACTCCATGTCGCTGACTGAAGCCTCGTGCAATGTAACGCGCCTTGAAGACAGGCGGAGAACCCGGCGGCCGCTTCACCCTGAAAATCCACATGCCACTGACGATGTTCGCCCCAGGTGGGGGAACTTTGTCGACGTAAGTGCCTGTGGACTTCCAGGATGCCATCTCTGCGTCCATGGCTGACTGCCACTGAGAGGAGTAGGGACCCTCTATCGCCTCTGCGTAAGAGCGCGGGGTCGGGATGTCTGGTGCATCCAGGTCTCCCTCAGGTGCAATCAGTATGGACACGAGATGAGGTACAGCAGTGGCAAAGCATTCAAAGTCCTCCTGCCTATCCTCAAGGACGTCCGTGCCAAGAGCACACTCACCCCCCACGGACGGAGGACAGACAGACTCTGACTCAGCAACAAGGCTAGCGGCGTAGTCTAGACAACAGCGAGTAGCAAAGTCGACAAGCTCAGCAACTAAGGCAGACAAAGCAGTGGACTCAAAGGAAGGGTCAGTGACAAGAATGGCCAGGAGACGCGTGACAGTAGGACTAGCAGCACGAAGGGAGTCAGACTCTGGGTCCGGACCGTCAGCAAGGGAGGACGCAGGGGAGACAGCAGAGGGACACGCAGTTGAACAGAGGAAGGACGAAGTGCCATCTGGTGCATGCCGGGGACAGGAGGAGGACGCGGACGCAGAACATGACGACCAGTGCGACCAGCGCGATCAGGCGACGCAGGACGAGACGCAGGCTCACGACGCTCAGTAAGACCTCCGGGCTGCTCAGTGTAAGGAGAAGGAGCAGGCAGCAGGGAGGCTGGTAGTAGCTGTGGCTGGGACTGGTCAGGTGGTGGACACAGGAAGGGAGGAGCAAGGTAAGCAGAAGGTGGGAGACCAAGAACCTGCTGAAGCAGTGGAACAAAGTACGGTCGCGGTCGCACAGCACCTCCAGCAACAGCACCGACAGCACCAGGACCTCCAACAGCGCTAGCTCCAGCAGCAACTCCAGCTCCAGCTCTAGAAGCACCTCCGGCTCCAGCAGCTCCAGAACCTCCAGCAGCTCCTGCTCCACCACCTCCAGCAGCTCCAGCACCATTAGCACCTCCAGCTCCAGCAGCTCTAGTACCTCCAGCAGCTCCAGCTCCAGTAGCACCTCCAGTGGCTCCAGCAGTACCTCCAGCCCCAACAGCTCCAGTACCTCCAGTACGAGCACCTTCGGGACTAGCGGCTCCAGCACCTCCAGCAGCTCGAGCTCCAGCTGCACCACTCCTGAGGCTCCAGCGCTGAGCAAACCACTCGCGCAGCTGAAGGGGAGAGAGAGACTACGGACGTGACAGGACACCCGAAGGGCCTCCAGGCTCAGCACACTCAGGCTCAGCACCCCCAGGCGCAGCACGCTCAGGCTCAGCACCCCCAGGCTCAGCACCCCCAGGCTCCGCACACTCAGGCTCAGCACCCCCAAGCTCAGCACCCCCAGGCTCAGCACCCCCAGGCTCAGCACCCCCAAGCTCCGCACGCTCAGGCTCAGCACCCCCAGGCCCCGCACCCTCAGACTCAGCAACCCTAGGCTCAGCACGCTCAAGCTCAGCACTCCTAGGCCCCGCACCCGCAGGCGCAGCACCCCTAGCAGCACCAGAGTCGACAGCTACCTCGACAGGCTCGACACGGTCTACCTGGGACACACCTGAGGGAGCAGGACCCTGAGGAGCTGGGTCTACCGGAGGAGGACCTGGTGCGATGAAGAGCGGCGGGGGAGGGAGAGGGGCAGTGCGGTAGGGGAAGAGACGGTAAAAGGGAACCGACTCGTCAAACGTGACGTCCTGAGAGGGCAGGACACGGCGCGAAGTGGGGTGGTAAATCTGCCAGCCAGGCGCGTTAGGGACAAAGCCAAGGAAGACACAGGGAACGGCGCGGGAGGAGAGCTTGTCCGCGGACGTATCGCGGACAAAGGCTCAACATCCCCAGACCCGGAACACCGACGCATTGCCAACCTCCCCCGTCCAACGCAGTGTGGGCGAGGTCTCCGGCAAGGAGACACGGGGCCAGAGGTTGAGCTGATGCGCAACGTACTGGACGGCAAACGGTCACAGAAAATGGGGGGCAGCCGCATGAATTATGGAGGTACGAGCGATCTCCATGACTTAGCCAATGCGGCGCTCAACAACCCCATTCTGCTGCGGAGAGGCCGGAAGCGTGAACGTCTGGAGAATGCCCTCCGCATGACAGAAGGCCCGCAAGAGGTCGGAGGAAAACTCACCACCTCTGTCAGAGTGCACACGCAGGATGGAAGGTCCGTCTCGAACCGCTCGCGGAGCTAGAGACGAACAGCGCGGATCCAAGGGATCAGAACATCAGGGACCTCCCCCTTGCGGCGCGACTGTGTTGTTACGCGAGTAGTCATCGACAACTAGCAGAAAGTACCGCTCGTGGCCCTGTCCACGGAGCAGGCTGGGCCCCACACGTCCAGGTGGAGAGTCTGCAGGGGAGCCTCTGTCGGGGGGAACGAGGAGGAGTGAGGAGCGGCGCGCTGCCGCCCCTCGACACAGGGAGGGCAAGGAGGGGCAGGCGAGGGTGGGAGGGGAGGCAGAGACCTGGGAAGACCAGAGACAAGGAGACGGGAGTGCATGCCACGAAGGCGTGCCACATAGGGGTGACCAAGGCGGTGGTGCCAAAGGAGCGTCTGGTGCGACAGAGCGCGGCACGAGTAGGGGGCAGCAAGCTGACCTGATGCAGACGCCGACGCAGCTACCTGAGGAGGCGCAATAGTGAGTGTGTACAGACTCGACCCAGGCCGACGGGTGAACGTGGCCAGGTGGCGACTGGTCCGGGAGCACGTACAGATCGCCACGCGCTGCCGTTCAGGGGTGAAGGTGTCAACCCCCGCATCCTGGAGGATAGCAGTGCTCACCAAGTTCGTAGAGAACGAGGGGAGGTGGAGACCTGACAGTGACCCAGACGGAACCGCCGGGCAGGGCAGAACAGTAGAGGAACGTGCAAAGACTGGTCCCCCAGAGGGGTCAGCCAAAGAGATAGCAACAGGTGTAGAGAGCGGTGTGACTGTGGTACTGTCGCGAAAGTAACAGCGGGAAGCACCTGAGTCAAGCGTGAAGGTGTGAAGGGCCGCAGCAGACGCAGTACCAGAGAGAGCAGACTCACCAGCACCTAGGGCAGCAGCCTCTATACCTGGGCCTGGCGGCATACACAGGTAACAGTCACCCTAAGCTCTAACAGTCAATGCATACATGGCAGATAGGATAGCATTTAAGTCTAGAGCAAAGATATCAACATTCTGCCTAAGCAGCTCCGCCCAGTTGGGGAGCTCAGGTGCATCAGGAAACTCTGCGCGAAAGGCGTCGGGAAGACGGTCGAAGCAGCAGTGCTGAGTGTGAGGCCTCCCGCATGTCTGACCAGTGCGGTCACCTGTGCGAATGACATACGGGTAGGGACCACTACCCCCTGCCGCCCCACGCTGAGCAAACCACTGACGGAGCTCCTGAGACGAAAGGGGCTGACGCTGCTGCTGCCGCAGGCCACCTCCAAGGCCTCCCCTCTAGCTGGTGCCACCCCTGCCGCCCCCACTGCCGCCGCCTCCACCACCACTGCCGCCACTACCGCCGCCACCACCGCTGCCTCCACCACTTCCACTGCCGCCACCACCGCCGCCACCTGCCCCTCCGCCCCCACCACCACTACCTCCTCCGCCGCCACCCCCTCCACCGCCTCCACCGCCCCCACCACCGCCTCCACCTCTGCCACCCCCACCGCTCCTGCCTCCCCTGCCCCTGCCGCTGCGTTGCCTCCCACTAGGGGCAGACGCGGCCCCTACCTCCTCAGCATGAAGGTAGTCAACAGCTGGAGCAGAGGCGATTGAGGGGAGAAGGGGGGAGGGCAAACACCTCTCAAAGAAGGAGGTGCGAGAAGTGCCACGAGAAGCGCCTACAGTGACTATGCTAGTTTTAGCGGCTAGGAGGTGCTTCTTGAGCAGGTCGACAGTGAGGTCGGTGGGGTCAAGTGCTAGGAGAAACTCCCTGACTGCAGTGAGAAAGTCATGGAGGCGGGTGACTATGAAGTAGAGCGTGATGTACATGGGGGAGGGGGGGGGGGGGGTTTCTTGGTGAGAAACTTGTTGGGTGCAAATTCACATTGCATGGCATCCTGCCGTCTGTTTGTACGAGTATGCGTGTGCGAATGCATTTGGGTATGGATGGAATGTTCGTGTGTTTGTTTTCTTTCGCAATTTTAGCTTGATGCATTTGCAGGTACTCGCGCAATGTGCGCTTCGGCATAACATTGTACGCGCTATGAACAGTACAAGCAGAAAGGACGAGCTCGCAAAGGAACCCAAGATGGAAGCTTTGCGGTTCAACTTACTTGATTGCGCAGATTCAGTTCTATCAAACTCGAAATTGTACTGTTTTGTTTGGTTGACTATAGTGTAGCAGGGCAGGCACTATAGAGGTACAATTTCGGTGAAGGTTGGATGTTGTTTGTCTGTATCTGCATGCTACAGGGCCAGGGGAAACCAGCGGAACCAGCATTTGGCTGGTTGGGCAAAGACAAAACAGGTTCTGTTTTTAGGACCTGAACCTGGTTGTTGTTTTCCCAGGTTGGAAAAACAGAACCAGAGGTTGTTTACCAACCTACCACCTGCTGTTTTGTCCAGCCAGGTTGGTTCTGTTGCTTGGAATTATTTGGGATCATCCCTGGTTGTTCCCAGGTTGATTCCCAAGGTCCTTGCTAGCTAGAACTATTTATTCCTTCTCTGTTTGTACCTGAATATAGTCAATTTGATCCAAGCAAATTCCTCCCTTCCTGGAATTTCTTTTCTACACGGTACGACGGCGGAATGCTACCCGAGTCAACGCTAGTACGCTAGCACTCCAACGCTAGGCAAACGCTGTCCGAGCCATAACTCCATAATGGCAGAACTTTTCGCGAGGCAACTTGGCTTAATTTAAAGCTCTTGGAGCGAGCTTCGATATAGGAAATTCTCAGCTTAATCCGGTCGACGGTCTGCATGATACGCTGCGCGACGTTCAAGGTACTCTTGTCATTTTGACCCCAAGGAGAGGTTTTAAGTTTGATTAAGTCTTAATAGCTTGAGTTTATTAGGCCCTTACACCAACAAGCTGGTATCAGAGCTGCGCTATAGTGATCCTCGTTTTAGGTAGCTATGCCGGGCAACACCTCGACGGGAGCTGGTGAATCTTCAGCCCAAGATCGTAGCGGCAGCCAAGATTCTGGTGTTTCAGCGCCAAGGGGAGCGCAAACTAATCAGGGCTCGCTGGTCAAGGAGGTGCTGAAGAACTTCACCGTCGAGAAGTTCAATAGTGAAGGCTATGATGATTGGGCCTGGAAAATGCAACTATATTTCCGTCAGATCGGTTTGCTGAAACTAATGACTGGGGAGGAGCCTAGACAGAGTGACCCCACGCTGCAGGAAGATTGGAACGAGCGCTCCTCGGCTGGCTACTATTTGATGTCGCAGAGATTGGAGCTGAACCAGCGTCACCACGTCATGCACCTGCTGCCGGAGGTTGAGTGTGGTCCAAAGACGTGGACCGTGTTGAAGGAGCTGCACGCCCCAACTTCCGTTGTTGCAACGTTGATGCTGGAGAGGGAGCTGTCCGCGTTGCGCCTGAGCGAGGGAGAGCCGGTGCAACCTGTCCTGGACAAGATGCGCGACCTGTACGCGAAAATGGCGACCGCGGGAATCACCTGCCCGGAGCAGACCAAGTGCTTGAGGATGCTATCGCTGCTGCCGGAATCCTGGCTTCAATTCACGAGCGGATTGAGCCTGCCGCAGAACCAGAGCTTGTGGACACTCGAGTGGGTGCGGACGAAGATTCTGGAGGAGGACTTCCGTCGCCGCCACCTGAGGGGTGGAGACGACGGCAGCAGCGGCTATGGGATGCAAGGGAGCCGACGTGGCAGAGGACGAGGCTTCGGTGGTGCTGGACGCGGTGCAAAGAAGGACGACGACTCCAACGACCAACAAGGAGGTACTGGTTGGGGTCACGGTGCGAAATTTGGACGTGGGGGCAAGTCGGGTGCTGGTGGCAAAATGAAAGGGAGTTGCTGGTATTGTGAGAAGGAGGGGCACCCCTGGTTTTTGTGCTATAAGAAACCCGATGGATGGACCCCCCAGAATCGTCACCAGGATGGCGGCGCGTGGAGGAACCAGAAAAACGGCGCGAGCATGGTCGCCGATTCGTCCGACAACAACCCGAAGAGCAACGGCGGTGCAGAAAAGAAGAAGGAGCGCACCGCGGGCCAGTTCTTCCATATTGGAGAGCAGAGGGGGCAAGGAGACGCCTCTGCCAAGGTTGGAGCAGAGCTGCACCCCCTGAACTATTGGGTGTTGGACACGGGCGCTGCTTGGACGATGACGCCGCGCAAGGACCTGCTGGAGGACGTACGCGCTGCACCGATCAATGAGGTGTGCTCTGCCTCTGGACACGCGCTGAAGGTGGCTGGTGCGGGACGAGCTGCATTTAAGGGAGCGGATGGCAAGCCGGTGGTGCTGCACGACCTTCTCCTCGTTCCTGATCTCAAGGCCAACCTTATCTCCCTCCGTAAGCTTGGCAAGGCTGGGGTGAGCACTAGCACGGATGGGGCACGCACGTACAAGGGGCAGCTGGGCAATCGGGTGCTTTGGGATCTGCACGAGAACAAGGACGTGTACAGATCCATGTGGCAGCTGCCGGCGTTGGCGTGGCACGGTAGGGGGCAGGCTGGAGAGGGGTTTGCATCCCAGGGGGGGTGCAACGCCGTTGGAGGGGTTGGTGTGAAAATATCGGCCAGATCTGGGGAGACGGATTGGGCAACGGCACACCGACGCTTGGGGCATGTGGCAATGCCCTTGTTGAAGCAGTTGGAGAAAGATGGAGTCGTTAACGGTCTGAAGCTGAACGGACAGCCACCTGATGAGAATTGTGAAATCTGTTTGCTCTCAAAGTTTACCCGTTTCCCCTTCCATAGTGTGACTGGCAGGAGCAAGAAGCCTTTACAGTTGGTCCACATGGACTTGGTGGGGCCGCTGCCGGTTGAGGGGCACAAGGGGGAGCGGTACTTTCTGACCATAGTGGATGATTGGAGCAGGCTTATGTGGGCATATCCGCTGAAGCAGAAGGACCACGCTGCCTCTACGATACGGGAAGAATGGCTGCCATTCGTGGGAAGCAAGCGGAGTGTGTGATGAAGCGGATTAGGACAGATCAGGGTGGTGAGTTCCTTGGAGCTGAGATGACGGCTTGGCTCAAGAAGCAGGGCATCCAGAGGGAGCTGACCTCGGCTTACACCCCACAGTCCAACGGTGTAGCAGAACGGGCGAACCGGACAATTCTGGGCGCTGCTCATAGAATCTGGGCTGGGCAACTTGATGTGGCCCCATGCTGTTCGGCACGCTACCGTCGCTAGGAACAGGGTACTCACAAAGGTTGGGGATGACTCGTGGGTGCCGTTGGAGAGGTGGCTTGGTAGGAAGCCGCCACTGGACATGCTTAGGGTGTTCGGTTGCATGGCAGTCGCCCACGTCCCCAAGACCTACCGCAGTAAGTTGGGGGCAAGTGCAATCTGGTGTGTGCATTTGGGGCTGGCTGCTGAGAGCAAGGGATGGCTGCTGTGGGAACCATCCAAGGGTGTGTTGTTTGACAGCAGGGATGTGAAGTTTGTTGAGGGCATGATGTTTGGGAGCTGAGAGAAACAGCCGGAGGCGAGGGTGTCCCAGCAGATGGAGCAGATCACCATGTAGCTGGACCTGACTCCTAGTGTGTGGGAGGAGGGAGAGGAGGCAGCTGCAGAGGGTGGTGATGGAAAGATGGTACAGGAGGCACCTGCTGGTGGAGAAAATGATGTGGAGACTAGCACTAGTGGAGCTGCTGGATCCGAGGGGGGAGAGCAGCAGCAGGGGAAAACTAAGAAGCCGAAGGGTGTCGTTATGAAGGGATGGGAGACACCCGTCTCCAGGCCGGGACGTACCCGTATGGCTACTAAGAAGCTGACTGCAGGAGCTGATGTAGCAGAGCAGCAGCTTGGGACAGAGGAGGCATTGCTGATTCTACCGCATGGCTATAACCCGGATGAGGAGGATGAACCTGCCTACTGTTTTCTTGCCCTTGCACCAGAGGAACCAGCTAGCATGGAGGAGGCATTAGCTGGACCAGATAGGGAGAAGTGGCTGGTTTCTAGGGATGCTGAGTACCAGAGCCTACTAGAGAATGGGACATGGGATCTGGTGGTGCTGCCCGATGGGAAGAAAGCTGTACAGTGCAAGTGGGTGCTAAGGATCAAGACCGATGACAAGGGACAGGTCACCATCTACAAGAGTAGGCTGGTGGCTAAGGGGTTTATGCAGAAGGAGAAGCAGGACTTCAATGAGATTTTTGCTCCCACTGCCAAACCCCCTACCCTCCGTGTCTTGTTGACAGATGCAACCGTTAGTGGGAAATTCATCATTTAGACGGATATATCAACGGCATTCCTCAATGGGACTTTAGGGGCGGATGTGTACATGACGCAGCCGTCTGGGCATGAGGATGGTACAGGCAGGGTGTGCAAGCTGAAAAAGTCCATCTATGGCTTGAAGCAGGCGCCATGCTGCTGGTACCAGAAGTTGGCAGCTGTTTTAGAGGAGATGGGATTCAGGACCAGCAGCTGTGATGAGAGCCTCTTTCTCAAAGGGGAGGGGGAGAAGCTGGTGCTGTTTCTGGTCTACGTGGACGACACTCTTCTCTTTAGCAGCAGCATGAAAGAGATCCAGAATGTGCAGCAGCAGCAGATGGAGAACTTCAAGTGCAAGAACCTTGGGGAGGTAAAGTACTACCTCGGGATGCACGTGGAGAGGGATCCAGATCACAGGTGGTTGAAGCTGCACCAGGAGAAGTTCATCAAGGAGCTGGGGGAGAAGTATGGGATTGAGAATGAGCGCAAGGTTGCAACTCCCCTGCCAGCAGAATTCAAGCTTGTGAAGGCTGCAGAGGATGAAGGGGTTGAAGCCGAGGAGCAGCAGAAATTTCAGTCCTTGGTGGGCAGCCTCTTGTATGCAGCAGTTCACACGAGGCCCGACATCTCTTTCTCGGTTGGGCAGCTGGCTAGGGTGGTGCAGAATCCATCAGAGGAGCAGGTGGATGCAGCTGAGCGTGTGGTGAAGTATCTGAACTCTCACCCAAGCATTGGAGTTCAATACTCCGCATCTGCACGGGTGAAGCAGAAAGGGGTTGAGATGCTGAAAGAGAAGGGGGAGAGGCTTGGAGAAGGCAAGCTGTTTCTCACTTGCTTTACTGATGCTACGTGGGCTTCTGAGAAGGAGGATTCCTCATTTGTGGGAGGATACATCTGTGTAGTTGGGGGAGGACCTGTTAGTTGGAGGTCAAAGAAGCAGACGGAGACGGCACTCTCTTCCGTGGAGTCAGAGTACATGGCAATGTTTCACGGGGTGAAGGAGGTGATTTGGCTGAGGAGGCTGTTAGAGGAGATTGGCCAGGAGCAGAAGGTTGCTACGCCGCTGTTTTGTGATAGCAAGGGAGCTCTTGGGATGGCCAGGAACGCTGTGCTTCATGGGCTGAACAAGCACATGCGTATCAAGTGGCACTGGCTGCGTAAGGAGGTGAAGAGGGGGACGGTGAATCCGATCTACATCAAGACTCACCAGCAGCCAGCAGACTTCCTCACCAAGAGGCTTGCGGATGAGCCTCATTGGCGTTGTGTGCGCATGAGTGGAATGAGCATGAACTAGTATGGAATGATGGGGATGCAGCCGGCAGGCTGAGGGGGAGTGTGTTGGGTGCAAATTCACATTGCACGGCATCCTGCCGTCTGTTTGTACGAGTATGCGTGTGCAAATGGATTTGGGTATGGATGGAATGTTCGTGTGTTTGTTTTCTTTCGCAATTTTCGCTTGATGCATTTGCAGGTACTCGCGCAATGTGCGCTTCGGCACAACATTGTACGCGCTATGAACAGTACAAGCAGAAAGGACGAGCTCGCAAAGGAACCCAAGATGGAAGCTTTGCGGTTCAGCTTACTTGATTGCGCAGATTCAGTTCTATCCAACTCGAAATTGTACTGTTTTGTTTGGTTAACTATAGTGCAGCAGGGCAGGCATTATAGAGGTACAATTTAGGTGAAGGTTGGATGTTGTTTGTCTATATCTGCATGCTACAGGGCCAGGGGAAACCAGCGGAACCAGCATTTGGCTGGTTGGGCAAAGACAAAACAGGTTCAGTTTTTAGGAGCTGAACCTGGTTGTTGTGTTCCCAGGTTGAAAAAACAGAACCAGAGGTTGTTTACCAACCTACCACCTGCTGTTTTATCCAGCCAGGTTGGTTCTGTTGCTTGGAATTATTTGGGATCATCCCTGGTTGTTCCCAGGTTCATTCCCAAGGTCCTTGCTAGCTAGAGCTCTTTATTACTTCTCTGTTTGTACCTGAATATAGTCAATTTGATTCAAGCAAATTCCTCCCTTCCTGGAATTTCGTTTCTACACGGTACGACGGCGGAATGCTACCCGAGTCAACGCTAGTACGCTAGCACTCCAACGCTAGGCAAACGCTGTCCGAGCAATAACTCCGTAATGGCAGAACTTTTCGCGAGGCAACTTGGCTTATTTTAAAGCTCTTGGAGCGAGCTTCGATATAGGAAATTCTCAGCTTAATCCGGTCGACGGTCTGCATGATACGCTGCGCGACGTTCAAGGTACTCTTGTTATTTTGGCTAAGTCATTCTTGACTCCTCTCTCTACAAACTCGGACCCGAAGATAGGGGCTGGTCTTGTACCAGGCACCCAAGGACCCTTGGAGGTGACCCCGAGGAGAGGTTTGAAGTTTGATGAAGTCTTAATAGCTTGTGTTTATTAGGCCCTTACACCAACAAAACTCGGCGGGGAGCGCAGCACGGTAGCGAGTGTCACTAGTGCGGAGGTGAGTGACTAGGTCGGCTACTGTGGCAAAGGCGGACAGCTCTGGGAACAGGTAGGGCAGGAGAAGGCGGCCTAGAGCAGCAGTGGCCGGGGAGGAGTAACAAGCGACTACAGTGTCGTACATGTCAACGGGAGCTGTTGTTGGCCCCGTCCTCGCTTGGGCGGAGCCGACTTCGTGGTTGGGTGTACGGGAGGTACAGCCGACTTGCAGCAGTGGGCGACACCGACTCGAGCGAGCTGGTCGACGGGGTTGGTTGACTTGCATGGGGCCACTGCAATGCCGCCGACTTGGGAAGCCGGCGGCCGACTTCAACTGGTGGTCGGCGATGTGGCACGTGGACCTGGAAGTCGGCGCCGACTTGCAATGTCACCGACTTGCAAGGTCACCGACTTGCAAGGTCACCGACTTCGAAGGTCGCCGACTTGCAAGTCCGCCGACTTGCAAGGTCGCCGACTGTCGCGATACATATTTTATATGTATGTTTATAACTGTCTGTAGCATTAGCTTTAGTGTAGTTATGCCTTCTTATATTGGTGGTGCACCTTCTCTATGTTCTTTTGCTATATGTTCTTGCAAACCTATAGTGAAACAACCCATTTTCGATTCTCCTTGGTACAACCACCTCGACACCCGCTTGGCCTAGGCTACTTAGCCTAGGCCCTTAGTAAACCCCGGTTCCTAGACTAAGTTCGTTTCGTAACATGGTATCAGAGCTAGGTCGTTTCCAACCTAATTTCCTAAGGGCCCACCGTTAGCTTTCACGATGGCGCGTCCCGTCAAGCAGCAAATCGCGGCTCCGTCTGTCCCTCCCCGTCGCTTGCCCGTAGCAAAATCCGTCACTGCAGTCGTGACAGACGCAACGGTCGCGGGGGGAGTGACGGCGCTCGTTGACCCGCTGTTTCGCGCCGTCGCTCTCGCCCCCGTCGACCCCATGCACTACCCGCTACTGCAGCCCGCCACCCGCGAAATTACCGCTGCTGCAGCCCGTCGCCCGTCCCGTCGCGCTGCCGCCCATCACCAGATCCGTGCCGCCCGTCGCCAGATTCCCGCCACCCGTCCGCACACCGTCGCCCGTCGCCCTGCTTCCCGTCGCCCCAACCGCTCCTTATCCCGCCGTCGCTCTGCCCGTCGCATTACCCCCGCTCCCTGCTCGTCACCCCCCCCCCCCTGTCGTGGTTGTTCGCATGTGCAGCAGCGGTCGCTGTGGAGGGGGTGAGGGAAGAAGGGCAGGGAGTGGCGGCCGAACGCTGTGGGGGAGAGGGAAGCGGGGGAAGGGCATGGCGGGACCGCCAGCAGCTACAACGCCAGCGCCACCGCCAGCAGGGACAGCCAGCAGCTACAACCCTAGCAACGACCGCCAGCAGAGACCCCCGTCCCGCCCAGCACGCATCACCTGCCATTGGACCCGCCAGCCGCCAGCACCAGCACCCGCACCGACGCCTGTCACAAGCGCCAGCACCAGCTCCAGGGCCAGCCGCCAGCACCAGCACCAGCTTCAGGGCCAGCCGCCAGCACCAGCACCAGCTCCAGGGCCAGCCGCCAGCAAGAGAACCCCGCCAGCAGAGAACCCTGCCAGCAGAGAACCCCGCCACAAGAGAACCCCGCCAGCAAAGGACCCCGCCTGCAGAGAACCCCGCCAGCAGAGAACCCCGCCAGCAGAGAACCTCGCCAGCAGAGAACCCCGCCAGCACCAGGAAACAGCACCAGGAACCAGCACGAGCACCAGGAACCAGCACCAGCGCCAGCCGCCAGCACCAGAGGGGTTGTGTGGGCGGATAAGGGGGTGGAAGAAGTAAGTCGGGCATTTGAAGCCTTTGCCTGTAGCAGGCACGCCCACGGAGGTGCTGAGCGGTGCTGTCCAGCTGCTCGTTGCAGCCACAGCGCCCGCTCTCACGCCCACCTGCCGGGTCCTGCACCTGTCGCTGCTGCATCTGCCGTGGCTGAGGTCACTATGGCCCTATCTGCCATCACTGCACCTGCTCCCTGTAGTAGGCACGCCCCCAGAGGTGCTGAGCCGCGCTGTCCAGCTGCTCGTTGCAGCCACGGCGCTTGCTCTTACGCCCACCTCTCGGGTCCTGCACCTGCAGTTGTTGCATTTATCATGGTTGATCTGTGCTGCTATTTCCTCTGCTTCTCCTACCTCTTGCCCAGGTTCCGGGGGTGTGACTTGCTCAAGTTATGTGCTGCAGGCAGTTAAGGGGGTGTGTCACGATACATATTTTATATGTATGTTTATAACTGCCTGTAGCATTAGCTTTAGTGTAGTTATGCCTTCTTACATTGGTGGTGCACCTTCTCTATGTTCTTTTGCTATATGTTCTTGCAAACCTATAGTGAAACAACCCATTCTCGATTCTCCTTGGTACAACCACCTCGACACCCGCTTGGCCTAGGCTACTAAGCCTAGGCCCTTAGTAAACCCCGGTTCCTAGACTAAGTTCGTTTCGTAACACCAACTTGCAAGGTCGCCGACTTGGGAGGTCGCCGACTTCAAGAGGTCGGCCCGGAAGTCGCAGCCGACGTAGAAGGGGCGTCGACTTGGTGACGCCGACTTCGGATAGCCGACTTGGGTGGTCGGCTGACGACTGTGCTGGTCGACGTGGAGCTGGTCGACCAGGAGTGACGTCGACCTGGAGCTGGTCGACCAGGGGTGTGGTCGACCTGGTGAGGTTGACTGGAGGTAGCCGTCGACTTGGGAGGTCGACGGGCACATACAGGAGCACCTGGTCGATGTGGTTGCCCGGTCGACCAGGTTACCTGGGTGACGAGGTTCTGCGGAGGAGTGCGACGGTCGCCCAGGCAAAGTTGGCGAGTCCGACCTCGGTGGTGGTCTCCCGAGGTCGAGGTGGCTGATCAGATGCAGTCGTCAGCGCCAGGTTGACTTGGTGTGTGCGCTGTGCAGGTGACAAGGCTCCGCACGCCAATCATCTGCGAGCACCTGCGAAGCTGGTGCGATGCTGTTCTGCGGGAGCAACGCTGGCATGCCGTCAACCTGCAACATTGGCACGCCGTCGACTTTGCACTGCTGGAGCGCGGTCGACCAAGTCGTGCTGGAACGCGGTCGACCATGCTGTGCTGGCAAGTCGACCGACCTGAATGCTAGCTCTGATGTAGTCTTGTCTTGCCAACTTCATTGTACCATTGTTGTCAACTTTCTCTAGTGAAACTCTTGCGAACTTGCCCCGTGAACTAGCAAGCAGTCTGTGCACTAGGAAAACGACTAAGGACCAACGAACGCAGAGATCACACGAGCACCCGTGCCTAGCCCGTAGTCTAGCTCCCGTTGTAGTAGTTATCTCCGCATGGTGCGGTGAGCGTGGACGGCACATAACTTACCTTTCAGTCAGGTCGACGTAGAGGTCATTTACCTAAGTTGTTCGTAGGCTGGCAGCCGTACAGTCACTAACGTGCGCGTAGGTGACACCAAGGTGATGGACACCCTGGACGGATGGCTGGAGGATGCGAGGAGACGCGATGAGGCCCAGGAGTATGGGACGATATCCTGGGCGGTCGTCGAGGCTGGACTCTGCTCTGTGTGGGCGACGGAGCATCCCCCTTCTCGACCAGCTTCTCCTCGACCGGTGACCAAAAAAATCGGCGTCGTCGTGGGCGTCAACGCCGGAGGTGGCCAAGTCGGCAGCAGTGCGGGAGGCACGTCGAGGCAGAGAGGTGTGATTCACGCCGATGAAGTCAGCGGCGTTCAGGCACGAGGGGTGCGGTCATCGGCGGTTGCCGGCTCCTCGCAGGGCGACGTCGGAGGACGACGAAGCGGATTGTCGCCGATGTCGGCGACCCAGGTGACGGCGGGCGGGATTGCACCGAGCTACGGCTACTTCAAGTTTGCGCCGGACAGGATCTTGGTCACCCTGCCGCTCGTTGGTCGACAGGACATCCTCACCTGGAAGGAAGCCAGCGAGCCCCAGTTGGAGATGGCTGGGCTGATCAACTTTGCTCGAGGTATTGTGGCGACGCCGGACGACCCCGACTTACGTGCGGAGTTCCGAGCAGTGCAGCTGTTGACCTTCATGGTCATCTCCTGATGCTGCTCGTCGGGCCTACATATCGCCTTGAAGTGGTGTCGGGAGTACCTCGACGCCGGCCACCAGGCGTGCCACTTCATTGAGTCGACCTACCAAGTCACCGATGACCTGTTCATCGCCAAGCTGGAGGGACAGCTAACGCACCTGCGTATGGGCGACGAGGAGACGGCGACCGACTACTGCAACCGGGCCAGGCGGATTCTCGCCACCATCAGGATGGCCGGCGCGCAGTACTCGACGGCGTCGTACGTCACCCACTTCATGCAGGGACTTTCGAGCAACTACAACCTCCTGAAGCGGCTGTCAATGGCGCCGGGCACAAGGACGACGCTCAACGAGAACAACTTGACCTCGTACATCCTGCAGGACGAGGCGATGCAGGAGGCAGAGCGGTCCCAGGAGCTCTTGGCGCAGGCGAACTTCGTCGCTCCGGCGAAGCAAGGAGGTCGACCGGGGCAGCGCGGACAGTCGGGCGGCGGTGGTAGCAGTGGGTGGAAGCCGGCCATGGAGGTCGACAAGAAAAAGTCGACCAAGGACAGCGGTCGAGGAGGAGAAAGTCGACGTCGGGAGTGCTGGATCTGCCACAGCCACGACCACCTCTCCTTCGAGTGCCTCGATTGCAGTGACTCCGACGGCGACGACGCCAAGGGAGGCCGTGGGAGGTCTGGCAGCCGTCGTCCTCGTCGAGGAGGAAACCAGCCGCGCAAGGAGAAGCAGTCGACTAAGTCGACCTCGGCGAAGGACGCCGACTCCTTTGCTGTCGGCAAGGCACGGGACGACAAGACGGCGTCGTGCTCGCTGGTCGGCGTCGTGGAGCCGACCGTCTCGCTGGCGCCGGAGGCCGGGGAGGGCTTCCAGGCGGTGGCGGCAGCTGTGCAGATGAACCCAGAGGTGGTCCTGCTCGACAGCGGCTGCTCCCACCACCTGATGGGGACGAAGGACGACTTCGTTGACCTGCAGCCGAGCGGCTCCATCAAGTACGTGCGCGGCTTCAATGGGGCGCTGCAGAACGTGCAAGGCCGCGGCACCGTCGCCCTGCAAGGGAAGGCCGGGAAGCAGGTGCTCATCCCCGATGTGCTGTGCGTCCCGGGTGTGCGGGCAAACCTGCTGTCATCCGGCCAGCTGAAGGAGCACAGCGTGAAGCTGCAGGAGAACGGCGATGGGATGCTGCTCCTCTCGGCAGCGGGAGAGGAGAACGCGTGACAGTACCCGAGTCAACGCTAGTACGCTAGCACTCCAACGCTAGGCAAACGCTGTCCGAGCCATAACTTCGTAATGGCAGAACTTTTCGCGAGGCAACTTGGCTTATTTTAAAGCTCTTGGAGTGAGCTTCGATATAGGAAATTTTCAGCTTAATCCGGTCGACGGTCTGCACGATACGCTGCGCGACGTTCAAGGTACTCTTGCTGTTTTGACTAAGTCCCTCTTGATCCCTCTCTCTACAAACTCGGACCTGAGGATAGGGGCTGGTCTTGTACCAGGCACCCAAGGACCCTTGGAGGTGACCCCAAGGAGAGGTTTTAAGTTTGATAAAGTCTTAATAGCTTGAGTTTATTAGGCCCTTACACCAACATATAGTTGGTACGTCTTAATGCATTATTTAGCCATATAAGTGGTTCTAAGAGTAAGTGCTTTACTTAGCGATACGAATGGTACTATGAGTAAGTGCGTTACTTAGCCATATGACAGGTACTGAGAGTAACTGCGTTACTTAGGTGTGTGAGTGGTACTAAGAGTGTGTGTGATACTTAGCCATATGACCAATAATAAGAGTAAGTGTCTTACTTAGGCATATTAGTGGTACTAAGAATAAGAGCGTTACTAAGCTGTATGTGTGGAATTAGGAAAAGTGTGTTTCTTTGCTGTATGGATGGTACTAAGAGTAAGGGCGTTACTTAGTCATATGAATGGTACAAAGAGTACGCACGTTACTTAGGTGTGTGAGTGGTACTAAGAGTAAGTGCGTTACTGAGCCATATGATTATTACCAAAAGTAAGTGCATTAGTTAGTCAAATGAGTGGTACTAAGAGTAAGTGCTTTGCTTAGCTGTACGAGTGGTACTAAAAATAAGTGCGTTACTTAGCCATATGACTAGTACTAAGAGTAAGTGCATCAGTAAGCAATACGAGTGGTAGTAAGTGTGTTACTTAGCCATATGAGTGGTACTAAGAGGAAGTGCGTTACTTATCCATATACGTGGTACTAAGAGTAAGTGCGTTACTTATACACATACGTGGTACTAAGAGTAAGTGCGTTACTTAACTATATGAGTGGTACTAAGAGTAAATGTGTTACTTAACCTTATGTGTGGTATTAAGAGTAAGCGCGTTACTTAACGATATGAGTGGTACTAAAAGTAATTGCGTCACTTAGCCACATGAGTGGTACTAAGAGTAAGTGTGTTACTTAACGATATGAGTGGTACTAAGAGTAAATGCGTTACTTAGCCCTATGAGTGATACTAGGAAAGGTGCATTACGTTGCTGTATGGGTGGTACTAAGATTAAGTGCGTTACTTAGCCATATGAATGGTACGAAGAGTACGTCCGTCACTTTTCTGTATGAGTGGTACTAAGAGTAAGTGCGCGACTCAGCCATATGACTAGTACTAAGAGTAAGTGCATTAGTTAGCGATACGAGTGGTAGTAAGTGTAAATGCGATACTTAGCCATATATCTAGTACTAAGTAAGTGTGTAACTTAGCGATACAAGTGTCAACGAGAGTTATGTTTGGCCCTGTCCTCGCTTGGGCGGAGTTGGTTGGGTGTACGGGAGATGCAGCCGACTTGCAGCAGTGGGCGAGCTGGTCGATGAGGCTGGTCGATCTGTACAGGGGCCATTGCAAGAGCGTTTACTTCTGGGCGTCGAGTTTGGGTGGTTGACCTGGTGAGGTAGACCTGGCAGGGCGCCGACTTCAGGGCGCTGACCTTGGGTGGCTGACGACTTGGCGAATTCGGCAGCCCAGTCCCACAGTGGCTGCTGGGCGCAGTCGCTGGCGTGTTCTTGACCTGGCGTCTGCGCTGTGCACTTGACAAGGCGTGGTAAATGCGTTATTTAGTCATATGAGTGGTACTAAGAGTAAAGACGTTATATAGCCATATGAGTGGTACTAAGAGAATGTGCGTTACTTAGCCATATGATTGGTACGAGGAAGTGCGCTACTTTTATGAGTGGTACCAAAAGTAAGTGCGATACTTAGCGATACGAGTGGTAGTAAGAGTAAATGCGTTATTTGGCCATATGAGTGGTACTAAGAGTAAAGGCGTGATATAGCTATATGAGTGGTACTGAGAGTATGTGCGTTACTTAGCTATATGATTGGTACGAGTAAGTGCGTTACTTAGCTATATGAATGGTACTAAAAGTAAGTGCATTACTTAGCGATACGAGTGGTAGTAAGAGTAAATGCGTCATTTGGCCATATGAGTAGTACTAAAACTAAGTGCGTTACTTAGCCATATGAGTGGTATTAAGGGTAAGTACGTTACTTAGCTGTCTGAGTGGTACTAAGAGTAAATGCGTTATTTAGTCATATGAGTGGTACTAAGAGTAAAGACGTTATATAGCTATATGAGTGGTACTAAGAGTATGTGCGTTACTTAGCTATATGATTGGTACGGGGAAGTGTGCTACTTTTATGAGTGATACCAAGAGTAAGTGCGATACTTAGCGATACGAGTGATCGTAAGAGTAGATGCGTTATTTGGCCGTATGAGTGGTACTAAGAGTAAAGGCGTTATATAGCCATATGATTGGTACTGAGAGTATGTGCGTTACTTAGCTACATGATTGGTACGAGTATGTGCGTTACTTACCTATATGGGTGGTAATAAAAGTAAGTGCGTTACTTAACGATACGAGTGGTAGTAAGAGTAAATGCGTTACTTTGTCATTTGAGTGGAACTAAGAGTAAATGTGTTACATAGCCATATGAGTGGTAATAAGAGTTTGTGCGTTAGTTATCTATATGACTGGTACTAAGAGTAAGTGCGTTACTTATATGAGTGGTACCAAGAGTAAGTGCGTTACTTTGCGACACGAGTGGTAGTAAGAACAAATGCGTTATTTGGCCATGTGAGTGGTACTACGAGTAAGTGCGTTACCTAGCAATACGGGTGGTACTAAGAGTAAATGCGTTACTTAGCCATTTGGGTGGATGTAAGAGTAAGTGCGTTACTCAGCTGTATAAGTGGTAATAAGAGTACGTGTGCTACTTAGCCATATGAGTGGTTCTAAAAGTAAGTTTCTTACTCAGCTGTATGAGTGGTACTAAACGTAAGTGCGTTACTTAGCCATATGAGTGGTACTAAGAGTAAATGCGTTACTTAGTCATTTGAGTGGAACTAAGAGTAAAGGTGTTACATTGCCACATGAGTGGTAATAAGAGTTTGTGCGTTAGTTATCTATATGACTGGTACTAAGAGTAAGTGCGTTACTTAAATGAGTGGTACCAAGAGTAAGTGCGTTACTTAGCGACACGAATGGTAGTAAGAACAAATGCGTTATTTGGCCATATGAGTGGTACTACGAGTAAGTGCGTTACCTAGCAATACGGGTGGTACTAATAGTAAGTGCGTTACTTAGCCATATAGGTGGTTGTAAGAGTAAGTGCGTTACTCAGCTGTATAAGTGGTAATAAGAGTACGTGTGCTACTTAGCCATATGAGTGGTTCTAAAAGTAAGTTTGTTACTCAGCTGTATGAGTGGTACTAAACGTAAGTGCGTTACTTAGCCATATGAGTGGTACTAAGAGTAAATGCGTTATTTAGTCATGTGAGTGGTACTAAGAGTAAAGGCGTTACATAGCCATATGAGTGGTACTAAGAGCTTATGCGTTACTTATCTATATGATTGGTAGTAAGAGTAAGTGCATTACTTGTACCAAGAGTTAGTGCGTTGCTTAGCGATACGAATGGTAGTAAGAAGTACTGCATTATTTGGCCATATGAATGGTACTAAGAGTAAGTGCGTTACCTAGCAATATGAGTGGTACTAAGAGTAAGTGCGTTACTTAGCCATATGGGTGGTTCTAAGTGTAAGTGCGTTACTTGTCAACGGGAGTGTTGTCAGGCCCCGTCCTCGCTTGGGCGGAGCCAACCTTGTGGTCGGATGTGCGGGGGTTGCAGCCGACCTGCAGCAGTGGGCACGGGGGGCCACTGCAAGGGCGCCGGGCTGGAGGGCGCCGAGCAGGAGGACGCCGTCCTGGACGCCTGGTCGGCGTCTTGGACGCCTGGACGGCGTCCTGGGAAGCTGGACGCCGAGCTGGGCGTCGCCACGACTACCCGGGCGCCTGGTCGACGTCGTGGGCGCCTGCACGGCGTTCTGGAAGGCCAGACGCCGACCTAGGCGTCTGCACGGCGTCCTGGGGGTCCGGACGCCGACCTGGGCGTCCCGGGGAGCCCAGACACCGACCTGGGCGTCTGGTCGGCGTCCTGGGAGGAGGGACGCCGCTCTAGAGGTTTGCTCGGCGTCCTGGGCGTCTGGACGCCGACCTGGGGGTTCGGAAGGCGTCCTGGGCGCCTGGACGCCGGACTGGGGACGCCGGGCATGCGTGGCTGGCTACGGACTGCGCTGGTCGGCCAGGCGTGGTTGCCCGGTCGACCGGAATACCCGGGCGACGTGTGCGAGTGTCGCCAGGGTGGAGTCTGCGAGGCCGACCTCGGGGGTGGTATCCCCAGGTCGACGTGGCTGGTGGGCGCAGTCGCTGGCGTGGAGTCTGCCAGGCGTCTGCGCTGTGCTCGTGACAAGGTGTGGAGCGCCAACCAGCTGCGCACACCTGCGAAGCAGGTGCACCGTTGTCCTGCGGGTGCAACGCTGTGCAGCCGACTTGCTGCAGCGCTGGCACACCGTGGACTTGCAACGTTGGCGAACCGCTACTCTGCAACGCTAGAGCGGTGCGAGCGCTGCTGCGCTGGAGCGCGGTCGACCGTGCTGCGCTGGAGGTTGACCAGCAGCCTAGCTAGCACTGATGTAGTCTGTGATGCCAATGTTGTTGCTACCATTATTGTCATGTTTTCCTAGTGAAACTCTTGCCAATTCTCCCCGTGAACTAGCAAGCAGCGTGAACACAAGGAAACGACTAAGTGAACGAACGCAGAGATCACACGAGCACACGTGCCTAGCCCGTAGCCTAGCTCCCGTTGCAGCAGTTATCTCCGCATGGTGCGGTGAGCGTGGACGACACCGCGACGTAGTTCAGTCTAGCCGACTTAGCACTTACCGATCGTGTTCGTAGACCGGCAGCCGTACAGTCACTAGCGTGCGCGTAGGCGACGCCGAGGTGATGGACACCCTGGAGGGACGGCTGGAGGATGCGAGGAGACGCCATGAGGCCCAGAAGTACGGGGTGATACCCTGGACGGTCGTCGAGGCAGGACTCCGCTCCATGTGGGCGGCGGAGCACCCCCCTTCTCGGCCTGCCTCTCCTCGAACGGTGAACGACGATGGCGGCGTCGACGTGGGCGTCAACGCCGGTGGAGGCCAGGTCGGCAGCACTGCGGGAGACACGTCGAGGCAGCGAGGTGTGATACACGCCGGTGAAGCCGGCGGCGTTCAGGCGCGAGGGATGCAGTCGTCGGCGGCTGCAGGCTCCTCGCAGGGCGACGCCGGTGGGCGTCGAAGTGGATTGTCGCCGATGTCGGCGACCCAGGTGACAGCGGGCGGGATTGCACCGAGCTACGGCTACTTCAAGTTTACGCCGGACAGGATCTCGGTCACCCCGCCGCTCGTTGGTCGAAAAGACATCCTCACCTGGAAGGAAGCCATCGAGCCCCAGCTGGAGATGGCCGGGCTGATTGGCTTCGCTCGAGGGACCGTGGCGACGCCGGGGGAGCACCACCCCGACCTGCGTGCGGAGTTTCGCGCCGTGCAGTTGTTGACCTTCACGGTCATCTCGCGGTGCTGCTCGCCGGGCGTGCAGATCGCCTTGAAGTGGTGCCGAGAGTACCTCGACGCCGGCCACCGGGCGTGGAACTTCATCGAGTCGACCTATCAAGTCACCGACGACTTGTTCATCGCCCAGCTAGAGGGACAGCTGACGCACCTGCGCATGGGCGACGAGGAGACGACGACTGACTACTGCAACCGGGCCCGGCGAATTCTCGCCACCATCAGGATGGCCGGCGCCCAGTACTCGACGGCGTCGTACGTCACCCACGTCATTCAGGGGCTCTCGAGTAGATACAATCTCCTGAAGCGGCTGTCCATGGTGCCGAGCACGAGGATGCCGCTCAACGAGGATAACCTGACCTCGTATATCCTGCAGGACGAGGCGATGCAGGAGGCCGAGCGATCCAAGGAGCTCTTGGCGCAGGCCAACTTCGTCGCCCCGACGAAGCAAGGAGGCCGACCAGGGCAGCGTGGGCAGTCGGGCGGCGGCGGTAGCAGTGGCTGGAAGCCGAGCAAGGACGCCGACAAGAAGAAGTCGGCCAAGGATAGCGATCGCGGAGGAGGAAGTCGCCGCCGGGAGTGCTGGATCTGCCATTGCCCCGACCACCTCTCCTTCGAGTGTCCCGACCGCAGCGATACCGACGACGACGACGCTAAGGGAGGCCGCGGGAGGTCGGCTAGCCGTCGTCCACGTCGAGGAAACAAGCCGCGCAAGGAGAAGCAATCGAGCAAGTCGGCCTCGGCGACGGACGCCGACTCCTCTGCAGGCGGCAAGGGGCGAGACGACAAGGCGGCGTCGTGCTCGCTGGTCGGCGTCGTGGAGCCGACCGTCTCACTGGTGCCGGAGGCCGGTGAGGACTTCCAGGCGGTAACAACAGCTATGCAGGCGAACCCCAGCGGTGGTCCTGCTCGATAGCGGCTGCTCGCACCACCTGATGGGGACGAAGGAGGCCTTCGTCGACTTGGGGCCGAGCGGCGACGTGAAGCAAGTGCACGGCTTCAATGGGGCGCTTCAGGACGTCCAGGGCCGCGGCACCGTCGCTCTGCAAGGGGAGGCCGGGAAGCAGGTGCTCATCCCCGACGTGCTGTACGTCCCGGGTGTGCGGGCGAACTTGCTGTCGTCCGCCCAGCTGAAGGAGCACGGTGTGAAGCTGCAGGAGGACGGCGACGGGATGCTGCTCGTCTCGGCAGCAGGGGAGGTGCTCGGTCGGGCGACGTACACCGGGCGTGTCCTCTGCACCGACCTGCGCCCCTGCTCGGCCACGCCGACAACGCCTACCACGGAGGTAGTGGCCCTGCGCGCGATCGTCTCGGCGACGAAGGCAACGCCGGACAGGATGCACGCAAGGCTTGCACATATCGGCATGGACACCATACGGAGCTCGGCGAAGAACGAGGTCGCCATTGGGCTGGACCTCAAGTCGGCGACGGGCGCCGACTCCCCGTGCGTTTCGTGTGTCCGCGGGAAGCTAATGCGGCACACCTTCCCCGACAAAGGCTCCGACGCCGACGACGTGCTGGCCGTGGTGCACATCGACCTGTGCGGGCCGTTCCGCGTGGCTGCCACGGATGGCAGCCTGTAGTTCTTGCTGCTGAAGGACCGCAAGACCCGCTACGTGTGGGTGAAGCCGGTCGCCAAGAAGTCAGATGCGTTGCCGGTGTTCGTGCAGTGGCTGGTGGTGGCTGAGCGGCAGACGAAGAAGTCGGTGTTGATGCTGCGCTCTGACCGGGGAGGGGAGTTCCTCGGGAAGCAGTTCACCGACTTCGTGAACGGCAAGGGGATCGTCCACGACCTGACCTGCCCATACACCCCGCAGCAGAACGGCATGGCGGAGCGGGAGATGAGGACGGTGGTGGAGTCGGTGCGGACAATGCTGCTGCACATGGGCGTGCAGCACCACTGGTGGCACCTCGCTCTCCGGCAGGCCGTCTGGGTCCGCAACTGCCTTGAGAGGTCGGCGCTGCCGCCGGGGACGACGTCGTACCAGCTGCTGACCGGGAAGAAGCCCGACTTGTCGCTGGCACGGGTGTGGGGCTGCATGGCTCAGTTCTTGGTCCCCGAGCAGCAGCGTGGTGGAAAGCTGCAGCCAAAGGCCCGGTGGGGCCTTCACCTCGGCGTGTCGGAGGAGAGCAAGGGCTGGGAGCTCCTCAACCTCGCCGACAACCGGGTGGTCACCACGTCGGACGTGGTGTTCTACGAGAGCATGTCGCTGGACATGTGGAAGTCGGCGCACGGGCCGGTGTCAGGGCGGATGCCGGTTCACCCGCCAACGGACACCTCGACGGCGTCGGTGCCTCTGCTCGCCGAGGTCGGTGCGCTTGCTGGTGAGGACGCCGAGGACGTCCCCGGTCCCTACCCTTCACCTGCCCCTCCCCTGGACGCCGACTTGCATGGGCTGACCCCGACGTCGGCCTTCGGTGATGAGGGGAGACGTGGGGCGTCATCTGTGGCGCCGGCCCCAAGCATCGCCGGTGGCCGACGTGATGCTGGGCAAGTCGGTGTGGGAACAAAGCTGACGCCGACTGGGAGGCAGCAGGTGGTGCAGACGCCTTTGGTGAAACCGGTAAAGGAGGCGCCTGCAGAACAGCAGCTGACAGAGGAGCAGGCAGCAGCGACGCCGACCAAGGAGCAGTCGGCGACCGGGTCGTCGGCAGGGGAGCCGACCACAGGGGAGAAGTCGGCTGGGACGCCGGCTGAGGAGCAGCAGGACGCCAAGGGCAGCGACGACGGCGACGATGGAGGGGACGCCGAGGAGGTCCAGCCGGGACCACGGCGTTCAGGCCGACTTCGGAGGCCGCCTGACTTCTTCGTCCCCGCTGCCTTCGCCACGGTGTACGACGTGGACGATGATGACGACGACCTGCTGTACGATGACGCCGAGGAGGATGAGGAGTTTCCAGAGCTCGACCCCCACATGCTAGCCGACCCCGAGCACCGTTGGGACATCTCGACGATGACGGTGAAGGAGGCGTTGGCGAGCTGGAAGGGCCCGACGGTGAAGGCCGCCATGGAGGAGGAGATTCGCAGCCTCCTCAACATGGGAACGTGGGAGCTGGTCGAACGCCCGCCGGGAGTGAACATCATGAAGAACCGGTGGGTGTTGACGACGAAGTACCACATCGACGACACCGTCGAGCGAGAGAAGGCGAGGCTGGTCGTGAAGGGCTTCACGCAGGTGTACGGCGCCGACTACGACGAGACGTTCGCGCCGGTGGGCAGCTACGTCACGCTGAGGATCTTCCTCAGCATCGTCGCCGTCCTCAACCTCAACCTGATGCAGCTCGACATGAAGAACGCCTTCCTGCAGAGCAAGCTCGACCAGGTGCTGTACATGCACCAGCCGGACTACTGAAGAGCCTGTATGGGCTGAAGCAGTCGCCGCTGCTGTGGTACTTGGCGCTCAACGACGTGCTAGTCGGCGCCGGGTGGAAGAAGAGCCAGGTCGACGAGGCTCTGTACTTCAAGATCGGCGACGATGGAGTTGCCTGCTGGGTGCTGGTCTACGCCGACGACCTGCTTGCCGCCAGCAGCAGCGCCGCGATGCTGACAGAGCTGAAGGAGCTGCTGGAAGCCGCCTTCGAGCTGCTCGAGATCTCGCCGGTGCAGAAGTACCTTGGGCTGGAGATTGTGCGCGACAGGTCGGCGGGGAAGCTGTGGCTGCACCAGCAGGGCTACGCCGACAAGCTACGTAGGCGCTTCATCGACAAGGAGCAGACCGGGCGCACCCCGAAGACGCCGGTCTTGGCCGACGCCTACGCCGAGCTCACCTTCGACGACGAGGAGGCGCAGGAACGCCAGGAGGAGGAGTACCGGCAGAAGGTCGGCTCGTTGCAGTTCGCGGCGACGACGACGAGGCCGGACATCGCCTTTGCCTGCAGCAAGCTGGGGAGCGGCCTCACGGTGAGGAGCGACCAGCACTGGCGCGAGGTCGACCGTTGCCTTGCCTACCTCGCCAACACACGTGACACCGCCCTGGAGTTCGGCGGTGGACCTGAGTCGCTCGAGCTGGTCAGCTACATGGACGCCGACGACGCCGGTGACAAGCAGAACAGGACGAGCACGGGTGGCTACGTGTTCGTCTACGGTGGGGCCGCAGTCTCCTGGTCGAGCCAGCGCATCAAGTGCGCGACGCTGTCGTCGACCGATTCGGAGTACGTGGCGGCCACTGAAGCTGGCAGGGAGGGACGCCGCCTTCGCTTCCTCCTCGCCGAGTTCCGGCAGTTGGACGCCGGGAAGCCGACTGTCCTTCGCGTGGAAAACAAGTCGGCCATCACGGTCGCCGAGGGCATGGGGTTGACAGGCAACCTCAAGCACATGGAGCGGCGACAGCACATGGTGAAGCGCGGGAAGTTCTCGCTGCAGTACATCCCGACCGCTGAGCAGCCAGCCGACTTCCTGACGAAGGCGCTGCACTATCCGGCCTTCAACCGGTGCTCCGTCGCAATCGGCCAGGTGCGCTTGGCCGACGTGGGCGATGGCGACAACGACATGCAGCAGTAGCTGCCATGCCCTCTTGCATGGCTGGTGCGGTGACCGGCGTGCTGTGTGTTGGGTGCACGCCGACGGGCTATTCTCGGAGCTGTACTGCCGTGTGTGTTGGTGTAAGGGCCTAACAAAATCAAGCTATTAAGACTTTATCAAACTTAAAACCTCTCCTCGGGGTCACCTCCAAGAGTCCTTGGGTGCCTGGTACAAGACCAGCCCCTATCCTCGGGTCCGAGTTTGTAGAGAGAGGGATCAAGAATGACTTAGTCAAAATAACAAGAGTACCTTGAACGTCGCGCAGTGTATCGTGCAGACCGTCAACCGGATTAAGCTGAGAATTTCCTATATCGAAGCTCGCTCCAAGAGCTTTAAAATAAGCCAAGTTGCCTCGCGAAAAGTTCTGCCATTACGAAGTTATGGCTCGGACAGCGTTTGCCTAGCGTTGGAGTGCTAGCGTACTAGCGTTGACTCGGGTAGCATTCCGCCGTCGCACCGTGTAGAAACGAAATTCCAGGAAGGGAGGAATTCGCTTGAATCAAATTGACTATATTCAGGTACAAACAGAGAAGGAATATATAGTTCTAGCTAGCAAGGACCTTGGGAATAAACTTGGGAACAACTAGGGATGATCCCAAATAATTCCAAGCAACAGAACCAACCTGGCTGGACAAAACAGCAGGTGGTAGGTTGGTAAACAACCTCTGGTTCTGTTTTTCCAACCTGGGAAAACAACAACCAGGTTCAGGTCCTAAAAAACAGAACCTGATTTGTCTTTGCCCAACCAGCCAAATGCTGGTTCCACTGGTTTCCCCTGGCCCTGTAGCAAGCAGATACAGACAAACAACATCCAACCTTCACCTAAATTGTACCCCTATAGTGCCTGCCCTGCTACACTATAGTTAACCAAACAAAACAGTACAATTTCGAGTTGGATAGAACTGAATCTGCACAATCAATTCAACCGAACCGCAAAGCTTCCATCTTGGGTTCCTTTGCGAGCTCGTCCTTTCTGCTTGTACTGTTCATAGCGCGTACAATGTTGTGCCGAAGCGCATAATGCGCGAGTACCTGCAAATGCTTCAAGTGAAAATTGCGAAAGCAAACAAACACACGAACATTCTATTCACACCCAAATGCATTCGCACACGCATACTCATACAAACAGACGGCAGGATGTCGTGCAATGTGAATTTGCACCCAACACACTCCCCCTCAGCCTGCCGGCTGCATCCCCATCATTCCATACTAGTTCATGCTCATTCTACTCATCCGCACACAACGCCAATGAGGCTCATCCGCAAGCCTCTTGGTGAGGAAGTCTGCTGGCTGCTGGTGAGTCTTGATGTAGATCGGATTCACCGTCCCCCTCTTCACCCCCTTACGCAACCAGTGCCACTTGATACGCATGTGCTTGTTCAGCCCATGAAGCACAGCATTCCTGGCCATCCCAAGAGCCCCCTTGCTATCACAGAACAGCGGCGTAGCAACCTTCTGCTCCTGGCCAATCTCCTCTAACAGCCTCCTCAGCCAAATCACCTCCTTCACCCTATGGAACATCGCCATGTAATCTGATTCCACAGAAGAGAGTGCCGTCTCCGTCTACTTCTTTGACCTCCAACTAACAGGTCCTCCCCCAACTACACAGATGTATCCTCCCACAGATGAGGAATCCTCCTTCTCAGAGGCTCACGTAGCATCGGTAAAGCAAGTGAGAAAGAGCTTGCCTTCTCCAAGCCTCTCCCCCTTCTCTTTCAGCACCTCAACCCCTTTCTGCTTCACTTGTGCAGATGCGGAGTATTGAACTCCAATGCTTTGGTGAGAGTTCAGATACTTCACCACACGCTCAGCTGCATCCACCTGCTCCTCTGATGGATTCTGCACCACCCTAGCCAGCTGCCCAACCGAGAAAGAGATGTCAGGCCTTGTGTGAACTGCTGCATACAAGAGGCTGCCCACCAAGGACTGAAATTGCTGCTGCTCCTCGGCTTCAACCCCTTCATCCTCTGCAGCTTTCACAAGCTTGAATTCTGCTGGCAGGGGAGTTGCAACATTGCGCTCATTCTCAATCCCGTACTTCTCCCCCAGCTCCTTGATGAACTTCTCCTGGTGCAGCTTCAACCACCTGTGATCCAGATCCCTCTCCACATGCATCCCGAGATAGTACTTTACCTCCCCAAGGTTCTTGCACTTGAAGTTCTCCATCAGCTGCTGCTGCACCTTCTGGATCTCCTTCATGCTGCTGCTAAAAAGAAGAATATCATCCACATAGACTAGGAACAGCACCAGCTTCTCCCCTTCTCCCTTGAGAAAGAGGCTCTCATCACAGCTGCTGGTCCTGAATCCCATCTCCTCTAAAACAGCTGCCAACTTCTGGTACCAGCAGCGTGGTGCCTGCTTTAAGCCGTAGATGGACTTTTTCAGCTTGCACACCCTGCCCGTACCATCCTCATACCCAGGCGGCTGCGTCATGTACACATCCTCCTCTAAGATCCCATTGAGGAATGCCGTTGATATATCCATCTGAATGATGAATTTCCCACTAACGGTTGCATCTGCCAACAAGACACGGAGGGTAGGGGGTTTGGCAGTGGGAGCAAAGATCTCATTGAAGTCCCGCTTCTCCTTCTGCATAAACCCCTTAGCCACCAGCCTACTCTTGTAGATGGTGACCTGTCCCTTGTCATCGGTCTTGATCCTTAGCACCCACTTGCACTGTACGGCTTTCTTCCCCTCAGGCAGCACCACCAGCTCCCATGTCCCATTCTCTAGCAGGCTCTGGTACTCAGCATCCCTGGAAACCAGCCACTTTTCCCTATCTGGTCCAGCTAATGCCTCCTCCATGCTAGCTGGTTCCTCTGGTGCAGGGGCAAGAAAACAGTAGGCAGGTTCATCCTCCTCATCCGGATCATAGCCATGCGGTAGAATCAGCAATGCCTCCTCTGTCCCAAGCTGCTGCTCTGCTACATCAGCTCCTGCAGTCAGCTTCTTAGTAGCCATACGGGTACGTCCTGGCCTGGAGACGGGTGTCTCCCATCCCCTCATAACAACACCCTTCGGCTTCTTAGTTTTCCCCTGCTGCTGCTCTCCTCCCTCGGATCCAGCAGCTCCACTAGTGCTACCGCTAGTCTCCACACCATCACCTCCACCAGCAGGTGCCTCCTGCACCTTCTCTCCATCACCACCCTCTGCAGCTGCCTCCTCTCCCTCCTCCCACACACTAGGAGTCAGGTCCAGCTGCATGGTGATCTGCTCCATCTGCTGGGACACCCTGGCCTCCGGCTGTTTCTCCCAGCTCCCATACATCATGCCCTCAACAAACTTCACATCCCTGCTGTCAAACAACACACCCTTGGAAGGTTCCCACAGCAGCCATCCCTTGCTCTCAGCAGCCAGCCCCAAATGCACACACCAGATTGCACTTGCCCCCAACTTACTGCGGTAGGTCTTGGGGACGTGGGCGACTGCCATGCAATCGAACACCCTCAGCATGTCCACCGGCGGCTTCCTCCCAAGCCACCTCTCTAACAGCAACCACAAGTCATCCCCAACCTTGGTGAGTACCCTGTTCCTAGCGACGGTAGCGTGCCGAACAGCATGGGGCCACATCAAGTTGCCCAGCCCAGATTCTATGAGCAGCGCCGTAGCTGTCTCCAGAATTGTCCGGTTCGCCCGTTCTGCTACACCGTTAGACTGTGGGGTGTAAGCCGTGGTCAGCTCCCTCTGGATGCCCTGCTTCTTGAGCCAGGCCGTCATCTTAGCTCCAAGGAACTCACCACCCCGATCTGTCCTAATCCGCTCCACCACACACTCCGCTTGCTTCTCCACGAATGGCAGCCAATCTTCCCGTATCGTAGAGGCGGCATGGTCCTTCTGCTTCAGCGGATATGCCCACATAAGCCTGCTCCAATCATCCACTATGGTCAGAAAGTACCGCTCCCCCTTGTGACCCTGAACCGGCAGCGGCCCCACCAAGTCCATGTGGACCAGCTCCAACGGCTTCTTGCTCCTGCCAGCCACACTATGGAAGGGGAAACGGGTAAACTTTGAGAGCAAACAGATTTCACAATTCTCATCAGGTGGCTGTCCGTTCAGCTTCAGACCCTTAACGGCTCCATCTTTCTCCAACTGCTTCAACAAGGGCATTGCCACATACCCCAAGCGTCGGTGTGCCGTTGCCCAATCCGTCTCCCCAGATCTGGCCGACACTTTCACACCAACCCCTCCAACGGCATTGCACTCCCCCTGGGATGCAGACCCCTCTCCAGCCTGCCCCCCACCATGCCACGCCAACGCCGGCAGCTGCCATATGGATCTGTACACGTCCGTGCTCTCGTGCAGATCCCAAAGCACCCGATTGCCCAGCTGCCCCTTGTAAGTGCGTGCCCCATCCGTGCTAGTGCTCACCCCAGCCTTGCCAAGCTTACGGAGGGAGATGAGGTTGGCCTTGAGTTCAGGAACGAGAAGAACGTCGTGCAGCACCACCGGCTTGCCATCCGCTCCCTTAAACGCGGCTCGTCCCGCACCAGCCACCTTCAGCGCGTGTCCAGAGGCGGAGCACACCTCATTGATCGGTGCAGCGCGTACGTGGTCCAGCAGGTCCTTGCGCGGCGTCATCGTCCAAGCAGCGCCCGTGTCCAACACCCAATAATCCAGGGGGTGCAGCTCTGCTCCAACCTTGGCAGAGGTGTCTCCTTGCTCCCCCTGCCCCCCCTGCTCTCCAATATGGAAGAACTGGCCCGCGGTGCGCTCCTTCTTCTTTTCCGCACCGCCGTTGCTCTTCGGGTTGTTGTCGGACGAATCGGCGATCATGCTCGCGCCGTTTTTCTGGTTCCTCCGCGCGCCGCCATCCTGGTGACGATTCTGGGGGGTCCATCCATCGGGTTTCTTATAGCACAAAAACCAGGGGTGCCCCTCCTTCTCACAATACCAGCAACTCCCTTTCATTTTGCCACCAGAACCCGACTTGCCCCCACGTTCAGTTTTCGCACCGCGACCCCAACCGGTACCTCCTTGTTGGTCGTTGGAGTCGTCGTCCTTCTTTGCACCACGTCCAGCACCACCGAAGCCACGTCCTCTGCCACGTCGGCTCCCTTGCATCCCATAGCCGCTGCTGCCGTCGTCTCCACCCCTCAGTTGGCGGCGACGGAAGTCCTCCTCCAAAATCTTTGTCCGCACCCACTCGAGTGTCCATGAGCTCTGGTTCTACGGCAGGCTCAATCTGCTCGTGAATTGAAGCCACGATTCCGGCAGCAGCGAGAGCATCTTCAGGCACTTGGTCTGCTCCGGGTAGGTGATTCCCGCAGTCGCCAACTTCGCGTAGAGGTCGCGCATCTTGTCCAGGACAGGTTGCACCGGCTCTCCCTCGCTCAGGCGCAACGCAGACAGCTCCCTCTCCAGCATCAACGTTGCAACAACGGAGGTCGGGGCGTGCAGCTCCTTCAACACGGTCCACGCCTTCGGACCGCACTCAACCTCCGGCAGCAGGTGCATGACGTGGTGACGCTGGTTCAGCTCCAAACTCTGCGACATCAAATAGTAGCCAGCCGAGGAGCGCTCATCCCAATCTTCCTGCAGCGCGGGGTCACTCGGTCTAGGCTCCTCCCCAATCATTAGTTTCAGCAATCCAATCTGACGGAAATATAGTTGCATTTTCCAGGCCCAATCATCATAGCCCTCACCATTGAACTTCTTGACGGTGAAGTTCTTGAGCACCTCCTTGACCAGCGAGCCCTGGCTTGTTCGCGCTCCCCTTGGCGCTGAAACACCAGAATCTTGGCTGCCGCTACGATCTTGGGCTGAAGATTCACCAGCTCCCGTCGAGGTGTTGCCCGCCATAGCTACCTATATCGAGGATCACTATAACGCAGCTCTGATACCAGCTTGTTGGTGTAAGGGCCTAACAAACTCAAGCTATTAAGACTTTATCAAACTTAAAACCTCTCCTCGGGGTCACCTCCAAGGGTCCTTCGGTGCCTGGTACAAGACCAGCCCCTATCCTCGGGTCCGAGTTTGTAGAGAGAGGGATCAAGAATGACTTAGTAAAAATAACAAGAGTACCTTGAACGTCGCGCAGCGTATCGTGCAGACCGTCGACCGGATTAAGCTGAGAATTTCCTATATCGAAGCTCACTCCAAGAGCTTTAAAATAAGCCAAGTTGCCACGCGAAACGTTCTGCCATTACGAAGTTATGGCTCGGACAGCGTTTGTCTAGCGTTGGAGTGCTAGCGTACTAGCGTTGACTCGGGTAGCATTCCGCCGTCGCACCGCATAGAAACGAAATTCCGGGAAGGGAGGAATTCGTTTGAATCAAATTGACTATATTCAGGTACAAACAGAGAAGGAATATATAGTTCTAGCTAGCAAGGACCTTGGGAATAAACTTGGGAACAACTAGGGATGATCCCAAATAATTCCAAGCAACAGAACCAACCTGGCTGGACAAAACAGCAGGTGGTAGGTTGGTAAACAACCTCTGGTTCTGTTTTTCCAACCTGGGAAAACAACGACCAGGTTCAGGTCCTAAAAAACAGAACCTGATTTGTCTTTGCCCAACCAGCCAAATGCTGGTTCCACTGGTTTCCCCTGGCCCTGTAGCAAGCAGATACAGACAAACAACATCCAACCTTCACCTAAATTGTACCCCTATAGTGCCTGCCCTGCTACACTATAGTCAACCAAACAAAACAGTACAATTTCGAGTTGGATAGAACTGAATCTGCACAATCAATTCAACCGAACCGCAAAGCTTCCATCTTGGGTTCCTTTGCGAGCTCGTCCTTTCTGCTTGTACTGTTCATAGCGCGTACAATGTTGTGCCGAAGCGCATAATGCGCGAGTACCTGCAAATGCTTCAAGCGAAAATTGCGAAAGCAAACAAACACACGAACATTCCATTCACACTCAAATGCATTCGCACACGCATACTCATACAAACAGACGGCAGGATGTCGTGCAATGTGAATTTGCACCCAACACAACTGGCCGGTTGGTCTAACCGGTCTAGTGGACCAACTAGCCAGTATGTCCAACCGGTCCATTGGACCAACTGGCCGGTTGGTCCAACCGGTCAAGTGGACCAACTAGTCAGTTAGTCCAACCGGTCCATTGGCCCAACCGGTTCATCATTACTGTAGATGCTGCCAAGTGGTTGGGAGAAGCCAAACCAGGTTGGCAAGTGTGGCCATGTTGGTTGAGGTGGATTGTAAAGATTGGGAAATTGACAGTTGTCAAGTTGGGGTGCCTATAGAGAGGGGAACATTCTAAGAGTAAACGTTTCGTCGACCACGTTTCTTGAGAAGTCGACAATTCTGTCCATAATTTTAGTCCAACGATTTTGAAATATTTTGGCCCCTAATCTTCCTAAACTCCGTCCTTAGTCTCTAACACACTTGGCAGGTTTGTTCAACCAAACTGGTCGGTGGCTAAAGAGTTCGGCTGGCTGAGGTGTTTGTTGGAGGAGATTGGACTTGGTTAGAAGTTGCCGACTGTGATTTTTTGTGACAATGAGTCGGCTATGAAGCTTGACAAGAACAGGTGCCTTTTATGGGCTAACAAAGCACATCAGGCCTAAGTAGCACAGGGTGAGGAGTCTCCTAGACAAGGAGGTATGGTTGGAGATAGTGAAGACCCAGCAGATGGCGGCCCATCGGACCATTGGACCAACAGACTGATTTAGCCTACCGGTCCAATGGACCAACAGACTAGTTGGTCCTACCGGTCGAATGGACCAACCGGCCGGTTACTCCAACCTGACAATTGGACCAACAGGCTGGTTGGTCCAACCGGTCCAATGGACCAACCGGCCGGTTAGTCCAACCGGTCCATTGGACCAAGAGGCCAGTTGGTCCACCCGGTCCATTGGATCATTGGACCAACAGGTTGGTTGGTCCAACCGGTGCGTTGGACCAATTGGCCCGTTGTCCAACCCGTTCATTGGACCAACAGGCCGTTCGGTCCATCCGATCCAACTGGACCAACAGGCCGGTTGGTCCATCCGGTCCAGCCGGTCCATTTGACCATTGGACCAACAAACCGGTTGGTCCATCCAGTCCGTTGGACCAACAGGTCGGTTGGTCCAACTGGTCGATTAGACCAAACAGCCAGTTGGTCCAACCTGTTGATTGGACCAACAGGCCGGTTGGTCCAACCTGTCCAATGGACCAACAGGCCGGTTGGTCTATGCGGTCCATTGGACCAACAGGCCAGTTGTTCCAACCGGTCCATTGGACCAACAGGCCAGTTGGTCCATCCGGTCGATTGGATCATTAGACCAAATTGCTGGTTGGTCCAAAGACGATAGTGAGTCCAACCTGTCCATTGAACGAATCGCCCGTTTGGTTCAAGTGGTCCACTGGGCCAACAGGCCGGTTGGTCCAACCGGTCCAGTAGACCAACAGGCCGGTTGGTCCAACCGGTCCATTGGACCATCAGGCTAGTTGGTCCAACACGTCCATCATACCAACAAGCCAGTTGGTCCAACCAATGCAATGGACCAATAGGCCGGTTGGTCCAACCGGTCAATTGGACCAACAGGCCCGTTGGTCCATCCAGTCCATTAGAACAACAGGTTGGTTGGTTCAACCAGTCCAATGGACCAATAGGCGGGTTGGTCCAACCGGTCTATCGGACCAACGGGCCAGTTGGTCCACCCGGTCCATTAGACCAATAGGCTAGTTGATCCGACCGGTCCAATGGACCAACATGCTAGTTGGTCCATCCGGTCTATAGGACCATTAAACCAACAGGACGGTTGGTCCAACCGGTCCATTGGACCAACACGCCAATTGGTCCAACCGTTCCATTAGAGCAATAGGCAAGTTGTTCCGACTAGCCATCGAACCATTGGTTAACCGGTTAATTAGACCAACAGGCCGGTTGGTCCAACCTGTCGATTGGACCAACAGGCTGGATGGTCCAACCAGTCAATTGGACTAACCTCTCGAAAGGACTAGCAGGCTGGTTTGTCCAACGGGTCCATTGGATCGTTGGAACAACAGGCCGGTTGGTCTACCCCGTCCATTGGCCAACAGGCCAGTTGTTCCAACCGGTCCATAGAACAAACAGGTTGGTTGGTCCAACCGATCCTTTGGACCAGCAGGCCAATTGGTCCACCCTGTTTATTGGACCAACAGGCCAGTTGGTCCGACCGGTCCAGTGGACCAACAGGCCGGTTGGTCCAACCAGTCAGTTGGACCCATAGGCTGGTTGGTCCACCCGATTCATTGGACCAACAAGCCACTTGATCCAACCGGTCCATTGGACCAACAGGCTGGTTGGTCCAACCGGTCCATCAGACCAACAGTCTAGTTTGTCCATCTAGTCGATTGGACCAACTTGTCAGTTGGTCCAACCTGTCGAAAGGACCAACGGGCCGGTTGGACCAACCGGTCCAGTGGACCATTAGGCCGATTGGTCTAGCCGGTCCATTGGACAAACAGGCCAGTTGTTCCAACCAATCCATTGGGTCATTAGACCAAATGGTTGGTTGGTCCAGTAGACCAACGGGCCAATTGGTCCAGCCTGTTCATTGGACCAACCGGCCGTTTTGTCCAACCTGTCACCGCATATGCACTTAATGCATATGCAATAACAGTAGAATGATGGTATAGTGTGGGCTTCATACTAAGTCCATAGGAAGATGAGATAGGAATAAGAATATAAGTAATAGGTGTAGGATGTAGCGAAGTTACTGTTAGGAGCGAGGGTGTAGAAGGGGGGAAACAGGATAAGAGCGGTTGAGATAAAAAGGGGGAAAGACTCCGAAGGGCGAAATATGAAACCAATGAACCCCAACCCCGAGCCGCACATTTGGAAATGTGCAGCCAGGGGTGGGGTAAGGTCACTCACCTCCAACCCATCGATGCTTTCTCGTTGTTATTCTCTTACACTAGTGAATCTGATTATCTCAGGCTCTAGCACACGACGGCACGACACTAAGAGGGAACCTACGGGGTGAGAGACCAGGCTCTTTCATAACAACGAGAAAGGGACACGGGGGCTAGGACTGTAACTTCCTAGCGCGAACGAGATGGATCGATACGAGCTGCGCTGGGGTAGGGCGTATAGCCGACGGGAGGAGGAACGGGAGCGCCGAGAGCCGTCACGAGAGCGTGGGCGATCCATGGAGCGATCGCCGCGCCGTCCCGCCTTCCGCGCCGATCGGGTCCCTGCTGTGAGGGACGGCCGAGTAGCCGATGCGCGAACGAATGACGAAGGACACGCCGAACGCGCGGATCGAAATGCGTGGCTCCAGGAGAGCGGACGCGGACCTGGCGCGGAGGGCGGAAACCACCGCGGCGGAAGGGTGTTCCGCTCCTCGGAGGAGCGCGGACGACGTCGCGATGAGAGAGGGCGGTGGTTGGCGTTCGGCGAGCAGTCTCGCGGACAAGGAGGGAGCGGCGGTAGCGTCGCTCGCGGAGAGAACTCGCCGCACAATGCAGTTCGAGAAGAGACGCCGGAGCAGGGCGCGGAGGACGAGGAAGAAGGATCGGGACGGTCAGACGAAGAGGCAGGGATAGAAGGGGCGAATGAGGCGCGAACAGGAGGAACGGGCGATGCGGAAACCGAGCCGGCGGAAGCGCAAGCGGAGACGAGCCCGGTGGCGGTCGCGGAAGCAGAGGCCCCGCCGCCGGGCGCGGTCGAGACGATCCCCACGAGGAAGGGCGGCGCACGGAGAGCTCCGGACGGCAGGAGCTGGGCGGGCCAGAGATGAGCCATCGAGCGTGGCAGGCGCCGAATCCGCGCGGCAAGGGGAAGGAGGAGCGGTCCCGCTCGGCGGAGAGGGAGCGGCGCCTCGGGGGAGGGCGCGTGGGCGAGTTCCGCCCGCGCTGCGAGCGCCAGGAGCAGGGAGAGTGGTTCGGCGGCGCTTCGCATTCGGCAGGATGGCAGCAGCCGCACGGTGAGAGGGGGCGAGAGGCGGAAACAGCGTCGCCGAAGCGGCACGGTCAGCAGCAAGGGGGACGCAGCAGCACCATGCGCTCGCCAGGCCGGACTAGGCAGAGGGAGCGGAGAGACAGCAGCTGGTCCCGCTCGCCGGACGGACAACACACGCGCAGGGAGAAGTACGCGGGGGAGCGGTCACCGCGGCGTCAGCCGCGCACTTGGAGGGAGCACTTGGACGCCTGGTCACCATCACCAGAGAGGCGGCCGCGGCGCGAGATGAGCAGATGGGAGGAGCGGGAGGTGCACGGACCGCCGACGGTGCAGTGGGGACGGACAGAGGGGCGAGGAGGATCGAGGGAGAGGCGGTACGAGGCAGGCGGAAGCCGCCAAGAGAGCAGAACGGAAGGCGGAACTCTGGCGCAAGAGGCAGAGCGGGCGCGGGAAGCTAGAGAGGGCATGCAGAGGGCACGGGCGAGGGGAACAGAGAGGAGTCGGCAGGAAGGGGCCAGCGAGGCATGGGGAGAGGGGCGTGGGGGCAGCAACGGCGCCCCGTAGGTGGAGGTGCCCGCCAGATTCTCAGGTGACCAGCGTGCAGGACCGACCCTCAAGAACTACCTCATGCAGGTGGGGAATGTGCGGTACCGTTGCGACCGGCACCACATGGATCCAGTAGACTTCTTCCTGAGCCTGCCGAACACGCTCGAGGGAGAGGCCGAGACACTCTACCGTATGAGGATGGAGGAACTGCTGTGGAGGGCGGGGAGGTACGGCGAGGACCCCACCGAGGCATTCCTGGAGAGGCTGCAGCGGCAATTCCCAGGGCACACGGCCGAGCGCATAAGGGAGTTCCAGGAATTCAGCAGGGGCCGGACTGAATCATTGCTGACCTACTACAACCGGCTGATAAATGTGGCGGAGGACGTGAGATGCACGGACAGCAGCCTTCTCATCAGCAAGTTCCTGGGGGGCTTGGACGAGGCCTTAGGAGGGGGGCTGAGGATGAGGGTGTATGAGCTCGGAGCGGATGCAAGCCTGGAGGAGGTGTTCGCCCTGGCGGAGAGGGTGGAGCTCGCGCAAAGGAAATTCGAGGCATATCTCCCCAGGCCAGCAGAGAGGAGTAGGCGGCCAATGTGGGCGGCGGCCATAATACCGGGAGGAGGAGGGAGAACGGAGGGACGAGGGGAGACTGGGGCGGATACCAGGACATGCCACACGTGTGGACAGCCGGGCCATCTGCGCAGGGACTGCAAAAACTGTGATGGGTGCGGGAAGCCGGGGCATAGGAAGCGGGAATGCCCGGATGCAGCCCGGTGTGAAATCTGCAAAAGGCAGGGACATGAGGCGAAGGATTGCTACCAGAGGGAAGGGGGGAGTAGGAGGCATCCAGAGGAGCTGCAGCGGCAGATTAACAGGTTGCAGGCACAGCTGAGGGCAACAGGGCTGAAGGGGGAGGCGGAGGCAGGAATGTACGCGGGAGAAGGGGGGGGAGAGGAGGTGGAGCAGGACGTGCAGTGTGCTCTCATGGCATGGAGGGGGAGAGAGGAGATGGGGCTGAGAAGCGGGGGAAGAGATGGCAGGCGAGAGCAAGGAAGGAAGGAGCAGGTGAAGGGAGAAGCGCCATCCGAGCCAGCCCAAGAGCCAGCCCCCGCACGCCACCCCCAAGAGAGGCTGGCATGCCAGACCTCGGTGCTGCTGCTTAAAAAGGGAGCCATGGAAGTGGAGGGAGTGAAAGTAACGACAGCCATCATAGATACGGGGGCACAGAGCGTGATGTTGGGCAGAGGGATGGCTGAGAGGCTGGGACTGCTGGCTCCGGAGAGGCACGTGGCCAAGGGGATGCTGGTGATGACAGCGGAAGGGGGGGAGCCGAAATGGATGCCATGCACATGGACGCCCATAGAAGTGACGCTGCTGCCGGGGGGGACACATGAAACCAAAATCCGCATGAAGTGTGGGATTTCCGAGTCGGAGGACTTCGATGTGCTGGTGGGCACCGAGCTGGTGTATGCGGTAGGAATGACCATCTGCACTTGGATGGAGAGGGTGGAGTTTAGGACCAGATACTGGAAAAGGGAGGGGCCGCTAGGAGAACTGCCAGTGCGATTCGTGAAGGTGGAGTAGAAGAGAGCGTACCAGGCCGTGGGGGAGCGGCTGCCAGGGGAGCAGGGAGGGCTGCCAGGGAGGGGAGGAGCGCCTAGAATGAAGGGGATGGACAAGCCGCAGCAGCAGAGTGATTGGCAGCAGCCCATCCACCTGGTGGAGTTATTTGGGGGGATAGGGGCTGGGCTGTCAGTAGTGGTGAGGAATGGGATAGCAGTGAAGAGATGGACATATGTGGAGAAGGAACCCGGGGTGAGGAGGATGGCGGAGCACCATGCCAGGAAGCTGCAAGCGGAATTCCCGGACTTGCTGAGTGAGGAGGTGATCAGCAAGGCGATGGGGGGGACGATTCACGATGTGAAAGACATAGGTGAGGCCGAAGTAGCGAGCTGGGGGCAGGTGGATCTGCTGGTGGCAGGGTGGGAATGCCAAGGGGTGTCTTGGGCAGGCAGGGGCAAGGGAGGAGAAGATCATAGGACGGGGCTGCTGGAGGATCTGTTCCGAATCATGGAGTGGCTGCATGAGAGGCAGGGCAGGGTGGCATACTTGCTGGAGAACCTGGACCTGGAGGGGGATAGCAGAGAGCCAATCCGACTGGTGAGGGACAGGATCAGGGGACAACTGGGAGAAGGGGTGAGCTGTGATGCGGCCAGAATGGGGTCCTACGCGCACAGGCTCAGAATGTACTGGCAGAATGTGGTCCCTGCCGAGCAGCTGCAAGCAAAGATGGAGGGGGTAAGGCGAGCAGCAGAAAGGAAGGTGAAGGACATCCTGGAACCAGGGCGGACCCCAGCACCAGTGTGTCGCAAGAGCTACAGCAGGCACGAGCAGTGCAACCAAGTGGGGCAGGAGAGGAGGGCTCTGCCCACGCTGGTGGCGTATGTCGGGGCAGCAGGATACAAGTGGGAAGCAGGGAAGCCGGGGCCGGGAATGGTGTATGACCACAAGAAGGGGAGATGGGAGGAGCCCACGGCACTGGAGCGGGAGCTGGCTATGGGATACGGGGAAGACGCAACAGCAGCGCCTGGGGCAAGTGAAGCGGACAGGAGGAGGGCTCTGGGGAATACAATGGATGGCCACGTGATGAGGTGGCTGATTCAGCGGATGTGGCGGGAGACGGTCGTGAGCTGGGGGCAGGCGGAAGAGAGAGGAAGGATGGAGGCGGAGCCACGGGGTGCATGGAGCTGCCAGGAGAAGGAGGAGGAGAGCTGGGTGGTGGGGGAAGTGATGAGCAAGGAGGGAAAGGAGGCCATGCAGGAGCTGCTCGCCAGGCACAGGAAGTGTTTTGCCTTCACCATGCAGGAATTGGGAAGGTGCAAGGTGAAGGAGATGGAGCTGAAGCTGAGCAGCACAGAACCAGTGTTCCAGCGCAGGAGGAAGATGCCGCCTGGGGATGAGGAGATCTGCAAGGAGAAGATCAAGGAGCTGCTGGAAGCAGGACTGATTAGGAGATCGGAGTCCGAGTATGCCACACCCACAGTGGTGGCAGCCAGGAGAGACCTGACAGGGGAGGTGCTGAGCAGGAGGATGTGTGGAGACTACAGGGCACTCAACAAAATCACCGTAGCAGACAGGTACCCGATGCCGATGGCGGAGGAGATCTTCGACAAACTGGCAGAGGGGGTGTTCTTCACTACGCTGGACCTGCGGCAGGGGTTCAACCAGATCAAAATCAGAGAGGAGGACGTTAGGAAGACGGCCTTTCATGGGCCAGACGGGCTGTACGAGTGGTTGTACATGCCGTTTGGACTGAGGAACGCATCAGCAGTATTCCAGAGGGTCATGGACAGCGTGCTGCGGGGAGTGGAGTGCGCAGCCTGCTACATTGATGATGTGGTGATCTTCAGCACCACAGAGCAGCAGCACCTGCAGGATGTGGAGCAGACCCTGGTGGCGATTGAAGCGGCGGGACTCACCTGCCATCCGAAGAAGTGCAGATGGGGGGAACAGACGGTGCAGTACCTAGGGTATGAGGTGAAAGGGGGACAGATAGGGATCCAACAGGCCAAGGTGGAAGTCCTGGACAGACTGAGGGAGCCGAGGGACAAGTCAGGGCTGAGAGCAGTGCTGGGCTTCTTGAGCTACTACAGGCGGTTTGTGCCCAACTTCAGCAAGCGAGCAGCGGTGTTGAATGTGCAATGCGGGAGGACCAGGCGTGGGAGTGGGGGGAAGCACAGAAAGGGGCGCTGCAGGACCTGATGGCAGCAGTGAAGACCGCGACGGTGCTCAAGCTGCCCGCTGCTGATCAGCCGTTCACGCTCTACACCGATTGGAGCAGCCAAGGGATGGGGGGGATTCTCTGCCAGGAGGTAGAAAGAGAGGAGAAGGTAGTGGCATATGCGAGCAGGAGCTGCAACTCGGCAGAGGCGCAGTACAGCTCCTACATCGGAGAAGGGTTGGCAGCCGTATGGGCAGTAGGGCATTTCAGGGTGTACCTGCGGGGGAGGGAATTCACCTTAGTAACAGACCACCAGCCCCTGACGTGGCTGATGTCAACCCCGGGACTGACGGGCAGGACTGCAAGATGGGCGATGAAGCTGCAGGAGTATGACTTCAAGATCAGGCATAGGCCAGGAAAGACACTGCAACACGTAGATGGCCTCTCACGGAACCCCCCACCGCTTGAGCCCAATGTAACCTTGACACTGCTGGCCAGATTAGTGGAGCAGAACGGGGCCAAGGAGGGGAAGGGGCCAGCAGACATATGGGAGGACGGGCCGGCCCTGCGATGGGTAAAGGGAGAGACGGGAGAGGATGAAGCGCTACCGGCATGAGTAAGGGCAAGGGGCCAGCACTACCGGTGGTACCAGCAGCAGTTGCAGGTGCAGACAGAGGACGGATGGAAGCTGGTGCCGGCTCCAAGTGAGAGAGAAGCAGTGATTAAGGAAGTCCACACCAAGCTAGGGAACTTTGGGCACGAGAGGACAGTGCAGCTGTTGAAGACAGGGTGGTGGTGGGAGGGGATGCGGAGGCAAGTAAAGGGGTGGGTGGAGGGCTGTGAGGCATGCCAAAGGAGCAGGGCAAACCTCACCCAAGCCAAGGCGGAGTTGCAGTCGCTGCCCATCCGAGGCCTCGGCTTCCGATGGTCTTTAGACCTGGCAGGGGAGCTGCCACTGAGCCGTGGGGGGAAGCAGTACATAGTGCTCATGGTCGAACATGTGAGCAAGTGGCTGGAGGTAAGAGCGATCCCGAGCAAGGGCTCCAGACACGTGGCAGCAGCGTTCAAGGAACAAGTGTTGTGCAGGTTCGGGGCATGTGCAGAGGTCCTAACAGATCAAGGGACAGAGTTCCAGGGGGAGTTTAAGGGGCTGCTGGAGGAGACTGGGATCACCCACAGGCGCACTTCGCGGTACCACCCACAGAGCGATGGGCTGACTGAGCGACTGGTCCAGACCTTGAAGCGGGGACTGCGAGCGTACGGGGAAAAGAGGAAGCGGGACTGGGACGAGGAGCTGCATTGGATAGCAGCAGGGTACAGATTTGGGAAGCAGGCGGCGCTGAGAGATCACTCCCCTTATAGTCTCCTATATGGGTGTGAGCCGCTGCTGCCGGTGGGAGCAACCCGGGTCCTCACAGACACTGTGACTGCAGGGACGATAGAGAACTGGGTGGCGCTGTCCGAGACCAGGGCAAGATACCTACGAGTGATGATGCCAGCGGCATTGGAGAATCTCCACACCGCACAGCTGCGGGATGCTCGGAGATATGAGCAGAGACAACAGCAAGGGGCGGGGGGCAGACCCAGGAAGGGAGTGAGTCAGGGGCAGGAAGTGTACTTGAAGCGGGCAAAGCAAGACACGCTGGATGTTGGGGTGGGCACGGAGAGGTGGAGGGTGAAGGAGGTCCGTCCCTCAGGGGTGTTGGTTCTGGAAAATGACACAGGGGCACTCCTGAAGGAGCACCAGAGCAACACGGCCATGGTGAGGGGGAGCAAGCCTCACCAAGCGGGTCCTGTGACTCGGGCTCAGGCAGCTAGAGCACGAGCACAGGAGGGGGCAGTGGGTAAGTGAGGCTGTGCAACAGGGAGAAGGAGGAAACAGGAGAGTCGGCATGAGAAGAACAGGTGCAGGAAGAAGAGCAGGTGCAGGGTGAAGAGCAGGTGCAGGGTGAAGAGGAGGTGCATGAAGAAGAGCGGCGGCTGAGAGGAGGAAGGTTCTCCGACAGCTGTCACCGCATATGCACTTAATGCATATGCAATAACAGTAGAATGATGGTATAGTGTGGGCTTCATACTAAGTCCATAGGAAGATGAGATAGGAATAAGAATATAAGTAATAGGTGTAGGATGTAGCGAAGTTACTGTTAGGAGCGAGGGTGTAGAAGGGGGGAAACAGGATAAGAGCGGTTGAGATAAAAAGGGGGAAAGACTCCGAAGGGCGAAATATGAAACCAATGAACCCCAACCCCGAGCCGCACATTTGGAAATGTGCAGCCAGGGGTGGGGTAAGGTCACTCACCTCCAACCCATCGATGCTTTCTCGTTGTTATTCTCTTACACTAGTGAATCTGATTGTCTCAGGCTCTAGCACACGACGGCACGACACTAAGAGGGAACCTACGGGGTGAGAGACCAGGCTCTTTCATAACAACGAGAAAGGGACACGGGGGCTAGGACTGTAACTTCCTAGCGCGAACGAGATGGATCGATACGAGCTGCACTGGGGTAGGGCGTATAGCCGACGGGAGGAGGAACGGGAGCGCCGAGAGCCGTCACGAGAGCGTGGGCGATCCATGGAGCGATCGCCGCGCCGTCCCGCCTTCCGCGCCGATCGGGTCCCTGCTGTGAGGGACGGCCGAGTAGCCGATGCGCGAACGAATGACGAAGGACACGCCGAACGCGCGGATCGAAATGCGTGGCTCCAGGAGAGCGGACGCGGACCTGGCGCGGAGGGCGGAAACCACCGCGGCGGAAGGGTGTTCCGCTCCTCGGAGGAGCGCGGACGACGTCGCGATGAGAGAGGGCGGTGGTTGGCGTTCGGCGAGCAGTCTCGCGGACAAGGAGGGAGCGGCGGTAGCGTCGCTCGCGGAGAGAACTCGCCGCACAATGCAGTTCGAGAAGAGACGCCGGAGCAGGGCGCGGAGGACGAGGAAGAAGGATCGGGACGGTCAGACGAGGAGGCAGGGATAGAAGGGGCGAATGAGGCGCGAACAGGAGGAACGGGCAATGCGGAAACCGAGCCGGCGGAAGCGCAAGCGGAGACGAGCCCGGTGGCGGTCGCGGAAGCAGAGGCCCCGCCGCCGGGCGCGGTCGAGACGATCCCCACGAGGAAGGGCGGCGCACGGAGAGCTCCGGACGGCAGGAGCTGGGCGGGCCAGAGATGAGCCATCGAGCGTGGCAGGCGCCGAATCCGCGCGGCAAGGGGAAGGAGGAGCGGTCCCGCTCGGCGGAGAGGGAGCGGCGCCTCGGGGGAGGGCGCGTGGGCGAGTTCCGCCCGCGCTGCGAGCGCCAGGAGCAGGGAGAGTGGAGCGGCGGCGCTTCGCATTCGGCAGGATGGCAGCAGCCGCACGGTGAGAGGGGGCGAGAGGCGGAAACAGCGTCGCCGAAGCGGCACGGTCAGCAGCAAGGGGGACGCAGCAGCACCATGCGCTCGCCAGGCCGGACTAGGCAGAGGGAGCGGAGAGACAGCAGCTGGTCCCGCTCGCCGGACGGACAACACACGCGCAGGGAGAAGTACGCGGGGGAGCGGTCACCGCGGCGTCAGCCGCGCACTTGGAGGGAGCACTTGGACGCCTGGTCACCATCACCAGAGAGGCGGCCGCGGCGCGAGATGAGCAGATGGGAGGAGCGGGAGGTGCACGGACCGCCGACGGTGCAGTGGGGACGGACAGAGGGGCGAGGAGGATCGAGGGAGAGGCGGTACGAGGCAGGCGGAAGCCGCCAAGAGAGCAGAACGGAAGGCGGAACTCTGGCGCAAGAGGCAGAGCGGGCGCGGGAAGCTAGAGAGGGCATGCAGAGGGCACGGGCGAGGGGAACAGAGAGGAGTCGGCAGGAAGGGGCCAGCGAGGCATGGGGAGAGGGGCGTGGGGGCAGCAACGGCGCCCCGTAGGTGGAGGTGCCCGCCAGATTCTCAGGTGACCAGCGTGCAGGACCGACCCTCAAGAACTACCTCATGCAGGTGGGGAATGTGCGGTACCGTTGCGACCGGCACCACATGGATCCAGTAGACTTCTTCCTGAGCCTGCCGAACACGCTCGAGGGAGAGGCCGAGACACTCTACCGTATGAGGATGGAGGAACTGCTGTGGAGGGCGGGGAGGTACGGCGAGGACCCCACCGAGGCATTCCTGGAGAGGCTGCAGCGGCAATTCCCAGGGCACACGGCCGAGCGCATAAGGGAGTTCCAGGAATTCAGCAGGGGCCGGACTGAATCATTGCTGACCTACTACAACCGGCTGATAAATGTGGCGGAGGACGTGAGATGCACGGACAGCAGCCTTCTCATCAGCAAGTTCCTGGGGGGCTTGGACGAGGCCTTAGGAGGGGGGCTGAGGATGAGGGTGTATGAGCTCGGAGCGGATGCAAGCCTGGAGGAGGTGTTCGCCCTGGCGGAGAGGGTGGAGCTCGCGCAAAGGAAATTCGAGGCATATCTCCCCAGGCCAGCAGAGAGGAGTAGGCGGCCAATGTGGGCGGCGGCCATAATACCGGGAGGAGGAGGGAGAACGGAGGGACGAGGGGAGACTGGGGCGGATACCAGGACATGCCACACGTGTGGACAGCCGGGCCATCTGCGCAGGGACTGCAAAAACTGTGATGGGTGCGGGAAGCCGGGGCATAGGAAGCGGGAATGCCCGGATGCAGCCCGGTGTGAAATCTGCAAAAGGCAGGGACATGAGGCGAAGGATTGCTACCAGAGGGAAGGGGGGAGTAGGAGGCATCCAGAGGAGCTGCAGCGGCAGATTAACAGGTTGCAGGCACAGCTGAGGGCAACAGGGCTGAAGGGGGAGGCGGAGGCAGGAATGTACGCGGGAGAAGGGGGGGGAGAGGAGGTGGAGCAGGACGTGCAGTGTGCTCTCATGGCATGGAGGGGGAGAGAGGAGATGGGGCTGAGAAGCGGGGGAAGAGATGGCAGGCGAGAGCAAGGAAGGAAGGAGCAGGTGAAGGGAGAAGCGCCATCCGAGCCAGCCCAAGAGCCAGCCCCCGCACGCCACCCCCAAGAGAGGCTGGCATGCCAGACCTCGGTGCTGCTGCTTAAAAAGGGAGCCATGGAAGTGGAGGGAGTGAAAGTAACGACAGCCATCATAGATACGGGGGCACAGAGCGTGATGTTGGGCAGAGGGATGGCTGAGAGGCTGGGACTGCTGGCTCCGGAGAGGCACGTGGCCAAGGGGATGCTGGTGATGACAGCGGAAGGGGGGGAGCCGAAATGGATGCCATGCACATGGACGCCCATAGAAGTGACGCTGCTGCCGGGGGGGACACATGAAACCAAAACCCGCATGAAGTGTGGGATTTCCGAGTCGGAGGACTTCGATGTGCTGGTGGGCACCGAGCTGGTGTATGCGGTAGGAATGACCATCTGCACTTGGATGGAGAGGGTGGAGTTTAGGACCAGATACTGGAAAAGGGAGGGGCCGCTAGGAGAACTGCCAGTGCGATTCGTGAAGGTGGAGTAGAAGAGAGCGTACCAGGCCGTGGGGGAGCGGCTGCCAGGGGAGCAGGGAGGGCTGCCAGGGAGGGGAGGAGCGCCTAGAATGAAGGGGATGGACAAGCCGCAGCAGCAGAGTGATTGGCAGCAGCCCATCCACCTGGTGGAGTTATTTGGGGGGATAGGGGCTGGGCTGTCAGTAGTGGTGAGGAATGGGATAGCAGTGAAGAGATGGACATATGTGGAGAAGGAACCCGGGGTGAGGAGGATGGCGGAGCACCATGCCAGGAAGCTGCAAGCGGAATTCCCGGACTTGCTGAGTGAGGAGGTGATCAGCAAGGCGATGGGGGGGACGATTCACGATGTGAAAGACATAGGTGAGGCCGAAGTAGCGAGCTGGGGGCAGGTGGATCTGCTGGTGGCAGGGTGGGAATGCCAAGGGGTGTCTTGGGCAGGCAGGGGCAAGGGAGGAGAAGATCATAGGACGGGGCTGCTGGAGGATCTGTTCCGAATCATGGAGTGGCTGCATGAGAGGCAGGGCAGGGTGGCATACTTGCTGGAGAACCTGGACCTGGAGGGGGATAGCAGAGAGCCAATCCGACTGGTGAGGGACAGGATCAGGGGACAACTGGGAGAAGGGGTGAGCTGTGATGCGGCCAGAATGGGGTCCTACGCGCACAGGCTCAGAATGTACTGGCAGAATGTGGTCCCTGCCGAGCAGCTGCAAGCAAAGATGGAGGGGGTAAGGCGAGCAGCAGAAAGGAAGGTGAAGGACATCCTGGAACCAGGGCGGACCCCAGCACCAGTGTGTCGCAAGAGCTACAGCAGGCACGAGCAGTGCAACCAAGTGGGGCAGGAGAGGAGGGCTCTGCCCACGCTGGTGGCGTATGTCGGGGCAGCAGGATACAAGTGGGAAGCAGGGAAGCCGGGGCCGGGAATGGTGTATGACCACAAGAAGGGGAGATGGGAGGAGCCCACGGCACTGGAGCGGGAGCTGGCTATGGGATACGGGGAAGACGCAACAGCAGCGCCTGGGGCAAGTGAAGCGGACAGGAGGAGGGCTCTGGGGAATACAATGGATGGCCACGTGATGAGGTGGCTGATTCAGCGGATGTGGCGGGAGACGGTCGTGAGCTGGGGGCAGGCGGAAGAGAGAGGAAGGATGGAGGCGGAGCCACGGGGTGCATGGAGCTGCCAGGAGAAGGAGGAGGAGAGCTGGGTGGTGGGGGAAGTGATGAGCAAGGAGGGAAAGGAGGCCATGCAGGAGTTGCTCGCCAGGCACAGGAAGTGTTTTGCCTTCACCATGCAGGAAATGGGAAGGTGCAAGGTGAAGGAGATGGAGCTGAAGCTGAGCAGCACAGAACCAGTGTTCCAGCGCAGGAGGAAGATGCCGCCTGGGGATGAGGAGATCTGCAAGGAGAAGATCAAGGAGCTGCTGGAAGCAGGACTGATTAGGAGATCGGAGTCCGAGTATGCCACACCCACAGTGGTGGCAGCCAGGAGAGACCTGACAGGGGAGGTGCTGAGCAGGAGGATGTGTGGAGACTACAGGGCACTCAACAAAATCACCGTAGCAGACAGGTACCCGATGCCGATGGCGGAGGAGATCTTCGACAAACTGGCAGAGGGGGTGTTCTTCACTACGCTGGACCTGCGGCAGGGGTTCAACCAGATCAAAATCAGAGAGGAGGACGTTAGGAAGACGGCCTTTCATGGGCCAGACGGGCTGTACGAGTGGTTGTACATGCCGTTTGGACTGAGGAACGCATCAGCAGTATTCCAGAGGGTCATGGACAGCGTGCTGCGGGGAGTGGAGTGCGCAGCCTGCTACATTGATGATGTGGTGATCTTCAGCACCACAGAGCAGCAGCACCTGCAGGATGTGGAGCAGACCCTGGTGGCGATTGAAGCGGCGGGACTCACCTGCCATCCGAAGAAGTGCAGATGGGGGGAACAGACGGTGCAGTACCTAGGGTATGAGGTGAAAGGGGGACAGATAGGGATCCAACAGGCCAAGGTGGAAGTCCTGGACAGACTGAGGGAGCCGAGGGACAAGTCAGGGCTGAGAGCAGTGCTGGGCTTCTTGAGCTACTACAGGCGGTTTGTGCCCAACTTCAGCAAGCGAGCAGCGGTGTTGAATGTGCAATGCGGGAGGACCAGGCGTGGGAGTGGGGGGAAGCACAGAAAGGGGCGCTGCAGGACCTGATGGCAGCAGTGAAGACCGCGACGGTGCTCAAGCTGCCCGCTGCTGATCAGCCGTTCACGCTCTACACCGATTGGAGCAGCCAAGGGATGGGGGGGATTCTCTGCCAGGAGGTAGAAAGAGAGGAGAAGGTAGTGGCATATGCGAGCAGGAGCTGCAACTCGGCAGAGGCGCAGTACAGCTCCTACATCGGAGAAGGGTTGGCAGCCGTATGGGCAGTAGGGCATTTCAGGGTGTACCTGCAGGGGAGGGAATTCACCTTAGTAACAGACCACCAGCCCCTGACGTGGCTGATGTCAACCCCGGGACTGACGGGCAGGACTGCAAGATGGGCGATGAAGCTGCAGGAGTATGACTTCAAGATCAGGCATAGGCCAGGAAAGACACTGCAACACGTAGATGGCCTCTCACGGAACCCCCCACCGCTTGAGCCCAATGTAACCTTGACACTGCTGGCCAGATTAGTGGAGCAGAACGGGGCCAAGGAGGGGAAGGGGCCAGCAGACATATGGGAGGACGGGCCGGCCCTGCGATGGGTAAAGGGAGAGACGGGAGAGGATGAAGCGCTACCGGCATGAGTAAGGGCAAGGGGCCAGCACTACCGGTGGTACCAGCAGCAGTTGCAGGTGCAGACAGAGGACGGATGGAAGCTGGTGCCGGCTCCAAGTGAGAGAGAAGCAGTGATTAAGGAAGTCCACACCAAGCTAGGGAACTTTGGGCACGAGAGGACAGTGCAGCTGTTGAAGACAGGGTGGTGGTGGGAGGGGATGCGGAGGCAAGTAAAGGGGTGGGTGGAGGGCTGTGAGGCATGCCAAAGGAGCAGGGCAAACCTCACCCAAGCCAAGGCGGAGTTGCAGTCGCTGCCCATCCGAGGCCTCGGCTTCCGATGGTCTTTAGACCTGGCAGGGGAGCTGCCACTGAGCCGTGGGGGGAAGCAGTACATAGTGCTCATGGTCGAACATGTGAGCAAGTGGCTGGAGGTAAGAGCGATCCCGAGCAAGGGCTCCAGACACGTGGCAGCAGCGTTCAAGGAACAAGTGTTGTGCAGGTTCGGGGCATGTGCAGAGGTCCTAACAGATCAAGGGACAGAGTTCCAGGGGGAGTTTAAGGGGCTGCTGGAGGAGACTGGGATCACCCACAGGCGCACTTCGCGGTACCACCCACAGAGCGATGGGCTGACTGAGCGACTGGTCCAGACCTTGAAGCGGGGACTGCGAGCGTACGGGGAAAAGAGGAAGCGGGACTGGGACGAGGAGCTGCATTGGATAGCAGCAGGGTACAGATTTGGGAAGCAGGCGGCGCTGAGAGATCACTCCCCTTATAGTCTCCTATATGGGTGTGAGCCGCTGCTGCCGGTGGGAGCAACCCGGGTCCTCACAGACACTGTGACTGCAGGGACGATAGAGAACTGGGTGGCGCTGTCCGAGACCAGGGCAAGATACCTACGAGTGATGATGCCAGCGGCATTGGAGAATCTCCACACCGCACAGCTGCGGGATGCTCGGAGATATGAGCAGAGACAACAGCAAGGGGCGGGGGGCAGACCCAGGAAGGGAGTGAGTCAGGGGCAGGAAGTGTACTTGAAGCGGGCAAAGCAAGACACGCTGGATGTTGGGGTGGGCACGGAGAGGTGGAGGGTGAAGGAGGTCCGTCCCTCAGGGGTGTTGGTTCTGGAAAATGACACAGGGGCACTCCTGAAGGAGCACCAGAGCAACACGGCCATGGTGAGGGGGAGCAAGCCTCACCAAGCGGGTCCTGTGACTCGGGCTCAGGCAGCTAGAGCACGAGCACAGGAGGGGGCAGTGGGTAAGTGAGGCTGTGCAACAGGGAGAAGGAGGAAACAGGAGAGTCGGCATGAGAAGAACAGGTGCAGGAAGAAGAGCAGGTGCAGGGTGAAGAGCAGGTGCAGGGTGAAGAGGAGGTGCATGAAGAAGAGCGGCGGCTGAGAGGAGGAAGGTTCTCCGACAGCTGTCACCGCATATGCACTTAATGCATATGCAATAACAGTAGAATGATGGTATAGTGTGGGCTTCATACTAAGTCCATAGGAAGATGAGATAGGAATAAGAATATAAGTAATAGGTGTAGGATGTAGCGAAGTTACTGTTAGGAGCGAGGGTGTAGAAGGGGGGAAACAGGATAAGAGCGGTTGAGATAAAAAGGGGGAAAGACTCCGAAGGGCGAAATATGAAACCAATGAACCCCAACCCCGAGCCGCACATTTGGAAATGTGCAGCCAGGGGTGGGGTAAGGTCACTCACCTCCAACCCATCGATGCTTTCTCGTTGTTATTCTCTTACACTAGTGAATCTGATTGTCTCAGGCTCTAGCACACGACGGCACGACACTAAGAGGGAACCTACGGGGTGAGAGACCAGGCTCTTTCATAACAACGAGAAAGGGACACGGGGGCTAGGACTGTAACTTCCTAGCGCGAACGAGATGGATCGATACGAGCTGCGCTGGGGTAGGGCGTATAGCCGACGGGAGGAGGAACGGGAGCGCCGAGAGCCGTCACGAGAGCGTGGGCGATCCATGGAGCGATCGCCGCGCCGTCCCGCCTTCCGCGCCGATCGGGTCCCTGCTGTGAGGGACGGCCGAGTAGCCGATGCGCGAACGAATGACGAAGGACACGCCGAACGCGCGGATCGAAATGCGTGGCTCCAGGAGAGCGGACGCGGACCTGGCGCGGAGGGCGGAAACCACCGCGGCGGAAGGGTGTTCCGCTCCTCGGAGGAGCGCGGACGACGTCGCGATGAGAGAGGGCGGTGGTTGGCGTTCGGCGAGCAGTCTCGCGGACAAGGAGGGAGCGGCGGTAGCGTCGCTCGCGGAGAGAACTCGCCGCACAATGCAGTTCGAGAAGAGACGCCGGAGCAGGGCGCGGAGGACGAGGAAGAAGGATCGGGACGGTCAGACGAGGAGGCAGGGATAGAAGGGGCGAATGAGGCGCGAACAGGAGGAACGGGCAATGCGGAAACCGAGCCGGCGGAAGCGCAAGCGGAGACGAGCCCGGTGGCGGTCGCGGAAGCAGAGGCCCCGCCGCCGGGCGCGGTCGAGACGATCCCCACGAGGAAGGGCGGCGCACGGAGAGCTCCGGACGGCAGGAGCTGGGCGGGCCAGAGATGAGCCATCGAGCGTGGCAGGCGCCGAATCCGCGCGGCAAGGGGAAGGAGGAGCGGTCCCGCTCGGCGGAGAGGGAGCGGCGCCTCGGGGGAGGGCGCGTGGGCGAGTTCCGCCCGCGCTGCGAGCGCCAGGAGCAGGGAGAGTGGAGCGGCGGCGCTTCGCATTCGGCAGGATGGCAGCAGCCGCACGGTGAGAGGGGGCGAGAGGCGGAAACAGCGTCGCCGAAGCGGCACGGTCAGCAGCAAGGGGGACGCAGCAGCACCATGCGCTCGCCAGGCCGGACTAGGCAGAGGGAGCGGAGAGACAGCAGCTGGTCCCGCTCGCCGGACGGACAACACACGCGCAGGGAGAAGTACGCGGGGGAGCGGTCACCGCGGCGTCAGCCGCGCACTTGGAGGGAGCACTTGGACGCCTGGTCACCATCACCAGAGAGGCGGCCGCGGCGCGAGATGAGCAGATGGGAGGAGCGGGAGGTGCACGGACCGCCGACGGTGCAGTGGGGACGGACAGAGGGGCGAGGAGGATCGAGGGAGAGGCGGTACGAGGCAGGCGGAAGCCGCCAAGAGAGCAGAACGGAAGGCGGAACTCTGGCGCAAGAGGCAGAGCGGGCGCGGGAAGCTAGAGAGGGCATGCAGAGGGCACGGGCGAGGGGAACAGAGAGGAGTCGGCAGGAAGGGGCCAGCGAGGCATGGGGAGAGGGGCGTGGGGGCAGCAACGGCGCCCCGTAGGTGGAGGTGCCCGCCAGATTCTCAGGTGACCAGCGTGCAGGACCGACCCTCAAGAACTACCTCATGCAGGTGGGGAATGTGCGGTACCGTTGCGACCGGCACCACATGGATCCAGTAGACTTCTTCCTGAGCCTGCCGAACACGCTCGAGGGAGAGGCCGAGACACTCTACCGTATGAGGATGGAGGAACTGCTGTGGAGGGCGGGGAGGTACGGCGAGGACCCCACCGAGGCATTCCTGGAGAGGCTGCAGCGGCAATTCCCAGGGCACACGGCCGAGCGCATAAGGGAGTTCCAGGAATTCAGCAGGGGCCGGACTGAATCATTGCTGACCTACTACAACCGGCTGATAAATGTGGCGGAGGACGTGAGATGCACGGACAGCAGCCTTCTCATCAGCAAGTTCCTGGGGGGCTTGGACGAGGCCTTAGGAGGGGGGCTGAGGATGAGGGTGTATGAGCTCGGAGCGGATGCAAGCCTGGAGGAGGTGTTCGCCCTGGCGGAGAGGGTGGAGCTCGCGCAAAGGAAATTCGAGGCATATCTCCCCAGGCCAGCAGAGAGGAGTAGGCGGCCAATGTGGGCGGCGGCCATAATACCGGGAGGAGGAGGGAGAACGGAGGGACGAGGGGAGACTGGGGCGGATACCAGGACATGCCACACGTGTGGACAGCCGGGCCATCTGCGCAGGGACTGCAAAAACTGTGATGGGTGCGGGAAGCCGGGGCATAGGAAGCGGGAATGCCCGGATGCAGCCCGGTGTGAAATCTGCAAAAGGCAGGGACATGAGGCGAAGGATTGCTACCAGAGGGAAGGGGGGAGTAGGAGGCATCCAGAGGAGCTGCAGCGGCAGATTAACAGGTTGCAGGCACAGCTGAGGGCAACAGGGCTGAAGGGGGAGGCGGAGGCAGGAATGTACGCGGGAGAAGGGGGGGGAGAGGAGGTGGAGCAGGACGTGCAGTGTGCTCTCATGGCATGGAGGGGGAGAGAGGAGATGGGGCTGAGAAGCGGGGGAAGAGATGGCAGGCGAGAGCAAGGAAGGAAGGAGCAGGTGAAGGGAGAAGCGCCATCCGAGCCAGCCCAAGAGCCAGCCCCCGCATGCCACCCCCAAGAGAGGCTGGCATGCCAGACCTCGGTGCTGCTGCTTAAAAAGGGAGCCATGGAAGTGGAGGGAGTGAAAGTAACGACAGACATCATAGATACGGGGGCACAGAGCATGATGTTGGGCAGAGGGATGGCTGAGAGGCTGGGACTGCTGGCTCCGGAGAGGCACGTGGCCAAGGGGATGCTGGTGATGACAGCGGAAGGGGGGGAGCCGAAATGGATGCCATGCACATGGACGCCCATAGAAGTGACGCTGCTGCCGGGGGGGACACATGAAACCAAAATCCGCATGAAGTGTGGGATTTCCGAGTCGGAGGACTTCGATGTGCTGGTGGGCACCGAGCTGGTGTATGCGGTAGGAATGACCATCTGCACTTGGATGGAGAGGGTGGAGTTTAGGACCAGATACTGGAAAAGGGAGGGGCCGCTAGGAGAACTGCCAGTGCGATTCGTGAAGGTGGAGTAGAAGAGAGCGTACCAGGCCGTGGGGGAGCGGCTGCCAGGGGAGCAGGGAGGGCTGCCAGGGAGGGGAGGAGCGCCTAGAATGAAGGGGATGGACAAGCCGCAGCAGCAGAGTGATTGGCAGCAGCCCATCCACCTGGTGGAGTTATTTGGGGGGATAGGGGCTGGGCTGTCAGTAGTGGTGAGGAATGGGATAGCAGTGAAGAGATGGACATATGTGGAGAAGGAACCCGGGGTGAGGAGGATGGCGGAGCACCATGCCAGGAAGCTGCAAGCGGAATTCCCGGACTTGCTGAGTGAGGAGGTGATCAGCAAGGCGATGGGGGGGACGATTCACGATGTGAAAGACATAGGTGAGGCCGAAGTAGCGAGCTGGGGGCAGGTGGATCTGCTGGTGGCAGGGTGGGAATGCCAAGGGGTGTCTTGGGCAGGCAGGGGCAAGGGAGGAGAAGATCATAGGACGGGGCTGCTGGAGGATCTGTTCCGAATCATGGAGTGGCTGCAGGAGAGGCAGGGCAGGGTGGCATACTTGCTGGAGAACCTGGACCTGGAGGGGGATAGCAGAGAGCCAATCCGACTGGTGAGGGACAGGATCAGGGGACAACTGGGAGAAGGGGTGAGCTGTGATGCGGCCAGAATGGGGTCCTACGCGCACAGGCTCAGAATGTACTGGCAGAATGTGGTCCCTGCCGAGCAGCTGCAAGCAAAGATGGAGGGGGTAAGGCGAGCAGCAGAAAGGAAGGTGAAGGACATCCTGGAACCAGGGCGGACCCCAGCACCAGTGTGTCGCAAGAGCTACAGCAGGCACGAGCAGTGCAACCAAGTGGGGCAGGAGAGGAGGGCTCTGCCCACGCTGGTGGCGTATGTCGGGGCAGCAGGATACAAGTGGGAAGCAGGGAAGCCGGGGCCGGGAATGGTGTATGACCACAAGAAGGGGAGATGGGAGGAGCCCACGGCACTGGAGCGGGAGCTGGCTATGGGATACGGGGAAGACGCAACAGCAGCGCCTGGGGCAAGTGAAGCGGACAGGAGGAGGGCTCTGGGGAATACAATGGATGGCCACGTGATGAGGTGGCTGATTCAGCGGATGTGGCGGGAGACGGTCGTGAGCTGGGGGCAGGCGGAAGAGAGAGGAAGGATGGAGGCGGAGCCACGGGGTGCATGGAGCTGCCAGGAGAAGGAGGAGGAGAGCTGGGTGGTGGGGGAAGTGATGAGCAAGGAGGGAAAGGAGGCCATGCAGGAGTTGCTCGCCAGGCATAGGAAGTGTTTTGCCTTCACCATGCAGGAAATGGGAAGGTGCAAGGTGAAGGAGATGGAGCTGAAGCTGAGCAGCACAGAACCAGTGTTCCAGCGCAGGAGGAAGATGCCGCCTGGGGATGAGGAGATCTGCAAGGAGAAGATCAAGGAGCTGCTGGAAGCAGGACTGATTAGGAGATCGGAGTCCGAGTATGCCACACCCACAGTGGTGGCAGCCAGGAGAGACCTGACAGGGGAGGTGCTGAGCAGGAGGATGTGTGGAGACTACAGGGCACTCAACAAAATCACCGTAGCAGACAGGTACCCGATGCCGATGGCGGAGGAGATCTTCGACAAACTGGCAGAGGGGGTGTTCTTCACTACGCTGGACCTGCGGCAGGGGTTCAACCAGATCAAAATCAGAGAGGAGGACGTTAGGAAGACGGCCTTTCATGGGCCAGACGGGCTGTACGAGTGGTTGTACATGCCGTTTGGACTGAGGAACGCATCAGCAGTATTCCAGAGGGTCATAGACAGCGTGCTGCGGGGAGAGGAGTGCGCAGCCTGCTACATTGATGATGTGGTGATCTTCAGCACCACAGGGCAGCAGCACCTGCAGGATGTGGAGCAGACCCTGGTGGCGATTGAAGCGGCGGGACTCACCTGCCATCCAAAGAAGTGCAGATGGGGGGAACAGACGGTGCAGTACCTAGGGTATGAGGTGAAAGGGGGACAGATAGGGATCCAACAGGCCAAGGTGGAAGTCCTGGACAGACTGAGGGAGCCGAGGGACAAGTCAGGGCTGAGAGCAGTGCTGGGCTTCTTGAGCTACTACAGGCGGTTTGTGCCCAACTTCAGCAAGCGAGCAGCGGTGTTGAATGTGCAATGCGGGAGGACCAGGCGTGGGAGTGGGGGGAAGCACAGAAAGGGGCGCTGCAGGACCTGATGGCAGCAGTGAAGACCGCGACGGTGCTCAAGCTGCCCGCTGCTGATCAGCCGTTCACGCTCTACACCGATTGGAGCAGCCAAGGGATGGGGGGGATTCTCTGCCAGGAGGTAGAAAGAGAGGAGAAGGTAGTGGCATATGCGAGCAGGAGCTGCAACTCGGCAGAGGCGCAGTACAGCTCCTACATCGGAGAAGGGTTGGCAGCCGTATGGGCAGTAGGGCATTTCAGGGTGTACCTGCAGGGGAGGGAATTCACCTTAGTAACAGACCACCAGCCCCTGACGTGGCTGATGTCAACCCCGGGACTGACGGGCAGGAATGCAAGATGGGCGATGAAGCTGCAGGAGTATGACTTCAAGATCAGGCATAGGCCAGGAAAGACACTGCAACACGTAGATGGCCTCTCACGGAACCCCCCACCGCTTGAGCCCAATGTAACCTTGACACTGCTGGCCAGATTAGTGGAGCAGAACGGGGCCAAGGAGGGGAAGGGGCCAGCAGACATATGGGAGGACGGGCCGGCCCTGCGATGGGTAAAGGGAGAGACGGGAGAGGATGAAGCGCTACCGGCATGAGTAAGGGCAAGGGGCCAGCACTACCGGTGGTACCAGCAGCAGTTGCAGGTGCAGACAGAGGACGGATGGAAGCTGGTGCCGGCACCAAGTGAGAGAGAAGCAGTGATTAAGGAAGTCCACACCAAGCTAGGGAACTTTGGGCACGAGAGGACAGTGCAGCTGTTGAAGACAGGGTGGTGGTGGGAGGGGATGCGGAGGCAAGTAAAGGGGTGGGTGGAGGGCTGTGAGGCATGCCAAAGGAGCAGGGCAAACCTCACCCAAGCCAAGGCGGAGTTGCAGTCGCTGCCCATCCGAGGCCTCGGCTTCCGATGGTCTTTAGACCTGGCAGGGGAGCTGCCACTGAGCCGTGGGGGGAAGCAGTACATAGTGCTCATGGTCGAACATGTGAGCAAGTGGCTGGAGGTAAGAGCGATCCCGAGCAAGGGCTCCAGACACGTGGCAGCAGCGTTCAAGGAACAAGTGTTGTGCAGGTTCGGGGCATGTGCAGAGGTCCTAACAGATCAAGGGACAGAGTTCTAGGGGGAGTTTAAGGGGCTGCTGGAGGAGACTGGGATCACCCACAGGCGCACTTCGCGGTACCACCCACAGAGCGATGGGCTGACTGAGCGACTGGTCCAGACCTTGAAGCGGGGACTGCGAGCGTACGGGGAAAAGAGGAAGCGGGACTGGGACGAGGAGCTGCATTGGATAGCAGCAGGGTACAGATTTGGGAAGCAGGCGGCGCTGAGAGATCACTCCCCTTATAGTCTCCTATATGGGTGTGAGCCGCTGCTGCCGGTGGGAGCAACCCGGGTCCTCACAGACACTGTGACTGCAGGGACGATAGAGAACTGGGTGGCGCTGTCCGAGACCAGGGCAAGATACCTACGAGTGATGATGCCAGCGGCATTGGAGAATCTCCACACCGCACAGCTGCGGGATGCTCGGAGATATGAGCAGAGACAACAGCAAGGGGCGGGGGGCAGACCCAGGAAGGGAGTGAGTCAGGGGCAGGAAGTGTACTTGAAGCGGGCAAAGCAAGACACGCTGGATGTTGGGGTGGGCACGGAGAGGTGGAGGGTGAAGGAGGTCCGTCCCTCAGGGGTGTTGGTTCTGGAAAATGACACAGGGGCACTCCTGAAGGAGCACCAGAGCAACACGGCCATGGTGAGGGGGAGCAAGCCTCACCAAGCGGGTCCTGTGACTCGGGCTCAGGCAGCTAGAGCACGAGCACAGGAGGGGGCAGTGGGTAAGTGAGGCTGTGCAACAGGGAGAAGGAGGAAACAGGAGAGTCGGCATGAGAAGAACAGGTGCAGGAAGAAGAGCAGGTGCAGGGTGAAGAGCAGGTGCAGGGTGAAGAGGAGGTGCATGAAGAAGAGCGGCGGCTGAGAGGAGGAAGGTTCTCCGACAGCTGTCACCGCATATGCACTTAATGCATATGCAATAACAGTAGAATGATGGTATAGTGTGGGCTTCATACTAAGTCCATAGGAAGATGAGATAGGAATAAGAATATAAGTAATAGGTGTAGGATGTAGCGAAGGTACTGTTAGGAGCGAGGGTGTAGAAGGGGGGAAACAGGATAAGAGCGGTTGAGATAAAAAGGGGGAAAAACTCCGAAGGGCGAAATATGAAACCGGTCCATTGGGCCGTCAGGCCATATGGTCCAACCAGTCCAGTAGACCAACAGTCCAGTAAAATCTTTGGTTTTTGAAAGGGGTTCGAAGGGGGGTACAGTTCAGATGTTTTGGTTGGCGAAGTTCCGAAACGAAATCGCGACCAATCACGGGATGAAATCGGGCCGCGTTTCTTTGTCGGAGTCGAAATCGAATCAGCGACTCCGGTACATTGTCGTTTATTTGGAGCGTGCCAAATTTGTTATCAATTTGTAACTGGTTTTGTTAACTTTGACTTCTGTAAAATGTTATTGCTGGAAAACTAAGCTGTTCATTTTACTACAACATAAATGCATCACATCTGATACTTATTAAGGAGATAGGTACTGTCCAGATGGGATGCCTTCACCACGTGGACGTGGCAGAGCAGCGCTTCAATCGGAATCACGGAGTACGCGTACATTCTTGTCGTCCACTTGAGGCAAAGGCATCCTGTTGCAGCATCCCCTTCGCTTGCATTCCAATATCTAACGTAAGCCAGCTCCTCCCTTTCTCCACGCATTTTTGTATGGAACAACAAAAGCAACCTTGCATACCATTCCTCTCTCCGAATATACCTTACACCCTCCACTGCAACATCCGAGTACCATGGCCTCTCAAAATAGTCAGGGGTCGCTTGAACGAAGTGAGAAACTCTTGAGAAGCTGGCGTCGTCTGCTGCAGAGATTGCTAGCGATGCATGGGCCTGCATAACAATTGATGTTAGTCATGTATGATACGAGGCAGCCAAATGATGGTTGATTGCATAAACTTTCAACTACTTACTCGAATATTGGTGATGCATCCTGCATAACGCATAAGTGCATCCTTGAGGGCAGCTTGGGCACCAGGGTGTTGCTTGGCCCACTTCCTTGCCAACCTATTGGTGGAGGTGGGTTCTTGTCGTAACTCCACAGGGAGGAAATATGACTCCTTGATAAGAGTCTGTGTGTCGGTCTTCATTGCCTGCCAACATATGCTATTGACATTATTACACTCAGCATTCATATCCATGCAATACAAGCACTAAACAGATTTACCTGACGCATGGCGGTGTCCCGGCCAGCAGGATCATCCACCGGCACCACATATGGAATGGAACTAGCATGGAGCTTCATAATCTGCCCATCTACATTGCGCTTGTTGGACCGACGGTAGATCCTCTTTACCAACGGTCTGTGCAAGTGCTCAAATATGTTGGTGATGAATTGGGTCACATGACCCGCGCGACGCATGGAGTCGATATAGAGCGACATGGGATGTGTTTTCGCAAGGCACCAAGAGGATGGCTGCTTTGGAAAGGCAGCCTGCAACTGCTCAACGAGCCTGATGGGAGTGGGAGATTACAACACATGCAATCACATCAGAGTCTACTTATTCATATGGCTTTCCTATTCCTGATCCTTTCCTAACAAAGTTTAGCAGCAACATCCTCACAAGATTGCCTACTACAAGAGCACAATTTCAGTAGCCAAGCATTCATCCCATGCACAGGGGCTTACATGCGTGGCATTAGTACCGGGAGGTCATCTTCTTCAGCTCCCGGAGGGACCGCTCAGTGTGCCCTGTGGCTGGGAGCACGGGCCAGCCAAGATAAGCACGAACGGCATCCTTCTGGGGCTGGCGAAGCATGCTGGCAAAAACAAACACCATGACCTGCAAATATTGTGGATAGTAGCAAAGGGGAGGGTGAGCACAGATGGAATGAGGAGTAGGGACAAAGAGCGGCAGCATGAGCAGACTGGTTGAGGGTTTAGGCCAGGACAAGCGACAGGGAATGGAGGAGGGGGCAGGGAGCAGGGTGTGTGTGTTTCACATGGATTCGGGTTGCTGTGTGTATCGGGTGCAGCCTATCGCACAAGACGATAACATTCAAGGCTTTCATACCTACATGACGGCCCTGTGCTCATAGGCCATGACACATGCTCCGGTCTTGAAGTAGGTGCTCTCCGGCAGGCGCATGTGGTTCAGGCGCGTGCGGTTGCGAATGAGTGACAGGCGCCTGCCCATACACATCAGTTTTACGGTGGCACAAGGGCAGAAAAATGTCAGTAAGAGGACAGTACTTATGCTTTGAGTAAATGTGGCCAAGAGCAACGAATCCAATCCCCGAAACACTGACCTGTCCATCTGCTTCACACGCCGCTTCTTCATCTTGCGCACGACAGCCACAATGTGGCTCATGATCCCCAGGTCCGCCTAGTGCATGATGTCAGGCATGACCACGAGGTAGGGATTGCCCACGCGGTCCCTGGGACAACCCACTTCCAGAGCACGCACTGGAAATGGGGATGTGGTTTGGAATGTAGGAGAAATTTGCTTGTGAGAGTGGATAACTAACCTACACCACATGTGGGGTGAGCTCAATGGGGCAGAGAACATATGGAATTCATGACAGTGAAGAGTGCATAGACTAAACTGTAGCCGCGGAAACAGGTCACTCACCTCAACAGGGTAGGTAGAGTAGGTCTTCCATGGGTTGTCCTGGCTAGTTGTCGTCCCAGCCGCCTCGTTAACGATCCATTGCTGCTGTTCAGGCGTGCGCGGCATGTTCCATGCCTTGACAGCAACCAGATGCTCCTGGTGTAGCATGGGGGTGAGGGATGGGATACAAAGGCAAGGGTGGTAACTATATGGGTTCTATCAGGAGACCCTCAAATGACAATGTATTTGAATGCGTGCACATGGCATATAACCTCGCCTTTGCAGCATAGCAGATGCTACACCACATCCGCGATCCATGCGAGAGTGTGCAACTGATCTTGCCGCTCTCGGGGTAGTCGCACACCCAGGCGTACAGCAGGGGCCGCACGGTTTGCCAATCACCGAAAGGGTTCCTGAGACGGAGCCTGCTGCAAGGAACAGGTAGAGTGGCAACAGGAATTCGGAGGACGGCTTTTAGGGAGGAACGAGGAGGGGCAAAGGGGCATTTTACATACAGAGACGCTTTGCATACTATGCAAGTGATTGGGTGATGACATAGCAAGATGCAAACCGAGTATGGACCTTTTCATGCTATCAAGAAGCGGTTGCAGCACAGTGATGATGCATCGCTGGAAGAGCATCATGTTGGGTGCAAATTCACATTGCACGACATCCTGCCGTCTGTTTATATGAGTATGCGTGTGCGAATGCATTTGGGTGTGAATGGAATGTTCGTGTGTTTGTTTGCTTTCGCAATTTTCGCTTGAAGCATTTGCAGGTACTCGCGCATTATGCGCTTCGGCACAACATTGTACGCGCTATGTGTTGGTGTAAGGGCCTAATAAACTCAAGCTATTAAGACTTTATCACACTTAAAACCTCTCCTCGGGGTCACCTCCAAGGGTCCTTGGGTGCCTGGTACAAGACCAGCCCCTATCCTCGGGTCCGAGTTTGTAGAGAGAGGGATCAAGAGGGACTTAGTCAAAACAGCAAGAGTACCTTGAACGTCGCGCAGCGTATCGTGCAGACCGTCGATCGGATTAAGCTGAGAATTTCCTATATCGAAGCTCGCTCCAAGAGCTTTAAAATGAACCAAGTTGCCTCGCGAAAAGTTCTGCCATTACGAAGTTATGGCTCGGACAGCGTTTGCCTAGCGTTGGAGTGCTAGCGTGCTTGCGTTGACTTGGGTAGCATTCCGCCGTCGCACCGCGTAGAAACGAAATTCCAGCAAGGAAGGAATTCGCTTGAATCAATTTCACTATATTCAGGTACAAACAGAGAAGGAATAAATAGCTCTAGCTAGCAAGGACCATGGGAATCAACCTGGGAACAACCAGGGATGATCCCAAATAATTCCAAGCAGCAGAACCAACCTGGCTGGACAAAACAGCAGGTGGTAGGTTGGTAAACAACCTCTGGTTCTGTTTTTCCAACCAGGGAAAACAACAACCAGGTTCAGGTCCTAAAAACAGAACCTGTTTTGTCTTTGCCCAACCAGCCAAATGCTGGTTCCGCTGGTTTCCCCTGGCCCTGTAGCAAGCAGATACAGACAAACAACATCCAACCTTCACCTAAATTGTACCTCTATAGTGCCTGCCCTGCTACACTATAGTCAACCAAACAAAACAGTACAATTTCGAGTTGGATAGAACTGAATCTGCGCAATCAAGTAAGTTGAACCGCAAAGCTTCCATCTTGGGTTCCTTTGCAAGCTCGTCCTTTCTGCTTGTACTGTTCATAGCGCGTACAATGTTGTGCCGAAGCGCACATTGCACGAGTACCTGCAAATGCATCAAGCGAAAACTGCGAAAGCAAACAAACACACGAACATTCCATTCACACCCAAATGCATTCGCACACGCATACTCGTACAAACAGACGGCAGGATGTAGTGCAATGTGAATTTGCATCCAACACACTCCCCCTCAGCCTGCCGGCTGCATCCCCATCATTCCATGCTAGTTCATGCTCATTCCACTCATGCGCACACAACGCCAATGAGGCTCATCCGCAAGCCTCTTGGTGAGGAAGTCTGCTGGCTGCTGGTGAGTCTTGATGTAGATCGGATTCACCGTCCCCCTCTTCACCTCTTTACGCAGCCAGTGTCACTTGATACGCATGTGCTTATTGAGCCCATGAAGCACAGCATTCCTAGCCATCCCAAGAGCCCCCTTGCTATCACAGAATAGCAACGTAGCAACCTTCTGCTCCTGGCCAATCTCCTCTAACAGCCTCCTCAGCCAAATCACCTCCTTCACCCCATGGAACATCGCCATGTACTCTGATTCCACAGAAGAGAGTGCCGTCTCCGTCTGCTTCTTTGACCTCCAACTAACAGGTCCTCCCCCAACTACACAGATGTATCCTCCCACAGATGAGGAATCCTCCTTCTCAGAGGCCCACGTAGCATCGGTAAAGTAAGTGAGAAAGAGCTTGCCTTCTCCAAGCCTCTCCCCCTTCTCTTTCAGCACCTCAACCCCTTTCTGCTTCACTTGTGCAGATGCGGAGTATTGAACTCCAATGCTTCGGTGAGAGTTCGGATACTTCACCACACGCTCAGCTGCATCCACCTGCTCCTCTGATGGATTCTGCACCACCCTAGCCAGCTGCCCAACCGAGAAAGAGATGTTAGGCCTTGTGTGAACTGCTGCATACAAGAGGCTGCCCACCAAGGACTGAAATTGCTGCTGCTCCTCGGCTTCAACCCCTTCATCCTCTGCAGCTTTCACAAGCTTGAATTCTGCTGGCAGGGGAGTTGCAACATTGCGCTCATTCTCAATCCCGTACTTCTATCCCAGGTCCTTGATGAACTTCTCCTGGTGCAGCTTCAACCACCTGTGATCCAGATCCCTCTCCACATGCATCCCGAGATAGTACTTTACCTCCCCAAGGTTCTTGCACTTGAAGTTCTCCATCAGCTGCTGCTGCACCTTCTGGATCTCCTTCATGCTGCTGCTAAAAAGAAGAATATCGTCCACATAGACCAGAAACAGCACCAGCTTCTCCCCCTCCCCCTTGAGAAAGAGGCTCTCATCACAGCTGCTGGTCCTGAATCCCATCTCCTCTAAAACAGCTGCCAACTTCTGGTACCAGCAGCGTGGCGTCTGCTTCAAGCCGTAGATGGACTTTTTCAGCTTGCACACCCTGCCCGTACAATCCTCATACCCAGGCGGCTGAGTCATGTACACATCCTCCTCTAAAATCCCATTGAGGAATGCCGTTGATATATCCATCTGAATGATGAATTTCCCACTAACGGTTGCATCTGCCAACAAGACACGGAGGGTAGGGGGTTTGGCAGTGGGAGCAAAGATCTCATTGAAGTCCCGCTTCTCCTTCTGCATAAACCCCTTAGCCACCAGCCTACTCTTGTAGATGGTGACCTGTCCCTTGTCATCGGTGTTGATCCTTAGCACCCACTTGCACTGTACGGCTTGCTTCCCCTCAGGCAGCACCACCAGCTCCCATGTCCCATTCTCTAGCAGGCTCTGGTACTCAGCATCCCTGGAAACCAGCCACTTCTCCCTATCTGGTCCAGCTAATGCCTCCTCCATGCTAGCTGGTTCCTCTGGTGCAGGGGCAAGAAAACAGTAGGCAGGTTCATCCTCCTCATCCGGATCATAGCCATGCGGTAGAATCAGCAATGCCTCCTCTGTCCCAAGCTGCTACTCTGCTACATCAGCTCCTGCAGTCAGCTTCTTAGTAGCCATACGGGTACGTCCTGGCCTGGAGATGGGTGTCTCCCATCCCCTCATAACAACACCCTTCGGCTTCTTAGTTTTCCCCTGCTGCTGCTCTCCTCCCTCGGATCCAGCAGCTCCACTAGTGCTACCGCTAGTCTCCACACCATCACCTCCACCAGCAGGTGCCTCCTGCACCTTCTCTCCATCACCACCCTCTGCAGCTGCCTCCTCTCCCTCCTCCCACACACTAGGAGTCAGGTCCAGCTGCATGGTGATCTGCTCCATCTGCTGGGACACCCTGGCCTCCGGCTGTTTCTCCCAGCTCCCATACATCATGCCCTCAACAAACTTCACATCCCTGCTGTCAAACAACACACCCTTGGATGGTTCCCACAGCAGCCATCCATTGCTCTCAGCAGCCAGCCCCAAATGCACACACCAGATTGCACTTGCCCCCAACTTACTGCGGTAGGTCTTGGGGACGTGGGCGACTGCCATGCAACCGAACACCCTCAGCATGTCCACTGGCGGCTTCCTCCCAAGCCACCTCTCCAACGGCACCCACGAGTCATCCCCAACCTTTGTGAGTACCCTGTTCCTAGCGACGGTAGCGTGCCGAACAGCATGGGGCCACATCGAGTTGCCCAGCCCAGATTCTATGAGTAGCGCCCTAGCTGTCTCCAGAATTGTCCGGTTCGCCAGTTCTGCTACACCGTTAGACTGTGGGGTGTAAGCCGTGGTCAGCTCCCTCTGGATGCCCTGCTTCTTGAGCCAGGCTGTCATCTCAGCTCCAAGGAACTCACCACCCCGATCTGTCCTAATCCGCTTCACCACACATTCCGCTTGCTTCTCCACGAATGGCAGCCAATCATCCCGTATCGTAGAGGCGGCGTGGTCCTTCTGTTTCAGCGGATATGCCCACATAAGCCTGCTCCAATCATCCACTATGGTCAGAAAGTACCGCTCCCCCTTGTGCCCCTGAACCGGCAGCGGCCCCACCAAGTCCATGTGGACCAGCTCCAATGGCTTCTTGCTCCTGCCAGCCACACTATGGAAGGGGAAACGGGTAAACTTTGAGAGCAAACAGATTTCACAATTCTCATCAGGTGGCTGTCCGTTCAGCTTCAGACCCTTAACGGCTCCATCTTTCTCCAACTGCTTCAACAAGGGCATTGCCACATGCCCCAAGCGTCGGTGTGCCGTTGCCCAATCCGTCTCCCCAGATCTGGCCGACACCTTCACACCAACCCCTCCAACGGCGTTGCACTCCCCCTGGGATGCAGACCCCTCTCCAGCCTGCCCCCCATCATGCCACGCCAATGCCGGAAGCTGCCACATGGATCTGTACACGTCTCTGCTCTCGTGCAGATCCCAAAGTACCCGATTGCCCAGCTGCCCCTTGTAAGTGCGTGCCCCATCCGTGCTAGTGCTCACCCCAGCCTTGCCAAGCTTACGGAGGGAGATGAGGTTGGCCTTGAGTTCAGGAACGAGGAGAACGTCGTGCAGCACCACCGGCTTGCCATCCGCTCCCTTAAACGCAGCTCGTCCCGCACCAGCCACCTTCAGCGCGTGTCCAGAGGCGGAGCACACCTCGTTGATCGGTGCAGCGCGTACGTGGTCCAGCAGGTCCTTGCGCGGCGTCATCGTCCAAGCAGCGCCCGTGTCCAACACCCAATAATCCAGGGGGTGCAGCTCTGCTCCAATCTTGGCAGAGGTGTCTCCTTGCTCCCCCTGCTCCCCCTGCTCTCCAATATGGAAGAACTGGCCCGCGGTGCGCTCCTTCTTCTTTTCCGCACCGCCGTTACTCTTCGGGTTGTTGTCGGACGAATCGGCGATCATGCTCGCGCCGTTTTTCTGGTTCCTCCGCGCGCCGCCATCCTGGTGACGATTCTGGGGGGTCCATCCATCGGGTTTCTTATAGCACAAAAACCAGGGGTGCCCCTCCTTCTCACAATACCAGCAACTCCCTTTCATTTTGCCACCAGCACCCGACTTGCCCCCACGTCCAGATTTCGCACCGCGACCCCAACCGGTACCTCCTTGTTGGTCGTTGGAGTCGTCGTCCTTCTTTGCACCGCGTCGAGCACCACCGAAGCCACGTCCTCTGCCACGTCGGCTCCCTTGCATCCCATAGCCGCTGCTGCCGTCGTCTCCACCCCTCAGTTGGCGGCGACGGAAGTCCTCCTCCAGAATCTTTGTCCGCACCCACTCGAGTGTCCATGAGCTCTGGTTCTGCGGCAGGCTCAATCCGCTCGTGAATTGAAGCCACGATTCCGGCAGCAGCGAGAGCATCTTCAGGCACTTGGTCTGCTCTGTGTAGGTGATTCCCGCGGTCGCCAACTTCGCGTAGAGGTCGCGCATCTTGTCCAGGACAGGTTGCACCGGCTCTCCCTCGCTCAGGCGCATCGCGGACAGCTCCCTCCAGCATCAACGTTGCAACAACGGAGGTCGGGGCGTGCAGCTCCTTCAACACGGTCCACGCCTTCGGACCGCACTCAACCTCCGGCAGCAGGTGCATGACAAGGTGACGCTGGTTCAGCTCCAAACTCTGCGACATCAAATAGTAGCCAGCCGAGGAGCGCTCATCCCAATCTTCCTGCAGCGCGGGGTCACTCGGTCTAGGTTCCTCCCCAATCATTAGTTTCAGCAATCCAATCTGACGGAAATATAGTTGCATTTTCCAGGCCCAATTATCATAGCCCTCACCATTGAACTTCTCGACGGTGAAGTTCTTCAGCACCTCCTTGACCAGCGAGCCCTGGCTTGTTCGCGCTCCCCTTGGCGCTAAAACACCAGAATCATGGCTGCCGCTATGATCTTGGGCTGAAGATTCACCAGCTCCTGTCGAGGTCTTGCCCGCCATAGCTACCTATAACGAGGATCACTATAACGCAGCTCTGATACCAGCTTGTTGGTGTAAGGGCCTAATAAACTCAAGCTATTAAGACTTTTTCACACTTAAAACCTCTCCTCGGGGTCACCTCCAAGGGTCCTTGGGTGCCTGGTACAAGACCAGCCCCTATCCTCGGGTCCGAGTTTGTAGAGAGAGGGATCAAGAGGGACTTAGTCAAAACAGCAAGAGTACCTTGAACGGCGCGCAGCGTATCGTGCAGACCGTCGACCGGATTAAGCTGAGAATTTCCTATATCGAAGCTCACTCCAAGAACTTTAAAATAAGCCAAGTTGCCTCGCGAAAAGTTCTGCCATTACGAAGTTATGGCTCGGACAGCGTTTGCCTAGCGTTAGAGTGCTAGCGTACTAGCGTTGACTCGGGTAGCATTCCACCGTCGCACCGCGTAGAAACGAAATTCCAGCAAGGAAGGAATTCGCTTGAATCAATTTCACTATGTTCAGGTACATACAGAGAAGGAATAAATAGCTCTAGCTAGCAAGGACCTTGGGAATCAACCTGGGAACAACCAGGGATGATCCCAAATAATTCCAAGCAACAGAACCAACCTGGCTGGACAAAACAGCAGGTGGTAGGTTGGTAAACAACCTCTGGTTCTGTTTTTCCAACCTGGGAAAACAACAACCAGGTTCAGGTCCTAAAAACAGAACCTGTTTTGTCTTTGCCCAACCAGCCAAATGCTGGTTCCACTGGTTTCCCCTGGCCCTGTAGCATGCAGATACAGACAAACAACATCCAACCTTCACCTAAATTGTACCTCTATAGTGCCTGCCCTGCTACACAATAGTCAACCAAACAAAACAGTACAATTTCGAGTTGGATAGAACTGAATCTGCGCAATCAAGTAAGTTGAACCGCAAAGCTTCCATCTTGGGTTCCTTTGCAAGCTCGTCCTTTCTGCTTGTACTGTTCATAGCGCGTACAATGTTGTGCCGAAGCGCACATTGCGCGAGTACCTGCAAATGCATCAAGCGAAAATAGCGAAAGCAAACAAACACACGAACATTCCAGTCACACCCAAATGCATTCGCACACGCATACTCATACAAACAGACGGTAGGATGTCGTACAATGTGAATTTGCACCCAACATGAACCTGCCTACTGTTTTCTTGCCCCTGCACCAGAGGAACCAGCTAGCATGGAGGAGGCATTAGCTGGACCAGATAGGGAGAAGTGGCTGGTTTCCAGGGATGCTGAGTACCAGAGCCTGCTAGAGAATGGGACATGGGAGCAGGTGGTGCTGCCTGAGGGGAAGAAAGCCGTACAGTGCAAGTGGGTGCTAAGGATTAAGACCGATGACAAGGGACAGGTCACCATCTACAAGAGTAGGCTGGTGGCTAAGGGGTTTATGCAGAAGGAGAAGCGGGACTTCAATGAGATCTTTGCTCCCACTGCCAAACCCCCTACCCTCCGTGTCTTGTTGGCAGATGCAACCGTTAGTGGGAAATTCATCATTCAGATGGATATATCAACGGCATTCCTCAATGGGATCTTAGAGGAGGATGTGTACATGACGCAGCCGCCTGGGTATGAGGATGGTACGGGCAGGGTGTGCAAGCTGAAAAAGTCCATCTACGGCTTGAAGCAGGCACCACGCTGCTGGTACCAGAAGTTGGCAGCTGTTTTAGAGGAGATGGGATTCAGGACCAGCAGCTGTGATGAGAGCCTCTTTCTCAAGGGAGAAGGGGAGAAGCTGGTGCTGTTCCTAGTCTATGTGGACGATATTCTTCTTTTTAGCAGCAGCATGAAGGAGATCCAGAAGGTGCAGCAGCAGCTGATGGAGAACTTCAAGTGCAAGAACCTTGGGGAGGTAAAGTACTATCTCGGGATGCATGTGAAGAGGGGGACGGTGAATCCGATCTACATCAAGACTCACCAGCAGCCAGCAGACTTCCTCACCAAGAGGCTTGCGGATGAGCCTCATTGGCGTTGTGTGCGCATGAGTGGAATGAGCATGAACTAGTATGGAATGATGAGGATGCAGCCGGCAGGCTGAGGGGGAGTGTGTTGGGTGCAAATTCACATTGCACTACATCCTGCCGTCTGTTTGTACGAGTATGCGTGTGCGAATGCATTTGGGTGTGAATGGAATGTTCGTGTGTTTGTTTGCTTTCGCAGTTTTCGCTTGATGCATTTGCAGGTACTCGTGCAATGTGCGCTTCGGCACAACATTGTACGCGCTATGAACAGTACAAGCAGAAAGGACGAGCTTGCAAAGGAACCCAAGATGGAAGCTTTGCGGTTCAACTTACTTGATTGCGCAGATTCAGTTCTATCCAACTCGAAATTGTACTGTTTTGTTTGGTTGACTATAGTGTAGCAGGGCAGGCACTATAGGGGTACAATTTAGGTGAAGGTTGGATGTTGTTTGTCTGTATCTGCTTGCTACAGGGCCAGGGGAAACCAGTGGAACCAGCATTTGGCTGGTTGGGCAAAGACAAATCAGGTTATGTTTTTTAGGACCTGAACCTGGTTGTTGTTTTCCCAGGTTGGAAAAACAGAACCAGAGGTTGTTTACCAACCTACCACCTGCTGTTTTGTCCAGCCAGGTTGGTTCTGTTGCTTCGAATTATTTGGGATCATCCCTAGTTGTTCCCAAGTTTATTCCCAAGGTCCTTGCTAGCTAGAACTATATATTCCTTCTCTGTTTGTACCTGAATATAGTCAATTTGATTCAAGCGAATTCCTCCCTTCCTGGAATTTCGTTTCTACGCGGTGCGACGGCGGAATGCTACCCGAGTCAACGCTAGTACGCTAGCACTCCAACGCTAGGCAAACGCTGTCCAAGCCATAACTTCGTAATGGCAGAACTTTTCGCGAGGCAACTTGGCTTATTTTAAAGCTCTTGGAGTGAGCTTCGATATAGGAAATTCTCAGCTTAATCCGGTCGACGGTCTGCACGATACGCTGCGCGACGTTCAAGGTACTCTTGTTATTTTGACAAAGTCATGCTTGATCCCTCTCTCTACAAACTCGGACCCGAGGATAGGGGCTGGTCTTGTACCAGGCACCCAAGGACCCTTGGAGGTGACCCCGAGGAGAGGTTTTAAGTTTGATAAAGTCTTAATAGCTTGAGTTTGTTAGGCCCTTACACCAACAAGTTGGTCCAATGAACCGGTTGAACAAACCATACAGATTGTCCAATGGACCGGTTGGATCAACCCGCTAGTTGGTCCATTGGGCCGGTTAGACAAACCGGCTAGTTGGTCCACCGGACTAGTTGGACCAAAAGGCCTGTTGGTCCATTGGACCGGTTGGACAAACCGGCGGGTTGGTCCACTGGACCGGTTGTACCAACCGGCTAGTAGGTCCAATGGTCCGGTTGGACATGTTGGCTAGTTGGTCCACTAGACAAGTTGGACCAATCGGCCAGTTGGTCCACCGGATTGGATAGACCAACCTGCTTGATGGTCCAATGGACTGGTTTGACAAACTGTCCAGTTGGTCCATTGGGCCAGTTGGACCAACCGAGCTGTTGGTGCAATGGACCGGCTAGACCAACCGGCCAGTTGGTCCAAAGGTCGAACGGACTGGCTGGACCAACTGGCTTGATGGTCCAATGGGCCGGTTAGATCAACTAATCCATTGGTTAAACGGACCGGGTGGTCCAACTGGCCTAGACCAACCCGCTTATTGGTCTTATTGACCACTGGACTGGTTGGACAATCCGGCCTGTTGGTCCAATGGTTAGGTAAACCGGTTGGACCAACTGGCATATTGGTCCAATGGACGTGACTAACCTGCCTGTTGGTGCAATGGAACGGTTGGACCAACCGGCTGGTCAATCCAATGGACGAGATGGACCATCTGGCGTGTTGGTCCAATGGTCAATGGGCCGGTTGGACCGACTGGCCTGTTTGTCTGATGGACCGGTTAGACCAACCAGCCTATTGATCCAGTGGACCAGTTGGACCTACCGGCCTGTTGGTCCATTCAACCTGGTGGACCAGCCAGATTGTCCAATGGACCGGTTAGACCAACCCGCTAGTTGGTCCAATGGGCCGGTTGGACAAACTGGCTAGTTGGTCCACCGAACTGGTTCGACCAAAAGGCTTGTTGGTCCAATGGACCGGTTGGACAAACCGGCCAGATGGTCCACTGGACCGGTTAAACAACCCGTCTAGTAGGTCCAATGGTCCGGTTGGACATACTAGCAAGTTGGTCCACTAGATTAGTTGGCCCAATCGGCCAGTTGGTCCAATGGACCGGTTGAACAAACCGGCCATATGGTCCACCAGATTGGATGGACCAACCTGCTTGATGGTCCAATGGACCGGTTGGACAAACTGATCAGTTGGTCCACTGGGCCGGTTGGACCAACCAAGCTGTTGGTGCTATGGACCGGCTAGACCAACCAGCCTGTTGGTCCAAAGATCGAATGGACTGGCTGGACAAACTGTGTTGATGGTCCAACGAGCCGGTTAGACCAACTAATCCATTGGTTAAATGGACCGGGTGGTCCAACCGGCCTAGACCAACCCGCTTATTGGTCTAATTGACCACTGGACTGGTTGGACAATCCGACCTGTTGGTCCAATGGTTAGATAAACCGATTGGACCAACTGGCCTATTGGTCTAATGGACGTGTTGGACTATCCTGTCTGTTGGTGCAATGGAACAGTTGGACCAACCGGCTGGTCAGTCAAATGGACCAGATGGACCTACTGGCGTGTTGGTCCAATGGTCAATGGGCCGTTTGGACCAACTGGCCTGTTGGTCTGATGGACCGGTTAGACCAACCAGCCTATTGATCCAGTGGACCAGTTGGACCTACCGGCCTGTTGGTCCACTCGACCTGGTGGACCAACCGGCGTGTTGGTTTAATGGACTTGTTGGACCAATCGGCCTGTCAGTCCATAGACCACTTGGAACAAACGATAGGCTGGTCCAATGGACGAATGGGACCAACCGGCCTGTTGGCCCAACGGACCTGTTGGTCCAATGATCCAATGGACCCGGTGGACTAACCGGCCTCTTGGTCCAATGGACCGGTTGGACCAACCTGCGTGTTCGTTCGATGTACCAGTTGGTCAAACCGTAAAGTTGGACTACTGAACCGGTCTGTTGGTCTGATCAACAAGTTGGATTAACAAGCCAGTTGGTCCAAACAACCAGTTGGACCAACAAGTCTGTTGGTCCAATGGACCGGTGGACGAATCAGCCTTTTGGTCCAATGGTCCGATGGGCTGGTTGGACCAACTGAACGGTTGGTCTGATTGACTGGTTGGACAAACCAGTGTGTTAGTCCTATGGACCGGGTGGACCAACTGGCTTGTTGGTCCAATAAATCGATTGGACCAACTGGCCTGTTGGTCCAATGGAACTATTGGCCTGTTGGTCAAATGGACTAGGTCGACCAACTGACTGTTGTACTAACCAGCCTATTGGTCCACTAAACAAGTTGGACAACGGGCATGTCGATCCAACGGACCAATCAGACCAACCGGCCTGTTGGACCAACTGGCCTATTGATCCATTGGACCAGTTGGACCAAACAGTTTCCAAGAACATTGAGCGATACGATGCGCGTCAGGTTTCCGACGTTTTTGTCGAAGTTGTTGACCAACGTTGCTGTGCTATAACCCGCGAAACCAAACGTGCTACTCAACTCGGGCGATCGTGGTACACATGCTCATACTGAATTGGCAGATAGATCATATCGAGGGGCATACACCGAGCCCAAGATCTGATGGGCCGGTTGGACCAACCGGCGTGTTGGTCCAATAGATCGGTTGGACCAATAGGCCTGTTGGTCCACTGGATCCGGTAAGTCAACCGGCCTGTTGGTCCTATGGACCGGGTGGACCAACTGGCCCTATTGGTATAATGGACCTATTGGAACAACCGGCCTATTGGTCCAATGAACCAGTAGGACCAACCAGCCTGTTGGCCCAATGGTCATATGGATCGGTTGGACCAACCGGCCTGTTGGTCCAATGGACCAGTTGAGCCAACCAGCCTATTGGTCCGATGGACCGGTTGGACCAACCGGCCTGTTGGTCCAGTGGTCAGATGGACCGGTTGAACCAACGGGCCTGTTGGTCGAATGGACGTATTGGACTAACCAGCATGTTGGTGCAATGGACCGGATGGACTAACTGGCCTATCAGTCAAATGGACCGGTTGAACCAACCGGCCAGTAGGACCAATGGCGGGTTGGACCAACTGGCCTATTTGTTCATTGGACCGGGTGGACCAGCCGGCCTATTGGTCCAATGGACCGGTTATAGAAACCGACAAGTTGGATCAACTGGCCGGTTGGTCTAATTGACTGGGTGGACCAACCAGCCAATTGGTCCAGTGCACTAGTTGGTCTACTGGACCGGTTGGACCAACTGGGTGAAAGGGCAAATCCATTGAAAGTTTGCCCTCAATCCATTGAAACTTCGCCTTCCTCACCTAGGTGAGGAAGGGCATGTGTAATGTCCACCTTCCTCACCTAGCGGAAGGAAAGTTCGTCCTCACTCCATTGAAAGCGACGACAGCAAGATTCAAACCCTGGCCCTCCGGGCAACGGACCCAACTTGGTCAGAGGGAATGTTTTCTTGGTGGGTCAGCGCACTCATAACCCCCCCGGACGACACCTGCAGCCCTTGGGGAGACCACTTTGGGCCATTCCAATGTCCACATCCAATAGATCCATAGACCGGATGAACCAACTAACCTGTTGGTCCAATGGACCGGTTGGACCAAACAGCCTGTTGGTCGAATGGACCAGGTGGACCAGCCGGCCTGTTGGTCCAATGGTCCAGTTGGTCCAACTGGCATGTTGAATAGACGGGTTGGACCAACCGGAAAGTAGGTCCACACGACCAGGTGGACAAGTCCGCCTGTTTGTCCAATGGACCGGTTGGACCAATCCGCCTGCTGGTCCAATAGCTTAATGGACTGATTGGAGCAACTCGCCCGTTGGTCCACTAGACCGGTTGGATCAACTGGCCTCTTGGTCTTGTGGACCGGCTGGACCAACTAGCATATTTGTCTAATAGACTGGTTGGCCAACCAGCGAGTTGGTCAACTATGCCGGTTGGACCAACCGGCCTATTGGTGCAAGGGACCGGGTGGAGCACCTGGCCTATTGGTCCAATGGGCTGGTTGGACCAACCGGTCGGTTGGTCCGCTAGAACGCTTGGACCAAGTAGCCTGTTGGTCCAATGACCAGATAAACCAGTCGGACCAGCTGGCATGTTGGTCTGATAGACGTGTTGGATCAACCAGCCTAATGAACCAATGGACTGGTTGGCCCAACCGGCTAGTTGGTCCACTGGACTGGTTGGACCAACTGGCCTGTCAACCCAATGGACCAATAGGACTAAACGGCCAGTTGGTCTTACGGACAGCTTGGACCAATTGGCCTGTTGGTCCAATGGATCAGTAGGACCAACCAGCCTGTTGGTCTAATGGACCATTTGGAACAACTGACCTGTTGGTCCAATGTGTTGGGTGCAAATTCACATTGCACGACATCCTGCTGTCTGTTTGTACGAGTATGCGTGTGCGAATGCATTTGGGTGTGAATGGAATGTTCGTGTGTTTGTTTGCTTTCGCTATTTTTGCTTGATGCATTTGCAGGTACTCGCGCATTGTGCGCTTCGGCACAACATTGTACGCACTATGAACAGTACAAGCAGAAAGGACGAGCTTGCAAAGGAACCCAAGATGGAAGCTTTGCGGTTCAACTTACTTGATTGCGCAGATTCAGTTCTATCCAACTCGAAATTGTACTGTTTTGTTTGGTTGACTATAGTGTAGCAGGGCAGTCACTATAGAGGTACAATTTAGGTGAAGGTTGGATGTTGTTTGTCTGTATCTGCTTGCTACAGGGCGAGGGGAAACCAGCGGAACCAGCATTTGGCTGGTTGGGCAAAGACAAAACAGGTTCTGTTTTTAGGACCTGAACCTGGTTGTTGTTTTCCCAGGTTGGAAAAACAGAACCAGAGGTTGTTTACCAACCTACCACCTGCTGTTTTGTCCAGCCAGGTTGGTTCTGTTGCTTGGAATTATTTGGGATCATCCCTGGTTCTTCCCAGGTTGATTCCCAAGGTCCTTGCTAGCTAGAGCTATTTATTACTTCTCTGTTTGTACCTGAATATAGTGAAATTGATTCAAGCGAATTCCTTCCTTGCTGGAATTTCGTTTCTACGCGGTGCGACGGCGGAATGCTACCCGAGTCAACGCTACTACGCTAGCACTCCAATGCTAGGCAAACGCTGTCCGAGCCATAACTTCGTAATGGCAGAACTTTTCACGAGGCAACTTGGTTCATTTTAAAGCTCTTGGAGCGAGCTTCGATATAGGAAATTCTCAGCTTAATCCGATCGACGGTCTGCACGATACGCTGCACGACGTTCAAGGTACTCTTGCTGTTTTGACTAAGTCCCTCTTGATCCCTCTCTCTACAAACTCGGACCCGAGGATAGGAGCTGGTCTTGTACCAGGCACCCAAGGACCCTTGGAGGTGACCCCGAGGAGAGGTTTTAAGTTTGATAAAGTCTTAATAGCTTGAGCTTATTAGGCCCTTACACCAACACAATGGACCGGACCAACAGGCCTATTGGTCCACATGACCAGTTGGACCAACCCGCCTCTTGGTCCTTTTGACAGGTTGGACCAACTTGCCTGTTGGTCCAATCGACCGGTTGGACCATCCGGCCTGTTGGTCCAATGGACCAGTTGGACCAACTGGCCTGTTTGTCCCATGGTTCAACGGCTAGTTAGACCAAAGTGCCGGTTGGACTGATGGACCGGTTTGACCAACCAGCCTGTTCATCCAATGGAATGGTTGGACCAACCGGTCTTTTGGTCCAATTTACGAGTTGGACAAACCGGCCTATTGGTTTAATGGTCCAATAAACCTGGTGGACCAACTGGCTTGTTGGTCCAATGGACCGGTTGGATCAACTGGCCTGTTGGTCTAATGGACCGGGTGGACCAACTTGCCTATTGGTCCAATGGATTGGTTGGACCAACCGGCTTGTTGGTCCAATGGTTAGTTAGATGGACCGGGTGGTCCAATGATCCACTCGACAGGTTGGGCCAACTAGCTGGTTGGTCCATTTGCTTGACTAACCAGTTGGACCAACCGAGCAAGTTTCTTGACCGGTTGGACCAACTAGCCGGTTGGTCCAATGATCCACTCGACCGGTTGGACCAATCGAGCTGTAGGTCCAATTCACTGGCTAGACCAACTGGCTTGTCTGTCCAAAGGACCGGCTAGATTAACTGGCCTGTTGGTCCAAAGGTCGAATGGACTGGCTGGACCAACGGGGTTGATGGTCCAATGGGCCGCTTGGATCAGCTAACCCGTTAGTCTAATGGATCGGGTGGTCCAATTGGCTTGTTGGTCCAAAAGACTGGTTGGAACAACCAGCTTATTGGTCTAATTGACCGATTGGACCAACTGGCCAGTTGGTCCACTGGACGTATTGGACCAGCCAGCCTGTTGGTCAAATAGTTAGATGAACCAGTTGGACCAACTAGCTTGTTGGTCTAATGGACGTACTGAACTAACCAGAAGGTTGGTGAAATGGAAAAGTTAGACCAATCGGCTGTTAGGTCCAATGGACCGGTTGGACCAACCGGCCTATTGGTCCAATGGTCCGATGGGCCAGTTGGACCAAGTGGCATGTTAGTCTGATGGTTCGGTAGGACCAACCAGCGTGTTGGTCCAATGGACCGGTTGACCAACTGGCATGTTGGTCCGGACCCGGTGGATCAACCCGTTGGACCCAATGGACTAATTGACCTCGTGGAAAAACTGGCCTGTCAGATCAATTGTCTTGTTGGTCCAATGGACCGGTTGGACCAAGTGGACTGTTGGTCCAATGGACCGGATGGACCAACAAGCATGTTGGTCCAATGGACCGGTTGGACCAACCGAGCTGTTCGTTCAAATTTACCGGCTAGACCAACCGGCCTCTATGTCCAATGGACCGGCTGGACCAACCAGCCTGTTGGTCCAAAGGTTGAATGGACTAGCTGGATGAACTAGCGTGATGGTCCAATGGGCCGCTTGGATCAACTAACCCTTTGGTCTAATGGACTGGGTGGTCCAATCGGCCCGTTGGCCCAAATTCTGGTTGGACAACCAGCTTATTGGTCTAATTGACGGATTGGAACAACCGGCCATTTGGTCCACTGGACCAGTTGGACCAGCCGGCTTGTTGGTGAAATGGTTAGATGAACCGGTTGGACCAACCAGCCTGTTGGTTTAATGGACGTGTTGGACTAACCAGCCTGTTGGTGCAATAGAACGGTTGAACCAATCAGCCGTTAGGTCCAATGGACCGGTTGGACCAACTGGCCTGTTGGTCCAATGGTCTTTTGGGCTAGATGGACCAACTGGCCCATTAGTCTGATGGTCCGGTGGGACCAACCAGCATGTTGGTCCAATGGACCGGTTGGTCCAACCGGCGTGTTGGTCTGGACCTGGTGGACCAACCCGGTGGACCTAATGGTCCAATTGACCTGGTGGACAAACTGGCCTGTTGTTCGAATTGACCAGTCAGATCATCTGGCCTGTTGGTCCAATGGACAGGGTGGACCAACTAGCGTGTGGTCTGATGGACCAGTTGGACCAACCAGCCTGTTGATCTAGTGGACCGGTAGGACCAACATGCCTGTTGGTCCACTAGACCCGGTGGACCAACCGGCCTGCTGGTCCAATGGTCCAGTTGGACCAACCGGCCTGTTGGTTCAATGATCCGATGGCCAGTTGGACCAACTGGCCTATTGGCCCAACTGGCCTGTTTGTCTAATGGACCAGATGGACCAAGTGGCCTGTTGGTTCAATGGTCTGGTTGGATCAAGCGGCGTGTTGGTTCTATGGACCGGTTGGACAAGCTGGCCTGTTGGTCCAATGGACGAGTTGGACCAACGGACCGGTTGGACCAACAAGCCAGTTGGTCCAATGGTCTAATGCACCAGTTAAATCAGCTGGCATGTTTGTCCAATGGACTGGTTGGACCAATAGGCCTGTTGGTCCACTGGATCCGGTAAGTCAACCGGCCTGTTGGTCCTATGGACCGGGTGGACCGACTGGCCCTATTGGTATAATGGACCTATTGGAACAACCGGCCTATTGGTCCAATGAACCAGTAGGACCAACCAGCCTATTGGCCCAATGGTCATATGGATCGGTTAGACCAACCGGCCTGTTGGTCCAATGGACCAGTTGAGCCAACCAGCCTATTGGTCCGATGGACCGGTTGGACCAACCGGCCTGTTGGTCCAGTGGTCGGATGGACCGGTTGAACCAAAGGGCCTGTTGGTCGAATGGACGTATTGGACTAACCAGCATGTTGATGCAATGGACCGGATGGACTAACTGGCCTGTCAGTCAAATGGACCGGTTGAACCAATCGGCCAGTAGGACCTATGGCGGGTTGGACCAACTGGCCTATTTGTTCATTGGACCGGGTGGACCAGCCGGCCTATTGGCATTCAGGCCGGTTGGTCCAACCGTATTAATGCACAGATTGGCCAGTTGGTCCAACCATTCCAGTGGACCAACTAGCCGGATGGTCCAACCAAGTCCATTGGACTAACAGGCCAGTTGGTCGACCTAGTCCATTAGACCAAGCCAATTGTTCCAACCGGTCCATTTGACCAACTGACCATTTGGTCCACTTGGTCCATTGGACCATTGGACCAATATGCCGGTTGGTCCAACAGGTCCATTAGACCATCATGCTGGTTTGTCCAACCGGTCCATTGGACCAACAGGTCGGTTGGTTCAACATGTCCATTAGACCAACAGGCCAGTTGGTCCAACCCGTCCATCTATCCATTAGACCAAAAGGCCGGTTGGTCCTACCCGTCCAGTGAACCAACTGGCCAGTTTGTCCAACCAATCCATTGCACCATGAGGCCGGTTGGTCAAAACAATCCAATGGACCAACTGGCCAGTTTGTCCAACTAGTTCAATGGACCATCAGGCCGGTTGATCCAACTGGTGTAGCGGACCAACTGGCCAATTTGTTCAACCAGTCCATTGAACCATCAAGCTGGTTGGTCCAACACGTTTATTTAACTAACAGGACAGTTGGTCCAACCGGTCCATTGGATAATCAGGCCAGTTGGTCCAACAGGCCGGTTTGTCCAACCGGTCCATTGGACCAACTGGCCAGTTGGTCCAACCGGTCCATTTGACCAACAGGCAAGTTGGTCCAACCGGTCCATCTAGCCATAGGACCAATAGGCCAGTTGGTCGAACCGGTCCATTGGACCAAAAGGCCAGTTGGTCCAATCGGCCCATCTGAGTATTGGACCAACTTGCCAGTTGGTCCAACCAGTCCATTGGACCACCTGGCCGGTTTGTCCAACCGGTCCATTCGTTAATCAGCCCATTTGGTCCCCAAGGAGTCCCCAACCAAGGAGACCACATACCACCCAATTTCCCTCCCAACTTTGACCTTTGTCGCTTTCCCAACTCATGCCATCCACCTCACCGAACTTGGCCACACTTGCCAACCTGGTTGGATTTTCCTCACCACTTGGCATCATCTACAGTACTGGTGACGAACTTTCCCAACCCCCAAAAGTTTGTTCCCTATATTGAGTCAACCCGCAAATTCCCATAGTTGCCGCATCACAATTAAAACTTTGAACGATCATATCTTTCTTGTTCTTGCTCCGATCCCGGCGATGCTTGGTTCGTCGGAAAGCTCTTCAGCAGAGGAGTCATTTCAAGTATTTGCTCAAGCATAATAAAATTTACACACACTCAGAGAATCCAAACCACACCAAATACGATTTCTTGTACACGCACACACCACGCAGGCAACACACAATCATATGATGGGAGGCAGACAGACGTGAATGCAAATAATAGCATCACATAACAGCTGCGACCAGGAATCCTGCGCTACCCTCTTCTGCTGCGGTCGTGACTCCTCTACTCTCTCCTACTGCTGTTGTGACTCCTTCTTTACTCTCTCCTGCTGCTGCGACTGAGACTGCTCCTGTTGCTGTTGCTGTTGTGCCCTCTCAAACCGTTCACGCTCCTCTCTCTCCAACCGGAGGAGACGCTGTTCATTGGTCAGGAAGCGTACAGTGCACGTTGTAGGCGCCACAGTGCCAGTGCCTCTAGCTCCAGCACCCCCAGGACCAGCACCTCCACCACCGACACCCTCGGGGCCTCCAGTGCCTCCCGCAGGAACACCCCCAGGCTCCGCAGCAACCGGTCGCAGAGAAGAACGAGGAGGGAACTCCGGGACGGATGGGAAGCCAGGGGGTGATGCGGGGCGAGGCCGCTGACTCGAGGCTGCCGTGTCCTGCACCCCCAGAGCCGACACCACCACCTGCAGCCCCAGTACCCTCACCCTCTGCAACTGCACCTTCCACACCCCCAGACACGACAGGGACTGGACACTGCGGGGGGGGTGACTGCGGAATGATGTGCGACACACCTGACGGGGTAGGACGCGAAGGGGGGGGGGAGGGGGGCTACCGGGACGACTGGGGGGGGCTCAAGGGCGAGGAACAGCGGGGGGGGGGGGGAAAGACATAAGTATGTCGGTGGGGCCGACTCCTGTAGTAACAGATAGACTCGTCGAACGTGACGTCATGAGAAGCGAAGAACTCGTATGTGACTGGGTCGTAGAACACTTAGCCAGAGGCGTCCACAGGGGAGCCAAGAAAGACGCAGACACGAGTGCGCGGAGACAACTTGTTCGCACCAGGGGCACGAAAGTGAGCTAGAGAACCCCAGACGCGAAATTCAACTGTTACGCTTGGAGAACCTGTCCAAAGGGAGACCGGCGTCACCTGTTGCCGGCCACAGATTCATCAGGTGCGTGGCGTAGCGGACTGCCTAATGCCACAAGAACTGGGGGGCACTGGCATGGCACATGGAGGTCCGGGCAACCTCCATGACCAGGCCGATGCGTCGCCCGGCTACCCCGTTCTGCTGCGGTAAGGCTGGTAGTGTGTAAGACTGGATGATCCTCCGACCCTCATAGAACCTCTCCAGGCGAGTGGAAGAAAACTCACCACCACGGTCCGAGTGTAGGCGGAGCCCATACAAGCCCTGGGAGCCATCCCTCGCTAGTAGACACGGCTCAAGGACGGTAGGCACGTCGGCCTTCCGTCGCAAGGGGAAGACCGTGGTGTAGTGGGAGTATTCATCCACCACAATCAGAAAGTAGCGCTCCTGATGTGGGCCAAGGACCGGAGAGGGGCCCCAGACGTCCAAATGCGGGGCAGGGCGCTGCCGACCTTCGACGGAAGGAGTGCACGGCGGCGCAGGTGAGCGTGGAAGCGGGGCAAGCGATGTTGGGAGACCTGAGACTAGACGGCGTTGTACCATCCTACTGTGACGTGGAAACGACGGGTGACCTAGACGGTGGTGCTAGAGGACCGACGGGTGGGTGAGTGACTGACAGTCACACGACACAGCAGCTACCTGACCTGTCCTGACCTGACCTGACCTGACTCAGTGTGGTGGGACAATGTGTGTAGTGAGTACAGACCAGAGCCCGGCTCTCTGTGGAAAGTGGCCAGAGGCGCCCCAGTGGCACCGACTGTGCAGGAGGCAGCAGGCTCGTCCAGTGGGAAAGTAGTGACTACACCTAGGTGATGGAGGTGACTGACACCTACCAGGTTCCTGGAGAACGAGGATGTGTAGTAACGTGTGAGAAACCCAAAGGAGCCGCCGGACACGGGAGAGTGGTGGTTCTGCAAGGACCTATAGGTCCCACAGAGGGGTCAGCCAAGGCGACAGTGACAGGAGAGCGCAGTGGTGTGAGGTCAGTACAATCGCGAAAGAAACAGCTGGACGCTTCAGAGTCTAAGGTGAAGGAAAGCTGTGCAGTCTGTGAGGTCGCACCCGAGCCAGGGACAAAGGCTGGTGCTAAACTAGTGGCAGCTGCAACTCCTACACAAAGACCCTCGGAGGCGCCTGGACTGGAAACAACATATGCACCAATACAAAAAACACAGGTCTCTACTCTTGCAGCCGGGAAAGGTTCTAGGCCAGGTAGGTGAGTCTCAACTGGTGCAGCAGTGCGCTGACGAAGTCGCAAGGGCCAGTGCGGTGTAATAACGTGAGGACCAAAACGCTCACGGTGAAGGTCGTCGAGTCAACGGTAGCAGCTGGACGCAGAGTGGTCAGGACTCCAGCAAATTGTGTCAGCACCAAGGCCTGTCAGGACCCGGTACCCGAAGGGGCCAACGTCTCGCCCACTGCTAGCTGAGCCACTGCTAAGGGCGCCACACTTTGGACCCGCAGGTCCCCACTGCCGAGAGTGCTGCGGCTGGCCCTACTGCTGTAGAACTAAGCTGTGGGGGGGGGGCTGCGCTGGTGGTAGCCTAAGCTGCGGCTGGTGCGCTGGGGGCAGCCTATGCTGCTGCTGGTTCTGCTGGGGGCGGCCTACTCTACTGCTGGTTCTGCTGAGGGCAGCCTAAGCTGCTGCTCGTCCTGCTGGGGGCAGCCTATGCTGCTGTTGGTCTTGTACCAGGCACCCAAGGACCCTTGGAGGTGACCCCGAGGAGAGGTTTTAAGTGTGATAAAGTCTTAATAGCTTGAGTTTATTAGGCCCTTACACCAACAGGACCAACCGGCAAGTGTGTCCACTGGACAAGTTGAACCAACCAGCCATTTGGTCCACTTGGCCGGTTGGACCAACCGGCAAGTTGGTCCAATGGACAAGTTGGACCAGCCAGCCTGTTGGTCCACTGGACCGGTTGAACCAACTGGCCTATTGGTTGAATGGACCAGATGGACTGACCGGCCTGTTGGTCGAATGGACCGGATGGACCAACCGGCAAGTGGGTCCTATGGACTGGTTGGACCAACCGGCCTGTTGGTCCACTTGACCGGATGGACCAACCGTCAAGTTGGTCCTATGGACCGGTTGGACCAACCGGCTAGTTGGTTCGATGGACCGGTTGGACAAACCGGCCTGTTGGTCTGATTGACCGGTTGGACCAACCGGCCAGTTGGTCTAATGGACCGGTTGGACCAACTGGCAAGTTGGTCCAATGGAAAAACCAGCCGACCAGTTGGTCCAATGGACCGGTTCGACCAACCGACCAGTTGGTCTACTGGACCGGTTAGACCAACCGGCAAGTTGGACCAACTGGCCTGTTGGTCTAATGGACTAATTAGGCCCAGTTGGTCCAATAGACTAATTAGGCTAAGTCATTCTTGACTCCTCTCTCTACAAACTCGGTAACTTCAATAGGGCACTGCAGGACGTCCAAGGCCGAGGCACTGTGGCCCTGCAAGTTATTATTGACTTACCCTGCAAACCTTGAACGTTGCGCCGCGTATCGTGCAGACCATCAATCAGATTAAGCTGAGAGTTTCCTATATCAAAGCTTGCTCCAAGAGCTTTGAAACCAGCCAAGTTGCCTAACCAGCCAAGTTGCCTCGTGAAAAGTTATGCCATTACGGAGTTATGGCTCGGAGTGCGTTTGCCTAGTGTTGGGGTGCTAGCGTACTTGCGTTGACTCGGGTAGCATTCCGCCGTCGAACCGCGTGAATACGAAATTCTAGCAAGGAGTGAATTCGCTTGAATCAATTTGACTATGTCCAGGTACAAACAGAGAAGGAGTAAATAGTGCTAGCTAGCATGGACCTTGGAAAACAACCTCTGGGTCTGTTTTTCCAACCTAGGAAAACAACAACCAGGCTCGGGTCCTAAAAAAAGAACCTGTTTTTTCCTTGCCCAAGCACCCAAATTCTTAGTACCAGCTACACGGTTAAGTAACGCACTTTCTCTTAGTACCAACTATACGGTGAATTAAGAGACTTACTCTTAGTACCAACCTTACGTGTAAGTAACGCATGTACTCTTACTAATAACTATACAGGTAAGTAACGTATGTTCTCTTAGAACCAATCATACGGGTAAGTAACACACGCACTTTAAGTAGAAACAAATGAATAAATAACGCACTTAGTCTTAGTACCAATCAAAAAGGCATGTAGCACAATTACCTTTTCTACCAACCACACAGGTAAGCAATGCATATACTCTTAATACCAACCATACAGGTAAGTAACGCATGTACTCCTACTACTTAATATACGGGTAATAACGTACATACTCTTAGTACCAACCATACAGGTAAGTACCGTACTTACCCTTAATACCAACTATACAGGTAAGTAACGGATATAATCTTAGTACCAACCATTCCGATAACGCACCTAATCTTAGTACCATTCACACGGATAAGTAACGCACTTTCTCTGAGTGCCAACCATATTGGTAATTAACACACTAACTCTTAGTACCAACCTTAAGATTGAGTAGCGCACTTATTCTTATTACCAATCATATGGAAAAGTAACGTACTTCCTTTTAGAACCAACTACACGGGTAAGTAATGCACATACTGTTAGAACCAACCAAATGGGCAGGTACCGCACTTATTCTTGAATCCAACCGTGAGGGTAAGTAACAAACTTAATCTTAGTACCAACGGTTAAGTAACGCACGTTCTCTTAGTCCCAAGCATACGGGTAAGTACGCACATACTCATACTACCAACCACACTGGTAAGTAACGCACTTACTCTCAGTACCAATCAGAAGGGAAAGTAACGCACTTGTACCTAATACCAACATGCGGATAAGTAAAAGACTTACTATTTGTACCAACCATACGGGTAAGTACCGCACTTACTCTTAGTGCCAACCATACGTGTAAATAATGCACGAACTCTTAGTACTAACCAAATGGATATGTAACGCACTTACTCTTAGTACCAACCACACAAGTAAGTATAGCATTTTTTCCTAGTATCAACCACACGGATAAGAAACGAACTCTTAGTACCAACCACATGGGTAAGTAATGCATATAATCTTAGTACCAACCATACGGGTAAGTAACGCACACATTCTTAGTACCAACTATACAACTAACTAATGCACTTACTCTAGGTACGAACCACAGGGGTAAGTATAGCACTTTTTCCTAGTACTAACCACACGGGTAAGTAATGAACTCTTAGTACCAACCACATGGATAAGTAATGCACATAATTTTAGTACCAACCGTATGGGTAAGTAACGAGCTCAGTCTTAGTACCAACTATACAGGTAAGTAATGCATTTACTCTTAGTACCAACCATACAAGTAACGCTTTTATTCTTAATACCAACTATACGGGAAAGAAAAACACACTTACTTTGGGTGTCAATTATACGGGTAAGTAACACACACTCTTTGGTATAAACCATGCAGGTAAGTAACGCACTTACTCTTAGTACCAACCATACGGGTAAGTATAGCACTTTTTCCTAGTATCAACCACACGTGTAAGTAACGAACTTAATACCAACCACATGGGTAAGTAATGCACATAATCTTCGTACCAACCATACGGGTAAGTAACGCACACACTCTTAGTACCAACTATCTCTGTAAGTAACGCACTTTTTGATAGTACCAACCATACGAATACGGGTGAGTAATGCACCTACCCCTAGTACCAACCACACTGGTAAGGAACGCACTTACTCTTGGTACCAACCATACGTGTAAGTAACGGACCTAATCTTGCTATTGACCACACGAGTAAGTAATGCACTTACTCTTATTACGAACCACACGGGTAAGTAACGCACCTACTCTTAATACCAACCGCACGGGTAAGAAACGCACATACTCTAAATTATCAACCAGACGGGTAAATAATGTTAGAATCTAGCAGCAGGAAATGGATGAACTATGAAAGGGTTGGGTACAAGTATGAAACCCTAAAAGGGGCTGTACCCCATATTGGCTACCCCACTACAGCCTAAACATATATAGCATATATATACTTTGACACACCCCCATAGGCAAAGTGGGGGAGAGCAAGGGGTCACAAGACCAGTCAAGAGAAGCAAAGCAAGCTCAGGGTGGATCACAACGTCACCACACATACTGAGCACAAGCAAAGGGCCACAAGGCCAGTTCACATGCAGAGGTATATATGCAACAACAGCAGTACAGTGATCTCTACCTAGCAGAACAAGCATGCAGGTATATATATATAGATCACAGTACAAGCAAAGTCTACAGCAAGTGAGGAAAAATGGGCACACGGCCTAACAAAGTGCAGAAACGCTGATGATCACCAGACGGAAGTGCCTTGGTGAATATATCAGCAGTGTTGGCCCGAGTGGCCACGTGAGCAAGACGAAGCTGACCACGCTGCTGCAACTCTCGAGCCAGGAAGTAACGCAGAGCGATGTGCTTCGTTCTGTGCTCCAGTATGTGCTCCTGACACAAGGCAATGGCGGCCTTGTTGTCAACGTACAGCACTGGAGGAGAACGAGGCCGCTCTCCCAGGTCGGTCAGCAGGTAGGTAAGCCAGCATAACTCCTGTGCAGCCAAGGCTGTGGCGTAGATCTCAGCCTCACAACTGGAGCTGAGAACTGAAGACGAGCGTGTAGAATGCCAAGAAACTGAACCAGAGCCAAGGCTGAAGGTGTAACCCTGTTACGACCGCTGCGTAGCCTGGTCGTCAACCCAAGAAGCGTCTGAGTGCCCAGTGAGGACAACGTAGCTCCGTCCTCCAAGCACGAGCCCCACGCCCGATGTACTGCACAAGTAGCGTAGTACCCTCTTAGCAGCATCCATTTGCACCTTTCGGTGCCGACCAGGAGCCACGTAGCATGCCAGAAGGCCAAGAGGGTACGCAAGGTCAGGACAAGTGCAGGTCATCAGGTACATCAGGCAGCCCACTAGCTCTGGGTAAGGACCACTTGTTGGTGTAAGGGCCTAATAAACTCAAGCTATTAAGACTTTATCAAACTTAAAACCTCTCCTCGGGGTCACCTCCAAGGGTCCTTGGGTGCCTGGTACAAGACCAGCCCCTATCCTCGGGTCCGAGTTTGTAGAGAGAGGGATCAAGTGGGACTTAGTCAAAACAGCAAGAGTACCTTGAACGTCGCGCAGCATATCGTGCAGACCGTCGATCGGATTAAGCTGAGAATTTCCTATATCGAAGCTCGCTCCAAGAGCTTTAAAATGAACCAAGTTGCCTCGCGAAAAGTTCTGACATTACGAAGTTATGGCTCGGACAGCGTTTGCCTAGCATTGGAGTGCTAGCGTACTAGCGTTTACTCGGGTAGCATTCCGCCGTCGCACCGCGTAGAAACGAAATTCCAGCAAGGAAGGAATTCGCTTGAATCAATTTCACTATATTCAGGTACAAACAGAGAAGGAATAAATAGCTCTAGCTAGCAAGGACCTTGGGAATCAACCTGGGAACAACTATGGATGATCCCAAATAATTCCAAGCAACAAAACCAACCTGGCTGGACAAAACAGCAGGTGGTAGGTTGGTAAACAACCTCTGGTTCTGTTTTTCCAACCAGGGAAAACAACAACCAGGTTCAGGTCCTAAAAACAGAACCTGTTTTGTCTTTGCCCAACCAGCCAAATGCTGGTTCCGCTGGTTTCCCCTGGCCCTGTAGCAAGCAGATACAGACAAACAACATCCAACCTTCACCTAAATTGTACCCCTATAGTGCCTGCCCTGCTACACTATAGTCAACCAAACAAAACAGTACAATTTCGAGCTGGATAGAACTGAATCTGCGCAATCAAGTAAGTTGAACCGCAAAGCTTCCATCTTGGGTTCCTTTGCAAGCTCGTCCTTTCTGCTTGTACTGTTCATAGCGCGTACAATGTTGTGCCGAAGCGCACATTGCACGAGTACCTGCAAATGCATCAAGCGAGAACTGCGAAAGCAAACAAACACACGAACATTCCATTCACACCCAAATGCATTCGCACACGCATACTCGTACAAACAGACGGCAGGATGTAGTGCAATGTGAATTTGCATCCAACACACTCCCCCTCAGCCTGCCGGCTGCATCCCCATCATTCCATGCTAGTTCATGCTCATTCCACTCATGCGCACACAACGCCAATGAGGCTCATCCGCAAGCCTCTTGGTGAGGAAGTCTGCTGGCTGCTGGTGAGTCTTGATGTAGATCGGATTCACCGTCCCCCTCTTCACCTCCTTACGCAGCCAGTGCCACTTGATACGCATGTGCTTATTGAGCCCATGAAGCACAGCATTCCTGGCCATCCCAAGAGCCCCCTTGCTATCACAGAACAGCGGCGTAGCAACCTTCTGCTCCTGGCCAATCTCCTCTAACAGCCTCCTCAGCCAAATCACCTCCTTCACCCCATGGAACATTGCCATGTACTCTGATTCCACAGAAGAGAGTGCCGTCTCCGTCTGCTTCTTTGACCTCCAACTAACAGGTCCTCCCCCAACTACACAGATGTATCCTCCCACAGATGAGGAATCCTCCTTCTCAGAGGCCCACGTAGCATCGGTAAAGCAAGTGAGAAAGAGCTTGCCTTCTCCAAGCCTCTCCCCCTTCTCTTTCAGCACCTCAACCCCTTTCTGCTTCACTTGTGCAGATGCGGAGTATTGAACTCCAATGCTTCGGTGAGAGTTCAGATACTTCACCACACGCTCAGCTGCATCCACCTGCTCCTCTGATGGATTCTGCACCACCCTAGCCAGCTGCCCAACCGAGAAAGAGATGTCAGGCCTTGTGTGAACTGCTGCATACAAGAGGCTGCCCACCAAGGACTGAAATTGCTGCTGCTCCTCGGCTTCAACCCCTTCATCCTCTGCAGCTTTCACAAGCTTGAATTCTGCTGGCAGGGGAGTTGCAACTTTGCGCTCATTCTCAATCCCGTACTTCTCCCCCAGCTCCTTGATGAACTTCTCCTGGTGCAGCTTCAACCACCTGTGATCCAGATCCCTCTCCACGTGCATCCCGAGGTAGTACTTTACCTCCCCAAGGTTCTTGCACTTGAAGTTCTCCATCAGCTGCTGCTGCACCTTCTGGATCTCCTTCATGCTGCTGCTAAAGAGAAGAATATCGTCCACATAGACCAGAAACAGCACCAGCTTCTCCCCCTCCCCCTTGAGAAAGAGGCTCTCATCACAGCTGCTGGTCCTGAATCCCATCTCCTCTAAAACAGCTGCCAACTTCTGGTACCAGCAGCGTGGCGCCTGCTTCAAGCCGTAGATGGACTTTTTCAGCTTGCACACCCTGCCCGTACAATCCTCATACCCAGGCGGCTGAGTCATGTACACATCCTCCTCTAAAATCCCATTGAGGAATGCCGTTGATATATCCATCTGAATGATGAATTTCCCACTAACGGTTGCATCTGCCAACAAGACACGGAGGGTAGGGGGTTTGGCAGTGGGAGCAAAGATCTCATTGAAGTCCCGCTTCTCCTTCTGCATAAACCCCTTAGCCACCAGCCTACTCTTGTAGATGGTGACCTGTCCCTTGTCATCGGTCTTGATCCTTAGCACCCACTTGCACTGTACGGCTTTCTTCCTCTCAGGCAGCACCACCAGCTCCCATGTCCCATTCTCTAGCAGGCTCTGGTACTCAGCATCCCTGGAAACCAGCCACTTCTCCCTATCTGGTCCAGCTAATGCCTCCTCCATGCTAGCTGGTTCCTCTGGTGCAGGGGCAAGAAAACAGTAGGCAGGTTCATCCTCCTCATCCGGATCATAGCCATGCGGTAGAATCAGCAATGCCTCCTCTGTCCCAAGCTGCTGCTCTGCTACATCAGCTCCTGTAGTCAGCTTCTTAGTAGCCATACGGGTACGTCCTGGCCTGGAGACGGGTGTCTCCCATCCCCTCATAACAACACCCTTCGGCTTCTTAGTTTTTCCCTGCTGCTGCTCTCCTCCCTCGGATCCAGCAGCTCCACTAGTGCTACCGCTAGTCTCCACACCATCACCTCCACCAGCAGGTGCCTCCTGCACCTTCTCTCCATCACCACCCTCTGCAGCTGCCTCCTCTCCCTCCTCCCACACACTAGGAGTCAGGTCCAGCTGCATGGTGATCTGCTCCATCTGCTGGGACACCCTGGCCTCCGGCTGTTTCTCCCAGCTCCCATACATCATGCCCTCAACAAACTTCACATCCCTGCTGTCAAACAACACACCCTTGGAAGGTTCCCACAGCAGCCATCCCTTGCTCTCAGCAGCCAGCCCCAAATGCACACACCAGATTGCACTTGCCCCCAACTTACTGCGGTAGGTCTTGGGGACGTGGGCGACTGCCATGCAACCGAACACCCTCAGCATGTCCACCGGCGGCTTCCTCCCAAGCCACCTCTCCAACGGCACCCACGAGTCATCCCCAACCTTGGTGAGTACCCTGTTCCTAGCGACGGTAGCGTGCCGAACAGCATGGGGCCACATCAAGTTGCCCAGCCCAGATTCTATGAGCAGCGCCGTAGCTGTCTCCAGAATTGTCCGGTTCGCCCGTTCTGCTACACCGTTAGACTGTGGGGTGTAAGCCGTGGTCAGCTCCCTCTGGATGCCTTGCTTCTTGAGCCACGCCGTCATCTCAGCTCCAAGGAAATCACCACCCCGATCTGTCCTAATCCGCTTCACCACACACTCCGCTTGCTTCTCCATGAATGGCAGCCAATCTTCGCGTATCGTAGAGGCGGCATGGTCCTTCTGCTTCAGCGGATATGCCCACATAAGCCTGCTCCAATCATCCACTATGGTCAGAAAGTACCGCTCCCCCTTGTGTCCCTGAACCGGCAGCGGCCCCACCAAGTCCATGTGGACCAGCTCCAACGGCTTCTTGCTCCTGCCAGCCACACTATGGAAAGGGAAACGGGTAAACTTTGAGAGCAAACAGATTTCACAATTCTCATCAGGTGGCTGTCCGTTCAGCTTCAGACCCTTAACGGCTCCATCTTTCTCCAACTGCTTCAACAAGGGCATTGCCATATGCCCCAAGCGTCGGTGTGCCGTTGCCCAATCCGTCTCCCCAGATCTGGCCGACACTTTCACACCAACCCCTCCAACGGCATTGCATTCCCCCTGGGATGCAGACCCCTCTCCAGCCTGCCCCCCACCATGCCACGCCAACGCCGGCAGCTGCCACATGGATCTGTAGACGTCCGTGCTCTCGTGCAGGCGACACGAACAGGGGGCAGACTCAGGACCAGACCTGGACGCTGCAGCAAACACCTGACCCGACGCAGCTACCTGACCAGACGCAGTGACTGGAGGAGACGCAGTGGTCAGTGTGTACAGGCTCGACCCCGGTCGACGTGTAAACGTGGCCAGGTGTCGGCCTGTCCGAGCGTCCGTGCAGTGGGTCACCCGCTGACTCGCAGGAGTGAACTGGTGAACCCCCGCATCCTGTAGGTCAGCACCACTCACCAAGTTCGTAGAGAACGAGGGGAGGTAAAGACCAGACAGGGTGCCAGAGGGGGCCGCCGGACACGGGAGGACAGTGGAGAAGTGAGCAAGGACAGGACCCCCTGAGGGGTCTGCCAGAGAGACTGCAACTGGCCGGCCAAGCGGCGTGAGTGTGGTGCGGTCTCGAAAGAAGGAGCGAGAAGCCCCCGAGTCAAGGGTGAAGGTGTGGGAGGCCGAAGCCGACGCAGTACCTGAGAGAGCAGACTCACCAGCACCTGAGGGAGCAGACGCACGAGCACCTAGAGCAGCAGCCTCGCTAGCACCTAGAGCAGCAGCCTCACCAGTACCTAGAGCAGCAGTCTCAATGCCCGGGTCGGGCGGAAAACACCGGTAACAGTCACCCTCATCACTAATAGTCACAGCATACATGGCAGCAAGAATAGCATCAAAGTCAAGGTCAAAGACAGCTACACCCGCCCTAGACAGCTCGCCCCAGCGGGGGATCTCAGTGGCCTCAGGGAACTGGTGACGCCAAGCGTCCGTCAGGCGGCCAAAGCAGTGCTGGGTGGAGTGCGCACCCCCGCACTGCTCACCCGCGCGGTCGCCGGTGCGTAGGACGTAGGTGCACGGACCAGTACCCCCACCCCGCTGGCGTGCAGCGTACCACTCACGGAGCTGCTGAGGGAGGGGGATGTCACGAGTGCGCTGCTGCTGCTGGCGCTGACCACCACCGGAGCCGACCCTCTGCGCAGTGCCACCCCGACCAGCTCCACCTCCTCCGCGGCCGCCTCCTCCACCGCCGCCACCTCCACCACCTCCGCTCCCACCGCCACCGCCGCCGCCGCCTCCGCCTCCACTGCCGCCACCGACACCTCCACCCCCACCACCACTCCCACCACCACCCCCACCCCCTCCACTGCCTCCACCGCCACCTCCGCCACCCCCGCCAGCCCCTCCAGCACCCTTGCCCCCCTTGCCCTTGCCGGTGCGGCGTCTCCCGCTCGGGGCAGACGCAGCGCCGACCGACTCGAAACCAACGAGGTCGGCCGCATCAGCAGAGGCAACAGAGGGCAAAAGGGGGGAGGGGGAACACCCCTCAAAGACGGCGGTGCGAGGCTCACCACGAGAGGCTCCTACAGCGACTATGCTCTTCTCTGCTGCTAGGAGGGCCTTCTCGAGGAGGTCAACGGTGAGAGTGGTGGGGCAAACTGAGAGGAAGTGGTCCCTGACTACGCGAAGGGAGTCAGGGAGCCGGGTGACTATGTAGTAGAGGGTGATGTACATGGGGGGGGGGTTCTTGGCGCAGAACTCAGCAGGAAGCGCAGCGCGGTAGCGAGTGTCACTAGTGCGGAGGTGCGTAATGAGGTCAGCGACTGTGGGAAAGGCAGCAAGGTCAGGGAAGAGGTACGGTAGCATGAGGCGGCTCAGTGCAGCAGTGGCAGGGGAGGAGTAGCGCGCAACTACAGCGTCGTACAAGGTCTGAGCACTCTTGTATTGGCTAAAGTGCGCACGCTCAGAGGTAGGCAGGTGGCGACGCACAGCAAGACGTGCAGCAGCATCGCGTGTGGCCCACTGTGAGCAAACAGTGGCGTCGGCATCAGCAGCAGGGGCAGGAGAGGCACCAGAGGTGAGGTCAAAGAGGGAGAGACCGTCTGCCCTATCGCACTGTAGGAAAAGCTGCATGTCATCTACCCAGACGTCAAAGTCAATGGCCCGACCCTCAGCGTCAAAAGCGAGGACACTAGGGGTAGCCATGACAGCAGTAGACTAGCAGCGCGAACAGTAGGGTAAGGGCAGTGCAGTGACAGAGGCGCTGCTCTTACCGGACAGGGCGGCTCGGCGGCTCGGCAACTCCGTGGCTCGGGCGGCTCGGGCGGCTCGGCGGTACGGCGGCTCGGCAGCAACTGCGGCTCGGCGACTCGGCGGCTTGGGCGGCTCGGGCGGCTCGGCGGTACGGCGGCTCGGCAGCAACAAAAAAGGAAAAATATGGTTGTTATGGAAACAAAAAATGTATCTTATCAGCGGTGGATACATATTTTTTTCCAATGAAAAATACTAGTAATAGAGTGTTTCAAACATGTTTCACTTCCACATGCAATGTTGGAATACCACCTCCTCTTGGTAAGATGTGATACACAGGGCACCATTTCTAAACACAGGCAGAATCAGGTGTGACATCCATGAAAGAACGATGTTTCTGAAATATGTCATTTCTTTGTGGGACTATCCTTCTAGAAGTGTGACCTGTGAGGGTGGGTCCACCCTTTTCTATCCTCATTTTGCACATCTTGAATGCAACTTTACTCTCTTAAATGATGCAAGGCCTACCGTGGCCATGCTTAGCTTGGACATTCAGCGTGCCGTGTAAGTCACTAATAACGGCCGCATCAACTTTCCCAACTCCAACATCAACATCGACTTATGCGACGGTTTCGTCGAAGAACACATCTCAAAGGGAAAAAAGTCCGACCACAGGCACTGCTACGAGATGCGTGGAGTCAGTTCCTGATGCGGCTGAAGACGACGAAGAGTGGACAGCGGATGGTCAATGTCGTGCTAGCGATTATATGGCCACACCTGCAGAAGACGTTGAGGATGGCGGTTGTGCAACCACGGCGGAGGTGAGGTCAACGAATTACGTGCAAGTGACGACGAGAGGGTGGACGCGGTAGCGGCGGAGGCGACGGGGAGGACGCCTTCGTTGAAATGGATGCGGCTTACATTGCTACTAATATGGATACTATCAGCACAGGCACATATGTGGATGCCGCTGAGGCGGGTCCATAAGTGGTTGCTATTGATGACAATCCATGGCGCCTAAGTGACATCCTGCTCTATCGAAGGAGGGTGAAGCACCAAGTCGACAAAGGACGGAACCATTATTCATGCAGGAGGTACCGTGGAGAGCGGGATAAGCAGTTGGGCTGTTCGGACAATGACTATGCGGAAGCAATAGGGCCTCCGCCTTTGTATTCCAAGAAAACCAAAAAAACTCTACAACCCTTAAATCCCGATGCACGGCCCCCATCACCATCCACCCGTGGAGCTAAAAAGACTAGGTGTATCTAATTCGTGAAGGAGAGGGCTTACGTGATATCTATTCCGTCTTTAACCTATTACAACAATTTACTTCTCCAGGCAGTCAAGAAAGCAAGATCTTAAAGCTCTTTCTTCTAAGGAAATTCAATCTATCGCCGCATGCACAGCAACGAAGGAAGTACCTTACCTCAGCGTATTACGTATATCAGGTGATTTCGCGTGTCTAGTAAGTCGTTTATCGCATTTGATCACTAATAACGGGTAGAGATTCTCGCAAATGGTAACAAGATGTAACCCTCGGCTGATGTGACGGTTGATATCTCAACATTTCTCGTTTGATGTTATTAAGCGTCGAATTGCGAACTCGCGAATTTTGATTCGTTAGCCAACACCCAAAAAACACCCGCCCACCCATTCCAAACGTCCCCACCAATTTCCACCGCACCATAGCAAAGAAATCCAACCCCTCACCCATTTCAAATATATCGCGACATTTTAAAGCCCAGCCCTCGAATTACAAAGAAGCCTTCACAAAGTGGGGCCAGTTTGTGTCTCGCTCCTACGGGTTTCGGGAAAGAAAGGTTTAGGGGAGGTTTTCGAACCTCAAATCTCTGCTTTCCCAAACCTATTTTCCCGCGTCGCCTTACGTCGAGTAAATTGGGTGGTGCCCTTTAACAGCCTCATAACGAGGATTTGTCTTTATGAGATCAGCAACTAAGTGTTTCCTATAGCTTAGCATGCTCATCATTCGTTAGGCACTTTTCAACTTCATACAGCCCGTTGTTATGTCTTCTACTTTAAGTCCGCATCCAATGCATGCATAGGTGGTGCCCTTCGCACATCTTTCTCAAAAGCATTGTTTAGTGCTCAAGAATCTCGGGCCACAAATACATTGGCGACACTTGGCTCTTGCAGTGCCGCAACTTGATTGTGGAAGGATTGGCGTTGATCATGAAGAGTTGGGGGAAGATGGGAGTCACCATTACGAGCGACATGATGACCGGCATGAACAAGCGCGCACAGTCGAACAAACTGCTGATCAATGACATTGACAGGAGGTTCACTGAGTGTCGATAGTGGGATGGAGACCAAGACAGACGCCTAGATCGCTAATCTGTTGCTAACGATCTTGGAAATCTTGGGCCCGAGAACATCGTGGCGCTCTTCATGGATGGGGGGACGAATTCAGGGACAGCATGTCCGAGGGTGGATGAGCAATCACCACACACTAAACAGGTTTTCAAACCTCAAATCTCTGCTTTTCCAAACCTATTTTCCCGCGTTGACTTACGTCGAGTAAATTGGGTGTTGCCCTGTAACAGCCTTATGACGGGGATTTGTCTTTATGCGATCAGCAACTAAGTGTTTCCTATAGCTTAGCGTACTCATCATTCGTTATGCAATCTTCAGCTTCATATAGCCCGCTGTTATGTCTTCTACTTTAAGTCCGCATCCAATGCATGCATAGGTGGTGCCCTTCGCACATCTTTCTCAAAAGCATTGTTTCGTGCTCAAGAATCTCGGGCCACAAACATTGGCGGCACTTGACTCTTGCAGTGCTGCAACTTGATTGTGGAAGGATTGGCATTGATCATGAAGAGTTGGGGGAAGACAGGATTCACCATTACGGGCGACATGATGACCGGCATGAACAAGCGCGCACAGTCGAACAAACTGCTGATCAATGACATTGACAGGTTGTTCACTCAAAGTGTCGATAGTGGGATGGAGACCAAGACAGATGCCTATATCGCTAATCTGTTGCGAATGATCTTGGAAAATTCTGGGCCCGAGAACATCGTGGCGCTCTTCATGGATGGGGGGACTCAATTCAAGGGCAGCATGTCCGAGGGTGGATGAGCAATCACGACACACTAAATAGGTTGTATACATCATATACGTGCTTGATTTGGTGATGGAGGATGTGGGGAAAATGGAATAAGCAAATATAGGGCGTACGACATAATCCCGCTAATCTGCTGCAAACGATCTTGGACAAATTGTGTCCCACGAACATATGCATGGATGGGGGGACCAATTATGGGGTAGCATGCCAGAAGATGGATAAGCAGTAGCCGCACATTGAGCAGGTTCCATACGTGCTTGATTTGCTGATGGAGGATGTGGTGAAAATGGATTGGGCAAAGATAGGGCATACGACATAATCTCCTTGCGCAAGCATCAGTGCACCCGAACGTTCTCCAGGGAAACAACGCATCATGAGGGTAGGGTGCCACCGGCACTTCAGTCTGCAAGGATTCGGTTGTGACCTGCGCTAAAAGCTGGCTGTCATTTTTACAATCGCTCAAGTTCAATTCCCAGTTCCGAGACCCATCCCGATTTTTTCGGAGGCTCCGACTCCCTCCCGATTTTTTCGGACCTCAACCTGGCGAGGGTGAAAACCCTTCCACGCTTTCAAGCACCCTCTACCCTGCTGTCGGATATTCTTAACTACAATCAAGCTTCGATGGCGCCGAGCGACAACGCCCCGAATCGTTCGGACAACGAGAAGAATACCCGTGAAATTACGGGAGATCGCCGCAACAAGCGGCGGGCGGACGACGAAGGCAACGCGCCCACTGGTGTCGACCTTTTGACGCGCAGTGGCGAAGTCAACAAAACCGCCAACCAGCAGCACCCCTCGGCACCTGTGGCGCCAGTGGCGCCTGTGGCGCAAGTGGCGACGACGGCACCTGCAACACCTGTGGCACCACACGCGCCTGACGCCGAGCATGCGCCAGCACCTGTGGCTGGACCGTTGCGTCAGCGCCAGAGGTGCCGAACTGGGTCTTCGTCTGACGCGACGGCTGACCCTGTTTTGACTCCGGCACTGACTGCTGACCAAGTCCAAGCGCTTTTGGCGCTGTTACAGCAGCAGCCGCCGGCGGTTACGGCTACAGCGACAACAATTTCTGCATCTGCTAAAAACGCAAACGCAAGAAACGATTTGGCGCGTCACCCTCGCGCAACCGAAGTCCCTCGTGCCGAAAGGGAACACGCTGCTGCTGCGGCGCCCAACAATGTCAACGACGGCAGCGACTCTGAAGATGAAGCGGGTGAGGCCAACGCACACACTAATTTCATTGCACCTACCGAACATCTTCCTCCACTCCCCTCCACCAACCCCACCATTCCGGCATCCTCATTTCACCACGCCGACGTACGCGAGTAAGCCGAATTTCTGGAGGACCTGCGCGCGTACCTGAAGCACTCGGAGCACAAGATACGTCACGGCGACACGGCTGGCGCCCTTGAGCACTTCGACGAGGCGTACGCGCTCATCGCCGATCGCTTCCAACTCCTCCAAGTTGCCGACGCATCCGACTTCAAGACGGCGCACCGCTTCAAGCTCTACCAGCAGAAAAGCGTGCTGACGTCGCGCCCCTTCAAGCAGGCGGTAGCGGACGTGGCAGCGATGAAGCGTGCCCAAGGTTCCTACGGTCGCGGTTCTTCCCTTGGAGGCCGAGGCTCGGGGTTTGGCGGAAAAATTGGCACGGCCCCCGGCTGCGATGCTAGGAGCTTCCGCGGCACCTGCTTCCGCTGTGGCCAGCCGGGTCACACCGCCAGCGCATGCCCTGCTGGTGGGCACGGCCCTCACGGACCCGCGCCGGTGGTTTAAGCTCGACGAGGAGCATAACCGCACAAAGGCCGTTGGTCGTGCCCGTTGGGCTGTTTTTATTTTCTAGTCGCCGTTTGGCTGGCCTTAATTACCATTTTTGGGTCTATGGCGTTTGCCTATAAGCTCTTTAGAGCATCATGAAGTCGATCTTCTCGTGAAATTTTGTTGTGAATGTTTTCCCTTAGGGGAAGAGACCATAGATGATCTTAGGGCGTTTGCCTAGAAGATTGCTATAAACCCTATGAAGTTGTTCTCATTGAATATAATTTTTTGATGTGCATTTTGTTGAGATGACGAGGAGAAGCATTCACCATGTGTCTCTTGGTTGCTCTTGAGTTTCTGCCCCATGCCTCAACAAGGTTCTTGGAGAGAGGCAACGAAGTCTCGAGAAGCTTAATACCTCAACAATCATAGGAGAAACTGAAGGGCAAACAACCTTGCCATGAAGTGACTCTAAAAAAAAAAAAAACAAAGTAATCGGTTCTCGTGCCGGCAAGAAGGGTTATCCCACTCGAGCGTCAATGCTTCCTCGATAAACCAAAAAAAAAAAAAAAAATGCTAACTGTCATGTGTTGGATCTTTGTCTACTACCATGTGCATGCATTCTGATGCATGCCATGGGGCAGCAAGACGACCCCTTTGAATACGCAGTGACGGATTTGACAATTTCCGTCATGCGAGGGCGGTTGCGATCCGCGTTGGCTTGGTGGCGTACATGGTGTATGAGCAGTCTTATCTTATCAATAATCGAACGAGGCTACTGGATGCCGTGGAAGCAAGGACCGCCACAACCGTTTCGGTGCATTAATCATGCCGGAACTCATGCTCACATGGATTTTACACGATCAACCATCATGGACCTTCTTCGAACCGGAGCAGCAATCGAGGTACCAACGTCGGAGCTGGTATGCATCAGTCCTCTCAACGTCGTCGAGCAGCGAGACAAATGTCGTCTCATCCTGGATCCACGCAAAGTTAATAGCGAGCTTTGCATTCCGAAGTTTAAGTACAAAGGACTTTCTCGCGTGTCGGAACTAGCACATCCGGGTGATTGGATGTTTTCAATTGATCTCAAGTCAGGCTACCACCACGTTGACATCCACGCGTCCTGTTGGAAATTCTTGGGTTTTCAGTTTGAGGGGCGCTCATACTGCTTCCGATCACTTCCGTTCGGACTAGCAACGGCGCCCTTCGTCTTCACTCAATTGATTAAACAGTTGGCATGGCGATGGCGAGCAAAAGGGGTCCGCGTCATCCCATATGTGGATGACATCCTCTTCTTGTGCCACACAGAAGTTGAGGCCCGGGACGTCCGCATCTGCACAATCAACGACCTAAGAGAAGCTGGACTCGTGATCAACGCCAAAAAGTCGCATCTCGAGCCGACTCAGCAGCTACGATTCCTAGGATTGGAGCTCGATACCCGGTGTGGACCATTTTCTGTCGGCAACGAGCGACGAAGTGTCTTGCAATCAACCATTGTTTCATTATTGGAAGCAGGACGCGCACAGCACAAAGTCCCTGTACGGCACGTCGCACGTGTCACAGGCATGCTCGCCTCCATGACCCTTGCCCTTGGGGCGACAGCGAGAGCATTCAGTCATGCACTACTACAAACCATCAACGACGCCTCGTCATGGAACAGCAGGGTGTCGCTGTCCCCGAGCGCATGCGAAGAGTTGGAGTTCTGGTCAACTGAGTTCGACCACTTCAATGGCGCCCCATTTCATGTTCGAGGTAGCTACGATGCAATCATCCATGTCGACGCCAGCGCGCACAGTTGGGGGGCCACACTCGACATGTTCTCCACGGGCGTTCACAAGGCCTGCTCGAACATGCCCCAGGAATTACTTTGCACTTCAAGTACTCGTCGTGAGTTAGAAGGGGTGTTTTGGGCACTTCAAACTTTCACCGGCTTCATACAGAACAGGCATGTGCTCGTGCGTGTCGACAACCAAGGTGTATTCTTCATCCTAAAAAAGGGCGGGTCACGCAACAGCTCACTCACTACCACTTGCAAAGACATCATCCGCATCTGCATGACTCATCGCATTCGCTTGATCATGGAATGGATCCCCCGCGAGCTTAACACGCTCGCGGATGAGCTCTCGAAGACTCTCGACAGAGACGACTACACCCTGAAGGCACCATGGTTTAACCTTCTCGAGAGGCGTTGGGGGCCACACTCTATAGATTTCTTTGCCAGCGCTGCGAATGCCAAACTCCCCCGATTCTGCTGCGAACACCCACATCCTAAGGCAACAGCGATCAACTCCTTCACGCTATCCTGGGCTGCTGAACATGGCTTCGCTTTTCCACCGCCACAATTGATCCCGGCAGTCCTTCACCACGCACAGAGAACAGCAGCCTCACTGACACTCATCGTTCCCTTCTGGCCTGGGGCTAGCTGGTGGCCTCTTCTTCAACCCTCGCCGCCCGCCTGGGCCTCGCAGATCCGTGACTCCTTGAAACTTACTCACGGAAGCCAATGCCTTGCACCTGGCACGCACACCACCGCATTCTCGGGTTCCGGCCTCCCCCATAGCATGATGATGGCCCTGCGCATATCCTTCCGCTAACACATTGCTCACGCCCTCTCTGATCGCTTCAGGGTTACTTCGCTCGCTGCAGAGCCAATTGCTCTCTATGATGCTGCAAACGATGCCAATTGCTACAGAACGATGCCAATTGCTACAGAAGCAAGCTTTCTCAATGCATTGTTTAGTGCTCAAGAATCTCGGGCCACAAATACATTGGCGACACTTGGCTCTTGCAGTGCCGCAACTTGATTGTGGAAGGATTGGCGTTGATCATGAAGAGTTGGGGGAAGATGGGAGTCACCATTACGAGCGACATGATGACCGGCATGAACAAGCGCGCACAGTCGAACAAACTGCTGATCAATGACATTGACAGGAGGTTCACTGAGTGTCGATAGTGGGATGGAGACCAAGACAGACGCCTACATCGCTAATCTGTTGCGAACGATCTTGGAAATCTTGGGCCCGAGAACATCGTGGCGCTCTTCATGGATGGGGGGACGAATTCATGGACAGCATGTCCGAGGGTGGATGAGCAATCACCACACACTAAACAGGTTTTCAAACCTCAAATCTCTGCTTTTCCAAACCTATTTTCCCGCGTTGACTTACGTCGAGTAAATTGGGTGTTGCCCTGTAACAGCCTTATGACGGGGATTTGTCTTTATGCGATCAGCAACTAAGTGTTTCCTATAGCTTAGCGTACTCATCATTCGTTATGCAATCTTCAGCTTCATATAGCCCGCTGTTATGTCTTCTACTTTAAGTCCGCATCCAATGCATGCATAGGTGGTGCCCTTCGCACATCTTTCTCAAAAGCATTGTTTCGTGCTCAAGAATCTCGGGCCACAAACATTGGCGGCACTTGACTCTTGCAGTGCTGCAACTTGATTGTGGAAGGATTGGCATTGATCATGAAGAGTTGGGGGAAGACAGGATTCACCATTACGGGCGACATGATGACCGGCATGAACAAGCGCGCACAGTCGAACAAACTGCTGATCAATGACATTGACAGGTTGTTCACTCAAAGTGTCGATAGTGGGATGGAGACCAAGACAGATGCCTATATCGCTAATCTGTTGCGAATGATCTTGGAAAATTCTGGGCCCGAGAACATCGTGGCGCTCTTCATGGATGGGGGGACTCAATTCAAGGGCAGCATGTCCGAGGGTGGATGAGCAATCACGACACACTAAATAGGTTGTATACATCATATACGTGCTTGATTTGGTGATGGAGGATGTGGGGAAAATGGAATAAGCAAATATAGGGCGTACGACATAATCCCGCTAATCTGCTGCAAACGATCTTGGACAAATTGTGTCCCACGAACATATGCATGGATGGGGGGACCAATTATGGGGTAGCATGCCAGAAGATGGATAAGCAGTAGCCGCACATTGAGCAGGTTCCATACGTGCTTGATTTGCTGATGGAGGATGTGGTGAAAATGGATTGGGCAAAGATAGGGCATACGACATAATCTCCTTGCGCAAGCATCAGTGCACCCGAACGTTCTCCAGGGAAACAACGCATCATGAGGGTAGGGTGCCACCGGCACTTCAGTCTGCAAGGATTCGGTTGTGACCTGCGCTAAAAGCTGGCTGTCATGGTAATGGGTTGTCAACATACACATTAAGTTATGTATGTATTGTATAGCCTAGGTTAGGTTGCTCCAAAGGCAATGCATATTTGCTATATATGCCAATTGTATCCCTCCATTCTAGCCATTCAGTTCTTTTTCTAACATGGCATGATTGAGTACGTTAGGTCCCCTCTTCCGCTTCCCCTACCCTAGCTACTTACATTGCCCCTAGAGTGCCCCGTCGTGCCCCTCCCTAGTGTGACCCTTGTGCAACCCTTGTCGCGCCCTAAAGCGCCTCTCCTTGAGCCCCCCTTAGAGCGCCTAATTGTGCCCCGCTCCCCCCCCCCCCCTTTTGGTGTATCCCTTAGCTTACGCTAGCAAAGCGTGCAGGTGGTGCGCCAGCAGCGCCGCCGCCAGCGCACCAACAACAGTACACCGCTAGTGCAGTATTGCCGCAGCCAGTGCGTGCCAGCGCACAAGCGCCACTGCTAGGACCAGCAGCACCAGCCACATCAGTGCGGCGCCTACGCACTGCCTTTGCCCGTGCCGCCCACGCTGCCTGTGCTACATGAGCCGCCCGCGCTGCCTCTGCCCATGATGCCTGCACCGCCGGCGCTGCTTGTCCCCCACATGAAGTTGGGTTTCACTATAGAGGGTAAATGTTTGCTAGACGTACCCCCTCTGTATGCCCTCATTAATCCCGTCTCAGTTTCTAATATTACATCATATTTTTTAGCGGCAACCCACTTTAACAGCCTCCTCTTGCTACATCCCTCTAGCGCCACGTTGCGTCCCCCCACCCCCCCCCCCCCCTTTCTCCCCTCTTTCTCACTCCCACTCCCCAGACTTAGTCCCACTCCTCCACTCTCTCCCCTGCCTCATCTAATGTTTCGCACATCACCCCCCTTCCCTCGTTTGGGCCTGTGAGGGACTATTCAGACTCTCAACCTGTTACGTGGATGTGCGCCTCTTATGTCAGCCCCCCCCTTTCTGCAGCTGTTGCTGCACTCTCTGCCGTCACCGGCATCGTCCTTGCAATCGTCGCAGCAGTCTTCGTTGCCTCCGCAACCTTCGTCGCCTCCGCAGCCTTTGTCGCCTCCGCAACCTTTGTCGCCGCAGCAGCTATCATTGCCGCTGCAGCCGGTCACTGTGGACTTGGGGGTTCTGCCGCTGGGCATGCAAGTTCTGGGGGTGCTCCTGCTATGAGTGCTAGCTTTGGGGGTGCTAGTTTTGGGGGTAGTGACGCTGGGTATGCTGGTTTTGGCAGTGCTGCCGCAGGAGGTACTAGTACTGGGGGTACCGTAGCTATTGCCATGGTAGCAGCCGCCGCAGCATCCATCGTCACCGCCTGTTTCCGCACTTCGCCTTCTTGGTCTTTCGTACTCCTCGCCTGGTCGACCACCTACTCCTCCCCCATGATCTCTCCTAGTCTATGATCTGGTGTTTCTTCTCCGTGTTTCATCTCCTGCTCGTCTTCCTCCACGTTCACAACTGTCTCCCCCTCTGTCTCCTTACTCGTCTCCTAGTTCCCACACTGGGGTCCGTTATCCCTCTCGTGCTCGCCTTGTGCCTCCCCTTTTCGGTATCCACTATATGCTACTTCGTTCTCGTCCCTCTTGTGTTACGCCATCCTCTGTTCTAATGTCGCATTCTTCGTCGTCCCTTGCTGTCTCCTCTCCCCCCTTCTCTGACTTTCTCAGTGCCATCCGGCCTATGGTCTCTCATGTCCTTTCCTGCCTCGTTACCGACCCTACTGATCCTCCTCCATCCATATTTGCTCTTGTCGCTGATGTCGCTGACTTTGCCTTCACGCGTCGCATTCACTGCGCCACTTTATTAATATCTGCTCCTACCTGTCCTCCATCCGTCGAGGGTGCTCCTACTATTGGCAGTGACGTCCTAGAGGACAGGCAATACGAGCTGGATTTCCTTGTGGCCACTGTTTTTCGTCTCTTTGCCATGCGGCTAGCCTATGAGGGTGACCTAAAGGCTCTTGATATCCCTGTCAAACTATAATTGTTATAGTTTGTTAGTTCTAGTCTAGGTGTGTTACAATGTCCTAGCACTAGGGTTAGGTTTCCTACATATGCTTGTTTGTTCATTTCCAATATAATTTATTCCTCCATTCCTATCATGTCACAACATAGAGCTTAGTTCGTTTCCATGGGCCCACCGCTTCACTCTCTGTCCACTACTCGCTCGCTTTAGGGTTTCGTACGATCATCACACGTTAGCCACCCGTAGCGTCCCTGTCGCCCGTTAGCACGCCCGTTTTAGGGTTTCGCACGTTCTCTAGCCACCCATTGCGCGTAGCGCCCTGTCACCCAGCAGCTCTGCGTGCCCCGTCACCCCGCAGCCCAGCGCGCCCCGTCACCCCGTAGCCTAGCGCGTGCCATCACTTGGCAGCCCAGCGCACGTCGTTACCCAGCAGCCGAGTGCGCCCCGCCACTTCGTAGCCCAGCACGCCCTGTCACCCCATAGCCCAGCACGTCCCTTCGCCACGCTGCCCGTTAGCGCCGTCACCTCACTGCCCCGCCACCCCGCGCTCGCCACGCACCCCGCTGCCCCGTCACCCCACTCTCATCACGCACCCCGTGCACCCCGTCGCCATACCAGCTCGCGCCCGCCGTGTTTTTGCCCACGCACCCCGTCACCCTGCTGCCCCGTCACTCCGCTCTCGCCATGCACCCCGCGCACCCTGTCGCCACGCCTCCAGTTATCGCCCGTCCCATCGCCCGTCACCCTGCACACCTCGTCACGTCACCCAGCACCCCACACCCGCTCCCCGTTCGCTCCCCGCTGCCTGCATCTCACAACACCCAGCTAGAAGGCCCTGAGACCCCCAGCTAGAAGGCCCCGCTGCCCCCAGCTAGAAGGCCCCGCAGCCCCAAGATAGAAGGCCCCATTGCCCTAAGCTAGAAGGCTCCACAACCCTCCAGCTAGAAGGCCCTGAGACCCCTAATTAGAAGGCCCCGCCCCTTCCAGCTAGAAGGCCCCATGCCCCCCAGCTAGAAAGTCCGCGGTCCCCAGCTAGAAGGCCCCACGGCCTCCAGCTAGAAGGCCCCGCGGCCCCCATCTAGAAGGCCCTGCGCCCCCCAGCTAGAAAGCCCCACGACCCCCAGCTAGAAGGCCCCGCGCCCCCCCCAGCTAGAAGGCCCTGCGGCCCCCCAGCTAGAAGGCCCTCCAGCCCCTAGCTAGAAGGCCCCACGACCCACCAACTAGAAGGCCCCGCGCCCCGTGAGCCACCTAGCGCTCAGTACACACCCCGCTACCCGACCGCACCCGACTGCTTCTAGCCGCTATCCGACCGCACCCAACCGCTCCCAGCTGCTCCCAACTACGCTCGGCCGCTTCTAGCTACGGCCATGGCGTCTGCTAGAGTTCTGTAGCAGCACGGCCAGCTGCAACGACAACAGCTGCAGCACTTCCGGTGGTGGGGACCTGAGGTTCCAAGGAGTGCCGGCCCCAATAGAGGCCCAACCAGTAGTGGGCGCGACGTCGGTCCCTGCGGGTACCGGATCCTGACTGGCCTTGGTGCTGGCACTATCTGCTGGAGTCCTGAGCGCTCTACGTTGCGTTACTACCATCGCCTCGACGACCTCCACCATGAGCGTTTCTGACTTGACGCGATTTCACCGCACTGGCTTTCTCGTTTTCGCCATAATACTGTTGGACTTGCAGAGTCGCACCTCCCTAGTGTAGGACCTTTGCCGGTTGCCTGAGTAGGGACTTGTGTTTCCAGTCTTGGTTCTTGTGTAGTTTCTAGCCTAGGTGCCTCTGAGTGTCCTTGTGTGGGACCTACAGCTACCGCTAGCCTAGTACGGACCTTTGTCGTTGGCACGGGTACGACCTCAGCGACTGCACCTCTTTCTTTTACACTCGACTCTGGGGCAAAAAGTTGTTTCTTCACTGACAGCACCGACCTTACGTCGCTGCGCACTCCAGTCACTGTCACCTTGGCTGACCCCTGTGTGGGACCTGTCGTTGCCCACACCACCACCACTCTCCCGTGTCCAGTGACCCCCTCTTGGGTCCTTACAGGTTACTACACCCCCTCATTCTCCAGGAACTTGGTGGGTGTCAATCACCTTCACGACCTCGGTGTCGCCACCCTCTTTCCTATGGACGAGCCTGTTGCCACATGCACTGACGGTGCCACTGGGGCACCTCACGCTACTTTTTACAAGGAGCCAGGCTATGGTCTGTACTTACTACACAATGGGTCCCACCAAACTGGGGCAGGTCAGGTCAGGTCAAGTCAGGTAGCTGCTGTGTCGTGCGACTGTCGGTCACTCACCCTCCCGTCGGTCCTCAGGCACCATGTCTAGGTCACCCGCCCTTCCCACATCTCAGTAGGATGGTACGTCACCGTCTGGTCTCAGGTCTCCCCGAGTCTCTCGCCCCACTTCCCCGCTCGCCTGCGCCGCCGTGCACTCCTTGCATCGAGGGTCAGCAGCACGTTGCCCCTCACTCCCAGTCGTTCCACCCCACCACGGCTCCCTTACGGACCCTGCACATGGGCGTATGGGGCCCCTCCCCGGTCCTTGGCCCCCGTCAAGAGCTCTTCTTTCTGATTGTGGTGGACGACTTCTCCCACTACACCACAGTGTTTACCTTGCGACGGAAGGCCGACGTGACTGGCGTCCTAGAGCCGTATCTGCGGGAAGTGCGTACCACGCAGGGCCGTCCTTTGCTTTGTTTCACTGTAACCGTGGTGGTGAGTTTGCTTCCACTCGCCTGGAGTCGTTCTGCCAGGGGCGGGAGATCACCAAGTCTTACACACTACCAGACTTGCCGCAGCATAACATGGTAGCTGAGTGACCCTAAACCCTGGTCATGGAGGTTGCCTGGACCTCCATGTGCCATGCCGCCGTGCCGTGCACCAGTTGAAACGTTGGCCCAGTTACGCACGACCTCATGTGATGCGTGTTTTCCTTTGGACAGGGTCCCGGGGTGTAGCAGCTGACTACCGCGTCTCGGGTTCTCTGGCTCACATCCCGCGCCCCCGGCGCGAACAAGTTGTCTGCTCGCACCCGTCCCTGCGTCTTTCTTGGTTTTCCTCTGGACGCCTCCGACTGGGCGTTCTACGACCCAGTCACCTACCAATTCTTCAGTTCTCAGGACGCCACTTTCAAGGAGTCAGTCTGTTACTGCAGGAGTCGTCCCAACAGAGGTTCTGGGGTCTTCTCCCCCCCGCAGTTCCTCACTTTTGTTCCCCCCCAAGTCGCCCCGGTAGTTCCCCCCCCCCACCCCCCCCCCCCCTACCTCCCCCCTCGCGTCCTTCCCCATCAAGCGTGTCGCACGTCACACCGCATTCGTCACCACCGCAATGTCCAATCCCTGTCGTGTCTGGGGGTGCAGCTGCGGAGGGTGCGGGCCCTGCTGGTGGTGACGGCTCTTGGGGTGTGGACGTGGAGGCCCCTCCTGTGGAGGACACGGATGCCTCGAGTCGGCGGCCTCGTCCTGCTTCATTCCCTAGCTTCCCGTCAGTTCCGCAGTTCTCTCCTCGTTCGTCTCTGCAGCCGGTCGCTGCGGAGTTTGGGGGTGTTTCTATAGGAGGTACTGGAGGCCCTGAGGGTGTTGTTGGTGGAGACACTGGCTCTAGGGGTGCTGGAGCTGGAGGTACTGCCTCTGCGGCACTTGCACATCCTACGGTACGTTACCTGACGCGTGAGTAGAATCGTCGCCTGTTGGCGAGGGAGGAGCAGGAGCTGTTTGCGAGGGTAGAGGAGGAGCCACGCCCGCAACAGCAGTTTCACTTGTAGCCACAGCAGGAGAGGGTTAAGGAGGAGCCACACCCGCAGCAGAAGGTTCAGGCACAACCACAGCAGGAGAGGGTAGAGGAGGAGCCCCGACAGCAGAAGCAGGTGCAGTTGCAACCGCAGTAGCAGGTTCAGTTGCAGCCATAGCAGAAGAGGGTAGAGGAGGAGCCATGCCACAGTAGCAGGTGCAGTTGCATCTGCGGCAGGCGGAGCCGGAGCAGCATTAGCAGCAGCAGGAGCAGGTGCCGCTACAGCTGACGACAGAGGAGGCGGAGCAGCAGTGACTGCGAGATCTGCCTGACCCAACATCTGCACACTTGGTCTGTGGTCCCCTATCGTCTCCTCTTGTCCCCCCTGTTCAGACCCTTTCCTTGTCCGCATGGTCTCGTCGTGCTTTTCTCAGTCGTGCTGTGTCCCCAGAGCCTCGTCAGTCTCATTGCCGTGCCGAGGACCCGTTTCACCTTGTTCTCCGCTCTCGTGTTCCACCTCCTCCGGCCCTTCCGTCACCTCCTGTGTCATCCCTTCCAGTCCCATCCGCTCCGGCTTCCGACTCTCGTCGTACTGCCCGTCCTGTTGTCTCCCGTGTTCTGTCCTTGTTGGTCCCCCGACTTCCCCCCTGTTGTCTGTCTCGGCTCTTGTTACTGCTGTCGCTGAGTTCGCCTCTTCTCTCCACCTTGACTACGCTGTTCCTCGTCTGGCTGCGGCTTGCCCCTGAGGGGGATCCAGACGCCCTTGACATCCCGATCCCTCGCACTCACGACGAGGTGATCTCGGGATGTTGGGCCTTGTACTAGATAGCAGCAGAGGAGCAGATATGGCATCTTATAATTCCACAGGCACCTACGGCAACGCAGTCCTACCACCTGGGGCGAACGTCGTCAATGGCATGTGGATGTACAAGGTGAAGCGCCCGCCTGGAGCACCTCTGGTGTTCAAGGCACGCTACGTGGTGAGAGGCTTTAGTCCACGAGAGGGGGTAGACTTCTTTCAGACCTTCTCTTCCACCCCAAAGATGACCACTCTTCGGGTGTTGCTGCACATCGCAGCTCAGCGTGACTACGAGTTGCACTCCTTGGACTTCTCCACAGCGTTCCTTCAGCGGAGCCTTCACGAGCAGATCTGGCTGCGTAGCCCACCTAGTTTCTTTGGCTCTTTCCCTCTGGGGAACCAGTGGAGCCTACACCGACTAGTCTACAGCCTACGCCAGGCTCCTCGCGAGTGGCACATTATGCTTCGCACGACTCTTGCGGCACTTGGTTTCTTTCTATCGTGTGCTGGCACGTCGCTCTTCGTTCGTCGCAGCTCAAGCCCATTATTTGTCCTGGTCTACATCGATGACCTGGACTTTGCCACTCCCGACAGCAGCGCACTGGCCTCCGTGAAGGAGGAACTGCAGCAGACACACACTTGCACTGACCTTGGTGAGCTGCAGCGCTACCTTGGCCTGCAGATCACCAAGGACAAGGCGGCTCGCACCATTACGCTGATGTAGTCGCACATGGTCGAGCAGATCCTCACGTGGTTTCTAAGTCGCACCATTTTTCCAAGGTACTGCTCACCCCTCTTGCTTTAGATCACGAGCTCACGACTCCACCTTCAGACAAGCCATTTGAGTCTAGTGGTCCATATTCAGAGTTGATGGGTTGTCTCATGTACCTGATGACCCGTACTCGCCCATACTTAGCATTCCCTCTTAGCATCATATCACGCTTTTTTGCGCTTGGGAGACACCAACCTTCTCACTTGTTGGCTGCTAAGAGGGTGTTGAAGTATGTGGCGAGCACATCAAGCATGGGACTTGACCTTGGAGGGAAGCATTCAGTTACACTCACCGTCACTCGGATTCGTCGTACGCGGACTGTGTCCATGCGCTGAGGTCCATACAGGGTTACTGCTTCAGCCCTGGGGCCAGAGTCGTTTCGTGGAGGTCGACTCGGGCATCGTCCGTCGCTGGCTCCAAATGTGGGGCAGAGGTCTACGCTGCGGCCATGGTCGCACAGGAGCTTCGCTGTCTATCTTTTCTCCTCACCGACCTTGGTGAGCGGCCTCGATCTCGGATAGTCTTGTTCGCATACAGCAGGTCTGCTATCTTGTTGTCCGAGGGACCTCGACTGGTTGGGAAGGCGAAGCACATCCAGCTTCGTTACTTCCTTTTGCGCGAGTTGCAGCAGCGTGGCCATTCCTGCGTGATATGTTTGGCCTCTGAGGCCAACACTGCAGATATCTTGACAAAGGCGTTGCCGCCTTGTGACCACTGCAGTTTATGCACCCAGCTGGGCCTTGTCCCTACCGGTTCACACTTGCTTACGTAGAGATGCCTTGCCTTGTACTCTTGCATCTCACTAGATTTACTATATATATATCTGCTTGTGGACTAACCTTGTGGCCCCTTGCTTGCTCTCGAAGTGTGTGGTGACTTTGTGATCCACCATGAGATTTCTTGGTTGTTCTTGCTGACTGGTCTTGTGACCGTTGCTTGTTCTTGTTGACCGCTCATCTGAACCTTGCTTGCTCTCAGACCGTGTGGTGACTTCGTGATCCACCCTGAGATATGTGTTGCTTTCCACAGGACTACCATCACCTAGACTATGGGGTGTGTCAAACTATAATTGTTATAGCTTGTTAGTTCTAGTCTAGGTGTCATACATTTGTCCTAGCACTAGGGTTAGCTTTCCTACATATGCTTGTTTGTTCATTTCCAATATCATTCATTCCTCCGTTCCTATCTGGACAATCCCGACCCCTCACACCTATACTCAGGTAGTCTCGGGACCCTAGCGCTCTCATTGGATAGCAGCCATGAATGCAGATATGGAATCTTGAAGGTCCACAAGCACCTATGTCGATGTATTTCCCCCCTCCTGGGGCGAACGTAGTCGATGGCATGTGGATCTTCAAGGTGAAGCGGCCACCTCAAGAGCCGCATGTCTTCAAGGCGTGCTACGTGGCTAAATGTTTTAGTCAGTGAGAGGGGGCAGCCTTCTTTCAGACCTTCTCCTCCTCCCCGAAGATACATATTCTTCCGGTACTACTGCTGCTCGCAGCGCCGCACGACAACGAGCTTCACTTGCTTGAATTCCCCACTGCCTTTCCCCCAGGCAGCCTGCACGAGCAGATGTTCCTCCGGCACCTACCTGGATTCCGCTCCTTTCCTCCAGGGACCAAGTAGAGCCTTTGATAGCCTCACTACGGTCTGCGTTAGGCGCCTCGTGAGTGGCATCACACTATGCACACTACTCTTGCTGGCCTCTCCTTCCTCTCATCCTCAGTTGACCTGTCTCTCTTCGTTTTCTCTAGCTCCACCTCTTTCTACATCCTCGTCTATGTTGACAACCTTCGCTTTCCTACTTCTGACAGAGTCGCACTGGCCTTAGTGAAGGCTGAGTTGCTGAGGAGATACGCTTGCACTAACCTTGGTAAGTCGCGCCGCTATGTTGGCTTGCATATCAATAGGGAGAGAGCAGCGCGCACCATCACTCTCATGCAGTCACCCATGGTGCAGCTGAACCTCCAGCGCTTTGGCCTTCAGTTCTCCCTTGCACGACCTAGCCCTCTTCCTCTTGGCCATACGCTCTCGGCCCCTGTTCCCGGCGAGCCTGTTGAGCCCAGTTTTCTGTACGAAAGGCTGGTGGGATGCCTCATGTGCTGTGAGGATCTAGGATCGAGCTCAGAAAAGAGAGTTGTAACTCAATGATCCACCTGGGTACAACACGAGGCTAAATATAGGCTCGACACAAGGCCAGTTACCCAGGTGTTACGAGAATGTTCTGAGGGTCGCGAAGCGTCCCGAACAGATTCTTCCCGAACTCGGTAGAAAGCAATTTGGTGGAAACCGAATAGGCTTGAGTTCAGTACACGTAACCTGGTTCGGTACTATAACTATAATAAAATATAGGAATGCACCTAACCTAGGAAATCAAGCATATCTATGCATGATAAATTAAACCCGAGCTAGATATAGCACTATAAATTATAGGCAAGCTAGCAAAGCTAGCATAAGCCGTCGTACTCTCACACGTCCCCCCCTGAAAGCTGGGTGGCGTGAGATATACCCTGCTTGACAAGATAGTCTTTGAGAGCACGGCGTGCGTTGCCCATATCAGCTTCTGCAACCCAACTGTCCTCAGTGGGGTCATATCCCTTCCACAGTATCAGGAACTCGAGTGTCTTGCCGCCGCGGCGCGGATGAGTGAGAACGCGCTCCACTTCATACTCTAGTTCATCCTGTATGAGAACAGGTGGTGGTGGCGGTAGCTGCCGTCCCTAGAACTGTTGGTTGGGGTCCTTGTAGGGCTTCAGTAGCCGAACATGGAAAGCATTGTGAAGCTTCCACGTAGTAGGTAAGCGCAAGCGGAATGTAACTGGTGTCACCTGTGCCTCAACGAGAAAAGGACCACAGAAGCGAGGCCAGAGTTTGGACGGTAGGTGAGACACCTTCAAGTTGCGCGTATCAAGAAGCACCTGATCTCTGACTGCTACTGAGTGATCACATCGCTGGCAATCGGCATACACCTTCTAGGAGTTCTGCATTGTGGTGAGACGTCGTTGAGTCTTCTCCCATAGCTGCTGCATGGTGGTGACGAATTCGTGTGCGGCATGGACATATGCCGGTGTGGTTGGCTGCTGTGGTGTAAATGGTTCCCGTCCGTAACACATGAAATAAGGAGTTTTCCCTGTGGTCGCATGCGACGCATTGTTGTAAGTGAACTCTATAGTCGGAATTCATTAGCAACTCGAAGTTGCTGCGACGACTATGCGAAATAACCGTCGCCAACTGTTAGAATCTAGCAGCAGGAATAAATGCACTATGGAAGAGTTGGGTACAAGTATGAAACCCTAAACGGGGCTGTACCCCATATTGGCTACCCCACTATAGCCTACACACATATAACATGCATATACTTTGACACACCCCCATAGGCAAAGTGGGGGAGAACAAGCGGTCACAAGACCTGTCAAGAGAAGCAAAGCAAGCTCAGGGTGGATCACAACGTCACCACACACACTGAGCACAAGCAAAGGGCCACAAGGCCAGTTCACATGGAGAGGTAAATATGCAACAACGGCAGCACTGTGATCTCTACCTAGCAGAGCAAGCATGCAGGTATATATATATATCACAGTACATGCAAAGTCTACAGCAAGTGAGAAAACGTGGGCACAAGGCCTAACAAAGTACAAAAACGCTGATGATCACCAGACGGAAGTGCCTTGGTGAATATATCAGCAGTGTTGGCCCGAGTGGCCACGTGAGCAAGACGAAGCTGACCACGCTGCTGCAACTCTCGAGCCAGGAAGTAACGCAGAGCGATGTGCTTCGTTCTGTGCTCCAGTCTGTGCTCCTGACACAAGGCAATGGCGGCCTTGTTGTCGACGTACAGCACTGGAGGAGAACGAGGCCGCTCTCCCAAGTCGGTCAGCAGGTAGGTGAGCCAGCGTAACTCCTGTGCAGCCATGGCTATGGCGTAGATCTCAGCCTCACAACTAGAGCTGAGAACAAAAGACGAGCGTGTAGAACGCCAAGAAACTGAACCAGAGACAAGGCTGAAGGTGTAACCCTGTGACGACCGCTGCGTAGCCTGGTCGTCAACCCAAGAAGCGTCTGAGTGCCCAGTGAGGACAACTGCGCTCCGCCCTCCAAGCACGAGCCCCATGCCCGATGTACCGCACAAGTAGCGCAGTACCCTCTTTGCACCATCCATGTGCACCTTTCGGTGCCGACCAGGAGCCACGTAGCGAGCCAGAAGGCCAAGAGGGTACGCAAGGTCAGGTCGAGTGCAGGTTATCAGGTACATGAGGCAGCCCACTAGCTCTGGGTACGGGCCACTCGGCTCTACGGACTCGTCCGAAGGTGGAGCTGAGAGCGAGTGGCCTGTAGCCAGAGGAGTGTGCTGTGGCGAGGACCAGGTGAAGCCGAAGCGCTAAAGGACCTGCTGCACCATGTGTGACTGAGTCAGTGTGATGGTGCGGCGCTCTGTCCCGGGTGATCTGCAAGCCAAGGTAGCTGCGCAGTTCACCCAGGTCTGTGCACGTGTGTCTCTTCTGCAGCTCCGACTTCACCAGGGCGAGAGCCTCAGTGTCAACAATTGCAAAGACCAAGTCGTCAACGTACACGAGGATGTAGAATGGCGGCAGTGACGTGTCGGTGCGCAGAAACAGCGATGGGTCAGCAGTCGACGGAGCAAACCCAAGAGCCGCAAGCGTAGTCCTCAGTGTGTGTGCCTGGTGGAGACCGTAGACCAGCCGCCGGAGGCTCTACTGGGTACCAGGAGGGAACGACCCAGTGAAGCCAGGAGGGCGGCGCAGCCAGATCTCCTCGTGCAGACTGCCCTGTAAGAAAGCTGTGCTGAAGTCAAGAGAGTGAAGCTCGTAGTCACGCTGAGCGGCAACGTGCAGCAGCACCCGAAGAGTGGTCATCTTCGGGGTCGGGGAGAAGGTCAGGAAGACGTCTACTCCCTCTCGCTGACTGAAACCTCGAGCAACGTAACGAGCCTTGAAGACAGGCGGAGAACCTGGCGGCCGCTTCACCCTGAAAATCCACATGCCACTGACGATGTTCGCCCCAGGAGGGGGAACCTCGTCAACGTAAGTGCCTGTGGACTTACAGGATGCCATCTCTGCATCCATGGCTGTCTGCCACTGAGAGGAGTACTCACCCGCGATCGCCTCAGCGTAAGAGCGCGGGGTCGGGATGTCTGGAGCATCCGGGTCTCCCTCAGGGGCAAGCAGCATGGACACGAGATGAGGCGCAGCGGCTGCAAGACACTCAAGGTCCTCCTGCCTGTCCTCAAGGACGTCCGTGCCAAGAACACACTCACCCCTGACGGACGGAGGACAGACAGACTCAGACTCAGCAACTAGACTAGCGGCGTAGTCTAGACGACAGGCAGCAGCAAAGTCAACAAGCTCAGTGACTAAGGCAGACGCAGCAGCAGACTCAAACGACGGGTCAGTGACAACTGTGGCTAGCAGACACGTGACAGTAGGGCGAGCAGCACAGGTGCGGTCAGACTCAGGCTCAGGAACGGTAGGCAGAGAAGACGCAGGAGGGGACGTCACGAGAACACGCTGCGGAGGAGAGGAAGGACGACGGACTACAAGGTGGGTGCTGGGGACAGCCGGCTGACGCGAACGAGGAACACGACGACCGGAACGACCAGAACGGACAGGCGAGACAGGACGCGATGCAGGCTCACGACGCTCAGTAAGACCCACTGTCTGCTCAGTGTAAGGAGAAGGACCAGGCAGCGGTGAGCCAGGCTGTAACGGAAGACCAGTAGACGAAGGGATACTAAGAACCTGGCGAGGCACAGAGTCAGGCGGTGGCTGAGACGACGCAGACGGTGGAGCAAAGAACAGGCGCGGCTGTGCAGTGCCACCAGCACCAGCAGCTCCAGCACCTCCAGCAGCTCCAGAACCCTCAGCAGCAGGACCAGCTCCAGCTCCTCCAGGACCAGCTCGACCAGCAGCAACACCCCCATAACCGGCACCTCCAGTCCCAGGGTCTCCATCAGCAGCACCCTCAGGCTCAGCACCTCTAGCCCCAGCAGCTCCAGTACCTCCAGTACGAGCACCTCCGGGACCAGCACCACTCCCAGCTCCAGGGACGTCAGCAGAAGTACCTCCAGCGGCAGAGCCCCGAGCTCCCGAAGCGCGACCCTGACGGCGACCGTACCAGTCGTGCAACTGCTGTGAGGTGAGAGGCACACGCGGACGAAGGTGGCTACTCCAAGGAGACCGCGCAACAGCAGACTCAGAACCCTCAGCACCTCCAGAACCTCCAGCAGCTCCAGAACCTCCAGCGTCAGCACCCTCAGCAGCTCCAGAACCTCCAGCTCCAGCGCCACCAGCGCCTGCACCTCCAGCAGCTCCAGAACCTCCAGCGCCAGCACCCTCAGCAGCTCCAGAACCTCCAGCAGAAACAACTCCAGTAGCAGAGTCACCAGCTCCAACGCCTCCCACAGCAGGGCCCCTAGCTCCAGCAGCGCGACCCTGACGGCCAACGTACCACTCACGCAGCTGCTGTGGGGAGAGAGGGAGTCGACGACGAGAGTGCGGCGGCGAGGCACCAGCGGAGCTACTACGGAGACGGCCGCTCCAGGGAGACTGCTCACCAGACGCCTCAGCGCCCCAAGGTGCAGCACCCCCAGACTCATTACCCCCAGGCTCAACACCCCCAGACTCCTCACACCCAGGCTCAGCACCTCCACGCTCCGCACCGTCAGGCTCCGCACCCCAAGGCTCAGCACCCCCAGGCTCCGCACCCCCAGGCTCAGCACCCCCAGGCTCAGCACCCCCAGAAGCAGCACCCCGAGCAGGACCACTCTCAGCAGGACCTGAGTCACCAGTGACCTCAACCGGTGCAGTCAAGGGAGGAGGGTCTACCTGAGACACACCTGAAGGAGCAGGACCGGGAGCGAGGAGGGGGTCTACCTGGGGAGCACCTGGAGCGAGGAAGAGCGGCGGGGGGGGGGGGGGGAAGGCAGTGCGGTAAGGGAAGAGACGGTAAAAGGGAACCGACTCGTCGAACGTGACGTCCTGAGAGGGGAAGACACGGCGCGAGGTGGGGTGGTAAAACTGCCAACCAGGCGCGTCAGGGACAAATCCCAGGAAGACACAGGGAACAGCGCGGGCAGAGAGCTTGTCCGCAGTGGTATCGCGGACAAAGGCACGAGCACCCTAGATCCGGAAACGCGACACATCACCAACCTTCCCCGTCCACAGCAGTGTGGGCGAGGTCTCCGGCAAGGAGACACGGGGCCATAGGTTGAGCTGATGTGCGGCGTACCGAACCGCAAACGGCCACAGAAAATGGGGGGCAGCCGCATGGATCATGGAGGTACGAGTGACCTCCATGACTAAGCCAATGCGGCGCTCAGCAACCCCATTCTGCTGCGGAGAGGCCGGAAGCGTGAACGTCTGGCGGATGCCGTGCTCCGCACAGAAGGCTGCCAAGAGGTCTGAGGAGAACTCACCACCTCTGTCAGAGTGCAGATGCAGGACAGGAAAGTCCGTCCCGAACCGCTCGCGGAGCTGGAGACGAACAGCGCGGATCCAGGGGATCAAAACATCAGGGACCTCCCCCTTGCGCTGCAAGGGGAAGACCGTGGTGTAATGCGTGTATTCGTCAATGACCAGCAGGAAGTACCGCTCGTGGCCCTGTCCACGGACGCGGGCTGGGCCCCACACGTCCAGGTGGAGAGTCTGCAGGGGAGCCTCTGTGGGAGGGAACGAGGAGGAGTGAGGAGCGGCGCGCTGCCGCCCCTCGACACAGCGAAGACAGGGAGGAGCAGGCAAGGGTGGGAGGGGAGGGAGAACCCTGGGAAGACCAGAGACAAGAACACGGCGGTGCATGCTACGAAGGCGTTGCACCGAGGGGTGACCAAGGCGGTGGTGCCAAAGGAGGGTTTGGTGCGACAAGGCGCGACACGAGCAAGGGGCCGCAAGCTGACCTGACGAAGACGCAGCTACCTGAGGGGACTCAGTGGTCAGTGTGTACAGGCCCGACCCCGGCTGCCGAGTGAAGGTAGCCAGGTGACGACCCGTCTGAGCACACGTGCAGTGTGTCACACGCTCGTAGGCAGGGGTGAACTGGTGAACACCCGCGTCCTGGAGCGCAGAACCCGCCACCAGGTTCGTAGAGAACGAGGGGAGGTAAAGACCCGACAGTGTGCCGGATGGGACAGCAGGACAAGGGAGGACAGTGGTGGAGGTCGCACGGACTGGACCCCCAGAGGGGTCTGCAAGGAAGACTGCAACCGGCCGACTGAGCAGCGTGAGGGTGGTGCTGTCGCGAAAGTGAGGAGAGTCACTCTACAACGGTAGTGAGCTAGACTACGGGGATTGGCACGAACTACTAGAGGTGATCGTAGCTTTGCTTGGTTCCTTGGTGCTTGCACATTCACGGGAGAAATCGGCAAGAGTTTCCACTAGCAAAGTTGAAATTACAGAATGATTGAACAAGCAATGACAGAATGACTACATCAGGCACCTAGCAACCCTGCAGCTAGCCTGGTCGACCGCCAGCACAGCTCGGTCGACCGCCTGCCAGCGTTGCGTAGAGGAGCCGCGCCAGCACTGTGGAAAGGTGACCTGCCAACAGAGCAGGCCGACGGCGTGCCAACGCTGCAGCGGAGCGGCTGTCCAGCGTTGCCCCGTAGAACACAGCAGTGCGCACGCTCGCAGGTGCGCGCAGACAATTGGCCCGACTTGCCTCGTTGGGCATCCGTCGGCTGTTGTCTGCGCCTGACGAGCCACATCGACTTCGGGATACCAGCCCGCAGTCGCCTGCGCCATCGCAACCTTGACGATGTTCGCGTGCCTCCGCAGAACTCGTCGAGCAGGTTACCCGGTCGACCCGGCCGACCACCAGGTGCTTCCGGTCGACCAGCACTGCTTCTGGTCGACCACTAGGTCCCTCTGGTCGACCACCAAGTGCCTCTGGTCGACCACAACTCTCGTCGAGCTACCCCCTGGTCGACGGACCCCTTCCGTCGACCAGAACCATCAGCGGTTGTCGCCGAGCTCCCCTCGTCGACCGCTGCTCACTTGTCAGGTCGACGGATTGCTCCGTTGACCTCCCGGTCGAACTGCAGGTTGACGGGATGCTCCGGAGACCTCCCGATCGAGCGGTAGGTCGACGGGATGCTCCGGAGACCTCCCGGTCGAACGGCAGGTCGACGGGATGCTCCAGAGACCTCCCGGTCGAGCGGCAGGTCGACGGGATGCTCCGGAGACCTCCTGCTCGAGCTGTAGGTCCTGGTCGACGTCCCACCCGTCGCCCAGACCAGTCAGTTGCAGCTGTCGAGCTCTCTGGTCGACAGCAACACCACAGCGGTCCCCTGCAGCTCGACGAAGCCTGTCGAGCAGCTCTTCCACTGTGAACGGTCGGCTGCTACTCCCGTACATCCGACCAAGTCGTCGGCGTTGCCCAAGCGAGGGCGGGGCCAACACTCCATTCCCATTAACACTCCCCTGCCGCGCTCACGTTTGGGCCTCCAGCCCACACGGCAGTACTCCACGGAGAAAACTCGTCCTCGGCGTGCACCCCACACACAGCACGCCGTCACCGCACCAGCCGTGCAGATGGGCACGGCACCTACTGCTGCACTTCGTCGTCGCCGTCGCCGACGTCGGCCAGACGAACTTGGCCGATGGCGACAGAGCACCGGTTGAAAGCCGGAAAGTACAGCGCCTTCGTCAGGAAGTCCGCCGGCTGCTCGGTGGTCGGGATGTACTTCAGCACAAATTTCCCGCGCCTCACCATGTGCTGCAGCCAGGCGTAGCGTCGCTCCATGTGCTTGAGGTTGCCCATCAGCCCCAAGCCCTCAGCGACCGTGATTGCCGACTTGTTGTCGACGCGGAGGATGGTCGGTTTCCCAGCGTCGGGCAGCTTGAATTCCGCAAGGAGGAAGCGAAGTCGACGCCCCTCCTTGCCGGCATCCGTGGCCGCCACGTACTCCGACTCGGTCGATGACAATGTCGCGCACTTGATGCGCGAGCTCGACCAGGAGACGGCAGCCCCTCCGTAGACGAACACGTAGCCTCCCGTGCTTGTCCGGTTCTGCTTGTCGCCCGCGTCGTCGGCATCGACGTAGCCGATCAGCTCCAACGATTCTGGTGCACCGCCGAACTCCAGGGCGGTGTCGCGGGTGTCGGCGAGGTAGGCGAGGCAACGGTCGACCTCGCGCCAATGCTGGTCGCTCCTCACCGTGAGGCCGCTCCCCAGCTTGCTGCAGGCCAACGCAATGTCCGGCCTCGTTGTCGTCGCCGCGAACTGCAGCGAGCCGACCTTCTGCCGGTACTCCTCCTCTTCGCGCTCCTGAGCCTCCTCGTCGTCGAACGTCAGCTGAGCGTAGGCGTCGACCGAGACCGGCGTCTTTGGGACTCGATCGCCCTGCTCCTTGTCGATGAATCGCCTGCGCAGCTTGTCGGCGTAGCCCTGCTGGTGCAGCCACAGCTTCCTGGCCTGCCTGTCGCGCACGATCTCCAGCCCAAGGTACTTCACCACCGGCGAGATCTCACGCAGCTCGAAGGCGGCCTCCAGCAGCTCCTTCAGCTCCTTCAGCATCACGGTGCTGCTGCTGGCAGCGAGCAGGTCGTCGACGTAGACCAGCACCCAGCAGGTCACTCCGTCATCGCCGGCCTTGAAGTAGAGCGCCTCGTCGACCTGGCTCTTCTTCCAGCCAGCGCCCAACAGCACTCCGTCGAGAGCCCTGTACCACAGAAGCCGCGACTGCTTCAGCCCGTAGAGGCTCTTCATCAGCTTACACACCCGGCCGGTCCCATCGTCGAAGTAGTCCAGCTGGTACATGTAAAGCACCCTGTCGAGCTTGCTCTGCAGGAAAAGCGTTCTTCATGTCGAGCTGCATCAGGTGGAGGTCGAGGACGGTGACGATGCTGAGGAAGATCCTCAGCGTGACGTAGCTGCTCACCGGCGAGTACGATTCGTCATAGTCGGCACCGTACACCTGCGTGAAGCCCTTCACGACCAGCCTCGCCTTCTCGCGCTCGACGGTGTCGTCGATGCGGTACTTGGTCGTCAGCACCCACCGATTCTTCATGATGTTCATCCCACGTGGGCGTTCGACCAGCTCCCAAGTGCCCATGCCGAGGAGGCTGCGAATCTCTTCTTCCATGGCGGCCTTCACCGCCTCGCCCTTCCAGCTCGACAGCGCCTCCTTCACCGTCATCCTGGTGATGTCCCAGCGGTGTTCGGGGTCGGCATGCATGTCGGGGTCGAGCTCCGGCAGGTCTTCATCCTCCTCGGCGTCGTCGTCGACCTCGTTGAACACCGTGGTGAAGGCAGCTGGCGGTAGGCAGGCGTGGAAGCTCAGCCGCTCCGATGGCCGTCGAGCTCGATTTGTGTGTCGCAGCTCAGGCTTTGTGATCGGCACTTCCACCACGTCGCTTTCGGTGGACTCCTCACCCGCCGACTGCTCCCCTTCCTCGTCGACGTCCTCGTCGTCGACCAGCTGCTTTGGCCCTTCGACCAGCTGCTCGCCTGCTGCTGACTTCGACAGCTCCCCTGTCGACCGCCCCGGATGCTGCTCCCCTGTCGGCTGCACCACTACTGTTGCCTCCTGTTCGACCGGCTCCCCTATCTGGTGCTCCCCTGTCGTCGACGGCTTCCCATCCTGGTCGACGAGCTTGGCGCCTTGTCGACCGCCGGCGATGCCACTGGCCGGCGCCACAGGCGACGCCTCAAAGCTCCCCTCATCGCCGGTGGCCGACACAGGTGTCGACGCAGGCAGATCTGCGACGGGAGAGGGAGGAGCAAGAACAGGGGGAGGTGGAAGAACCTCCACAACATCCTCATCAGCAGGCTCGTCGACTTCGGCGAGCAGGGGAACCGTCGCTGTCGAGGTGTCCGTCGGCGGGTGTGCCTGCGTCCGCCCCGACGCTGGCCCATACTTCGCCTTCCACACCTCCAGCGACAGCGTCTCGTAGAAGATCACCTCGACCGACGTGACCACCTTGTTGTCGGTCAAGTCGAGCACCTCCCAGCTCTTACTCTCCGGCGACAAACCCAGGTGAAGCCCCCAATGAGCCTTCGGCGCCAGCTTCCCACCGCGCTGCTGCTCGGGAACCATGAACTGCACCATGCAGCCCCACACCCGCGCTAGCGTAAGGTCGGGCTTCTGGCCGGTCAGCAGCTGGTACGGAGTCGTTCCCGGCGGCGTCGTCGACCGCTCCAAACAGTTGCGCACCCAGACCGCTTGGCGTAGAGCAAGGTGCCACCAGTGGTGCTGCACGCCCACGTGCAGCAGCATCGTCCGCACGGACTCGACGACCGTGCGCATCTCCCGCTCAACCATGCCATTCTGCTGCGGTGTGTAGGGGCACGTCAGGTCGTGGACGATGCCCTTCCCGTCGACGAAGTCGGTGAACGCATTTCCGAGGAATTCCCCTCCTCGATCGGAGCGAAGCGACAGCACCGACTTCTTCGTCTGCCGTTCCACCAGCACCAGCCACCGCTGAAACTCCCGCAGCATGTCGCTCTTCTTAGCGACCGGCATTGCCCATACAAATCGAGTATGGCGATCCTTCAGCAGCAGGAAGTACAAGCTGCCATCCTTGGCAGCCACCCGAAATGGCCCGCACAAGTCGATGTGCACGACACCCAACGCCTCCGCTGCGTCCGAGCCCTTGGCGGGGAAGGTGTGCCGCGCCAGCTTTCCTCCGACGCACAAGACACACGGCGGGTCTGCTCCGGTCGACGACGTGATGTCGAGCCCAGTAGCAACATCATGCTTCGCCGAGCTCTTGATCGTGTCGACGCTGACGTGTGCGAGCCGCGCATGCATCCTATCGGGGGTCGTCTTCGTCGCCGAGACGATCGTCCGCAGAGCCACCACCTCGGTCGACTGCGACTGCGTCGAGCAGGGGCGAAGGTCGGTGCAGAGGACTCGTCCGGTGTAGCGTGCTCGACCGAGCACCTCCCCGGTCGCGGCGATGAGCAGCATCTCGTCGCCATCGCCCTGCAGCAGCACTCCACTCTCCTTCAGCTGGCAAGCAGACAACAGGTTCGCCTGTACGCCCGGGACGTAGAGTACGTCGGGGATGAGGACCCGCTTCCCGGCCTCCCCTTGCAGAGCGACGGTTCCGCGACCCTTGACAGGCTGCAATGCCCCGTTGAACCCACGCACGTGCTTCACCCCGTCGCTCGGCCCCATGTCGACGAAGACCGACTTCGTCCCCATCACGTGGTGGGAGCACCCGCTGTCGAGCAGCACCGCCATCGGATTGGCCTGCACAGCTGCCGCCACTGCCTGGAAGTCCTCGCCAGCCTCCGGCGCCAGCGAGACCGTCGGCTCCACCACGCCGACCATCGAGCACGACGCCTCCCCGTCGCCTCGGCTCTTGCCGCTGGAGCTGTCGACGTCCTTCGTCGACGACGTCTTCTTCGACGCTTGCTTCTCCTTGCGCGGCTTCTCATCTCGACGGGGGCGACGACTGGCCGATTGGCCACGGCCTCCCTTGTTGTCGTCCTCGTCGCTGTCATCGCGGTCGGGGCACTCGAAGGAGAGATGGTCGGGGTCGCCGCAGATCCAGCACTCCCGCCGTCGACCACCACCTCGTCGACCCTTGTCCCGCGTCCACCGCTTCTCGTCGACGTCCTTCGTCGACCGCCCACCTCCGCTACCACCTCCGCCCGGCTTCCCGCGCTGCCCTTGCTGCTGATTCAGCTTCGTCGATGCAGCGTAGTTTGCCTGCGGAAGGAGCTCTGTGGGCTGTTCGGCCTCCTGCATCGCCTCATCTTGAAGAATGTAGCTGGTGATGAAGTCCTCGTCGAGGGACTCACGCGTGCCGGGCACCATCATCATCCTCTTCATGAGATTGTAGCTGCGCGGCAAGCCCTTGACGATGTGGGTGATGTAAGACGCCGTCGAGTATTCGGCGCCCGCCATCCGCATCTCAGCCAGGATCCGTCGAGCACGGTTGCAGTAGTCCGTCGCCGACTCCTGCTCGCCCATCCGAATGTGAGTCATCTTCTCCTCCAGCTGCCCGATGTACAGATCGTCCCTGACCTGGTACGTCGACATGATGAAGCGCCATGCCTGGTGACCAGCATCCAGTCGCTCTCGACAGCTCCTGAGCGCTAGCTGCACCACCGGCGAGCAGCACCTCGAAATGACCATGAAGGTGAGCAGGTGAGCAGAACGAAACTCCCCGCGCAGCTCGACATCCTCCTCGGGCGGAATTGGCACGGTGCCGTCGGCGAAGCCCTTCAGCCCCGTGACCTCCAGCTAAGGTTCTATCGACTCCCTCCAGGTGATGAGGTCCCGTCGACCTTGCAGCGGTGCGACGGTGATCCGGTCCGGCGAGAATTTGAAGTAGCCATATGCCGGTGCAATCCCGCCAGCAGTCACATGCGTCGTCGCCGAGAGCCCTCCACCGCTTCGTAGAGGAGAGCGACGTCGAACATCGACGCCGGCACGCGAGATGCCTGCAGCCGCCGTCGACCGCTGCACTCGCGCCTGGATTCCGTCGACACCACCGTCGACCTTGATCACCCCTCTCTGCCTCGTGCCTTCGCTGCCGCTGACTCGTGCACCACCGTCGACCTCGTCGTTGACGCCACCTTCGTTGCGCACCGGTCGAGGAGAAGCAGGACGGGAAGGGTGTTCCGTCGCCCACTGCGACCAGATGCCCAACTCGGCGATCACCAAGGGGATCGTCCCGTACTCGCCATCCGCGTGGCGTCTCCTCGCGTCAGCCAAACGTGCCTCCAAGATGTCTGCTACGTCCGCATCAACTACGGGGTCGACCATGGCGACTATCGCTGCTGCCGGCCTACGAACGACTTAGTAGGTGCAAAAGTCGGCTCCTATCTGAAGGTCGCGTGTTCGTTCCACGCTCACCGCACCATGAAGAGAGTCACTCTACAACGGTAGTGAGCTAGACTACGGGGGTTGGCACGAACTACTAGAGGTGATCGTAGCTTTGCTTGGTTCCTTGGTGCTTGCACATTCACGGGAGAAATCGGCAAGAGTTTCCACTAGCAAAGTTGAAATTACAGAATGATTGAACAAGCAATGACAGAATGACTACATCAGGCACCTAGCAACCCTGCAGCTAGCCTGGTCGACCGCCAGCACAGCTCGGTCGACCGCCTGCCAGCGTTGCGTAGAGGAGCCGCGCCAGCACTGCGGAAAGGCGACCTGCCAACAGAGCAGGTCGACGGCGTGCCAACGCTGCAGCGGAGCGGCTGTCCAGCGTTGCCCCGTAGAACACAGCAGTGCGCACGCTCGCAGGTGCGCGCAGACAATTGGCCCGAGTTGCCTCGTTGGGCATCCGTCGGCTGTTGTCTGCGCCTGACGAGCCACATCGACTTCGGGATACCAGCCCGCATTCGCCTGCGCCATCGCAACTTTGACGATGTTCGCGTGCCTCCGCAGAACTCGTCGAGCAGGTTACCCGGTCGACCCGGTCGACCACCAGGTGCTTCCGGTCGACCACCACTGCTTCTGGTCGACCACTAGGTCCCTCTGGTCGACCACCAAGTGCCTCTGGTCGACCACAACTCTCGTCGAGCTACCCCCTGGTCGACGGACCCCTTCCGTCGACCAGAACCATCAGCGGTTGTCGCCGAGCTCCCCTCGTCGACCGCTGCTCACTTGTCAGGTTGACGGACTGCTCCGTTGACCTCCCGGTCGAACTGCAGGTCGACGGGATGCTCCGGAGACCTCCCGATCAAGCGGCAGGTCGACGGGATGCTCTGGAGACCTCCCGGTCGAACGGCAGGTCGACGGGATGCTCCGGAGACCTCCCGGTCGAGCTGCAGGTCGACGAGATGCTCCGCAGACCTCCTGCTCGAGCTGTAGGTCCTGGTCGACGTCCCACCCGTCGCCCAGACCAGTCAGTTGCAGCTGTCGAGCTCTCTGGTCGACAGCAACACCATAGCGGTCCCCTGCAGCTCGACGAAGCCTGTCGAGCAGCTCTCCCACTGTGAACGGTCGGCTGCTACTCCCGTACATCCGACCAAGTCGTCGGCGTTGCCCAAGCGAGGGCGGGGCCAACACTCCATTCCCGTTAACCGAAAGAAGGAGCGAGAAGCACCCGAGTCAAGTGTAAAGGTGTACAAGGCCTCAGCAGGCGCAGTACCAGAGAGAGCAGACTCACCAGCACCTGGAGCAGCAGCCTCACCAGCACCCAGAGCAGGAGACGCACTAGCACCTAGAGCAGCAGCCTCACCAGCACCTAGAGCAGGAGACGCACGAGCACCTAGATCAGCAGCCTCACCAGCACCGAGAGCAGCAGGCTCTATACCTGGGTCAGGCGGTACGCACATGTAACAGGAACGGTCAGCACTAGTAGGCAGTGCTTACATGGCAGTGAGAATAGCATCAAAGTCAAGAGCAAATATATCTACCCTCTGCCCAAGCAGCACCCGAGTCAAGTGTAAAGGTGTACAAGGCCTCAGCAGGCGCAGTACCAGAGAGAGCAGACTCACCAGCACCTGGAGCAGCAGCCTCACCAGCACCCAGAGCCGGAGACGCACTAGCACCTAGAGCAGCAGCCTCACCAGCACCTAGAGCAGGAGACGCACGAGCACCTAGATCAGCAGCCTCACCAGCAGCGAGAGCAGCAGGCTCTATACCTGGGTCAGGCGGTACGCACATGTAACAGGAACGGTCAGCACTAGTAGGCAGTGTTTACATGGCAGTGAGAATAGCATCATAGTCAAGAGCAAATATATCTACCCTCTGCCCAAGCAGCTCCACCCAGTCGGGGAGATCAGCCTCGTCGCCAAACTCGGTACGCCATGCGTTGCTCAGACGGGCGAAGCAGCGGGACTGTGTGTGACTAAGCGTCCCGCAAGCCTGACCAGTCCGATCACCTGTGCGAATGACGTACGGGCAGCGAACGGTACTCAAAGACCCTCTACTCTGAGCGTACCACTCACGAAGCTACTGAGGCGTAAGTGTCTCGCGCGGACGCCGCTGCAGCTGCAGCTGGCCACTGCCAGACGCTCCCAACTGACCAGCTCCAGGGCGACTGCCACGACGGCTATCGCCACAACCCCAACTAGCGTACCACTCACGAAGCTGCTGAGGTGTGAGAGACTCGCGCGGACGTCGTTGGAGCTGCATCTGGCCGCCGCCAGTAGCAGCAGTAGCAGTAGTAGCTGCTGCAGCGCAAGCAGGGCAGGCGCGGCAGGCAGGCAGGCAGGCAGGCAGGCAGAGGGCGCAGCAGTGCGCGAACAAGGCAGGTGCTCACCAGTGGCGGGAAGGGCCGGCGCTTGGCGGACGGCGGCAGGGTAGGCGCACGACGGCGGTGACGGTGGGGCTGCGGCCGCTGCAGGGTGGGGCCGCGTCAGCGGCAGGTCGGGGTCGCGTCAGCTGCAGGGCTGGCGGGGCCGCGTCGGCGTCCGGGCGGGGCCGCGTCGGCGGCAGGGCGCGGCCGCGTCAGAGGCAAGGCCGGGCCGCGTCGGCTGCAGGGCGCGGCCGCGTCAGAGGCAGGGCGCGGCTGCGTCAGAGGCAGGGCGGGGCCGCGTCGGCTGCAGGGCGCGGCCGCGTCACAGAGGCAGGGCGCGGCCGCATCGGCTGCAGGGCGCGGCCGCGTCAGAGGCAGGGCGCGGCCGCGTCAGAGGCAGGGCGGGGCCGCGTCGTCTGCAGGGCGCGGCCGCGTCGATTGCAGGGCGCGGCCGCGTCGAAGGCAGGGCGCGGCCGCGTCAGAGGCTGGGCGCGGCCGCGTCAGAGGCAGGGCGGGGCCGCGTCGGCTGTAGGGCGCGGCCGCGTCGAAGGCAGGGTGGGGCCGCGTCGGCTGCAGGGCGCGGCCGCGTCGAATGCAGGGCGGGGCCGCGTCGACTGCAGGGCGCAGCCGCGTCGAAGGCAGGGCGCGGCCGCGTCAGAGGCAGGGCGGGGCCGCGTTCTGGCCTGACGGGCCTGCAGGGGCGGCTCGCGGGCCTGATGGGCCTGCAGGGGCGGCTCGCGGGCCTGACGGGCCTGTAGGGGCGGCGCGTGAGCCTTACGAGCCTGCAGGGGCGGCGCGCTGGCCTTACGGGCCTGCAGGGGCGGCGCGCTGGCCTAGGGCAGCAGGAGGCAGTGCTAGGGCTGCAGGACGGCGCGCGCAGCGCAGCACGTCACAAGGCAGGGCAGGCAGGCAGGCAAGTAGGTGCATGACAATACGTGGGGTAGCGCGCGGTAACCGCAACGGTAGGTGGGCTTGAAAAAAAGACGGTCCTACGGACCTAGTGCTCTGATACCTTGTTAGAATCTAGCAGCAGGAATGAATGCACTATGGAAGAGTTGGGTATAAGTATGAAACCCTAAACGGGGCTGTACCCCATATTGGCTACCCCGCTACAGCCTACACACATATAACATGCATATACTTTGACACCAACAACAATCGAATGAAGGCTGACAACATCGGCGAAATATACTTACAGTCGATCGACACCTTCTTCCCCATTCATATAGGAGATGTATCGGTGGTCGCCGACCTTCAGTTCAATCTCATCTTTGCAGCACAAATCATGAAATACGGAATTGAGATTCGGAGCAATTGCGAAAAAAAAAAGAGCTTGGAACTCTTCTACAAGAAGAATTACGTCAACAAGGCTATCGATGAAGACAAAGTCTTCGTCTTGAAATTCGAATTGCAGGGGAAAGATGGAGACTCCGACAGGACGCTCCTACTAAAAACAACTACCACGGAAGCACCAACTTGGTCGCACCCTAAAGAGACGGATCTTCAGCGCTCTGGACCAGACGGCTTCTTTCGTTCACGTGCCGTCCCAATTGCCTCAACCTCTGCTCACGGGGACACCAAATTTGCATCATGGAAGTAGAAGTAGACAACGGGGCATCAGCATTTGCAGCACTGCCAAAAACATGAGGATGGGGAAATACAAATACAATTACTCTTGGTTGGACCAACACCGGCGTCATGATTGAAGCAAAGGGAGTGCCACAAACACCAGAGGAGAGCGAATGGAGAACTTCCGCAATCCCAAGAGGATGGGCACCACCAAGCCCGTTCGCGAAAGCTCTGACATTCCCTCCCGGGGCTATGGCGAAAAGAGACCCCTAGTGGGCAACTCGCGGCACCAGCTAGGGCGGACCTCCTCTTTCGGATCAATATGCATACGAACCTGCAGAGGAAGAACAAGAGGAGTCAGAAAGCATGGTGAACAATTTTGGAGAAGCAGCAGAGCTACTTGAACCTATCGAGGAAGCATCGCCGTCAGAAGAAAGACCTCAACTGATCTCGATCACTGGCGATGAGTACCTCTAACATCGAATTCCAATGGAGGGACTCGCCGCTTCCGAGTGGCCAGTACAAAATCGCCTCCAACTCAACAACTCATGCTGGTTATCGACGACTCCATCTACGTTGCCTGTCAGAACTATATTGTAGGCTGCAGTGGGGTAGACAATATGGGGTACAACTCTTTTAGGTTTTCCTACTTGTACCCACCTGCTTGCTATTTCATTCATTCCTCGTACAATTCTCACATGGTATAGAGCGGGTTCCCTAGTGGGACCGTTTTTTTTTTAAGGGCCCAGCACTTGATTTTTTTTTTCCTGCCCTGCCCGAAGCGCGCCACGGGCTCTGCCCTACGGCCGCCCTTAGCGGCCTGCCCTGACGTCGCGGCCCTTAGAGGCCCGCCCTGCCACCCTTACGCGTCCCTTAGCGGCTCGCCCGCCCCTTCGTCGCGGCCCTGCGCGGCCCGCCCGCCCCCCTTCGTCGCGGCCCTGCGCGGCTCACCCGCCCCTCTGTCGCGGCCATGCGCGGCCCGCCCGCCCCTTCGTCGCGGCCCTGCGCGGCTCGCCCGCCCCTTCGTAGCGGCCCTTCGCGGCCCGCCCGCCACTTCGTTGCGGCCTTGTGCGGCCCGCCCGCCCCTTCGTCGCGGCCCTACGCGGCCCCGCCCGCCCCTTCGTCGCGGCCGTGCGTGGCCTGCCCGCCCGTCATCGCGGCCCTCCACGGCCCGCCCGCCTCGTCGTCACGGCCCCTTCCCCTGCAGCAGCCGCCGAGTCCCCGTGGCCTGCAGCAGCCGTCGCCCGCCCCTGCTGCTGCCGTCGAGCCTCCAGCCGCCGGTGCGACCGCTGCTGCCGTCGCTGCTGCGGCCCTGCCGTCGCGGCCCTGCCCTGCTGCCCTGACGTGGCCCTGTCCTGCCACCGAGCCGCGGCCCTGCCCTGCCGCCTTGTCGCGGCCCCTACCCTGCTGGCGCGCCACGGCCCTGCCCCACCAGTCGCAGCCTCTCCTCTCCCCTCCCGTCACTGGTAAGCGCACCGCCGCACCCGCACCGCCCTACCGAGCCGCGCCACCCCTGGGAGTCGCGCTGCTCCTGCTGCTACTGCTGCTGCTAGGCTACTACTGCTGCTAGGCTACTACTGCTGCTCCTGCTAACATGGCTAGCCCTAATGTCCTTACATTCAATGCTGAGGGTCGAGCGGTCGATTTTGAGGTCTGGGTCGATGATCTGCAGCTACTTCTGCAGTGCGATAGCAAGGACGGAGTCTCGCTTTTTGATCTCACGTCTGGCGCCTTTGCTGCACCTGCTGCTGATGCTGACAGTACAGTTCGCTTGCAGTGGACCACGCGCGATGCTGCTGCCCGTCTTGCTATTCGTAGTCACCTGCCGTCTGCTGAGCGCGCGCACTTTAGCCAGTACAAGACTGCTAGGACTCTGTACGACGCTGTTGTTGCGCACAACTCCTCCCCTGCCACTGCTGCCCTTAGCCGCCTCATGCTGCCGTACCTGTTCCCTGACCTAGCCGCTTTTGCCACACTCGCTGACCTCATTACGCACCTCCGCACTAGTGACACCCGCTACCGCGCTGCGCTTACTGCCGAGTTCTGCGCCGCGAACCCCCCCCCCCCTATGTACATCACTCTCTACTACCTCGTCACCCGGCTCCCTGACTCCCTTCGCTCGGTCAGGGACCACTTCCTCTCCCTTTGCCCCACCACGCTCACCGTTGACCTCCTCGAGGAGCGCCTCCTAGCAGCTGAGAAGAGTATAGTCGCTGTAGGAGCCTCTCGTGGTGACCCTCGTGCCCCTTTCTTTGAGGGATGCTCCCCCGTTCCCCTTTTGCCTTCTATTGCCTCTGCTGCTGCTGTCGACCTCGTTGGCACCGAGTCGGTCAGCGCTGCGTCTGCTCCTAGTGGGAGGCGCCGCAGCGGCAGGAGCAAGGGGGGCAAGGGTGCTGGTGGAGACGGTGGGGGCGGCGGTGGTGGCGGTGGAGGCGGCAGAGGGGGTGGGGGTGGAGGTGGGGGTGGTGGCGGGAGTGGGGGGTTCGGTGGCGGCAGTGGAGGTGGGGGCGGCGGAGGCAGCGGCAGTGGGGGTGGAGGTGGCGGTGGCGGAGGCGGCGGTGGGGGTGGCGGCGGCAGTGGTGCTGGTCGAGGTGGCGCCGTGCAGCAGGGAGCCTTTGGCGGTGGGCAGCGCCAGCAACAGCAGCGCCCTCGTGAGACCCTGTCGTCCCAGCAACTTCGTGAGTGGTACGCTGGGCGTGGGAGGTCTGGGGGTGCTGGTCCCTGCACTTACGTTCTCCGCACCGGCGACCGCAGTGGGGAGACGTGTGGAGGACCGCACGCCACCCTGCGCTGCTTTGGCCGCCTGACTGACGCTTGGCGTACGCAGTTTCCCGACTCCTCTAAGATCCCTCGCTGGGGTGATCTGCTTAAGTCGGGGGTTGCTATCTTTGATCTTGATTATGATGCTGTGTCTATTGGTGCTGAGGGTGACTGTTACCTGTGTGTTCCGCCCGACCCGGGCATTGAGGCTGCTGCTCTAGGTGCTAGTGAGTCTGCTGCTCTAGGTGCTGGTGAGTCTGCTGCCCCAGGTACTGGTGAGTCTGCTCTCTCAGGTACCGTGTCGGCTCAGGCCTTACACACTTTCACCCTTGACTCGGTGCTTCCCGCTCCTTCTTTCGCGACTGCACCACAATCTCGCCGCTCAGTCGGCCGGTGGCAGTCTCTTTGGCTGACCCCTCTGGGGGTCCGGTCCTTGCGCACTCCTCCACGGTCCTGCCGTGTCCGGCGGTCCCATCTGGCTCTCTGTCTGGCCTCCACCTCCCCTCGTTCTCCACGAACTTGGTGAGTGGAGCTGACCTTCAGGACGCCTGGGTTGACCAGTTCACTCCTGGAGGTCAGCGGGTGACCCACTGTTCATGTGCTCGCACGGGCCGGCACCTGGCCACGTTCACTCATCAGCCTGGGTCGAGCCTGTACACCCTGTCTACCGTGTCTCCTCCGGTTGCTGAGTCTGGTCAGGTAGCTGTGTCGGGTCAGGTGTTTGCTGCAGCGTCCCGGTCTGGTCCTGAGTCTGCCCCCTGCTCGTGTCGCCTCCTGTCTCACCAGACTCTCCTCTGGCACCACCGCCTTGGTCACCCCTCCCTGCCTCGTCTCCGAGGCATGGCCTCCCGTGTCCTTGTCACTGGTCTTCCCCGGTCTCTCCCTCCCCTCCCCCCGGGGCCTCCTCCTACCTACGTTCCTTGCGTCGAGAGTCGGCAGCGCGCCGCCCCTCACTCCTCCAAGTTTCCTCCCACGGAGGCTCCCTTGCAGACTCTGTTATGTGATGCTATCATCTGCATTCACGTCTGTCTGCCTCCCATCATATGTTCGTACGTTGCATGCGTGGTGTGAGCGTGTGCAAGAATTTGTGTTTGATGTGGTTTGGATTTCCTGAGTGTCTGTGAATGCTATTTGGCTTGAGCAGATATCTGAATAACTCCTCTGCCCAAGAGCTTTCCGTCGAGCCAAGTATCGCTTCAATCGGAGCACGAACAAGAAAGTTACGAACGTTTGAAGTTCGTATGCTTTTGATATTTGGTTGTGGTGACTATGGGAAGTTATGGGTTACAGACTTTTGGGGGTTGGGAAATTCGTCAACATCCCTGTAGATGCTGCCAAGTGGTTGGGAGGAGCCAAACCAGGTTGGCAAGTGTGGCCAATTTGGGCAAGGTGGATGGCATGGGTTGGGAAAGTGACAAAAGTGAAAGTGGGGTTGCCTATAGAGAGGGGAATTGTGTGGCATGGGGTTTCCTTGGTTGGGGACTCTCTTGGGACCTTCCCTCTCGTCCTCCTCATCCCATCCCACCTGGTTTATTGCTACTCAAACTCTCTTGTGTAGGTATTGTGTAATTATGAGACTCTTGTGATTGAGTTAAGATTCTAAGGCAGCATACCCCCCTGTGCGCCGAAATTGATAAGTCAAGAAATACTTCACCTTATCGTATGATTCAAATTGGGAATTGTAGCCACGGACTAGGGCTACAACATATCTGGGTTTGGTGAAGTTGTGACGGTGCGTTTTTTGTCGACGGCGTTTCTTGTGAGCGCGACCATTCTGTCCAGAAATTGAGACCAACGATTTTGTGATATTTCGGCTCCTAATCTTCATAGACTCCGTCCTTAGTCTCTAACAAACTCTTCACATGGACGTGTGGGGCCGAGCCCACGTCCGTAGACAGGGTCACGAGCGCTACTTTCTGCTGGTCGTTGAGCACTACTCGCGTTACACCACAGTCTTCCCCTTGCGCCGCAAGGGTGAGGTCACTGAGGTGCTGATCGATTGGATCCGTGCAGCCCGTCGTCAGCTCAGCGAGAGTTTCGGCTCGGTCCTTCCTGTTCTGCGTCTGCACTCCGACACAGGTGGAGAGTTTTCCTCCGGCCTTCTGCAGGCCTTCTGTCGTGCGGAGGGCATCCGCCAGACGTTCACGCTTCCGGCCTCTCCACAGCAAAATGGGATTGCTGAGCGCCGCATTGGCATGGTCATGGACGCCGCTCGTACGTCCATGATCCATGCGGCTGCTCCCCATTTTCTGTGGCTGTTCGCGGTTCAGTACGCGGCGCATCAGATCAACCTCCAGCCCCGGGTCTCCGTGCCGGAGACCACACCTTCTCTGCGGTGGACGGGGAAGGATGGCGATGCGTCTGCGTTACGTGTCTGGGGATCTCGAGCTTTCGTCCACGACGTGTTTGCGGACAAGCTGTCCTCCCGTGCTGTTCCCTGCGTCTTCCTTGGCTTCCCCTCTGTCGCGCCTGGTTGGTAGTTTTACCACCCCACCTCGCGCTGTGTTCTGTCCCCTCAGGACGTCACGTTTGACGAGTCGGTTCCTTACTACCGTCTCTTCCCCTACCGCACTGCCCCCCTCCCACCCCCGCTGCTCTTCCTTGCGCCAGGTCCTCCCCCGGTAGACCCCCTCCCCCCTCAGGGTCCTGCCCCCTCAGGTGTGTCCCAGGTGGACGCAATCGAGCCTGTCGACGTAGCGGTTAACTCTGGTGCTGCTAGGGGTGCTGAGCCTGCGGGTGCTGGGTCTGGGGCGCGTGTGGAGTCTGGAGGTGCTGCGCCTGGAGGTCCTTCGGGTGCTTCGTCCCGGCGGGAGCCACTCTCTCCACAGCAGCTGCGCGAGTGGTTTGTTCGGCGCTGGAGCCGTGCTGCTGGAGCTCGTGGTCTTGTTGGAGCTGGAGGTCTTGTTGCTGCTGAATCTGCTGGGGGTTCTGGAGCCACTAGTCCCGGAGGTGCTCGTACTGGAGGTACTGAAGCTGCTGGGCCTTGTGGTGCTGCTGGGGCTGGAGCTGGTGGAGGTGCTGTAGCTGGCGGTGCTGCTGGAGCAGGAGCTGCTGGAGGCACTGGAGCTGGCGCTACTGGAGTTGCTGGGCCTTCTGGTGGTCCTGCTGGAGCTGGAGCTTCTGGAGGTGCTAGCGCTGGAGGTGCTACTGGAGCCGGTGCTCCTGGGGGTGCTGGAGTTGGCGCTACTGAAGCTGCTGGAGGTCCTGCTGGAGCTGGTGCTGCTGCTGGAGTTGGAGCTGACGCTGGGGGTACTAGTGCTGTCCCTGCTGGTTCTGGAGGCGCTGCGCGGCCGCGGCCGTACTTCGTTCCGCTCCTTCAGCAGGTTCTTGGTCTCCCGCCTTCTACTGGTCCTGCTCCTTCCTTTGAGTGTCCACCGCCTGTCCAGTCGCAGTCACAGTTACGGCCCGCCTCCCCACGGCCTGCTCCTTCTCCTTACGCTGGCCCGACCGGAGGTCTTACAGAGCGTCATGAGCCTGAGTCTCGTCATGCGTCGCCTGTTCGTGCTGCTCGCACTGGTCGTCGTGGTTTGCGTCAGCGTCCTCCCCCTGTCCCTGGCACGCACCAGATGGCTCTGCGTCCGTCCACTGCTCCGCAGCGTGTCCCTCTGCCGTCTCCTCCTGCGTCCTCTCTTCCTGCCCTTGCTGACCCGGAGTCTGACTCCCTCCGTGCTGCTAGTCCTACTGTCACGCGTCTCCTGGCCACTGTTCTCACTGACCCTTCCTTTCAGTCCACTGCTGCATCTGCCTTAGTTGCTGAGCTTGTCGATTTTGCTGCTAACTGTCGTCTAGACTACGCCGCGAGTATTGTTGCTGAGTCTGAGTCTGTCAGTCCTCCGTCCGTCGGGGGTGAGTGTGCTCTTAGCACAGACATCCTTGAGGACAGGCAGGAGGACTTTAAGTGCGTTGCAGCCGCTGTACCTCATCTCGTGTCCATGCTGATTGCACCTGAGGGAGACCTGGATGCACCAGACATCCCGACCCCGCGCTCTTACGCAGAGGCGATAGAGGGCCCCTACCCCTCTCAGTGGCAGTCAGCCATGGACGCAGAGATGGCATCCTGGAAGTCCACATGCACCTACGTCGATGAGGTTCCCCCTCCTGGGGCGAACATCGTCAGTGGCATGTGGATTTTCAGGGTGAAGCGGCTGCCGGGTTCTCCGCCTGTCTTCAAGGCGCGTTACGTTGCTCGAGGCTTCTGTCAGCGAGAGAGAGTTGACTTCTTCCAGACCTTCTCCCCGACCCCAAAGATGACCACTCTTCGGGTTCTGCTGCACGTTGCTGCCCAGCGTGACTATGAGCTTCACTCTCTTGACTTCAGCACTGCTTTCCTACAGGGCAGCCTGCACGAGGAGATCTAGCTGCGCCGCCCACCTGGCTTCACTGGGTCGTTTCCTCCTGGTACCCAGTGGAGCCTCCGGCGGCTAGTCTACAGTCTCCGCCAGGCGCCCCGTGAGTGGCACGACACACTGAGGACTACGCTTGCGGCTCTTGGGTTTGCTCCTTCTACTGCTGACCCGTCGCTGTTTCTGCGCACCGACACTTCGCTGCCACCGTTCTACATCCTCGTGTCAGTCGACGACTTGGTCTTTGCCACTGCTGACACTAAGGGACTCGACCACGTGAAGTCGGAGCTGCAGAAGAGACACACGTGCACAGACCTGGGTGAGCTGCGCAACTATCTTGGCATGCAGATCACCCGGGACAGAGCACGACGCACCATTACCTTGACTCAGTGACACATGGTGCAACAGGTCCTTTAGCGCTTTGACTTCACGTACTCCTCGCCTCAGGCCACTCCTCTGTCTACTCGGAAATCGCTCTCAGCCCTGCCTTCGGATAAGTCTGTAGAGCCGAGTGGCCCGTACCCAGAGCTTGTTGGCTGCCTCATGTACCTGATGACCTGCACTTGACCTGACCTGGCAAACCCTCTTAGCATCTTGGCGCGCTATGTTGCTCCTGGGAGACACCGACCAGAGCACATGGCTGCAGCTAAGAGGGTGTTGCACTACCTGTGCAGTACGTCGGGCATGGGGCTCGTGCTTGGAGGACGGACTCAAGTTGTCCTCACTGGTCACGCAGACGCTTCTTGGGTTAACGACTTGGCTACGCAACGGTCGTCACAGGGTTACACCTTCAGCCTTGGTTCCGGCTCTATTTTGTGGCAGTCTACCCGCTCGTCTTCTGTTCTCAGCTCCAGTTGTGAGGCTGAGATCTACGCAGGGGCCATGGCTGCAAAGGAGTTATGCTGGCTCACCTACCTGCTGACCGACTTGGGAGAGGCGCCTCGTTCTCCTCTAGTTCTGTACGTCGACAACAAGGCCATGCTGTCCTTGTGTCGGGAGCACAGACTGGAGCACAGAACGAAGCACATTGCTCTGCGCTTCTTCCTTGCTCGAGAGTTGCAGCAGCGTGGTCAACTTCGTCTTGCTTACATGGCCTCTCGGGCCAACACTGCTGATATCTTTACCAAGGCACTTCAGCCTTGTGATCATCAGCGTTTTTGTACTATGCTAGGTCTTGTGCCTACCGGGCCTCACTTGCTTACCTCTTGACTTTGTTAGGTTGAGATCACTCTCTTGCTTGTTCACCTTGCTTTATAATCCTGCATGTGAACTGGCCTTGTGGCCTTGAACTGGTGCTCAGAATGTGTGGTGACGTTGTGATCCACCCTGAGCTTGACCTTGCCTTGTTCTCTTGCTTGTCCCCCACTTTGCCTATGGGGGTGTGTCAGAACTATATTGTAGGCTGCAGTGCGGTAGACAATATGGGGTACAACTCTTTTAGGTTTTCATACTTCTACCCACCTGCTTGCTAGTTCATTAATTCCTCGTACAATTCTCACATTGCCGACACAAACGATATCGTCGGGATCCCCAAGGTTGACTTGGAGCAAGCGTCACTCGAGCCTTCGCAGCCAACGTACGTGCCACACCCGACAAAGGACCCACAGCACCACATCAAGAGGAAGAGGAGAGAAACAGATATTACAAAAGGACAGTGGGCTACTGCACAACTCCTGAAATTTGGCACCAGCGGCTCGGACATCCTTCACACGCCACTCTCAATAACTCAATCGAAGCCGAAGTCTTTGACACAAGCAGCTTACTCCTACCCTGTGGTGATACACTCAAAGTGACAACGGACGATCCTTCGTGCATCATCTGCCCGACTGCATCTCTCGCAAACAAACCCTTTCCAGACTTACCTCCAGGCTACGAACGATTGAGCCGCTCGAAAAAAATCACAGCGACTTCATGATATTCATCGATGCCAATACGCGCTATGTCTGGGCCGTCAAAATCGACTATCGGACTCGCGCCTTTGACTGCTTCATGTTATGGATGAAGAAAGCTGAGCATCAATCGAACGGCAGCATGGAGAACTTTCCTACCGTGTTTAAAGAGCTCTTCGCAAAGAAAGGGATTCATCATCTGGTGTCTCTGCCATACGCGCACTAGCAGCAACGAGTAGCAGAACGGACAAACAAGAGTCTCGCCATAAGAACCAGAGCCCTCATGAAGCAGTCTGCCATCCAAAAAATATATTGGCCGTTCGCGATGAACCATGTTGTTCGGCTGCACAACTTGCTGTTATCTCGAAGCCTCAAGAACAACATCTCACCTTACAAGGCTTGTACGGGCAGAAAAGCTGACACGCGTCTACTCCGAGTGTTTGGCTGCATCGTATACTACAGAACTCACGCGGCGAGAACCGGAAAATTTACTGACCGAGCATGCTGGGGCATCTACCTCATAGTCGAAAAGGAGTTCAAGGCTTGGATCATGCTAGACTGCGCGACACAAGAAGTATGAGGATCTAGGATCGAGCTCACGAAAGAGAGTTTGAATTGAATGATCCACCTGTATACACGAGGCTATATATAGTCTCGACACAAGGCCAGTTACCCAGGTGTTACGCGAATGTTCTAAAGGTCGCGAAGAGTCTCGAACAAAACCTTTCCAAACTCAATAGAAAGCAATTTGGTGGAAACCGAATAGGCTTGAGTTCGGTACACGTAACCTGGTTCGGTGTTATAACCAAAATAAAATATAGGAATGCACCTAACCTAGGAAATCAAGCATATCTATGCATGATAAATAAAACCCAAGCTAGCAATAGCATAAGAAAGTCTAGGGGAGCTAGCAAAGCCAGCATAAGCCGTCGTACTCTCACACGTCCCTCACTCAAAGCTGGGTGGCGTGAGAAACACCCTGCTTGACAAGATAGTCCTTGAGAGCACGGCGTGCGTTGCCCATATCAGCTTCTGCAACCCAACTGTCCTCAGTGGGGTCATATCCCTCCCAGCGTATGAGGAACTTGAGGGTCTTGCCGCCGCGGCGCCGATGAGTGAGAACGCGCTCCACTTCATACCCAGGTTCATCCTGTATGAGAACAGGTGGTGATGGCGGTAGCTGCCATCCCTAGAACTGTTGGTTGGGGTCCTTGTAGGGCTTCAGTAGCTGAACATGGAAAGTGTTGTGAAGCTTCCACATAGTAGGAAAGCGCAAGCGGAATGTAACTGGTGTCACCTGTGCCTCAACGAGAAAAGAACCACAGAAGGAAGGCCGGAGTTTGGATGGTAGGTGAGACAGGTTCAAGTTGCGCGTATCAAGAAGCACCTGATCTCCGACTGCTACTGAGTGATCACGTCGCTGGCGATCGGCATACTGCTTCTGGGAGTTCTGCATTGTGATGAGACGTCGCTGAGTCTTCTCCCATAGCTGCTGCATGGTGGTGACGAAGTTGTGTGCGGCTTGGACATGTGCCGGTGTGGTTGGCTGCTGTGGTGTAAGTGGTTCCCGCCCGTAACACAGGAAATAAGGAGTTTTCCCTGTGGCCGCATGCGACGCGTTGTTGTAAGCGAACTCTATAGTCGGAAACTGTGTATCCCAGTGGCTGGCGTCTTCTTTGCAAGCTGTGCGCAGTAAATGTTCAACCACTTGATTGAGTCGCTCTGTCTGTCCGTCAGTCTCGGGGTGGTATGCTGAAGACAATGCAAGCTTTGTCCCCAACAATCCCATGAGCTCCTTCCAGAACTTACAGGTGAATTTTGGGTCCCTGTCTGAGATGAATGTAGCGGGGATGCCGTGGATGGTGATGATGCGGTCGAAGAAGAGGCGAGCAAGTGTTTCAGCTATAGCCGTGGCGTTGGTCGGGATGAAGTGACCCATTTTGGAGAACTTGTCGATCACCACGAATATAGCGTCATGCCCTCGTGAGGTCGAAGGAAGTCTCGTAATGAAGTCGAGGCTAACGAATTGCCATGGCTGCTCCGGTACGGGTAGAGGCTGAAGGAACCCTGTTTTTTTTTTCTGCTTGCTACTCTTCATCCGCTGGCACGTGTTGCACGAGGAGACGAATTGCTGCACGTCTGCTGCCATCCTGGGCTAGTAGTAATACTTTGCTATCCCTGCTAACGTCTTGTTGCTCCCGAAATGTCCCGCGTATGGTACGTCGTGAAACTTATCCAGTAGAATCTGTCGGAGCGGGGCATAGTTCGGTACCCAAATCTTTTCTGTGCCCTTCCTTACAGCTAAGTCTTTCTCACTGTAACAGCTTCTTAGTCCATGCTGTAGCGATCACTGCATCCACGGAGTATCCATGTTGGAATAGACCCTTGAGCAGAGGGTTCATCCCGTCGAGCTGGATGCCTGCTACATGTCCGGGGCAGCTCAACGCGTCTGCCTTGCTGTGTAGCCTGGGCTTGTAGACGATGTCGTAGTGGAATTGAGTTTCCAGGAAGTCCACCCACCGCACCTGTCGTCGTGAGAGTGTCGCCTGTGACTTCAGGTATTTGAGACAGTAGTGTTTAGTATAGACTGTAGTCTTGGCTCCCTCTAGGTAACACCTCCACGCCTTGAAGGCTATGACTATCGCTAAGGCTTTCTTGTCATGGATGGGGTAATTTAGTTCTGCTCCGTGTAGCTTCTAACTGAGGTAGGCGATTGGCTGCAAACCGCGTCCGTGATCCTGCATCAGTACTGCTCCGACTGCATGGTCACTAGCGTCTGCTTCCACCACGTAGTCCTTGTCTGGGTCCGGTAGGATGAGTACTCGCGCTGTAGTCAGTGTTGTCTATAGCTGCTCCATGGCTTGCTGATGAGGAGTATCCCACTTGTAGGGCGTATCCTTTTTCAGTAGGTTGGTCAGTGGAGCTGCTATCTTAGCGTACTGCGGCACGAACCTGTTGTAGTAGTTAGCGAAGCCTAGGAACTGCTGCAACTCCTTTACGTTCTCCGGGTACTTTCCACTTCTTGACGACTTCGATCTTCCGCGGGTCCACGTGTACGCCCTCGGCACTCACCATGTGCCCGGGAAACTGCACCTTCTTCAGGGTGAAGTCGCTCTTTGACAGCTTCACGTAGAACTTGTTTTTCCGCAGGATTTCGAACATCTTCCGTAGATGCTCCACGTGCACCTTCAGGTTCTTGGAGTAGATGAGAATGTCGTCCAGGTACACAACCATGCACTCGTCCATCAGGGGCCATGAGATATGGTTCATCTCCGCCTAAAACGTTGCTGGTGCGTTGCAGAGTCCAAACGGCATCACCAAATATTCGTAGGAGCCGTATATGGTACGGAACGCCGTCTTGTGGATCGAGTTGTCCTACATTTTGATCTGCCTATAACCCGATCGTAGGTCCAGCTTCAAAAATTATGTTGCACCACACAGTTGGTCAAGTAGGTCGTCTATGCGCGGAATGGGATTTTTTTTTTTTACTGCCTGTTTGTTCAGTGCGCGGTAGTCGATGCACATCCGTAAACTACCGTCTGGTTTTGGAGTGAAGAGAACTGGTGCACCGTAGGGAGAGGTGAATGGGCGGATCAGTTGTCTGTCCAGTAGATACTCTATCTGTTTCTTCATGCCTGTCAGTTCGGTCGGACTCAGTTGGTATGGTGCACGTGAGACGGGTTCCGCACCTGGTTCCTCGGAAGGTTCTCCAATTTCTGTTCCGCGGAAGTTTCATACCATCCACCATTGTTGCCCAGAACCTGTTCTCATCGGAAGGTTCTCCAATTTTCTCCAAAGTCCTGCGGTCACATACTGAGTGAGATGCACCGCTGTCCACCAGTGCCTGGAGGCGTCGTTCTTTGCATAACACCTCGAGGAGTAGTGGTTCCCGTTGCGCTGAGTAGCCAAGAGGGTCTCATTGATAGGATCATAGGGTACATCAAAGATATTACCATCCCTATTTCCTATACGTGACTCAGCACTTTCCAACTTCACCTGGCGGGTAGGAGGATTTTTCCGAGGCTTGTACAACTTCTCATGAGCCTAGAATTTTCCTCTAAGCCTTTGCAGCTGTGTAGGCTTCACCTGTGGGCAACGGGGAGCCTTAACACTGTGCTGCAGGGAGAGAATATTAACTCCACGGAATGCACGACCCTTTTCTACGCTCCGTAATGCTTTGCCCAACTTCTCAGGTACCTGAATAATTTCGAAAGGCTTTTTCTTGGCCTCTTAATCTTCCCTGAATTTTTCAACGGCTTGAAAACCACGAGAGGCAATATTTTTTGTTTGAGTGTCTTTATAGGATACTTTTAACAAACTCCTACTTTCGTGGGTGTTCGGCTGGAGTTTCCCGGTCAGTGCACAGACTTTTTTCGCGGAGCCTCCATTCGCCTTGGCGATTTCCCCTGATGCCGGCCGGTCGTGACGTTTTATATTCTCGCCATCATTTTCTCCTTTTTTCGCCCACTCCGAAGTCGCCACGTCGTCGCCTTTTTTTCCCTTTTCGGATATTTACGCGATCGCCAGGTCGATCCGCGGCTACTGGCGATTCTTGTTTTTTTACTTCGGAGGTGCTGTTTTGTCGCTGCCCAGCAGTGCCGCACGTGCTTTTTTCATTTTGTAGCACGACAAGAATTGATGTCCGGCTGCTCCGCAAAATTCGCATTTTGTCGGTTGCTGCTTCGCGTCAAATCTGTCGATATCCATCGGTTCGCGAACGTTGGGGCTGCCCATCGCTCCGTGCCGAATGTACGGTTTAGCCCGTAACGTCGTGTTTCGGGTTGACCACGTGTCAACGCGTCGTAACCTTCGGCTGCACGTACGAGGTCGCGGTAGTTACTTTAGTTCGCTGCAATGACCTTCTGGCGAATCTCCATTTTTTGCCCTTCTGTGTACGCCTGAATTTTTTCGCCTTCGGTCAGGTCGATGATGCGCGCAAAAAGCTGCTCCATCTGCTGCGTTTACAGTGCTACACTCGCGAGTTGCTTGTGTCGGTCAATCTGCTGCCGCGCCATGTACACTGAATTAATTGGCTCGAAACGTTCGATGAGGTCTGCCCGAAACTACGCCCACGTTTTCTCCCCGTGGGCCACGTTGTGAAAGAACGAGGAATGTGTGCACTAGGAAACAGGTGGGTACAAGTAGGAAAACCTAAAAGTGTTGTACCCCATATTGTCTACCCCACTACAGCCTACACAGACTATAGCATATAAGTTTGACACACCCCCATAGGCAAAGTGGGGGAGAACAAGAGGTCACAAGACCAGTCAAGCAAAGCACAGTAAGCTCAGGGTGGATCACAATGTCACCACACATTCCGAGCACAAGTTCAAGGCCACAAGGCCAGTTCGCATGCAAGATCATATATAAAGGCAAACAAGCAAGTGCAGGTATAGATAGATCACAGTACAAGAAAGGTCAAGAAGTGAGCAAGTGAGGCCAAGTAGGCACAAGACCTAGCATCGTACAGAAGCGCTGATGATCACAAGGCGGAAGTGCCTTGGTAAAGATATCAGCAGTGTTGGCCTGAGAGGCCACGTAAGCAAGGCGCAGCTGACCACGCTGCTGCAGCTCACGAGCAAGGAAGTAGCAAAGAGCAATGTGCTTCGTTCTGTGCTCCAGTCTGTGCTCCCGACACAAGGCCAGCATGGCCTTGTTGTCTACGTACAGAACTGGAGGAGAACGAGGCGGCTCTCCTAGGTCAGTCAGCAGGTAGGTGAGCCAGCATAGCTCCTGTGCAGCCATGGCCCCCGCGTAGATCTCAGCCTCACAGCTAGAGCCGAGAACAGAAAACGAGCGGGTAGACCGCCACGAAACAGAGCCGGAACCAAGGCTGAAGGTGTAACCCTGTGACGACCGCTGCGTAGCCTGGTCGTCAGCCCAAGAAGCGTCTGCGTGACCAGTGAGGACCACTGAACGCCGCCCTCCAAGCACTAGCCCCATGCCCGACGTACTGCACAAGTAGCGCAACACCCTCTTCGCTGCAGCCATGTGCTCTGGTCGGTGTCTCCCAGGAGCAACATAGCGTGCCAAGATGCTAAGAGGGTATGCAAGGTCAGGTCGAGTGCAGGTCATCAGGTACATGAGGCAGCCAACAAGCTCTGGGTACGGGCCACTCGGCTCTACGGACTCATCCGAAGGCAGAGCTGAGAGCGAGTGGCGAGTAGACAGAGGAGTGGCCTGAGGCGAGGAGTACGTGAAGTCGAAGCGCTGAAGGACCTGCTGCACCATGTGTGACTGAGTCAGGGTAATGGTGCGCTGTGCTCTGTCCCGGGTGATCTGCAAGCCAAGGTAGCTGCGCAGTTCACCCAGGTCTGTGCACGTGTGTCTCTTCTGCAGCTCGAACTTCACGTGGGCGAGTCTAGCAGTGTCAGCAGTAGCAAAGACCAAGTCGTCGACGTACACACGGATGTAGAACGGCGGCAAAGAGGTGTCGGTGCGCAGAAACATCGACGGGTCGGCAGTAGAAGGAGCAAACCCAAGAGCCGCAAGTGTAGTCCTCAGTGTGTCGTGCCACTCACGGGGCGCCTGGCGGAGACCGTAGACTGGCCGCCGGAGGCTCCACTGGGTACCAGGAGGAAACGACCCAGTAAAACCAGGTGGGCGGCGCAGCCAGATCTCCTCGTGCAGGCTGCCCTGCAAGAAAGCTGTGCTGAAGTCAAGAGAGTGAAGCTCGTAGTCGCGCTGAGCGGCGATGTGCAGCAGCACCCGAAGAGTGGTCATCTTCGGGGTGGGAGAGAAGGTCTGAAAGTAGTCAACTCCCTGCCGCTGACTGAAGCCTCGAGCCACGTAACGCGCCTTGAAGACAGGCGGAGAACCCGGCAGCCGCTTCACCCTGAAAATCCACATGCCACTGACGATGTTCGCCCCAGGTGGGGGAACCTCGTCGACGTAGGTGCCTGTGGACTTCCAGGAAGCCATCTCTGCGTCCATGGCTGACTGCCACTGTGAGGAGTAGGGACCCTCGATCGCCTCAGCGTACGATCGAGGAGTCGGGATGTCTGGTGCATCCGGGTCTCCCTCAGGGGCAATCAGCGCGGACACGAGATGAGGCAAAGCAGCAAAACACTGGAACTCCTCCTGCCTGTCCTCAAGGACGTCCGTGCTAAGAGCACACTCACCCCCGACGGACGGAGGACAGACAGACTCAGACTCAGCAACAAGACTAGCGGCGTAGTCTAGACAACAGCGAGCAGCAAAGTCGACAAGCTCAGCAACCAAGGCAGACGCAGCAGTGGACTCAAAGGAAGGGTCAGTGACAACAGTAGCCAGGAGACGCGTGACAGTAGGACTGGCAGCACGAAGAGAGTCAGACTCCGGGTCAGCAAGAACAGGAAGAGAGGACTCTGGAGGAGACGGCAACGGGACACGCAGAGGAGCAGTGGAAGGACGCAGTGCCATCTGGTGTGTGCCTGGGACCGCAGGAGGACGCGGACGCGGAACACGACTACTAGTGCGAGCAGCACGAACAGGCGACGCAGGACGAGACGCAGGCTCACGACGCTCAGCAAGACCTCCAGTAGGACCAGTGTAGGGAGAAGGAGCAGGCAGGGGGGAGGCGGGCTGTAACTGTGACTGGACAGGCTGTGGACACTCTAATGGAGGAGCAGGACCAGTAGAAGGCGGAAGACCAAGAACCTGCTCAAGGAGCGGAACGAAGTACGGCCGCGGCCGCGCAGCGCCTCCAGAAACAGCAGGGACAGCACCAGTACCCCCAGCGGCAGCACCAGCGCCAGCAGCACCTCCAGCTCCAGCAGCGCCAACTCCAGCACCCTCAGAAGCACCAGCGCCAACACCCCCAGCAGCTCCAGCTCCAGCAGCTCCAGCAGCACCTACTCCAGCAGGACCGCCAGCTCCAGCACCGCCAGTAGCTCCAGCACTAGGAGCACCTCCAGGCCCAGCAGCTCCACTCCCCCCAGCAGTACCAGCGGCTCCAGAACCTCCAGCAGCACCAACTCCAGCAGCCCCAGCAGCACCTCCAGTCCCAGCAGCTCCAGTACCGCCAGTACGAGCACCTCCAGGACCAGTGGCTCCAGTACCTCCAGCGCCGACCCCAGGGTCAGCAGCAACAGTAGCACCTCCAGCTCCAGCAGCACGGCTCCAGCGCCGGGCAAACCACTCGCGCAGCTCCTGTGGAGAGAGTAGCTCCCGCCGAGATGAAGCACCCGAAGGGCCCCCAGACCCAGCACCGCCAGAGGCCACACGAGTAGACCCAGCACCCCCAGGCTCCGCACCCCCAGGCTCAGCACCCCCAGGCTCCGCACCTCCAGGCTGTGCACCCCCAGGCTCCGCACCTCCAGGCTCTGCACCCCCAGGATCAGCACCCCGAGCCTCAGCACCCCCAGGCTCAGCACCCCCAGACTCAGCACCCCCAGGCTCAGCACCCCTAGCAGCACCAGAGTCAACAGCTACCTCGACAGGCTCGACTCCGTCTACCTGGGACACACCTGACGGGGCAGGACCCTGAGGGGGGAGAGGGTCTACCGGGGGGGGGCCTGGTGCAAGGAAGAGCGGCGGCGGGGGGAGGGGCGCAGTGCGGTAGGGGAAGAGACGGTAGTAGGGCACCGACTCGTCAAAGGTGACGTCCTGGGAGGACAGAACACGGCGCGAGGTGGGGTGGTAAAACTGCCAACCAGGCGCGTCAGGGGGGAAGCCAAGGAAGACGCAGGGAACAGCACGGGGGGACAGCTTGTCCGCAGACAAGTCGCGGACAAACGCCCGAGATCCCCAGACACGAAACGCAGACGCATCGCCAACCTTCCCCGTCCACCGCAAGGTGGGGGAGGTCTCTGGCAAGGAGACCCGGGGCTGAAGGTTGATCTGATGCGCTGCGTACTGAACCGCAAACGGCCACAGAAAATGGGGAGCAGCCGCATGGATCATGGACGTACGAGCGACGTCCATGAACATGCCAATGCGGCGCTCAGCAATCCCATTTTGGTGTGGAGAGGCCGGAAGCGTGAAGGTCTGGCGGATGCCCTATGCACGACAGAAGGCTCCCAGAAGGCCAGAGGAAAACTCTCCGCCCCTGTCAGAGTGCAGACGCAGAACAGGAAAGTCCGAGCCGAAACTCTCTCTGAGCTGGAGACGAGCTGCGCGGATCCAGTCGATCAACACCTCAGTGACGTCACCCTTGCTGCGCAAGGGGAACACCGTGGTGTAACGCGAGTAGTCGTCAACCACCAACAGGAAGTAACGCTCGTGACCCTGGCCATGGACGCGGGCGGGGCCCCACACGTCCATGTGAAGAGTCTGCAGCGGAGCCTCTGTCGGAGGAAACTCGGAGGAGTGAGGAGCGGCGCGCTGCCGCCCCTCGACGCAGGGAACGCACGTAGGGGCAGGCCCCGGAGGGAGGGGAGGGAGGGACCGGGGGAGACCAGAGACAAGGTAACGGGAGGCCATGCCTCGGAGACGCGGCAGGGAGAGGTGACCAAGGCGGTGGTGCCAGAGGAGAGTCCGGTGGGACAGGAGACGACACGAGCAGGGAGCAGACTCAGGACCAGACCTGGACGCTGCAGCAAACACCTGACCCGACGGAGCTACCTGACCAGACTCAGCAACCGGAGGAGACCCAGTAGTCAGTGTGTACAGGCTCGACCCCGGCTGACGGGTAAACGTGGCCAAGTGTCGGCCCGTCCGAGCACACGTACAGTGGGTCACCCGCTGACTCGCAGGAGTGAACTGGTCAACCCCCCCATCCTGTAGATCAGCACCACTCACCAAGTTCGTAGAGAACGAGGGGAGGTAGAGACCAGACAGGGTGCCAGAGGGGGCCGCCGGACACGGTAAGACAGTGGAGAAGTGGGCAAGGACAGGACCCCCAGAGGGGTCCGCCAGGGAGACCGCAACTGGCCGACTAAGCGGCGTAAGCGTGGTGCGGTCTCAAAAGAAGGAGCGGGAAGCACCCGAGTCAAGGGTGAAGGTGTGTAAGGCCTGAGCCGACGTGGTACCTGAGAGAGCAGACGCACCAGTACCTGGGGCAGCAGACTCACCAGCACCTGCAGCAGCAGACGCACTAGCACCTAGAGCAGCAGCCTCACCAGCACCTAGAGCAGCAGTCTCAATGCCCGGGTCAGGCGGAACACACAGGTAACAGTCACCCTCATCACTAGTAGGCAATGTATACATGGCAGTGAGGATAGCATCATAGTCAAGAGTATAGATATCTACCCTCAGCCTAAGCAGATCCACCCAGTTGGGGAGCTCAGCCGCGTCGCCAAACTCCGTACGCCAGGCGTCGCTCAGACGGGCGAAGCAGCGGGACTCTGCGTGACCAAACGTCCCACAAGGCTGACCAGTCCGAGCACCAGTGCGAATGACGTACGGACAACGAGCAGTACCCCGTGACCCGTCACGCTGAGCGTACCACTCACAAAGCTGCTGGGTCGAAAGGAGTGCGCACGGACGACGCTGCAGCTGCACCTGGCCACGACAAGCAGCTGCCGAACTACTCACTCCAGGACGACTCCCACTACGGCCACCCCGACAACCCCAAGTAGCGTACCACTCACGAAGCTGCTGGGGCGTGAGGGACTCACGCGGACGTCGCTGGAGCTGCATCTGGCCACCGCCAGGAGCAGCAGGAGCAGTAGAAAGAGCAGTAGCAGCAAGAGCAGCAGTAACAGCAGTACGGGCAGGGCAGTGCTCACCAGTGGCGAGAAGGGCAGGCGTACGACGGCGGCAATGGCGAGGCCGCTACCACTGTAGGGCGAGGGCTCCGCGGCAGCTGCAGGGGTGGCTGCTCCAGAGGCGGCTGCTGCAGGGGCGGCTGCTCCAGGGGCGGCTGCTGCAGTAGCGGCTGCTCCAGGGGCGGCTGCTGCAGGGGCGGCTGCTCCAGGGGCGGCTGCTGCAGGGGCGGCTGCTCCAAGGGCGGCTGCTGCAGGGGCGGCTGCTCCAGGTGCGGCTGCTGCAGAGGCGGCTGCTCCAGGGGCGGCTGCTGCAGGGGCGGATGCTCCAGGGGCGGCTGCTGCAGTGGCGGCTGCTGCAGGGGCGGCTGCTTCAGGGGCGGCTGCTCCAGGGGCGGCTGCTGCAGGGGCGGCTGCTCCAGGGGCGGCTGCTGCAGGGGCGGCTGCTCCAGGGGCGGCTGCTGCAGTGGCGGCTGCTCCAGGGGCGGCTGCTGCAGGGGCGGCTGCTCCAGGGGCGGCTGCTGCAGGGGTGGCTGCTCCAGGGGCGGCTGCTGCAGCGGCGGCTGCTCCAGGGGCGGCTGCTGCAGGGGCGGCTGCTCCAGGGGCGGCTACTGCAGGGGTGGCTGCTCCAGGGGCGGGTGCTGCAGTGGCGGGTGCTCCAGGGGCGGCTGCTTCAGGGTCGGCTGCTCCAGGGGCGGCTGCTGCAGGGGAGGCTGCTCCAGGGGCGGCTGCTGCAGTGGCGGCTGCTCCAGGGGCGGCTGCTGCAGGGGCGGCTGCTCCAGGGGCGGCTGCTGCAGGGGTGGCTGCTCCAGGGGCGGGTGCTGCAGTGGCGGGTGCTCCAGGGGCGGCTGCTTCAGGGGCGGCTGCTCCAGGGGCGGCTGCTGCAGGGGAAGCTGCTCCAGGGGCGGCTGCTGCAGGGGCGGCTGCTCCAGGGGCGGCTGCTGCAGGGGAGGCTACTCCAGGGGCGGCTGCTGCAGTGGCGGCTGCTCCAGGGGCGGCTGCTGCAGTGGCGGCTGCTCCAGGGCGCGGGTTAGGGCAGGGCGCCGCGGCGGGCAGGGGTGACGCCACGCGGGTCCCGCAGGGGCGTCGCGACGCACAGGAGCCGCGCCTCGCGGGTCCCGCAGGGGCGTCGCGACGAGGCGGGGGCGACGCGGCGGGGCCGCGACTGACGACGGGGCGGGGCCGCGACTGGCGACGGGGCGAGGCCGCGGCTGGCGACGGGGCGGGGCCGCGACTGGCGATAGGGCGGGGCCGCTATGGGCAGCGGGGCGGGGCCGCGAAGGGGCCGCGAAGGGAGCCGCGAGGGGGCCGCGAGGGGGCCGTGAAGGGGCCGCGAAGGGGCCGCGAAGGGGCCGTGAAGAGGCCGCAAAGGGGCCGCGAAGGGGCCGCGAGGGGGCCGCGAAGGTGCCGCGAAGGGGCCGTGAAGGGGCTGCGAAGGGGCCGTGAAGGGGCCGCGAAGGGGCCGCGAAGGTGCCGCGAAGGGGCCGTGAAGGGGCCGCGAAGGGGCTGCGAAGGGAGGCCGCGAAGGGGCCACGAGGGGCCTGAAGGGGCCGCGAAGGGCCGTGAGAGGGGCCGTGAGAGGCCGTGAGAGGGGCCGCTACGGGGCCGTAAGGGAGCGCGACGGGCCACTAAGGGCAGGGGACGCGACGGGAGGGTAGGCACACGGGGCACGACTCGGGCAGGGGCGAAGCGCGCTCCGGGCAGGAAAAAAAAAATCGATATTCGGTGGGCCCTAGGAAACGTTCCCACTAGGGAACCTGCTCTATACCATGTCAGAATCCCAACCACTAGACCATTGGGATAAAAGGGCTTGTTTCAGTAGCGGGTCAGTGCGCCCATAACCCCCCAGGCAAACGCGCCTGTAACCCCCCCTAGGATCGATCGGGGATCTCACAGTGTAGCTCTACTGACACCCCCCCACACTGGGAGGCCCAGGACTGAGCACAGTGGCAACGGCCAACATGTGCATACACCGGGATTCGAACCCGAGACCGCTCTGATACCATGTGAAAGAACGAGGAATGTGTGCACAAGGAAACAGGTGGGTACAAGTAGGAAAACCTAAAAGTGCTGTACCCCATATTGTCTACCCCACTACAGCCTACACAGACTATAGCATATAAGTTTGACACACGTCACTATAGTAAATCCACTCGAGTGCTGGTCCTTGCAATAGTGTCGCTGCGAGCTGAATCCTGTTTGCGTCGTGTGTCGGGTTCGAACAACCAATGGCCTCGAAGTAAATTTCGAGGTTTGCCACGAATCGTCGAACGTCCGATCCCTTCGCGCTTGGACCGAACGCTTCAGGGAGCCTCGGGGGAGCTACTTCGAAGTTCGATGAGGGTGGCACCACTGGTCCGTGAATTGACGGTGTCGCCGCTACTGCTGCTGCCGTCACTGCTACGTTAGCTGCTGCATTGTCTGCTGCGGTGGCGGCTACGAATTGGTTTGTCAGAAGGGCCTCAATTCGCCGAATCGCCGCCTGCGTCTGTTCCACGTTAGTGCGAAGGCTGGCGATGTCGCTCGTCGTCGCGTAATTGTCGCCTTGGCTCTCCATGCCTGACATTGCGAGTTCGAAAACCGAAATCGAGGGGGAGTGAAGAACACGGAGCCGGTTTTACGTACCCGAAATCGGTGTTTAACATTCGTCGCCTCTGCGGTTTTTGAAGACTCGGTTTTAATGGTCGAAAAAACTTCGCGTGTAAACGGCTCTGATTACCAAGTGTGAGGATCTAGGATCGAGCTTAGAAAAGAGAGCTGCAATTCAATGATTCACCTGGGTACAACACGAGGCTATATATAAGCTCGACACAAGGCCAGTTACCCAGATGTTACGCGAATGTTCTGAGGGTCGCGAAGCGTCCCGAACAGAACCTTCCTGAACTCGGTAGAAAGCAATTCGGTGGAAACCGAATAGGCTTGAGTTCGGTACACGTAACCTGATTCGTTGCTATAACTATAATAAAATATAGGAATGCACCTAACCTAGAAAATCAAGCATATCTATGCATGACAAAATAAACCCAAGCTAGATATAGCATAATAAAGTATGCTAAAATGTGTGGCATGGCATTGCACTAGTGTGGGCAGCAGTGTCATGTGTGAAAGTGTGCATGCAGTCTGTTAGTCTGAGGGGGAGTTTGTTGAATGCACGTCATTCTGAGTGCATGTCATCCTAACGTCCTGCCGAGTGCTCGTGCTATTCATGCGCGCATTGTTTGCATGAGGATATGTCATTGTGCATGGCTGTTGGATAATTTCATCTCTGTGTTTTTCTCCAAGTTTAAATGATTGATCATGCAGGAGAATTCCAGAGCTTTCCAACGATACCAAGATCGCCTTATTCCGACCAAGATCGCCCAAGTCATAAGATTTCCAAGACTTGGATTTCTTATTACCTTTTGGGGTTATATCTAATTTGGGTGATTACTTGGGACATGACTATAAAGGGATCTTTGTTTGGGTGGTTAGGGAAGGCAACCTTGACTTTTGGATTGGGGTGGCTAGAAGTTTCTAGCATGGGTTGCAAATGTTGCAACACCTAGGCAAAATCCTGTCGAAGTATATGCCTGTTATATATGTGTAGGCTTTAGTGGGGTAGCCAATATGGGGTACAGCCCCTTTAAGGGTTTCATACTTGTACCCACCTCTTTCATAGTTGATTCATTCCTGCTGCTAGATTCTAACATGGTTTCAGAGCACTAGGTCCGTAGGACCGTTTTTTTCGAGCCCACCTACCGTTGCGGTTACCGCTCTACCCCACGTGTTGTCCTGCGCCTGCCTGCCCTGCCTTGTGACGTGCTGCGTTGCGCGCGCCGTCCTGCAGCCCTCGCGCTGCCTCCTGCTGCCCTTGGCCAGCGCGCCGCCCCTGCAGGCCCGTACGGCCCGCGCGCCGCCCCTGCAGGCTCGTAAGGCCCACGCGCCGCCTCTACAGGCCCGTCAGGCCCACGAGCCGCCCCTGCAGGCCCGTCAGGCCCACGAGCCGCCCCTACAGGCCCGTCAAGCCAGAACGCGGCCCCGCCCTGCCTCTGACGCGGCCGCGCCCAGCCTCTGACGCGTCCGCACCCTGCCTTCGACGCGGCCGCGCCCTGCCTTCGACGCGGCCGCGCCCTGCCTTCGACGCGGCCGCACCCTGCCTTCGACGCGGTCGCGCCCTGCAGCCATCGCAGCCGCGCCCAGCCTTTGACGCGGCCGTGCCCTGCCTTCGACGCGGCCGCGCCCTGCCTTCAACGCGGCCGCGCCCTGCCCTCGACGCGGCCGCGCCCTGCAGCCGACGCGGCCCCGCCCTGCCTCTGACGCGGCCGCGTCCTGCCTTCGTCGCGGCTGCGCCCTGCCTTCGACGCGGCCGCGCCCTTCCTCTGACGCGGCCGCGCCCTGCATCACGCGGCCCCGCCCTACCTCTGACGCGGCCGCGCCCAGCCACTGACGCGGCCGCGCCCTGCAGCCAGCGCGGCCCCGCCCTACCTCTGACGCGGCCGCGCCCTGCAGCCGACGCGCCCTGGTGCAGCCGCCCTTGGACCCTCGAGCAGCCGCCCCTGGACCCAGAGCAGCCGCCCCTGGCTCCTACAGCAGCCGCCCCTGGTGCAGCCGCCCCTGGACCCTTGAGCAGCTGCCCCTGGACCCTGAGCAGCCGCCCCTGGCCCCTGCAGCAGCCGCCCCTGGTGCAGCCGCCACTGGACCCTCGAGCAACCGCCCCTGGACCCAGAGCAGCCGCCCTTGGCCCCTGAAGCAGCCGCCCCTGGTGCAGCCGCCCCTGGACTCCGTGCAGCCGCCCCTGGACCCCGCGACACCGCCCCTGGATCCGCGACGCCGCCCCTGGACCCCGTGCAGCCGCCCGCCGAGCGCCGGCCCTGCTCGCCCGGCGAGCGCCTGCTCTTCCCTGCCTGCCTGTCTGCCTGCCTGCCTGCCTGCCTACCTGCCTGCCGCGTCTGCCCTGCCCGCGCTGCTGCTGCTACTACCGCCACTACCACTGCTACTGCTGCTACTGGCGGTGGCCAGATGCAGCTCCAACGACATCCGCACGAGTCTCTCACACCCCAGCAGCTTCGTGAGTGGTACGCTAGTTGGGGTTGTGGCGGTAGCCGTCGTGGCTGTCGCCCTGGAGCTGCTCAGTCGGGAGCGTTTGGCAGTGGCCAGCTGCAGCTGCAGCGGCGTCCGCGCGAGAGACTTACGCCCCAGCAGCTTCGTGAGTGGTATGCTCAGAGTAGAGGGTCTTTGAGTACCGTTCGCTGCCCGTACGTCATTCGCACAGGTGATCGGACTGGTCAGGCTTGCGGGACGCTTAGTCACACACAGTCCCGCTGCTTCGCCCGTCTGAGCAACGCCTGGCGAACCGAGTTTGGCGACGAGGCTGAGCTCCCCGACTGGGTGGAGCTGCTTGGGCAGAGGGTAGATATATTTGCTCTTGACTACGATGCTATTCTCACTGCCATGTATGCATTGCCTACTAGTGCTGACCGTGCCTGCTACCTGTGCGTACCGCCTGACCCAGGTATAGAGCCTGCTGCTCTCGGTGCTGGTGAGGCTGCTGATCTAGGTGCTCGTGCGTCGCCTGCTTTAGGTGCTGGTGAGGCTGCTGCTCTAGGTGCTAGTGCGTCTCCTGCTCTGGGTGCTGGTGAGGCTGCTGCTCCAGGTGCTGGTGAGTCTGCTCTCTCTGGTACTGCGCCTGCTGAGGCCTTGTACACCTTCACACTTGACTCTGGTGCTTCTCGCTCCTTCTTTCGCGACAGCACCACCCTCACGCCGCTCAGTCGGCTGGTTGCAGTCTCCCTGGCAGACCCCTCTGGGGGTCCAGTCCGTGCGACCTCCACCACTGTCCTCCCTTGTCCTGTTGTCCCGTCCGGTACACTGTCGGGTCTTTACCTCCCCTCGTTCTCTACGAACTTGGTGGCGGGTTCTGCGCTCCAGGACGCGGGTGTTCACCAGGTCACCCCTGCCTACGAGCGTGTGACACACTGCACGTGTGCTCAGACGGGACGTCACCTGGCTACCTTCACTCGGCAGCCGGGGTCGGGCCTGTACACACTGACCACTGATTCCCCTCAGGTAGCTGCGTCTGCGTCTGCGTCAGGTCAGTTGTCGGCCCCCTGCTCGTGTCGCGCCTTGTCGCACCAGACCCTCCTTTGGCACCACCGCCTTGGTCACCCCTCGGTGCAGCGTCTTCGCAGCATGCACCGCCGTGTCCTTGTCTCTGGTCTTCCCAGGGTTCTCCCTCCCTTCCCACCCTCGCCTGCTCCTCCCTGTCTTCCCTGTGTCGAGGGGCGGCAGCGCGCTGCTCCTCACTCCTCCTCGTTCCCTCCCACAGAGGCTCCCCTGCAGACTCTCCACCTGGACGTGTGGGGCCCAGCCCGCGTCCGTGGACCGGGCCACGAGCGGTACTTCCTGCTGGTCGTCGACGACTACACGCGTTACACCACGGTCTTCCCCTTGCAGCGGAAGGGGGATGTCCCTGATGTTTTGATCCCTTGGATCCGCGCTGTTCGTCTCCAGCTCCGCGAGAGGTTCCAGTCGGACTTTCCTGTCCTGCGTCTGCACTCTGACAGAGGTGGTGAGTTCTCCTCAGACCTCTTGGCAGCCTTCTGTGCGGAGCACGGCATCCGCCAGACGTTCACGCTTCCGGCCTCTCCGCAGCAGAATGGGGTTGCTGAGCGCCGCATTGGCTTAGTCATGGAGGTCGCTCGTACCTCCATGATCCATGCGGCTGCCCCCCATTTTCTGTGGTCGTTTGCGGTCCGGTACGCCGCGCATCAGCTCAACCTCTGGCCCCGTGTCTCCTTGCCGGAGACCTCGCCCACACTGCTGTGGACGGGGAAGGTTGGCGATGCGTCGCGTTTCCGGGTCTGGGGTGCTCGTGCCTTTGTCCGTGATACCACCGCGGACAAGCTCTCCGCCCGTGCTGTTCCCAGTGTCTTCCTTGGCTTTGTCCCTGACACGCCTGGTTGGCAGTTTTACCACCCCACCTCGCGCCGTGTCTTCCCCTCTCAGGACGTCACGTTCGACGAGTCGGTTCCCTTTTACCGTCTCTTCCCCTACCACACTGCCCGTCTCCCCCCCCCGCCGCTCTTCCTCGCTCCAGGTGCTCCCCAGGTAGACCCCCTTCCCGCTCCCGGTCCTGCTCCTTCAGGTGTGTCTCAGGTAGACCCTCCCCCCTTGACTGCGCCGGTTGAGGTCACTGGTGACTCAGGTCCTGCTGAGGGTGGTCCTGCTCGGGGTGCTGCTTCTGGGGGTGCTGAGCCTGGGGGTGCGGAGCCAGGGGGTGCTGAGCCTGGGGGTGCTGAGCCTGGGGGTGCGGAGCCTGGAGGTGCGGAGCCTGGGGGTGCGGAGACTAGAGGTGTTGAGCCTGGGTGGGAGGAGTGTGGGGGTGCTGTGCCTAGGGGTACTGAGTCTGGGGGTGCTGCACCTGGAGGCGCTGAGGCGTCTGGTGAGCAGTCTTCCTGGGGCGGCCGTCTGCGTAGTCCCTCCGCTGGTGCCTCGCCGCTGCGCTCTCGTCGTCGACTCCCTCTCTCCCCACAGCAGCTGCGTGAGTGGTATGCTGGCCGTCAGGGTCGCACTGCTAGAGCTAGGGGCCCTGCTGCAGGAGGCGCTGGAGCTGGTGACTGTGCTACTGGAGTTGTTTCTGCCGGAGGTTCTGGAGCTGCTGAGGGTGCTGGAGCTGGAGGTTCTGGAGCTGCTGCGGGTGCGAGCGCTGGAGGTTCTGGAGCTGCTGTGGGTGCTGACGCTGAGGGTTCTGAGTCTGCTGTTGGGCGATCTCCTTGGAGTAGCCGCCTTCGTCCGCTTGTGCCTCTCACCTCACAGCAGCTGAACGACTGGTACGGTCGCCGTCAGGGTCTTGCTTCTAGAGCTCGGGGCTCTGCCGCTGGAGGTACTTCTGCTGACGTTACTAGAGCTGGGAGTGGTGCTGGTCCCGGAGGTGCTCGTACTGGAGTACTAGAGCTGCTGGGGCTAGAGGTGCTGAGCCTGAGGGTGCTACTGCTGGAGACCCTGGGTCTGGGGGTGCTGCTGCTGGAGACACTGAGACTGGAGACCCTGGGACTGGAGGTGCCGATTCTGGGGGTGCTGCTGCTGGTGGAGCTGGTCCTGGAGGAGTTGGCGCTGAGGGTTCTAGAGCTGCTGGAGCTGTTGGGGGTGCTGGAGCTGCTGGTGCTGGTGACACTGCACAGCCCCGCCTGTTCTTTGCTCCACCGTCTCCGTCGTCTCAGCCACCGTCTGACTCTGTGCTTCGCCAGGTTCTTAGTCCCCCTTCGTCTACTGGTCTTCCGTTACGGCCTGGCTCACCGCTGCCTGCTCCTTCTCCTTACACTGAGCAGACAGGGGGTCTTACTGAGCGTCGTGAGCCTGCGTCGCGTCCTGTCTCGCCTGTCCGTTCTGGTCGTCCTGGTCGTCGTGTTCCTCGTTCGCGTCAGCCGGCTGTCACCGGCACCCACCTCGTAGTCCGTCGTCCTTCCTCTCCTCCGCAGCGTGCTCCCCTGCCGTCCCCTCCTGCGTCTTCTCTGCCTACCGTTCCTGAGCCTGAGTCTGACCGCACCCGTGCTGCTCACCCTGCTGTCACGCGTCTGCTAGCCACAGTTGTCACTGACCCGTCTATTGAGTCTTCTGCTGCGTCTGCCCTAGTCACTGAGCTTGTTGACTTTGCTGCTGCCTGTCGTCTAGACTACGCCGCTAGTCTTGTTGCTGAGTCTGAGTCTGTCTGTCCTCCGTCCGTCGGGGGTGAGTGTGCTCTTGGCACGGACGTCCTTGAGGACAGGCAGGAGGACCTTGAGAGTCTTGCAGCCGCTGCGCCTCATCTCGTGTCCATGCTGCTTGCCCCTGAGGGAGACCCGGATGCACCAAACATCCCGACCCCGCGCTCTTACGCTGTACGATCGCGGGTGAGTACTCCTCTCAGTGGCAGACAGCCATGGACGCAGAGATGGCATCCTGGAAGTCCACAGGCACTTACGTTGACGAGGTTCCCCCTCCTGGGGCGAACATCGTCAGTGGCATGTGGATTTTCAGGGTGAAGCGGCTGCCAGGTTCTCCGCCTGTCTTCAAGGCTCGTTACGTTGCTCGAGGTTTCAGTCAGCGTGAGGGAGTAGACTTCTTTCAGACCTTCTCCCCCACCCCAAAGATGACCACTCTTCGGGTGCTGCTACACGTTGCCGCTCAGCGTGACTACGAGCTTCACTCTCTTGACTTCAGCACAGCTTTCTTGCAGGGTGGCCTGCACGAGGAGATCTGGCTGCGCCGCCCTCCTGGCTTCACTGGGTCGTTCCCTCCTGGTACCCAGTGGAGCCTCTGGCGGCCAGTCTACGGTCTCCGCCAGGCACCATGTGAGTGGCACGACACACTGAGGACTACGCTTGCGGCTCTTGGGTTTGCTCCGTCGACTGCTGACCCGTCGCTGTTTCTGCGCACCGACACGTCGCTGCCGCCATTCTACATCCTCGTGTACGTCGACGACTTGGTCTTTGCCATTGCTGACACTGAGGCTCTCGCCCTGGAGAAGTCGGAGCTGCAGAAGAGACACACGTGCACAGACCTGGGTGAATTGCGCAGTTACCTTGGCTTGCAGATCACCCGGGACAGAGCACGCCGCACCATCACACTGACTCAGTCACACATGGTGCAGCAGGTCCTTCAGCGCTTCGGCTTCACCTGGTCCTCGCCACAGCACACTCCTCTGGCTACATGCCACTCGCTCTCAGCTCCACCTTCGGACGAGTCCGTAGAGCCGAGTGGCCCGTACCCAGAGCTAGTGGGCTGCCTCATGTACCTGATGACCTGCACTCGACCTGACCTTGCGTACCCTCTTGGCCTTCTGGCTCGCTACGTGGCTCCTGGTCGGCACCGAAAGGTGCACATGGATGCTGCAAAGAGGGTACTGCGCTACTTGTGCGGTACATCGGGCATGGGGCTCGTGCTTGGAGGGCGGAGCGCAGTTGTCCTCACTGGGCACTCAGACGCTTCTTGGGTTGACGACCAGGCTACGCAGCGGTCGTCACAGGGTTACACCTTCAGCCTTGGCTCTGGTTCAGTTTCTTGGCGTTTTACACGCTCGTCTTTTGTTCTCAGCTCTAGTTGTGAGGCTGAGATCTACGCCACAGCCATGGCTGCACAGGAGTTACGCTGGCTCACCTACCTGCTGACCGACTTGGGAGAGCGGCCTCGTTCTCCTCCAGTGCTGTACGTCGACAACAAGGCCGCCGTTGCCTTGTGTCAGGAGCACAGACTGGAGCACAGAACGAAGCACATCGCTCTGCGTTACTTCCTGGCTCGAGAGTTGCAACAGCGTGGTCAGCTTCGTCTTGCTCACGTGGCCACTCGGGCCAACAATGCTGATATATTCACCAAGGCACTTCCGTCTGGTGATCATCAGCATTTCTGCACTTTGTTAGGCCTTGTGCCCACTTTGCCTCACTTGCTGTAGACTTTGCTTGTACTGTGATCTATATATATACCTGCATGCTTGCTCTGCTAGGTAGAGATCACTGTGCTGTTGTTGTTGCATATATACCTCTGCATGTGAACTAGCCTTGTGGCCCTTTGCTTGTGCTCAGTGTGTGTGGTGACGTTGTGATCCACCCTGAGCTTACTTTGCTTCGCTTGACTGGTCTTGTGACCCCTTGCTCTCCCCACTTTGCCTATGGGGGTGTGTCGAAGTATATGTCTGTTATATATGTGTAGGCTTTAGTGGGGTAGCCAATATGGGGTACAACCCCTTTTAGGGTTTCATACTTGTACCCACCTCTTTCATAGTTGATTCATTCCTGCTGCTAGATTCTAACAAATCCAACTAGATTGGATTTTGCATGTGACACCTCAAGGACCTCATGATGAGGGTTGCATCCTTGCTGCTAGGAAGGTTCCTACCATCCTTCCCTAGCTCTTGGAGAACCCCTTCCCTCTCATGGTTCTCTTGGAGGCCCCAACTCCAACTACTCTATTCCTTAATGCTTGTACTTCCTCAACCATTCTAGTCATGCGGCTGCTGGACGTTTTTTACTTGGTTCTCACTCTATAGACCATCTTAACGACTGATTTAACTTGGAGATGGTAGCTAAGCCTAAGGCGCAACATCCTACTGAGCGGATTTGCGTTTAGTTGAGAAATGAGTTCGCCATAAGCTCTCAAAGTGACGGATCCTGAACAACAACCTAGTCGACCGGGCAACCACCACGTCGACCGGTTCCTCCTTGTGCTTGTTGACCACCCAAGTCGACGACCACCACTGGTCGACCACACCAAGTCGACCGCGCATCTGGTCGACCAGCTCCAAGTCGACCAGCCCAGCTGTCAGCCGACCACCCAAGTAAGCTGCCTCAAGTCGACGTCCCCAAGTCGACGCCTCCGAGGTCGAATACCTACACTCGGCACCCTCTGAAGACGGCGCCCCTGCAGTGACCCCCGTGCAAGTCGACCAGTCCCGTAGACCAGCTCGCCTACTGCTGCAGGTCAGCTGCAACTCCCGTACACCTGACCACGAGGTCGACTCCGCCCAAGCGAGGACGGGGCCAAACACAACTCCCCTTGACACTTCCCTGCCGTGCTCACGCCTGGGCTCCCAGCCCACACGGAAGCACTACTCGGAGAATAGCTCGTCGACGTGCACCCAACACACAGCATGCTAATCACTGCACCAGCCATGCAAACGGGCATGGCACCTACTGCTGCACGTCGTCGTCGCCGTCGCCCACGTCGGCCAGGCGCACGTTGCCGATTGCGGCGGAGCACCGTTTGAAGGCCGGATAATGCAGCGCCTTCATCAGGAAGTCGGCCGTCTGCTCGGTGGTCGGGATGTAATTCAGCAAGAACTTCTCGCGTTTCACCATGTGCTGCAGCAAGGCGTGTCGCCGCTCCATGTGCTGGAGGTTGAGGTCGAGGACAGCAACGATGCTGAGGAAGATCTTCAACGTGACGTATCTGCTCACCGGCGCATAAGTTTCATCGTAGTCAGCACCATACAACTGCGTGAAGCCCTTCACGACCAGCCTCGCCTTTTTGCTCTTGACGGTGTCGTCGATGCGGTACTTCGTCATCAGCATCCACCGGTTCTTCATGATGTTCACCCCGAGTGGGCGTTCGACCAGCTCCCAGGTTCCCATGCTAAAAAGGCTGTGGATCTCCTCTTCCATGGCGACCTTCACCGCCTTGCCCTTCCAGCGCCTCTTTAACCGTCATTGTCGCGATGTCCCAGTCGTGCTCAGGGTCGACGTGCATGTCTGGGTCAAGCTCTGGCAGGTCGACGTCATCCTCGGCGTCGTCATACGTCAGGTCGTCATCGACCTCGTCATTCACCGTAGTGTAGGCAGCTGGCGGTAGGCACGCGTGGTAGGACAGGAAGTCAGGCGGCCTCCGTTCTCTGCCCAAACGCCGCGGTACAGGTTGGACCTCCACGACATCGCTGTCGGCGGACTCCTCAACCGCCAAGTGCTCTCCTCCATCGTCACCGAATTCGCTGCCCTCGGCGTCCTGCTGCACCACGGTCGGCGTTCCTGCCGACTTCTCCTTTTTAGTAGACTCCCCTGCCGACTGCCCACTCGCCGACTGCTCCTTGGTCGGCTTCGCTGGCAGCTGCTCCCCTGTCAGCGGCTTCCCTGCTGACACCTCCTTCACCCGCTCCACCAAAGTCGGCCGCACCTCCTCGGCCTGCTGCTCCTCTGTCGGCGTCAAATTCACTCCCACACTGACTTGCTTGACGTCACGTCGGCCACTGGCGATGCTTTTGACCGGCACTGGCGACGTCCCACTTCTTCCCTCATCGCCGCTGGCCGACGTCGAAGTCAGCAGGTCGGCGACAAGGGGTGGGGTAGGACGGGCAGGGAAAGGGGAAGAAGGGTGGACGACCTCGGCGTCCTCATAAGCAAGCTCACCGACCTCGGTGAGCAAGGGGAGCGTCGCCCCGACGCCGGCCCGTGCTCCGACTTCCACACCTCCAGCGACATTGTCTCGTGGAACACCACATCCGACATGGTGACCACCATGTTGTCAGTGAGGTCGAGGAGCTCCCAGCCCTTGCTCTCCTCTGACACACCGAGATGGAGACCCGCTTCAAGTTCCCACCATGCTATTGCTCGGGAACCAGGAACTGTGCCATGCAGCCCCACACTTGTGCCCGCAACAAGTCGGGCTTCAACCCGGTGAGCAGCTGGTACGGCGTCGTCCCCGGTGGTAGCATCGACCTCTCGAGGCAGTTGCGGACCCAGACGGCCTGCCGCAGAGCGAGGTGCCACCAGTGGTGCTGCACGCCCATGTGCAGCAGCATCGTTCGCACCGACTCCACCACCGTCCTTATCTCCCGCTCCGCCATTCCATTCTGTTGCAGGGTAGAGGGGCAGGTCAGGTCGTGGACGATGCCCTTGCCGTCCACGAAGTCAGTGAAATGCTTCTCGAGGAACTTTCCGCCACGGTCTAAGCGCAGCATCAGCACCGACTTCTTCGCCTACCGCTCAATCACCACTATCCACTGAGCGAAGTCCTGCAGCACGTCGGACTTCTCAGCGACCGGCCTAACCCACACATAGCAGGTCTTGCGGTCCTTCAGCTGCAGGAAGTACAGGATGCCATCCTTGGCAGCCACACGGAAAGGCCCGCACAAGTCGATGTGCACGACGGCCAGGGCATCCTCAGCATCGGAGCCCTTTCCGGGAAAGGTGTGCCGCGCCAGCTTCCCACTGACGCGCGACACATACGGAGAGTCGGTGCCGGTCGATTGCGTGATCTCTAGGCCGGTGGCGACCTCATGCTTCGCCGAGCTTGTGATGGTGTCGACACCGACATGCGCAAGCCTCGCATCCACCAGGCCGGCGTTGACTTCGTCGCCGAGACGATCGCCCGCACAGCCACCACCTCCGCCGCAGCCATTGTTGGCTTCGCCGAGAAAGGGCGCAGGTCGGTGCAGAGGACCCGGCCGGTGTACGTCGCCCGACCAAGCATGCCCCGTGCCGCCGTGACGAGCAACATCCCGTCGCCGTCCTCCTGCAGCTTCACGCCATTCTCTTTCAGGTGACCGGCTGAAAGCAGGTTCGCCTACACGCCCGGGACGTAGAGCACATTGGGGATGAGCACCTGCTTCCCTGCGTCCCTTGCAGAGCGACGGTGCCACGGCCGCGAAGACCCATTGAAGCCGCGCATGTGCTTCACGTCGACGCTTGGTGCAAGTCGACGAAGGCGTCCTTTGTCCCCATCAGGTGGTGCGAGCAGCCGTTGTCGAACAGGACCACCGCCGGGTTCGCCTGCAAAGCTGCCGCCACCGCCTGGATGTCCTCGCCAGCCTCCGGCGACAGCGAGACGGTCAGCTCCACGATGCCAACCAGCGAGCACGACACTTCCTTGTCGCCTCGCCCCTTGCCACCAGAGGAAGAGTCGGTGCCCTTCGCCGAGGTCGACTGGGTCGACTGCTTCTCCTTACGCGGCTTGCTCCCCCGAAGACGGCGACGTCCTGCCAATCTTCCGCGACCTCCCTTGGCATCGTCATCATCGGAGTCACTGCGGTCTGGACACTCGAAGGAGAGGTGGTCGGGTCATGGCAGATCCAGCACTCCCGACATCGACTTCCTCCTCCTCGACCGCCGTCCTTTGCGACATCTACTTGTCGGCATCCCTGGCAGGCTTCACACCCCCGCTTCCACCGCCGCCAGACTGCACACGCAGCCCCAGACAACCTCCTTTCTTCGTCGGGGCGGCGTAGTTTGCCTGCGGCAGGAGCTCCATGGACCGCTCGGCCTCTTGCATCGCCTCGTCCCGGAGAATAAACGAGGTCAAGGAGTCCTCGTTGAGCGTCGCCCGCATGCCCGGCACCACAGACAGCTGCTTCATCAAGTTGTCGCTGCTCAGGAGCCCTTTCAGACGTGTGTTACGTACGACGCCGTCGAATACTGCACGCCGGCCATCCTCATGGTGGCGAGAAGTTGCCTTGCCCGATTGCAGTAGTCGGTCGACGTCTCCTGCTCGCCCATCCGCAGATGCGTCATATGCTCATCGAGGTGGCCGATGTACAGGTCATCCGTGATCTGGTACATCGACGTGATGAAGTGCCACGCCTGGTGGCCGGCATCCAAGCAGTCCCTGCACGGCTTCAAGGCGATATGCACGCCCGGCGAGCAGCAACGCGAGATGACCGTGAAGGTCATCAACTGCACGACGCAAAACTCCGCACGCAGCTCGGGGTTGCTCAACAATGGCGTCGCCACGGTGCCGTCGGCAAAGCACATCAGCCCGGCCATCTCCAGTTGGGGCTCGATGGCCTCCTTCCACGTGAGGATGTCAAAGCGGCCGGCCAGTAGGGGGCTACCGGGGATCCTGTCCGGCGTAAACTTGAAGTAGCCGTAGCTCGGCGCGATCCCTCCCGCCGTGACGTGGGTCGCCGACGCCGCCGTCACGCTGCTTGAACGTCCTCCAACGTCGCCATGCGAAGAGCCTACTGCCGTCGACGACTGCAGCCGTTGACGACTGCAGCCCTCGCGCCTGAACACCGCCGACTTCATCGGCCTGAATCACACCTCTCTGCCTCGACGTGCCTCCTGCACTGCTGCCGACTTGGTCACCGGCGTTGACGCCCACGTCGACGCGGCCTTTGTTCACCGATCGAGGAGAGGCTGGTCGAGAAGGGTGCTCCGTCGCCCACACGGTGCGGATTCCCGCCTCGATGACCGCCAAGGGTAGGTTAGGCCCATACTCGCCATCCTGGTGGCGTCTCCTCGCATCCTCCGGTCGTGCCTCCAGAGTGTCTACCACCCCTGCGTCACCTACGTGCCTACCATGGTGACTAACACAGCTGCCGGCCTGCGATCGAAATAGGTATCGTGCAACGAAGTCGACTAGATGCCGTCCACACTCACCGCACCATGCGGAGATAACTCTAGCAACGGGAGCTAGTCTACGGGCTAAGCACAGGGTGGGAGTGTTTGTAGCATTCGTTCCTCAGTCGTTTCCTTGTGTGCTCACTACTTGCTAGTTCACGTGGAGAATTGGCAAGAGTTCCACTAGGAAAAGTTGACAACAATGGTTCAGAATAGCAAGGCAACAGCGAATACATCAGATGCTAGCATGCAAGCTGGACGACTGCTAGCGCAGCACGGTCGACCGCGTTCCAGCACAACTTGGTCGACCGTGCTCCAGCAGGGCAATGTCGCGGTCTGCCAACATTGCAGGTCGACGACGTGCCAACACTGCAAGAAGTCGTATGCACAACGTTGCATCCACAGGACAGCAACGCACCCGCTTCGCAGGTGCTCGCAGATGATTGGCATGCCGAGTCTTGTCACCTGCGCAGCGCACGCACCAGATCATTCTCATGCTGACGACTGCATCTGATCAGCCACGTTGACCTCGGGATACCACACCGAGGTCGTCCTCGCCACGAACACCTGGGCGACCGTCGCGTGCCTTTGCAGAAACCCGTCGCCCGGGTAACCTGGTCGACCGGGCAACCACCACGTCGACCGGTTCCTCCTTGTGCTCGTCGATCACCCAGGTCAACGACCACCACTGGCCGACAACACCAAGTCGACCGCACACCTGGTCAACTAGCTCCAGGTCAACCAGCCCAGCTGTCAGCCGACCACCCAAGTCGGCTGCCCCAAGTCAGCATCCCCAAGTCGACGCCTCCAAGGTCAACCTCGCCTGGTCAACCACCTATACTCGGCGCCCTCCGAAGTCGGCGCCTCTGCAATGACCCCCGTGCAAGTCGACCAGTCCCGTCGACCGGCTCGCCCACTGCTGCAAGTCGGCTGCAACTCCCGTACACCTGACAACGAGGTCGACCTCGCCCAAGCGAGGACGGGGCCAAACACAACTCCCGTTGACAGGACACACTAACTCATCGTAGGCAGATGACAATGAGACTCGCATGTCCTCTCTATGCTACTGCTTCACTCTTGGCGTAGGAGCGGTATCGTGGAGATCGACTTGCTCGTCATCGGTGGCACAGTCCAGCTATAAGTTGTATATTTACAATGACGCTATCGCTGCTTAGAAGTTACGCTGGCTGACGTTCTTAATAATTAACTTAAGAGAGATGCCTAGCTCTTCCCCGGCCGTGTTCACTAATAACAGGGCCATGATCCTCATGTGTCAGAAGCATAGACTAGAGGCGGAGCGAAGCACATACAGCTATGGTAGTTTTTTCTACGTGAGCTGTAGCAGCACGGCCAGGCATGCGTAATACACTTTGCCTCAGGGGCTAACATAGTTGACATCTTCATTAAGGCGCACCCACCTCATGATCACCAGTGATTTCGCACACAGTTTGGCCCCGTCCTAGTAGGAACTCACTTGTTAGGATCTTGATCACTCAACATTGTACTTGATCTGATTATGTCTGGTTATACTTATTGATTGGCCTTATGTCCAGGTACATTTTGCCTAGGCCCTCGAATTCATCCCAAGTGTGGTGGATGGTGTTTTGCCCTGACTAATATAATTTATAGAAGTCAGACTGGACAGGTCGATACTGGTAAGAAACCCAAAATCGGGGCTGGCAATGACGAGGTTAACCACCAAACCGCCATCCTCACAGCCAGCCGCGAGTATCGCTTCTCCTTCCACGTTTCCTCGCCAGAATTGCCTGCGCTTTATCCGCCAACTCGCACACTCTCCAGCGCAATGCGCCGTCCTTTCAGCGTATCTGCCGCTTCGTGCCCCTCCCTCCCCAACACCTTCCTTCTCCGCCCGTCCAGCTGAATCGTTATCTGGGTCGCATCGTCTCTCACATTAACCTTCTCGTGCTCTCCATCATTGCGGCACCCGCCTCTGCCCGCGCCCGTCGTCGTACCGCGCGAAACTTTGTGAATGCGGCGGCAACCAACGTAGTCTGCTTCCGCTCCGCCTGTCCACTCCGCGTGGCGTGCGCCCCGCGCCATGCAGCGGCCGATCGCGGGCCGTCTGAAGCACGCGGGGTCGACGCCGCTCGTGGTCGTAGCGGACGACGTGCCGCCCATCAGAATCGCGGAGCGCCGTGCGATCGACCACCTGAGCGATCTCGACCATCCACGTGGCTCCCCGCTCGCCAGTGGCAAGCACGCGAGCCCACAAGCCGCCGCCTTCCGCGCGTCCTCCGCCGGCGGCGGCGTCGCCTCCCCGGTCGCCGCCTTCTCCCCCGCGGCGCTCTCCCGCGAGTTCGCTCTCGCCGCCGGCAGCCACTTCCACGGCAGCCCCGCGCACGCGCACGCGGGGCACGGCGCACACGCGGGCCACGGGGTGGGGGGAAGCGGAGCGGCGGGCGCGGAGAGGGCGGGCGGGGGCGCGGTGGTATCGAACGTGGCGGTGGTGGCGGTGCTGCTGCTGCTGCTGAACCTGTCCACCATCTACCTCTTCTTCCAGTCAGGGCTCTCCTCGCGCTCCCTCTCCGCCGCCTCCGCCGACATCCGCCTGCGCAGCGCCCCGCAGGAGCGCGCCATGGCGCACCACGCCGCGCTCTCCAGCGACCCCCCCGCCCGCCCACGGTACGCCGCTGCCATGCGCTGGCAGGCCGTACGCACTGCTTGGGGTGCCACCTGTGCTGCATGACACCGCATTGCATTGCATTGCATTGCATTGCATTGCATTGCATTGCATTGCATTGCATTCCATTTCATTGCATTGCATTGCATTGCATTGCATTGCATTCCATTGCATTGCATTGCATTGCATTGCATTGCATTGCATTGCATTGCATTGCATTCCATTGCATTGCATTGCATTGCATTGCATTCCATTGCATTGCATTGCATTGCATTCCATTCCATTGCATTGCATTGCATTCCATTCCATTGCATTGCATTGCATTGCATTCCATTCCATTCCATTGCATTGCATTGCATTGCATTGCATTGCATTGCATTGCATTCCATTCCATTGCATTGCATTGCATTGCATTGCATTGCATTGCATTGCATTGCATTGCATTGCATTCCATTGCATTGCATTGCATTGCATTCCATTCCATTGCATTGCATTGCATTCCATTGCATTGCATTGCATTGCATTCCATTCCATTGCATTGCATTGCATTCCATTCCATTGCATTGCATTGCATTGCATTCCATTCCATTCCATTGCATTGCATTGCATTGCATTGCATTCCATTCCATTCCATTGCATTGCATTGCATTGCATTGCATTCCATTCCATTGCATTGCATTGCATTCCATTCCATTGCATTGCATTGCATTGCATTCCATTCCATTCCATTGCATTGCATTGCATTGCATTGCATTGCATTCCATTCCATTCCATTGCATTGCATTGCATTGCATTGCATTGCATTGCATTGCATTGCATTGCATTCCATTGCATTGCATTGCATTGCATTCCATTCCATTGCATTGCATTGCATTCCATTGCATTGCATTGCATTGCATTCCATTCCATTGCATTGCATTGCATTCCATTCCATTGCATTGCATTGCATTGCATTCCATTCCATTCCATTGCATTGCATTGCATTGCATTGCATTGCATTCCATTCCATTCCATTGCATTGCATTGCATTGCATTGCATTCCATTCCATTGCATTGCATTGCATTCCATTCCATTGCATTGCATTGCATTGCATTCCATTCCATTCCATTGCATTGCATTGCATTGCATTGCATTCCATTCCATTCCATTCCATTGCATTGCATTGCATTGCATTCCATTCCATTCCATTGCATTGCATTGCATTGCATTGCATTGCATTGCATTCCATTCCATTCCATTCCATTGCATTCCATTCCATTCCATTGCATTCCATTCCATTCCATTGCATTGCATGCTACCACGCGATGACCAGTCCCATGATGTCTCTCCCACCCATTTCCCTCCCCACCACCCCCCCTCCCCTCCCCATTCTCAAACCCACCCTTCCTCCTCTCCCCCCTCCCAGCACGCATGCAGGTGGGGGGGCAAGCAGCAATCCGGTGCAGGCGGAGGGGGGGGCGGGCATGGGGAGGGGCGTGGGTGCGCATCTGAGCGCGGCAGTGAGGGCGAGGGAGACGGTGAACGGGCGGCTGTTTCACATCGCGCCGGGGCTGGCGGCCAGCAAGGTGCCCTGGAACGCCACCGACAACTCGTTTCTGCTCTCCCTCGTACGCTCCCTGCCTCCCCTCCATCCCGCTCTACGCCCCTTTTCTCTCTCCTATGGCCGCCCTCGCCCTACTCCATGTGCCTCTCTCTCTCTAGATGCCTGCCGAGGGTGTTGATGCCGCCACATGCCATGCTCCCATCCACATGCCATGCTCCCATCCACATGCCATGCTCCCATCCACATGCCATGCTCCCATCCACATGCCATGCTCCCATCCACATGCCATGCTCCCATCCACATGCCATGCTCCCATCCACATGCCATGCTCCCATCCACATGCCATGCTCCCATCCACATGCCATGCTCCCATCCACATGCCATGCTCCCATCCACATGCCATGCTCCCACATGTCTAGTTCCCATTTCCACATGCCGTGCCCTCACATTCTTGGCCTCGCGCTTCCCTGCACCCCTGTGCCTCTGCCTGTGCCTCTTCGCCCCTGCCTGTGCCCTTTCGCGTTTGGCCTCCCTCCCTCCCTTGGCATGTGCCCCTGGCGTGAATGGAAGGGCAGAGGGGCAAGTGGGACGTGAGGTCGTTCTCGCTCATGCCGGGGGTGTTCCTGCTGCAGCAGCCTGACGACTTCGCCTGTGTGCTGCTCATCCAGGACGCCTGCTACGTGCACATGACAGGTGGGTGGGTACCACGTGGCACATGACAGATGGGTGGTGCCACATGGCACATGACAGGTGGGTGGGTGCCACGTGGCACATGGCAGGTGAGTGATACGTGCACATGACAGGTGCGTCGTCACTCGTGCACATCACAGGTCCACTGCTGCAGCACGCACGGTGGTTCTCGGCCAAGAAAGCACCTTTATTTGCACTTATGAGTTATCGCCTCATACCCACCTCCTGTCTCCCCACCCCCTCCTCCCCACCCCCTCCTCCCCACCGCTCCCGCAGGTTCGTTACGCCCAAGGTTCAAAATTACGACCGAATTATTGGAAATTCTCCGTATAATACGGTATCGTATAATACGAGCGTATAATACGGTTTAAAACGGTAGATTGTGGGTTTTTTTGTTTGGTTCAAAAATACGACCGTATAATTCGACCGAATTTAAAAAACGAGTCTGTGTATATCGAAACGCGAAATTTCCCACCCGTGGATAACCCAAACTCAAATTTCTCTGACATCCGTACACACGAATGTGCGTTTTCCCCGAGTCGCAAATGTCACGACTTCAGCGCGTCGCGACATTTGGGCATTTGGCGACGCCCACATCCAGTTTACATGTTTCGCCACCACGTTGGCATTAGTCGCCGAAGGGGAACGTGTTCTATTTCCCGAGGCGCGACTCTGCAACTGTTGGCGAAGGTTACCCATTCGATCGCACGTATCGTTTTCCCCGTTCAACATTTTCGCGCAGCGGAGGTTTTTTTCGCCCGCAGTCGCGACACATCCAAAAGTGGCGGTGCGAAACCAAGCCAACCAATCGGAATACGTCCCTTGCGCTCAACCCTTTCCCAAACCCACTCGACACAACACGCCCAGTTTCCACTACGAGGTACTTAGTAGCTTTGTTTAGTCACTCCTAATCCTATGCATAGCACTAGTCTAGTCTTCAGTGTGCTCCACCAGGGATCGTGCCAGTCAGGGCATACGCCATGGCGAGGCAGAAATCGCCGCTGTGGAAACACGTTACAACGGCGAAGGGACCAGACGGCACTTTAACGGCGAAATGCGTACACTGCTCCAACTCCGTGACTGCTAATGCAACACGCATAGGAGAGCACATCTATGGGACGCCTTCTGACCATGATAAGAATGTGAAGCCGTGCGGCCACGAAGTCGCCATCAAACTTCGCGAGGAAGCAGCAGCAGCTAGTGAGCGTTCTGGAAGCGCCAGTCCGTCAATCCATGGCTCCACTTCGACCCTCGACATCCAGCCCGCTCGTCGCACTCGGCAGCGGGACATCCGCCACATGGTGGATGACTCTGCACGCGCTCGACTGGACTACCTATGGGCCGCTGCAGTGGCTGATAACGATTGGGCGTTCCACACGTCCAAGTCGCCAGCCGTGCAGAACTTCGTGGATGCGGCTGTTGCCTACGGGAAACAATACAACCTCCCGTCCCCCTTCAGGGTTTCTGGTGTGCTGCTTCAGAAACTGGTTGCGGATACCGAGGACATTGTACGGCCCCTGAAGGAGAGTTGGAACACTACCGGCTGCACCATCTCCGTGGACGGCTGGACCTGCATGAAGAGCCGTGGGCTCGTGTGTGTCATAGCCCACAATGACACGGCGCCTGTCATCGTGAAGACCATGGACTCCAAGACCGCGAAAAAGACGGGGGAGTACTTGGCCGGCCTCATCCGGACCTCGATCGCCGAGGTTGGAGACAAGAAGGTGGTCCAAGTCGTCATGGACAATGCGTCCAACAACCGCAGGGCGGCCGACATTCTTCGTGACGGGTTTCCCGCCATTTTCTTCAACAACTGTGCGGCGCACGTCCTCGACTTGATGCTTCACTACATCGGCAACGTCCGTGCTGTGAAGCGGGTGCTAAACCAGGTGCACAGGGTGGTTATGATGGTCAAGGGCAGCGCGTCCGCCGTCACGCTCTTCCACGATTTGTTTAGCACACTGTCCTTGGTGCGACCCGGTGCAACACGCTTCGGCACGCAGGTTATTATGATTACCCGCTTCCTGGAGGTAAAGAGAGCGCTCAAGGAGATGGTGATAAGTGAAGAGTGGGAGGCGGTGGCGGTGGCACGGTCTGAAGAGGGGCAAGCTGTCCGCACGCTCCACTTGGATGAGGTCTTTTGGGACTGCGCGACAGCGGTCCTCCGCCTCATGACTCCCGTGTACGAAGTGCTGCGGGTGGTTGACACGCGTGCTCTAGTCATGGGCCAGATTTATGGCCTCATGCTAGATGCCACAGTGAAGACAAACGAGGCAGCAGAGGCGGCAGGTAAGCTGTGAATTGCCACACGCTTTGACTATTGTATACCCTTCCCGCCCATTGTACTCACCTCGTGCTCTCCGGTTCTCCCGATGGGCAGCCAAACTGATGCTGAAACGCACAGCTCTCTTGCCGGCCAAGGAAAAGCCGGCCTTTCTGAACGCCATCAAGGCTATCATAGCCAGGAGGTGGGACGCCCAGCTCCACAATCCACTCCATGCTATGGGGTGGCTTCTCAACCCCCGCAATCAGTACCTAGGGGAGGTGAAGAACGATGCCGAGGTAAGACGCGGGGCGGAAGCGGTGATCCAGGCCCGTGGGGGGGAAGACGCTCAACGCGCGCTGCTGTTGGCGCAGCTGACGCAGTTTCATCAGGGCAAGGGGCTGATCGGGTCCGATGACGCCCGTTGGGCAACAACGGAGTTGGTGGCGAGTGGGCGCTTGACGGAGGCGGAGTGGTGGCTGATGTACGGCGGGGAACTGCAGGCGCTCATGGGGATGGCTGTGACGCTGCTGTCACAGCCAGTCACGTCATCTGAGGTGGAACGCTATTGGTCCGCCATTGCACGTGTGCAGAGGCGGGACCGTAACCGCATCAGCGCCAAAAAGATGATGGACGTGACCGAGGTGGCGTTCGCCAGGAGGGCCAGGGATGCATTCGATAGGAAAACACGGGAGAGGGCGAAGCTCTATGCCGATCTGGCCAACGGCACTCTCGAGCAAGGGAGTACCATTGAACCGGCAGCAGCAGAAGAAAAGGAAGTGGGAGACGACGAGGAGGAGGGAGAGGGGAATGAGCAGCTATGCACCATTGATTGGGACCTTTTCGGGAACATTGGGAAGCGGAAGAAGAAGGTGCCTAAGTCCGCTAAAAGGAAGAGAAACGGGAAGGCCAAGAAGCCTATCAAGGGAACGAGGAAGGCAACAACTGTGGGAGAGGAAGAGGGTGAGGAGGAGGAGGCGGCGAATAGCAGTGGAGGGGAGGAGGAGGACGTGCCCACTAAGGCTCGAACTGGCCATGATCCTTGGGACATCAGTGACGGGTCTAGTGGGGAGGAAGAGGAGGAGGCGGATGACGATGAGGAGGAGGAGGAGCAGGATGAGTAGAGTAGAGAGGAGGCGGCAGGTGGGAGGAGAGAGAGAGAGAGGGGCCGATAGGATAGGGTTGGAGTAATGTAGTGTTCGGTAGTAGTCGGAATGGTAGATTTCTGTTGTAGTTCTGTTGCTATGCTAGGCTTGTGAGTATGTTTTTGAACCTAACAAGCAATTCCAGAGCTTGCTTGGAGGAAAAAAAAAAAAAACAAAGTCTATTAAAAATACGGCGTATTTTTGAGAAATGCACCGTATAATACGACCGTATAATACGGACCGTATAATACGAAAACCGTAATTTTGATCCTTGGTTACGCCTGCGCGTGGCAGCAGCAGGCAAGGCATGTGGTGGGTGAACGAGGGCGGGCGTGCTTTGAGCTGCACTCCATCAGCAACACCCGCACTGCACTCCCCCTCCCCCCCGATCCCCCACCCCACCTCCTCCTCCCAGGCCCTTCGTGCCGGCACACAGCATCAGCGGGCATGTGGTATGCAGACGAGGGTATGCAGACGAGGGTGTGCGCCACTTCACTCCATCACCACCTCCAACCACCTCTGCTCTCCCATCCGTCCGCTCCCCCCCCCCCGCCGCTCCCCCCTTCCCTTGCCCTCTCCTCTCCCCCAGGTCCATCGCGGCTGCACGCGCCGATGGCGGGCATGTGGTATTCGGACGAGGGCGTGCGCGACTTCAAGCGCATCAGCACGTCCAACGACCTCTGCTCGCTCTTCCCCGACGCCCTCGCCGACCATCAAGACCACGCCTGGCGCTCCCTCTCGCCCCGAGAGGCCCGCGCTGCCCTGGAACGAGAGGGCGCTGTTGGGAGAGATGTGGTGCGGTTGAGAGGGGTGGAGGAGGAGGGAGGAGCTGGGGAAGTGGATGGGCGCAAAGGGGGTGCGGGAGGTGGGAGGAAGGGGAGTGGGGTGGGGAAGGAGAGGTATGGTGGGAGGGTGGAGCGAAGGGAGGAGGAGGAGGAGGGGGATTGGAGGGACAGCGGTCGGGTTGGGTACTCAGCTGAGGAGGGGGAGGAGGGGGAGGAGAGACGGGCTCACATGGACAAGAGGCGACGCCTCCTATCCGAATCGGAGCAAAAACCCGCCAAAACCCACAACCCTGTGCCTTCCCACCCTAAAAAAGCCACCCCTTCAGCCACCCAGTCACCACCCACCCCACCCCAGCAGCAGCAGCAGCAGCAGTCAGCAGCACCCGTGGTCCTGTCGGGGTTTGAGAACCAGGCACCGGGGTTCACGGACGAGTTTGACGAGGAGCTGCACGACATCACGGACATCAAGCGCCGTGAGAACCGCGTGTACGGCCGCTTCGAGAGCGCGCACGCGGTGGCGTGCTACCTCAACCTCAGTGACGCAGCTAGTCGGGCGCGGATGGCCAAGGGGCCGAAAGGGGGGCGCGTGGAGAAGGTGGGGTATGTGCCGCGGCATAACACGTACATGGGGGATTTTGGCGAGGCCGTTGTGCCGCTCATGCAGGCCGCTGGTGAGTGCAGGCCGCCGGTGAGTGCTTCGCCACCTCTTTGTCTCCCTCTCTCATGTCAATCTCGCCTCCTTGTCTCCCTCTCTCATGTCAATCGCCTCCTTGTCTCCCTCTCTCATGTCAATCGCCTCCTTGTCTCCCTCTCTCATATCAATCGCCTCCTTGTCTCCCTCTCTCATGTCAATCGCCTCCTTGTCTCCCTCTCTCATATCAATCGCCTCCTTGTCTCCCTCTCTCATGTCAATCGCCTCCTTGTCTCCTTCTCTCATATCAATCGCCTCCTTGCCTCCCTCTCTCATGTCAATCGCCTCCTTGTCTCCCTCTCTCATGTCAATCGCCTCCTTGTCTCCCTCTCTCATGTCAATCGCCTCCTTGTCTCCCTCTCTCATGTCAATCGCCTCCTTGTCTCCCTCTCTCATGTCAATCGCCTCCTTGTCTCCCTCTCTCATGTCAATCGCCTCCTTGTCTCCCTCTCTCACGTCAATCGCCTCCTTGTCTCCCTCTCTCACGTCAATCGCCTCCTTGTCTCCCTCTCTCATGTCAATCGCCTCCTTGTCTCCCTCTCTCATGTCAATCGCCTCCTTGTCTCCCTCTCTCACGTCAATCGCCTCCTTGTCTCCCTCTCTCACGTCAATCGCCTCCTTGTCTCCCTCTCTCATGTCAATCGCCTCCTTGTCTCCCTCTCTCATATCAATCGCCTCCTTGTCTCCCTCTCTCATGTCAATCGCCTCCTTGTCTCCCTCTCTCATATCAATCGCCTCCTTGTCTCCCTCTCTCATGTCAATCGCCTCCTTGTCTCCCTCTCTCATGTCAATCGCCTCCTTGTCTCCCTCTCTCACGTCAATCGCCTCCTTGTCTCCCTCTCTCACGTCAATCGCCTCCTTGTCTCCCTCTCTCATGTCAATCGCCTCCTTGTCTCCCTCTCTCATATCAATCGCCTCCTTGTCTCCCTCTCTCATGTCAATCGCCTCCTTGTCTCCCTCTCTCATATCAATCGCCTCCTTGTCTCCCTCTCTCATATCAATCGCCTCCTTGTCTCCCTCTCTCATGTCAATCGCCTCCTTGTCTCCCTCTCCCATGTCAATCGCCTCCTTGTCTCCCTCTCTCATGTCAATCGCCTCCTTGTCTCCCTCTCTCATGTCAATCGCCTCCTTGTCTCCCTCTATCATGTCAATCGCCTCCTTGTCTCCCTCTCTCACGTCAATCGCCTCCTTGTCTCCCTCTCTCACGTCAATCGCCTCCTTGTCTCCCTCTCTCATGTCAATCGCCTCCTTGTCTCCCTCTCTCATGTCAATCGCCTCCTTCTCTCCCTCTCTCACGTCAATCGCCTCCTTGTCTCCCTCTCTCACGTCAATCGCCTCCTTGTCTCCCTCTCTCACGTCAATCGCCTCCTTGTCTCTCTCTCTCACGTCAATCGCCTCCTTGTCTCCCTCTCTCATGTCAATCGCCTCCTTGTCTCCCTCTCTCATGTCAATCGCCTCCTTGTCTCCCTCTCTCACGTCAATCGCCTCCTTGTCTCCCTCTCTCATGTCAATCGCCTCCTTGTCTCCCTCTCTCATGTCAATCGCCTCCTTGTCTCCCTCTCTCATGTCAATCGCCTCCTTGTCTCCCTCTCTCATGTCAATCGCCTCCTTGTCTCAGCTACGGTGGCACCTCTCACGTCCTGCCGGGACAGTGCCTGGGGTGACAGGCTTGCCATGGCATCGCTGGGGCACTGGCATGGATTATCTCCCTCAACACTGCACACCACCCCCGCCCCTGCAACCCCCCTTCCCCATTCCTTCCCCTGCCCCTGCAACCCTCCTCGCCCCTTTCCTCCACCAACCGTCCCACTCCCCCATGCTCCCCTCCTTCCCACCCAGTGCACCTGGTGCGCGCGCCCCCGTTGGACCCATCAAAGGACACGAGGGGGGAGGGGCGCGTGGTGTTCTTCCCGGGGGAGCACGAGGTGCGCAGCGCGTGGACGGCTGACATGGCGCACATCCTCTTCGGCCCCAAGGCGCAGCTGCTGCTCGGCCACTCGCCCGGGCTCAAGGTGAGCGGCAGCAGGCGAGAGACAGGAGGTGAGGGGCAGAAGGTGGGTGGGGCAGAAGGTGGGTGAGAGTGAGGGTTCAAGGTGTGTGAGGGGAGGGAACAGGTGAGGGACAGGGGCTGACAAGCACAAAAACCACCCCTCCATACACATATGATTTCGCACGGCCCTCCTCCCCACGAACCGCCTCCGCACACTCCCCCGCCACTGCCCTTGTCTGCAACCCCATTCCATTCCCTTGGTCCTTTTCCTGCCTCGGCCCTCCAGTTCCCACCCCCCCCCTCTCTTCTTTCCAACCCCATTCTCCAAGAGCGTTTCCCCCCTCCCTACCCCCAAACCGAATCAGTATTAGAAACTCAATGATTCCATGATAGATTGGACTGGTCCCTCAGCAGCCCCCCTCCGCTCCGCGCCCACCAAACCCGCCTGTACCCAATCACGCCACTGCCCTTCCTTCCTCTCCCGCTCCCACCCTTTCCCTCCGCACTGCTGTGCCTTCCCCTCCCCCCTTCTCCATGCCCTGCTCCCCCCTTCTCCATGCCCTGCTCGCCCCTTCTCCATGCCCTGCTCGCCCCTGCGCGCCCCACCTCTGAGTGCGCCAGGTGTGTTTCCGCAACGCACTCTTCCCGCTGAACCGCCTGCACACGGCGCAGGCAGCGGACACGCTGAGGCAGTGGGCGCTGCTGGGCGCGGGGGGGCGCAGCAAGGGCAAGGGCAAGAAGGGGAGGCAGTCGGGTGTGGTGCGCGTGAAAGTGCTGCGCACCAGCCGCAGCCTGCCGCCCGTGCCAGCCACGCCTGGATCCCAGGTTGGTCGAGTGGAGAGGGGTGGCGAGAGATAGGTGGGGGGAGAGGGCATGTTTGTGTGTGGCATGTTTGTGTGTGGCATGTTTGTGTGTGGCATGTTTGTGTGTGGCATGTTTGTGTGTGGCATGTTTGTGTGTGGCATGTTTGTGTGTGGCATGTTTGTGTGTGGCATGTTTGTGTGTGGCATGTTTGTGTGTGGCATGTTTGTGTGTGGCATGTTTGTGTGTGGCATGTTTGTGTGTGGCATGTTTGTGTGTGGCATGTTTGTGTGTGGCATGTTTGTGTGTGGCATGTTTGTGTGTGGCATGTTTGTGTGTGGCATGTTTGTGTGTGGCATGTTTGTGTGTGGCATGTTTGTGTGTGGCATGTTTGTGTGTGGCATGTTTGTGTGTGGCATGTTTGTGTGTGGCATGTTTGTGTGTGGCATGTTTGTGTGTGGCATGTTTGTGTGTGGCATGTTTGTGTGTGGCATGTTTGCTCACCCCATGGCCCCATGCTCTGCCACTCCCTCCGGTCGCTGCCCTTGCACTCCCCCCTTGTGCACCCAACCCCCGTGTGCAACCAACCCCCGTGTGCACCCAACCCCCGTGTGCAACCAACCCCCGTGTGCACCCAACCCCCGTGTGCAACCAACCCCCTTGTACACCCAACCCCCTTGCACACCCCCCTTGCACACCCCCCTTGCACACCCCCCGTGTGCACACCCCCCGTGTGCACACCCCCCGTGTGCACGGGGTGTCAGGCGCTGCCTGCCCTCCCCCACCCTCTCTTCCCCCCTCCTCTTCCTGACTGCTCCTCCTCGACCTCCCCAGGTCTCCTCTGCCCCACGGCGCATGAGGTGGCAGGTGATGGTGCTGGAGCGAGGTAGGTTGCAGTCCGCACTGCACATCAATCGTCCCACACTGCTGTTGTGGTCTCCTCCCATCCGTGTCGCCGCGTGACTCAATCGCAGGTGCCTGGTGGCAACAGGCATGGCGCGCATGCTCTTGGAGCCACGAGCGGGTTAGTCTGCATACCCACCCATCCCATGCTCCCGCTATGTTCTCCTCCCATCCCTGTCTCCCCTTGGCTCTTACCAGGTGCCCCTCGCCCCGCAGCGCATGCGCTGGCAGGTGATGCTGCTGGAGCGGAAGCAGGGTTAGTGTGCACGACCCCCCACCCCATGCTCCTGCCGAGTTCTCCTCGTGCCATCTGTGTCTCCCTGCGACTCAATCCAGCTGCCATCAGCCCCTCGGTGCATGCGCTGGCAGCTGACGCTGCTGGAGCGGGAGCAAGGGTGGTCTCCTCTCCATGCCCCTCGCCTCAGCAATGCCCCCCTGTCCGCCTCCCATCTCCTGCCCCGCCCAGGTGCCCCCTGCGCCGCGGCGCATGAGGTGGCAGGTGACGGTGCTGGAGCGCGAGAGGGGGCGGTCGGTGATGAATGGGCAGGAGGTGGCGCGCGTGGCACATGCTCTCTTCCCCGAGATGCCGCTGCTCATCGCCCGGGTCGGCAAGGCCTCTGCCTCTGACCACGCTCTGCTGCTCAAGGTGGGGTGGGGGGTAAGAGGGAGAGGGGCATGGGAAGGGTGTGGGGTGAGGAGCGTTGCAAGGCGGCCGCCTTGGACCACGCGCTGCTGCTGGAGGCGGTGCTTTTGAGGGGCGGTTGTGGTCGCTGGCACAGGATTGAAGGGAGAAGGAGAGGTTGGGAAATGTGCTGGGAAAAGGAGCAGGAGAGTGGGCACGGGAGGTGGGGGCCTGGGTCAGTGCCCATGTGTTTCACTTGAGGCTCTTGCGTGACCTGAAGCAGCACACCGCCACGCTGCATTTGACCTCCGTCCCATCTCTTCGCCACTCCATCTGCAACCACATGATTTGAGCAGCCTGTCTGTACGCCAACTCCACCCCCACTCTCCCTTTCCCCCATTCCCCCCCCTCTCTCCCCCTCCCCTCCCCCCTTTCCCATCCCTTTCTCAGAACACCCTGGTGCTGATATCCCTGCACGGCACGCCGCTCACCACGGCACTCTTCATGCCGCGCGGCTCAGTGGTGGTGGAGCTCTTCCCCTACAAGTTCCTCAGCACGCTCTACAAGAAGATCGCCATGCGCTCCGGTGTGCACTACCTCGCCTGGCGCAACATCCATGACATCAGCGCCTTTTTCCGCAACTCGTGCATGAAGGACGGGGGGTTCACGCACCTGCCCGAGGAGCAGTGCTGGAATATTCACGAATGTGTGGCGTGCGCGCGTGATCAGAGCATTACGAGGGTAGATCGGAGGGAGTTCAAGGAGGTTATGGCCAATGCGAGAATGCTTGTCAGAACGCTTGTTTACAATAATACCGTGTAGGCTTGACGTTTTCAGAGTAATGCTAATTTTTGGTATATCTCAGGGGGCAACTCAAGGTGCTAATATGGATGTATCAATGTTCACTCAAGTTGGTGCTTATTTGAATGGGTGGAGCAATCCAACCGTTCAATATTCAGCTAAAACGCACTCAACCGTGTATTGAAAAGCGTGTGGACTTCCGCGCCGGGCCTTTCCGATGCTTCTCGACTGGGTGCGCATTCTGCCAAGCAAATTAACACACCCCGAGGTATGTTTCGTGAGCACTTCGTTGATATTGCAATCTACTGGAAAGGTGTAACAACACTTTTATAAACGACAGCAGACGACCCGCACGACCGTCGTGACGCTCGAAGGCCGAGAAGACGTCGCGAAGGGTCGGGTCCCTCGCTCCACACAATCCCTCCTACGTACAACAGACTTATACGCGGTTCGGTAGCTTTCAGATCGATTTGGCAGGGTTGACGGGCTGGAAAAGTGGTCCTCGAGCCGCGACGAGCTCCCTCGCCAACGAAAATAGGTTTGGAGGTCGGTTCAACGCTTGTGATCCAAGAGGAGGTAATATTAGCAATCACGGAACGCGTACTGGGTCTGCCTTAAAAAACTTGCGTGGTTTCCTCGTCCCGCCTGGCGCTCGTAGCTCTGTCGCCCATTCGTACCGCACAATCTCTGCAATTCTAGTCTCCCTCTTTGCTTACCATCGCGTCTAATTAGTTATAGTGACTCTCCTTGTACGACCCTGGATGTCATATTTCGAAAACCTTTAGCGACGCATGCTGCTCACCCATCAACGCGCGCTTTCGCTTACCGTTGCACGCTCTCCGTAAAGCTTCGTCAGATTCCCTGTAGCTTCGTCAGATTCGCCATAGCAACTTAGCTTTCACCCTGAGCAACACGAGCAGGCGAAGGGAGCAGCAGCGCGTCGTCGAGTGACACCCATAGCAGCACCGCCAAGGCGCTCGGCGCCCGCAGCGCAGCAATCGTCCTTGCTCGCTCGGCACACGCGGTGTCACTATCAGTGAACCCCTGGTGCGAGAGGAGAGGGGGCAGCAAGAGCAGCGTGGGCACACGGGGGGCAGCGAGAGGGGCGATGGAGGCGGGAGCGAAGCGGCCTGAAGATGTGTCTCTGCCCAAAGGTACCTCCGAGCGCCTTCAAGCCCAGCGCTGCCCCGGATGCCTCAAATCCCGCTGTTCTTTGCCGCGCTCTGGCGCTCCAATCTCCACCCTTGGCCTCTCTGCTCTCCCTGCAAGGACTCTAGTCGGGTGCAGCCCCCAGTGCCTGCTCCGCTCCCTTCCTACTCCCAGCACCGCCATCGTTTTATTTCATCTCCGGCGTCACCCTCTCCTCTCCCTTTCCCACTTTTTGTTTTATCCTCACGGGTGTTTGTCAGCGACAATGAGTAGGCTAATAAAGGAGATGCTGCCACGCGACGTGCGAGTTTCCAAGGACACGCAAGACCTCCTCATGGACTGCTGCCTCGGTGGGTTGCCTCGGTGGGTTGCCTCGGTGGGTTGCCTCGGTGGGTTGCCTCGGGTGGCTTGCCTCGATGGGTTGCCTCGGTGGGTTGCCTCGATGGGTGGGTTGCCTCGGTGGATTGCCTCGGTGGGTTCATGGTCTCATGCCTCATGGACTCATGTCTCATGGACTCATGTCTCATGGACTCATGCCTCATGGACTCATGTCTCATGGACTCATGCCTCATGGACTCATGTCTCATGGACTCATGCCTCGTGGACTCGTGTTTCCTCGCTGCCAGCCCGGGTGGGTCGAGAGTGCTTGTATGAACGCAGTGTGTCAAGTTTTCTCACTTCCCACTCGTTCACTCTCCTGCTTGATGGACTTCTCCTCCCCAAGCCCATCCTGCTTGAAGGATCATCCAGTGCGCGCAGAAAGGTTTTGTGCCCTCTAATGCCACATGCTGCATGTTCGCCTGGGCGTGCCGGCACTGCCACACCGTGCTTCGCGCCTCCCCCTGCAGAGTTCATCAATCTGATCTCATCAGAGGCGAATGAGATGTGCAGCAAGGAGGACAAGCGCACCATCGCCCCCGAGCACGTGCTGCAGGCGCTCGAGGTGAGAGGGGGCGGTGGGGTGAGATGGAGGGGTGTGGGGTGAGAGAGAGGACGGTGAGGTGACATAGAAGGCGGTGGGGGTGAGAGATAGGGCGGTGGGGTTGAGAGAGAGGACGGTGGGGGTGAGATAGAGGGTGGTAGGGTTGAGATAGAGGGCGATGGTGGTGAGTGGTAGAAGTAAGCCAGTCCATACCTTCCCTGCCCATGCCCTGGCCTTGCCAATTGAATCTCTCGGACACTTTGCTGCCTCTCTTCCTCTCCTGCTGCGTCTTTCCCACTCTTTTGACACTCTACCCCTCTCGTGTTGCCTGTCTCCCCTTCGCTTGCGCGTGCATGCAGTCGCTGGGCTTCAGCAGCTATCTGGCGGAGGTGCAGGCAGCATACGACCAGCACAAGTCTGAAACACTGGTGACCCACGCACGCCCTCACGCCCCTCCACACACTCCCCTCCTCTCTGCCGTGTTCCATGGTGCAACCCACGATTCACCCCATCGCCTCCACTTCCTCCATTGCCTGCACGGCCTCTTCTGGTTCTGCTGACGCTCGTGGACCTTGAGGCTCGTGGACCTTGAGGCTGCTGCAGCACTCAAGGGGTGCACAGCACAGCCTGTTGGTTAGCGCACACGGGGGGTGCACAGCACAGCCTGTTGGTTAGCGCACACGGGGGGTGCACAGCACAGCCTGTTGGTTAGCGCACACGGGGGGTGCACAGCACAGCCTGTTGGTTAGCGCACACGGGGGGTGCACAGCACAGCCTGTTGGTTAGCGCACACGGGGTTGCACAGCACAGCCTGTTGGTTAGCGCACACGGGGGGTGCACAGCACAGCCTGTTGGTTAGCCCACATGGCTGCGCCACTCACGTGGACTGCATTCTGCTCTGGAGTGACTCGTCTGCGTGTGCCCACCTGGTGGACGCATCCACCAAGCCACGTGCTTGACTGTCACAGTGCCATGTCACCAATGAATCCTGGACCACCATCTCTCCCACTCCCCTTGCACTCCCCCGCTCTCTCTCCCTGCAGGGGTCACTGCGCGCGCTGGGGTGGTGGAGCAGCAGCAAGCCATTCATGGGACATACATGTCTCTGACAATCTGCCCTGCATGCTCCCCTCTCACACCCCCACCCCCACCAACTCCCTCCCTGCCCCTCCCTTGCAGGAGTCACCATGCACGCTGGGGCAGTCGAGCAGCGGCAAGGGACCTCTGACTCTCTGCCTTGCATGCTCCCCTCCACCCTCCCCTCCTCCACCCTCCTCCTTCCTCCCTCCCCCTGCAGGAGTCACCGCGGGCGCTGGGGCGGTCGAGCAGCAGCAAGGCATCGGGGGCGGTGGGGATGAGTGAGGAGGAGGCGATAGCGGAGCAGCAGAAGATGTTTGCCGAGGCGCGCGCTGCCATGCTCAACCTGCAACGGCCCCCCTCCTGATCGCCATCGCTGCCATACGCTTCTGCTACATTTGTTGCTTCCTTGGTGCGACGCTTGTACGCGCACTGTGCACGTTCATGCCCTTCTTCTGTAGCGCTGTTCTTCTGTAGTGCTGTTCTTCTGTAGTGCCATTTCTTTTGTTCTGCATGAGCCAATCTACTGTGTCCTGCCCATGGACGGCCATGCTGCATCGCCTCGCGCTCCTGTCCTTTTATGAACGGTGGGGCTTCGGGCGAGCTTGTTGGTGTGATGTGCACGGCGGTTCTTCTGGTGGGATGCAAGTGCAGTGTAGGGCTGTGCCGTGTTGTGTTGTGTGATCAACCCAGTGCATGAGGTGCACAAAGAGGGCAGCTGCAGTGGGTGGAGTGGTGATGGGAGGGCACCAACACAAGAGCGCATACTACCGTACTAGGGCTCCAAACTGGAGGGGCTGCAAACTGACCTGGTTGCTGTTTTTGCTTCATAATTCATGTGCTTAGGTGAATAGGTTCTTGAATCACGCATCAGAAAGAATCTTGAATCCTTGAATCCGCTGCTACCCGTATGAAGGGCAGACGACTGGTGAATACACACTAACTCACGAAGTAACCACTGGGAATTTCTCAAAGACGTATGCTACTCAGTAGCCGGTGACAGTGGATGAGACCGACCGACCCCTTCATGATGGTGGTGAGAACTTGAAGCGAAAGCGTAAAGGCCGAAGGAGTATTGAACAGCCCAGCCCCGATTAGCGTATTCAAGGTGCCGGTTGGCTGGGAAGCATAAATGAGCGACACCGTCTCTACAACGTTGCAGCTCCAAACGCCACTAGGATCGACAGTGAATATGCAGACGAACTCGGCCACAATGGCGCCTTTACTGTTAATGTACTTGGGATTGGTGAAATTTCTGGCCTGTCACAGAGCATGAAACGAGAATGACTAGAAACAGGGCAGAACAAGGTTGGTATAGGCAAAACCTAACAATACTGTACCCCATAAGGAGTGCCCCACTGCAACCTACAATATAGTTCTGACACACCCCCATAGGCAAAGTGGGGGACAAGCAAGAGAACAAGGCAAGGTCAAGCTCAGGGTGGATCACAACGTCACCACGCATTCTGAGCACAAGTACAAGGCCACAAGGCCAGTTCACATGCAGGATTATAAATCAACGTGAACAAGCAAGACAATGATCTCAAACTAGCAAGGGTAAGCATGTGGGTGCAGGTATATATAGATCACAGTACAAGCAAATTCAAGAGGTAAGCAAGTGAGGCCAGGTAGGCACAAGACCTAATATAGTTCAAAAGCGCTGATGATCACAAGGCTGAAGTGCCTTGGTAAAGATATCAGCAGTGTTGGCCCGAGTGGCCACGTAAGCAAGACGAAGCTGACCACGCTGCTGCAACTCTCGAGCAAGGAAGCAGCACAGAGCAATGTGCTTCGTTCTGTGCTCCAGTCTGTGCTCTTGACACAAGGCCAGCATGGCCTTGTTGTCGACGTACAGAACTGGAGGAGAACGAGGCGCCTCTCCCAAGTCGGTCAGCAGGTAGGTGAGCCAGCGTAACTCCTGTGCAGCCATGGCCCCAGCGTAGATCTCAGCCTCACAACTGGAGCCGAGAACAGAAGACGAGCGGGTAGACCGCCACGAAATAGAGCCGGAACCAAGGCTGAAGGTGTAACCCTGTGACGACCGTTGCGTAGCCAAGTCGTTAACCCAAGAAGCGTCTGCGTGACCAGTGAGGACAACTTGAGCCCATCCTCCAAGCACGAGCCCCATGCCCGACGTACTGCACAGGTAGCGCAACACCCTCTTAGCTGCATCCATGTGCTCTGGTCGGTGTCTCCCAGGAGCAACATAGCGTGCCAAGATGCTAAGAGGGTATGCCAGGTCAGGTCGAGTGCAGGTCATCAGGTACATGAGGCAGCCAACAAGCTCTGGGTACGGGCCACTCGGCTCTACGGACTCATCTGAAGGCAGAGCTGAGAGCGAGTGGCGAGTAGACAGAGGAGTGGCCTGAGGCGAGAAGTATGTGAAGTTGAAGCGCTGAAGGACCTGCTGCACCATGTGTGACTCAGTCAAGGTAATGGTGCGCCATGCTCTATCCCGGGTGATCTGCAAGCCAAGATAGCTGCGCAGCTCACCCAGGTCTGTGCACGTGTGTCTCTTTTGCAGCTCCGACTTCATGTGGGCGAGTCCCTCAGTGTCAGCAGTGGCAAAGTCCAAGTCGTCGACGTACACGAGGATGTAGAACGGCGGCAGCCAAGTGTCGGTGTGCAGAAACAGCGACGGGTCAGCAGTGGAAGGAGCAAACCCAAGGGCCGCAAGAGTAGTCCTCAGTGTGTCGTGCCACTCACGGGGCGCCAGGCGGAGATCATAGACTGGCCGCCGGAGGCTCCACTGGGTACCAGGTGGGCGGCGCAGCCAGATCTCTCCGTGCAGGCTGCCCTGTAGGAAAGCAGTGCTGAAGTCAAGAGAGTGAAGCTCGTAGTCACGCTGAGCGGCGACGTGCAGCAGCACCCGAAGACTGGTCATCTTCGGGGTGGGAGAGAAGGTCTGAAAGTAGTCAACTCCCTGCCGCTGACTGAAGCCTCGAGCCACGTAAGGCGCCTTGAAGACAGGCGGAGAACCCGGCGGCCGCTTCACCCTGAAAATCATTATGCCATCGACAATGTTCGCCCCAGGTGGGGGAACCTCCTCAACGTAGGTGCCTGTGGACTTCCAGGATGCCATCTCTGCGTCCATGGCTGTCTGCCACTGAGAGGAGTAGGGACCCTCTATCGCCTCTGCGTAAGAGCGCAGGGTCGGGATGTCTGGTGCATCCGGGTCTCCCTCAGGGGCAAGCAGCATGGACACGAGATGAGGTAAAGCAGCAGCAAAACACTGGAACTCCTCCTGCCTGTCCTCAAGGACGTCTGTGCTAAGGGCACACTCACCCCCGACGGACGGAGGACAGGCAGACTCAGACTCAGCAACAAGACTAGCGGCGCAGTCTAGACGACAGCGAGCAGCAAAGTCGACAAGCTCAGCACCAAGAGCAGACGCAGCAGTAGACTCAAAGGAAGGGTCAGTGACAACAGTGGCCAGGAGACGCGCGACAGTAGGACTAGCAGCACAAAGGGAGTCAGACTCCGGGTCAGCAAGGGCAGGAAGAGAGGACGCAGGAGGAGACGGCAGAGGGACACGCTGCGGAGCAAGTGGAAGGACGCAGAGCCATCTGGTGCGTGCCAGGGACAGGAAGAGGACGCTGACGTGAACCACGACAACTAGTGCGAGCAGCACGAACAGGCGACGCAGGACGAGACTCAGGCTCACGACGCTGCGTAAGACCCCCGGTCGGACCAGTGTAAGGAGAAGGAGCAGGCAGTGGGGGGGCGGGCTGTAACTGTGACTGCGACTGGACGGGCAGTGGACACTCTAAGGAAGGAGCAGGACCAGTATAAGGCGGGGGATCAAGAACCTGCTCAAGGAGCGGAACGAAGTACGGCCGCGGCCGCGCAGCGCCTCCAGAACCAGCAGGGACAGCACCAGCACCCCCAGCGTCAGCTCCAACTCCAGCAGCACCACCAGCTCCAGCAGCACCTCCAGCAGATCCAGTAGCGCCAACTCTAGTAGCGCCAACTCCAGTAGCACCTCCAGAAGCACCGGCTCCAGCAGCACCTCTAGCTCCAGCACCTCCAGCAGCTCCAGCTCCAGCAGGACCACCAGAAGGCCCAGCAGCTCCAGTAGCGCAAGCTCCAGTACATCCAGCAGCACCTGCTCCAGCAGCACCGCCAGCTCCAGCAGCACCACCAGGCCCAGCAGCTCCAGTACCTCCAGTACGAGCACATCCGGGACCAGTGGCTCCAGAACCCCCAGCAGCTCCAGCAGCAGCAGGACCTCAAGCGACCGTAGCACCACCAGCTCCAGCAGCACGGCTCCAGCGCCGAGCAAACCACTCGCGCAGCTGCTGTGGAGAGAGTAGCTCCTGCCGGGACGAAGCACCCAAAGGACCTCCAGGCTCAGCACCTCCAGACTCCACACGCGCAGGCTCAGCACCCTCAGGCCCGGCACCCCCAGACTCTGCAACCCCAGGCTCAGCACCCCCAGGCTCAGCACCCCCAGACCCATCACCCCCAGGCTCCACACGCTCAGGCTCAGCACCCCCAGACCCGGCAGCCGCAGGCCTAGCACCCATAGCAGCACCAGAGTCAACAGCTACCTCGACAGGCTCGATTGCGTCTACCTGGGACACACCTGAGGGGGCAGGACTCTGAGGGGGGAGGGGGTCTACCGGAGGAGAACCTGGCGCGAGGAAGAGCGGCGGGGGGGGGGAGGGGGGCAGTGCGGTAGGGGAAGAGACGGTAGTAAGGAACCGACTCGTCAAACGTGACGTATTGAGAGAACAGAACACGGCGCGAGGTGGGGTGGTAAAACTGCCAACCAGGCGCGTCAGGGGGGAAGCCAAGGAAGACGCAGGGAACAGCACGGGAGGACAGCTTGTCCGCAGACAAGTCGCGAACGAAAGCTCGAGATCCCCAGACACGGAAGGCAGACGCATCGCTAACCTTCCCACCGCAGAGTAGGTGTGGTCTTCGGCATGGAGACCCGGGGCTGGAGGTTGAGCTGATGCGCAGCGTACTGAACCGCGAACGGCCACAGAAAATGGGGAGCAACCGCATGGATTATGGACGTACGAGCGACGTCCATGACCATGCCAATGCGGCGCTCAGCAATCCCATTTTGCTGCGGAGAGGCCGGAAGCGTGAACGTCTGGCGGATGCCCTCCGCACGACAGAAGGCTCGCAGAAGGTTGGAGCAAAACTCTCCACCTCCATTGGAGTGCAGACGTAGAACAGGATGGTCCGAGCCAAAACTCTCGCTGAGCTGATGACGGGCAGCGCGGATCCAGTCGATCAGCACCTTAGTAACCTCACCCTTGCGGCGCAAGGGGAAGACTGTGGTGTAACACGAGTAGTCGTCAACGACCAGAAGAAAGTAGCGCTCGTGACCCTGTCCACGGACGCGGGCTGGGCCCCACATGTCCATGTGAAGAATCTGCAGGGGAGCCTCCGTCGGAGGGAACTCGGAGGAGTGAGGAGCGGCGCGCTGCCGCCCCTCAACGCAAGGAACGCAGGTAGGGGCAGGCCCCGGGGGAAGGTGTGGGAGAGACCGGGGAAGACCAGTGACAAGGACACGGGAGGCCATGCCTCGGAGATGAGGCAGGGAGGGGTGACCAAGGCGGTGGTGCCAGAGGAGAGTCTGGTGAGACAGGAGGCGACACGAGCAGAGGACAGACTCAGGACCAGACCGGGACGCTGCAGCAAACACCTGACCCGACGCAGGTACCTGACCAGCCGCAGCAACCGGAGGAGACACGGTAGTCAGGGTGTACAGGCTCGACCCAGGCTGACGGGTGAACGTGGCCAGGTGCCGGCCCGTCCGTGTACACAAACAGTGGGTCACCCGCTGACCTCCAGGAGTGAACTGGTCAACCCACGCGTCCTGAAGGTCAGCTCCACTCACCAAGTTCGTGGAGAACGAGGGGAGGTGGAGGCCAGACAGAGAGCCAGACGGGACCGCCGGACATGGCAGAACCGTGGAGGAGTGTGCAAGGACCGGACCCCCAGAGGGGTCATTCAGAGAGACTGCCACTGGCCGACTGAGCGGCGAGAGTGTGGTGCAGTCGCGAAAGAAGGAGCGGGAAGCACCCGACTCAAGGGTGAACGTGTGCAAGGCCTGAGCCGACGCGGTACCTGAGAGAGCAGACTCACAAGCACCTGGAGTAGCAGACTCACTAGCACATAGAGCAGCAGCCTCAATGCCCGGGTCGGGCGGAACACACAGGTAACAGTCACCCTCAGCACTAATAGTAACAGCATACATAGCAGCAAGGATAGCATCATAATCAAGATCAAAGATAGCAACCCCCGACCTAAGCAGATCACCCCAGCGAGGGAGCTCAGTGGCATCAGGAAACTGTGCACGCTAGGCGTCAGTCAGGCGGCCGAAACAGCGGTGCGTGGCGTGCGGCCCTCCGCACGTCTCCCCACTGCGCTCGCCGGTGCGGAGAACGTAAGCACAAGGACCAGCACCCCCAGACCTCCCACGCCCAGCGTACCACTCACGAAGCTGCTGGGGCGACAGGGTCTCACGAGAACGCTGCTGCTGCTGGCGCTGGCCACCACCAAGGCCTCCCCGCTGCACAGCGCCACCCCGACCACAACCACCGCCGCTGCCGCCTCCGCCACCCCCACTGCCGCTGCCGCCGCCGCCTCCACCTCCACCGCCGCCACCAAAGCCCCCACTCCCGCCACCACCCCCACCTCCACCCCCACCCCCTCCGCTGCCTCCACCGCCACCACTGCCGCCCCCGCCGTCTCCTCCAGCACCCTTGCCCCCCTTGCCTCTGCCGCTGCGGCGCCTCCCACTGGGAGCAGACGCAGCGCCGACCGACTCAGTGCCAACGAGCTCGACGGCAGCAGCAGAGGCAACAGAGGGCAAGAGGGGGACGGGGGAGCACCCCTCAAAGAAAGGGGCACGAGGGTCACCACGGGAGGCTCCTACAGCGACTATACTCTTCTCAGCTGCAAGGAGGCGCTCCTCAAGGAGGTCAACGGTGAGTGTGGTGGGGCAAAGGGAGAGGAAGTGGTCCCTGACCGAGCGAAGGGAGTCAGGGAGCCGGGTGACGAGGTAGTAGAGGGTAAAAAAAGTTACTAACACGGTGGGCCCTAAAAAAAAACGTTCCCACTAGGGAACCTGCTCTGAAACCATGTCACAGAGTATGGAACGAGAATGACTAGAAATAGGACAGTACAAGGTTTGTATAGGCAAAACCTAACAATACTGTACCCCATAAGGAATGCCCCACTACAGCCTACAATCTAGTTCTAACATGGCCGACTTGGCGGGTGCGTTTGAAACGCGGATAGTGAAGTTGGTCGTTTGAACAGTGGTTGTGCTGCAAATGGGGGGGGGGGGGAGAGGAGACAGCGAGGATGAGAGGATAACTGAGATTGCAATTCTGCACATGCATTCGGAATGATTTTATGCTGCTGCTACTAATGGGGGTGAACGTTCATTGTGGTAAGAGTTATTGAGATTGAAAGCATACGTTGTAGTGCTGAAAAAATAACAATCGTTTGGGGAACGCTAAAACCAGGTGAATATTCAGATGTGACGCTTACACGTTAGCATTCAGCGTGCACGAAGCAGTCGTCTTGAGATTTGTCATGGTAGACGTTGCTTGGTCTGCTCGTCGGCGAGACGGAAAAGGGAGGGCGACAACAAGAGCAGTGGATGGAATACATATCAGAGAACCAGCAACTGAGCAAACGAAATTGTGGCAACAAGCTGCGAGCACGAGGTTGCATTTCTTGTGTCGAACGTGATGATAACGCGTACGAAAATATAACTCGGACAAAGAAGAGAACACGTCAACAAGAGTGGCGCATGCAGCAAGAGAGTTCGCCGTACAATAAGTGCTGCCAGTTTGGAGCAGATGGCGGGTGGCGACGGCACCGCAGGTGAGTGAGAGCAGCACTGCACGGGGTCAAGACGTGCACGAGATGTTAGGGTTAAGTCACTCAACAAGGCGCTGCGAACCTCAAAATGAGTAAACCCTAGGCATCACGCAGACGCTCCGTTTCTAGGGTTTACTAATTCTGAGCAAAATGACGTCGCACGAGCACAATCTCAAGCACCTGGCACTCCAGTACAGCCCGCACCACAGACATCACAACACGGAAGCGTGGGGCAACCCACGAGTGCGGCTAGTGATGGTGTCGTCCGCCACGACGGAGACGACGACCACGGCGCGACACATCCCGGGGCGACGAATGCGGCCCGAAGTCAACCGCGCGTCACGATTTCGGCACTGATCAACGATTCGGCACTGCTGTCACCGAGGCCGCTGAAGCCGCAGCGTCCGCCATGCTTTGAGCTGAGTCAACGGGGTGGTCCTACCGTTCAGGCGTGGTTGTTAATGATGAACGTATTTTCGACCCCAACTACATCTCGGAGAATTCGGCAAAAATTCGCTACGCCGTGTTGCTGCTGCAAGGGCCCGCCATGGACTGGTGGCGTGTCATCGTCACGAAGCCGAATGACTACGCAACTCTATCGACATGGGAAGGACAAACCGGACCCTGGGCGCCGTCGTATTTCGTGGAGGTGCCCCAATATCGCACGTGGTGCGCAGGTCTGCGCGCTCGGTTTGAGCCAATTGCGGCTTCGATCGCGGCGCGTCAGAAGCTCCGCACTTGGCGCCAACTCGGTTCCATCCAAGATTACACCAGCGGGTTACTGACGCTATGCGAGCAAGTGGATTATATGCAGGGCGAGCGTGTCGACCGCTACATCGGCGGCCTGAAGCATAACATCGCCCAGGAAATCCAGCTTCGCGGCGTCACGGACTTTCAGGAGATTCTCGCCATGGCGGAAAAGCTCGACTTTTTTCCGCCGACCGAGACCGGGGTCCTACCGAAGCAATAACCGGGGACATCGGTCTCGTGGGATAAACGAGGGCGCTACGATACGTGCCGTCGCCGCGAATGCCCCTGCCGCACCGTTCAAAGGGCGCTGCTTCGTGTGCAATCGGCCGGGACACCGTAAGAGCGAATGCTCGGAAAACGCAAAGGGAAAGGGGGAAGCTGAGCAGCAGAAACAGACCAAGCAGCAGGGAAACGCTGGGAGTCAGTAGCAGACGGTCCCTCTACTGACAGGTCACGCAGCTCGCCCGACCCAACCGATCCTCACCGAGTGATTGTGCCGATTCACGCAATCGACCACACCCGGCCGAATAAGGAGGGTACTACGGTAGACAGCCCCATATCACTTAGTGGGAAAATCGGGACACACTTAGTTAAAATATTCGCAGACGGGGGAGCCAGCCACAGCCTCATCAGCACTGCCACAGCACGGAAGCTGAAACTGCCACTAGACAGATGCTTACCTGAGATCGATGCAAGACTGGTTGACGCCACACCACTGGCGATACGGGAACGCGTAGACCGGGTTCGGATTCGATGCAAGGGTAACTTCACGTTTAGCCAGGAAATGCTCGCGACAACCGTTGACGAAATTGTCAATTTACTCGGTCGTCATTGGCTGCGACGACACAATCCGCGAATCGACTGGACCACGGGAGACTGCACCGTGCGAGTGAACGGTAACAACATCGCCTTACCTCGATGGGGCTCGCCTGAGTCTTCGTCAGTGCGTGTCAACGCGATTACGATGAAATGCGCCGTAGCGGCAGGAGCTGTCGTGTATGCGGTTGACATTCGGGAAGCCGAGGCAGCAGACAAAGGGGGGGATTTACAGAAACTGCTAGCCGACGTACCGGATGATTTGGCAGCAATCCTGAAGCAGTACAGTGAAATATGTCCGGACGACCTGTCGACGGGACTGCCACCTAAGCGACCGCACTAACACAGGAAAGAGTTAGAACCAGGGGCACAGTCGACAGTACAGCGACAGTTCCGACTGGCCCAACCCGAACTGGACGAACTGAGGAAGCAGCTGAGATACTTGCTCGAGAAAGAGTTCATTCGCCTGAGTTTGTCACCCTTCGCAGCACCGATACTGTTCACACTGAAAAAGGACGGGGGTTTTCACATGTGCATAGACTACAGAGCACTGAACAAGGTTACCATCAAATCCCATTACCCCATCCCACGAGACGACGAACTAATCCGAACTAGAGAATGGGAAACGGGTGAACTTGACTTGCATGCACGTCGGGCAGCAAAGTACCTCATCGGGCTCCCCCTTCACACGTATGCCAGCAACCATCTCATTCTTCACTAGCTGCTGCAAGATGGGCAGGGCCACATGCCCCATGCGCCGATGCAAGGTGAGCCAATCACATTCCCCCGTAGCCGAAGTCGGATTGGAGAATGCCGCGCTCGCAATAGCGCCCCACATACTCTCTCCGTAGTCCTCCTCCGCTGCTGCCTCGGGGTTCTCCTCACCCTTTTGCTGCTCCTTGGCTGCTGCACCACTCTCCTTAGGTTCACTGAACTTGCTGGTCCCTCCAGGTTTGCTCTTCTTGAGCTCATTCTCCTTAGCACGACCGTTCGCGCCATCGTCGCTACCAACCGCTCCACCTTTGGTGCTGACGCTTGCTGCCACTTGCCTCTCCTTAGGCATTGGGACCACAGGGATCTGCCACATCTCGTTGTAGACATCCCTCTCCTCATGAAGGCCCCAAAGAATCCGATCGCCAAGCCTTGCGGTGTAGGTCTTGGCTCCCTTCGAGTTCGTGTCCATGCCGGCCTTTGCCAACCGCCGCACGGAAATCAGGTTCGCAGCAAGGCTGGGCACCCAAAGCACGTTCTTGAGGCCCACCATCTTCCCATCAGCACCATTGAACATGGCCTTGCCCATGCCTTTCACCTCTGCTCGCTGCCTCAAAGCCGATGTGACATGCTTCACCGGTGACGGTTCAAGTTCGGTGAGCAAGTCCGCGCGAGGTGTCATGGTATAGGTAGCGCCGCTATCGATCACCCAATAGTCCAGGGGGTGTAGGGTGACCTTTCCCACAGCTGCGGGCTCTTCAAAGTCTTCATCCTTCTCTGGTGCAGCCGGTGCTTGAGTTGACACAAAGTAGAATAGACCCGGGTACCGATTGTTCTTCGAGTCCTTCTCGTTATCTTTGTTCTTCATATTTGCACCTCCACCACCGCGACCGCCACGACCTCCACGGCCTCTTCCTCTCCCTCCTCCAGCTCCTCTACCCTCTTGGTCTTAAGCAAGGGTCCAACCTTCAGCAGTCGCGCCACATGTGTCTGCTCTTGTGGCAATAGTGGCATTCGCCGTCAAATCGTCCGCGACCGCGACCGTAGCTCTTGTCGTCGCTGCCGTAACCGCCACTCCCGCGGCCTCCGTTGAAGTTGTTGCTGCCAAATCTGCCTCCCTCTTGTCCTTCGCCTCTTCCACGGCCGTACCCCCGGCCGATGCTTGCTGCCCCGGCGCCATCCGCACTCGCCAGCTCACGGCGGCGGAAATCCTCCTGAAGGATTGCTCGCTTCACATCTTCAAGCGAGAGGAGCGGGCCAAGTCACGGTTGAGGTTAATGATGAGCGAGGACCACAACTCTGGGAGTAAGGCCAGCAACTTGGTCTTCTTTTGGAGCTCGCTGTAGTTCAAATCAGCTCCCTCTAGCCGCGTCAACAAGTCGAAGAATTTCTGCACCCCTTCTTCAACCGCTTCATCCTCTTCAATTCGTAGTGTCGCCATTTGCCGTTCCAACACCACAGCTACCGCCGCTGTTGCAGGAGCGTGTACACCCTTGAGAGCAGCCAATGCCTTTGGTCCCTTCTCTGGTTCACGCTGGAAAGGCTTGATGTGACGGATTTGGCTGCTCCCCAACGCTTGCCCAAGTAGGAGATAACCTTGTGCGCTCTTCCTCACCCACGGACTCTTCTCCAGGTCGTTCTCGGGACGCTTCTCCGTTCCTTCCATCACCTCCAGCAGATCATAGTGATCAAACACGTCCTCCATTCTGAAGGACCACTCAGCAAAGTTGTCACCGTTGAACTTGTCAAGGCCAAACACTCTAGGCTCATCCCTAGATGGGCCAACACTTGGTTGCACGGGCGCCATGGCTGAATCACGGGGTTGGCCTTGTGCTTGGGCTTCTCCACTGCCACCAGCACCTCTGCCACCCCTATCCTCAGGTCCAGCCATTGTCGAAACTGCTCCAAGGGGCTCTGATACCACTTGTTATAGTCACAGTAGGCTTCAATGTGCCTAAAACGAAAGATAGAGTGCACAATCGGATTTCTGCACAGCGGATTTAAACGTTTATAGCGTTCTGGTCACAACTTTAAATGACCTGATTCAACTTGGATCTGGAGCGTCTTAACGTGGCCTACAATAGGCAATTTAGATCGCACAATTTCATCAAGTATTGATGACACAGCGTCGGTTTGAACGAACGGCACTATGGCAGCCACTATGGTCTTAAAACACAAGATAGGAAGAGTTACGAGTTGGGAATGACTCCCAGCTCCTACAAACCCCAAGAGCCGAGGTAAAGTGATGTGGAACAGTGCCACACTATCCCCAACCACGAAGGGTCTCGAAACTATCCTTCACTAGGGCCTACACCCAGTGAAATGTTACACTACACAAAGTAATGTAACTATCTTCAATATCTTGAGGTGTACCCTTTTCGTGGGCTTCGCGATCACTTGAATCTTGACACCAAGGCTCTGGTTCTTCACCACAAACTCATCCTTGAGTTCTTGATAGATCTGCTGCACACACCTGCAACACGCCGAACGTTCCACACACACGACAAAATAGAAACCGTGCACGAGACACACGACAAAATAGAAACCGCACACGGGGCACAAACGACCGCGTGATACGCGACTAGCGATAACTCGCTATTGACTCGACACACACACTCGACATCATAGCTCAACATTCACACACACTTATAAGCATGAAATATATATTATCCCATGCCCTCATACCATTCCATGCAAACATGCATGCACGCACACCGACAACAAGCCGAGTGCAAACCGTAGGGTTGCACCAACACGCATGAATAGTACGAGCACTCGGCAGGACGTTAGGATGACATGCACTCAGAATGACGTGCATCCAACACTGCTACAGCAGGTTTGCCTTCACGCCCGGGACGTAGACCACGCTGGGGACGAGGACCTGCTTCCGCCTCCCCTTGCAGAGCGTCGGTGCCGCGGCCCTCAACGGTCTGCAGAGCCCCGTTGAAGCCGTGCACATGTTTCACGTCACCGTTCGGCACCATGTCGACGAAGGCCTCCTTCGTCCCCATGGTGGTGCGAGCAGCCGCTGTCGAGCAGGAGCACCGTCGGGTTCACTTGTAGAGCGGCCGTGACTGCCTTGACGTCTTCGCCGGCCTCCGATGCAAGCGAAACTGTCGGCCCCATGCACACCGCACCGTGCGAAGATTCACTTTACAATGGTGGGAGCTAGACTACGGGGTTGGCAAGGGTGGTGAGTGCGATCGTAGATTTGTCTGCGTTCCCTAGCACCTGCACATTCACACGAAGCATTGGCAAGAGTTTCACTAGCAAAGTTGGGATTACAGAATGAATGAACAAGCAATGGCAAGAATGATTACATCAGAGCCTAGCAACCTAGCATGCAAGCTGTTCGATATCTGCCAGCGTTGTGTAGAGGCACCGCACTAGAGTTGCAGAAGTTCGACCCGCCAACAGAGCAAGTTAGCGGCTCGCCAACGCTGCACCAAGGCGGTCGGCCAATGCTGCAGCAGAGCGGCCCGCTTGCATTGCATCCGCATGAGACAGTAACGCATATGCGTATCCAGTTTGCAGGTGCGCGGTGACGGTCGAGCACGTTGTGCACCGTCGCGCAGGTGCCAAGTCGGCCACGTGCCAACAATTGCGCCTGACGCAACACGTTGACCTCGGGATACCAGCCCAAGGTCGCCTTCGACATCGCAACCTTGACGATGTTCGCGTGCCTCCGCAGAATCGAGGAGGTTACTTGGTCGACCGGGTACCACCAACAAGCGCCCTGGTCGACAACCTCTCTCGTTGACCACTTCTCCCGTCGAGGACCACCCTGGTCGACAGACCCCTCCGTCGCCTAGCACGGTCAGCTGCTGCCGTCAAACTCTCATCTTCGACAACCCCTTGACAAACCCACGCATAGGTCGAGGACCTCCTTCACCGACCTCCCCGTTGAAATAGGCTGCTAGCTTCGATCGACAGCGGTCGCTCGCAGGTGGACCACCCTGTCGACCTACACCCAAGCTGGTGTTGATTTTTTTGAACGGTCGGCTGCACCTCCGCACACCTGACCAAATCGTCGGCTTCGCCCAAGCGAGGGCGGGGCCAACACCCAATTTCTGTCAACGTAAGCTTCACAACCCCTTCTATGTTCAGCTAATGAAGCTCTGCCAGGACTCCAACCAACAGAACTAGGGATGTCAGCTACCGCCACCGCCACCTACTCCCGTACAGAATGAATTAGAATATGATGTGGAACGGGTCATCTCTCATCGACGCGGAGCGGTAACACGCTCGAGATCCTAATCCACTAAAAGGGTTATAATCCATTAGAAGATAGTTGGGTTACAGAAGCTGATACGTGCAACGCATGCCGTGCTCTCAAGGATTATTTTGTCGAGGGTGTTTCTTACGCCACCCAACTTTGAGGTGGGGACGTGTGAGAGTATAGCGGCTATGCTTACCCTATCTTGCACATTTCTATTTATTATGAGCTCTCTTATGCTTATTTCCTAGTTTCGTTGCATTACAACATTTATTATAGTTTTAGTACTAAAATATGTTGCATGCACTGAATTCTGTGGTATTTCAATTACGAATGACTTTGTGTGCGCGTGCTTTTGGCCGATTGCCTTTTACCGAATTCGGAAACATTCCGTTTCTGAGGGTTTCACAAGGCTCAAAACCTTCTTGTAACACCTGGGTTACGTGCCATGTGTCGTGCCTATATAGCCAAATATTTGTACCTAGGACTCGATCATATCATTATTTCCAATCTCGATTTTTCTATCCTCACAAATTGGGTGCCTGCGGATTCAGCCGTGGCTTGCGCAGCCAGGCGGGAGAGGGAAAAACTTGGGAAAAATGCAAGAAACGGTGCACAAATAGGGAACGCGAGGGGACCCCGTCAGGTTAACGGCTCGAGTTCCTCGTCAATGAATGTCAGGAAACCCGCGTCTGAACCTGCAGATGACCATGCGTGGCCCGAAATATGCAGCGCTCGCAAATATCCGACCTTTTCCTAGAAGGTTCGAGTCAATTTCACCAGCCTGGCAGCACATGACTCTGTAATTGGGCTACAAGTCAAGTGTCGAGTTTGTGTCGAGTTTGCGCATCACAGTACAAGCAAAGTCACAAAGTGAGCAAGTGAGGCAAAGTAGGCACAAGACCTAAAACAGTACTGAAACGCTGATGATCACCAGGCTGAAGTGGCGTGGTGAATATATCAGCAGTGCTAGCCCAAGTGGCCACGTAAGCAAGACGAAGCTCACCACGCTGCTGCAACTCTCAAGCAAGGAAGTAACGCAGAGCGATGTGCTTCGTCTTGTGCTCTAGTCTGTGCTCCTGACACAAGGCAATCATGGCCTTGATGTCTACGTACAGAACTGGAGGAGAACTAGGCCGCTCTCTCAAGTCGGCGAGTAGATAGGTGAGCTAGCGTAACTCTTGTGCTTCAATAGCCCCTACGTAGATCTCAGCCTCACAACTGGAACTGAGAACAGAAGACAAGAGAGTAGACCGCCAAGAAACAGATTCGGAGCCAAGGCTGAAAGTGTAACCCTGTGACGACCGCTGCGTAGCCAACTCGTCAACCCAAGAAGCGTATGCATGGCTAGTGAGAACAACTCATCTGCCACCTCCAAGCACGATCCCCATGCCCGACATACTGCACGAGTAGCACAACACCCTTTTAGCGGCCTCCCAGTGCTCTGGTCGGTGTCTCCCGGGCTCAACGTAGCGTGCCGGGATGCTAAGAGGGTAAGCAAGGTCAGGTCGACTGCAGGTCATCAGGTACATGAGGCAGCCCACAAGCTCTGGATACGGGCCACTCGGCTCTACGGACTCGTCCGAAGGTGGAGCTGAGAGCGAGTGACCGGTAGGCAGAGGAGTGGACTGTGGCGAGGAGTACTGGAAGCGGAAGCGCTGAAGGACCTGGTGCACCATGTGTGACTGAGTCAAGGTGATGGTGCGCTGTGCTCTGTCCCGGATGATCCGCAAGCCAAGATAGCTGCGCAGCTCACCCAGGTCTGTGCACGTGTGTCTCTTCTGCAGCTCCGACTTAAATTGAGTCAGTGCCTTAGTGTCGACGTACACGAGGACGTAGAACGGCGGCAGCGAAGTGTCGGTGCACAGAAACAGCGACGGGTCAGCAGTCGAAGGAGCAAACCCAAGAGCCGCAAGTGCCGTCTTCAGTGCGTCGTGCCACTCACGAGGCGCCTGGCGGAGACCGTAGACTGGCCACCGGAGGCTCCATTGGGTACCTGCGGGAAACGACCCAGTGAAGCCAGGTGGGCGGCGCAGCCAGATCTCCTCGTGCAGGGTGCCCTGTAAGAAAGCTGTGCTGAAGTAAAGAGAGTGAAGCTCATAGTCACGGTGAGCTGCGACGTGCAGCAGCACCCGAAGAGTGGTCATCTTCGGGGTAGGGGAGAAAGTCTGGAAAAAGTCAACTCCCTGTCGCTAACTAAAGTTTCGTGCAACGTAACGAGCGTTGAAGACAGGCGGAGAACCTGGCAGCCGCTTCACCCTGAAAATCCACATGCCATCGATGTTGTTCGCCCCAGGAGGGGGAACTGCGTCGACGTAAGTGCCTGTGGGCATACAGGATGCCATCTCTGCGTCCGTGGCTGTCTGCCACTGAGAGGAGTAGGGACCCGAAATTGCCTCTGCGTAAGAGCGCATGGTTGGGATGTCAAGAGCATCTGGGTCTCCCTTAGGTGCAAGCAGCATGGACACGAGGTGATGTACAGTAGCTGCAAGACACTCAAAGTTCTCCTACCTGTCCTCAAGGACGTCCGTGCCAAGAGCAGACTCAGACTCAGCAACAAGACTAGCGGCGTAGTCGAGACGACAGCTAGCAGCAAAGTCGATAAGCTCAGCAACTAGGGCAGACACAACAGTGGACTCAAACGAAGGGTCGGTGACAACAGTGGCTAGAAGACGTGTGACAGTAGGACTGGCAGCACGAACTAAGTCAGACTCAGGGACCGGACCGCCTGGAAGAGAGGACGCAGGAGGAGACGGCAGGAGAACTCGTAGTGGAACAAAAGAAGGACGAAGTGCCATAGTGTGAGTGCCCGGGACAGGAGGAGGACGCGGACGCGGAACACGACGACTAGTGCGTCCAGCGCAAACAGGCGAGGCAGGGCGAGACTCAGGCTCATGACCTTCTATAAGAAAGTCTGTCTGCTCAGTATAAGGAGTAGGAGCAGGCAGTAAGGAGGCCTGCGACTGGTCAGGGGGTGGACATGGTAGAGGTGGAGTAAGGTCTGTAGAAGACCCGAGACTAAGAACCTGGCGAAATAGTGGAACGAAGTACGGTCGCGACCGCACAGTGCCTCCAGCACCAGTACCGACAGCTTCAGCGCCCCCAGCTCCAGGGTCTCCAGCTCCAGGGTCACCAGCTCGAGTGCCCGTAGCACCACCAGCTCCAGCAGCTCCAGTACCTCCAGTACGAGCACCTTTGGGACCAGCAGCTCCAGCAGCTCCAGCACCTCCACCACCAGCAGCGCCACCAGCTCCGATAGCTCCAGTACCTCCAGGACCTCTAGCACCAGCAGCACCACCAGCTTTAGCAGCTCCAGTACCTCCAGCACGAGCACCTCCAGGATCAGCAGCTCCAGCACCTCCAGCACCTCCAGCACCAGCAGCACCACCAGCTCTGGCAGCTCCAGTGCCTCCAGCACGAGCACCTGCAGTACCAGCAGCTCCAGCACCTTTAGTACCTCCAGCTTCAGCAGGACCGCTAGCACCTCCAGGACTAGCAGCTCCAGTGCCTCTAGCGGCAGCCCCCCCCAGCTCCAGCAGCGCCACTTCGTAGGCGGGTGCGCCGAGCAAACCACTCGTGCAGCTGCAGTGGAGAGAGAGGCTCCCGCCGTGACAAGACACCCTTAGGACCTCTAGCAGACACAGTACCACTAGGCTCAGCACCCCCAGGCTCAGAACCCCTAGGCTCCGCACGCTCAGGCTCAGAACCCCTAGGCTCAGCACCTCTTGACTTCGCACGCTCAGGCTCAGCACCCCCAGGCTCCGCACCCTCAGACTCAGGAACCCCAATCTCAGCATTCCCAGGCTTTGCACGCTCAGGCTCTACACCCCCCGGCGCAACACCCCTAGCAGCACCACCCCCAGCAGCACCAGAGTCGACAGCAACCTCGACAGGCTTAGCTAAGGGGATTGGGTCTACCTGAGACACACCTGAGGGAGAAGGACTCTGAGGGGAGAGGGGGTCTACCGGAGGAGGACCTGGTGCGAGGAAGAGCGGGGGGGGGGGGAGCGGGAGGGGGAGGGGGGGGGGGGGGGGGGGGGGGGAGGGAGGGGAGAGGGGTAGTGCGGTAGGGGAAGAGATGGTAAAATGGAACCGACTCGTAAAAAATGACGTCCTAAGAGGGCAGGACACGGCGCGAGGTGGGGTGGTAAAACTGCCAGCCCGGCGCGTCAGGGGGAAAGCCAAGGAAGACGCAGGGAATAGCGCGGGAGGAGAGCTTGTCCGCGGAGGTATCACGGACAAAGGCACGAGAGCCCCAGACCCGGAACACCGACGCATCGCCAACCGCCCCCGTCCAACGCGGTGTATGCGAGGTCTCCGCCAAGGAAACACGGGGCCAGAGGTTGAGCTGATGCGCAGCGTACTGGACCGTAAACGGCCACAGAAAATAGGGAGCAGCCGCATGGATCGTGGAGGTTCGAGCGACCTCCATGACTAAGCCAATGCGGTGCTCAGCAACCCCATTCTGCTGCGGAGAGGCAGGAAGCGTGAACAACTGGCGAATGCCCTCCCCACGACAAAAGTCCCGCAAGAGGTCGAAGGAAAACCCACCACCTCTGACAGAGTGCAGACGCATGACAGGAAGGTCTGTGTGGAACCGCTCGCGGAGCTGGAGACGAACAGCAAGGATCCTGTTGGATGCACGTCATTCTGAGTGCATGTCATCCTAACGTCCTGCCAAGTGCTCGTGCTATTTGTGCTTGCATGATTTGCATGAGCATATGTCATTGTGCATGGCTGTTGGATATTTTCATCTCTGTGTTTTTCTCCAAGTTTAAATGCTTGATCGTGCAGGAGAAATCCAGAGCTTTCCAACGATACCAAGATCACCTTATTCCGACCAAGATCACCCAAGTTACAAGATTTCCAAGACTTGGATTTCTTATTACCTTTTGGGGTTATATCTAATTTGGGTGATTACTTGGGACATGACTATAAAGGGATCTTTGGTTGGGTGGTTAGGGAAGGCAACTTTGACTTTTGGATTGGGGTGGCTAGAAGTTTCTAGCATGGGTTGCAAATGTTGCAACACCTAGGCAAAATCCAACTAGATTGGATTTTGCATGTGACACCTCAAGGACCTCATGATGAGGGTTGCATCCTTGCTACTAGGAAGGTTCCTACCATCCTTCCCTAGCTCTTGGAGAACCCCTTCCCTCTCATGGTTCTCTTGGAGTCCCCAACTCCAACTTCCTATGCCCTAATGTTTGTACTTCCTCCACCATTCTAGTCATGCGGCTGCTGGACGTTTTTACTTGGTTCTCACTCTGTAGACCATCTTAACGACTGATTCAACTTGGAGATGGTAGCTAAGCCTAAGGCGCAACTTCTTACCGAGCGGATTTGCGTTTAGTTGAGTAATGAGTTCGTCGTAAGCTCTCAAAGTGACGGATCCTAAACAACAGATCCAAGGGATCAAAACATCAGGGACCTCCCCCTTGCTGCGCAAGGGGAAGACCGTGGTGTAACGCGAGTAGTCGTCAACAACCAGCAGAAAGTAGCACTCGCGGCCCTGTCCACGGACGCGGGCTGGGCCCCACACGTCCAAGTGGAGAGTCTGCAGGGGAGTAGTCGTCGGGGGGAACGAGGAGGAGTGAGGAGTGGCGCGCTGCCGCCCCTCGACACAGGGAAGGCAGGGAGGGGCAGGCGAGGGTGGGAGGGGAGGCAGAGACCTGGGAAGACCAGAGACAAGGAGGCGGGAGTGCATGCAACGGAGGTGTGGCATGGAGGGGTGACCAAGGCGGTGGTGCCAAAGGAGAGTCTGGTGCGATAGGAGGCGACACAAACAGGGGGTTGCTAGCGCGGACGCAGACGCAGCTACTTGAGGAGGCTCAGTAGTCAGTATGTACAGACTCGACTCTGGCCGACGGGTGAACGTGGCCAGGTGACGGCTTGTCCGGGAGCACGTACAGATCGCCACACGCTGTCCTTCATGGGTAAAGGTATCAACCCATTCATCCTGAATGACGGCGTCCTCACCAAATTCGTAGAGCGCGAGGGGAGGTGAAGATCTGACAGTGAGCCAGACGAAACCGCCGGACATGGGAGAACAGTGGAGGAACGTGCAAGAACTTGGCCCCCTGAGGGGTCAGCCAAAGAGACTGCAACCGGTGCTGCGACTGGTTTGGCTGTGGTGTTGTCGCGAAAGAAGCAGCGGGAAACACCTGAGTCAAGCGTGAAGGTGTGCAAGGCCTTAGTAGGCGCAGTACCAGAGAGAGCAGACTCACTAGCACCTAGAGCAGCAGCCTCTATACCTGGGTCCAGCGGCACACATAGGTAACAACCACCCTCAGCATTAACAGTCAAAGCATATATGGTAGTAAGGATAGCATCATAGTCAAGAGCAAAGATATTTACACCCTGCCTAAGCAGCTCTAGTTAGTGGGGGAGCTGAATCGCGTCAGAAACTTTGTGCACCAGGCATCGTCAAGACGGGAGAAGCAGCGGGACCAACCTTTCAGCATGTTTGACCAACTCGGTCACCTGTGCGAATGACGTACTGGCAGCGAACACTACCCCCAGACCCCCCACGCTGAGCAAACCACTCACGAAGCTCCTGGGGCGTAGGGGTCTCATGCGGACGCTGCTGCTGCTGCTGCTGCCTCTGTCCATCGCCAGAACCTCCCCTCTGACCGGTCCCACCCCGACCGCCACCACCACCGCCACCACCACTCCCCACCGCCGTCACCACTGCCGCTGCCACCACTCCCACTGTCGCCACCACCGCCACCACCAACGCCTCCATTGCCACCACCACTCCCTCCACCACCACCGCCACCTCCACCGCCTCCACCACCGCCTCCACAACTGCCACCCCCACCACCCTTGCCTCCCTTGCCCCTGCCGCTGCAGCACCTCCCACTAGGAGCACACGCAGCCCCGACCTCCTCAGCACGAAGACAGTCAACAGCAGCAGCAGAAGCGTAGGAGGGGGCAAGGGGGGAGGGGGAACACCCCTCGAAGAAGGGAGTGCGAGGAGTGCCACGAGCAGCACCTACAGCAACTATGCTAGTCTCAGCTGCAAGGAGGTGTTTCTCGAGCAGGTCGACAGTGAGGTCCGTGGGGTCCATGGCGAGAAAGAGGTCCCTGACTGCGCTAAGAGAGTCAGGGAGGCGGGTGACTATGAAGTAGAGAGTGATGTATATGGGTGGGGGGTTCTTGTCTAGAAACTTGGTGGGCAGTGCAGTGCGGTAGCGAGTGTCGCTAGTGCGAAGGTGGGTAATGAGGTCGTCGACTATGGCAAAGGCGGAAAGCTCGGGAAAAAGGTAGGGCAGTATAAGGCGGCCGAGAGAAGCAGTGGCAGGGGAGGAGTAGCGGGCGACTACAGCGTCGTACAGGGCTTTAGCAGTCTTGTGATGGCCAAAGTGGGCGCGTTCGACTAACGGTAAGTGGTTGCGAACGGCTAGGCGAGCAGCAGCGTCACGGGTAAGCCACTGTGAGCGACTTGCACTGTCAGCTTTGTCGGGAGGGGCAAGAGAGGCTCCAGACGTGTGGTCAAACAACGAAACGCTGTCTCTAGAGTCGCTCAATAGGTACAGCTGTAAGTCGTCGAGCCAAGTATCGAACTGGATTGGACGGCCCTCTGGATCGAATGTGAGGACGCTGAGAGTAGCCATAGCGAGGAGAGTAGCCATAGCGAGCAAAGCAGGGTTGTGCGTGACGAGCAGGGCGGCGCGTGTGCACTGGGAAAACGCTCAGGCAGGGCAGGGCGGCGCACGACCAAGCAAGGGCGGCGCATAGAGCAGGGCACGGTAGCACAGCGGCCAGCAGGGCGCCTTGCGGGCAGGGCAGGGCGGCGCACGGGCAGGAACGGTGGCGCGCGGCTAGCAGGGCGGCGCACGGTCAGGAAGGGGCGACGCGCGGGCTGTAGGGTGACCCGACGGGCAGAGCAAGGCGTCGCGCGGGTCCTAGGGCGACGCGATGGGCAGGTTAGGGCGTCGCGCAAGTCCTAGGGCGACGCGACGGGCAGGGCAGGGCATTGCGCAGGTCCTAGGGCGACGCGACGGGCAGGGCAGGGCGTCGCGCGGCTAGCAGGGCAGCGCGACGGGCGCAGCAGGGCAGCACGCGACCAGCAGGGCGGCGCGACGGGCAGGGCAGGCAGGCGCGCGGCCAGCAGGGCGGCATGACGGGCAGGGCAGGGCGGCACGGCAGCCAGCAGGGTGGCGCGCGGGTAGGGCAGGACAGTGCCGCAGCTAGCAGGGCGGCGTGCGGGCAGGGCAGGACGGCGCGGCAGTCAGCTGGGCTGCGCGCGGGCAAGGCAGAGCAGCACGACTGGTGAAGCAGCGCGATGGGCAGGGTAGGGCGCTAAGAACAGGGTAACGCACTACAGGCAGGGAATTATTCGGTGGACCCTATAAAGAACTGTGCTGGAACAGGACCTGCTCTGATACCATGTCAGAAACTAAACGAGATAATGATGCATTGAGAATAGAACTGGGTACAAGTACTAATCCTAATTGGGTTGTACCCCTTATGGGCTACCCCACTACAACCTACACAACATAAGCATCATTATAGTTTGACAATCCTCTCTCGGCCTGATGCGGACATTGAGACATTGAGGTTCGAATTGGAAAATCGTCAACCTGACATTTCAATCTCCAATTTTCTGACGTTGAATCCCAAGAGCCAAAATTTTATAGGTTTCTGGGAAGTCAGAAAACGTGGAATTTGTGAGGTGCCAAACTGATTGGCCAATGAGGGTGCAGCGCTCAGCTGATGCGCGCATGATGCGACCTTTCGTAGTTGCATGATGCACCAGTTTGCTAGGACAAGATTTTTCGCAGAACGTTGGAACATTATAAATTTCGTGGGTAAAAAACGCTTTTCCGCGATCATTCGGGATTGTTTTTCCCTCACGCCCCAGCAGCTTCGTGAGTGGTACGCTAGTTGGGGTTGTGGCGGCGGTCGTAGTGGCAGTCGCCCTGAAGCTAGTTGGGGTTCTGGCGGTGGCCAGATGCAGCTGCAGCGGCGTCCGCGCGAGACCCTTACGCCAAAGCAGTTATGTGACTGGTACGCTCAGAGAAGAGGGTCTCGGAGTACTCCTCGCTGCCCGTACGTCATTCGCATAGGTGATCGGGCTGGTCAGACTTGCGGGACACTTGGTCACACACAGTCCTGCTGCTTTGCTGGAGGCTGAGCTCCCCAGCTGGGTGGAGCTGCTTAGGTAGAGAGTGGATATCTTTGCTCTTGACTATGATGCTTTCCTCACTGCCATGTATGCATTGCCTCTTAGTGGTGAGGGTGACTATTACCTGTGTGTGCTGCCCGACCCAGGTATAGAGGCTGCTGCTCTAGGTGCTTGTGAGTCTGCTGCTCTAGGTGCTGGTGAGTCTGCTCTCTTTGGTACTGCGCCTGCTACAGCCTTGCACACCTTCACGCTTGACTCAGGTGCTTCCCGCTGTTTCTTTCGCGACAATACCACAGTCACACCGCTCTCTGCATCTGCTGTTGTCTCACTGGTTGACCCCTTTGGGGGCCCAGTCCTTGCACGTTCTTCGACTGTTCTGCCGTGTCCGGCGGTTCCGTCTGGCTCACTGTCAGGTCTTCACCTCTCTTCGTTCTCTACGAACTTGGTGAGCAACGCCGTCCTTCAGGATGAGTGGGTTGATACCCCTACCCTTGCACACTCTCCACATGGACGTGTCGGGCCCAGCCTGCGTCCGTGGACAGGGCCGCGAGCGCTACTTTCTGTTGGTTGTCGCCGACTACACGCGTTACACCACGGTCTTCCCCTTGCGCAGCAAGGCAGAGGTCTCTGATGTTTTGATCCCTTGGATCAACGCTGTTCGTCTCCAGCACAGCGAGCGGTTCGAGACGGACCGTCGCGTCCTGCGTCTGCACTCTGACAGAGGTGATGAGTTTTCCTCCGACCTCTTGCGGGACTTTTGTCGTGGGGAGGGCATTTTCCAGACATTCACAATTCCGGCCTCTCCGCAGCAGAATGGGGTTGCTGAGCGCCGCATTGGCTTAGTCATGGAGGTCGCTCGTACCTCCATGATCCATGCAGCTGCCTCCCGTTTCCTGTGGCCGTTTGCGGTTCGATACACTGCGCATCAGCTCAACCTCTGGCCCCGTGTCTCCTTGCCGGAGACCTCGCCGACACTGCATTGGACGGGAGAGGTTGGCGATGCGTCGGTGTTCCGGGTCTGAGGCTCTCGTGCCTTTGTCCGCGATACTGTATGTCCGCGGACAAGCTCTCTGCCCGTGCCATTCCTTGCGTCTTCCTTGGCTTTCCCCCTGACGCGCCTGGCTGGTAGTTTTACCACCCCACCTTGCGCCGTGTCCTGCCCTCTCAGGACGTCACGTTTGACAAGTCGGTTCCCTTTTACTGTCTCTTTCCCTACCGCACCGCCCCTCTCCCCCTCCCCCGCCGCTCTTCCTCGCACCAGGTCCTCCTCCGGTAGACCCCCTCCCCCCTCAGGGTCCTACCCCCTCAGGTGTGTCCCAGGTAGACCCTGTCGAGCCTGTCGAGGTAGCTGTCGACTCTGGTGCTGCTAGGGGTGCTGCGTCTGGGGGTGCTGAGCCTGAGCGTGTGGAGCCGGGGGGTGCTGAGCCTGAGCGTGCGCAGCCTGGGGGTGCTGAGCCTGGGGTTGCTGAGTCTAAGGGTGCGGAGCCTAGGGGTGCTGAGCTTGGGGGTGCTGAGCCTGAGTGTGCGGAGCCTGGGGGTGCTGAGCTTGGGGGTGCTGAGCCTGAGCGTGCTGCGCCTGTAGGTACTTTGTCTACTGGAGGTTCTCCGGGTGCCTCGTCACGGCGGGAGACTCTCTCTCCACCGCAGCTGCGCGAGTGGTTTGCTCGGCGCTGGAGCCTTCAGCGTGACGCTGCTAGAGCTGGGGGGCCTGCCGCTGGAGACCCTGGAGCTGGAGGCGCTGGAGCTGGAGGTACCGAGGGTGCTGGAGCTGCTGGTCCTGGAGGTTCTCCGGGTGCCTCGTCTAGGCGGGAGCCTCTCTCTCCACCGCAACTGCGCGAGTGGTTTGCTCGGCGTTGGAGTCTTCAGAGCGGCACTGCTGGAGCTGGGGTCTCTTTTGCTAGAGGTCCTGTAGCTGTAGGCCTTGGACCTGATGGTCCTGGAGGTGCTGGAGGCACTGGAGCCACTGGTCCCGGAGGTGCTCGTACTGGAGGTACTGGAGCTGCTGGACCTGGTGGTGCTGCGGGAGCTGGAGCTACTGGAGGCATTGGAGCTGGAGCTGCTGGAGGTGCTGGAGCCGCTAGTCCCGGAAGTGCTCGTACTGGAGGTACTGGAGCTGCTGGCGCTGTAGGTGCTGCAGCCGTTGGCGCTGGAGGAGCTGGAGTTGCAGCTGACGGAGGTACTGGAGCCGCTGGTTCCGGAGGTGCTCATACTAGAGGTACTAGAGCTGCTGGAGCTGGAGGTGCTGCTGGAGCTGGAGCTACTGGAGGTGCTAAAGCCGCTGGCTCCGGAGGTCTTCGTACTGGAGGTACTAGAGCTGCTGGAGCTGGAGGTGCTGCTGGAGCTGGAGTTGCTGGAGGTGCTGGAGCCGCTGGTCCTGGAGGCATTCGTACTGGAGGTACTGGAGCTGCTGGAGCTGGGGGTGCTGCTGGAGCTGGAGCTGTTGGAGGTAATGGAGCTGCTGGAGCTGGTGGTCCTACGGGCGTTGGAGCTGCTAGAGGCCCTGGAGGTGGAGGTGCTGGCCCTTCGGGTGCTGGTGCTGTCGAAGCTGGTTCTGGAGGCGCTGTGCGGCCGCGACCGTACTTCGTTCCACTTCTTCAGCAGGTGCTTGGTCTTCCGCCTTCTACTGACCTTACTCCTTCCTTACTGTGTCCACCGCCTGACCAGTCACAGCCATAGCTACTGCCAGCCTCTCCACTGCCGGCTCCTTCTCCTTACACTGAGCATCCCGGCGGTCTTACAGAGCGCCGTGAGCCTGCGTATCCTCCTGCATCGCATGTTCGCGCTGTTTGCACTGGTCGTCGTGTTCCGCGTCAGCGTCCTCCTCCTGTCCCCGGCACGCACTAGATGGCACTTCGTCCTTCCTCTGTTCCACTGCGTGTCCCTCTTCCGTCTCCTCGTGCGTCCTCTCTTGCTCACGGATCGGACCCTGAGTCTAGCGCACTTCGTGCTGCTAGTCCTATTGTTACGCGTCTCCTGGCCACTGTTATCAGTGACCCTTCCTTTGAGTCTACTGCTGCGTCTGCCCTAGTTGCTGAGCTTGTAGACTTTGCTGCCGCCTGTCGCCTAGACTATGCCGCTAGTCTTGTTGCTGAGTCTGGGTCTGTCTTTCCTCCGTCCGTCGGGGTTGAGTGTGCTCTTGACACGGACGTCCTTGAGGACAGGCAGGAGGACTTTGAGTGATTTGCAGCTGCTGTACCTCATCTCGTGTCCATGCTGATTGCACCTGAGGGAGATCCGGATGCACCAGACATCCCGACCCCGCGCTCTTATGCAGACGCAATAGAGGGTCCCTACTCCTCTCGAAGGCAGTCAGCCATGGACGCAGAGATGGCATCCTGGAAGTCCACAGGCACTTACGTCGACGAGGTTCCCCCACCTGGGGCGAACATCGTCAGTGGCATGTGGATTTTCAGGGTGAAGCGTCCGCCGGGTTCTCCGCCTGTCTTCAAGGCGCGTTACGTTGCACGAGGCTTCAGTCAGCGACAGGGAGTTGACTTCTTCAAGACGTTCTCCCCTACCCCGAAGATGACCACTCTTCGGGTGCTGCTGCACATCGCCGCTCAGCATGACTACGAGCTCCACTCTCTTGACTTCAGCACTGCTTTCCTACAGGGCAGCCTGCACGAGGAGATCTGGCTGCGCCGCCCACCTGGCTTCACTGGGTCGTTTCCTGCAAGTACCCAGTGGAGCCTCCGGCGGCCAGTCTACGGTCTCCGCCAGGCGCCTCACGAGTGGCACGACACACTGAGGACAACGCTTGCGGCTCTTGGGTTTGCTCCTTCGACTGCTGACCCGTCGCTATTTCTACGCACCGACACTTTGCTGCCGCCATTCTACATCCTCGTGTACGTCGATGACTTGGTTTTTCCACTGCTGACACTGCTGGACTGGCCCACGTGAAGTCGGAGCTGCAGAAGAGACACACGTGCACATACCTGGGTGAGCTGCGCAGCTATCTTGGCTTGTAGATCACTCGGGATAGAGCACAGTGCACCATTACCTTGACCAGTCACACATGGTGCAGCAGGTCCTTCAGCCCTTCGACTTCCAGTCTCCTCGCCACAGTCCACTCCTCTGCCTACCGGTCACTCGCTCTCAGCTCTGCCTCGGATGAGTCCGTAGAGCCGAGTGGCCCGTATCCAGAGCTTGTGGGCTGCCTCATGTACCTGATGATCTGCACTCGACCTGACCTTGCTTACCCTCTTAGCATCCTGGCACGCTACGTTGCGCCCGGGAGACACCGACCAGAGCACTGGAAGGCCGCTAAGAGGGTGATGCGCTACTTGTGCAGTACGTCGGGCATGGGGATCGTGCTTGGAGGACGGGATCGAGTTGTCCTCATTGGTCACGCAGGCGCTTCTTGGGTTGACCACTTGGCTACGCAGCGGTCCTCACAGGGTTACACCTTTAGCCTTGGCTCTGGCTCTGTTTCGTGGCGGTCTACCCGCTCGTCTTCTGTTCTCAGCTCTAGTTGTGAGGCTGAGATCTACATAGAGGCCATGGCTGCACAGGAATTACACTGGCTCACCTACCTGCTGACCGATTTGGGAGAGCCGCCTCGCTCTCCTCCAGTTCCGCACGTCGACAACAAGGTCATGATTGCCTTGTCTCAGGAGCAAAGACTGGAGCATAGAACGAAGCACATAGCTCTGCGCTACTTTCTTGCTCGAGAGTTTCAGCAGCATGGTCAGCTTCGTCTTGTTTACGTGGCCTCTCAGGCCAACACTGCTGATATCTTCACCAAGGTACTTCAGCCTTGTGATCATCAGCGTTTATGTACTGTTCTAGGCCTTTTGCCTACTTTGCCTCACTTGTTCAGTTCTTGACTTTGCCTGTACTGTGTTCTATATACATATATCTGCATGCTTACACTTGCTAGGTTGTGATCACTGTACTTCTTGTTCTCCTATATATATATATAACTCCGCATGTGAACTGGCCTTGTGGCCATTTGCTTGTGGTCAGACTGCGTGGTGACTTCGTGATCCACCCTGAGCTTGCTTTGCTTTTCTTGACCGGTCTTGTGACCTCTTGTTCTCCCCCACTTTGCCTATGGGGGTGTGTCAAACTTATATGCTGCTGATTTTTGTAGGCTATAGTGGGGTAGCTCATATGGGGTACAACTCAATTAGGGTTTCCTACTTGTACCCATCTTGCTGCTAGTTCATTCATTCCTGCTCGTCAGATTCTAACAAAAAAAAATCCAACTTCGCCCACCTTTCGCCTTCACTACGACAACCAGAGCGTCATCAAGATCGCAAACAAGCCAGGGTTCGTGAACCGCAAGAAGCACATCGCGCTTCGATATTTTTTCGTCAAGGACGAATTTGACCAGGGCAAGGTTGACCTTGCGTACTGCCCCACTACCAAGATGGCAGTTTACTACCTTACCAAGCGACTGCCACGTCAGTAGTACAAGCACTGCTTCGACCTTATGGGAGTAGTCAACAGAGTCAGCCCTCTGCGCCACCAGAAATGAAGTGGAGTGTTACGATATGAAATCAAACTAGAAGGCATTCGTGTATGCTGCAAGAGCCGACTCCACCGAATACGAAGTCGAGGAGTTAGAAGAGTCGAAGCGACATCAGCAACCGTCTGACCAAGACCGATGCAGGCAAGTGAAAAGAGCGGGAATATTTTTGAAACGGGTTCCCGCGCCGCACAGTTTGAATTCAATGTAATAAGGAAATGTACCCCTTAGAGTACATGGCTAGTCTAGGTCGTTTCACATTCCTTTGTATTTCCTGTATAAACTCGATGTATGCATCTCAGTCATTTACATTCACTCTGACCTGAGGTCAACACTTCCGCTGCAACACTACCCTGCGATCAACCCTGAGACGATACTTTGCTAAGTCCTGACTGGAATTGTAACAACCCTTTTGGCCCAGGGTTTTTTTGTTGGATGTCTGGTTTCTCCCTGATCTCTAAGGATTTATTTCAAGACAACCTTGTTGGTTTACTGAGTTGTTTTGAGGGACGAAGTTTACTGTGTACAGACTACAGAGCATATTGGCCAGGGCTAAGTTTATCAAGGTAAATCACCCTGATACCCTGATTATTAGGGTGGTTTTTGGTAGTCACAGTGATGGCCTTGGGTAAAATATTTTGGAGCAAGGAATTTCCTGATATGTGAGGGTTTACATTTAGGGCACACTGATGCCTCAGGGTTACCGATGTTCATAACGATTTTTACCCTGAAGCGAGTACCATACCCCCCACTTCCCCCACCCCCCCCTTTCCCGTAACCCGGGATTCTTGATTGCCAACTGTCGAAATCAGAATTTCAGCCTCGACAATACATGTGCTGGCACGAAGTGGGCCACCATTGGCGACCATCACCACTGACTCAACTCGGTTTGTTTGTCTGACATGATTATATTAATTCACCAGGGTTTGAAAAGCTGGTACACTGATGCTACAGGGTTGGATTTAAAAAAACACGAAAAGCACTGATGGATCAGGGTTTGAACAAGGTGTCACACTGATAATCAGGTTTTTGAACATGTGCAACACTGATCACAAGGGTTGCTCAAAACAAAAAAATAGGCCTGATCTCGGCCATTACTCTCGGCAAAAATACCTTTCCTTGGAAATATTACCAGAACATACTGGTAATTCGAGAAGGGAGTGGTAGTGGGCTCGATTCCTGTTGACGAGCTTGGGTGTACCTTTGTTTCTCAAATAGTAATCAAAGTCTTGCAAGGAAGTACCATTTTGCTTAAGGAATTTTCTTGTTTTCTAGGAAGGAGGAACTATAAAGTGTAATGACTGTGGGTCACGCTAATTTTCAGTGTTCTGAAAAAACCAGCCCCTATAAACAGGTTTGTAATATTTGAAATAAAAGTCCTGGTAGAATACCTAAGATAGTTTGAAACATTTGTCATATACTCACACTGATGCCCCCAATGTGGTGTAGAACCAAAAGTGAAAAACCCAAACTATTTCTTAATTATACAGAGTATCAAGCTTAATGTGTTACTGATGGTCTCCTGAACTCAAGAATATAGTTTCTTCTATATGCATATATATAATAACTAGATTTACACATAAAATTAAGAATTTCGGTATATATTGTTTTCCTCTTCTACGGTAGTACCTGGATTTCAAAGAGCTCCTTCCTTACTGCCGCATATTGTAAACGCTACCCCTTATGTATTCAATTCATGTAGAAAAGCAACAGAGTAGGGAATTTCTATTGTCATTGGTGTATCCATCCTTGAGCAACACCAGGACGTCGCTTGCGTTGGTCAATTCAAACAGTCGATATTCAGGTTTGTAATCCGTACTGCCAGTTTCTACCGCTTCAAACTTTACTACAGCAACTGTTCGCTTTTGTGAAAAACTTCCAAGTAGGAGGCCAAGCGTCCATGCCTTTCTCACTAGAGATTGCAGAATCCAACTTTTGGGCTTGCACGTCCACCTTAAGTGCTGCACTCAGCTCCTCTGTTCCCATCACCTCATTCTTGATAACAAGCAGCTTGTTGGCAATGTCCGCCATGCTTGGCCGATCTGCACTGCGCTGCACAGTGCAGCTCAGAGCCAGCTTGGCCAGGCGCATCACAGCATCATTGGGGGCATCTATGGTGAGTTCCTTGAGGCGGGCAGGGTGGTCGGAGGAAAGGCACGCCTCCACCTGATAGATTTAGAGAAGGTGGGAAGGCAACATGGCAGAAGCTAGATTTGGCTTTAAGAAGGAGACACTTCAAGGCCGAGTGATTGCATGGTTTTGGTTGAAAGAAAACAGCAGGCCAACGAACAGAAGCAAGGTTGGGAGGAGGGATGAGCCCTCTATAAGAATGACAGGGTTATCAAAACATGTGTCAAGACTAATATGGTGAAAAGGCACGCCGTAATTGACACAGTAAACAGAAGGCACACGTCAAGGTGAAGCCAGTGAATAAGGCACTCTTGGAAGCAGACATGGTAATTTGGGAACACATCAGGATTGACTGCGTGAACATGATACAGTGCAAGGCTGAACCATTCATCATGTTGAGAAGGTGGCCATATGTACCATCATAAGCAGCATTCCAGGTGCACTGGTGGTATTGTGTGGAGCAGTGGTGCATGGCAGGGATAGGTATTGGCGCATTGCTTACCCATGACAGGATGTGGTCGCACTCTCCTTCATCCACATGGAGTGGCCGGCTCCGTTTCGTGAGCACCACAAGCATGAGCACACCAAAACTGCACAAGCAGGGGGACAGAGATTGAAAGTAAGCACCACGTTACGTGTGTTGGGTTGAAAAAATTCCCCTTCCACCGAACCTGATTTACCGGTTGAAAAGTTCACCTAGCCAAAGTGTGTATGTCGCCTGCGCAAGTTCACGTAGACATCATGACGTGCTCACCTGTAGACGTCGGTGGCGCTGGTCGCCTTGGACGTGCGGAAGTAGATGGGATCAACATAGCCCGGTGTTCCCATCACTCGAGTCGTGCCCACAGTGGTGCCCTCCTCCGCCCTCACAAGTCCAAAGTCCGCAATCTTGGCCTGATGGATGGAACGACCATAAGAAGTAAGCACAAGTACAAAGAAACATTGAAAGTCTAATATTATGTGATAGAAGATACCTGGAATTTGATTCTGCTTGTCAGGATCTATAAACTCTTGTCAACGCAAGACTCATACCACAGTCATTGCGACTATGCTAACATCGCTGCCTTCATGGTGCTTTGATGCTATTAAGCATAGTAACTCTCTGATTGGGTGTACCAGAACTAACTTCCAATCACGCAACAATAGCTTGACTGCATGTTTTCTCCAAGAAGGATGTTGGCGGGTTTGATGTCGCGATGCACGAGGCCAAAGCCGTGGAGGTATGCCAAGCCATGTGCAACACCGATGAGGATGTCCAGCTGCTGCTTCATGGTGAGGCACCAGTGCGCTTCTGCAAAGATCGGTCGTACGAGTGAGACAATGTTAGCTGGTTGATTTTGTCACTGAGGAAAGAAAAGAAGGACAATAGTTAGCTTGTGAAGCACTGGGTGGTACCTGTACTGATCCACTTCTCAAGGTCACCATTGGGTAGGAACTCGTAGATCAAAATTTGCTCTGGCCGTGTTCTCATGTCCCCTCCAACAGCAAACCCAAGCAGCCGCACAATGTTGGGATGGTTCTTGCCGGCCATTTGTCGCACCTTCCAAAGAAACACGCCATTATGGGATGGTGGGAAAACAAGTTTTGACATTTTGGATTGAGAGTTTTCTTTCAAATCTTCACTGCTTACACCGCGCAACTGTGTGAGTATGCTGGAGGAAATGGATTGCATGCAACAAGGTATGCATGCTTCGGAAACGACCAAGAGGATCCGTCTCTCTCTTTCGCTCCAAGGCGGACGCCCCTGCTGCGATCGTCACCTGAAAGGCTCGAGCAGGCATGCACCCATTTTGGGCACCCTGTTCGCCGCATTCACCCTGATGGCGGCGGTGAGTGTCGCAAGTAAGGTATCATCCTATTGTCAGCCCCATGGCATTCGCCAAACTCAAACCCTCCTTCACTCCCTACAGCCAAACGGTGTGGCTGAGAGTGTTTGGAAGATCACCAAGACTGCTCGCTGTCTCCTTGTCCAGTCCTTCTGCCCCTCTTCTCTGTGAGGCTATGCCTTCCTTCATGACGCTTTCCTCACTAACCTCTACCCTCACTCCCTGCACCCCACCACTCCCACTGAGCTGTGGATGTCGGCCAAGCCGGATGTCTCTCTTCGCGTGTGGGGCTCCATAGCACATATCCTCATACACCCCACCCCACTGATCGCTCCCTTTCCATGGGCAAGCTCGCCCCCCATGCCCTCCCCTGCATCTTTTTCGGCCATCTTTCACCCCTCCTCAGGTCGTCTCATGTGTAGTTGGGATGTGGTCTTGATGCGTCCAACCCCCTATAACTTCTCCACCCCCCTCCACGTACCCACTCCCCCCTCAGGGGTTTTAAAACGTCACGGTTAAGTAGGTGGAAACTAAGTGTCAGCCCTGGTTTAATTTAGTGGACCCCTTTTTGGGTTTACACACGCAAATTTCCCAAGCCTGTAGTCCGGAGGCAGTGGGCGAACCCGAACATGTTCGGTCGCCCGAACATTTGACATGTTCGCCCATGGGTAACATGTTCGCCCACGGTGGGCGAACACCAAACACCTTATTTTCCAAAAAGGGTTCGGGCGAACCGAATTTCCGTGAGTGTTGAAGCGAACACTTTCGGTGTTCGCCCGTTGCTCATGTCTAGCCACCGACGAAGAAGAGGGTGGAGCAGGCGGTGCTGTAGGGATCGGTTTAAGAGGATTGGGTGGAGGGATCCGCTGTTGAGATCAAGAACGCAGTCTAGGTCGTTCACGTGCCGGAAAAACTCAAAATCACAAGACTTTAATTCTGGACAAAACTGTCGGCTTCACACGAAATGCCGTCGATGAAAAGCACACTGTTAAAACTTCACCAATTTCAAATATGCTGTATCTCTAGACCGAGGCTAAAATTCTCAATATGAATCGCATCAAAAGATGAAGTCAATATTTGGTGATGAATTTTGGCTCACTGGGGGGTATGCTGGAGCTGAAACTTAACTCAAACTCAATATTCTCCCCAAGAACCACAAAAGAAGTAGACTACCTAAAAACCAGGTGGGAGAGGATAAGGAGAATGAGAGGGAAGGTCGCTAAAGATTCACCATCCAAGGAAACCTCATAAACACATCAATTCCCTATTTTTAAGGAACCAAACTTTTCACCCTTATCAATTTCCCAACCCATGTCATCTATCTCATCCAACTTAGCCACATTTGCCAACCTGGTTTGGTTTCTCCCAACCACTTGACAGCAACTACAGTTACATGACAAATTTCTCCAACCCCCAATGGTCCATACACCATATAGAGTCACCACACAAATTTCTTTTGGTAGAACCCATAGCAGGTCGCAACGAAATATCAAAGCATACGAACTTCAACCGTTTGTAATTTTCTTGTTTGTGCTCCGAGTGAAGCGATCCTTTGTTCGTCGGAAAGCTCTCGAACAGAAATCATTTTAGATACCTGCTCAAACAAAACCCAAACCGTCACCACACAGCATCAACACGGAACGTAAAAGCGAGGACGTGATGAGAACTCGAGAGTGGAGAGAACTAAGACTCAGTGGAGGGTATTATGCACCCTGCTTAGCACGGAAGGATTGGTGCATGCTGTGGGAGTCCAAAAAACATATTTTGCGAGTACAGGAAGGTATCAGGAAAAGAATGCATCAGGGCCCTCCATGAACAGTCATAGGCAATGGGCGGCAGGCAGCAATACGGGCTATGTGCTGCTGTTTACCTAGGCCTCTTCTTGCATTCATATACTAACCTTACCACCGCCTCCTGTCCTTTCCACCCTCCCCATTACCCTGCCCACTGTCATCCTATCCTCCCTTTCCCCCACCCCACCCTCCCCCTGTTCTGTAGAGTACTGACCTGGTTCCCTCTACTTGAAAATTTAACATGAACAAAGACTATAAAGCGGCTGTGAATGATAATCCAGTGCAACTTATCCACCATTTCCTTCCATACCCTCTGCTTGCTTGCTACCTATTGTAAAACCCAACTCTATGCATCATCCAGGCCTTTTGAAGGCAAGAAGAAGAAAAATCTCAAGAATCAGTAGAGGGGAGGGGAAGAAGTTGATTGTTACCATCAATATCCCTCAATAGCACATCCTTGCTCTCCTTGACTGCAGTTGCTGCTCCTTCTGATCCACCTTTTTTGTAGCCCCTCCACCATACCAGTGCAACAACCAGCAGCAGCAGCAGCACAGAAACCACAGCAATACCCGCAATGGCTGCTGCTGACAAGCTGCTAGGCTGGGGGTTGGACGTTGCAGGTGAGGGGGGAGGTTTTTGGGAGGCATTGGGGGGTGATGGGGACGCTATAGTGCTCCCTGGCGCTGGAGGAGGCAATGGCATGGCGGGATGCGCATGGACATGGAAGGGGAAGGAAGGGAAGGGATACATGAGCAAACAAGTTGAGTAAGAAAATAACACGGTTTATCAACTTGGCATTTACGAGGACCTCAATTCTTCTTAGAAAAAGTAAAATTTGTATGTGTCAAGATCAGCTTGTCCATTCGGCCAAAAAACAAGCTGCCCTCACAGAAAACAACCGGCCCAAGTAAAAACTCGACTTGATTCGATACTGAAGCGAGTTAACACAAAAAAGTGCCGTTTTCCCTGGCTTGAAATTTGCTCGGGATGTTTCCTAGGAATCAACATGGGAGGGGAAGCAATGGCACAGGAAGTAAGGAAGGCAGTGCATCGAAGAGAGCAGCTGGCCCCGTGCATCAAGTCAGCATGAGCATCCCATCGAGCAGCAGCAGCGCTGCTGATGCTTCCTAATGAAAAAAATCTTTATGCATCAGCAAAAGTGGTGGATAGTGGTGATGCTCAGGGTGTGGTGAAATGAAACACACAAGGCACGTGTTGGGAAGAGACAGCATGGGAGAAAGGATAGCACTGTGCGTCTCACATGCTGCTGCAGCCGTCACACAGGTGGAGCAGAAGGATTGGCATATGCCGCAGAAAGCACTTTGGGGATGTTGCTCGACCACGCACTCGGTGAAGTCACGCGGGCATGTGACTTCGGCAAACTTCAGATCCCTGCATGCATGTGCAGAAAGGAAATCAGGCAGTCCAGTCTAGAGGCACTCAACTCAATGACGTGAGATCGGTTGCTGCTGATGCACCTTAGGAAAGGGAACGGCTGGTTGCAGTGGTTGGCATATCACCTCGATGTAATGAAATGTTGGAGATTGTTTTTGAGAAGTCTCAAAAAGAACCTACAACATGGGCTTCAAGACGAACCTACAACATGGGCTTCAAGACGAACCTACAACATGGGCTTCAAGACGCTCAGCAGATTAAACCTGGCTGGGTTGCGAGTAGGATTCACAAGTTTCCATGTCTGACAACATTAAGCGTATTAACACGTATTTGCCATAAAGCTATCCATCCCATTGTCGCTAGAGCCTGGCAAATCTAAGACACACAAGCCCAAAAATGCAATTTGCCTTCACTCAAGCTGTGCTGAGTTTCCGCTGTTCGTGTCCAGCCAGCCCAGTGAAAACAATGTTGTACCGCCTGGTAGGTAGGGTGCCAGAAAAGTGTGAAGGAAATGAGTGGCTTTTCGTCCCCCTCCAGCTCACATAGTGTGAAGGCATGAAAGGGCAGCCACCAGCATATGACTCAGGGGCAGGCAGGTCTGGGGCCAAGCCAAGCTGCTTTAGGCCTGGAAACCAGTTTCAACTAATGTGCTTTGTTGGCTTGGTTGCTCTTGGCTTTAATTAATAAAAAGATTATAGATACTTGTACATAAACAGTGGAAACGAACGCAGTATTACTGACAGCACAGCAAGAGCATTCACATGAAGGAAAGCTGGGTTTGGTACATTGACCCGACTTTTTGTTGCCGGCCCTAAGAATGCTCTTAATTGCATGTCGAGACGAAAGAACGGCTTCAGACAAACATACTTCCATGCCAAGCTGTGCTGACATGACACTGAGGAAGCCAGTTCTGGCAATGGGCTGACTGGCCTGGCCTGTCAATTCAAGGCAAGGAAGAGAGGCTCTTACAAGACACGAAGGTCCTTGAGACTTCCGAGCGAAGCAGGAAGGTTGCCCACAAAGTTACTTCGGGCAAGGCCCCTGTTGAGAGAGCAATGAGTGGAACGCATATGAGAAGAATAGTGGATAGTTTTATATATTGCGAGTCGAATATGTCTGGGGGTCTTTACTGCTGCTGCTGCCACTGCCGGGTCTCCAACTCTGCTTCCTTTCTGCCATACCTTAGCACTACTTAACTGCTCACTCTTCCCAAAAGTGCCTGTGTTCCGTCTGTTTGAGATATTATTACTCCACCTCAACATGCTCTTCCCTACTGGTTGAGCAGATGGTGAAATGCACAGCCAAACTCCGGACCAAGGAAGACAGCAAAAGACCAAGCACAGACCGGTTCACCCTCCTATTTACACACGCAATCCAGCCTAGGTGAACGTGTATGATGAGGCGATTTTTGAGTCGACTAAAAAATCGCCTCATCACACATACGTGTATTTGCCTCATCTCAACGTAGAGATGAGCATCTGCCCCGCTCGGGTCGGGTCGGCCCGGGTTGGGTCAGTGGTTTCATTTGCCTGCCCCGTGCGGGCCGACCCGACCCGACCCGACCCAAGCATGGAACTCGGGCCAAGTCGGGTCGGGCTTGACCCGACCCGAATTCGGGTCAGGACCAGGGAAGTCGGGTCGGCCTTTTGGCCCGACCCGAGTTCGACACACTGGGGACGAAACCCATGGTCAAATTGTTGTCGAGGGGTTTGTTATCCCCTCGACATCAGAACCTACCCACGCTCTCAATCAATCTTGCCTAACGGCAAAAAACAAGTCACTTAAGCTTAGAAACTACTTAGTTACCACCCGTTCAAATCTCAGTAATAGACATTAATAGCTAGTTTACTTTGTATCCTGCTGTTCACGGAAAATTGCGATGCAGGAATGGCGTTTTTTTACAACATCGCGTTTTAATAGCGATACTTCCATTCACAGGCTGCACGCCTCGTTTTAGGCCAGCAGTTGCTCATAGGCGCGCCAGCAACTAACATTGCACCATTTCGTAGAGGCTCTTAGGGGCTATCCTGGGCGGGTCATCTTGGCCCGGCCCGACCCGACCCGTGACCGGGTCCAAGTTGACCCGAGTGTGTAGGCCCGGGTCGGGCCAGGACATTGAGCACCCTGGCCCGATGTTGGCCCGATCCGACCCGACCCGGGAGCCCGTGTGGCCCGGCCAAGTCGGGTCGGGTCGGGTGGGGCCGGGCCAGATGCTCATCTCTATGTCAACGTGTACATGCATACGAGCAAGCTCTCTAGATGTGCACACGCGTGGGGAACGTCCAACACAACAGCACACCACAAAGACTAGCACAAGGAATAAAGAGGGCAAGTTCATTCACCGACAAGCACAAGGAATAAACAGTCACCGTATTTAAAGATCAGGTGCGCGGTGATTTTACATTCAACCATGATGACTAGAGTCAGCCTAAGAAACAATAGACGAGACAGTCGGCCCTTCCAGCAGGTGGCCCACTCACAATTGGGTCAAATATTGAAGGTTGGCCAATGTTGGTGGTAATGCGCCAGCCAGCATGTTTTGCCCAAGATTTCTGCACTTTGTAGAAAAACATCGAGCCATGGGTGGTGACGAGCCAAGGGGGGTCGACAAGCCAAGGGGGGTTGACAAGCCAAGGGGGGTTGACGAGCCAAGGGAGGTTGACGAGCCAAGGGGGGTTGACGAGCCAAGGGAGGTTGACCAGCCAATTGGGGTTGACGAGCCAAGGGAGGTTGACGAGCCAAGGGGGGTTGACGAGCCAAGGGGGGTTGACGAGCCAAGGGAGGTTGACGAGCCAAGGGGGGTTGACGAGCCAAGGGGGGTTGACGAGCCAAGGGAGGTTGACGAGCCAAGGGGGGTTGACGAGCCAAGGGAGGTTGACGAGCCAAGGGGGGTTGACGAGCCAAGGGAGGTTGACCAGCCAAGGGAGGTTGACGAGCCAAGGGAGGTTGACGAGCCAAGGGGGGTTGACGAGCCAAGGGGGGTTGACGAGCCAAGGGAGGTTGACGAGCCAAGGGGGGTTGACGAGCCAAGGGGGAGTGATGCGCCAAGGGGGAGTGATGCGCCAAGGGGGGGTCATAAGCCGCCCAGTATGAACGACTGCTACAAGAGTCACGGCTCCCTGGTTGCTTGCGCAACTGCTTGAGATAGTTGCGCTGCCTAAGATAGGTAGCCGCGCTGCTTAAGATAGGTAGCTGCACTCATATAGGTAGTAATAGCAGTCACGCACAGGTTTGTGAGCCTGCTAATGGATTCGGGAATCGCGCCCGTGAAGCTGTTGTAGCTAAGATCTCTAATGACGGCACAGAGGAGGAAGGGTACACACGAGGAAAGAATGTTATACCTTGTACTGTATGTTGGACGCACATGTGAGTTAACCTTGGTGAGGAACATATGAACACTGTTGACGCGGGAAAATGATTACAATTGTAACCATGATACATTTCATAACTCTCCCACATGTTTTCCCTCCCTTACTACATACCTACCACCACTAGGCACAGCACATGACCTTCAAGACTCAGCCACTGGCCCATACAGTGCCGAGGCCATGACTGACCATCTCTCGGCTCCTCTGAGACAGATCCGAGCAGATTGGCATTTTGCTCACAAAAACATGAATTGGTCATCTTATCTTGCTCAATAAAATGCGCTGATCTGGCATAGAATGCTAAGTTACTGTGGAGTGGACGCTGAGAATGGTCAGCACCCGGCATCTAGACGCCGCGGCAGACTGCAATGTCCATGGATAGTGCACTACATGGATAGTGGATAGTGCACTACATGGATAGTGCACTACATGGATAGTGCACTACATGGATAGTGCACTACATGGATAGTGCACTACATGGATAGTGCACTACATGGATAGTGCACTACATGGATAGTGCACTACATGGATAGTGCATTACATGGATAGTGCACTACATGGATAGTGCACTACATGGATAGTGCACTACATGGATAGTGCACTACATGGATAGTGCTGTGAAAGTAGCAAATTGAACAAGTAACTTCATTAGAGGAGAAACCTAGCATACATAGTTGGAAGAGAGGCTTGGAAGAGAAGGGTGAAGGTGACCATAGGTTGGGTTGACCTCACTTGTAGAAGTGAGGCAACCCTAGGCCCACTTGGCTTGAGATGACCTCACTTGTGGGAAGTGAGGCACCCATAAGCCAAGTGGGTTGCATTTGGGGGCTCCACCACAATTGGGTGGATTGGCACCCCAAAGTGCAAGACTATACCCAAAGTTGGGTGTAGTCCCAACCCAACTGTACACCACAATTGGTGTACAGTCACATGTGTTGGCATGCTACACAACATATATTTTAACACAACCCCTTAGCATGCTAACACAGGAAGAGAACAACCCCTGAATCAAGGGGCGCCCGGGCGAGCGAGGCCAATGAGGCGGAGGAAAGCAGAGTGCGCAGGGCGAAGGAGGGCCTTAGTGAAGATGTCGGCCAAGTTGGCCTCGGTCGCAATCTTGCGAACGCCAATAAGGCCCTTCTGGACGAGCTTGCGAATGAAAAAGTAGCGGAGCTCGATGTGTTTGGAGCGGGCGTGATAGACGGGGTCCTGAGTGAGATGGATGGTGCTGGCATTGTCGCACCAGAGGGTGGGGCACGTCTGGGGGGCGCCAAGCTCTGCAAGAAGGAAACAAAGCCAGCGAGACTCCTGGGCGGCCATGGTGCCAGCGTAGAGCTCGGCCTCGCAGGTGGAGAGAGAGATGGCGGAGGAGCGGGTGGAGCGCCAGCTGATGAGGCCGCTGCCAAGGGTGAAGCCGTAGCCCTGGGAGGAGCGGCGGTCCGGCTGCGTGTCAGCCCAAGAGGAGTCACTGAAGCCCGAGAGAAGAGGAGGGGAAGGGCCGCCAAGGGTGAGGGCAAGGTCCTTGGTCCCGCGAAGGTAGCGGAGGACCCGCTTGGCAGCTTTCCAGTGCTCCTCAGTGTGACGACCGGTGCCGACAAAGCGGGCGAGCACGCTGATGGGGTAGGCGAGGTCGGGGCGGGTGCACATCATCGCGTACATCAGGGACCCAACGAGCTCGGCATAGGGGTGGGGGGAGGAGGTGGGGGAGGAGGGTGGTGCGAGTTGGTGGCCGAAAGGGAGGGGGGTGGAGACAGGCTTGGCCTGCGCCATGTCGAACTTCTCCAAGACCTGGCCGATGTAGTGGGACTGTGAGAGGGTGATGGTGCGAGCAGGGCGGTTGCGCGTGATGGCCATGCCCAGGTAGTGAGTGAGGGCGCCAAGGTCTTTGCACTTGAGACGCTGCTGCAGGGACAGCTTCATCTGCTCCATGTCAGCCCTGGTGTCAGAGAGCCGGATCATGTCGTCCACATACACCAGAATGAAGAATCGGCGGGGGGAGGAGCGGATGAAGAGGCTGGCGTCGGAGTGGGAAGCAGAGAAGCCGAGAGACCCTAAGGTGGCAGCCAGCTTCGCATGCCACTCACGCGGTGCCTGCTTCAAACCGTAGACAGGGCGGCGCAGCTGCCAGACAGTGTTCTCAGGGAAGGCTGCGTGGAACCCGGGGGGTCGCCGGAGGAAAATGCGCTCGTGCAGGTCGCCCTGCAGGAACGCATTGGAGACGTCCATGGAATCGATCTCCATGTTGTCACGTGCGCCAATGTCGAGGGCGGCGCGAAGGGTGGGTGGTTTGGCGGTGGGGGCGTACTGCCCCACTACCAAGATGGCAGTTTACTACCTTACCAAGCGACTGCCACGTCAGCAGTACAAGCACTGCTTCGACCTTATGGGAGTAGTCAACAGAGTCAGCCCTCTGCGCCACCAGAAATGAAGTGGAGTGTTACGATATGAAATCAAATTAGAAGGCATTCGTGTATGCTGCAAGAGCCGACTCCACCGAATACGAAGTCGAGGAGTTAGAAGAGTCGAAGCGACATCAGCAACCGTCTGACCAAGACCGATGCAGGCAAGTGAAAAGAGCGGGAATATTTTTGAAACGGGTTCCCGCGCCGCACAGTTTGAATTCAATGTAATAAGGAAATGTACCCCTTAGAGTACATGGCTAGTCTAGGTCGTTTCACATTCCTTTGTATTTCCTGTATAAACTCGATGTATGCATCTCAGTCATTTACATTCACTCTGACCTGAGGTCAACACTTCCGCTGCAACACTACCCTGCGATCAACCCTGAGACGATACTTTGCTAAGTCCTGACTGGAATTGTAACAACCCTTTTGGCCCAGGGTTTTTTTGTTGGATGTCTGGTTTCTCCCTGATCTCTAAGGATTTATTTCAAGACAACCTTGTTGGTTTACTGAGTTGTTTTGAGGGACGAAGTTTACTGTGTACAGACTACAGAGCATATTGGCCAGGGCTAAGTTTATCAAGGTAAATCACCCTGATACCCTGATTATTAGGGTGGTTTTTGGTAGTCACAGTGATGGCCTTGGGTAAAATATTTTGGAGCAAGGAATTTCCTGATATGTGAGGGTTTACATTTAGGGCACACTGATGCCTCAGGGTTACCGATGTTCATAACGATTTTTACCCTGAAGCGAGTACCATACCCCCCACTTCCCCCACCCCCCCTTTCCCGTAACCCGGGATTCTTGATTGCCAACTGTCGAAATCGGAATTTCAGCCTCGACAATACATGTGCTGGCACGAAGTGGGCCACCATTGGCGACCATCACCACTGACTCAACTCGGTTTGTTTGTCTGACATGATTATATTAATTCACCAGGGTTTGAAAAGCTGGTACACTGATGCTACAGGGTTGGATTTTAAAAAACACGAAAAGCACTGATGGATCAGGGTTTGAACAAGGTGTCACACTGATAATCAGGTTTTTGAACATGTGCAACACTGATCACAAGGGTTGCTCAAAACAAAAAAATAGGCCTGATCTCGGCCATTACTCTCGGCAAAAATACCTTTCCTTGGAAATATTACCAGAACATACTGGTAATTCGAGAAGGGAGTGGTAGTGGGCTCGATTCCTGTTGACGAGCTTGGGTGTACCTTTGTTTCTCAAATAGTAATCAAAGTCTTGCAAGGAAGTACCATTTTGCTTAAGGAATTTTCTTGTTTTCTAGGAAGGAGGAACTATAAAGTGTAATGACTGTGGGTCACGCTAATTTTCAGTGTTCTGAAAAAACCAGCCCCTATAAACAGGTTTGTAATATTTGAAATAAAAGTCCTGGTAGAATACCTAAGATAGTTTGAAACATTTGTCATATACTCACACTGATGCCCCCAATGTGGTGTAGAACCAAAAGTGAAAAACCCAAACTATTTCTTAATTATACAGAGTATCAAGCTTAATGTGTTACTGATGGTCTCCTGAACTCAAGAATATAGTTTCTTCTATATGCATATATATAATAACTAGATTTACACATAAAATTAAGAATTTCGGTATATATTGTTTTCCTCTTCTACGGTAGTACCTGGATTTCAAAGAGCTCCTTCCTTACTGCCGCATATTGTAAACGCTACCCCTTATGTATTCAATTCATGTAGAAAAGCAACAGAGTAGGGAATTTCTATTGTCATTGGTGTATCCATCCTTGAGCAACACCAGGACGTCGCTTGCGTTGGTCAATTCAAACAGTCGATATTCAGGTTTGTAATCCGTACTGCCAGTTTCTACCGCTTCAAACTTTACTACAGCAACTGTTCGCTTTTGTGAAAAACTTCCAAGTAGGAGGCCAAGCGTCCATGCCTTTCTCACTAGAGATTGCAGAATCCAACTTTTGGGCTTGCACGTCCACCTTAAGTGCTGCACTCAGCTCCTCTGTTCCCATCACCTCATTCTTGATAACAAGCAGCTTGTTGGCAATGTCCGCCATGCTTGGCCGATCTGCACTGCGCTGCACAGTGCAGCTCAGAGCCAGCTTGGCCAGGCGCATCACAGCATCATTGGGGGCATCTATGGTGAGTTCCTTGAGGCGGGCAGGGTGGTCGGAGGAAAGGCACGCCTCCACCTGATAGATTTAGAGAAGGTGGGAAGGCAACATGGCAGAAGCTAGATTTGGCTTTAAGAAGGAGACACTTCAAGGCCGAGTGATTGCATGGTTTTGGTTGAAAGAAAACAGCAGGCCAACGAACAGAAGCAAGGTTGGGAGGAGGGATGAGCCCTCTATAAGAATGACAGGGTTATCAAAACATGTGTCAAGACTAATATGGTGAAAAGGCACGCCGTAATTGACACAGTAAACAGAAGGCACACGTCAAGGTGAAGCCAGTGAATAAGGCACTCTTGGAAGCAGACATGGTAATTTGGGAACACATCAGGATTGACTGCGTGAACATGATACAGTGCAAGGCTGAACCATTCATCATGTTGAGAAAGTGGCCATATGTACCATCATAAGCAGCATTCCAGGTGCACTGGTGGTATTGTGTGGAGCAGTGGTGCATGGCAGGGATAGGTATTGGCGCATTGCTTACCCATGACAGGATGTGGTCGCACTCTCCTTCATCCACATGGAGTGGCCGGCTCCGTTTCGTGAGCACCACAAGCATGAGCACACCAAAACTGCACAAGCAGGGGGACAGAGATTGAAAGTAAGCACCACGTTACGTGTGTTGGGTTGAAAAAATTCCCCTTCCACCGAACCTGATTTACCGGTTGAAAAGTTCACCTAGCCAAAGTGTGTATGTCGCCTGCGCAAGTTCACGTAGACATCATGACGTGCTCACCTGTAGACGTCGGTGGCGCTGGTCGCCTTGGACGTGCGGAAGTAGATGGGATCAACATAGCCCGGTGTTCCCATCACTCGAGTCGTGCCCACAGTGGTGCCCTCCTCCGCCCTCACAAGTCCAAAGTCCGCAATCTTGGCCTGATGGATGGAACGACCATAAGAAGTAAGCACAAGTACAAAGAAACATTGAAAGTCTAATATTATGTGATAGAAGATACCTGGAATTTGATTCTGCTTGTCAGGATCTATAAACTCTTGTCAACGCAAGACTCATACCACAGTCATTGCGACTATGCTAACATCGCTGCCTTCATGGTGCTTTGATGCTATTAAGCATAGTAACTCTCTGATTGGGTGTACCAGAACTAACTTCCAATCACGCAACAATAGTTTGACTGCATGTTTTCTCCAAGAAGGATGTTGGCGGGTTTGATGTCGCGATGCACGAGGCCAAAGCCGTGGAGGTATGCCAAGCCATGTGCAACACCGATGAGGATGTCCAGCTGCTGCTTCATGGTGAGGCACCAGTGCGCTTCTGCAAAGATCGGTCGTACGAGTGAGACAATGTTAGCTGGTTGATTTTGTCACTGAGGAAAGAAAAGAAGGACAATAGTTAGCTTGTGAAGCACTGGGTGGTACCTGTACTGATCCACTTCTCAAGGTCACCATTGGGTAGGAACTCGTAGATCAAAATTTGCTCTGGCCGTGTTCTCATGTCCCCTCCAACAGCAAACCCAAGCAGCCGCACAATGTTGGGATGGTTCTTGCCGGCCATTTGTCGCACCTTCCAAAGAAACACGCCATTATGGGATGGTGGGAAAACAAGTTTTGACATTTTGGATTGAGAGTTTTCTTTCAAATCTTCACTGCTTACACCGCGCAACTGTGTGAGTATGCTGGAGGAAATGGATTGCATGCAACAAGGTATGCATGCTTCGGAAACGACCAAGAGGATCCGTCTCTCTCTTTCGCTCCAAGGCGGACGCCCCTGCTGCGATCGTCACCTGGAAGGCTCGAGCAGGCATGCACCCATTTTGGGCACCCTGTTCGCCGCATTCACCCTGATGGCGGCGGTGAGTGTCGCAAGTAAGGTATCATCCTATTGTCAGCCCCATGGCATTCGCCAAACTCAAACCCTCCTTCACTCCCTACAGCCAAACGGTGTGGCTGAGAGTGTTTGGAAGATCACCAAGACTGCTCGCTGTCTCCTTGTCCAGTCCTTCTGCCCCTCTTCTCTGTGAGGCTATGCCTTCCTTCATGACGCTTTCCTCACTAACCTCTACCCTCACTCCTTGCACCCCACCACTCCCACTGAGCTGTGGACGTCGGCCAAGCCGGATGTCTCTCTTCGCGTGTGGGGCTCCATAGCACATGTCCTCATACACCCCACCCCACTGATCGCTCCCTTTCCATGGGCAAGCTCGCCCCCCATGCCCTCCCCTGCATCTTTTTCGGCCATCTTTCACCCCTCCTCAGGTCGTCTCATGTGTAGTTGGGATGTGGTCTTGATGCGTCCACCCCCCTATAACTTCTCCACCCCCCTCCACGTACCCACTCCCCCCTCAGGGGTTTTAAAACGTCACGGTTAAGTAGGTGGAAACTAAGTGTCAGCCCTGGTTTAATTTAGTGGACCCCTTTTTGGGTTTACACACGCAAATTTCCCAAGCCTGTAGTCCGGAGGCAGTGGGCGAACCCGAACATGTTCGGTCGCCCGAACATTTGACATGTTCGCCCATGGGTAACATGTTCGCCCACGGTGGGCGAACACCAAACACCTTATTTTCCAAAAAGGGTTCGGGCGAACCGAATTTCCGTGAGTGTTGAAGCGAACACTTTCGGTGTTCGCCCGTTGCTCATGTCTAGCCACCGACGAAGAAGAGGGTGGAGCAGGCGGTGCTGTAGGGATCGGTTTAAGAGGATTGGGTGGAGGGATCCGCTGTTGAGATCAAGAACGCAGTCTAGGTCGTTCACGTGCCGGAAAAACTCAAAATCACAAGACTTTAATTTTGGACAAAACTGTCGGCTTCACACGAAATGCCGTCGATGAAAAGCACACTGTTAAAACTTCACCAATTTCAAATATGCTGTATCTCTAGACCGAGGCTAAAATTCTCAATATGAATCGCATCAAAAGATGAAGTCAATATTTAGTGATGAATTTTGGCTCACTGGGGGGTATGCTGGAGCTGAAACTTAACTCAAACTCAATATTCTCCCCAAGAACCACAAAAGAAGTAGACTACCTAAAAACCAGGTGGGAGAGGATAAGGAGAATGAGAGGGAAGGTCGCTAAAGATTCACCATCCAAGGAAACCTCATAAACACATCAATTCCCTATTTTTAAGGAACCAAACTTTTCACCCTTATCAATTTCCCAACCCATGTCATCTATCTCATCCAACTTAGCCACATTTGCCAACCTGGTTTGGTTTCTCCCAACCACTTGACAGCAACTACAGTTACATGACAAATTTCTCCAACCCCCAATGGTCCATACACCATATAGAGTCACCACACAAATTTCTTTTGGTAGAACCCATAGCAGGTCGCAACGAAATATCAAAAGCATACGAACTTCAACCGTTTGTAATTTTCTTGTTTGTGCTCCGAGTGAAGCGATCCTTTGTTCGTCGGAAAGCTCTCGAACAGAAATCATTTTAGATACCTGCTCAAACAAAACCCAAACCGTCACCACACAGCATCAACACGGAACGTAAAAGCGAGGACGTGATGAGAACTCGAGAGTGGAGAGAACTAAGACTCAGTGGAGGGTATTATGCACCCTGCTTAGCACGGAAGGATTGGTGCATGCTGTGGGAGTCCAAAAAACATATTTTGCGAGTACAGGAAGGTATCAGGAAAAGAATGCATCAGGGCCCTCCATGAACAGTCATAGGCAATGGGCGGCAGGCAGCAATACGGGCTATGTGCTGCTGTTTACCTAGGCCTCTTCTTGCATTCATATACTAACCTTACCACCGCCTCCTGTCCTTTCCACCCTCCCCATTACCCTGCCCACTGTCATCCTATCCTCCCTTTCCCCCACCCCACCCTCCCCCTGTTCTGTAGAGTACTGACCTGGTTCCCTCTACTTGAAAATTTAACATGAACAAAGACTATAAAGCGGCTGTGAATGATAATCCAGTGCAACTTATCCACCATTTCATTCCATACCCTCTGCTTGCTTGCTACCTATTGTAAAACCCAACTCTATGCATCATCCAGGCCTTTTGAAGGCAAGAAGAAGAAAAATCTCAAGAATCAGTAGAGGGGAGGGGAAGAAGTTGATTGTTACCATCAATATCCCTCAATAGCACATCCTTGCTCTCCTTGACTGCAGTTGCTGCTCCTTCTGATCCACCTTTTTTGTAGCCCCTCCACCATACCAGTGCAACAACCAGCAGCAGCAGCAGCACAGAAACCACAGCAATACCCGCAATGGCTGCTGCTGACAAGCTGCTAGGCTGGGGGTTGGACGCTGCAGGTGAGGGGGGAGGTTTTTGGGAGGCATTGGGGGGTGATGGGGACGCTATAGTGCTCCCTGGCGCTGGAGGAGGCAATGGCATGGCGGGATGCGCATGGACATGGAAGGGGAAGGAAGGGAAGGGATACATGAGCAAACAAGTTGAGTAAGAAAATAACACGGTTTATCAACTTGGCATTTACGAGGACCTCAATTCTTCTTAGAAAAGGTAAAATTTGTATGTGTCAAGATCAGCTTGTCCATTCGGCCAAAAAACAAGCTGCCCTCACAGAAAACAACCGGCCCAAGTAAAAACTCGACTTGATTCGATACTGAAGCGAGTTAACACAAAAAAGTGCCGTTTTCCCTGGCTTGAAATTTGCTCGGGATGTTTCCTAGGAATCAACATGGGATGGGAAGCAATGGCACAGGAAGTAAGGAAGGCAGTGCATCGAAGAGAGCAGCTGGCCCCGTGCATCAAGTCAGCATGAGCATCCCATCGAGCAGCAGCAGCGCTGCTGATGCTTCCTAATGAAAAAAATCTTTATGCATCAGCAAAAGTGGTGGATAGTGGTGATGCTCAGGGTGTGGTGAAATGAAACACACAAGGCACGTGTTGGGAAGAGACAGCATGGGAGAAAGGATAGCACTGTGCGTCTCACATGCTGCTGCAGCCGTCACACAGGTGGAGCAGAAGGATTGGCATACGCCGCAGAAAGCACTTTGGGGATGTTGCTCGACCACGCACTCGGTGAAGTCACGCGGGCATGTGACTTCGGCAAACTTCAGATCCCTGCATGCATGTGCAGAAAGGAAATCAGGCAGTCCAGTCTAGAGGCACTCAACTCAATGACGTGAGATCGGTTGCTGCTGATGCACCTTAGGAAAGGGAACGGCTGGTTGCAGTGGTTGGCATATCACCTCGATGTAATGAAATGTTGGAGATTGTTTTTGAGAAGTCTCAAAAAGAACCTACAACATGGGCTTCAAGACGAACCTACAACATGGGCTTCAAGACGCTCAGCAGATTAAATCTGGCTGGGTTGCGAGTAGGATTCACAAGTTTCCATGTCTGACAACATTAAGCGTATTAACACGTATTTGCCATAAAGCTATCCATCCCATTGTCGCTAGAGCCTGGCAAATCTAAGACACACAAGCCCAAAAATGCAATTTGCCTTCACTCAAGCTGTGCTGGGTTTCCGCTGTTCGTGTCCAGCCAGCCCAGTGAAAACAATGTTGTACCGCCTGGTAGGTAGGGTGCCAGAAAAGTGTGAAGGAAATGAGTGGCTTTTCGTCCCCCTCCAGCTCACATAGTGTGAAGGCATGAAAGGGCAGCCACCAGCATATGACTCAGGGGCAGGCAGGTCTGGGGCCAAGCCAAGCTGCTTTAGGCCTGGAAACCAGTTTCAACTAATGTGCTTTGTTGGCTTGGTTGCTCTTGGCTTTAATTAATAAAAAGATTATAGATACTTGTACATAAACAGTGGAAACGAACGCAGTATTACTGACAGCACAGCAAGAGCATTCACATGAAGGAAAGCTGGGTTTGGTACATTGACCCGACTTTTTGTTGCCGGCCCTAAGAATGCTCTTAATTGCATGTCGAGACGAAAGAACGGCTTCAGACAAACATACTTCCATGCCAAGCTGTGCTGACATGACACTGAGGAAGCCAGTTCTGGCAATGGGCTGACTGGCCTGGCCTGTCAATTCAAGGCAAGGAAGAGAGGCTCTTACAAGACACGAAGGTCCTTGAGACTTCCGAGCGAAGCAGGAAGGTTGCCCACAAAGTTACTTCGGGCAAGGCCCCTGTTGAGAGAGCAATGAGTGGAACGCATATGAGAAGAATAGTGGATAGTTTTATATATTGCGAGTCGAATATGTCTAAGGGTCTTTACTGCTGCTGCTGCCACTGCCGGGTCTCCAACTCTGCTTCCTTTCTGCCATACCTTAGCACTACTTAACTGCTCACTCTTCCCAAAAGTGCCTGTGTTCCGTCTGTTTGAGATATTATTACTCCACCTCAACATGCTCTTCCCTACTGGTTGAGCAGATGGTGAAATGCACAGCCAAACTCCGGACCAAGGAAGACAGCAAAAGACCAAGCACAGACCGGTTCACCCTCCTATTTACACACGCAATCCAGCCTAGGTGAACGTGTATGATGAGGCGATTTTTGAGTCGACTAAAAAATCGCCTCATCACACATACGTGTATTTGCCTCATCTCAACGTAGAGATGAGCATCTGCCCCGCTCGGGTCGGGTCGGCCCGGGTTGGGTCAGTGGTTTCATTTGCCTGCCCCGTGCGGGCCGACCCGACCCGACCCGACCCAAGCATGGAACTCGGGCCAAGTCGGGTCGGGCTTGACCCGACCCGAATTCGGGTCAGGACCAGGGAAGTCGGGTCGGCCTTTTGGCCCGACCCGAGTTCGACACACTGGGGACGAAACCCATGGTCAAATTGTTGTCGAGGGGTTTGTTATCCCCTCGACATCAGAACCTACCCACGCTCTCAATCAATCTTGCCTAACGGCAAAAAACAAGTCACTTAAGCTTAGAAACTACTTAGTTACCACCCGTTCAAATCTCAGTAATAGACATTAATAGCTAGTTTACTTTGTATCCTGCTGTTCACGGAAAATTGCGATGCAGGAATGGCGTTTTTTTACAACATCGCGTTTTAATAGCGATACTTCCATTCACAGGCTGCACGCCTCGTTTTAGGCCAGCAGTTGCTCATAGGCGCGCCAGCAACTAACATTGCACCATTTCGTAGAGGCTCTTAGGGGCTATCCTGGGCGGGTCATCTTGGCCCGGCCCGACCCGACCCGTGACCGGGTCCAAGTTGACCCGAGTGTGTAGGCCCGGGTCGGGCCAGGACATTGAGCACCCTGGCCCGATGTTGGCCCGATCCGACCCGACCCGGGAGCCCGTGTGGCCCGGCCAAGTCGGGTCGGGTCGGGTGGGGCCGGGCCAGATGCTCATCTCTATGTCAACGTGTACATGCATACGAGCAAGCTCTCTAGATGTGCACACGCGTGGGGAACGTCCAACACAACAGCACACCACAAAGACTAGCACAAGGAATAAAGAGGGCAAGTTCATTCACCGACAAGCACAAGGAATAAACAGTCACCGTATTTAAAGATCAGGTGCGCGGTGATTTTACATTCAACCATGATGACTAGAGTCAGCCTAAGAAACAATAGACGAGACAGTCGGCCCTTCCAGCAGGTGGCCCACTCACAATTGGGTCAAATATTGAAGGTTGGCCAATGTTGGTGGTAATGCGCCAGCCAGCATGTTTTGCCCAAGATTTCTGCACTTTGTAGAAAACCATCGAGCCATGGGTGGTGACGAGCCAAGGGGGGTCGACAAGCCAAGGGGGGTTGACAAGCCAAGGGGGGTTGACGAGCCAAGGGAGGTTGACGAGCCAAGGGGGGTTGACGAGCCAAGGGAGGTTGACCAGCCAATTGGGGTTGACGAGCCAAGGGAGGTTGACGAGCCAAGGGGGGTTGACGAGCCAAGGGGGGTTGACGAGCCAAGGGAGGTTGACGAGCCAAGGGGGGTTGACGAGCCAAGGGGGGTTGACGAGCCAAGGGAGGTTGACGAGCCAAGGGGGGTTGACGAGCCAAGGGAGGTTGACGAGCCAAGGGGGGTTGACGAGCCAAGGGAGGTTGACCAGCCAAGGGAGGTTGACGAGCCCAGGGAGGTTGACGAGCCAAGGGGGGTTGACGAGCCAAGGGGGGTTGACGAGCCAAGGGAGGTTGACGAGCCAAAGGGGGTTGACGAGCCAAGGGGGAGTGATGCGCCAAGGGGGAGTGATGCGCCAAGGGGGGGTCATAAGCCGCCCAGTATGAACGACTGCTACAAGAGTCACGGCTCCCTGGTTGCTTGCGCAACTGCTTGAGATAGTTGCGCTGCCTAAGATAGGTAGCCGCGCTGCTTAAGATAGGTAGCTGCACTCATATAGGTAGTAATAGCAGTCACGCACAGGTTTGTGAGCCTGCTAATGGATTCGGGAATCGCGCCCGTGAAGCTGTTGTAGCTAAGATCTCTAATGACGGCACAGAGGAGGAAGGGTACACACGAGGAAAGAATGTTATACCTTATACTGTATGTTGGACGCACATGTGAGTTAACCTTGGTGAGGAACATATGAACACTGTTGACGCGGGAAAATGATTACAATTGTAACCATGATACATTTCATAACTCTCCCACATGTTTTCCCTCCCTTACTACATACCTACCACCACTAGGCACAGCACATGACCTTCAAGACTCAGCCACTGGCCCATACAGTGCCGAGGCCATGACTGACCATCTCTCGGCTCCTCTGAGACAGATCCGAGCAGATTGGCATTTTGCTCACAAAAACATGAATTGGTCATCTTATCTTGCTCAATAAAATGCGCTGATCTGGCATAGAATGCTAAGTTACTGTGGAGTGGACGCTGAGAATGGTCAGCGCCCGGCATCTAGACGCCGCGGCAGACTGCAATGTCCATGGATAGTGCACTACATGGATAGTGGATAGTGCACTACATGGATAGTGCACTACATGGATAGTGCACTACATGGATAGTGCACTACATGGATAGTGCACTACATGGATAGTGCACTACATGGATAGTGCACTACATGGATAGTGCATTACATGGATAGTGCACTACATGGATAGTGCACTACATGGATAGTGCACTACATGGATAGTGCACTACATGGATAGTGCTGTGAAAGTAGCAAATTGAACAAGTAACTTCATTAGAGGAGAAACCTAGCATACATAGTTGGAAGAGAGGCTTGGAAGAGAAGGGTGAAGGTGACCATAGGGTGAGGCAACCCTAGGCCCACTTGGCTTGAGATGACCTCACTTGTGGGAAGTGAGGCACCCATAAGCCAAGTGGGTTGCATTTGGGGGCTCCACCACAATTGGGTGGATTGGCACCCCAAAGTGCAAGACTACACCCAAAGTTGGGTGTAGTCCCAACCCAACTGTACACCACAATTGGTGTACAGTCACATGTGTTGGCATGCTACACAACATATATTTTAACACAACCCCTTAGCATGCTAACACAGGAAGAGAACAACCCCTGAATCAAGGGGCGCCCGGGCGAGCGAGGCCAATGAGGCGGAGGAAAGCAGAGTGCGCAGGGCGAAGGAGGGCCTTAGTGAAGATGTCGGCCAAGTTGGCCTCGGTCGCAATCTTGCGAACGCCAATAAGGCCCTTCTGGACGAGCTCGCGAATGAAAAAGTAGCGGAGCTCGATGTGTTTGGAGCGGGCGTGATAGACGGGGTCCTGAGTGAGATGGATGGTGCTGGCATTGTCGCACCAGAGGGTGGGGCACGTCTGGGGGGCGCCAAGCTCTGCAAGAAGGAAACAAAGCCAGCGGGACTCCTGGGCGGCCATGGTGCCAGCGTAGAGCTCGGCCTCGCAGGTGGAGAGAGAGATGGCGGAGGAGCGGGTGGAGCGCCAGCTGATGAGGCCGCTGCCAAGGGTGAAGCCGTAGCCCTGGGAGGAGCGGCGGTCCGGCTGCGTGTCAGCCCAAGAGGAGTCACTGAAGCCCGAGAGAAGAGGAGGGGAAGGGCCGCCAAGGGTGAGGGCAAGGTCCTTGGTCCCGCGAAGGTAGCGGAGGACCCGCTTGGCAGCTTTCCAGTGCTCCTCAGTGTGACGACCGGTGCCGACAAAGCGGGCGAGCACGCTGATGGGGTAGGCGAGGTCGGGGCGGGTGCACATCATCGCGTACATCAGGGACCCAACGAGCTCGGCATAGGGGTGGGGGGAGGAGGTGGGGGAGGAGGGTGGTGCGAGTTGGTGGCCGAAAGGGAGGGGGGTGGAGACAGGCTTGGCCTGCGCCATGTCGAACTTCTCCAAGACCTGGCCGATGTAGTGGGACTGTGAGAGGGTGATGGTGCGAGCAGGGCGGTTGCGCGTGATGGCCATGCCCAGGTAGTGAGTGAGGGCGCCAAGGTCTTTGCACTTGAGACGCTGCTGCAGGGACAGCTTCATCTGCTCCATGTCAGCCCTGGTGTCAGAGAGCAGGATTATGTCGTCCACATACACCAGAATGAAGAATCGGCGGGGGGAGGAGCGGATGAAGAGGCTGGCGTCGGAGTGGGAAGCAGAGAAGCCGAGAGACCCTAAGGTGGCAGCCAGCTTCGCATGCCACTCACGCGGTGCCTGCTTCAAACCGTAGACAGGGCGGCGCAGCTGCCAGACAGTGTTCTCAGGGAAGGCTGCGTGGAACCCGGGGGGTCGCCGGAGGAAAATGCGCTCGTGCAGGTCGCCCTGCAGGAACGCATTGGAGACGTCCATGGAATCGATCTCCATGTTGTCACGTGCGCCAATGTCGAGGGCGGCGCGAAGGGTGGGTGGTTTGGCGGTGGGGGCGTAGGTGAACCAGTAGTCCTCGGCCCAAGTCTGCGTGAACCCCTTGGCGCAGTAGCGGGCCTTGTACACCGGTTCCTCGCCCGGCAGCTGCTTCACCCGAAAGACCCATTTCCCGTCCACGAGGTTGGCGCCGGCTGGGAGGGGGACATCGACAAAGGAGTCGTTGCGAATGAATGCCTCACACTCCAGGAAGATCGCTGCTATCCATTTATCCGCGTCAGGGCAGGTGATGGCTTCCTGGAAGGTGGAGGGAGTGAAGATGGTGGGGGTGGTGGTGGCGCCAAGGACAGGAAAGCCCAGGAAGTCAAGGTAGAGGGAGGCAAGGAACGGAGTGTGCTCCCGAATGTTGAGGAACTCCTCATGGGAGTCCTCAAGGAGCTGAATGGAGGCAGGAGGAGGAGCCCCAAGGATTTTGTCCACCGAGCGGGTATGGATGTAAGGGAGGAGGAAGGGGGAGGAGCGGGAAGTGGCACGGCGCCGCTGCTGCTGCTGGTGCTGCTGAAGCTGCTGCCCTTGTTGTTGCGGCTGCTGCGGACCGTGCTGCTGCTGTGTCTGCTGCTGCTGACTGTGCTGCTGCTGCTGCTGCTGCTGCTGCTGCTGCTGCTGCTGCTGCTGCTGCTGCTGCTGCTGCTGCTGCTGCTGCTGCTGCTGCTGCTGCTGTCCCGGTTGCTGCTGTTGCGGCTGCCCCGGCTGCTGCTGCTGCTGCTGCTGCTGCTGCTGCTCCGGCTGCTGCTGCTGCTGCTGCCCCGGCTGCCGTTGCTGCTGCTGCTGTTGCCCCTGCTGCCGTTGCTGGTGTTGCTCCGGCTGCTGCTGCTGCTGCCGCGGCTGCTGCTGGTGCTGCTGCTGCCCCTGCTGGTGCTGATCCGGCTGCTGCTGCTGCTGCTGCTGCCCCTGCTGTTGCTGATCCGGCTGCTGGAAAGGAGGAGAATGAGAGGAGGAGGGAGAGGGGGGAGGGGGTGCAGTGGAGTGAGCGGGGGAGGCGGGTGCGGCAGGGTTGTAGACGTCGGCAGAGGAGGAAGGCGGGAGTGGAGCGGCGACAGGTGGGAGGAGAGGCGCTGGAGGGAGAAGAGGCGGGAGGACGGTGTCGGTCCAAGCGAGGGGGCGAGTGGGAGGAGGGAGGGGGTCAGGAGGAGGGATGGAGTAGTAGGGAGTGGACTCGTCGAAGACGACGTCAATGCTGCGGATGAGGCGATTGGTGGGAGGGTGGAGGAATAGGTAGCCAGGGGAATCACGATTGTGCCCAAGGTAGACACACTCCAGAGCGCGAGGAGCGAGCTTGCCAGCAGCGCGGGAGCGGTCGGCCGGTGGAATGAGGACGAACGCCTTGCAGCCCCAAACACGAAGGCCTGCGGCGTCAGGCTTGGCCTTGGACCAGAGTTCTGTGGGGGAGGAGGAGGGATGCTGAGGGTGGGAGCGGAGATTGAGGAGGAGGGCGGCATGAATGAGAGCATAGCTCCAGAGGGAGGGAGGGGTGGAGGCGTGAGCAATGAGGCAGCGCGCAATCTTGGTGATCTCACGGATGCGACTCTCAGCGATGCCGTTTTGCTGAGGGGAGTGGGGAAGGGTGGAGGTCTGCTGAATGCCGTATGTTTTGCAGTAAGTGGAGAGAGTATGATTGATGAACTCACCCCCACCGTCAGAGTGAAGGCGGCCTATGGGACGTTTGAAGTGGTTGCGGCACTGCTCAGCCCAGTTGATGACCACAGCCGGCACCTGGTCTTTCGTGTGAAGAAAGAAGACGGTGGAGTACCGACTGTGGTCGTCGACGAGCACGAGCATGTACCTGTGCCCCTGACGAGAGCGGATGGGATACGGGCCCCAGAGATCCATGTGAACAAGGTCAATGGGGGCGGGAGCGAAGGTGGGGTGACTGTGATGGGGGAACTGTTTGAGCTTGCCATGAATGCATGATGGGCATGGGGGAGCAGGGGAGGAGGGGAGGGGAGGTAAGGTGGGAGGAAGGCTGTTAAGGAGGCGAGAGGTGACGGTGGAGCGAAGTGCGGCGAAGTTGGGATGGCCGAGTCTGTGATGTAGGAGCACCGCAGGATGGGAGAGGGCAGTAGAGGAGGAGGGGGATGGGGTGGGGGAAAAGTTGGGGGGGGAGGAGGAGGCGGATGGAGTAGAGGAGGAGGATAGCGGAGGGAGAGGGAGAAGGGGAGGGGGAGGGTGAGGGGGAAGAGGAGGGGGAGGGGGAGGGAGAAGGGGACCGGTGGAAGTACCAGCACGAGTGGTGACGTGACAAAAGGAGGGACGGGGTGTGCGGAGCGTGTAAAGGCGAGTGCGAGGGCAAAGGGGAATGCGCAGGAGGAAACGACCAGAGGCGGTGTGATAGAGATCGCAGTAGGAAGCAAAGCCAGGGTATATGGCGGTAATGCCAACGCCTTGGAGTTCACGGTGGGAGAGGAGGTTATTGCGAAGGGTAGGGATGTGGAGACCGGTGACTGTAGCGGATGGGAAGGCGGTGCAAGGAAGGGTGGAGAGGTGAGTGCAGGGGATGGAAAAGCTGGAGTCGGCACCATGAACCTGGGTGGGAAGTGGGAGGGGGGTGAGGGTGCCAGCGTCTTTTAGTGCGGTTTCGGTGGCCCCACTGTCAAGGACAAAGTCCAGGGTGGGGGGGGAAGGAGAGGGAGGGAACACAGAGTACTGGAGAGTTGTTTCATGGATAGAAGAGGGAGAGAGCGGCGGGTGCTGCTGCTGTAAGTACTGTTGCTGCGGCGGCTGCTGCGGTGGGAGAGACTGTGGCGGTTGCGGCTGGAGAGATTGGGCTGCTGCTGCTGCTGGAAGCACCACCGATGCTGCTGCGGTTGCTGCGGCTGGAGAGATTGTGGTGGCTGCTGCTGCTGGAAGCACTGCTGCTGCTGCGGATGGAGAGAACTGTGGCTGGTGCTGCTTCTGGAAGCACTGCTGCTGCTGCGGCTGAAGAAACTGTGGCTGCCGCTGCTGCTGGAAGGACTGCTGCTGCTGCTGCGGCGGAAGGAACTGTGGCAGCTGCTGCTGCTGGAAGCACTGCTGCTGCTGCGGCTGGGGAAACTGTGGCTGCTGCTGCTGCAGGAAGGACTGCTGCTGCTGCGGCGGGAGGAACTGTGGCAGCTGCTGCTGCTGGAAGGACTGCTGCTGCTGCGGCTGGAAGGACTGCTGCTGCTGCGGCTGGAAGGACTGCTGCTGCTGCGGCGGGAGGAACTGTGGCAGCTGCTGCTGCTGGAAGGACTGCTGCTGCTGCGGCTGGAAGGACTGCTGCTGCTGCGGCTGGAAGGACTGCTGCTGCTGGGGATGGAGAAACTGTGGCGGGTGAGGCTGGAGAGATTGCGGCTGCTGTCGGTGTAGGAAGAACTGCTGCTGCTGCGATTGCCGCGGCTGGAGGAGATGTGGGGGGTGTGGCTGGAGAAATTGTGGTTGCTGCCACTGCTGGAGGTGCTGCTGCTGCTGATGCTGGAGCTGCTGGAAACGCCGCAGATGGGGAGGGGGGGAGGAGGTGAGCAGGCGGAGATAAGGGGGGGGGGGGGAGGAGTGGAGGGTCGGAGTGTTGAGAAGGGAGGGGCGAGGAGTAACACTGCTCCAGTGAGGAGGGGGGAGAGGGGCAGGGGGGGTAGCAGTCATGATGGGTGACGGCGGGTGGACCCGCGGCGGCCAAGGGTGAAGTTGCTGCTGCTGAGGCTGCTGCACTTCCCCTGCTGCCGCTGCTGCTGCCGCTGGCAGGAGGAGGGAGGGGGGGGGGGTAAAGGAGGGAGACAGCGGTGGAGGGCAGAGGCGTTCAAGGTGCAGGGAGCGACGGTGACAAGGGTGCAGGCGGCTGTGCGAACGTGCGGCGGCGGGAAGGGGAGGCGGTGGCAAAGTCGGGGGCGGAGGCGGCAAGCAGGCCGCGACGACGAAGGGCGCAGGCGACAGCGGAAGGGCCGCGGCGGCGATGTTGAGAGCGGCGGCTGCAAGCAGGTTGCGGCGGCGGAAAGGTGAAGGCGGCGGGGAAATGGCTGCGGCGGCGAAACGAGGGACGGCGGCGGCAGGCAGGCCGCGGCAACGAGGGGCGCAGGGGGAGGGGGAGGGGGGGGGGAGAGGAGTAGGGAGAGGAGGAAGGGAGGGTGCAGTTGCGGCTGAATCTGCAGGCGGCGACGGGGCAATCACGGCGGCAGGAAGTGTGGGCGGGGATGGCGCGGTCGCGGTGGAGGATGGGCAGGCGGCGCCGAAGCAGTGGCGGCGGCAGGGCGGCGGCGGCGCAGTCGCGTTAACGGGAACCGCGGGGCGACGATGTTGCAGTTGCGGCGGGGGAAATTGCGGGCGGGTGGCGATGCAGAAGGGGCAGCGAAATGCGTGGGTGACGCAGAAGCAGGTGCGGCGGTGGGAGGGGAGGCGGAAATGCGAAATCGCGGCGGGGGGGGGGGAGGGGGCGCGGGAAGGTGACGACGAGCAGTCGCGGCGGCGGAATGCGCAGGCGGCGATGTTAGGTCGCGGCGGCGGGACGGGCAGGGGGGCGACGAGCTGTCGCGGTGGCGGAATGCGCAGGCGGCGATGTTAGGTCGCGGCGGCGGGACGGGCATGGGGCGACGAGCTGTCGCGGCGGCGGGACGGGCAGACGGCGCCGAAGCAGGCGCGGCAGCGGGAAGGGGAGGCGGCGACGTGACGTCGCGGCGGAGGGACGGGCAGGCGGCGACGAGGCGTCGTGGCGGCAGGATGCGCAGGCGGCGCTGAAGCAGGCGCGGCGGCGGGAACGCGACGACGAGACGTCGCGGCGGAGGGACGGGCAGGCGGCGACGAGGCGTCGCGGCGGCAGGATGCGCAGGCGGCGCCGTAGCAGGCGCGGCGGCGGGAACGCGGCGACGTGACGTCGCGGCGGAGGGACGGGCAGGCGGCGACGAGGCGTCGCGGCGGCGGGATGCGCAGGCGGCGCCGAATCAGGCGCGGCGGCGAGAGGGGGAGGCGGCGACAGGGGGTCGCGGCGGGGGGGAGGAGGGGACAGCGGCGTTGCGCTCGCGGCGGTGGTATCCGCAGGCGAGGAAGGCGTAATCGCGGCGGGAGGGGGGGGGGGAACGGCGGCGACGACGTAGGTCGTGGCGAGAGTATGCTAGTGATGGCTAGTTGAGCCACGCGTAGGAAAGGGTTTGTAGCTGTGGGGTGGGCCCATGGGGAAAAAAAAAAACTGAAGGGAGGGAGAGGTAAGGCCTAGGAACAAGTAGCTCTATACCATGTGAAAGTAGCAAATTGAACAAGTAACTTCATTAGAGGAGAAACCTAGCATACATAGTTGGAAGAGAGGCTTGGAAGAGAAGGGTGAAGGTGACCATAGGGTGAGGCAACCCTAGGCCCACTTGGCTTGAGATGACCTCACTTGTGGGAAGTGAGGCACCCATAAGCCAAGTGGGTTGCATTTGGGGGCTCCACCACAATTGGGTGGATTGGCACCCCAAAGTGCAAGACTACACCCAAAGTTGGGTGTAGTCCCAACCCAACTGTACACCACAATTGGTGTACAGTCACATGTGTTGGCATGCTACACAACATATATTTTAACAAGTGCACTACATGGATAGTGCAGTACATGGATAGTGCACTACATGGATAGTGCACTACATGGATAGTGCACTACATGTATAGTGCACTACATGGATAGTGCATTACATGAGGCCCCAACTGTCATAGTGTTGTGAGCCCAATTTAATTCATTGTGAATGCCGTGCAAAATAGGCTTGGTTTCCAGCATTGGACTGTCTAGTATGGATGTGGCTTGTGCAGATTGCATACGAATAAAAAAGGATAAGTGCTCACATGTAAAAGAGAAGCGATTAAGCGCCTACCTTGTAAGGCGCAGGCCTTGCCTGGTCTAGCAATGCAATGTCACAATACTCGCACAATGTCAGGTAGGTCACGTCCATCCTGGGTTCGCGCTGGCCTCGCCTGGACTAGCTTGCCAGGCGCAAACCTCGCCGCCTGGCCTAGCAATGCAATGTCATAATCCTCAAAAGTTTTGTCAGCGTGGCCAAGTCCGAACAGGGTTGCAATAATCACAATACACACAGGCCTCGCCTGGCCTAGCTTGCCAGAGCACTGCGATACTCACAAGTATGTCAGGGTGGTGAAGTCCGCAATGAAAGTGGGAATAGCCCCGGTCACACCACTCAAGTAGAGATCGCTGATGGAATGTCAGAAGAATTCCACATTGGGATGGAAATCCAGGGAAGAAGATTGGGAGGGCATCAATGAGGGAGGTTATGATGGAGAATATTGACTTCTGCTGGCTCATCCAATATGCTTGGAAACGTGGTTCAAAACATACATGCCATGCCATCCTTGAGCCAGCCAGCCATTCATGCCGTGGATTGTGCGGCATGCGACTCCACGCGAGCATTCTACGGGTCGTAAGTTGTACCCGACTCGTCTTGGCTTGACTCAGTCCAGTTTCGAGCCAAGTCGAGTAAAACTCGAGACTAGCTTTATTCATTAGAAAATGACTCGTTACTCGGCTCGGCCAGAGGCTTTGGTTTTATTCTCAGGGCGAACGATTTTACTCTACTCTACTCGTGGGACTCTGCCACTCCCCCCCCCCCTCTCCTCCCATCCCCCCTCCAAAGCCAGTGGCCCCTGCATCTCAAACATGTCCTAAACCCCAAACAGACACCGGTCCAAGTCAGATTGGAGAGCAGGTTTGCCAATCCGAAGTTTAACCACTACAGGTCAATCCTTTTTAGGTCTGGCTTGACAAGGCCTGTCAACGTGAGAACTTATCTCCTCGAGACGAGAGTGATAATCGCCTCGATTCGGCCAAGCCCTTGTCACTCGCCCCTCCTCCCGTGCAAGCCCTTAACCCTCTCCCAGAATGAAAGGCGAGCTCCTTCTCTCCTTGTTGCTTGTGTCGTGTCTGATGCAGCTCGGGGCCGAACCAACATATCTTCGACGCTCTGATGCAGCTCGGGGCCGAACCAACATATCTTCGACGCTCTGATGCAGCTCGGGGCCGAACCAACATATCTTCGACGCTCTGATGCACGAAAACAATATTCGTTCTGAAACTAAAAACGGGCAGTCAGGGAGGGACTCGACTCGGTGGGTAGTCGGGGTGTGTGTGTGTCTAGCTGTGGTGGCTCATATGTCAACTGAATGCGCCGTTCCGCTCACAACAAATGAAGGCTTCTGAGGCGGCTGAAGGAGTCTGGGATAGTGCTCCACAGATTGTTGTCACGAAGGTTCCTGACAAGAAAGAAACAAATGAGTTGGAGGGTACGGAAAAAGTACTTGCTTGATAAGCCGGGGGGGAAACACTGTGTGTGCTGTGCATTTATTTTAAAAGTCAGAATAAATGAAACATGGATGGACACTGCGAGTATTAATTTTATGCGCCATGATGAATGTATCCCAGCTTTAACAGAGCACAAAAAAAACTCATGAGAACAGCAATATTTTCTCTAATGAGTAAACCTCTACCGATTTGCTACTAGAGGGCTAACGTGTATTCACACATGGCATCGATAAAAATCCCAACCACAGCGTCGCATGAATTTCGAAATGTGCCGCTGGACCAAACTAGAGCTCATGTCATGAATGAGAGAGAGTGATCTCACAGCACACATGATAGACCACGAATGAGTAAAAGAACTTAGAAGTGTGCAATGTAGTTTTACGCTAGTGCAGCAGAAACGCTTACGTAGAAAGTGCGGTGGCATTCTTTCCCACCTTAGTGTTTGAATGGAGTTGATTAGGAAAGAGCAGCAATTACGTTACCTGTTTGAAAAGAAAAGCGGAAAGGTAGAAGAGCAAACTCACAAAATTGTCAAGCTGGTCAAGTTGCCAATGGCTGAAGGAAACGGGCCCAGTAACTTGACTGAGTTTAGCTTTCTACATAGGGGGACAATGGCACGATATACAGTAGACATGAGCATAATCTCGACCGCCTGTTCGGTTCGACTCGAACATGTTCGAGTTCGCACGCCTTTTTTTACCGCGCCACCTCGAACTCGAACAGGTTCTAGTTCGAATTACACCTACGCGAACATCAAAGTGTGCGCGATAAAAACCAGCGCGACATTGGCCACGCTGGTTTCAGATTTAGGGTTGCGGAGATCTGAGATTGAGCACATTTCGAGTTCAATCTCTTGCCTTAAGTTAAGACATGGCTTAGGCACCTAGTTTACACAAACAACAGCCAAAAGCGCGGACATTGCAGGGTACTTAGGCATTATTGTGGTTAAACGCCTGTATTTTCCAGATCTATAATAGTGTAAACGCGGGGTACCGTTAGTGGTGGTCCGCTGAGACTTTTCACCCGTGGCGACAAGGCAGTCGCCCACGGACGTTACCCCACCGTCATTTCCAGAGAATAACCTCGTATAGAAACTAGATATAAAGGGTATGGAAGGGACTGGTGCTGCCGGTTCAGGGTGGGAAATGACGGACAGCCAGGGCCGTCAGGGTTGGGCGTGGGTGGCGACGCCCAACTGGGCAATCCCCGAGAGGTGCCCGGTCCCGGGTCGCTCTTCCACAGCATGCCCACCTCCGAACATACATTCCACCTTAGTGGGAGGGTGGTGGTCACGGGGGGAGTGGTTGAGAAGGAGGCGGATGACGAGGAGGACGAGGAGGAGGGGTGGTCAGAGGAGGAGGAGGAGGAGGATGAGGGGTCAGAGGAGGAGGAGGAGGAGGAGGAGGAGGAGGAGGAGGAGGAGGAGGAGGAGGAGGAGGAGGAGGAGGAAGAGGAGGAGGAGGAGGAGGAGGAGGAGGAGGAGGAGGAGGAGGAGGAGGAGGAGGAGGAGGAGGAGGAGGAGGCGGGGGAGGAGGTGGAGGCGGGAGATGGTGGGGGAAGGGTATGACGGAGGAAGGGGCTGGCTGGAAAATGGGTTAAGGTGCAGAGAAGCGCCCCTCTCTCTCCGGGTAGCGGAAGCGAGAGTGGCTCTCAGTATTCTCCTGGAGAAGAGGAAGGTGGGGCGGAGGCAGACGAGGAAGAGGAGGAGGTGCAGGAGGAGGCTTCAAAGGGCGTAGTGGGGAGAGGAAAGGGCAAGGGCAGGGTTAACGCGGGTCGTGCACAAGCAGCTACTAAGAGTGGGCGTCCACGGAAGGGGAAGGGGAATGGAAATCGTAAGGAAAAGGGAAAGCGCAAGAGGGGAAAGGGGGTGTCGGATTGTGGGGATGAGTCGCGTCCTCCGCCCAAGAAAACACCTGCTCCAAGACCCCCCGGCTGGGCGGTACAGATGTGGGGGCCTCTCTTGGAGGGGGAACGGAGGAAATGCAAGATGTGCGACGAAGTAGTCTCTTGGCAGCAAGGGACAACCACCCCGGGTGTGTCCCACTATCCTCCCCTTCTTCATATTCTTACACTCTCTCATTTTTCATACCTCGCTGAATCTCCCCCCCTCTCCTAGTCCCTTCCCTGCCGCACTATTGTCTTCTCTCCCATAAAGGGCACCCCTTTCCTTCATTTAACCACCGTTTGTGCATGCACTGTCCTACACTTGCTGCCATACCATTCATTTTGCTGCCGCACCATTCGTATCACTCACCACCCGCAGTTCCCAACTCTACCATCTCTGCCCTCCTTCCCTGCCCTCTCCTTCACCGCCTTCCTTTCACACCTTTGTTCCCCTGTTGCCTTTCCCCCTCTTTGAACTGCTGTCCCTTCCCCTATTTCCAACCATTCCGCAGGTATGCGCCACTACGTGGCGTGGCGCACAGCCCATCACGAGATCTTGAAGCACCGTTCTCACTACAACCCTCATCTGGAAGCACCGTGCTCACTACGACCCTCATCTGGAAGCACCGTTCTCACTACAACCCTCATCTGGAAGCACCGTTCTCACTACAACCCTCATCTCGAAGCACCGTTCTCACTACAACCCTCATCTGGAAGCATCGTTCTCACTACAACCCTCATCTGGAAGCACCGTTCTCACTACAACCCTCATCTGGAAGCACCGTTCTCACTACAACCCTCATCTGGAAGCACCGTTCTCACTACAACCCTCATCTGGAAGCACCGTTCTCACTACAACCCTCATCTCGAAGCACCGTTCTCACTACAACCCTCATCTCGAAGCACCGTTCTCACTACAACCCTCATCTGGAAGCATCGTTCTCACTACAACCCTCATCTGGAAGCACCGTTCTCACTACAACCCTCATCTGGAAGCACCGTTCTCACTACAACCCTCATCTGGAAGCACCGTTCTCACTACAACCCTCATCTGGAAGCACCGTTCTCACTACAACCCTCATCTGGAAGCACCGTTCTCACTACAACCCTCATCTGGAAGCACCGTTCTCACTACAACCCTCATCTGGAAGCACCGTTCTCACTACAACCCTCATCTCGAAGCACCGTTCTCACTACAACCCTCATCTGGAAGCACCGTTCTCACTACAACCCTCATCTGGAAGCACCGTTCTCACTACAACCCTCATCTGGAAGCACCGTTCTCACTACAACCCTCATCTGGAAGCACCGTTCTCACTACAACCCTCATCTGGAAGCACCGTTCTCACTACAACCCTCATGTGGAAGCACCGTTCTCACTACAACCCTCATCTGGAAGCACCGTTCTCACTACAACCCTCATCTGGAAGCACCGTGCTCACTACAACCCTCATCTGGAAGCACCGTTCTCACTACAACCCTCATCTGGAAGCACCGTTCTCACTACAACCCTCATCTGGAAGCACCGTTCTCACTACAACCCTCATCTGGAAGCACCGTTCTCACTACAACCCTCATCTGGAAGCACCGTTCTCACTACAACCCTCACCTGGAAGCACCGTTCTCACTACAACCCTCATCTGGAAGCACCGTTCTCACTACAACCCTCATCTGGAAGCACCGTTCTCACTACAACCCTCATCTGGAAGCACCGTTCTCACTACAACCCTCATCTGGAAGCACCGTTCTCACTACAACCCTCATCTGGAAGCACCGTTCTCACTACAACCCTCATCTGGAAGCACCGTGCTCACTACAACCCTCATCTGGAAGCACCGTGCTCACTACAACCCTCATCTGGAAGCACCGTTCTCACTACAACCCTCATCTGGAAGCACCGTTCTCACTACAACCCTCATCTGGAAGCACCGTTCTCACTACAACTCTCATCTGGAAGCACCGTTCTCACTACAACCCTCATCTGGAAGCACCGTTCTCACTACAACCCTCATCTGGAAGCACCGTTCTCACTACAACCCTCATCTGGAAGCACCGTTCTCACTACAACCCTCATCTGGAAGCACCGTTCTCACTACAACCCTCATCTGGAAGCACCGTTCTCACTACAACCCTCATCTGGAAGCACCGTGCTCACTACAACCCTCATCTGGAAGCACCGTGCTCACTACAACCCTCATCTGGAAGCACCGTTCTCACTACAACCCTCATCTGGAAGCACCGTTCTCACTACAACCCTCATCTGGAAGCACCGTTCTCACTACAACTCTCATCTGGAAGCACCGTTCTCACTACAACCCTCATCTGGAAGCACCGTTCTCACTACAACCCTCATCGGGAAGCACCGTTCTCACTACAACCCTCATCTGGAAGCACCGTTCTCACTACAACCCTCATCTGGAAGCACCGTTCTCACTACAACCCTCATCTGGAAGCACCGTTCTCACTACAACCCTCATCTGGAAGCACCGTTCTCACTACAACCCTCATCTGGAAGCACCGTTCTCACTACAACCCTCATCTGGAAGCACCGTTCTCACTACAACCCTCATCTGGAAGCACCGTTCTCACTACAACCCTCATCTGGAAGCACCGTTCTCACTACAACCCTCATCTGCTGAAGCCTGGAGAGACGTTCCCCGAGGGAGGCTACAAAGGGGTACTGAACGGGGAAAAAAGGAACTACCCAGGGGTGAGCACTTGGCCTCGCCTGCCTGCATCCAGTCGTGCGCATACCGGTGGCAAGGCGGGGGGCATAGAGCGGTATCTGGCGGAGAGGGTCAGCCGCTCCAAATTGCGCCAGTTGATCACCAAGCTGGTGGTCGCATGCGATTTGGCGTTCCGCGTGGTCGACTCGGACGCCGTGAGCAAACGCTTCATGAGTTCATGTCATGCATTGGTGTCCCACCTAAGTCCACCCAAGTCATGTGCTTCCTTACTTACGTTCCCTGTCGATTGAATTCACCTAAACACTCTCTCTCCCGCCCCTACTCCATTCTTTCCCATGTGTACGTGGCAGTTCAAAGGTGTTTTACCCACGCGTTGGACTGTCGCACGAGACACGGTCGTATTCGCCAAGAAGGCAAAGGAGGCTGCGATCGCCGAGTTGGCGAAGACCAAGTGACCACGGACACCAGCCCGGTTTCGTACAGCACGGACATTTGGACCAGCCCTAATGGGAAATCATACATGGTGGTGACGGCCCACTGCATCTCCGACACTTGGGAGCTGCGTCAGATGGTACTCGCATTCCGGGAGATGCCTAACGGGCATAGTGCTGTGCGGATTGCGGAGGTGGTGGAGGAGGTGATGGAGGAGGTGGTGGAGGAGGTGGTGGAGGAGGTGGTGGAGGAGGTGGTGGAGGAATGGAAGTTGGAGACGCGTTGTCTCGGTCTCATGACCGACAACGCGTCTTCCAACGTTGCGGCCCTCCGTTTGCTCTCTGAGGAGGGCGTGCGCAAGCTGTACTTCCACGAGTGCGCGCACTTTAGGTACGTTATGTACCTCCCTCCCCCATTCCTGAACTTCCCACTCGTCCCTTCGCTCCTATCCATACCATGCAATCCCTTCACTCCCTAACATAAAGCCTCATGTCCTGGACCATCCATAACACCTAAACCGACCTTTCCCCTGTCTCCCCTCTCTCCCTTGGTTTCCTTCCCAAAACCCTCAATCCCTCTTCCCTTTCTGCAGATGCCTCGCACACATCGTGAACTTGGCGGTTCAATCAGCGCTGGCCGTCGATTCGCTGCAGAAGCTTTTGAAGAAGCTTCGCGACCTTGCATGTCCACGAAACGGTCAGCAGCTTGGATGCAGCTTCAGGTTGCGAACACGGTACTGCCGGGCGGCCCGCACAAGCTGGTCCAAGACAGCCCTACGCGCTGGGGGTCAACGCACGAGATGGTGGTGCGATTCCTCTTAGTGAAGCGCTTCATCAACATGTGACTCTCCATTGACCAGGTAGACTTGTCATCAAATGCACGTGATATTCTTTGCTAACACCATTGAGCTGTACCACTCTTCGTTGTTGGCTGACCCTTTTGCACTTGCCCATTACATTGAAGCACGGGTCCCGTTCTTCCCACACCCGCCCTCTCCCCACTACAGGGAACCACCAAGGAAGAGCGCGAGAAGTGGCGGTCACTGCGCGTGGCCGATGAGGAGTGGGAGGCCTTGCAGGCTCTGGAGCGGTTTCTGAAACCTTTCGCCAAAGTCTCCAAGGCTGCAAAAGGGTCGGCTTATCCCACCCTGTCGATGGTGCTGCCGTATTACAACGGACTCATCGACAGCTTGGAGAAGCAGCTCTTTGAGGCTGCGCTGGAGCATTTGAAGAAGTATGACTTCGCGATTGGGGACGAGCACGCGATTGCCACCTTCTTTGACCCGTCAATGAAGGCGGAGTACTTCTCCATGCCACACTGGGAGCAGCAGCACCCAGAGTTGATGGCGCAGGGGAGTGGGAGGGTGCGGCTGCGTGTGGGCGCTGAGAGGGTCGTTAGCCTGGTGAGGAGGCACGTGGCTGAGTATCGTGCTCGTGCAGCAGCCCAGGCTCCTGCACCACAGCCACCCCCCGCAGCAGCAGTTGCAGTCGCAGCAGAGGACGACGACGACGACGAGTTCCTCCCTAGCAAGCAGAGGCTTCAGGCACGGGTGGCTGCGAGGGCAGCAGCTGGGGGGGGGTGGGGAGGTGGGGTGGTAGCAGTGCAGGACAAGGTGGAGCGGTACTTGGCCGAGATGCCGGTCTACAGCATGACGGCACTGCAGTACTGGCAGCAGGCAGAGAACATGGCCACACTGAAGCAGATGGCGCGGGACTATCTGGCGATCCCAGCAACATCTGCTGCCAGTGAGAGAGCGTTCTCCATGGGTAGGGACTTGATCTCGTGGAAGCGGCAGCGTCTCAACAACGAGCGGGTGAGCGCGTGCATGACTCTACGGTCATGGTACAGGACTCACCTGGTTTTGCTTAAAGTGTTCGCCGAACCGAACAGTGTTCGGTTCGGCAAACGGCTGTGTTCGTGTAGGGGCGATCACTACGTGTGGAGCAGAGCAGCAACGGCGTGGGGGGGGATTCTGCACCATATGGGGCAGGGGAGGGGGCTATGGGCGGGCAGGGATTGACACAGGCATAGCTCTATGGATTGGTCTGCATGGTGGTGTCCGGCATGAAGTGCTTGCTGATTTTATACCATGAACATTTAGTAGCTAGACATACGTGGTACCTGGCCTGCTTGTTTGTGTGCAGGATGCTTGGTTCTCGTACTGTGTGTGTGTCATGTCATGATCCGTGCATTGAGGATGGGGAGGACGAGGAGGCGGAGGAGGAGGCGAGAGCGGTAGAGGGTGCGGGAGGTGGCCGTGCGGCGCAAGGCAGCAGCGGCTTGAGGGGGGATTATGCACCATATGGGGCAGGGGAGGGGGCTATGGGCGGGTGGGGTTTGATGCAGGCCTAGCTCTATGGCCTTGTCTGTGTGGTGGTGACCGGCATGCAGTGCTTGCAGATTTGAGACCATCAACCTTTAGTAGCTAGCTAGACCAACTTGATACTTGGGCTGCTTGTTTGTGTGCAAGGTGCATGGTTTCCGGAATGTGTGTGTGTGTTATGTCGTGGTGACTGCCTTCCTTTTCCTAATCCTAGCAGGGGAAGTGTCGTTCTGTCCTCCTGGGGAGGGCCCATGAAATCAATATAGTAGCTAGAGAGATACATATAAGGTTGTGGTCTGGTCTGCATGTGGCGTGATTCTCAGCATGTGTGTGACATGTCCTGTTGACTGAACCCTCCTATGTTCCCTCGAACATCTAAGTATTCGCCCCTGAATGCGAACACTCAAACAGTACTTCCTGGAAAAGTGTTCGAACGAACCGAACACGTTCGGTTTGAAAGTTCAAGGTGTTCGGAAATGTTCGACTCAAACGTGTTCGGATTCGTGCGATGCTCATGTCTAATATACAGTATTGGAAGACAGGTACTAAAAAGGTCTCCTATCCGCAAGAGGTGAGAGAAAGCAAAGCAGACGGAAAGGTGGTAATGGGGTTTATAAATTTATAGTGAGGGGTAAAGGGCAAGAGAGGTGACAATGTTACGTGGCAACAGCATGTGAAGAGGCAGGGAAGAAGGTGGTACGATGTGCTGTTGTCTACCATGACAGGGAGCGTGTGAAAGCCAGAGTGAAGGAGAGAGGAAGCAGAGTTTGAAGGAGAGAGGAAGCAGAGTTTGAAGGAGAGAGGAAGCAGAGTTTGAAGGAGAGAGGAAGCAGAGTTTGAAGGAGAGAGGAAGCAGAGGTTGAAGGAGAGAGGAAGCAGAGTTTGAAGGAGAGAGGAAGCAGAGTTTGAAGGAGAGAGGAAGCAGAGTTTGAAGGAGAGAATGGAAGGAGGGATGGAGGGAGCAAAAGAGTGATGACGCATACGGAGAAAAGGATCGAAGGACCAGGGGAGAAGAGGGGTGGGGAGGGGACGAAACCATGAGGAATTGGCGTTCTGACAGCCATGCTGCCATTCACGCTCCGAGGGTCAAGTCCCATGCGTTCCTTCAATCATCTCAATCACAAAACTCTGCTCGCATCAAAAGCACCAGTGTCCACTCACATGCCTCTTATCACCTAGACATGAGCATTTTCATGACTCAAACATGTTCAGTTCGAAAGTGTTTTTAGGTTCGAACGGGTTCGAGTTCAACGCGAACATCAAAGTGTTTGCGATAAGAACCAGCGCGATATTGGCCGCGCTGGTTTACAATTTACGGTTGCGAAATTCTGAGATTGAGCTCATCCCGAGCTCAATCTCAAGCTTTTAGTTCAGACCAGGCTTAGACACTAAGTGGCCTTCAACATTAGCCAAAACGCGTACATTCTAGGGTGCTTAGGCATTCCCGCCACTAAGTGCCGGTTTTTTACAGATCCACTGTTGCGTAAACGCGGTTTACTGTTAGTTGTCGTCCTGACGGACTCATTGACCGTGGCGACCAGGGAGGGGAAACGATGGGGGACAGCCAGGGCCGTCAGGGTTCGTCGCTGGTGGCAACTCCGGAACGCCGGGCATTCTCCGAAAGGTTTCTCCTCCCAGGACGCTCCCCAGCGCACACACATTCCGCCTTAGTGGGAGGGTGGTGGCCGGGGTGCGAGTGGTGGAGGTGGAGGAGGAGGAGGAGGAGGAGGAGGAGGAGGAGGAGGAGGAGGAGGAGGAGGAGGAGGAGGAGGAGGAGGAGGAGGAGGAGGAGGAGGAGGAGGAGGAGGAGGAGGGGGGGGGTGGAGGAAGAAGAGGACGGGGGAAGGGGTTGGCTGGAGAATGGGTTGGCTGGAGAATGGGTTGGCTGGAGAATGGGTTGGCTGGAGAATGGGTTGGCTGGAGAATGGGTTGGCTGGAGAATGGGTTGGCTGGAGAATGGGTTGGCTGGAGAATGGGTTGGCTGGAGAATGGGTTGGCTGGAGAATGGGTTGGCTGGAGAATGGGTTGGCTGGAGAATGGGTTGGCTGGAGAATGGGTTGGCTGGAGAATGGGTTGGCTGGAGAATGGGTTGGCTGGAGAATGGGTTGGCTGGAGAATGGGTTGGCTGGAGAATGGGTTGGCTGGAGAATGGGTTGGCTGGAGAATGGGTTGGGGTGGAGAGGCGCGCAGCTCTCTCTCCGGGTAGCGGAGGCGAGAGCGGTTCCGAGTATGACCCCGAAGAAAAGGAAGGAGGGGCGGGCGAGGACGAGGAGGAGAGGGGGGGCGAGGTGCAGGAGGCTTCAAGGCTCCTCCAAGCCCTCTCTCCCTCTCTAGTTTCTGCCCTCTCTGAACCTCCCGTCTCCGCCGTCCATCCCTTCTTTAAGCGAACCCCCTCCCATCCCTTCACTAAACCCATCCCCACCTTCCCTTCTTAGGGTCCCTTCCACTCCCTGCCATCCCTTCCCTCCCTCTCCTCTTCTCTTCCCTGCCTACATGCCTGTTATCAACCACTCACATGCCTGTTACCACTCACATGCCTGTTACCACTCACATCATGCCTGTTATCACTCCCATGCTTGTTACCACTCACAAGGCCGTTATCATGCTCTGGGAATTGCACGAGATGTTTTTCGCCTTGCTGCAGTCCCCACCAACCACTCAGCCGTCAAACGTTTTGTTCCACGCCTTCTGACAGTCCAGCAGCACTTGCGCTGGCGGCAGGAGGGGGGGAGGGCAGGGCGTGAACGAGAGGAGAGAGAGCCAAGGAGTGAGAGAATGAGAGAGAGGAGCGTGGACATGAGAGGAGCGTGGACATGAGAGGAGCGTGGACATGAGAGGAGCGTGGACATGAGAGGAGCGTGGACATGAGAGGAGCGTGGACATGAGAGGAGCGTGGACATGAGAGGAAAGCGCATCACATGCCCTCCTCCACGTGGACTGGGAGAGAGGGGATTGCACGGCTCCACCTGGGCTCATCACATGCCCTCCACGTGGTGCCAGTTCCTGAAGAGGAATCTGAGTGCTCACGGCATCGCGTGCACTTAGGAATCTGAGTGCTCACGGCATCGCGTGCACTTAGAGGCCACTGGGGAAGACACGGAGAGGGGCAGGGAGCAGCGAGGGAAACATGGGGAGGGGCAGGGAGCAGCTACGAATCAAGCAATGGTCCTGTCTCCCACCTCCTCTCATGCCTCCTCACCCACCTCTCCCACCTCTCCCACCTCTACTCCTGCTTCCTACCTCACCTCCTTCCCCACCTCCTCTCCCACCTCTGCTGCTCACCTGCTCCCCGATCACACTCGCGTCATCCTGCGAACAGCCCATTCCCACTCTGCCCGCCCTTCGTCCCGGCACCACCATTCCACTCTGCCCGCCCTTCGTCCCGGCACCACCATCCCCGCTCCACGCCCAACTGAAAAAGCGACACGGAGCGAGTGAAACTACTAGAAGCCGTGGGAGGCACGCTACCGGTAAGACGGTGCTTAACGCGCAGAGCACGCACCCTGGGAGTCGGCCAAGGGAACGCAGTCGACTCGTGCGACACGAAGACACGCCACCAGGAGCAGCGCGCCGACGAGGTGTAGGGATGCGGCGCACTCCATTGCACCGCGATGAGCGCGGTAAGTCATGGACGGTCGCATGGAAAAACGGGGGCCTGAATACGGGCCTTCAGTACTACTAGATTAGGGACATAGTAGCTTAGGCGGCTTGGTTTTAGGGTTGGTTCCAGCGATTCCGCTTTGACTTGAAGTGGGGCTTTCGGAATTTTGGCGATGGTACCTGGTTACCATTTATGAGATGCGAGATTGGCGAATTGCGGCAGGGAGACTTAGCGAGTGAGTTCATGTGAGTTCAAACCTGCGCACTCCCACTACGCTGCCGTCATTCCGGCCGTCATCAAAAAAATATCGAGTCTCTTCCGACCTTCCACACCCACATCAACTCAGCTCTAAATCACGCCAGTCCGCCATGGCCAAGGGTTACGTCGCATCCGCGAAGGCGTGGTTGGCGGCGCAGGTCAACGATGAAGAGCGCCTCGCCGCCAATCTGGTGCGTGCCGAGCCGTGCCGTGCCGCTTCCACTGGTAGATGCTCTTCGTCGTTGACGCACTCGCGAGCCAGATGCTTCGACGCGTTAGTGCGTGACGCGTTAGTGCGTCACGCGTTAGTGCGTGACGCGTTATTGCGTGACGCGTTAGTGCGTGACGCGTTATTGCGTGACGCGTTAGTGCGTGACGCGTTAGGTCGATCCAGTCTCGCTCCCAGCCAGGCAACAGATGGATCGCCCCCGTTCGGCCTCGTACCCGGCCGCTTTTTTCCCGCTTCCGTGTCCCCCATCTAGGAACAACGAGATCGCATCTCGCCACTCGCTGCTCGATCGTCCCTGTGCCATCGATCCCGACTTGGGGATCGGATGCCATTCAGCTGCGGCTCAGCTGCTTTCATCGCGACGTTATGAACCCTGTTCGTAATGAACGCCAATCGTTATGAACGCCGCTCGTTATGAACGCCGCTCGTTATGAACGCCGCTCGTTATGAACGCCGCTCGTTATGAAAGCAGCCTTGCGGGATTCGTGACTCGCATCTGGTTACCGTCGTCCCTGCTATGTTCAACTCGTTCCTCCCCATCCGCCCCTCGTCTTTCCGTTTTACGTGACCGCGTCCCTCACCGTGTGCATCAAAACCCCCTGTATCCCCCCTGCATCCCTCCTGCATCCCTCCTGCATCCCCCCTGCATCCTCCCTGCCATCCCCCCTGCCATCCCCCTTGCCATCCCCCTTGCCATCCCCCCTGCATCCCCCCTGCATCCCCCCTGCATCCCCCCTGCATCCCCCCTGCAACCCCCCTGCAACCCCCCTGCCATCCCCCATGGCAACCCCGCCGTCATGTCGTGTGTGCAGCGGCTGCTGAAGGCCGTGGCGGCGGTCGGAGGGGCCATCTTTCTCATGCGCAACTTCGGCGATGCCATGGCCATCTAGCCATGGCCGTCTAGCCATGGCCGTCTAGCCATGGCCGTCTAGCCATGGCCGTCTAGCCATGGCCATCCAACCGGAGTGATGTTGGCCGTCTAGCCGTGCAGCCGCCACCATCTTGCTGCCGTCCAGCCATCTAGCTGTCTAGCCGGCTAGCCAGCCAGCCCATTCGCCAATAAGCAGTCTAGTTGCTTGCGCATGTAGCCTGCGTGGGTTGGCTGTACGCTGTGCTGGGCTCTGGTAAAAGAGAAGCGCTCCCTAGTAGGGTGAACAGAATGTGGGGTTAGGGTTTGTAATTTCAGGGTTTTGCCACTCCCTTTTTGTGTAAAATAATTTCCCCCACAGTATTTGCAAATCTGTACCACAATTCAAACAGCTGGAGGAATGGGTGTGGAATTTTGTCTATGTCCTTCAAACATGCAGGGCGGGTATGTACAGGGCAGTGGAGTGGACTGACAGTACGTGGCCCACAGGTTAGAGGAGCCTAACAAATGTACAGAGTAGTGGAGTGGAGTACCTACTTAGCACTTGAAGGTGGACCCGCTTTGATACAATCCACAGTAACAAAGCTGCTTCACGTGGATAAATTACAGCACACCACACCAGCTGGAGAATGCAGGGGTGGACTGCATGTCAACAATCCGCTCCATGCCACCATGGGTCAGACTGATGCCACGGGCTGAAGAGAGGTGCCGAGTTGGGGGTGGGGCTGGGTGGGGGTGCAGCGGAATCACAGCTGCTGCGTCATAGTATGGGTGGGGCAGCATGGCCCAAGCAGAGTTGAGTTGTGAGATGCCAGGAATGAGAGAGACGATGCGAGTGAGGGGTGAGGTGACGAGGGTGAGGAGGGTGCGGGGATGAAGAGGTTGAGGAGGAGGGTGAGGAGGAGGGTGAGGGGATGGTGGCAGAAGCACAGGTTGAGGCGTTGCTCTTAAGGACACAGGACTGGGAGGCGCTGCTTGTGGGGAGGACGGGCGGAGGAAAGGCGGTGCTGGACGAGGGGAGCAGAGACCACAGGTATCCCCTGGCACTGCCACCAGCCCTCCCACCCGTGCAGCAGGTTAACAGGCCGGGTTCAATGGAGTGCAGGAGGGGCGGGGGCGGAGAGGCGGTGCTTGACGAGGGCAGAGACAGCATCGGCATCCACTGTGACCGCCACCCGCACTGGTGGTATACCACACCATGCTGTGGGGGTGTTCCACCTGGGTGGCGACAAGGGGGAGAGGGAGGATGATGAAGTGAGATCAAGCAATTAGGAACCATGCAGGTTAATGGCAGTGGGGAACACCATGTTGTGGGGCGATTTAACTGCACCAGGAGAAAAAAACACCAGAGGGGGAGAAAGAGTTAAGAGCTCTGAAGACGGGGTGGTTGTATCATGAAACAGAAAAGAATACAACAATCGCTAAGTCCGTGGGTGCTTGGTCTAGTGGTATGATTCTCGCTTCGGGTGCGAGAGGTCCCGAGTTCGATTCTCGGAGCTCTCCATGTTTTTCCTGCATTCTATACTTTGCCCTTAGCAGTCGCACTCTCCTGCTGCTACCAATTTCTTTTCCAACCACAGACATCACAGCAGCGTATTTCATCACATCACATCCACCCTTTGGGAAGGTACTCACACTTTGTTGGTGTAGTTTAGCAAAGTGAGTCCCTTGGCGATGCCGTCGAGCTGCACACGCACCACGCCCTCGTGGAAGGTGAAGAGCGAATCGTCCATGGCTGCCACCATGGTGGTGGGGTCGTGCAGGTACACCGCTGCACGGGACACATGGGGGGGGGGGGGGGGGGGGGGGTGGGAGAAGAGGAGTGGGTGGGAGGGCAGAGGGATGCGAGTCAGGGGGATGGCAGCCACCATGGTGGTGGGGTCGTGCAGGTACACCGCTGCAGCATGGGGCACATGGTGGGGAAAAGAGAAGAGAGGAGTGGGTGAGAAGAAATAGGGAGGGAAGAGAGGCGAGTTACTGATGCAACACCACGGCGGTGGGGTCGTGCAGTACGCCGCTGCACGGTGTCACACAGAGGGGAGAGACAGGGGGGGGAGGAGGTTCTGATGTGGGCATTCGCAGTGCAAGTGTTGCTGGGTCGTCCACAGTGGTCACCATGGCAGTGGGGTCGTGCAGACTCACTGCTGCTGCATGGGGCACAGGCGGGGAATCAGCGATGAGGGGATGAGGGATGAGGGGACGAGGGATGAGGGGTTATGCAGGTGCACTGCTGCACAGAGCACATTGGGGGGAGAGGAGTGGTGAGAGGCCAGAGGGTGTGACAGGGGAGTCATAAACGCAAGTCAGAGGCGGGTGGCATGACCATGGTGGGGCGGGTGGCATGACCATGGTGGGGCGGGTGGCATGACCATGGTGGGGCGGGTGGCATGACCATGGTGAGGCGGGTGGCATGACCATGGTGGGGTTCGGCAATGGACTGATGTGCATGGAGGGGGGAGCAGCGGTCAGGGGAAATTAGGCAATTCGGGCGGGTTTTGAGTTGAGAGGCATTGAGAAGGGGGAGAAGGCGATGGGATGGAACTGGCAGTGTGGAGAGCCGAGTATTCTACGGCTGCCACACCAAGGAGGTGGAAAGGGGTGGGGGGGTTGACTGGGGAGGGTGTTTATGCAGGTGCACGGCTGTGGGGGGGTTATGAAGTGGGAGGAGGTTTGGGGAAAGGGAGGCTTAACAGTGTAAGGTAGCATTTAGGTACCATCCCCAGCACACACCATCCATGCCATATGACTTTTTGTGATACCGGTAGTAGAACTGCGATGTGTTTTAAGCAAATTAACAACACACCATCCATCCACCCACCAACCCTGCCACGTACCATCCATGCCATACGACTCCTTGTGGTAGCGGTAGTAGAATTGCGACGTGTCGTACAGGAAGCGCCCAAACGGCCCCTTGCTGTCTCTTATGTCCTCCATGTCCCTCACTGCACGCACGGCACACGCAGCACACACAGCATGCACAGCACACACAGCATGCACAGCACACACAGCATGCACAGCACACACAGCATGCACAGCATGCACAGCACACACAGCATGCACAGCATGCACAGCATGCACAGCACACACAGCATGCACAGCACACACACAGCACATGTGGTGGGAAAGGAAATGATAGTTGCTGTACATGGCAATAGCAAGAATTTACAGGCTGTGTTGCAACCACCTAGAATAGAACCTGGTATTGGTTGGAACCATCTGAAGAATGACCTGGTATCTGTTGGTGCCTGTAGTAGAACTGCGACGTGTGACTTGCTTCAATCACCTGAGAGGGTGACTTGGTGCGTGATGTTGATGCCTATGACTGTGCACTTGGCGCCACACGTGAACACGGCATCTGCTGCATCTGGGTCTCCAAATATCTGCCGGGGGGGATACAGTCGATGGGGCATGGCATGGGGATGGATCATTTGGACGGATCATGGGAGTCCACAAAGAGCATTCGCATGGCAGTCAGAAGTCTGCAAAAGAGGAAGGGTGCGAGGATGGCAGCAGTGAGCGAGAACCTTCACACCCACCCCAAGCCAACCCATGCACACCCTCCCTGATGACGTGCCATCTCCCCACTGCCCGTCACGCCTACCCACCTCCCACCGCCTCACTTTGCACCCGTCAATCCTATTGCAGCCAGTAACAAGGATGGGGAACGACGTGAGTGGAAGAGAGCAGCAGAGGCACAATGGAAGAGAGCAGCAGATGCACAATCGAAGAGAGCAGCAGACGCACAATGGAAGAGAGCAGCAGATGCACAATCGAAGAGAGCAGCAGATGCACAATCGAAGAGAGCAGCAGAGGCACAATGGAAGAGAGCAGCAGATGCACAATCGAAGAGAGCAGCAGAGGCACAATGGAATAGCGTACAAGAAAGGGGTTGGGTGGGAGGCTTCTTTTTTCTTGCCACTCACATTGGCCCCACCATTCACATTGGCTTTCGCCGCTCATATTGAGTTTCAAGTCGACTCAACTCTCAAATCTCGCCACTCACATTGGCCTCGCCACTCACATTGGCCTCGCCACTCACATTGGCCTCGCCACTCACATTGGCCTCGCCACTCACATTGGCCTCGCCACTCACATTGGCCTCGCCACTCACATTGGCCTCGCCACTCACATTGGCCTCGCCACTCACATTGGCCTCGCCACTCACATTGGCCTCGCCACTCACATTGGCCTCGCCACTCACATTGGCCTCGCCACTCACATTGGCCTCGCCACTCACATTGGCCTCGCCACTCACATTGGCCTCGGCCGCGGGATTGACGTTGCCGTTGGTGAAGAAGGCGCCGCCCAGGATGATGATCTCCGCCACGTGCTGGGGGAAGGACGGATCCAGCTGCAGAGCCTGTGGGGGGGGGGGGGGGGGGTGGGGGGGCGAGGAAGGGAAATTGCACAGCAGAGACAGCGGGAGATGATGACTGACGGGGGCTTGGTCGAATGCACCGGCCAGACAGGCCCAGCTGTAGCGCCTGGGGGAGTGAGGGGAGAGGAAGGGCAAGCAGGCACAGGAGATGGTGGTGGGGCGATGGGGGCTGGGCCGAATGATGAGGGACAGCACGGAGGGAGATGATGAGGGACAGCACGGAGGGAGATGATGAGGGACAGCACGGAGGGAGATGATGAGGGACAGCACGGAGGGAGATGATGAGGGACAGCACGGAGGGAGATGATGAGGGACAGCACGGAGGGAGATGATGAGGGACAGGGGCTGGGCTGAAGGCGCCACCCAGAACGACATTGCTGGTAGGCTGCAGGAGGATGAGGGGTCACTCGCCTGTGCTGTTCATGCCATTCGCCTGCGGTGTCCCTGTTTGACGTGCACTTTGAAGTGTAGATTGAGGTGCACTTTGAGGTGCACTTTGAGGTGCACTTTGAGGTGCACTTTGAGGTGCACTTTGAGGTGCACTTTGAGGTGCACTTTGAGGTGTAGATTGAGGCGGCCCTAACATCACTCACCCTTGCTAAACTGGTCAGCGGGCCCAGAACCACCACTGTGACCTGCCCGGGCGACCATTTGAAACGCACTTTTGAAACTGCAGTTTTGGGTGCCTAGAAACTGCAGTTTTGGGTGCCTAGAAACTGCAGTTTTGGGTGCCTAGAAACTTGGTCGCCTTGGCTATATTGGAGAGGAGTCCCAGAGTCACCACTGTGACCTGCGCGCGCGACTTTTGAGGGACTTCAGTGACTTTTCAGGCTCCTCACGTTTTGAGTAGGCCCAGTGCCATCCCTGTGATCTGCCCAGGCGGCCATTTGAGTTGCACTTTTGAGGAGCAACTTTTTAGGCGGCTCAAACCCCGCGCACCTTGGCTAAATTGGTGAGTGGCCCCAGAGCCACCACAGTGATCTGCCCGGGTGACGCCCTGACCGTGTCCACCAGGAACTGTGCTGCTCCCTTGTCTATGGGCTTGCCACGTGGCGGCTGCTGATTGGTGTTGCCCATGCCGTCAGTGCCATGCACGAAATCCGCCACTCGGATCTTCTCCACGCCCTGCCAGCCAGTCATTGCATGCCGGACAGAAGACGCCACCCACCCATGGCATGCACCCATGCCACGGACCCATGCCACACACCCACGCCGCACACCCATGCCGCACACCCATGCCGCACACCCATGCCATGCACCCATGAATTTGAGGGGACGGCAGGTGCAAGGGCACACGCAAGAATCGTGTTAGGGAGTTCTCTGCTCGTTCAGTTGTGTAGAGTTGCTACAAAGGTCTTAGGCAAGTGTTAGGGGTGGAGGGCCGGGGTAAGAAGGGGGGAGGACTGTGTGAGGATGAAAGAAAGGAAGAAGCCGGGGTAATGGGGCGTAAGGTAGGCACACACAGAGATTTTGTAGACAGAAATTGCATGGATGGTTTTTGTATGGAAGGTGGGAGAGAAGGATGGGGGGGAATAATGGTAGACCGTTGAAGGGTTGGAGGGGTTATTAGGGGTTGGAAGGGGGGGTTGAGAAGGGAAACAAGCTTTGTGAGTGTGAAGTGAAAAAAGGCAAGAAGAGGAGGTGATGGGACGAAAGAAACGGATAGACGGGAATGGGGAGAGGTGGGTAACGAGGTTGCAAGGCCCGGAACACGTGGTCTGTGCAGTCTGTGCACAAACTCGCAGTCACCTACCCCCAGTCACCTGTCACGTGCCACCCCTCACGTGCCACCTGTCACGTGCCACCTGTCACGTGCCACCTGTCACGTGCCACCTGCCACGTGCCCCTGCAGTGACTCACCCGCAGAGTGACCTCTTCTCCATGCGCCACTGGCACGTCCTCCCTCCCTGCCAGCTCGCACTGCTCTCACACCCGCACCCACGCACCCACCCGCGAACCCACCCTCGCACCCATCCACCCACCCACCCACCACCCGCCCACCTCCCCCCACACACAAACCCAAACGCACACATGCACACACGCACACGCACAAACAGACACACACCCCCACACACACACACACACACACACGCATACGCACATACACACACGCATACGCGCAAACACACACACACACACACAGACACGCACACACACACACACACGTACACACACACATACACACACACACACACACACGCACGCGCACACACACACACACACACACACACACACACGCACACGCACACACGCACGCACCCATACGCACAAGCGCGCACGTACAGACAGGAATTAAAGAGAGTGGAAGTTTGTGAGGTAAGCTGGCAGAGAGGATGGCGGATGGGGAGCGCTTGGCATAGAAGCACAGCACATGCTGAGAGGGCGTGGGGATATCATGGGAGCACGCGGGGATTGAACGTGTGCATAGAATGAGAGCGCGTGTGGATAGAAGAGCGCGTGGGGATAGAATGAGCGCGTGGGGATAGAATGAGAGCGCGTGGGGATAGAATGAGAGCGCGTGTGGATAGAAGAGCGCGTGGGGATAGAATGAGAGCGCGTGGGGATAGAATGAGAGCGCGTGGGGATAGAAGAGCGCGTGGGGATAGAATGAGAGCGCGTGGGGATAGAATGAGAGCGCGTGGGGATAGAATGAGAGCGCGTGGGGATAGAATGAGAGCGCGTGGGGATAAAACCAGGGCACGTGAGATCAGCACAAAATCCCGATAACGCATTGAATGGGACGTAGGCGGATGCAGTCAGCACATGGGACAAACGCGGCACGTGGGAAAGGCGAAGGGGAGGGGGAGGGGGAGGGGGAGTGGGAGTGGGAGGGGCAGCGGGAGGGGGAGTGGGAGGGAGAAACATGGGCATGCAGTGTGGGAGAGGTCGAGAAACTCACGAGGCGGAGCGCGTTGGCGGTGGCGGTGGGCGTGCGCACGTTGCCGAAGACGGTGGTGATGCCCTCCACGTGCAGCTGCTCGGGCGACAGGAACGCCAGCAGAATCGCCATTGTGTCGTCTGCCCAGAGATTAAAACAAAAACAAAAATACAAACAAGTTGTAAGAATAACGAAGAAAGGCAAAGAACAACAGAATAACCGCGTTTAGTGAGCCGATTGTTCTGTTGGCTCAAAAACAGAATGGGCATGGAGTCGTTTGCTGCACAGAGGAGAGGGCTGGCCGGGGAGGAGAGGAAGAAAGAGGAGGGGGGGAAGAGATAGTGGTAGTCGGCGGACAGTGGGTGGCCGAGACTGTGGCGACGCCTCGCATGACGGCCAGCTCCGGTGGAGATACGACGGATAGCAGTGTCGCCAGGGTGTCGACTGGGCAGGGCGTATTGGCAAGGGGTAGGGAGGGGAGGTGGGTGAGAGGGTGCTGTGGGTCGGACGGCACGGGGAATGCCTCCCGTCTCGTCGCGCTCCGGTGAGGGGAAGCATCATGTTGCGGAGATTTCATGCTTCAAGGTACGGACACACAGCGAGAGAGATAAGCGAGATACGGGCATGTCCACGTAGCCTCTAGTAGAATAATTGCGTGGCAATTCTTATCACGGCGCCACTCTTCATCCTTCCCACTATTTCCACGTAACCTTTCTCGCCAGTTACTCCCGCCCGTTCTCTTGCCATACCTATTCCCGGATCCGTGTCGATAATTATTCTTTTAGGCAGTCGCGACGTGTCTTTCTCCACCCCAACAGCCATAGCGTTCTTCTTTTAAGAAACACAACCACCTACGCCTAATCAACTTTTCGTTTCAAGAAGGAACGCGAGATACGTGAAGCCAACGTTAGCCCAAAGAATCGACTAGCTTTAGGACCAATTTCCGTCTGTACTGCGCACTACTACGTCAAGGTTCGGGACGAAGTGCGAATTTGAGCTTTGTGTGGATCTAAACTTTGAGAAGGTAGGGAATTGGTACGTTGGCGAGAGTGAGGGAATTAGTGATGTTTTCCACTTCTCCCGTATGACATGACTAGGGATGGAAAGCAAAGCTGCAATGGTGAGGGCGCGGTACATAGATGTTCAAAGCTGTTCAAGACTTGTTCATACAACACAAATTTAGGGTTACCCTGTTTACTACGAAAAAGTTATACCTAGGCTGGTCAAGAAGGTTGCGCGTCTTGACCAGCCAGCTGACGAACACACGACTGCTGTCTTGAACAACTCGTTCGTCAGCAAAAATATTCTGTACCATCGCTGGTCAACATAATTGACGAAACGAATTTTCGCGCACCTAGTAGCTGTCGCCCGTGAGTGAAGAATGTAGCGAAACTGTTACGGGAGTCACAACTTCCATTGCTTTCGCAGTATTGTAGGCGGTTTCGTCACCTCGACGAAAATTGGTTCTTGGACGAGTCTTGTCCATCCGCTTTTGTAACATGTTCCAAAATGTTTCTTTTGACCAGAAATTCTCACCAACCTCGTTTGAACCCCGTTCAAGCTAGGTTGAACGCAGTGTTCGTCATTTCCATCTTGAACAGCTCTTGAACAACTGTGTACCGCGCCCTGATTAGAAGAACACCGTGCTGGATTATCACCCGTTCTAACTTACAACCACTTCAACCGCACTCAAGAAAGTTTCAACCACTCTCTACTAAGATGGAACCGATGTCATGACATCAACATCCAACTCTTCAGAGAGTGGATCAAACTAAACAGGGAAGGCGGTGATTGATTGGATGGAAGGTCGTTGGGGTGATACTGTCCAATGTGCGAACGAGCTGTCCTTGCCATTTGATTGGATACGATATTCGCCTGTACAGCAAAGTGTGACATGCCACTGACGAATGAGCAATCAGCATATATCTAGTGCCACGTCATTGTGGATGGAGGAGACGCTGTATTGCAGGGAGCTTTGAAGTTGACGGCAAAACCTCCCCTCACCACAAACTCTAGCGATGGACGTGGTCTGGTGTGGACTACGTGGTCTTGGTGGACAAACCCGTCATGAAGCTACAGTGCAGTGTACGTTTTCCGCTGGTGGTTCTTATCGGAACTATGCCATATCGAGTTGCAAGGAAAAATAACCTGCATATTATATTTGGCTCAGCATATTCAACACCATGGTAAAATACCCTGACTGTTAGGCCCCTTGGCCTAAATCCGCTAACGAATAGCGGGGTCGACTAAGTCGAGGATGAAACGCAGCGGAAGACTTTGGCGAAAGAAGTGTTGGCGAAATAGGCGAAGACGTTACTAGGCAATGGTTGAATTAGAATTGGTTGATATTGGTGAAAACAAGTAAAAATTATATCGCATGCAACAACTGCTGCGATCAGAAGTTGATCGTACCCAGGATCACCTCAGGAAGGTTCGCACACTGCTGATTTAGTGGTGGTGGGCACTTGACCCCAATATCAGAGTGAATATAAACGTTTGAGATAATAAAAAACATGCAAGTACAGGAATATAAATAAGAGTACAGGGGAATACAAAACGACCTAACTAGCCATGTACTCTAAGGGGTACATTCCCTTATTACAACGAAATTCAACCGTGCGACTCCATGTGGTTACGAAATTGTCCGGGCAGAATCCTCGCCACTGCTGCTGCCTGATGCCGTCTGCCCGACGGTCCATTTCGTAACCGTGCGACCTTTTGTATTGCTTCTGACCTTTCGACTTCAACTTCGGTAGTGCGTGCTTCGCTTGCTGCGGTGAGGAGTGCACAGTGATGTTTCAATAATTACTATTCGTAACATCCCCCTTCACTCCTGGCCGTAGCAGGTCTTGACCCGCTTAACTACTCCGCTGAGTTCGGAGCAGTGTTGGTACTGCTGACGCGGCAGTTTCTTCGTGAGGAAATCTGCTGCCATGTCACCCGTCGAGTAGTAGGTTAGGTCAACCTTGCCCTTGTCAACTTCGTCCTTGACGACGAAGTACCATAGCGCGATGTGTTTGGTGCGGTTGACGAAAACATGTTTGTTCGTGATTCTTATCGCAATGCAGACGGAAGTTCGCCGAGGCCGGGATTTTCGCCTCTTGCAGCAGTTCCTGAAGATAGAGACCTTGGCGAACAGCTGCTGTTGCTGCGATGAACTCTGCTTCTGCCGATGACAGGGCAACCAGCTCTTGTTTCTGTGAGTTCCAGGAGATGGGGCCATTAGGTTCGAGGCGAAAGAGGAATCTGTGATAATGAGAACGAGAATGAGTGAACTATGAAAATGAAGTGAGTACAAATATGAAACCCTAATTGGTTGTACCCCCTATGGGATACCCCACTATAGCCTACACAACAGCATAAGCTATAATGTTCTGACACACCCCCATAGGCAAAGTGGGGGAGAACAAGGGGTCACAAGACCAGTCAAGCAAAGCAAAGCAAAGCAAGCTCAGGGTGGATCACAAAGTCACCACACAGTCCGAGCACAGGGTCAAGGCCACACGGCCAGTTCACATGCAAGAGTACACACATATATATAAAGCTAGACAAGCAAGAGCAGGTATATAAATATGTGAGAGTACAAGCAAGGTCAAGAGGAGAGCAAGTGAGGCAAGACGGGCACAAGACCCAGCTGAGTGCAGAAGCGCTGATGATCACAAGGCGGAAGTGCCTTGGTGAAGACATCAGCAGTGTTGGCCTCAGAGGCCACGTACGCAAGCCGCAACTGTCCACGTTGCTGTAGCTCACGAGCAAGGAAGTAGCGGAGAGCAATGTGCTTTGTTCTGTGCTCCAGTCGCTGCTCTCGACACAAGGCCAGCATGGCCTTGTTGTCTACGTACAGGACTGGAGGAGAACGAGGCGGCTCTCCAAGGTCGGTCAGCAGGTAGGTGAGCCAGCGAAGCTCCTGTGCAGCCATGGCCCCGGCGTAGATCTCAGCCTCACAACTCGAGCCAAGAACAGAAGACGAGCGAGTAGCCCGCCACGAAACAGAGCCGGAACCAAGGCTGAAGGTGTAACCCTGTGACGACCGCTGCGTAGCCTGGTCGTCAGCCCAAGAAGCGTCCGCGTGCCCAGTGAGGACCACTGGACTCCGCCCTCCAAGCACTAGCCCCATGCCCGACGTACTGCACAAGTAGCGCAACACCCTCTTCGCTGCAGCCATGTGCTCTGGTCTGTGTCTCCCAGGAGCAACATAGCGTGCAAGAATGCTAAGAGGGTATGCAAGGTCAGGTCGTGTGCAGGTCATCAGGTACATGAGGCAGCCAACAAGCTCTGGGTACGGGCCACTCGACTCTACGGACTCATCCGAAGGCAGAGCTGAGAGCGAGTGGCGAGTAGACAGAGGAGTGGCCTGAGGCGAGGAGTACGTGAAGCCGAAGCGCTGAAGGACCTGCTGCACCATGTGTGACTGAGTCAGGGTAATGGTGCGGCGTGCTCTGTCCCGGGTGATCTGCAAGCCAAGGTAGCTGCGCAGTTCACCCAGGTCTGTGCACGTGTGTCTCTTCTGCAGCTCGGACATCACGTAGGCGAGTCCAGCAGTGTCAGCTGTGGCAAAGACCAAGTCGTCGACGTACACGAGGATGTAGAACGGCGGTAGAGAGGTGTCGGTGCGTAGAAACAGCGACGGGTCGGCAGTAGAAGGAGCAAACCCAAGAGCCGCAAGCGTAGTCCTCAGTGTGTCGTGCCACTCACGTGGCGCCTGGCGGAGACCGTAGACTGGACGCCGGAGACTCCACTGGGTACCAGGAGGGAAAGACCCAGTGAAGCCAGGTGGGCGACGCAGCCAGATCTCCTCGTGCAGGCTGCCCTGCAAGAAAGCTGTGCTGAAGTCAAGAGAGTGCAGCTCGTAGTCACGGTGAGCAGCAACGTGCAGCAGTACCCGAAGAGTGGTCATCTTCGGGGTGGGGGAGAAGGTCTGAAAGTAGTCAACTCCCTGCCGCTGACTGAAGCCACGAGCCACGTAACGCGCCTTGAAGACAGGCGGAGAACCCGGCGGCCGCTTCACCCTGAAGATCCACATGCCACTGACGATGTTCGCCCCAGGAGGGGGGACAGCGTCAACGTAGGTGCCTGTGGACTTCCAGGAAGCCATCTCTGCATCCATAGCTGCCTGCCACTGAGAGGAGTAGGGACCCTCTATCGCCTCCGCGTAAGAGCGCGGAGTCGGGATGTCAAGTGCATCCGGGTCTCCCTCAGGGGTAAGCAGTACGGACACGAGATGAGGTGAGGCAGCTGCCAGACACTGGAACTCCTCCTGCCTGTCCTCAAGGACGTCCGTGCCAAGGGCACACTCACCCCCGACGGACGGAGGACAGCCAGACTCAGACTCAGCGACAAGACTAGCAGCGTAGTCTAAGCGACAGCGAGCAGCAAAGTCGACGAGCTCAGTAACGAGAGCAGACGCAGCAGTAGACTCGAAAGAAGGGTCAGTGACAACAGTAGCAAGGAGACGCGTGACAGTAGGACTGGCAGCACGAAGAGAGTCCGACTCCGGGTCGGCAAGAGCAGGAAGAGAGGACTCAGGAGGAGAAGGCAAAGGGGCACGCAGAGGAGCAGTGGACGGACGCAGAGACATCCGGTGCGTGCCAGGGACAGGAGGAGGACGCTGACGCGAACCGCGACCACTAGTGCGAGCAGCACGGACAGGCGACGCAGGGCGAGACGCAGGCTCACGACGCTCAGCCAGACCTCCAGTAGGACCAGTGTAGGGAGAAGGAGCAGGCAAAGGGGAGGTAGGCTGCAACTGTAGCTGGGACGAGACAGGCTGTGGACACTCTAAGGGAGGAGGAGGACCAGTAGAAGGTGGAAGACCAAGAACCTGCTGCAGGAGTGGAACGAAGTACGGTCGAGGCCGCGCGGCGACGCTAGAAGCAGCAGGGACAGCACCAGAACCCTCAGCAGGAGCACCCGCTCCAGCAGCACCACCAGTAGCTCCAGAACCTCCAGTAGCACCAGGAGCACCCCCAGTAGGACTGCCAGCGGTAGTCTCAGCGCCAACACCCTCAGCAGCACCAGCTCCAGTGCACCCAGGACGAGCACCTCTGGGACCCGCGACCGCAGCACCCTCAGCAGCCGAAGGACCTCCAGCACCAGCAGCACGCCTCCAGCGCCGGGCAAACCACTCACGCAGCTCCTGTGGAGAAAGTGGCTCCCGGCGAGACGAAGCACTCGGAGAACCGCCAGGCGGAGCACCTCCAGGCTCAGCACCCCCAGGCGTAGCACCCCTAGGCTCAGCACCCCCAGACGTAGCACCCCTAGGCTCAGCACCCCCAGGCTCAGCACCCCTAGGCTCAGCACCCCCAGGCTCAGCACCCCCAGGCTCAGCACCCCCAGGCTCAGCACCCCTAGGCTCAGCACCCCCAGGCTCAGCACCCCTAGGCTCAGCACCCCTAGGCTCAGCACCCCCAGACGTAGCACCCCCAGGCCCAGCACCCCTAGGCTCCGCACCCCCAGGTACAGCACCCCCAGCCTCAGCACCCTCAGCAGCACCAGAGTCACCAGTGACCTCGACAGGCTCGACTGCGTCTACCTGGGACACACCTGAAGGGGCAGGACCCTGAGGGGGGAGGGGGTCTACCTGGGGGGGACCTGGTACCAGGAAGAGTGGGGGTGGGGGGAGGGACGGAGTGCGGTAGGGGAAGAGGCGGTAGTAGGGGACCGACTCGTCAAACGTGACGTCCTGGGAGGACAGAACACGGCGAGAGGTGGGGTGGTAAAACTGCCACCCAGGCGCGTCAGGGGGGAACCCCAGGAAGACGCAAGGAGCAGCACGAGGGGATAGTTTGTCCGCAGACCGGTCGCGGACAAACGCCCGAGATCCCCAGACCCGGAACGCCGACGCATCGCCAACCTTCCCCGTCCACAGCAAGGCTGGGGAGGTCTCCGGCCTGGAGACCCTGGGGTGGAGGTTGATCTGATGCGCCGCGTACCTCACCGCAAACGGCCACAGAAAATGGGGGGCAGCCGCATGCATCATAGACGTACGAGCGACGTCCATGACCATGCCAATGCGGCGCTCAGCAATCCCATTTTGCTGCGGTGAGTCCGGAAGCTTGAAGGTCTGACGGATGCCCCGTGCACGACAGTAGGCACGCAGAAGGCCAGAGGAGAACTCTCCGCCTCTGTCCGAGTGCAGACGCAGAACAGGAAAGTCCGAGCCAAAGCTCTGCCTGAGCTGGAGACGAGCTGCGCGGATCCAGTCGATCAGCACCTCAGTGACATCACCCTTGCTGCGCAAGGGGAAGACTGTGGTGTAACGCGAGTAGTCGTCAACAACGAGCAGGAAGTAGCGCTCGTGACCCTGTCCACGGACGCGGGCTGGGCCCCACACGTCCATGTGAAGTGTCTGCAACGGGGCCTCTGTCGAAGGAAACTGGGAGGAGTGAGGGGCAGCACGCTGGCGCCCCTCGACACAGGGGACACAGGCAGGGCCAGGGCCCTGAGGAAGGGGAGGGAGGGACCGGGGGAGACCGGACACAAGAAGACGGGAGGCCATACCTCTGAGCCGAAGCAGAGAGGGGTGGCCAAGGCGGTGGTGCCAGAGGAGAGTCTCGTGAGACAGGAGACGACACGAACAGGGGGCAGACTCAGGACCAGACCTGGACGCCGCAGCAAACACCTGACCCGACGTAACTACCCTACCAGACTCAGCAACTGGAGGAGACGCAGTGGTCAGAGTGTACAGGCTCGACCCCGGCTGACGGGTGAACGTAGCCAGGTGTCGGCCTGTGCCAGCCTCTGTACAGTGGGTCACTCGCTGACGTGCAGGAGTGAACTGGTGGACACCCGCATCCTGTAGGTCAGCACCACTCACCAGGTTCGTCGAGAACGAGGGGAGGTAGAGACCAGACAGGGTGCCAGAGGGAGCCGCCGGACACGGGAGGACTGTGGAGAAACGAGACAGGACCGGACCCCCAGAGGGGTCAGCCAGAGACACCGCAACCGGCCGACTAAGCGGCGTGAGTGTGGTGCGGTCCCGAAAGAAGGAGCGAGACGCCCTAGAGTCAAGAGTGAAGGTGAGGGAGGCCGAAGCCGACGCGGTACCTGAGAGAGCAGTCTCACCAGTACCTGAGGACGCAGACACACCAGCACGTAGAGCAGCAGCGTCGTAAGCACCTAGGGCAGCAGCCTCAATGCCCGGATCGGGCTGGAAACACCGGTAACAGTCACCCTCATCACTAATAGACACAGCATACATGGCAGAGAGAATAGCATCAAAGTCCAGATCAAAGATGGCAACCCCCGCCCTAAACAGCTCGTCCCAGCGAGGGATCTCGGAGGCCTCCGGGAACTGGTGACGCCATGCGTCCGTCAGGCGGCCAAAGCAGCGCGGAGTGGGGTGCGCACCCCCACACTGCTCACCCGCACGGTCGCCGGTGCGCAGGACGTAGGTACACGGACCAAAACCCCCACCCCGCTGGCGTGCAGTGTACCACTCACGGAGCTGCGGAGGGGACAGGGTCGCACGACCACGCTGCTGCTGCTGGCGCGAGCCACCACCGGAGCCACTCCTCTGCAAAGACCCGCGACCAGCTCCACCGCCACCCCCATCGCCTCCACCGCCTCCGCTGCCTCCACTGCCGCCGCCGCCTCCACCGCCTCCTCCACCGCCGCCTCCTCCGCCACCTCCGCTACCACCGCCACCGCCGCCGCGGCCTCCGCCTCCACTGCCGCCACCGAACCCCCCACCCCCACTTCCACCTCCACCGCTACCCCCACTCCCCCCACTGCCTCCACCTCCACCTCCACCGCCCGCTCCTCCAGCTCCCTTGCCCCCCTTGCCCTTGCCAGGGCGGCGTCTCCCGCTAGGGGCAGACGCCGCACCGACCGACTCAAGACCAAGGAGGTCGGCCGAAGCAGCAGAGGCAACAGAGGGCAGCAGGGGGGAGGGAGAACACCCCTCAAAGATGGGGGTGCGCGGGTCACCTCGAGAGGCTCCTACAGCGACTATGCTCTTTTCTATCGCGAGGAGGGCCTTCTCGAGGAGGTCTACAGTGAGTGTGGTGGGACAGACTGAGAGAAAGTGGTCCCTGACTACTCGAAGGGAGTCAGGGAGGCGAGTGACTAGGAAGTACAGAGTGATGTACATGGGGGGGGGGTTCGCGGTGCAGAAGTCAGCAGGAAGTGCAGCGTGGTAGCGAGTGTCACTAGTGCGGAGGTGCGTAATGAGGTCAGCAACGGTGGGAAAAGAAGCAAGGTCAGGGAAGAGGTACGGCAGCATGAGACGGCTCAGTGCAGCAGTGGAAGGGGAGGAGTAGCGCGCGACTACAGCGGCGTACAAGGTCTGAGCACTCTTGTACTGACTAAAGTGCGCACGCTCGGAGGTAGGGAGGTGGCGACGCACAGCAAGACGTGCAGCAGCATCGCGCGTGGCCCATTGGGAGCGAACAGTGGCGTCAGCATCAGCAGCAGGGGCAGGGGAAGCGCCAGAGGTGAGGTCAAAGAGAGAGAGGCCGTCCGCCCTATCGCACTGTAAGAACAGCTGTAGGTCATCTACCCAGACCTCAAAGTCAATGGCCCGACCCTCAGCGTCAAAAGTGAGGACACTAGGGGTAGCCATGACAGCAGTAGACCAGCAGTGCAAGGAGTAGGGGAAGAGCACGCAGTGACAGAGGGTCTGTGCTCACCGGACAGGGCTGCTCGGGCGGCTCGGCTGCAGGGCGGCTCGGCCGCTGGGCGGCTCGGCGGCTGGGCGGCTCGGCGGCTGGGCGGTCGGCTGCACGGCGGCTCGGCTGGTGGGCGGCCGGGCGGCTCGGCTGCAGCGCGGCTCGGCGGCGGGGCGGCTCGGCTGCTCTGCTGCTGGGCGGCTCGGCTGCGCTGCTGTTGGGCGGCTCGGCTGGGCCGCTGACGTAGGGCGGCGGGGCCGCTGTAGAGGAGTGGCGGGGCCGCTGCAGAAGGACGGCGGGGCCGCTGGGTAGTGAGGCGGCGGGGCCGCGAAGACGGGCGGCGGGGCCGCTGCAGAGAAGCGGCGGGGCCGTAGTGAAGGGCGGCGGGGCCGCAACGAGAGAGGCGGCGGGGCCGCAGCGAGAGAAGCGGCGGGGCCGCGAAGTCGGGCGGCGGGGCCGCTGAGTAGGGCGGCGGGGCCGCAGTGAGAGGCGGCGGGGCCGCAGCGAGAGAGGCGGCGGGACCGCGAAGACGGGCGGGGGGGCCGCTGAGACGGGTGGCGGGGCCGCAGTGAGTGGCGGCGGGGCCGCAGCGAGAGATGGCGGCGGGGCCGCGAAGACGGGCGGCGGGGCCGCAACGAGAGAGGCGGCGGGGCCGCAGAAAAGGGGGGCGACGGGCCGTAGGCGGCGCGAAGCCGCAGGTAAGGGCGGCGACGGGCCGGGGCGGCTCGAAGCCGCAGGTAGAGGCGGCACGAAGCCGCGGGAAGGGCGGCGACGGGCCTGGGCGGCGCGAAGCCGCAGGTAGGGGCGGCGCGAAGCCGCCGGTGAGGGCGGCGCAAAGCCGCGGGTAAGGGCGGCGACGGGCCGGGAAAAGGGCGGCGCGCCGCAGCCGCTAGGGCGGCTCGACGCGACCGTAAGGGCGGCGCGACGGGCCGCTAGGTGCGACTCGACGGGTCGCTAAAAAAAAAAAAAAAAAGGCAGGCGCGACTCGAGGCGCGCTTCGGTGGGCCCAAGGAACAGTCCCTAGGAGGGGACCTGCTCTGATTCCATGTGATAATGAGAACGAGAATGAGTGAACTATGAAAATGAAGTGAGTACAAATATGAAACCCTAATTGGTTGTACCCCCTATGGGATACCCCACTATAGCCTACACAACAGCATAAGCTATAATGTTCTGACAGAATCCTGTCCTGGACCGTCGATTTTCGGGATCGGCGGCATGAGCAGCGTCCACATAGCCGATGAGGTTGAATGATGCGGTTGGGATGGTGGAGTAGCAGAGCCCAACATTGGGCGTGGAGATGAAGAATTGGAGTGCTCGCTGAAGATCTGAGAGGTTCTCAGCCGTTGGTTTGCATGAGTACTGAGCCAGTTGACTTGCGGTGTACGAGAGACCTGGCCTGCAGGTGATAGAGGCGAAAAGCGGGCAACCCAGTTGCTGCTGGTAAGCCTGTAGCCTAGCTGGGGATAGGGCTTTGTTGTCTGGCTTATGGTTGGGTCCTGGAGTGCGGTAAGGGGTGGAGAGCGGTGCAGGTGCAATGTTGAAGCGCTTGCCAAGTTCCTCTGCGTACTTGGCTGCTGAGAGATGAATTGCTTCCGGCGAGTAGGTGATGTTGAGGCCGAGGAACTGCTTCACGTCGTGGTTGCAGGTGATGTCGACGCGCCCTGCGAGATTTTTCTCGAATTGCTTGAGTCACTCGGGGCTTGACCCTGTGTAAAGAAGGTCGTCGACATAGACCGTGAGCAAGATGTATTCGCCATGGAAGTCGCGGCGGTACATCCCCGGGTCGTGAGGCAGCTGCTTGAACCCAATTTCAAGTAGAATGTTGTGCAGGTATTGCTGCCAGAGCCTCGGCGCCTGTTCAATCCCGTAAAGGGAATTCCGCAGCTGGCAAACGCGTGACTCCCCTTCGCCGTATGTGTGCGGCTGCTCCACGTAGATCACAGCATCCACTAATGCGTACAGGAACGCATTCTTCACGTCAATTTGTCAGAGCGGCAGGTGTCGTGCGACTGTGATGGCGAGAAGAATTCTGACGGAGGTGTGACGGCTGACCGGTGCGACGTCTGGTCGAAATTGATGTTGTGCCTCTGGTCATAACCACGCACGACCCATCGCGCCTTGAATTGCTCGATCGTCTTGCCAGCTGCGGTCTTCACGCGGAAGACCCATTTGCCGGAGAGGATCCTCCTCCCTTTAACTGCTGCTCGATTAACGAGTACCCAGGTGTCGCGCGACTCGAGCACTTTAATCTCTGCATCCATTGCTTCGCGCCACTCCTTGCTGTGTGGTCCTGTGAGGGCTTGACGCGGATTCTTTGGTTCGATGACTCGTGGCGCCGTTGTGGTGGTAGTATGAAGTCCGAGGAGTTGAAGACCAGTGACGGTACTGTCGTGGCGATGCTGCGTGACGACTTCCTGCGCGTCGTCGTCATCGCTTTCTGGCTCAGGTGGGGCTGGTGGTGCTGCGCCTCCGCTGCTTCCGCTTCCTCCTGTTGCGCCCCCTGCTACGCCCGCTCCTCCTTCGGATGAATCATCCTCATCGTCGTCGTCGCGACGATCGCCTCTTGTGAACTCGCCTCTGGGGTCTTGCTCCAGGATGGCCGCGGCAGCTTCGTCTTCTGGCGTGGCGTAGCTGTGCCCGTCATTGGCGTAAATGCGGTTCGCGTTCGTCTGATCATCTTCGCGAAACTGCTGAAGGAAGAGACGCCCGTAGAAAATGACGTCGCGCGTGTCTTTGATCTTCTGGCTCAGAAGGTCCAGGATGAGCCACGCTTTGTACTCGTGGCTGATGCCGAGGTGAATTCCCCAGCGCGCACGGCTCTTGAACTTGCCGATGGTGGATGTTGGTGGGCGGTATTGAACCATGCATCCCCACACGCGGAGCATGGAGGTGTCGCCCTCGGTTCCCGTCCACTTCACATGCGGGGAAAGGTTGCCAGTGATAGCGGTGGTTGATAGTAGGTTGTGCACCCGCATGGCGTGGTGCATCGCGTACGTCAAGTAGATCGGCGGAAGCTTCGACTGCTTCATCAGCGTGCGCACCTTTGTCATGAGCGTGCGGTTGGTACGCTCAGCTACGCCCTGCTGCTAATGCGCGTAGGGGAGAGATGTGGTGTTCGATCCCCTTTTGCGCAAGGTAATTCTGCAGCTCTTTGCTCCTGAACTCCGCCGCGCCGTCAGACTGCCAGATCTTCAACTTCTCCCCAGATTGCCGCTGCGCGTGCGCCAGCCATAGGCGGAATGCTTCGTATGCTCTGCTGCGCGCCTCCACATTCACGACCCATACATAGCGTGTTCCGGCATCGATGAAGGTGAGTGTGTACAGCTCATCGTCGATTCCGCAGTGTCCCACGTTGAGAAAGTCGCTGTAGACTTTCTCCAGTTTAGCGTAGCGATTGGTTCCTGGTTCAAGCAGGGGGAACGGTCGTTGGCTCAGCGCGGCTTCGGGGCAGACGGTGCAGTTGCGCGGATGCGTTTCGCCCCGTACTTCGGTGCCGTCAGGGCGCAGGAGTGCGCCAGGCACGAATATGTGAAAGAACGAGGAATGAATGCACTAGGAAACAGGTGGGTACAAGTAGGAAAACCTAAAAGAGTTGTACCCTATATTGTCAACCCCACTACAGCCTACACAGACTATAGCATATAAGTTTGACACACCCCCATAGGCAAAGTGGGGGAGAACAAGAGGTCACAAGACCAGTCAAGCAAAGCACAGTAAGCTCAGGGTGGATCACAACTGTGAAGAAATGAGGAATGAATGCACTAGGAAACAGGTGGGTACAAGTAGGAAAACCTAAAAGTGTTGTACCCCATATTGTCTACCCCACTACAGCCTACACAGACTATAGCATATAAGTTTGACACACCCCCATAGGCAAAGTGGGGGAGAACAAGAGGTCACAAGACCAATCAAGCAAAGCAAAGCAGGCTCAGGGTGGATCACAACGTCACCACACATTCCGAGCACAAGTTCAAGGCCACAAGGCCAGTTCACATGCAAGATAATATATAAAGGTAAACAAGCAAGTGCAGGTATAGATAGATCACAGTACAAGCAAGGTCAAGAAGTGAGTAAGTGAGGCCAAGTAGGCACAAGACCTAGCATCGTACAGCAGCGCTGATGATCACAAGGTGGAAGTGCCTTGGTAAAGATATCAGCAGTGTTGGCCTGAGAGGCCACGTAAGCAAGGCGCATCTGACCACGCTGCTGTAGCTCACGAGCAAGGAAGTAACGAAGAGCAATGTGCTTCGTTCTGTGCTCCAGTCTGTGCTCCCGACACAAGGCCAGCATGGCCCTGTTGTGTACGTACAGAACTGGAGGAGAACGAGGCGGCTCTCCTAGGTCGGTCAGCAGGTAGGTGAGCCAGCGTAGCTCCTGTGCAGCCATTGCCCCCGCGTAGATCTCAGCCTCACAGCTGGAGCCGAGAACAGAAGACGAGCGGGTGGACCGCCACGAAACAGAGCCGGAACCAAGGCTGAAGGTGTAACCCTGTGACGACCGCTGCGTAGCCTGGTCGTCAGCCCAAGAAGCGTCTGCGTGACCGGTGAGGACCACTGAACGACGCCCTCCAAGCACTAGCCCCATGCCTGATGTACTGCACAAGTAGCGCAACACCCTCTTCGCTGCAGCCATGTGCTCTGGTCGGTGTCTCCCAGGAGCAACATAGCGTGCCAAGATGCTAAGAGGGTATGCAAGGTCAGGTCGAGTGCAGGTCATCAGGTACATGAGGCAGCCAACAAGCTCTGGGTACGGGCCACTCGGCTATACGGACTCATCCGAAGGCTGAGCTGAGAGCGAGTGGCGAGTAGACAGAGGAGTGGCCTGAGGCGAGGAGTACGTGAAGTCGAAGCGCTGAAGGACCTGCTGCACCATGTGTGACTGAGTCAGGGTAATGGTGCGCTGTGCTCTGTCCCGGGTGATCTGCAAGCCAAGGTAGCTACGCAGTTCACCCAGGTCTGTGCACGTGCGTCTCTTCTGCAGCTCGGACTTCACGTGGGCGAGTCCAGCAGTGTCAGCAGTGGCAAAGACCAAGTCGTCGACGTACACGAGGATGTAGAACGGCGGCAAAGAGGTGTCGGTGTGCAGAAACAGCGACGGGTCGGCAGTAGAAGGAGCAAACCCAAGAGCCGCAAGTGTAGTCCTCAGTGTGTCGTGCCACTCACGGGGCGCCTGGCGGAGACCGTAGACTGGCCGCCGGAGGCTCCACTGGGTACCAGGAGGAAACGACCCAGTGAAGCCAGGTGGGCGGCGCAGCCAGATCTCCTCGTGTAGGCTGCCCTGCAAGAAAGCTGTGCTGAAGTCAAGAGAGTGAAGCTCGTAGTCGCGCTGAGCGGCTATGTGCAGCAGCACCCAAAGAGTGGTCATCTTCGGGGTGGGAGAGAAGGTCTGAAAGTAGTCAACTCCCTGCCACTGACTGAAGCCTCGAGCCACGTAACGCGCCTTGAAGACAGGCGGAGAACCCGGCGGCCGCTTCACCCTGAAAATCCACATGCCACTGACGATGTTCGCCCCAGGTGGGGGAACCTCGTCGACGTAGGTGCCTGTGGACTTCCAGGAAGCCATCTCTGCGTCCATGGCTGACTGCCACTGTGAGGAGTAGGGACCCTCGATCGCCTCAGCGTACGATCGAGGAGTCGGGATGTCTAGTGCATCCGGGTCTCCCTCAGGGGCAATCAGCATGGACACGAGATGAGGCAAAGCAGCAGCAAAACACTGGAACTCCTCCTGCCTGTCCTCAAGGACGTCCGTGCTCAGAGCACACTCACCCCCGACGGACGGAGGACAGACAGACTCAGACTCAGCAACGAGACTAGCGACGTAGTCTAGACGACAGCGAGCAGCAAAGTCGACAAGCTCAGCAACTAAGGCAGATGCAGCAGTGGACTCAAAGGAAGGGTCAGTGACGACAGTAGCAAGAAGACGCGTGACAGTAGGACTGGCAGCACGAAGGGAGTCTGACTCCGGGTCAGCAAGAGCAGGAAGAGAGGACTCGGGAGGAGAAGGCAAAGGGGCACGTAACGGAGCAGTGGAAGGACGCAGAGACATCCGGTGCGTGCCGGGGACAGGCGGAGGACGCTGACGCGAACCACGACCACTCGTGCGAGCAGCACGGACAGGCGACGCAGGACGAGACGCAGGCTCACGACGCTCAGCGAGACCTCCAGTAGGACCAGTGTAGGGAGAGAGAGCAGGCAGTGGGGAGGCTGGCTGTAACTGTGACTCAGACTGGGCAGGCGGCGGACACTCTAAGGGAGGAGCAGGACTAGGAGAGGACGGAAGACCAAGAACCTGCTAAAGGAGCGGAGCGAAGTACGGCCGCGGCCGCGCAGCGCCACCAGAACCAGCAGGAACAGCACCAGCACCCCAAACGGCAGCACCAGCACCAGTAGCAGCCTCAGCTCCAGCAGCGCCAACCCCAGCACCACCAGCACCCTCAGTAGCATCAGCGCCAGCAGCACCTCCAGTGCCAACAGCCCCAGCAGCTCCAGCTCCAACCGGACCACCAGAAGACGCAGCAGCTCCTGCTCCAGCAGCACTAGCAGCTCCCGCTGGCCCAGCAGCTCCAGTACCCTCAGCAGCAGTAGGACCTCCAGCACCAGCAGCACCTCCAGCTCCAGCAGCACGGCTCCAGCGCCGGGCAAACCACTCGCGCAGCTCCTGTGGAGAGAGGAGCTCCCGCCGGGACGAAGCACCCGAAAGACCTCCAGGCCCAGTACCGGTAGACGCCACACGAGCAGGCGCAGCACCCCCAGGCTCCGTACCCCTAGGCTCAGAACCCCCAGGCTCCGCACCCCCAGTCTCAGCACCCCCAGAGTCAGCACCCCCAGGCTCCGCACCCCCAGGCTCCGCACCCCCAGTCTCAGCACCCCCAGTCTCAGCACCCCCAGAGTGAGCACCCCCAGGCTCAGCACCCCCAGACCCCGCACCCGCAGGCTCAGCACCCCTAGCAGCACCAGAGTCAACCGCAACCTCGACAGGCTCGACTGCGTCTACCTGGGACACACCTGAGGGGGCAGGACCTTGAGGGGGAAGGGGGTCTACCGGGGGGGGACCTGGCGCGAGGAAGAGCGGTGGCGGGGGAAGGGACGCAGTGCGGTAAGGGAAGAGACGGTAATAGGGAACCGACTCGTCAAACGTGACGTCCTGAGAGGACAGAACACGGCGCGAGGTGGGGTGGTAGAACTGCCAACCTGGCGCGTCAGGGGGGAAGCCAAGGAAGACACAGGGAACAGCACGGGGGGACAGCTTGTCCGCAGACAAGTCGCGGACAAACGCCCGAGATCCCCAGACACGGAACGCAGACGCATCGCCAACCTTCCCCGTCCACCTCAGAGCAGGGGAGGTCTCCGGTAAGGAGACCCGGGGCTGAAGGTTGATCTGATGCGCCGCGTACTGGACCGCGAACGGCCACAGAAAATGGGGAGCAGCCGCATGAATCATGGACGTACGAGCGACGTCCATGACCATGCCAATGCGGCGCTCAGCAATCCCATTTTGCTGTGGAGAGGCCGAAAGCGTGAACGTCTGGCGGATGCCTCGTGCACGACAGAAGGCTCGCAGAAGGTCAGAGGAGAACTCTCCGCCTCTGTCGGAGTGCAGACGCAAAACAGGAAAGTCCGAGCCGAAACTCTCTCGGAGCTGGAGACGAGCTGCGCGGATCCAGTCGATCAACACTCCAGTGACCTCACCCTTGCTGCGCAAGGGGAAGACTGTGGTGTAACGCGAGTAGTCGTCAACCACCAGCAGGAAGTAACGCTCGTGACCCTGTCCACGAACGCGGGCTGGGCCCCACACGTCCATGTGAAGCGTCTGCAGTGGAGCCTCTGTCGGAGGAAACTCGGAGGAGTGAGGAGCAGCGCGCTGTCGCCCCTCGACGCAGGAAACGCAGGTAGGGGCAGGCCCCGGAGGAAGAGGAGGGAGGGACCGGGGAAGACCAGAGACAAGGACACAGGAGGCCATGCCTCGGAGACGAGGCAGGGAGGGGTGACCAAGGCGGTGGTGCCAGAGGAGAGTCTGGTGAGACAGGAGACGACACGAGCAGGGGGCAGACTCAGAACCAGACCTGGACACCGCAGCAGACGCCTGACCTGACGCAGAAACCTCACCAGACGCAGTAGACTGAGGAGGACCAGTAGTCAGTGTGTATAGGCTCGACCCCGGTCGACGGGTAAACGTGGCCAAGTGTCGGCCCATCCGAGCATACGTGCAGTGGGTCACTCGCTGACTCGCAGGAGTGAACTGGTGAACCCCCCCATCCTGTAGATCTGCACTACTCACCAAGTTCGTAGAGAACGAGGGGAGGTAAAGATCTAATAGGGTGCCAGAGGGGGCCGCCGGACACGGTAAGACAGTGGAGAAGTGGGCAAGGACAGGACCCCCGGAGGGGTCTGCCAAGGAGACCGCCACTGGCCGACTAAGCGGCGTGAGTGTGGTGCGGTCTTGAAAGAAGGAGCGGGAAGCACCCGAGTCAAGGGTGAAGGTGTGGGAGGCCTGAGCCGACGTGGTACCTGAGAGAGCAGACTCACCAGCACCTGGGGCAACAGACTCACTAGCACCTAGAGCAGTAGCCTCACCATCACCTAGAGCAGCAGTCCCAATGCCCGGGTCAGGCGGAACACACAAGGAACAGTCACCCTCATCACTAGTAGACACAACATACATGGCAGCAAGAATAGCATCATAGTCAAGATCAAAGATAGCAACCCCCGCCCTAGACAGCTCTCCCCAGCGAGGGATCTCAGTGGCGTCAGGGAACTGGTGACGCCAAGCGTCCGTCAGGCGGCCGAAGCAGCGTTGGGTGGAGTGCGAGCCCCCGCACTGCTCACCAGCGCGGTCGCCGGTATGGAGGACGTAGGTACAGGGACCAGTACCCCCACCCCGCTGACGCCCAGCGTACCACTCACGAAGCTGCTGGGGGGACGGGGTCTCACGAGTGCGCTGCTGCTGCTGGCGCGGACCACCACCGGAGCCACTCCTCTGCGCAGAGCCGCGACCAGCTCCACCGCTGCCGCCGCCGCCTCCGCCACCTCCGCCTCCTCTGCTCCCACCGCCACCACCGCCGCCTCCTCCGCCTCTCCTGCTGCCACCGACACCTCCACCCCCGCCACCACTCCCACCACCACCCCCACCCCCTCCACTGCCTCCACCGCCACCTCCACCGCCCCCGCCAGCTCCTCCAGCGCCCTTGCCCCCCTTGCCCTTGCCGGTGCGGCGTCTCCCGCTAGGGGCAGACGCAGCTCCGACCGACTCGAAGCCAACGAGGTCGGCCGCAGCAGCAGAGGCAACAGAGGGCAAGAGGGGGGAGGGGGAACACCCCTCAAAGACGGGGGTACGAGGGTCACCACGAGAGGCTCGTACAGCGACTATGCTCTTCTCTGCTGCCAGGAGGCGCTCCTCGAGGAGGTCAACGGTGAGTGTGGTGGGGCAAACTGAGAGGAAGTGGTCCCTGACTAAGCGAAGGGAGTCAGGGAGCCGGGTGACTATGTAGTAGAGGGTGATGTACATGGGGGGAGGGTTCTTGGCACAGAACTCAGCAGGAAGCGCAGCGCGGTAGCGAGTCTCACTAGTGCGAAGGTGCGTAATGAGGTCAGCGACTGTGGGAAAGGCAGCAAGGTCAGGGAACAGGTACGGCAGTATGAGGCGGCTAAGAGCAGCAGTGGCAGGGGAAGAGTAGCGTGCAACTACAGCGTCGTACAAGGTCTTAGCACTCTTGTACTGACTAAAGTGTGCACGCTCAGCGGTCGGTAAGTGGCGACGGACAGCAAGACGGGCAGCAGCATCGCGTGTGGCCCACTATGAGCGAACAGTGCTGTCAGCATCAGTAGGCGGGGCAGGAGAGGCACCACAGGTGAGATCGAACAGGGAGAGTCCGTCTGCCCTATCGCACTGTAGGAAGAGCTGTAGGTCATCGACCCAGACCTCGAAGTCAACAGCACGACCCTCAGCATCAAAGGTAAGGACACTGGGGGTAGCCATGACAGCAGCGGTCTAGCAGGGAGTGCTCTCACCAGTCAGGGTGGGTAGGGCCGGGGCGCGCCGGTAGGAACAGGGCTGCAACTGCGGTGGCGGCGGCTCGGCGGCGGCGGCAGCTCGGCGGCGACTCAGCGGCAGCGGCTCGGCGGCTCGGCGGCTCGCCGCGCCGGCGGCTCGGCGGCTCGGTGGCTCGGTGGCTCGGCGGCTCGGCTGCTTGGCGGCTCGGCGGCTCGGCGGTGAAGGGGCCGGGGAGGGGCCGAAAGGGGCGGCGACGGGGCCGCAAGGGGCGGCGACGGGGCCGCTAAGGGCTGGGACGAGGCCGCAAGAGGGCGGCGAGGGGGGCCGCGAAAGGGCGGCAACGAGGCCGCGAGGAGCGGCTGCAGGGTCGCGACGGGCGGCGACGCGGCCGCTAAGGGCGGCGGCGGGGCCGTGTAGGTGGGGCCGCAAGGGGCCGCTAAGTGCGGCGCGACGGGCCGCTCAGGGCGGCGCGACGGGCCGCTAGGGGGCGGCGACGGGGTCGCCAGGGGCCGTGAGAGGGGGGAGGTGGGGCCGCTAAGGGCGGCGCGACGGATCGCTAAGGGGAGGGCGACACACAGGGCGCGCCTCGGTCAGGGGCGACTCGATCTCAGGGCAGAAAAAAAAATGCTCGATTTTTAGTGGTGGGCCCTAGGAAAAGTTCCCACTAGGGAACTCGCTCTATACCATGTGAAGAAATGAGGAATGAATGCACTAGGAAACAGGTGGGTACAAGTAGGAAAACCTAAAAGTGTTGTACCCCATATTGTCTACCCCACTACAGCCTACACAGACTATAGCATATAAGTTTGACAACAACGTCACCACACATTCCGAGCACAAGTTCAAGGCCACAAGGCCAGTTCACATGCAAGATTATATATAAAGGTAAACAAGCAAGTGCAGGTATAGATAGATCACAGGACAAGCAAGGTCAAGCAGTGAGCAAGTGAGGCCAAGTAGGCACAAGACCTAGCATCGTACAAAAGCGCTGATGATCACAAGGAGGAAGTGCCTTGGTAAAGATATCAGCAGTGTTGGCCTGAGAGGCCACGTAAGCAAGGCGCAGCTGACCACGCTGCTGCAGCTCACGAGCAAGGAAGTAGCGAAGAGCAATGTGCTTCGTTCTGTGCTCCAGTCTGTGCTCCCGACACAAGGCCAGCATGGCCTTGTTGTCTACGTACAGAACTGGAGGAGAACGAGGCGGATCTCCCAGGTCAGTCAGCAGGTAGGTGAGCCAGCGTAGCTCCTGTGCAGCCATTGCCCCCGCGTAGATCTCAGCCTCACAGCTGGAGCCGAGAACAGAAGACGAGCGGGTGGACCGCCACGAAACAGAGCCGGAACCAAGGCTGAAGGTGTAACCCTGTGACGACCGCTGCGTAGCCTGGTCGTCAGCCCAAGAAGCGTCTGCGTGACCTGTGAGGACCACTGAACGCCGCCCTCCAAGCACTAGCCCCATGCCCGACGTACTGCACAAATAGCGCAACACCCTCTTCGCTGCAGCCATGTGCTCTGGTCGGTGTCTCCCAGGAGCAACATAGCGTGCCAAGATGCTAAGAGGGTATGCAAGGTCAGGTCGAGTGCAGGTCATCAGGTACATGAGGCAGCCAACAAGCTCTGGGTACGGGCCACTCGGCTCTACGGACTCATCCGAAGGCAGAGCTGAGAGCGAGTGGCGAGTAGACAGAGGAGTGGCCTGAGGCGAGGAGTACGTGAAGTCGAAGCGCTGAAGGACCTGCTGCACCATGTGTGACTGAGTCAGGGTAATGGTGCGCTGTGCTCTGTCCCGGGTGATCTGCAAGCCAAGGTAGCTGCGCAGTTCACCCAGGTCTGTGCACGTGTGTCTCTTCTGCAGCTCGGACTTCACGTGGGCGAGTCCAGCAGTGTCAGCAGTGGCAAAGACCAAGTCGTCGACGTACACGAGGATGTAGAACGGCGGCAAAGAGGTGTCGGTGCGTAGAAACAGCGACGGGTTGGCAGTAGAAGGAGCAAAGCCAAGAGCCGCAAGTGTTGTCCTCAGTGTGTCGTGCCACTCACGGGGCGCCTGGCGGAAACCGTAGACTGGCCGCCGGAGGCTCCACTGGGTACCAGGAGGAAACGACCCAATGAAGCCAGGTGGGCGGCGCAGCCAGATCTCCTCGTGCAGGATGCCCTGCAAGAAAGCTGTGCTGAAGTCAAGAGAGTGAAGCTCGTAGTCGCGCTGAGCGGCTATGTGCAGCAGCACCCGAAGAGTGGTCATCTTCGGGCTGGGAGAGAAGGTCTGAAAGTAGTCAACTCCCTGCCGCTGACTGAAGCCTCGAGCCACGTAACGCGCCTTGAAGACAGGTGGAGAACCCGGCGGCCGCTTCACCCTGAAAATCCAACATGCCACTGACGATGTTCACCCCAGGTGGGGGAACCTCGTCGACGTAGGTGCCTGTGGACTTCCAGGAAGCCATCTCTGCGTCCATGGCTGACTGCCACTGTGAGGAGTAGGGACCCTCGATCGCCTCAGCGTACGATCGAGGAGTCGGGATGTCTGGTGCATCCGGGTCTCCCTCAGGGGCAATCAGCATGGACACGAGATGAGGCAAAGCAGCAGCAAAACACTGGAACTCCTCCTGCCTGTCCTCAAGGACGTCCGTGCTAAGAGCACACTCACCCCCGACAGACGGAGGACAGACAGACTCAGACTCAACAACAAGACTAGAAGCGTAGTCTAGACGACAGTGAGCAGCAAAGTCGACAAGCTCAGCAACTAAGGCAGACGCAGCAGTGGACTCAAAGGAAGGGTCGGTGACAGCAGTAGCCAGAAGACGCATGACAGTAGGACTGGCAGCACGAAGGGAGTCAGACTCCGGGTCAGCAAGAGCAGGAAGAGAGGACTCTGGAGGAGACGGCAAAGGGACACGCAGTGGAGCACTGGAAGGACGCAGCGCCATCTGGTGTGTGCCTGGGACCGCAGGAGGACGCGGACGCGGATCACGACGACTAGTGCTAGCAGCACGAACAGGCGACGCAGGACGAGACGCAGGCTCACGACGCTCAGCAAGACCTCCAGTATGACCAGTGTAGGGAGAAGGAGCAGGCAGCGGGGAGGCGGGCTGTAACTGCGACTCAGACTGGACAGGCGGCAGACACTCTAAGGAAGGAGCAGGACCAGTAGAAGGCGTGAGACTAAGAACCTGCTCAAGGAGCGGAACGAAGTACGGCCGCGGCCGCGCAGCGCCTCCAGAGCCAGCAGGGACAGCACCAGCATCCCCAGTGGCAGCACCAGCACCAGTAGCACCCCCAGCTGCAGCACCGCCAACTCCAGCACCCTCAGAAGCACCAGCGCCAGCAGCACCTCCAGCGTCAACACCCCCAGCAGCTCTAGCTCCAGCCGGACCACCGGAAGACTCAACAGCCACAGCTCCAGCACCTCCAGTAGCACCTACTCCAGCAGCACCGCCAGCTCCAGCACCGCCAGCAGCTCCAGCACAAGGAGCACCCCCAGGCCCAGCAGCTCCAGCACCTCCAGGACGAGCACCTCCGGGACCCGTGGCACCAACACCCTCAGTAGCAGCAGAACCTCCAGCTCCAGTAGCACCTCCAGCTCCAGCAGCACGGCTCCAGCGCCGAGCAAACCACTCGCGCAGCTCCTGTGGAGAGGGCAGCTCCCGCCGGGACGAAGCACCCGAGGGACCTCCAGACCCAGCACCGCCAGACTCCACACGAGCAGGCCCAGCACCCTCAGGCTCCGCACCCCCTGGCTCAGCACCCCCAGACTCAGCACCCCCAGACTCAGCACCCCCAGGCTCAGCACCCCCAGACCCCGCACCCGCAGGCTCAGCACCCCTAGCAGCACCAGAGTCAACAGCTACCTCGACAGGCTCGACTGCGTCTACCTGAGACACACCTGAGGGGGCAGGACCCTGAGGGGAAAGGGGGTCTACCGGGGGGGGACCTGGCGCGAGGAAGAGCGGCGGCGGGGGGAGGGGCGCAGTGCGGTAGGGGAAGAGACGGTAGTAAGGAACTGACTCGTCAAACGTGACGTCCTGGGAGGACAGAACACGGCGCGAGGTGGGGTGGTAAAACTGCCAACCAGGCGTGTCAGGGGGGAAGCCAAGGAAGACGCAGGGAACATCACGGGGGGACAGCTTGTCCGCAGACAAGTCACGGACAAAAGCCCGAGATCCCCAGACACGAAACGCAGACGCATCGCCAACCTTCCCCGTCCACCGCAGAGTAGGGGAGGTCTCCGGCAAGGAGACCCGGGGCTGAAGGTTGATCTGATGCGCCGCGTACTGAACCGCGAACGGCCACAGAAAATGGGGAGCAGCCGCATGGATCATGGACGTACGAGCGACGTTCATGACCATGCCAATGCGGCGCTCAGCAATCCCATTTTGCTGTGGAGAGGCCGGAAGCGTGAACGTCTGGCGGATGCCCTGTGCACGACAGAAGGCTCGCAGAAGGTCAGAGGAAAACTCTCCGCCTCTGTCGGAGTGCAGACGCAGAACAGGAAAGTCCGAGCCGAAACTCTCTCTGAGCTGGAGACGAGCTGCGCGGATCCAGTCGATCAACACCTCAGTGACCTCACCCTTGCTGCGCAAGGGGAAGACTGTGGTGTAACGCGAGTAGTCGTCAACGACCAGCAGGAAGTAACGCTCGTGACCCTGTCCACGGACGCGGGCGGGGCCCCACACGTCCAGGTGAAGTGTCTGCAGTGGAGCCTCTGTCGGAGGAAACTCGGAGGAGTGAGGAGCGGCGCGCTGCCGCCCCTCGACGCAGGGAACGCAGGTAGGGGCAGGACCCGGAGGAAGAGGAGGGAGGGACCGGGGGAGACCAGAGACAAGGACACGGGAGGCCATGCCTCGGAGACGAGGCAGGGAAGGGTGACCAAGGCGGTGGTGCCAGAGGAGAGTCTGGTGAGACAGGAGACGACACGAGCAGGGGGCAGACTCAGGACCAGACCTGGACGCTGCAGCAAACACCTGACCCGACGCAACTACCTGACCAGACGCAGCAACCGGAGGAGACTCAGTAGTCAGTGTGTTCAGGCTCGACCCCGGCTGACGGGTAAACGTGGCCAAGTGTCGGCCCATTCGAGCACACGTGTAGTGGGTCACCCGCTGACTCGCAGGAGTGAACTGGTCAACCCCCCCATCCTGTAGATCAGCACCACTCACCAAGTTCGTAGAGAACGAGGGGAGGTAAAGACCTGACAGGGTGCCAGAAGGGGCCGCTGGACACGGTAAGACAGTGGAGAAGTGGGCAAGGACAGGACCCCCAGAGGGGTCTGCCAGGGAGACCGCAACTGGCCGACTAAGCGGCGTGAGTGTGGTGCGGTCTCGAAAGAAGGAGCGGGAAGCACCCGAGTCAAGGGTGAAGGTGTGTAAGGCCTGAGCCGACGTGGTACCCGAGAGAGCAGACTCACCAGCACCTGGGGCAGCAGACTCACCAGCACCTGGAGCAGCAGACGCACTAGCACCTAGAGCAGCAGCCTCATCAGCACCTAGAGCAGCAGTCGCAATGCCCGGGTCAGGCGGAACACACAGGTAACAGTCACCCTCACCACTAGTAGGCAATGCATACATGGCAGTGAGGATAGCATCATAGTCAAGAGTATAGATATCTACCCTCAGCTTAAGCAGCTCCACCCAGTCGGGGAGCTCAGCCGCGTCGCCAAACTCCGTACGCCAGGCGTCGCTCAGACGGGCGAAGCAGCGGGACTCTGCGTGACCAAACGTCCCGCAAGGCTGACCAGTCCGAGCACCAGTGCGAATGACGTACGGACAGCGAGTAGTACCCCGTGATCCTCCACGCTGAGCGTACCACTCACGAAGCTGCTGGGGCGAAAGGACCGCGCACGGACGACGCTGCAGCTGCACCTGGCCACTACAAGCAACTGCCGAACTACTCAGTCCAGGACGACTCCCACTACGGCCACCCCGACAACCCCAAGTAGCGTACCACTCATGAAGCTGCTGGGGCGTGAGGAACTCACGCGGACGTCGCTGGAGCTGCATCTGGCCACCGCCAGGAGCAGCAGGAGTAGTGGTAGTCGCCGTAGCAGCAGCAGCAGCAGCAATAGCAGTAGTCGCAGCGCGGCCACCCCTACAACCCCAACTAGCGTACCACTCACGAAGCTGTTGGGGGGCGAGGGACTCACGCGGACGGCGCTGGAGCTGCATCTGGCCACGCCAGGAGCAGCAGTAGCAGTAGAAAGAGCAGTAGCAGCAAGAGCAGCAGTAACAGCAGTACGGACAGGGCAGTGCTCACCAGTGGCGAGAAGGGCAGGCGTACGACGGCGGCAATGGCGAGGCCGCTACCACTGTAGGGCGAGGGCTCCGCGGCAGCTGCAGGGGCGGCTGCTCCAGGGGCGGCTGCTGCAGGGGCGGCTGCTGCAGGGGCTGTCGCTCCAGGGGCGGCTGCTCCAGGGGCGGCTGCTGTAAGGGGCGGCTGCTCCAGGGGCGGTTGTTACAGGGGCGGCTGCTCCAAGGGCGACTGCTGCAGGGGCGGCTGCTCCAGGGACGGCTGCTGCAGTGGCGGCTGCTCCAGGGGCGGCTGCTGCAGGGGCGGCTGTTGCAGGGGCGGCTGCTCCAAGGGCGGCTGCTGCAGGGGCGGCTGCTCCAGGGACGGCTCCTGCAGTGGCGGCTGCTGCAGGGGCGGCTGCTCCAGGGGCGGCTGCTGCAGTGGCGGCTGCTCCAGGGGCGGCTGCTGCAGGGGCGGCTGCTGCAGTGGCGGCTGCTCCAGGGCGCGGGTTAGGGCAGGGCGTCGCGGCGGGTAGGGGTGACGCCACGCGGGTCCCGCAGGGGCGTCGCGACGCGGCAGGGGCAACGGGGCGGGGCCGCGACTGTCGACGGGGCGGGGCCGCGACTGGCGACGGGGCGGGGCCGCGACTGGCGACGGGGCGGGGCCGCGATTGGCGAAAGGGCGGGGCCGCTACGGGCAGTGGGGCGGGGCCGCGAAGGGAGCCGCGAGGGGGCCGCGAAGGGGCCGGGAAGGGGCCGCGAAGGGGCCACGAAGGGGCCGTGAAGGGGCCGCGAAGGGGCCGCGAAGGGGCCGCGAAGGGGCCGCTAAGGGGCCGTGAAGGGGCCACGAAGGGGCCGCGAAGGGGCCGCTAAGGGGCCGTGAAGGGGCCACGAAGGGGCCGCTAAGGGGCCGCGAAGGGGCCGTGAAGGGGCCGCGAAGGGGCCGCGAAGGGGCCGCTAAGGGGCCGAGAAGGGGCTGCGAAGGGGCCGCGAAGGGAGGCCGCTAAGGGGCCTCGAAGGGGCCGCAAAAGGGGGGGGGCCACGACGGGCCTCAGGAGCAGGGCAGGCCACTAATGGGCCGTGAAAGGGTAGGGCAGGTCAGAGCGCGAGGCGCGCTTCGGGCAGGTTAGGAAAAAAAAAAATTTAATGGTGGGCCCTTAGGAAGAAACGGTCCCACTAGGGAACCTGCTCTATACCATGTGAAAGAACGAGGAATGAATGCACTAGGAAACAGGTGGGTACAAGTAGGAAAACCTCAAAGAGTTGTACCCTATATTGTCAACCCCACTACAGCCTACACAGACTATAGCATATAAGTTTGACAGAATACGCCGACCTCGATGCAGTTCTTCAGAGTCACGCGTGAGGGGTGACCTAGACGCTGGTGCCAGATGGCGCCATCAGCGCGGAATCCGGAGGTGCGCATGTAGTGCGCGAGTGCTTCTGCGGGATCCTCGTCAGGTGCTTGAGCAGGTGCCGCTGCTGCTTCTTCATCTTCTTCCTCTTTGTTCGCCGTCGTCAACATCAGGGCGAGAAATTCCCTGTCGCGGATGATGGAGTAGGGGATGTTGGTTCCTGGAATTGTTCCGAGGACTAGTGTCGGCTCGTGCGGTTCGGGGGTAGGCCTGTAGACAGTGCGCCGTGGAGTAGCTGGTTCATTACCCCAATTGATAGTGTCCTAGGGGTCGCGCTCCGGCTGGATATCAGGTGGAGGTAAAGCAGGTGCAGAGCGGCGCGGTGGGCGACCAAGAGGGACAAGCGCAGGTTCTGCTGCTTCTTCTGCTTCTTCTTCCCCCCTTTGGTCCTCGCGAGAGGCTCCCCAGCGTTCGCCAAAAGTGCCCCAGCGGCCTGTCTCACCTCCAGATGCGGCTACCCATCCGCCGGGGTTGCCGCCGGTGACTGCTCCCCAACCGCCTGTGTCGCTCGTACCCCATCCGCCAGTGCTCCCCCACCCCCCTTCATTGGAGGCGCTCTCTTCTTCGTCCTCCCAGGCGAGTGTTCTGCGCGACTCGGCGAGGCTTTTCCGTCGAAGCTCCTCGGATTCACGTCGAGCCAATTCCTCTTCTTGCGCCACCGTAAGTTTCTTATTCGAGTCGCGCCGGTGTGAGTATATCTCCGCTGCCTTTTCCTTGGTTTAGGGCCGTGGTGTGCCGTGCGCGTCGAAGGTGCCGACACCGACACCGCGGAGCATGCCTTGAGGGTGCTGAGATGCAGGTCCGGGGAGGGGATGTTCCAGCGTGCCAAAGACGACCCGCGTGGCGGTCTCCAATTTCAGTTGGGACAGTCCTTCCTCTGGTGGTGCTTCCCGCTCTGCTTCTGCGATGGCCACGAGTCCTGGACTGGCGATTGCGCTCGTTGAGGACGTGGGTGTGTGGTAGTCCATGCAGACGCCGTCTGGGTCAGGGTCGTGCACCGCCAGCTCACGCGGATGTGGGTGATGCGGCACCCATGGGCGCCCATTAGGGTGCTTCCGGTCTCGTCGATGGATGTGTTCGAAGCGCAGGCGGACGTGGTCAATCAACTCCTGCGAATCGCCGCTGCAGTCGGGAATGTCGAAATCGAGAACGTACACTCCGCTCTCAGCGTGTGCTCGTCCGATCTGCTTTCGCGTCTTGTTCGGCATCGTGGAATGGAGCAGGATGTCGCGCGGCTTGGGGTCGGTGCTGAGGACAACTCCGCAATCCATGAGTTGCACCGCCGAGAGTAGGTTGAAGCGCAAGTTCTGTACGATTAACACATCATTCAACGTGATGTGCGTTCTGCTCCCATGTGCCTTGAGCACGACGATGCCTTGCGCGCAGCCGCGTGTTGTTCGCCACGATGACGTAGGTGACGGTGGGGGTGGCGACGCCGTTGGAAATGTAACACTCAGAACCCACCATGTGCTGCCCATAGCAGCTATCCAGGTACCACGTGTTGTAGCGCCTGTTGTCGTTACGCGCGAGCAGCGCCAGTCGCGGGGTAACGATTTGCGGTGCGTCAACCTTGAGAAATTGTTCGCGCGCGATCCAGACGATCGGTCCGGCCGCATATTAGGTACGTGCGGGGGGCTTTCAAGCAGCGGAACTGGAAGACTCTAGTCTTGTTTGTCGTCGTTGCTGAAGTCGTGACGCGTGCTAAACGGGTTATTGTTCGAGAACGCTCCGATTGAGTGAGGTGCCAGCTCGGGTGACGATGAGCGCGCGCGCGGGCGACGCGATCCGCTTGTCATTGTCATGTTTCCCATGACATTGCGGACGGGGGCAGTCTGTGATGGCTGCTGCTGCTTGTGCTGAACTGTTGGGTTCAAGGTGCGCGATGGGGGTTGATACCCCTGGGCGGGACGCGTGTCGTTTCGTGCGTCTTGGCGGCCGGACCAGGTGCTCTGATTGGTCTGGCGAGGGCGAGATCGGGACTTGCATCGATCTGCCAGGTGCCCGAAGTTTCTGCAAATCTTGCAGTAAAGGCGCCGCGGCCGTCGCTCTTCTGTGTTGTCAGCGTAGAAGGCGAGGCGTTCCTTGTCTCGTCGTGGCGTTGGTCGCTGCTGATCCATATCCCGTTGTTCGATGAGGAGGGCGGCGCAAAGGGCGGCCTCCGAGATGACCCCCTGCTGTCGGAGAAGCGCCTTGCAGGGCCGCCACTCTGGGCCGAGCCCTTGAAGTACGATATTCACGAAGATTTCTTCGGAGGTATTGCTTCCCAACTTCGCGATTTGATCGCGAAGGCTTCGACAGCGATTGATGTAGCCGTTGACCTTCTCCCCAGTGACCATCTTTGTATTCAGTAGCTGCTGGAACAGGTGGCTCGAAGAGACTGAGTCCTTCGGTTGGTAGACCCCGTTCAGGTGGCGCCAAGCGTCAAGGGCAGGAGCAGCCGTAGTTTTGTACGATCGAATGTTCAATTGCTCCGCAGGCGACATGTTGCGCAGCAAGAATCCGTACGCCATCAGGGACTCGTTGTAGTACTTCGCCCTGGCATCGCCGGTGTCTTCTGTGGGTCCCGAGTAACTCCCGTCGAAATAGTGAAAAATCTGCGCGTTTTGCAGCAGCAGCTCCAGCTCGAAGCTCCAGGTATAGAAGTCTCTGCCGTCAAAGCACACACTTGTCTTAATTTTTGATACTGTATGCTAAAAAACCTTGATTACTTCTTCACTGGGACGGGGAGTCTTGGATGTTGAGCCATTTGTGTCGAGGGAGAATGCGTGCGGGGCGGAATTCTGGCCGTTCGAGGCCGGTTGAGTGGGTTGGGAAGATGTTCCCGCGTCGCCATACCGCAATGTTTGGAGTCCTTGCTCCAGGCTTGTGAGTCGCTGAAGCAGTTGTGCGAGGACGGCGGAAGGGATCGTCGTCGTTTCCTCGCTTGTCGCAGCCGGGTTGGGCTGCGCTTCAGCCGTCAGATTCGTCTGACCTCCAGATCCTCCGGCCATTCTTACACGCGAGCGTGTGCCGGACGCCACTTTCCGTTCGCCGAAAGTTTCGGAGGTGGCAGTGCGAAGGATTCCCGAGTCGCTCTCATACCATGCTGTGATCAGAAGTTGATCGTACCTAGGATCACCTCAGGAAGGTTCGCACACTGCTGATTTAGTGGTGGTGGGCCCTTGACCTCAATAGCAGAGTGAATGTAAATGCGAGATAATAAAAGCATGCTAGTACAGGAATATAAATAAGAGTACAGGGGAATACGAAGCGACCTAACTAGCCATGTACTCTAAGGGGTACATTCCCTTATCACAGCGAAATTCAACCGTGCGACTCCAGGTGGTTATGTTACTGTCCGGGCAGAATCCTCGCCACTGCTGCTGCCTGATGCTGTCCGCCCGACGGTCCAGATGCTTTCGTAACCGTGCGACCTTTCGTATTGCTTCCGCCCTTTCAACTTCAACCTCGGTAGTGCGTGCTTTGCTTGCTGCGGTGAGGAGTGCACAGTGATGTTTCAATAATTACTATTCGTAACAAGAGCGATAGTTGGAAAATAGTTTGTGGGACAAGGAAATAGAATGCTAGAAAAGTAGAGTGCCATTTGGCACTTGGAAAAATGGGTTTATAAGAATAGGGATGAGTTGGAAAGTACTGTTCAAAGTGAACAATAAACCCCCCCTTAACACTACCCCCCTCCCATGGAGGCGACGTCCGCGGCGCCTGCCGACTGAAGGTACGCTTGGGGGCAAGCGTTGTTTAGAGACAGCGAGGACGAATGAACCCAGCTGTCGTCTGCTGCGTCGTAACCACGCCAATGAACCAAGAAGTCAATGAAAGGGACACCCCCCTGGAGACGGCGACGGTGCCTGAGGATGCGTTGGATCTGGTAATCGGGCTCGTCGGTGTCAATAGCTATCGGCAGTGGAGTGCGATCACAGCCTGAGAAGGTGGCGTTGGGATCGGTGGAAGGCCGAAGGAGAGACACGTGGAATGATGGGTGCATGCGAAAATGAGCGGCAAGGCAGAGGCGGTATGCGACACAACGTAGTGCGAGCTCCTGTGAATGAACCAATGAAACGTGGGCTTGCTATCCTATGGCAGTCAGAGATTGCGGCTTTTCAAAAGAACACAGTCGCCGACTGCGAACGACACCTCACGACGACTGCGGTTGGTGGTGCGTGCCATGCGTGCATTTGCGAGCTCAAGGTGCTTCCTCCGCGATCATGAATGAAAGTGAGATGCTGGTGGAAATTGTCCGCACGACGGACTGTAGGTGTGAGATCGACACGAGTGGGGACATTGGGGTGCGGGATGCTGACTGTACAGTGCAAAGAACGGTGACATGCTTGCGGACGACTGGTGCGTGTTGTTGTAGGCAAACTCTGCCATGCTCAGCTTCTTGTCCCATGCGGCTGCTGCGGAGATCACTCTATCAACGGGAGCTAGAATACGCGCTAGGCACGTGGTAGGAGGGATCTATGCATTCGTTCAGTTAGTCGTTTGCTTGTGCTTGCACTACTTGCTGGTTCACGGGGAAAGTTGGCAAGAGTTTCACTAGCAAAAGTTCACAAAAATGATGGCAACAACATTGGCATGCAAGACTACATCAGACCTAGCAAAGCTGCTGGTCGACTTCCAGCACAGCACGGTCGACCGCGTGCCAGCACGACTTGGTCGACCGCGCTCCAGCAGAGCAAAGTTGCGGCCTGCCAACATTGCAAGTCCACGGTGTGCCAGCGCTGCAGCAAGTTGGCTGCACAGCGTTACACCCGCAGGACAACGGTGCACCTGCTTCGCAGATGCGCGCAGCTGGATGGTGCTCCACGCGTTGTCACGAGCTGCGCTGACGCCTAGCAGACTCCACACTTGCGACTGCGCCCACCAGCCACATCAACCTCGGGATACCACTTCCGAGGTCGGTCTCGCAGAAGTCACCCCGGCGACCTTCGCATGCTTCCGCAGAACTCCGTCGCCCGGGTAATACGGTCGACCGGGCAACCAGGTCGATGCCGTCAGGGCAGCTTCCTCCCTGGTCGGCGTCCCCTCGTCGACCACTTTGGGACTAGGCCGCCGACTTCGCCAAGTCGTCGGCCACCCAAGGTCGGTGCCCTGAAGTCGGCGCCCTATCAGGTCGACCCCGCAAGATCGACCACCCCACACTCGGCGCCCTCCGAAGTCGGCGCCCTCGCAGTGGCCCCCACACAAGTCGACCAGCTCGCCCACTGCTGCAGGTCGGCTGCACTCCCCCGTATACCCGACTACGAGGTCGGCTCTGCCCAAGCAAGGACGGGGTCCACACCCAACTCCCGTTGACACTATCCTGCTGCGTTCACGCTGGGGCCCTCAGCCCACACACGGCAGTACAGCTCTGAGAATAGCCCGTCGGAGTGCACCCAATACACAACACGCCAGTCACCGCACCGGCGTGCACCCAACACACGGCAATACTGCTGCACGTCGTCGTCGCCGTCGCCCAGGTCGGCCAAGCACACCTGGCCGATTGCGACAGAGCACCGGTTGAAGGCCAGATAGTGCAGCGCCTTCGTCAGGAAGTCGGCCGGCTGCTCAGTGGTCAGGATGTACTTCAACGAAAAATTTTCACGCTTCACCATATGCTGCAGCCAGGCCTGTTGCCGCTCCATGTGCTTGAGGTTGCCCGTCAACCCCATGCCCTCGGCGACCGTGATGGCCGACTTGTTGTCCACCCGAAGGACGGTCGGCTTCCCGGCATCCAGCTACCGGAACTCTGCAAGAAGGAAGCGAAGGCGGCGTCCCTCCTTGCCGGCTTCAGTGGCCGCCACGTACTCTGACTTGGTCGACGACAACGTCACGCACTTCATGCGTTGGCTCGACCAAGAGACAGCGGCCCCTCTGTAGACGAACACGTAGCCTCCTGTGCTCGTCCGCTTCTGCTTGTCGCCGCTGTTGTCGGCGTCCACGTAGCCGACCAGCTTCAGCGACTCTGGTCCTCCGCCGAACTCCAGGGCGGTGTCACGGGTGTTGGCGAGGTAGGCGAGGCAGCGGTCAACCTTGCGCCAGTGCTGGTCGCTCCTCACCGCGAGGCCGCTCCCCAGCTTGCTGCAGGCGAAGGCGATGTCCGGCCTCGTCGTCGCTGCCGCGAACTGAAGCGAGCCGATCTTCTGCTGGTACTCCTCCTCCTGGCGCTCCTGTGCCTCCTCGTCATCGAAGGTGAGCTCGGTGTAGGCGTCGACCGAGACCGGCGTCTTCGGGGTGCGCTCGGTCTGCTCCTTGTCGATGAAGCGCCTATGCAGCTTGCCGGCGTAGCTGCGGAGATAACTACTACAACAGGAGCTAGACTACGGGCTAGGCACGGGTGCTCGTGTGATCTCTGCGTTCGTTGGTCCTTAGTCGTTTTCCTAGTGCACACACTGCTTGCTAGTTTACGGGGAAAGTTGGCAAGAGTTTCACTAGAGAAAGTTGGCAACAATGGTACAATGAAGTTGGCATGGCAAGACTACATCAGAGCTAGCATTCAGGTCGGTCGACTGCTAGCGCAGCATGGTCGACCGCGTTCTAGCACGACTTGGTCGACCGCGCTCCAGCAGTGCAAAGTCGACGGCGTGCCAACGCTGCAGGTTGACGGCGTGCCAGCGTAACTCCTGCAGTACAGCACTACACCAGCTTCGCAGGTGCTCGCAGATGATTGGCGGGCTGAGCCTTGTCATCTTCGCAGCGCACACACCACCTCAACCTGGCGCTGACGTCTGCATCTGATCAGCCACGTTGACCTCGGGATACCACCACCGAGGTCGGACTCGCAAACTTCGCCTGGGCAACTGTCGCACTCCTCCACAGAACCTTGTCACCAAGGTAACCTGGTCGACCGGGCAACCACGTCGACCAGCTGCACGTGTATGTGCCCGTCGACCTCCCAAGTCGACGACCACCCCAAGTCGACCTCACCAGGTCGACCACACCTCTGGCCGGCCAGCTCCAGGTCGACGTCACCCCTGGTCGACCAGCTCCACGTCGACCAGCACTTCTAGTCGACCAGCTCCATATCGACCAGCGCAGTTCCAGCTGCACGTGTATGTGCCCGTCGACCTCCCAAGTCGACGACCACCCCAAGTCGACCTCACCAGGTCGACCACACCTCTGGCCGGCCAGCTCCAGGTCGACGTCACCCCTGGTCGACCAGCTCCACGTCGACCAGCACTTCTAGTCGACCAGCCCCATATCGACCAGCGCAGTTGTCGCCAACCACCCAAGTCAGCTACCTGAAGTCGGTGTCACCAAGTTGACACCCTGCTACTCGACGCCCAACTGCTCGGCGTCCTTGGTTGTGGTTGACGTCGGCCCCTCCTCCATCGTTCACCAGGTCAGGTCGACCACCAGGTCGACATCATACTTGATCGACCAACCACCAGGTCGACCAGCAGGCCTGTCAGCCGACCACCCAAGTCGGCTGCCCCAAGTTGGCGTCACCAAGTTGACGCCCTCCGCAGGTCGACTTCCCAGGTCGACCTCCCTGAAGTCGGCGCCACCCTGAAGTCGGCGCCCGAGTAGTGGCCCCCGTGCAGGTCGACCTCCTCGTCAACCAGCTCGCCCACTGCAGCAGGCCGGCTGCTCCCCTCACACCCGACCACGAAGTCAGCTCCGCCCAAGCGAGGACGGGGCCAACACACAACTTCCGTTGACACTCCCCTGCCGCGTTCACGCTTGGGCCCCCAACCCATACGGCAGTACTCCTCGGAGACTAGCTCGTCGACGTGCACCCAACACACAATACGTCGTCCACCGCACCGGCCATGCAAAACTGCATGGCACCTACTACTGCATGTTGTCATCTTCATCGCCCACATCGGCCAAGCGCACCTGGCCGATGGCGACGGAGCACCGATTGAAGGTGGCGACGTGAAGACGCTCCAGATCCAATTTGAATCAAGTCATTTGCAGCTGTGAACAGAACGCTATCAACGTTTGAAGCCGCTGTGCAGAAATCCGTCTGTGCTCTCTATCTTTCGTTTTAGGCACATTCAAGCCTATTGTGACTATAACAAGTGGTATCAGAGCCCCTTGGAGCAGTTTCGACAATGTCTGGACCTGAGAAAAGGGGTGGCAGAGGTGCTGGTGGCAGTGGAGAAGCTCAAGCTCAAGGCCAACCCCGTGATTCAGCCATGGCGCCCATGCAACCAAGTCTTGGCCCACCTAGGGATGAGCCTAGGGTGTTTGGGCTTGACAAGTTCAACGGTGACAACTTTGCTGAATGGTCCTTCAAGATGGAGAACATCTTTGACCACTATGACCTGCTGGAGGTGATGGAAGGAACGGAGAAGCGCCCCGAGAACGACCCGGAGAAGAGCCCGTGGGTGCGGAAGAGCGCACAAGGCTATCTCTTACTTGGGCAAGCGTTGGGGAGCAGTCAGATCCGTCACATCAAGCCATTCCAGCGTGAACCAGAGAAAGGACCAAAGGCATGGGCTGCTCTCAAGGGTGTACATGCTCCTGCAACAGCGGCGGTAGCGGTGGTGTTGGAACGGCAAATGGCGGCACTACGAATTGAAGAAGACGAAGCGGTTGAAGAAGGGGTGCAGAAATTCTTCGACTTGTTGACGCGGCTTGAGGGAGCTGATTTGAACTACAGTGAGCTCCAAAAGAAGACCAAGTTGCTGGCCTTACTCCCAGAGTCGTGGTCCTCGCTCATCATCAACCTTAATCGCGACTTGCCCCGCCTCTCGCTTGAAGACGTGAAGCGAGCTATCCTTCAAGAGGATTTCCGCCGCCGTGAGTTGGCGAGTGCGGATGGCGCTGGGGCAGCGAGCATCGGCCGTGGATATGGTCGAGGAAGAGGCAGAGGACGAGGGGGAGGAAGGTTTGGTGGCAGCAACTTCGGCGGAGGCCGCAGGAGTGGCGGTTACGGCAGCGACGACAAGAGCTACGGACGCGGTCGCGGCCGATTCGACGGCGAGTGTCACTATTGCCACAAGAGCGGACACATGTGGCGCGACTGCTACAAACTCCCTGATGGTTGGACCCCTGCTCAAGGCCAAGAGGGTAGAGGAGCAGGAGGAGGGAGAGGACGAGGCCGTGGAGGCCGTGGCGGTCGCGGTGGCGGAGCTGCAAACATGAAGAGCGGAGACAACGACAAGGACCCGAGCGACGATCGATACCCGGGTCTATTCTACTTCGTGTCGACGCAAGTACCGGCTGGTCCAGAGAAGGATGAAGGCTTTGAGGAGCCAGCAGCTGTGGGGAAGGTGACCCTACACCCCCTGGACTATTGGGTGATTGATAGTGGCGCTACCTATAGCATGACACCTCGCCCGGACTTGCTCACCGAACTCGAGCCGTCACCGGTGAAGCATGTCACATCGGCTTTGGGGCAGCGAGCAGAGGTGAAAGGCATGGGCAAGGCCATGTTCAAGGGTGCTGATGGGAAGATGGTGGGCCTCAAGAACGTGCTTTGGGTGCCCAGCCTTGCTGCAAACCTGATTTCCGTGCGGCGGTTGGCAAAGGCCGGCATGGACACGAACTCGAAGGGAGCCAAGACCTACACCGCAAGGCTTGGCGATCGAATTCTTTGGGACCTTCATGAGGACAGGGATGTCTACAACGAGATGTGGCAGATCCCAGTGGTCTCTATGCCTAAGGAGAGGCAAGTGGCAGCAAGCATCAGCACCAAGGATGGAGCGGTCGGTAGCGACGATGGCGCGAACGGTCGCGCTAAGGAGAATGAGCTCAAGAAGAGCAAACATGGAGGGACCAGCAAGTTCAGTGAACCTAAGGAGAGTGGTGCAGCAACCAAGGAGCAGCAAAAGGGTGAGGAGAACCCAGAGGCAGCAGCGGAGGAGGACTACGGAGAGAGTATGTGGGGCGCTATTGCGAGCGCGGCATTCTCCAATCCAACTTCGGCTACGGGGGAGTGTGATTGGCTCACCTTGCATCGGCGCATGCGGCATGTGGCCCTGCCCATCTTGCAGCAGCTAGTGAAGAATGAGATGGTTGCTGGCATACGTGTGAAGGGGGAGCCCGATGAGGTGCTTGGCTGCCCGACGTGCATTCAAGCCAAGTTCACCCGGTTTCCGTTCCCTAGTTCGGAGGCAACGGCAAAGGCACCGCTTGATGAGGTGGTGATGGACGTGGTGGGCCCCCTAAAGCTTGGAGCTGCTGGAGCTGAGTATTTTCTCACCATTGTCGACGTCTATACCCGCATGACTTTTATACCTTGAGGAGGAGATTTTTATGGCGCAGCCAGAGGGGTTTGATGATGGTAGTGGCAGAGTGTGGAAGCTGAAGAAGGCCCTCTATGGGCTGAAGCAGGCCCCTAGTGTTATAGTCACAATAGGCTTGAATGTGCCTAAACCGAAAGATAGAGAGCACAGACGGATTTCTGCACAGCGGCTTCAAACGTTGATAGCGTTCTGCTCACAGCTGCAAATGACTTGATTCAAATTGGATCTGGAGCGTCTTTACGTTGTCTACAATTAGCAATTTAGATTGCACGATTTGATAAAGAATTGACGACACAGCGTCGGTTTGAACTTTCGGTACTATGGCAGCCACTATAGTCCTAGAACACAAGATAGGAAGAGTTACGAGTTGGGAATGACTCCCAGCTCCTACAAACCCCAAGAGCCGAGGTACAGTGATGTGGAACAGTGCCACACTGTCCCCAACCACGAAGGGTCTCGAAACTACCCTTCACTAGGGCCTACACCAAGTGAAATGTTACACTACACAAAGTAATGTAACTATCTTCAATATCTTGAGGTGTACCCTTTTGGCAAGCTTCGAAATCACTTGAGGCTTGACACCAAGGCTCGGGCTCTTCATCACAAACTCATCCTTGAGTTCTTGATGGGTCTGCTGCACACACCTGCGACACGCCGAACGTTCGACACAGGACAAAATAGAAACCGCGCACGACAAAATAGAAACCGCGCGCGAGACACAAACGACCGCGTAACACGCGTCTAGCGATAACTCGCTATTGACTCGACACACACACTCGACATCATGACTCAACATTCACACACAATTATAAGCATGAAATATATATTATCCCATGCCCTCATACCATTCCATACACACACACATTCACGCACACGGACAACAAGCCGAGTGCAAACCGTAGGGTTGCACCAACAAACTCCCCCTCGGATTGTTGGCCTTAGGATATGTTGCTCTCTCAGTTCAGAGCCATCCCAGCCAGCTTGCAACACTTCCAATGCTGCTGCTCCACCAGCCTCTTGGTCATCATGTCAGCCGGCTGCCCCGTGGTCTTCACGTAGCGCAACTCAACTTCACCCGCGGTTACCATGCTCCTCGTTCAATGCCACTTCACTCTCATGTGCTTCGTGAGTCCATGCAACACAGGGTTCTTAGCAAGAGCAATGGCACCCTGGCTGTCACAGTACAGTGGGGTAGGTCCTTGCTGCTCCTCCCCCAATTCAGCCAACAAACGCCGCTGCCACACAATCTCCCGTACGGCACGGAAGAGTGCCATGTACTCGGACTCCACCGAGCTCAAAGCTTGGTCAACCTGCTTCTTGCTCTCCCAAGCAGTTGGGCCTCCACCAACACAGCATATGAAGCCTCCCACACTTTTCATGTCCTCTGGTTCTGATGCATATGAAGCATCCGAGTAGGCGGTGAGGAACAAACGCCCGGGTTCAACACCATCCGCGCCCTTTTGGCGCCTTTGTGCTGCCGCCGAGTATTGCAGCCCAACGGTCGGTGTTTGGCCAAGATACTTGGCCACCCTCATTCCAGCTGCTACCTGCTCCTCATTAGGGCATTGCACAACCCTAGCCAGCTGCCCGGTAGCAAACGCGACGTCCGGTCGGGTGTTTACCGCCGCATACATGAGGCTGCCCACCAACGAGTGAAATCGGCGCCTCTCCTCTTCACCAACGCTCTCCTCCTCTGGTCCCTTCACACACTTGAACCCAGAGGGAAAGGGTGTAGCCACATGGCCTTCACTCTGCCCAAAGTTGGCAGCCAATGCCTCCAGGTACTTTCGTTGATGCACCCGCATGCACCGCTTCTCCACATCTCGTTCGATGTGGAGCCCAAGGTAGAAGCTCACGTCACCAAGGGCCTTGCACTTGAACTTGTCTTGAAGCTTCAGCATCACCTCCTTCACAAGGTCAGAAGAGGGTGAGAAAATGAGGATGTCATCCACATAAACCACCATGAAACTCCTCTGCTCCCCCTCGCCAAGCATGAACAAGGAGTGATCGGCCGTTGAGGGAGTGAAGCCGATCCCCTCCAACACTTCGCGCAGCTTCATGTAACATTGCCTAGGGGCCTGCTTCAGCCCATAGAGGGCCTTCTTCAGCTTCCACACTCTGCCACTACCATCATCAAACCCCTCTGGCTGCGCCATAAAAATCTCCTCCTCAAGGATGCCGTTAAGGAATGCCGTTACGATGTCCATTTGCTTTACTACCCATCCTTTGATGGCGGCTCCCGCGAATAGGGTTCGCAGCGTCGTCGTCTTCACCACAGGGGCAAACAGCTCCTTGAAGTCCACCTTCTCCTTCTGCTGGTACCCCTTGGCTACAAGCCTAGACTTGTAGCGCTCGATCTTGCCGTCGGCATCCGACTTGATTTTGAAGAGCCACTTGGACGTTATCGCCGTACGCCCCTCCGGTAGCTCCACCAATTCAAACGTGTCATTCTCCTCGATGCTCTTCAGCTCACTCTCCATGGCCTTCTTCCACTCCTCAGCATCACTACTCTCCAAAGCCTCCTTGAGAGTTGCTGGTTCTCCCGGCATCTCCACTGGAGAGAAGAACGCGAAGGCACACTCCTCGTAGTCACTCTCCTCGTCGTCTCCGACCATCATTGCCGCTCCGGCCAGGGCTGTCTTGCCCTGCTTTCCCGGCGCATCATAGGTCAGCCTATTAGGGGGTTGAACTCTCCTCTTCCCCCTTCCTTCCTCCTCAGCTGCAGGGACTTGAAGGCCTTGGCGTTGCTGCGGTGTGGCTCGAATCCGTGGAGCACTCGTAGTACGGGAAGGGAGTGACGGTGCACGCTCGCTCACTTGCTGCACCTCCTCCTCTTCTTCCTCTGCATCATTGGCCTCCTCTCCCCCATTCACAAGGGAGGATTGCCTTGTGGTTGTGCTGCCGCTGCTCAGCTCCAAAGGCAGCTCCACATGCTCCAAACCGGAACTCTTCACCTCCCCAAACCGCACGCCTATCTTCGCCTCATTCTCCGCCTTCCAATCCTTGTACATGAAGTTCTCCATGAACTTGCAGTCCCTGCTCACCAAGAACTTCTTGGTGAATGGGTCCCAAAGAAGCCATCCCTTGCTATTTTGAGGCATGCCCAAGTGCACGGCCCACACCGCCTTGGCACCAAGCTTGTTGTGCCGAAGATGCTTAGGCACGAGCGCCATGCACATGCACCCGAACACCCGAAGCATATCCACCTTTGGCTTCCTTCCTAGCCACTCCACATAGGGCACCCATTTGTCAGCTCCCACATGAGTCAAGGCTCTGTTCTTGGCCACACACGCGCTCCGCACCGCATCAGGCCAGAAATAGTCGGGTAGCCCGGCTTCAATGAGCAACCCGCGTGCCGCCTCCGTGATTGTGCGGTTCGCTCGCTCGGCGATGCCGTTCATTGCAGGGGAGTATGGCATGGTGAGGGAGTGCCGAATACCATTCTTCTTCAGCCACAACCCAAACTCCTTGCTCAGGATCTCTCCCCCTCGATCGGTGCGGATTGACTTGACTAGACGGTCTTGTTGCCGCTCCACCATCGGGAACCAATCCGTCTTCAACGTTTCAGCCACGTCGCTCTTCTTGGCCAGCACGTACACCCAAGTCATGCGGGTGTAGACGTCGACAATGGTGAGAAAATACTCGGCTCCAGCAGCTCCAAGCTTCAGGGGGCCCACCACGTCCATCACCACCTCATCAAGCGGTGCCTTTGCCGTTGCCTCCGAACTAGGGAACGGAAACCGGGTGAACTTGGCTTGAATGCACGTCGGGCAGCCAAGCACCTCATCAGGCTCCCCCTTCACACGTATGCCAGCAACCATCTCATTCTTCACTAGCTGCTGCAAGATGGGCAGGGCCACATGCCCCATGCGCCGATGCAAGGTGAGCCAATCACACTCCCCCGTAGCCGAAGTTGGATTGGAGAATGCCGCGCTCGCAATAGCGCCCCACATACTCTCTCCGTAGTCCTCCTCCGCTGCTGCCTCTGGGTTCTCCTCACCCTTTTGCTGCTCCTTGGTTGCTGCACCACTCTCCTTAGGTTCACTGAACTTGCTGGTCCCTCCAGGTTTGCTCTTCTTGAGCTCATTCTCCTTAGCGCGACCGTTCGCGCCATCGTCGCTACCGACCGCTCCATCCTTGGTGCTGATGCTTGCTGCCACTTGCCTCTCCTTAGGCATAGGGACCACTGGGATCTGCCACATCTCGTTGTAGACATCCCTGTCCTCATGAAGGTCCCAAAGAATTCGATCGCCAAGCCTTGCGGTGTAGGTCTTGGCTCCCTTCGAGTTCGTGTCCATGCCGGCCTTTGCCAACCGCCGCACGGAAATCAGGTTTGCAGCAAGGCTGGGCACCCAAAGCACGTTCTTGAGGCCCATCATCTTCCCATCAGCACCCTTGAACATGGCCTTGCCCATGCCTTTCACCTCTGCTCGCTGCCCCAAAGCCGATGTGACATGCTTCACCGGTGACGGCTCGAGTTCGGTGAGCAAGTCCGGGCGAGGTGTCATGCTATAGGTAGCGCCACTATCAATCACCCAATAGTCCAGGGGGTGTAGGGTCACCTTCCCCACAGCTGCTGGCTCCTCAAAGCCTTCATCCTTCTCTGGACCAGCCGGTACTTGCGTCGACACGAAGTAGAATAGACCCGGGTATCGATCGTCGCTCTGGTCCTTGTCGTTGTCTCCGCTCTTCATGTTTGCAGCTCCGCCACCGCGACCGCCACGGCCTCCACGGCCTCGTCCTCTCCCTCCTCCTGCTCCTCTACCCTCTTGGCCTTGAGCAGGGGTCCAACCATCAGGGAGTTTGTAGCAGTCGCGCCACATGTGTCCGCTCTTGTGGCAATAGTGACACTCGCCGTCGAATCGGCCGCGACCGCGTCCGTAGCTCTTGTCGTCGCTGCCGTAACCGCCACTCCTGCGGCCTCCGCCGAAGTTGCTGCCACCAAACCTTCCTCCCCCTCGTCCTCTGCCTCTTCCTCGACCATATCCACGGCCGATGCTCGCTGCCCCAGCGCCATCCGCACTCGCCAACTCACGGCGGCGGAAATCCTCTTGAAGGATAGCTCGCTTCACGTCTTCAAGCGAGAGGCGGGGCAAGTCGCGATTAAGGTTGATGATGAGCGAGGACCACGACTCTGGGAGTAAGGCTAGCAACTTGGTCTTCTTTTGGAGCTCACTGTAGTTCAAATCAGCTCCCTCAAGCCGCGTCAACAAGTCGAAGAATTTCTGCACCCCTTCTTCAACCGCTTCGTCTTCTTCAATTCGTAGTGCCGCCATTTGCCGTTCCAACACCACCGCTACCGCCGCTGTTGCAGGAGCATGTACACCCTTGAGAGCAGCCCATGCCTTTGGTCCTTTCTCTGGTTCACGCTGGAATGGCTTGATGTGACGGATCTGACTGCTCCCCAACGCTTGCCCAAGTAAGAGATAGCCTTGTGCGCTCTTCCGCACCCACGGGCTCTTCTCCGGGTCGTTCTCGGGGCGCTTCTCCGTTCCTTCCATCATCTCCAGCAGGTCATAGTGGTCAAAGATGTTCTCCATCTTGAAGGACCATTCAGCAAAGTTGTCACCGTTGAACTTGTCAAGCCCAAACACCCTAGGCTCATCCCTAGGTGGGCCAAGACTTGGTTGCATGGGCGCCATGGCTGAATCACGGGGTTGGCCTTGAGCTTGAGCTTCTCCACTGCCACCAGCACCTCTGCCACCCCTTTCCTCAGGTCCAGACATTGTCGAAACTTCTCCAAGGGGCTCTGATACCACTTGTTATAGTCACAATAGGCTTGAATGTGCCTAAAACGAAAGATAGAGAGCACAGACGGATTTCTGCACAGCGGCTTCAAACGTTGATAGCGTTCTGCTCACAGCTGCAAATGACTTGATTCAAATTGGATCTGGAGCGTCTTCATGTCGTCTACAATTAGCAATTTAGATTGCACGATTTGATAAAGAATTGACGACACAGCGTTGGTTTGAACGAACGGTACTATGGCAGCCACTATAGTCCTAGAACACAAGATAGGAAGAGTTACGAGTTGGGAATGACTCCCAGCTCCTACAAACCCCAAGAGCCGAGGTACAGTGATGTGGAACAGTGCCACACTGTCCCCAACCACGAAGGGTCTCGAAACTACCCTTCACTAGGGCCTACACCAAGTGAAATGTTACACTACACAAAGTAATGTAACTATCTTCAATATCTTGAGGTGTACCCTTTTGGCAAGCTTCGAAATCACTTGAGGCTTGACACCAAGGCTTGGGCTCTTCATCACAAACTCATCCTTGAGTTCTTGATGGGTCTGCTGCACACACCTGCGACACGCCGAACGTTCGACACAGGACAAAATAGAAACCGCGCACGACAAAATAGAAACCGCGCGCGAGACACAAACGACCGCGTAACACGCGTCTAGCGATAACTCGCTATTGACTCGACACACACACTCGACATCATGACTCAACATTCACACACAATTATAAGCATGAAATATATATTATCCCATGCCCTCATACCATTCCATACACACACACATTCACGCACACGGACAACAAGCCGAGTGCAAACCGTAGGGTTGCACCAACACCTAGGCAATGGTACATGAAGCTGCGCGAAGTGTTGGAGTGGATCGGCTTCACTCCCTCAACGGCCGATCACTCCTTGTTCATGCTTGGCGAGGGGGAGCAGAGGAGTTTCATGGTGGTTTATGTGGATGACATCCTCATTTTCTCACCCTCTTCTGACCTTGTGAAGGAGGTGATGCTGAAGCTTCAAGACAAGTTCAAGTGCAAGGCCCTTGGTGACGTGAGCTTCTACCTTGGGCTCCACATCAAACGAGATGTGGAGAAGCGGTGCATGCGGGTGCATCAACGAAAGTACCTGGAGGCATTGGCTGCCAACTTTGGGCAGAGTGAAGGCCATGTGGCTACACCCTTTCCCTCTGGGTTCAAGTGTGTGAAGGGACCAGAGGAGGAGAGCGTTGGTGAAGAGGAGAGGCGCCGTTTTCACTCGTTGGTGGGCAGCCTCATGTACGCGGCGGTAAACACCCGACCGGACGTCGCGTTTGCTACCGGGCAGCTGGCTAGGGTTGTGCAATGCCCTAATGAGGAGCAGGTAGCAGCTGGAATGAGGGTGGCCAAGTATCTTGGCCAAACACCGACCGTTGGGCTGCAATACTCGGCGGCGGCACAAAGGCGCCAAAAGGGCGCGGATGGTGTTGAACCCGGGCGTTTGTTCCTCACCGCCTACTCGGATGCTTCATATGCATCAGAACCAGAGGACATGACAAGTGTGGGAGGCTTCATATGCTGTGTTGGTGGAGGCCCAACTGCTTGGGAGAGCAAGAAGCAGGTTGACCAAGCTTTGAGCTCGGTGGAGTCCGAGTACATGGCACTCTTCCGTGCCGTACGGGAGATTGTGTGGCAGCGGCGTTTGTTGGCTGAATTGGGGGAGGAGCAGCAAGGACCTACCCCACTGTACTGTGACAGCCAGGGTGCCATTGCTCTTGCTAAGAACCCTGTGTTGCATGGACTCACGAAGCACATGAGGGTGAAGTGGCATTGGACGAGGAGCATGGTAACCGCGGGTGAAGTTGAGTTGCGCTACGTGAAGACCACGGGGCAGCCAGCTGACATGATGACCAAGAGGCTGGTGGAGCAGCAGCATTGGAAGTGTTGCAAGCTGGCTGGGATGGCTCTGAACTGAGAGAGCAACATATCCTAAGGCCAACAATCCGAGGGGGAGTTTGTTGGTGCAACCCTACGGTTTGCACTCGGCTTGTTGTCCGTGTGCGTGAATGTGTGTGTGTATGGAATGGTATGAGGGCATGGGATAATATATATTTCATGCTTATAATTGTGTGTGAATGTTGAGTCATGATGTCGAGTGTGTGTGTCGAGTCAATAGCGAGTTATCGCTAGACGCGTGTTACGCGGTCGTTTGTGTCTCGCGCGCGGTTTCTATTTTGTCGTGCGCGGTTTCTATTTTGTCCTGTGTCGAACGTTCGGCGTGTCGCAGGTGTGTGCAGCAGACCCATCAAGAACTCAAGGATGAGTTTGTGATGAAGAGCCCGAGCCTTGGTGTCAAGCCTCAAGTGATTTCGAAGCTCGCCAAAAGGGTACACCTCAAGATATTGAAGATAGTTACATTACTTTGTGTAGTGTAACATTTCACTTGGTGTAGGCCCTAGTGAAGGGTAGTTTCGAGACCCTTCGTGGTTGGGGACAGTGTGGCACTGTTCCACATCACTGTACCTCGGCTCTTGGGGTTTGTAGGAGCTGGGAGTCATTCCCAACTCGTAACTCTTCCTATCTTGTGTTCTAAGACTATAGTGGCTGCCATAGTACCGTTCGTTCAAACCGACGCTGTGTCGTCAATTCTTTATCAAATCGTGCAATCTAAATTGCATATTGTAGGCGACGTCAAGACGCTCCAGATCCAATTTGAATCAAGTCATTTGCAGCTGTGAGCAGAACGCTATCAACGTTTGAAGCCGCTGTGCAGAAATCCGTCTGTGCTCTCTATCTTTCGTTTTAGGCACATTCAAGCCTATTGTGACTATAACAGCTGAAACATTTAAACCACGGATGTCCAGCCTTCTTGCAATACCAGCAAGCACCCTCCATTCGAGTGCTTCCCCTGCCACCAGAGCTTCCATGGCCTCGGCCTCTCCCTCCCCCTCTTCCTCTGCTGCCTCCTGCAGCTCCATACCCCTCAGCAGTTTTGATGGCAGCACCACCTCCCGTATGGCGCCTGTGGAAGTCCTCCTGCAGGATCTGCTGTCGTAGCCACTCAGGCGTCCACTTTTCCTGCTAAACGTTGAGGGTGGGGATGAGGTTGTCCCAGGAGTTGTCGAGCACCGAGATGATCTTGGTGCATTGCTCCATCTGCGACACCTCGCTGCCCGCCGCTGCCACCACCCCGGCGACCTTCGCATGCTTCCGCAGAACTCCGTTGCCCGGGTAACACGGTCGACCGGGCAACCAAGTCAATGTTGTCTGGTCGGCGTCCTCCTTGGTCGACGTCCCCTCGTCGACCACTTTGGGACTAGGCCGCCGACTTCGCCAAGTCGTCGGCCACCCAAGGTCGGCGCCCTGCCAGGTCGACCCCGCCAGGTCAACCACCCCACACTCGGCGCCCTCCGAAGTCGGCGCCCTCGCAGTGGCCCCCACGCAAGTCGACCAGCCCCATCGACCAGCTCGCCCACTGCTGCAGGTCAGCTGCACTCCCCCGTACAATTGACTACGAGGTCGGCTCCGCCCAAGCGAGGACGGGGCCACACCCAACTCCCGTTGACAGCTGCGTCGTGCATTGTGATGCTGCGAAAATTTTGCTCCAATGACCTGTTCACACGCTCGGTCTGTCCGTCCGTCTCTGGGTGGTACGCAGACGACATGGCTAAGCGAGTACCAAACAGTGCGAAAAGCTGCTTCCATAACTTCAAGGTGAATCTAGGGTCGCAGTCGGAAATGATGGAATCCGGAACCCCGTGCAGTCAGACTACGTTATCTACGAACAGCATCGCAGCTTCCTCTGCTGTGACCTTGCCGTGCATGGGGATGAAGTGCGCTGCTTGAAAGAACTTATCCACTACCACGAAGATGGCGTCGTGACCCCTAACTGTGCATGGTATGATGAAATCCATGGTAACTATCTGCCATGGGCGGCCGGGCGGTGGAATCGGCTGCAAAATTCCTGCCTTGCGCTGGCGAGAGGATTGCGTACGCTGACACGTGTCGCACGAGCGAATGTAATCCTCTACGTCTGCTGCAAGACCTGGCCAGAAGTACGTGCGACTAAGCGTCTTAACCGTCTTATCTGCCCCGAAGTGACCTGCGCTAACTACATCGTGTGCCTCGGAAAGAAGAAGCCGTCGAAGAGGGCGGTAGGCTGGAACCCAAACCCGTGTGGTACCCTTCAAAATGTAGACACTACCCTGCACCTCTGCTCCTGCGGGCGGCTGCGGTGTGAAATCGGGATCTAGTGTATAACCGTGCTCGAAGAGTGCTGTGAGAAGTGGATGGCCAGTAGTGATGGTGAGGCTAGCGAGCTGGCAACTAGGGCGAGTGAGCGGATCTGCTGGATTGTGCACACCTGGCTTGTACTCTATCCTGTAGTGAAAACTCCCCTCCATGAACTCCATCCATCTAGCCTGGCAACGACTCAGCTGCGGCTGTGATTTGAGAAAGAGAAGCGAGCAATGGTCCCTACGTACAACACTATCGGCCCCCTCTAGGTAGCACCTCCACACCTTATACGTATGGATGATCGCGAACGCCTCTTTGTCGCGAATGGAATAGTTGAGGTCCGATCCCCTCGGCTTGTGCGACTTGTATGCGATCGGCTGCAACCCGCGTCCCTGGTCCTAAAGAAGAACCACTCCAGTGGCCTGATATGATGTGTCGGTCACTACAACGTACGGGCGAGTAGGATCAGGGTACGACAATGTCGGGGAGGACATGAGCGACTTCCTCATCTGCTCGAACGGCTGCTGCTGCGCTGGACCCCAAACGTACTCTACGCCCTTCCGAAGTAGGTCGGTGAGTAGACTAGCGATGGAAGAGTAACCCTGAATGAAATGGCGGTAATAATTTGTGGATCCGAGGAAGCTCTGCAACTCCTTAACTGAGGTCGGTGCCACCCAATCTTGTACGGCTGCGATCTTCTTCGGGTCGGTCCTAATGCCACTAGCGAATACGACGTGACCTAGAAACTCAACCTCAAGGAGGAAGAACTCGCACTTCAATTGCTCCGCGTACACCTTCTCCCTCCTCAAGACCTCGAAGACCTTGTGCAAGTGCCGCACATGCTCCTCTTTCATCTTGGAGAATATCGGGATGTCGTCTAGGTTAACTACGACGAACGAACCTAGGCATTCGGAGAGGACAGTGTTCATGAGCGTCTGAAACGTCGCTGGGGCGTTAGTCATTCCGAACGGTAGAACCCTAAACTCGTGCAACCCCTGCTTCGTACGAAACGCCGTCTTGTGCTGATTCTCCAGAACTTCGCGAATCTGGTGGTATCCCGAGCAAAGGTCGATCTTGGAGAAGATTCTAGCACCCTGCACCGCGCCTAGGAGATCCTCTACTCTCGGCATCGGAAATCTGTTCTTGACGGTGGCGGCGTTCAGTGCGCAATAATCTATGCACATCCGTAACCCTCCGCCTTTCTTAGGCGCGAAAAAGGATTGGTGCTGCCCAAGGCGATCTAGATGGATATATGAAACCCTGCGCGAGAAAGTGCCTAACCTGCTGCATCTCCTCTGTCTCTGCTGGACTCAATCTCCACTGTGGATCCGCTATTGGCCTGCTCTCCGGCTCTAACTCTACTAGATGGTCTACTGCTCGGCTGTGAGAAAACCATGAGGGCAACACATCGGGGAAGACGTCTGGGAACTATGCTAACAGTGCGCTCATTTCAGCAGGAAGAGTCGCCTTCTCACCAACTGCTGCTCTCCCTCCTTTCGCCTCCTCTGCTTCCACCTCCTCAAGGAAAACTGCGAAGATCCGTGCTGCTCGCTTCACCAGCTGCCGCACACGAACAACAATGACGATGGCTGTGGAAGATGTGGCCCCATCGCTCCACTATGGCAGCTCCCGGAACTCCCCGTCTACCTTGACGCTGCAGCTTCCCTGAGCCCAATCGAATTGAGTGCTAACCGTCCGTAGGCAATCCCTCCCGAAGATAAAATCGTAATCATCCAGCGTCACAGAGTCGAAGTCACGCCTAACCGTGATCGGTCCTAGCACTACACGCAACATGCGGAGGTGTCCCATCTACCATTCGAGCGTCTTAGAGTTGACTATCGAATCTGCTTCGAGATGGAGACGACTAACTAGCAAAGAAGAGACGAAAGAGTGGCTAGCTCCGCTATCTATGAGAATCTTGACTGGAATTCAACGAAGCTTCCTTAGAAGCACGACTGGTCGGTCAACTGTGTCTACCTCGTTCGGCGTAGATGACTGCTCGCTGGCTGTCTCCTCTACGGCGGTAGACTTGGCGGGTTCAGAAGCCTCCACACCAGCTGGCGACCCGCTATCTACTGGCGGTTTCCGTTTCCCTGCTGCCGCTCCTGAAGCTGTGGGCAGTCCTACTTCATGTTTTCTGGTTTTTTTTTGCAGTAATGACAGTTCCCACGAAATCTCATTCGTTGTGAGCCGTTATTGTTAACTGCACCAATTTCCATGGGCGATGGTCCGTCCCTCGATCGAGAGTCGGCGATCTGTTTGTATCCCCTATCGCGATCCTCACGACCTCGTCGCCTTCGTACTGCGTCGACGTGTTCTGATGCTGCAACTACTGACTCGAAGGTGGACATCCCATGAATCGCTAAGATCTCCGCTATGTAGCGATCGCGCATCTCTGCTTCCGTGATATCGTCGATCTCGTTGCAGATGCTCAAGAACCGTCGTGTGTACTCCTGGACGTTTCCTTATCAAGCGGAAGTGACGCAGACGCTTCCTAGAAGCTTCAGAGGCATTCACCAAATCGAACCTACTCTTCAGCGCCGCTTCAAATCCTTCCCATGCCATCGGAACCGTGGTAACACCCAAAGCTAGACTCTCTAAGCTCGATACCAACCACACTCTTAGTACCAATGATATGGGTAAGAAGCGCACTTACTCTTAGTACCAACCATATGGGTAACTCGCGCACCTACTCTTAGTACCAACCATATGGGTAAGTAGCCCACATACTTTTAGTACCAACGGTATGCCCTACGCCCTGTCGTGTCAAAGATAGTAGGAGTGTATGGCCTAGGCTTAGTAGCCTAGGCCACAGTAGGACTAGAACGAGGAGGCGCCAAGTACGAGCTAGGAACGTGTGCACGAACAGAATTGAGAAGGAATGAATGAACTAGCAAGCAGCAGGATACAAATGGCAAACCCTAAGGGGCTGTACTCACTATTGAGTACCCCACTGCAGGCTACACAAACAACATATTCTGACACACCCCCATAGCCAAAGTGGGGTGAAATCAGCACAATGAGGAGGCAGTGCAATAGTTCACAATTATCAGCAAAGCTAGAGGCTATCACAGAGGGCAAGTGAGGAGGAGGAGGGACTATGAGAGGAGAGAAGATGGGAGGCGACGACTGAAGCTGCAGACACACGGGCAACAGAAGCGGCTGACACAGTGGCGGCTGACACAGCGGCTACCGAGGCAAGGGCCCCGGACTACTGGAGTAACTGGCTCTGCGGCTACGACGAGCGGCAGAAGCAACGGACCCACGGGCGACTGGTGCAGCAGGCTCTCTGAGCTACCGGCGACAAGGGCCCCGGAATACAGGAGTAACAGGCTCTGCGGCTACGACGAGCGGCAGGAGCAACGGACTCACGGGCAACAGGTGCAGCAGGCTCTCTGAGCTACCGGCGACAAGGGCCCCGGAATACAGGCGCTGCGGACGACACGACGGCTGCCTCCACTCAACCTCCCCCAACTGCCCCACACCCCTGTCACACACCCTCTGCTTCACCCCTAGTTCCACTCCCACATCACCCCCCTAGCACCACTCCTTCGTCTCCCACACACCCACCCCCCTCAGCGGCAGCTGCAGCAGCGGGAGACGGAGGAGGAGGAGGAGCAGGGGACCGCGCACACCCGCCACCCCCATACCCGTCACCCCCATACCCTGAGTGTGCGGTAAGCGAGCTCAGGTGTGCGCGAAGCGTGCACAAGCGTGCGGGAAGCGAACTCGGGTGTGCGGTAAGCAAACGCAGGTGTGCGGGGGGGGGGGGGGGGGGGGGGGAGGGGGGGCGCAGGGCGACACGCGGGTCGACGGGGACGGGCACACGGGTCGCCGGGGGCGGCGCGCGGGTCAACGGGGCCGCCGCGAAGGGCGACGGGGAGCCGCGCGCGGGTTGACGGGGCTGCCGTGAAGGGCGATGGGGAGCCGCGCGCAGGTCGACGGGGACGGGCGTGCGGGTCGACGGAACGCGAAACCGCCGCGTGCGCCCAGGGTGCGCGGTGGGCAGGAAACTGCCACGCGTCCCGAGCGCATGGCGGGCAGAATACCGCCGCGCGAAGCAGGAAACCGCCGCGCGCCTCGGGGCGCACGGCGGGCAGAAAACCGCCGCACGCCCCGAGCGCACGGCGGGATGAAAAACGCCGCGCGCTCCGAGTGCGCGGCAGGAAGAAAGGGTCGCACGCCCGGGGCGCGCGACAGCAGTAGAGCAGCGGAAGCATCGGGTGGGGCCCACCCACAGGATCGACCCAGGAGGGTCGACCTGCTCTGATAGCATGTCAAAGATAGTAGGAGTGTATGGCCTAGGCTTAGTAGCCTAGGCCACAGTAGGACTAGAACGAGGAGGCGCCAAGTACGAGCTAGGAACGTGTGCACGAACAGAATTGAGAAGGAATGAATGAACTAGCAAGCAGCAGGATACAAATGGCAAACCCTAAGGGGCTGTACTCACTATTGAGTACCCCACTGCAGGCTACACAAACAACATATTCTGACATGTCGATGCCCGTCTAACTGAGCCCTCTATACATCAGTCTGCGTAAATTGGCGCCACCACTCCAAGGCCGCGTTCCTCAGCAGCATAACGGAGTACTCGATCCGCTGCTGCGTGCCCGCCTCTTGCACCCTGCTCACGGTGAAGTAGTTGTTGAGCATGAAGAGCCGCGTCTGTACGTTCGCGTTTTGTTGACTTGGGTCGAACGACTCGGACTTCTGCGGCTTGAGCGCACTTCGACGTTCCGGCAGCGCTTCCGCGCTAGTCGACGTGTTGGGTGCAGGAGTTGGTGCGGCATGACCATGGGGGTTAGAAGCCAAATTCCGCAGTTGTTGCATTTCAGCTCGTACCTGACGATTTTCCAACTTCAACTGTTCGAGTTGGTGCATGAGGTCGGCAAGCGTGTTGCCTATGTCGTGGGGGAGAGCGTGCATGGTTTCATCCATGTCGGCTCGACGACTCCAAGTCTGCTAGTCGGCACCGCGGGACGTTGACATCGTAGTATCGTCGTCGACGGTCGCTCGTTGGAAGTTGCTCCTCGTGAAGGCTCCTGATACCAAGTGTTAGGCCCCTTGGCCAAAATCCGCTAATGAATAGCAGGGTCGACTAAGTCGAGGATGAAACGCAGTAGAAGACTTTGGCGAAAGAGGTGTTGGCGAAATAAGCGAAGATGTTACTAGGTGATGGTTGAATGAGAATTGGTTGATATTGGTGAAAACAAGCAAAAATTACATAGCATGCAAGAACGATAGTTAGAAAGTAGTTTGTGGGACAAGGAAATGGAATGCTAGAAAAGTAGAGTGCCACGTGGCACTTGGAAATCTGAGAAGATAAGGATAGGGATGAGCTGGAAAGTACTGTTCAAAGTGAACAGTAAATCCCTCCTTAGCAATGACTGCCCTGACTGGCGGCGGTTTTTTTTGTTTACCCTGACCCATTTAGCCTCCCAAACTTCTTACCCTGACTAGAAATTTGTTAGTTATTTGTACCTTTAATAAACCCGAGTAAACGTTTTGTTCCCGTGACATCATCATTGTTCCTCTTGACTCACCTGATACCGAATCCCCGCAAGCGATGATTTTACTATACATCACATCCAGTGCACCTCTGACGCGGTGCCACACCCCATTTTTGTCGGGGAAAATATGCCACTCGTAACCAACATGGGACTCGATAATATTTTTGGTAAGAAAATATTGGGTACGGTCACTACAAAGACTCAATTAACTGGTAATAAATCACGCGAATGGTCATAGACGAAACTCCCGCAAAAAACATATAAAACCCGAAAGGAACTTGGATGCATTTCGGGATGAATCAAACCTAAACACGTAACTCGCCAGGTGTTTAGGGTTGATCCGTTCCCAAACCGCATCCGATTCTGGTTGGATTTTAGTTTTTTTAGAAGTTAGGAGATTGGTTGCAAGCGAGCGGGAATATTGTGGAGTTTCAAGTATTTTTGGCCGGAGTTACATGTGTGACCATTCGCGGGATTGTTTACCTGTTGTTAGTGACTAAATCCGTGACCCCACTTAGTAAACCCGTAAAACAACCCGATACAGTGATCGTACGCATTACATTTTTACCATTCGCGCTATCGAGTCCCATGTTGGTTACGAATGACATATTTTCCCTTTTTGTTGCAAAATGCCAAATCTATCAACGATACAAAAGTTCCTCCCATTGGTCGTTTTGGCAAGATTCCTGGTAGCACACCCGTGGAAGCCTGCAAACACAGCTTATTCTCCCCTGCCAAGTGTGGCTGTTATCGCGATAACACCGAAATGCTGCCGCGATGCGTGGATCGTCGTGCTCAACGCAGTAGTTGGTAGGCCATCATATGCAGTTCTAGCCACGCAGGAGCCTCGCTGCCAGGACATTGAGCGAAGCTCAGTTTGCGGGGGTCCGTAAGGTCCCAAGCAGAACCCATCTTCTTCGCTGCTTTCTTGCACATCCGCGAGGTACCTTTTTGAAGCAACACGCTGTCATGCCACCCGAGCAGGAGCAACAACCGCATGGGGCCCCCAAAAACGGGCTCTTAGTTCTTACCATTCTACACAGGATATCACAGAACTATAGCGTACACATTCCCCACCCTCTGCGTGACGCATCTCCTGTGCGAAGCGTCGATTAGGCGTATCTCTTCGAGCCGCCAAATTCACCTACTGCGTTTAAGCCACACCCGTCGCTGGTGCTTGTTCTTGGCGGTGATGAAGGCACGTCCAGGCCCGCTTCTGCATCCCCGTCGACTGTGAACAACACGCTTGGCAAAAGGCAGCGGGTGGGTGTGAAATACACTTAGCAGAGGCTATGGGGCGCCCCGCCACCCCAAAAGGAGGCATCACCGCAACACACATATGCTCCTCCTGATCCCAAACCTCCCAATTAATCCGCAGATGCTGAGTACGAAGCATACAAGCACAGGTACGATACGGAGTGGGCTGGAAAATTCAATTGGTTACATCGCATGACTAATGGGAGGCCATCGCTGAAAAGTAAGATCTGTATGTAGTACGGTGATCCTACCGCTCGCACAAGCTAAGGTGTGAAGGGTGAGGGTGGCCGTGACTTGAAGATTGGTAGCATTCACGTTCACTCCTCTACCTGAGCACACAAGCAGGCTCTGAAGAACGAGGCTGAAGTACTTGCGGCCAAAGCGAAGCAATCCCCGCTAACGAGGTAGCAGTCGACGGATTCGTCCACTCGCCACATCGCGCTTTTCATCTGCAAAGCCGATGCCCCAATCGCTATGTTTGTCACCCTCTGCTGGTTTCTCGCTAAGGAAGGTCTTCCTGATCGCCCCCCTTATGGAGGCTACAGCGAGCACTACACAGAGTGAGTGTGATACCCCTTTTGTAAATCCTGTGATTAGTATGCTTATCATTGGTTAGCTTTAACTGTTGGTTTTGGTTGATGTGTTTGGCAGTTATGGATAGAAGGAGTGTCTTTGAGCGATATCAACGTACCGGCAGGAGACGCAGCAATTGCACCTTTTGGAATCGTCGTGGATCGAGATTTCGATTGACAAAAGCACGGACCGCATTCACGGGAAACATTCGATCCTTTGCGCTATTTTCTTCAAGAGAAACACCGTCATCAACGAATTTCTCACACTCATTATCATCGACCGCGGTGACGCTGCTTCTTTGACTTCCGCTGTCGTGCAAATTACAAAAATTGGGGTCGACCTGAAGAAGATTATGGGCATCGCAACAAACAGAGCTAACGTTATGGTGGGATGTTCACCTAAACCAGAGTTCAACTACAGCAAGGCAAGCAACGAAATGTGGATGTTCACCTCCACCATATTCAGCCAGCACAACAACGAGAATTTCCACCTGGCGCTGGCCAACATGATGCGTGACGACAGCTGGCAGCAGTCCTTCCCCAATATAATGAAGATGGCTAGCAAGCTGTCGCCATGCCGCCATTGAGCACGGTGGAATATGAGCGCGGATTCAGCAAGCAGAACCTCATCAAGACTTGGGGAAGAGGGTGCCTCTCAGACACCAGTCTGGAGCACCTCATGCGCTGTTCCTTGGTGTAGTATGAGGTGGACTGGTTTGAGATAGTGGCCATCTTCAGAGGAGAGAAGCTGCGCCGCTCTACTAAGGATTTCAACGGCAGCAACGAGAGCAATACATCGTTTGCAAATGGTGTTGTAGAGGACAGTGTCCCTACTAGTGGTTAGATTTTGTTTGTTTTGCATAGGTTGAGTTGTATCAACATTATTGATACTTTACGAGGCTGTAGAATAGTGTTGGAGGAAATTCAAGAATCATTGTATGGGACTTTATTGCACTGACAAAATCTGTTTACTTTTTTTTGCCCATGCTGGAACACTGATTAAACAGGGTGGGCCAAAACCAATGGTGGGCCCTGTTCATTACATTACCTCAAGCACCATCCCAACCAATCCTCTGCATCTACGCTTCTAGGGGTCTTCGAGAGAACTGCGCACGCGGTGAAAATGCGATACTGTAATATCCTGGAGACATGACCACAACGATCTCTCAGAGAGATTGTTACCTCAACGACCGCAACCACAATATACAGCTTTAGCCTGGAGCACAGCCGATAATACAGAGACAATTCGACTGACGCTGACCAAACTTGACGAACTACGGAAGCAGCTGTACTATCTGCTCGAGAAAAAATCCATTCGCGTGAGCTCGCCACCATTAGCAGTGTTGGAATAACCGCAGGTTGTGCCACCAGCGCATGAGCTTGAATAGAGCACGCGCAACTCCCACTATCGCAATATGCCCTTATAGGAGCATGCGATAATGCAGGGGTAGGCCAATGGTCGACAGTCAACCTCTCGTCAGTTTGACCAACCTCCATGGAGGTTACAATAAGAGGTTACGCGCTACAGCGAAGGTAACCATAGCTCGATAGCTACTGCGAACAACACATTATGGGATCGAGGCGCTTCATCTCGAGCGCCGCCCCTACACCCTCCGTCACAAACATCACCGTGGCAAACAACCAGAGGCTGAAGGCAAGCGCACCGGGGATCGTCGTGCTCAAGGCCCACGACAACAACACGCGCATCACTCTGAACGATGTGCTCATCATGCAAAACCTTGCTCCAACCTGCTATCAAGATCCCAACTCATTGACTGCAGTGTGAAACCCCGCACCAGTTTGCAAACACGCGAAATCATCCTCCGCTACGCTGCCCCCTACAAACCGCGCAAAAAACCTAGGTCGAGTCCGCCTTAACAACGGCATTTATGTGCTCGACTTCGACATACTGGACTACAGTGGCAACACGGACGAACTAATCGACCTCATCTCGCTGCGCTTCGAGAACATCTTGGAATCTGAGTGGAAGCACCCCAACAGCAGACCCTGGGTACCTCACCACCTCAGAGAGACGGACCTTCACAACCCCAGACTTGACAGCATATGCAAAGACTGGCACACCCCCACAGCCTCATGCACCAATATAGCCGGCATAAAGTTCCAGCCAAAAGGACTTGACCACTGGGATAAAAGAGTTTGTTTGTGTAGCGGGTGAGTGCGCCCATAGGCCCCCAGGCCAACGTGCCTGTACCCCTTTGTCAGAATGTTGCATTTGTCTAGCCTGCAGTGGGGTACTCTATAGCGAGTACAGCCCAAATTAGGGTTTCCTATATGTGCTCACCTGCCTGCTAGTGCAAAACCCTCTTTCCTGTTCTAACTTTCTGCTACTATTTCCGACACCCTTCCCTATGATCAATCGAGGATCTCCAGTACACCTCTGACACCCCCTTGCACTTGGATGCCCTAGGTGCACACTGAGATTTGAACCCGAAACCTTCGCTCTCATACCATGTCAGAATCCCAGCCACTAACCACATGGATAAAAGGGCTTGTTTGTGCAGTGGGTGAGCCCATAACCCCCCAGGCCAACGTGCCTGGACCCTTCCCTAGGATCAATCGGGGATCTCTAGTGCACCTCTGACAAGAACCCCAGACGCGGTAGTCAGCTGCTACACCCCGAGACCCTGTCCAAAGAAAGATCGGCGTCACCCGAGGCCGTGCGTCACTGGGCCACAGGTTCAGCTAATGGGCGGTGTAGCGGACTGTCTAAGGCCACAGGAACTGGGGGGCACAGGCATGGCACCTGGCGGTCCGAGCAACCTCCATGACCAGGCCGATGCGTTGCTCGGCTACCCCGTTCTACTGCGTCGAGTCTGGTAACATGTAAGACTGGATGATCCCCCGACCCTAACAGAACGTCACCAGGCGAGTGGAAGAAAATTCACCACCACGGTCCGAGTGCAGGCGGAGCCCACAAAGGCCCTGGGTGCCACCCCTCGCTAGTAGCCACGGCTCAAGGACAGTAGGCACGTCGGCCTTCCGTTGCAAGGGGAAAACCATGGTGTAGCGGGAGTAATCGTCCACTACAATTAGGAAGTAGCTCTCCTGATGCGGGCCAAGGACCGGGGTGGGGCCCCAGACGTCCAAGTGCAGGGTTTGGAAGGGAGCCGTGGTGGGGGGGAACTGTCAGAATATTATGTTTCTCTAGTCTGCAGTGGGGTACTCTATAGTGAGTACAACCCTTTTAGGGTTTGCTATATGTATCCCAATGTTTGCTAGTGAACCCCTCCTCTTCCATTCTGTCAAACTCATACACTATAGTCTGTGTAGGCTGTAGTGGGGTAGCTTATATGGGGTACAACACTTTAGGGTTTGGTACTTGTACTTCTCATGCTGCTCAGTTCAATCATTCCTCGTTTCATTTTCACATGGTTTCAGAGCAGGTTCCCTAGTGGGAACGCTCTCTAGGGCCCACCTCGATATTTTTTTTCCTGCCCGGAGCGCGCTTCGCCCCTGCCCGAGTCGCGCCCCGAGTGCCCTCCCTACCGTCGCGCCGCCCTTAGCGGCCCCTTGTGCCGCCCTTACGGCCCCGCGCGCCACCCTTACGGCCCCTCGTGCCGCCCGTCGACCCCGCTCGCCGCCCTTGCGGCCCCTCGCGCGCCTCTCGTCGGCCCCGCGCGCCGCCCTTGCGGCCCCTCACGCCTCTCGTCGGCCCCGCGCGCCGCCCTTGCGGCCCCTCGCGCCGCTCCTCGGCCCCGCCACCGCCCTTGCGGCCCCTCGCGCCGCCCTTAGCGGCCCCTTACGGCCCCTCACGCGGCCCCTTACGCCCCCCCCCCTTTTGCGGCCCGCCGTCGCCCACTACAGCAGCGGCCGCCACCTTCCCTGGAGCAGCGGCCGCCGCCGTCGTCCCTTCAGCAGCGGCCGCCGCAGTCTCTGCAGCAGCAGTCGCCGCCGTCGTCCCTGCAGCAGCAGCTGCCACTGTCCCTGCAGCAACCGAGCCGCCGCTCCCGCCGACCCGCCCGAGCCGCCCGAACCGCCGAGCCGCCCGAGCCGCCCGAGCCGCCCGAGCCGCCCGAGCCGCCGAGCCGCCCGAGCCGCCCGAGCCGCCGAGTCGCCGAGCCGCCGAGCTGCTGTTGCTGCCGTGCCGCCGAGCCGCCGAGCCGTCCGAGCCGCCCTGTCCGCTACACCCGGTCACTGCCGTCGCGGCCCTGTTCCTGCCGGCGAGCCTCGGTCCTTCTCGCCTGCCCGGTAAGAGCAGCACCTCTACCACTGCACTGCCCTTAGCCTACTGCTCGCGCTGCTAGTCTACTGCTGTCATGGCTACCCCCAGTGTCCTCGCTTTTGACGCTGAGGGTCGGGCCATTGACTTTGACGTCTGGGTAGATGACCTGCAGCTTTTCCTACAGTGCGATAGGGCAGACGGTCTCTCCCTCTTTGACCTCACTTCTGGTGCCTCTCCTACCCCTGCTACTGATGCTGACGCCACTGTTCGCTCACAGTGGGCCACACGCGATGCTGCTGCACGTCTTGCTGTGCGTCGCCACTTGCCTACCTCTGAGCGTGCACACTTTAGCCAGTACAAGAGTGCTAGGACCTTGTACGACGCTGTAGTTGCACGCTACTCTTCCCCTGCCACTGCTGCACTTAGCCGCCTCATCCTGCCGTACCTCTTCCCTGACCTCGCAGCTTTTCCCACAATCGCTGACCTCATTACGCACCTTCGCACTAGTGACATTCGCTACCGCGCTGCCCTTCCCGCTGAGTTCTGCGCCAAGAACCCCCCCCCTATGTACATCACCCTCTACTACATAGTCACCCGGCTCCCTGACACCCTTCGCCCGGTCAGGGACCACTTTCTCTCTGTTTGCCCCACCACCCTCACCGTTGATCTCCTCGAGGAACGCCTCCTAGCGGCAGAGAAGAGCATAGTCGCTGTAGGAGCCTCTCGTGGTGACCCTCGTGCCCCTGTCTTTGAGGGGTGCTCCCCCTCTCCCCTCTTGCCCTCTGTTGCCTCTGCTGCTGCGGCCGACCTCGTTGGTCTTGAGTCGGTCGGTGCGGCGTCTGCCCCTAGCTGGAGACGCCGCACTGGCAAGGGCAAGGGGGGCAAGGGAGCTGGAGGAGCTAGCGGGGGCGGTGGCGGCGGCGGTGGAGGCGGTGGAGGGGGTGGGGGTGGCGGTGGGGGTGGTGGTGGGGGTGGGGGCGTCAGTGGCGGCAGTGGAGGCGGCGGCGGCGGTGGCGGTGGGAGCGGAGGTGGCGGAGGTGGCGGCGGTGGAGGAGGTAGCGGCGGAGGAGGTGGAGCTGGTCGGGGTGGCGCTGCGCAGAGGGTCGGCTCCGGTGGTGGTCCGCGCCAGCAGCAGCAGCAGCAGCGCACCCGTGAGATCCCTCCCCCTCAGCAGCTTCGTGAGTGGTACGCTGCACGTCAGCGAGGTGGGGGTGCTGGTCCGTGTACCTACGTCCTGCGCACCGGCGACCGCGCGGGTGAGCCGTGCGGGGGTTCGCACTCCACCCAGCGCTGCTTTGGCCGCCTGACGGACGCTTGGCGTCACCAGTTCCCTGAGGCCACTGAGATCCCTCGCTGGGGCGAGCTGCCTAGGGCGGGGGTTCCTATCTTTGATCTTGATTATGATGCTATTCTTGCTGCCATGTATGCTGTGACTATTAGTGATGAGGGTGACTGTTACCGGTGTTTTCCTCCCGACCCGGGCATTGGTACTGCTGCTCTAGGTACTGCTGAGGCTGCTGCTCTAGGTACTGGTGAGGCTGCTGCTCTAGGTGCCAGTGAGTCTGCTTCCTCAGGTGCTGGTGAGTCTGCTCTCTCAGGTACTGCGTCGGCTACGGCCTCCCACACCTTTACCCTTGACTCAGGGGCTTCCCGCTCCTTCTTTCGAGACCGCACCACACTCACGCCGCTCAGTCGGCCTGTTGCAGTCTCTCTGGCAGACCCCTCTGGGGGTCCTGTCCTTGCACACTTCTCCACTGCCCTCCCGTGTCCGGCGGCCCCCTCTGGCACCCTGTCTGGTCTTTACCTCCCCTCGTTCTCTACGAACTTGGTGAGTGGTGCTGACCTACAGGATGCGGGGGTTCACCAGTTCACTCCTACAAGCCAGCGAGTGACCCACTGCACGGACGCTCGGACGGGCCGCCACTTGGCCACGTTTACACGTCGGCCGGGGTCGAGCCTGTACACACTGACCACTGAGTCTCCTCCAGTCACTGCGTCTGGTCAGGCAGCTGCGTCGGGTCAGGTGTTTGCTGCAGCGTCCAGGTCTGGTCCTGAGTCTGCCCCCTGCTCGTGTCGCCTCCTGTCTCACGAGACTCTCCTCTGGCACCACCGCCTTGGTCACCCCTCCCTGCCTCGTCTCCGAGGCATGGCCTCTCGTGTCCTTGTCTCTGGTCTTCCCCGGTCCCTCCCTCCCCTTCCTCCGGGGCCTGCCCCTACCTGCGTCCCCTGTGTCGAGGGGCGGCAGCGTGCTGCCCCTCACTCCTCCCAGTTTTCTCCGACAGAGGCCCTGCTGCAGACGCTTCACATGGATGTGTGGGGCCCAGCCCGCGTCCGTGGACAGGGTCACGAGCGCTACTTCCTGCTGGTGGTTGACGACTACTCGCGTTACACCACAGTCTTCCCCTTGCGCAGCAAGGGTGATGTCACTGAGGTGTTGATCGACTGGATCCGCGCAGCTCGTCTCCAGCTCAGGAAAAGTTTCGGCTCGGACTTTCCTGTTCTGCGTCTGCACTCTGACAGAGGCGGGGAGTTCTCCTCTGGCCTTCTGCGAGCCTACTGTCGTGCACGAGGCATCCGCCAGACCTTCACGCTTCCGGACTCTCCACAGCAAAATGGGATTGCTGAGCGCCGCATTGGCATGGTCATGGACGTCGCCCGTACGTCCATGATACATGCGGCTGCCCCCCATTTTCTGTGGCCGTTTGCAGTTCGGTACGCGGCGCATCAGATCAACCTTCAGCCCAGGGTCTCCATGCCGGAGGCCTCCCCAGCTTTGCTGTGGACGGGGAAGGTTGGCGATGCGTCTGCGTTCCGTGTCTGGGGATCTCGGGCGTTTGTCCGCGACTTGTCTGCGGACAAGCTGTCCCCTCGTGCTGCTCCCTGCGTCTTCCTTGGCTTCCCCCCTGACGCGCCAGGGTGGCAGTTCTACCACCCCACCTCTCGCCGTGTTCTGTCCCCCCAGGACGTCACGTTTGACGAGTCGGTGCCCCACTACCGCCTCTTCCCCTACCGCACTACGTCCCTCCCCCCGCCACCGCTCTTCCTCGTGCCAGGTCCCCCCCGGTAGACCCCCTTCCCCCTCAGGGTCCTGCCCCTTCAGGTGTGTCCCAGGTAGACGCAGTCGAGCCTGCTGAGGTAGCTGGTGACTCTGGTGCTGCTGGGGGTGCTGAGCCTGGGGGTGCTGACTCTGGGGGTGCTGAGCGTGTGGGTGCTACGCCTGGGGGTGCTGAGCCTGGGGGTGCTGTTCCTGGGGGTACTACGCCTGGGGGTGCAGCGCCTGGGGGTGCTGAGTCTGGGGGTGCTGAGCCTGGGGGTGCTACGACTGGGGGTGCTGAGCCTGGGGGTGCTCAGCCTGGAGTTGCGGAGCCTGCGGGAGCTGGGCCTACTCGTGTGGCGTCTGGCGGTGCTGGGCCTGGAGGTTCTCCGGGTGCTCCGTCTCGACGGGAGCCACTCTCTCCACAGGAGGTGCGTGAGTGGTTTGCCCGGCGCTGGAGGCGTGCTGCTGGAGCTGGAGGTTCTTCGGCTGCTGAGGGTGCTGGTACCACGGGTCCCGGAGGTGCTCGTACTGGGAGTACTGGAGCTGCTGGGCCTGCGGGTACTACTGGAGCTGGGGCCACTGCGTCTTCTCGTGGTCCGACTGGAGCTGGAGCTGCTGAGGGTGTTGGCGCTGAGGGTATTGCTGGCGGTACTGGAGGCGGTCCTGCAGGGGGTACTACTGGTGCTGCTGGAGGTCCTGGAGCTAGTGGAGCTGCTGGGGGTGCTGGAGCTGGCGGTGCTGTTGGCTCTGGTGCTGCCACTGGGGGTACTGGTGCTGTCCCTGCTGTGTCTGGAGTCGCTGCGCGGCCTCGGCCGTACTTCGTTTCGCTCCTTGAGCAGGTTCTTGGTCTCCCGCCTTCTACTGGTCCTCCTCCTCCCTTAGAGTGTCCACAGCCTGTCCCGTCGCAGTTACAGTTACAGCCGGCCTCCCCACTGCCTGCTCCTTCTCCCTACACTGGTCCTACTGGAGGTCTTGCTGAGCGTCGTGCGCCTGCGTCTCGCCCTGTGTCGCCTGTCCGTGCTGCTCGCGCTAGTGGTCGTGGTTCGTGTCAGCGTCCTCCTCCTGTCCCTGGCACGCACCGGATGTCTCTGCGTCCGTCCACTGCTCCTCTGCGTGCCCCTTTGCCTTCTCCTCCTGAGTCCTCTCTTCCTGCTCTTTCCGACCCGGAGTCGGACTCTCTTCGTGCTGCCAGTCCGACTGTCACGCGTCTCCTTGCTACTGTTGTCACTGACCCTTCCTTTGAGTCCACTGCTGCATCTGCTCTAGTTGCTGAGCTCGTCGACTTTGCTGCTCGCTGTCGTCTAGACTACGCTGCTAGTCTTGTTGCTGAGTCTGAGTCTGTCTGTCCTCCGTCCGTCGGGGGTGAGTGTGCCCTTGGCACGGACGTCCTTGAGGACAGGCAGGAGGAGTTCCAGTGTTTGGCTGCTGCTTCACCTCATCTCGTGTCCGTACTGCTTACCCCTGAGGGAGACCCGGATGCACTTGACATCCCGACTCCGCGCTCTTACGCGGAGGCGATAGAGGGTCCCTACTCCTCTTAGTGGCAGGCAGCTATGGACGCAGAGATGGCTTCCTGGAAGTCCACGGGCACCTACGTTGACGAGGTTCCCCCGCCTGGGGCGAACATCGTCAGTGGCATGTGGATTTTCAGGGTGAAGCGGCCGCCGGGTTCTCCGCCTGTCTTCAAGGCGCGTTACGTGGCTCGTGGCTTCAGTCACCGGCAGGGAGTTGACTACTTTCAGACCTTCTCTCCCACCCCGAAGATGACCACTCTTCGGGTACCGCTGCACATAGCTGCTCACCGCGACTACGAGCTGCACTCTCTTGACTTCAGCACTGCTTTCTTGCAGGGCAGCCTGCACGAGGAGATCTGGCTGCGTCGCCCACCTGGCTTCACTGGGACTTTTCCTCCTGGCACCCAGTGGAGCCTCCGGCGGCCAGTCTACGGTCTCCGCCAGGCACCGCGTGAGTGGCACGACACACTGAGGACTACACTTGCGGCTCTTGGGTTTGCTCCCTCTACTGCCGACCCGTCGCTGTTTCTGCGCACCGACACTTCTTTGCCGCCGTTCTACATCCTCGTGTACGTCGACGACTTGGTCTTTGCCACAGCTGACACTGCTGGACTCGCCCACGTGAAGTCCGAGCTGCAGAAGAGACACACGTGCACAGACCTGGGTGAACTGCGCAGCTACCTTGGCTTGCAGATCACCCGGGACAGAGCACAGCGCACCATTACCCTGACTCAGTCACACATGGTGCAGCAGGTCCTTCAGCGCTTCGGCTTCACGTACTCCTCGCCTCAGGCCACTCCTCTGCCTACTCGCCACTCGCTCTCAGCTCTGCCTTCGGATGAGTCCGTAGAGTCGAGTGGCCCGTACCCAGAGCTTGTTGGCTGCCTCATGTACCTGATGACCTGCACACGACCTGACCTTGCATACCCTCTTAGCATTCTCGCACGCTATTTTGCTCCTGGGAGACACAGACCGGAGCACATGGCTGCAGCGAAGAGGGTGTTGCGCTACTTGTGCAGTACGTCGGGCATGGGGCTTGTGCTTGGAGGGCAGAGTCCAGTGGTCCTCACTGGGCACGCAGACGCTTCTTGGGCTGACGACCAGGCTACGCAGCGGTCGTCACAGGGTTACACCTTCAGCCTTGGTTCCGGCTCTGTTTCGTGGCGGGCTACCCGCTCGTCTTCTGTTCTCGGCTCCAGTTGTGAGGCTGAGATCTACGCAGGGGCCATGGCTGCACAGGAGCTTCGCTGGATCACCTACCTGCTGACTGACCTCGGAGAGCCGCCTCGTTCTCCTCCAGTGCTGTACGTAGACAACAAGGCCATGCTGGCCTTGTGTCGGGAGCAGAGACTGGAGCACAGAACGAAGCACATTGCTCTTCGCTACTTCTTAGCTCGTGAGCTACAGCAGCGTGGTCAGCTGCGACTTGCGTACGTGGCCTCTCAGGCCAACACTGCTGATATCTTCACCAAGGCACTCGCGCCTTGTGATCATCAGCGCTTCTGTACTCAGCTGGGCCTTGTGCCTACCTTGCCTCACTTACTCACTTCTTGACCTTGTTTGTACTGTTACATATATATATACCTGCTCTTGCTTGTTTAGCCTTATATATATGTAATCTTGCATGTGAACTGGCCTTGTGGCCTTGAACTTGTGCTCAGAATGTGTGGTGACGTTGTGATCCACCCAGAGCTTGCTTTGCCTTGCTTTGCTTGATTGGTCTTGTGACCTCTTGCTCTCCCCCACTTTGCCTATGGGGGTGTGTCAAACTCATACACTATGGTCTGTGTAGGCTGTAGTGGGGTAGCTTATATGGGGTACAACACTTTAGGGTTTGGTACTTGTACTTCTCATGCTGCTCAGTTCAATCATTCCTCGTTTCATTTTCACACATTCCTCATTTTCTTCACATGGTATAGAGCTGTCTCGATCCTTGGGCCCACCACTAATTTTTTTTTTCCTACCCGAGGCGCGCGTCGCGCCTGCCCTTAACGGCCCTTAGCGGCCCCTCGTAAGGCCCTTCGCGGCCCCTCGTTAGGCCCCCCCTTTGCGGCCCCTCGTAAGGCCCCTTCGCGGCCCCTCGTAAGGCCCCTTCGCGGCCCCTTGTAAGGCCCCTTCGCGGCCCCTCGTTAGGCCCCTTTGCGGCCCCTCGTAAGGCCCCTTCGCGGCCCCTCGTTAGGCCCCCCTCGCGGCCCCTCGTAAGGCCCTGTCGCGGCCCCTCGTCGCGGCCCCCCGTCGCGGCCCCCCGTATCGGCCCCGTCGCCCGGCGTCGCCCCTGTCCCGGACCTGTCGCGGCCCTGCCCCGACCCTGTCGCGGCCCTAACGCGGCCCTGCCCCTGCCATGCCCCGACCCTGCCCAGGCCCCGCCCTCCTCATGCCTGTCGTGGCGCACCAGGGGCCCGTGCACCGCCCCCCCCCCCCCCCCTTTTCCCGTCGCCTTGCGTGGCGAGCGGGGGGGGGGGGAGGGCGCGCGCGTGTCGCCCCTTCTTCCGCCTGCTCTGGCGCCCTGGGAGGCCGCGCGTCGGCCCCCGTACTCCTCCCCCCCCCCCCCCCCCTCCCCTCAGGTCGCCTCAACAGGCGACGGGAGGGGCGACCTGGGGGGGGCCGTGCGTCGGAGCAGCCGCCCCTGGTGCAGCCGCCTCTGGCCCCTGGAGCAGCCGCCCCTGGCCCCTGGAGCAGCCGCCCCTGGCCCCTGGAGCAGCCGCCCCTGGTGCAGCCGCCCCTGGACCTCAGCAGCCGCCCCTGGCCCCTGGAGCAGCCGCCCCTGGACCCGGTGCCGCCGCCTCCCTGTGCTGCCCATTGCCGCCCGTTGCTGCCCGTTGCTGCTCTCCACCCCCCCCCCCCCCCCCCCCCCCCCCCCCCCCTTCTTCGTCTCCTTGCTGCACGTGCAGCCGTGGAATGGAGGGTATGGGGGTGGCGGGTATGGGGGTGATGGATGGTATGTTTCCCTTCCCCTCCTCCTCCTTTGTCTCCCACTGCTGCAGCTGCCGCTGAGGGGGGTGGATGTGTGGGAGCCAAAGGCGTGGTGCTAGGGGGTGGGTTGTGAGTGAACCTAGGGGTGCAGTAGGGGGTGTGTGAAATGGGGGTGGGATAGTTTGGGGAGGTTGAAGGGGGTGGCTGCCATGAAGCCCGCAGCTCCAGCCGCCCGTGAGACCGTTGCGCCAGTCGCCCGTGAGCCCGTTGCGCCAGTCGCCCGTGAGCCCGTTGCTCCAGTCGCCCGTGAGTCCGTTGCTCCTGCCGCTCAGAGTTAGCCGCGGAGCCAGTTACTCCAGTAGCCCGTGTGCCAGTTGCTCCAGTTGCCAGTGTGCCAGTTGCTCCAGTTGCCCGTGTGCCAGTTGCTCCAGTTGCGCCGTGTGCCAGCAGCTTCAGCTGCCGCCCACTACCTCCTCTCCTCTCATAGTCCCTCCTCCTCCACACTTGCCCTCTGCGATAGCCTCTAGCTTTGCTTACATTTGTGAACTTTAACCTGTTGCTTCTTGTACTTGTGCTCAGAATGTGTGGTGACATTGTGATCCACCCAGAGCTTGTTCTACTTTGCTTGTTGTGCTGATTACACCCCACTTTGACTATGGGGGTGTGTCAGAATATTATGTTTCTCTAGTCTGTAGTGGGGTACTCTATAGTGAGTACAACCCTTTTAGGGTTTGCTATATGTATCCCAATGTTTGCTAGTGAACCCCTCCTCTTCCATTCCTCATTTTCTTCACAGGAACGAGGAGTGAGGGGCAGTGTGCTACCGACCCTCGACGCAAGGAGTGCATGGCAGCGCAGGCGAGTGGGGAAGCGGGGCGAGCGACTCTGGGAGACCTGAGATGAGACGGTGACGTACCGTCCTACTAGGGCGCGGTAAGGACGGATGCCCTAGACGGTGGTGCCAGAGGACCAACGGGTGGGTGAGTGACAGTCGTACGACACAACAGCAACCCGACCTGACTTGACCTGACCTGACTCAGTGTGGTGGGACTCAGTGTGTAACGAGTACAGACCAAAGCCTGGCTCACTGTGAAAAGTGGCCAGTGGTGCCCCAGTGGCACCATCTGTGCAGGAGGCAACACGCTCGTCTAGAAGGAAATTTGTGACTACTCCAAGGTCGTGGAGGTGACTGACACCCACCAAGTTCCTGGAGAATGAGGGGGTGTAGTAGCGTGTAAGGATGCCAAAGGGGGCCGCCAGACATAGGAGAGTGGTGGTGTAGTGAGCTACGACAGGTCCCACAGTGGGGTCAGCCAAGGCGACAGTGACTGGAGTGTGCAGTGGTGTAAGGTCGGTGCAGTCGCGGAGGAAACTGTTGGATGCCCCAGAGTCGAGGGTGAACAAAAGAGGCGCAGTCGCTGAGGTCGAACCCGTGCCACGACAAGGGCAGGCACTGCGTCAGCTGTGGCTTCAGCTCCCACACGAAGACCCTCAGAAGCACCTACGCTAGAAACTACACGAGCACCATGACTAGAAACACAAGCCTCTACACCAGCAGCCGGCAAATATACTAACCTAGGTGCACACTACGGAGATAACTCGTACAACAGGGGCTAGTCTACGGGGTAGGCAAGGGGTAGGAGTGATCGTAGCGTTCACTCCTTAGTCATTCACTTGCGCGCTCTCGGGGAAGATTGGCAAGAGTTTCACTAGCAAAAGTTCACAACAATGGTTGAACAAGGCGAAGCAACATTGACTACATCAGATGCCAGCAAGCAAGCTGGTCGACTACCAGTGCAGCACGGTCGACTGCGTTCCAGCACGACAAGGTCGACCGCGTTCCAGCACGACAAGGTCGACCGCGTTCTAGCAGTGCAATGTCGTGGCCTGCCTATCGCTGCAAGCCGACGGCGTGCCAACGTTGCAGCAAGGCGGCTGCACAGCGTTGCAGCTGCACGAGAGCAATGCACCCACTTCGCAGGTGCTCGTAGCTGGTTGGCATCCTCTGCCCTGTCACGTACATAGTGCAGACGCCAAGCCGACCACGTGCCCACGTCTGCACCTGATCCTCCACATCGACCTCAAGATACCACACCAAGGCCAGCTTCGCCAAGACCACCTGGGCGACTGTTGCGCTCCTCCGCTGAACCCCGTCACCCGGGTAACTTGGTCGACCGGGCTACCACGCCTGGTCAACCAGACTGGTCAATCACCAACTACACCAAGCCGGCGTCCCCTCAGAGTCGGTGCGCGCAGGTCTGCGCCTCCCAGGTCAGCGCCCTCTAGCCCAGTGCCTTCCTGCTCGGCGCCCTCAAGCTCGGCGCCGGCGCCTACCTAGGCGCCCTTTCTCAGGTCGACGTCGGCGCCTCCCAAAGTCGGTGCCCCTACCCTTGTCGACCACAGGGTCGAAGTCAGTCGCCGGCGCCCCGGAGTCGGCGGCGTGGCAGTGGCCTCCTGTAGGTCGACCAAACCCCGTCGACCAGCTCGCCAAGTCTGCGTCACCTACTGCTGTTGATCGGATGCGCTCCCCGCACACCCAACTGCAACGACGGCTCCGCCCAAGCGAGGACGGGGCCAACACACAGCTCTCGTTCACACACACAAAGCAACACCTCTGATAGTACTAGAGTTACCAAAATACATCGTCTCAAAAACTTCAGACATGGACATGAGATAAATATCGTAAGCATGGCGAGATAGAGAAGGCCAGTACGGGAGAGTCCAGTCAGGTCCAAAACGCTCCCGGTAGAGGTCCTCGAGGGGACTGTAGCAGCGGCACGCCGAGTGGTCAGAACTCGTGCAGATAGTGCCAGCACCAGGGCCAGTCAGGATCTGGTACTCGCACAGACTAACGTCGCGACCTCCGCGGGAGTGCTGCAGCTGCTGCCGCTGGCCCTACTGCTGCAGAACTCTAGTGAACGCCATGGCTGGAACTCGAGGTGGTCAGGAGCGGTCGAGTGCGGCTAGGAGCAGTCGAGCGTGTTCGGGTACGGTCCGCTGCGGTCTAGTGTGATGGAAAGTGGCGAAAGGTGGTCGGATGCGATTGGGTGCGGTTGGGCGTGGTCTAGTGTGGTGGGGAGCGGTAAAAGTGCGGTTGGAAGTGGTCTAGTGCGGTGGGGAGCGGTCGTGGAGAACGTAGCGAAAGGTATGGGCGGTTAGATGTGGTCTAGTGCAGTGGGGAGTTGTCTAGTGCGGTGGGGAGCAGTCTAGTGCGGTGGGAAGAGGTCTAGTGCGATGGGAAGCGGTTGGGCAGAACATAGCGAAGGCACGGGCGGTTGTTGATGGCGCTGGCTGCAGCTGCAGGCGCTAGCTGCTGTTGCTGGCGCTAGCTGCTACTCGCGCTGGCATGGGGCGGCGTGCTGCAGCTGCTGCTAATCGTGCTAGCGCACGACGGGCGATGGGCGCGGCGGACTAGGGCAAGGGACGGGCGACGGGCTAGGGTTATGGGCGCGTCGGGCTATGGCAAGGAACAGGCGATGGGCGCCCCGAGCTAGGGTTACGTTCGGGGGCGCTAAGGCGACGGGCGACGGGCGCTAGGGTTACGCGCGTCGGGTGACGCTCGACCTAGGTCGCGACGAGAGTGCCCGCGGCGGGCCGCGCTACGGGATGAACGACGAACTTACAAGGGGGGGGTGGTGGGGTGGGGGGCGCTACGAGGGGCCCGCGGGGGGGGGCGTACTATAACACCTCCCTACCCAGTAGGTCAAAACGAGGGTTATATTTGAGGCGCAACAGATGCATTCAACCCTTACGGGTAAGCCCCACAGGCATTACACTCGTCCCCCCCTGGAGCCAACGTCCTCGTTGGGCAGGGAGTCGGTCCTCAAAAGGACCTCAATCTCACTCTACAGCGACTTCGCTGGTGGGCTAGGCCAGCGGCGGATCATGCACTGGGTTTGTGACTGGGTTACCACATTCAACTTCTTGCTCACAACGAAAAATGTGACCCAGCCAAAAATCGAACCCCAGGCTCTGAGACCAAATGTAACACCTCGCTACCCAGTAGGTCAGAATGAGGGTTATATTTGAGGCGTAGCGGATGCACTCAACCCTTACGTATCAGCCCCACAGGCGTTACACGTACGATGGGACGCACGTAGGGGATCGCAGGGCCGCGCTACAAGACAAACGAGAGCACCCGTGGGGGCCGCGTGGACGAACGGGAGGCCCGCAGGGGGGGGAAGGGGGGGGCGCACTACGGGACGTATGAAGGGGCCCGCGGGGGCCACGCTATGGGATGAACAGAGGGCCACGGGGGGCCGCGCTTCGGGATGAACGACGGGCCTGCGGGGGCCGCGCTACGGGACAAACAAAGGGCCGTGAGGGGCCGCGCTACGGAACGAACGAAGGGCCCGCGTGGACATCGCAAAGGCACGAACGAGGTGAGGGTGCGTACGAAAGAACTAGGCGCGTCGGCCTATGGCGCGCGTCGGGGCGTCGGGCTACGAGGCGCTTACGAGCTACGAGCGACGGGCGGCAGTGGGCCCACAGGAAGGAAACTAGCTCTATACCACTGAAGAATCAATGACTAGAACAAAGCAGTACAAGGAAACAGATAGCAAACCCTAAAGAGGGTTGTACCCTCTGCTGCATAACTCACTATAACGCCTAGACTAGACTTACAAACCATAACAAGTATAGTTTGACACTTGAGCCGACGCCGTCGGAGGATGAGGCACTACTGGCAGCACCAACGGAGGATGGGGCACCTCTGGTGAAGGTTGGAGCGCTTGGCGAGAAGAACAAAGGGGGGGAACGGAAGAAGCACAAGATTCCGAACCTCCTATTGTCCCTCTCGGCCGCCCTCCGCGCCTCCCTGCACCTGCGCCGCTTCCCCCTAACATCCAACCGCATCGCGACCCTTGGGACACCATCGACTGGGGCAATGAGCCATCGACCCTGCGTCGCACCGTCTACAGACCCAATCTCGAGCTGCGCGAACTTACACTCATCCCCGAAGCAATACCTGGGACCAATATTCCCCTTTCAGTTTTTCCTGACAGGGAATTTCTTGCGCTAATACTGATGACGGCGAACAAAGAAGTAATAGAGGAAGAAGTGCTAGCAGAACCCACTCTTGTACTCGAAGAAGACTCCAAAGTGGTGCGCGTGCACTAAATGCGCACATCTGGGCTCCGCACAACCGACCACGTGTGGCATCAGCACCTTGGTCATCCTTCGCGCGCGATGCTGAACAACTGCATCGAGGCAGGAGTGTTTGCACCTTGCGCTCTCTTGCGCTCTCCTGCGCAACTGCACCGTCTGCCCCGAAGCCGTGCTGAGCCATCATCCATTCCCGCTGCTGTTAGACTTACGTCGCATCAGAATTTCGCAACAAGGAGCTGCAGGATTACATGGCGGAAAAGAGGATATTGCATCATGTCTCCCTCCCCTACGCACATCCACATCAGGGCGTCGCCGAACGCACCAACCGCACCCTCATGACGAAGGTGCGTGCGCTACTGAAGTAGTCGAAGCTTTCCGCAACGTACTGGTTTTATGCCATGCACCACGCCGTACGAGTGCACAACCTTCTCTCCACCACGGCCATCACGGGGAAGAAGGGTGACACCTCCATGCTCTGCGCGTGGGGGTGCATGGTGCTGTATCACCCCTCTACCTCAACCATCAGCAAGTTTACCAGCCGCGCGCGCTGGGGCCATTCGCCTAGGCATCAACTACGAATACAAGGTGTGGATCATCCTGGATCTGCTCAGCACCAAAGTCACAAACGCACAAGACGTCATCTTTTACGAGCGACTTAACCTCACCCAGTACCACGCGGCAAGCAGGCAGGCGCCAAACAGGGTCTACGCGAATGACGGGCACAGCTACGCTACCCTTGAAGATGAAGCCGTCGCCACCATCTTGGAGCAGGGAAACGTCAGTGAGTTCCTCGAAATCAGTGACGATGTCGACGACGACAACAACAACTCGCCGCCGGGACCTGCGGGAGGAAGCAGCAGGGACCCCCCACCGCCTTCCCCACCGGAACCAGAAAGCGACGACGATAATGTGCAGGAGGTAGTTTTGCAGCATCGTCACGCCAGCACCGTCTCCGAGCTGCAGCAGCGGCACCTGCACAAACTCCTACTCGAGATAGGATTCACGGAGCTGAGCACGACCCAGGCATATATCGCCTGCATTTTTGCGGCGACTACATCCTTCTCACCAGGTTTATCGACGACTTGCTCTGCACAGGGACGAGCAACATGTTGCTCGACCAGCCTGGCGATGCACGTCAACATCACCACTAATCATGATAGTTCCTGGTCCTTAACATCACCTACGCGCCAGAAGCCATTCACCTCTCAGCTGCCAAGTACGCTGAATCACTTGAGAAGCGGTTCAACATCTCCCCTGCACCACTCTCCACTAATTACCGCACACCCGGATTGGACTACAAACCTGACAACAAAGACTAATCCCCCGCAGGCCTTCACACTTACGAGCAGCAACTAGGATGCCTCCTCTTTGCCTCAGTGACCTGCAGGTCAGACCTCTCGTACATCGCGAGCCAGCTGGCTTAGTACTGTCGCAAACCAACGGCTGCCAATCTTCTAGATCTTCAGCGCGCCCTGCAATTCTTCATCTCCACGCCCAACATTGGGCTCTGCTACTCCGCAGTCACGACCCCCTCCTTCAACCTCATCGGCTACAAAGACGCCGATCATGCTGTGGACCCCGACAATCGATGGTCCAGAATCGAGTTCTTGTTCCGCCTCGAGCCAACAGGCCCCATCTCCTGGAATTAGCAGAAGCAGGAACTTGTTGCCCTGCCATCGGCAGAAGTTGAATTAGTCGCCGCGACAGCAGCAGTTCGCGAGGAGCTTTATCTACAGAAGCTCGTGCAGGAGGCAAAAATTCCAACTTCAACAACATTTTGTCTGCACTACGACAACCAGAGCGCGATCAGGATTGCAAACAAGCCGGGATTCGTCAACCGCACCAAGCACATTGCGCTGCGGTACTTCTTCGTCAAGGACAAAATTGACAAGGGCAAGGTCGCCCTGACCTATTGCCCGACGGGTGACATTGACAAGGGCAAGGTCGCCCTGACCTATTGACATTGCTGTGTAGGCTATAGTGGGTTAGCCTTTAGGGGGTACACAACTCTAGGGTTTCATACTTGTACTCCAATGTTTCATAGTCCAATCACTTCTTGTTTCTGACATGGTATTAAGAGCTTAGGTCCTAGTCCTAGGACCGCTTACCTAAGGGCCCACCGCTAGAAGCGCCCTCGAGTGCCGTATCTGTTTAGCGCCCTCGAGCGCCTCTCTCCTAGTGCGCCCTCGTGCGCCTCTCTTCCTCCTGCTGCCTGTGCGCAGCTCGCTAGTGCCGCGCGCGGCCTTTTTTTTTAGCGCGCGTAGCCCGCTAGCAGCCCGCGCGCGGCCTTTTTCTGAGCACGCGCCGACCCCTAGCCGCCCGCGCGACTGGCGCCGCCCACGAACAGCCCCTAGCCGCCCGTCGACCGCCGCCCAGAGCGTCGCAGCCCCGCCCGTAGGCCGCCGCGACGCCACCTCTAGGCCGCCGCCCGCGCGCTAGTCAGGCCCACGCACAGCCACGGCCCGCCCGCTACAGCCGCCCACGCGCACGCCCCCCGTCGCGCACCGCCGCGTAGCCCAGCCCGAGCTGAGCCGCGCCCCCGAACAGAACCGCGCCGCCCGAACCGAGCCGCGCCGCCCGAACCGAGCCGCGCCGCCCTGGCCGAGCCGCGCCGCCCTACTGTGCCCCACCTGCAGCAACTCCTGTTCCTGTTCTTGCCGTACTACTGCTTCAACTGCAACTGTTACTGCTACTGCTACTACTGCTACTGTTCCTACTGCTACTACTGCCACTATGGCCACTCCCTCTATTCTCACCTTTGACGCTGAGGGCCGCCCGATTAAGTTTGAGGTTTGGTTAGATGACCTCCACCTGTTCCTCCAGATCACTGCCAAGGACGATGTCTCCCTGTATGACCACACGTCAGGCGCCGCTCCCGCACCTCCCACTACTGCTGACAGTACTGCTCGCTCCCAGTGGCAGACCCGTGATGCTCACGCTCGCCTAGCCGTTCGCAGCCACCTGCCGTTAGATGAGCGCGAACACTTCGGCCAGCATAAGACCGCTAAGGAGCTGTACGACGCAGTAGTCGCGCGCTACTCCTCCCCTGCCACTGCTGCTATAGGCCGTCTCTCACTGCCCTACCTCTTCCCCGACCTGTCCGCCTTTGCCACTGTAGCTGACCTCATCACCCACCTCCGTACCAGCGACCTCCGCTACCGTGCCGCACTCCCCCCCGATTTCCTCGCCAAGAACCCCCCCCCCCCCCGATGTACCTCACACTGTACCACCTTGTCACCCGCCTCCCTGACTCCCTTCGCACTGTCAGGGACCAGTTTCTCGCCCTCTCCCCCACTGACCTCACTGTCGACCTCCTCGAGAAGGAACTCCTAGCAGCTGAGAAGAGCATTGTAGCTGTAGGTGCCTCTCGTGGTGACCCCCGCACCCCCTTCTTTGAGGGGTGCTCCCCCTCCCCCCTCCTCCCCTCCATTGCATCTGCTGCTGCTGTCGACTACCTCGGAGCTGAGGGGGTCGGGGCCGCGTCTGCTCCTAGTGGGAGGCGCAAGGGCGGCAGGGGCAAGGGGGGCAGGGGTGGTGGAGGTGGAGGCGGGGGCGGCGGCGTTGGAGGGGGTGGGGGGGGCGGGGGTGGTGGCGGAAGTGGGAGTGGCGCGGGTGGTGGGGGGGTCAGTGGTGGCACAGGGGGTGGTGGCGGCAGCGGCGGTGGTGGGGGTGGTGGGGGCGGTGGTGGCAGTGGTGGCGGCGGTGGAGCGGCTGGCGGGCGCGGTGGAGCGGTGCAGCGTGGGGGGTTCGGCGGTGGCCAAAGGCAGCAGCAGCAGCGTCCCGGCGAGACTCCCTCGCCCCAGCAGCTCCGTGAGTGGTACTCTCAGCGTGGGGGGTCTGGGGGTGGAGGTACCTGCCCGTACGTCATCCGCACAGGTGACCGCAGTGGCCAGACTTGTGGGAAGTTTCACACGGCGCAGCGCTGTTTCTTTCGCCTCGGCGACGCCTGGCGAGAGCAGTTCCCTGACGCCTCTGAGCTGCCCCGCTGGGCTGATCTGCTTAGGAAGGGGATTGATATCTTTGCTCTTGATTATGATGCTATCCTTGTTGCTATGTATGCATTGACCATTAGTGCTGAGGGTGACTGTTACCTGAGTGTACCGCCCGACCCGGGTATTGGGACCAGTGAGGCTGCAGCTCTAGGTGCTAGCGCGTCTGCTGCTCTAGGTCCTGGTGAGGCTGCTGCCCTAGGTGCTAGTGCGTCTACGTCTGCTGGTTCCGCACCTACTGAGGCACTGCACACCTTCACACTGGACTCAGGTGCTTCCCGCTGTTTCTTCCGCGACCGCACTGCCCTAGAGCAGCTCCCTAGACCGGTTGCTGTCTCCCTGGCCGACCCCTCAGGGGGTCCGGTCCTTGCGACCTCCACCACTGCCCTCCCTTGTCCTGCTGTCCCGTCTGGCACGCTGTCGGGCCTCTACCTCCCCTCGTTCTCTAAGAACTTGGTGGCGGGTTCCGCGCTCCAGGACGCGGGTGTTCACCAAGTCACCCCGGCCTACGAGCGTGTGACGCACTGCACGTGCGCTCGGACGGGTCGTCACCTGGCTACCTTCACTCGGCAGCCGGGGTCTGACTTGTACACACTGACCACTGAGTCCCTGTTGGTGCAACCCTACGGTTTGCATTCGGCTTGTTGTCCGTGTGCGTGCATGCGTGTGTGCATGGAATGGTATGAGGGCATGAAATAATATATATTTCATGTTTACAATAGTGTGTGTATGATGAAGCATGATTTTGAATGTGTGCGTCGAGTCAATAGCGAGTTATCGCTAGTCGCGTGTCACGTCGTCGTTTGCGTGTCGTGTGCGGTTTTCTATTTTATCGTGTGTGGAACGTTCGGCGTGTCGCAGGTGTGCGCAGCAGACTTCCAAGAACTCAAGGAAGAATTTACCTTGAAGAACCAGAGCCTTGGTTTCAAGATTCAAGTTATTTCGAAGCTCTCCAAAAGGGTAAACTTTAAGATAGTGAGAATAGTTGCATTACTTTGTGTAGTGTAACATTTCTCTTGGTGTAGGCCCTTGTGGAGGGTAGTTTCGTGACCCTTCGTGGTTGGGGACAGTGTGGCACTGTTCCACATCACTGTACCTCGGCTCTTGGGGTTTGTAGGAGCTGGGAGTCATTCCCAACTCGTAACTCTTCCTATCTTGTGTTCTAAGACTATAGTGGCTGCCATAGTACCGTTCGTTCAAACCGACGCTGTGTCGTCAATTCTTTATGAAATCGTGCAATCTAAATTGCATATTGTAGGCGACGTCAAGACGCTCCAGATCCAATTTGCATCAAGTCATTTGCAGCTGTGAGCAGAACGCTATCAACGTTTGAAGCCGCTGTGCAGAAATCCGTCTGTGCACTCTATCTTTCGTTTTAGGCTCATTCAAGGCTATTGTGACTATAACAAGTGGTATCAGAGCCCCTTGGAGCAGTTTCGACAATGGATGGACCTGAGGAAAGGGGTGGCAGAGTTGCTGGTGGCAGTGGAGAAGCCCAAGCTCAAGGCCAACCCCGTGATTCAGCCATGGCGCCCATGCAACCAAGTCTTGGCCCACCTAGGGATGAGCCTAGGGTGTTTGGGCTTGACAAGTTCAACGGTGACAACTTTGCTGAATGGTCCTTCAAGATGGAGAACATCTTTGACCACTATGACCTGCTGGAGGTGATGGAAGGAACGGAGAAGCGCCCCGAGAACGACCCGGAGAAGAGCCCGTGGGTGCGGAAGAGCGCACAAGGCTATCTCCTACTTGGGCAAGCGTTGGGGAGCAGCCAGATCCGTCACATCAAACCATTCCAGCGTGAACCAGAGAAGGGACCAAAGGCATGGGCTGCTCTCAAGGGTGTACATGCTCCTGCAACAGCGGCGGTAGCGGTGGTGTTGGAACGGCAAATGGCGGCACTACGAATTGAAGAAGACGAAGCGGTTGAAGAAGGGGTGCAGAAATTCTTCGACTTGTTGACGCGGCTTGAGGGAGCTGATTTGAACTACAGTGAGCTCCAAAAGAAGACCAAGTTGCTGGACTTACTCCCAGAGTCATGGTCCTCTCTCATCATCAACCTCAATCGTGACTTGCCCCACCTCTCGCTCGAAGACGTGAAGCGAGCGATCCTTCAAGAGGATTTCCGTCGCCGTGAGTTGGCGAGTGCGGATGGCGCCGGGGCAGCAAGCATCGGCCGTGGATATGGCCGTGGAAAGGGCAGAGGACGAGGAGGAGGAAGGTTTGGAGGCAGCAACTTCAACGGAGGCCGCGGGAGTAGCGGATACGGCAATGACAACAAGAACAACGGACGCGGTCGCGGACGGTTCGACGGCGAGTGTCATTTTTGCCACAAGAGCGGACACATGTGGCGCAATTGCTACAAACTCCCTGATGGATGGACTCCTGCTCAAGGCCAAGAGGGTAGAGGAGAAGGAGGAGGGAGAGGAAGAGGCCGTGGAGGCCGTGGCGGTCGCGGAGGTGGTGCTGCAAGTATGAAGAGTGCCGGCAACGAGAGCGAGTCGAGGGACGATCGCTTCCTGGGTCAATTCTTCTTCGTGTCCACGCAAGCACCGGCTGGTCCAGAGAATGATGAAAGCTTTGAGGAGCCAGCAGCTGTGGGGAAGGTCACCCTACACTCCCTGGACTATTGGGTGATCGATAGCGGCGCTACCTATAGCATGACACCTCGTGCGGACTTGCTCACCGAACTTGAGCCGTCACCAGTGAAGCATGTGACATCGGCTTTGGGGCAGCGAGCAGAGGTGAAAGGCATGGGCAAGGCCATGTTCAAGGGTGCTGATGGGAAGATGGTGGGCCTCAAGAACGTGCTTTGGGTGCCCAACCTTGCTGCCAACCTGATTTCCGTGCGGCGGTTGCAAAAGGCCGGCATGGACACGAGCTCGAAGGGAGCTAAGACCTACACCGCGAGGCTTGGCGAGCGGATTCTTTGGGACCTTCACGAGGATAGGGATGTCTACAACGAGATGTGGCAAATCCCTGTGGTCCCCATGCCTAAGGAGAGGCAAGTGGCAGCAAGCATCAGCACCAAGGGTGAAGCGGTTGGTAGCGGCGATGGCGCGAACGGTCGCGCTAAGGAGATAATGTCCAAGAAGTGCAATCTTGGAGGGACCAGCAAGCTCGGTGAACATGAGGAGAGTGGTGCAGCAGCTCAGAAGCAGCACAAGGGTGAGGAGAACCCCAAGGCAGCAGCGGAGGAGGAGTACGGAGAGAACATGTGGGGCACTATTGCGAGTGCGGCATTCTCCAATCCGACTTCGGCTACGGGGGAGTGTGATTGGCTCACCTTGCATCGGCGAATGGGGCATGTGGCCCTGCCCATCTTGCAGCAGCTAGTGAAGAATGAGATGGTTGCTGGCATACGTGTGAAGGGGGAGCCCGATGAGGTACTTGGCTGCCCGACGTGCATGCAAGCCAAGTTCACCCGTTTCCCGTTCTCTAGTTCGGAGGCAACGGCTAAGGCACCACTTGATGAGGTGGTGATGGACGTGGTGGGCCCCCTGAAGCTTGGAGCTGCTGGAGCTGAGTACTTTCTCACCATTGTGGACGTCTACACTCGCATGACTTGGGTGTACGTGCTGTCCAAGAAGAGTGACGTGGCTGAAACGGTGAAGACCGATTGGTTGCCGATGGTGGAGCGGCAACAAGACCGGCTAGTGAAGGCAATCCGCACCGATCGAGGGGGAGAGTTCTTGAGCAAGGAGTTTGGATTGTGGCTGAAGAAGAATGGCATAAGGCACTCCCATACCATGCCATACTCCCCTGCAATGAACGGCATCGCCGAGCAAGCGAACCGGACAATCACGGAGACGGCGCGCGGGTTGCTCATTGAAGCCGGGCTACCCGAATATTTCTGGCCTGATGCGGTGCGGAGTGCATGTGTGGCCAAGAACAGAGCTTTGACTCATGTGGGAGCAGACAAATGGGTGCCCTATGTGGAGTGGATTGGAAGGAAGCCAAAGGTGGATATGCTTCGGGTGTTCGGGTGCATGTGCATGGCGCTCGTGCCTAAGCATCTTCGGCACAACAAGCTCGGTGCCAAGGCGATATGGGCTGTGCACTTGGGCATGGCTCAAAACAGCAAGGGGTGGCTTCTTTGGGACCCATTCACCAAGAAATTCTTGGTGAGCAGGGACTGCAAATTCATGGAGAATCTGATGTACAAGGATTGGAAGGCGGAGAATGAGGCGAAGATAGGCGTGCGGTTGGGGGACGTGAAGAGTTCCGGTTTGGAGCATGTGGAGCTGCCCTTGGAGCTGAGCAGCGGCAGCACCACCACAAGGCAATCTTCCCTTGTGAATGGGGGAGAGGAGGCCAAGGATGCAGAGGAAGAAGAGGAGGAGGTTCAGCAAGTGAGCGAGCGTGCACCGACACTTCCTTCTCGCACTACGAGTGCTCCACGGATCCGAGTCACCCCGCAGCAACGCCAAGGCCTTCATGTCCCTGCAGCTGAGGAAGAAGGAAGGGGCAAAAGGAGAATCCAAGCCCCAAATAGGCTGACCTATGAGGCACTGGGAAAGCCAGCCAAGTCAGCCTTGGCCGGAGCGGCACTTATAGTTGGAGAAGACGAGGAGAGTGACTACGAGGAGTGTGCCTTCGCGTTCTTCTCTCCGGTGGAGATGCCGGGGGAACCAGCAACTCTCAAGGAGGCCTTGGAGAGTAGTGATGCTGAGGAGTGGAAGAAGGCAATGGAGAGTGAGCTGAAGAGCATTGAGGAGAACGGCACATGGGAATTGGTGGAGCTACCGGAGGGGCGTAAGGCGATTACGTCCAAGTGGCTCTTCAAGATCAAGTCCGACGCCGACGGCAAGATCGAGCGCTACAAGTCTAGGCTTGTGGCGAAGGGGTACCAGCAGAAGGAGAAGGTGGACTATGAGGAGTTGTTTGCTCCTGTGGTGAAGCCGACGACGCTGCGAACCCTACTCGCGGGAGCTGCCATCAAAGGATGGGTGGTGAAACAAATGGATGTCACAACGGCATTCCTCAATGGCGTCCTTGAGGAAGAGATTTTCATGGCGCAGCCAGAGGGGTTTGATGATGGTAGTGGCAGAGTTTTGAGGCTGAAGAAGGCCCTTTATGGACTGAAGCAGGCCCCTAGGCAGTGGTACTTGAAGCTGCGAGGAGTTTTGGAGGAGATCGGCTTCACTCCCTCAACGGCCGATCACTCATTGTTCATGCTTGGCGAGGGGGAGCAGAGGAGCTTCATGGTGGTGTACGTGGATGACATCCTCATCTTTTCACCCTCATCTGACCTTGTGAAGGAGGTGATGCTGAAGCTTCAGGACAAGTTTAAGTGTAAGGCCCTTGGTGACGTCAACTTCTACCTTGGGCTTCACATTGAACGTGATGTGGAGAAGCGGTGCATGCGGGTGCATCAACGGAAGTACCTGGAGGCACTGGCTGCCAACTTTGGGCAGAGTGAAGGCCATGTGGCTACACCCTTTCCCTCTGGGTTCAAGTGTGTGAAGGGACCAGAGGAGGAGAGCGTTGGTGAAGAGGAGAGGCGCCGTTTTCACTCGTTGGTGGGCAGCCTCATGTACGCGGCGGTAAACACCCGACCGGACGTCGCGTTTGCTACCGGACAGTTGGCTAGGGTTGTTCAATGCCCTAATGAGGAGCAGGTAGCAGCTGGAATGAGAGTGGCCAAGTATCTTGGCCAAACACCGACCGTTGGGCTGCAATATTCCGCGGCGGCGCAAAGGCGCCAAAAGGGCGCGGATGGTGTTGAACCCGGGCGTTTGTTCCTCACCGCATACTCGGATGCTTCTTTTGCATCAGAACCAGAGGACATGACAAGTGTTGGAGGGTTCATTTGCTGTGTTGGTGGAGGCCCAACTGCTTGGGAGAGCAAGAAGCAGGTGGATCAAGCATTGAGCTCGGTGGAGTCCGAGTATATGGCACTCTTCCGTGCCGTACGAGAGATTGTGTGGCAGCGGCGTTTGTTGGCTGAATTGGGGGAGGAGCAGCAAGGACCTACCCCACTCTACTGTGACAGCCAGGGTGCCATTGCTCTTGCTAAGAACCCTGTGTTGCATGGCCTCACCAAGCACATGAGGGTGAAGTGGCATTGGACGAGGAGCATGGTGGCCGCGGGTGAAGTTGAGTTGCACTATGTGAAGACGACAAGGCAGCCAGCTGACATGATGACCAAGAGGCTGGTGGAGCAGCAGCATTGGAAGTGTTGCAAGCTGGCTGGGATGGCTCTGAACTGAGAGAGCAAGATCCTAAGGCCAACAATCCGAGGGGGAGTTTGTTGGTGCAACCCTACGGTTTGCATTCGGCTTGTTGTCCGTGTGCGTGCATGCGTGTGTGCATGGAATGGTATGAGGGCATGAAATAATATATATTTCATGTTTACAATAGTATGTGTATGATGAAGCATGATTTTGAATGTGTGCGTCGAGTCAATAGCGAGTTATCGCTAGTCGCGTGTCACGTCGTCGTTTGCGTGTCGTGTGCGGTTTTCTATTTTATCGTGTGTGGAACGTTCGGCGTGTCACAGGTGTGCGCAGCAGACTTCCAAGAACTCAAGGAAGAATTTACCTTGAAGAACCAGAGCCTTGGTTTCAAGATTCAAGTTATTTCGAAGCTCTTCAAAAGGGTAAACTTTAAGATAGTGAGAATAGTTGCATTACTTTGTGTAGTGTAACATTTCTCTTGGTGTAGGCCCTTGTGGAGGGTAGTTTCGAGACCCTTCGTGGTTGGGGACAGTGTGGCACTGTTCCACATCACTGTACCTCGGCTCTTGGGGTTTGTAGGAGCTGGGAGTCATTCCCAACTCGTAACTCTTCCTATCTTGTGTTCTAAGACTATAGTGGCTGCCATAGTACCGTTCGTTCAAACCGACGCTGTGTCGTCAATTCTTTATGAAATCGTGAAATCTAAATTGCGTATTGTAGGCGACGTCAAGACGCTCCAGATCCAATTTGAATCAAGTCATTTGTAGCTGTGAGCAGAACGCTATCAACGTTTGAAGCCGCTGTGCAGAAATCCGTCTGTGCACTCTATCTTTCGTTTTAGGCACATTCAAGGCTATTGTGACTATAACAGTCCCCTCAGGTAGCTGCGTCTGCGTCTGCGTCTGCGTCAGGTCAGCTGTCGGCCCCCTGCTCGTGTCGCTCCCTGTCACACAGGACTGTCCTCTGGCACCACCGCCTTGGTCACCCGTTAGTGCAGCGCCTTCGCGGCATGCACTCCAGGTACCTTGTCTCTGGACTTCCCAGAGTTCTCCCTCCCATGCCACCCTCGCCTGCTCCTCCCTGTCTTCCCTGTGTCGAGGGGCGGCAGCGCGCCGCTCCTCACTCTTCCTCGTTCTCTCCCACAGAGGCTCCCCTGCAGACTCTCCACCTGGACGTGTGGGGCCCCGCCCGCATCCGGGGACAGGGCCACGAGCGGTACTTTCTGCTGGTCGTCGACGACTACACGCGCTACACCACGGTCTTCCCCTTACGTACCAAGTGTGAGGTCTCTGATGTCTTGATCCCCTGGATCCGCGCTGCTCGTCTCCAGCTCCGCGAGCGGTTCCAGTCGGACTTTCCTGTCCTACGTCTGCACTCTGACAGAGGTGGCGAGTTTTCCTCTTACCTCTTGGCAGCCTACTGTGCGGAGCAGGGCATCCGCCAGACGTTCACTCTCCCGGCCTCTCCGCAGCAGAATGGGGTTGCTGAGCGCCGCATTGGTCTTGTCATGGAGGTCGCTCGTACCTCCATGATCCATGCGGCTGCCCCCCATTTCCTGTGGCCGTTTGCAGTGCAGTACGCCGCGCATCAGCTCAACCTCTGGCCCCGTGTCTCTGTTCCAGAGACCTCGCCTACCCTGCGTTGGACGGGGAAGGTTGGCGATGCGTTGGTGTTCCGAGTCTGGGGATGTCGAGCCTTTGTCCGCGATACGTCCGCGGACAAGCTCTCCTCCCGTGCCGTTCCCTGTGTCTTCCTTGGCTTTGTCCCTGACGCGCCTGGCTGGCAGTTTTACCACCCCACCTCGCGCCGTGTCTTCCCCTCTCAGGACGTCACCTTTGACGAGTCGGTACCCTTTTACCGTCTCTTCCCCTACCGCACTGCCCCGCTCCCCCCCCCGCCGCTCTTCCTCACCCCAGGTGTCCCGTCGGTAGACCCCCTCCCTCCCCAGGGTGCTGCTCCCTCAGGTGTTTCCCAGGTAGACCCGGTCGAGCCTGTCGAGGTAGCTGTTGACTCTGGTCCTGCGCGAGGTGCTGAGCGTGCTGAGCCTGGTGGTGCTGGGTCTGGGGGTACTGAGACTGCGGGTGCTGAGCCTGGGGGTGCGGAGACTGGGGGTGCTGAGTCTGGGGGTGCGGAGACTGCGGGTGGTGAGCCTGGGGGTGCTGCGACTGGGGGTGCTGAGCCTAGAGGAGCTGAGGCTGGAGGTTCTGGGACTGACCGTACTGTGCCTGTTGGCACTCCCTCTTCACAGCAGCTGCGTGAGTGGTACTCCCAGCGTTACAGCCTCCGTAGTGGGGCTACTGGAGCTGGGAGGTCTGCTGAAGTTGGGGCTGGTGGCCCTGCGGGTACGGTGTCGCGGCCGGAGCCTCCCTCCCCTCAGCGGCTGCGTGAGTGGTACGCTCGGCGCTGCAACCTCCGGAGTGGAGCTCCTGGTGTTGAGGTACAGCCCGCTGGAGGCCCTACTGCTGCTGGAGGTTCTGGAGCTGCTGGAGGTGCTGCTGGTGCTGGAGCTGCTGGAGGTGCTGCTGGTGCTGGTTCGGCTGGAGGTTCTGGAGCTGCTGGAGGTGCTGCTGGTGCTGGAGCTACTGGAGGTGCTGCTGGTGCTGCTGGAGGTTCTGGAGCTGCTGGAGGTGCTGCTGGTGCTGCTGGAGGTACTGGAGCTGCTGGAGGTGCTGCTGGTGCTGGTTCGGCTGGAGGTTCTGGTGCTGTCTCTGCTGCTTCTGGGGGCACTTCACGGCCGCGGACGTACTTCGTTCCGCTCCTTCAGCAGGTTCTTGGTCAGCCGCCTCCTCCTAGTCCTCCTCCCTCCTTAGAGTGTCCTCCGCCTGTCCAGTCGCAGTCACAGCTACCCCCTGCCTCGCCACTTCCTGGTCCTTCTCCCTACACTGGTCCAACAGGCGGTCTTACAGAGCGTCGTGAGCCTGAGTCTCGTCCCGTGTCGCCTGTGTCTCGTCCTGTGTCACCTGTTCGTGCTGCTCGCACTGGTCGCCGTGTTCCGCGTGAGCGTCCTCCACCTGTCCCTGGCACACACTATATGACTCTGCGTCCTTCCACTGCTCCACAGCGTGTCCCTCTGCTGTCTCCTCCTGCGTCCTCTCTTCCTGTTCTTGCTGACCCGGAGTCTGACTCTCTTCGTGCTGCCAATCCTACTGTCACGCGTCTCCTGGCCACTGCTGTCACTGACCCTTCCTTTGAGTCTGGTGCTGCGTCTACCCTAGTTGCTGAGCTTGTCGACTTTGCTGCTCACTGTCGTCTAGACTATGCCGCCAGTCTTGTTGCTGAGTCTGAGTCTGTCTGTCCTCCGTCCGTCGGGGGTGAGTGTGCTCTAGGCACGGACGTCCTTGAGGACAGACAGGAGGACCTTGAGTGTCTTGCAGCCGCTGCGCCTCATCTTGTGTCCATGCTGATTGCCCCTGAGGGAGACCCGGATGCTCCAGACATCCCGACCCCGCGCTCTTACGCTGAGGCGATCGCGGGTGAGTACTCCTCTCAGTGGCAGTCAGCCATGGATGCAGAGATGGCATCCTGGAAGTCCACTGGCACTTACGTCGACGAGGTTCCCCCTCCTGGGGCGAACATCGTCAGTGGCATGTGGATTATCAGGGTGAAGCGGCCGCCGGGTTCTCCGCCTGTCTTCAAGGCTCGTTACGTTGCTCGAGGCTTCAGTCAGCGAGAGGGAGTAGACTTCTTTCAGACCTTCTCCCCCACCCCGAAGATGACCACTCTTCGGGTGCTACTGCACGTTGTTGCTCAGCGTGACTACGAGCTTCACTCTCTTGACTTCAGCACAGCTTTCTTGCAGGGCAGCCTGCACGAGGAGATCTGGCTGCGCCGCCCTCCTGGCTTCACTGGGTCGTTTCCTCCTGGTACCCAGTGGAGCCTCCGGCGGCCGGTCTACGGTCTCCGCCAGGCGCCACGTGAGTGGCACGACATACTGATGACTACTCTTGCAGCACTTGGGTTCACGCCTTCTACTGCTGACCCGTCGCTGTTTCTGCGCACCGACACTTTGCTGCCTCCGTTCTACATCCTCGTATACGTCGACGACTTGGTCTTTGCCACTGCTGACACTGAGGCTCTCGCCCACGTGAAGTCCGAGTTGCAGAAGAGACACACGTGCACAGACCTGGGTGAACTGCGCAGCTACCTTGGCTTGCAGATCACCCGGGACAGAGCACGCCGCACCATCACACTGACTCAGTCACACATGGTGCAGCAGGTCCTTCCGCGCTTCGGCTTCACCTGGTCCTCAGCACAGGCCACTCCTCTGGCTATAGGTCACTCGCTCTCAGCTCTGCCTTCGGATAAGTCCGTAGAGCCGAGTGGTCCTTACCAAGAGCTAGTTGGTTGCCTCATGTACCTGATGACTTGCACTCGTCCTGACCTAGCATACCCTCTTGGCCTTCTGGCCCGCTATGTGGCTCCTGGCAGGCACCGAAAGGTGCACTGGGATGCTGCAAAGAGGGTATTGCGCTACTTGTGCAGTACATCGGGCATGGGGCTCGTGCTTGGAGGAGGGAGCCCAGTTGTTCTCACTGGGCACTCAGACGCTTCTTGGGTTGACGACCAGGCTACTCAGCGGTCGTCACAGGGTTACACCTTCAGCCTTGGCTCTGGCTCAGTTTCTTGGCGTTCTACACGTTCGTCTTCAGTTCTCAGCTCCAGTTGTGAGGCTGAGATCTACGCCACAGCCATGGCTGCACAGGAGTTACGCTGGCTCACCTACTTGCTGACCGACCTGGGAGAGCGGCCTAGTTCTCCTCCAGTGCTGTACGTCGACAACAAGGCTGCCATTGCCTTGTGTGAGGAGCACAGACTGGAGCACAGAACGAAGCACATTGCTCTCCGTTACTTCCTGGCTCGAGAGCTGCAGCAGCGTGGTCAGCTTCGTCTGCATTACGTGGCCACTCAGGCCAACACTGCTGATATATTCACCAAGGCACTTCAGTCTGGTGATCATCAGCGCTTCTGCACTATGCTGGGGCTGGTGCCCACTTTTCCTCACTTGCTGTAGGCTTTGCCTGTACTGTGATCTCTATATATATATATACTTGCCTGTTTGCTTTGCTAGGTTGAGATCACCTTGCTGTTTGTGTTGCATATATGCCTCTGCATGTGAACTGGCCCTGTGGCCCTTTGCTTGTGCTCAGAGTGTGTGGTGACGTTGTGATCCACCCTGAGCTTGCTTGCCTTTCTTGACTGGTCTTGTGACCCCTTGCTCTCCCCCACTTTGCCTATGGGGGTGTGTCAAACATTATATATGTGTTATTGCTGTGTAGGCTATAGTGGGTTAGCCTTTAGGGGGTACAAAACTCTAGGGTTTCATACTTGTACTCCAATGTTTCATAGTCCAATCACTTCTTGTTTCTGACACTTCGGGCATCCCAGTGCGGGGGGGTGTCAGAGGACTACTGGAGATCCCCGATTGATCCTAGGGAAGGGTTACAGGCACGTTGGCCTGGGGGGTTATGGGCGCACTGACCCGCTACTTAACAAGCCCTTTTATCCCAATGGTCTAGTGGTTGGGATTCTGACAGACATGACAGCCGATTTTTCACGAAGTAACAGCCAATTGAAAATGATAGTCCAGAGAGCCACGACCCCCTATGGCCTGAGTAGTCTGGGGCTCTGCGCCCGGTAGCCACAATGTGTGCACTCCTGGGAGCACAGTGAGCCAGCTGCGTCTGTCGCCGTGTAGTCCGGGTTTAGCCTGGTAGCGACAGTACTGCGCACTCCTGCTGCCTGTGTGTCTGCAGCTTCAGCCGTCGCCTCCCATCTTCTCGCCCTCACAGTTTCTCCTCCTCCTCACTTGCCCTCTGTGACTGCCTCTAGCTTTGCTTATAATTGTGAAGTGCTGCTCTGCCTGCTTGTTGTGCTGATTATACCCCACTTTGACTATGGGGGTGTGTCAGAATGTAATGTTTGTCTAGCCTGCAGTGGGGTACTCTATAGTGAGTACAGCCCGAATTAGGGTTTGCTATATGTATCTCAACTGCTGCTAGTGAAAACCCCCCTCTCCTGTTTCTGATTCTTGCCTAGTGTTACGACAATTCTAGGCACGATCAACAGTCTGATCGCAAGAGCGTGGGTTGGCATGAGTGGGAAACTTGCCACTTTTTATATCATTTTGGGCGGGAATTTTGTGTCTGACCATTCGTGTTATTTTCCGCTAGTTCTTTGTGACTGAACGCATGGAAACTATCTACAGTGAAAACACCTTTATTTATGATTGTTCATGTGTTTCCTAGGGTTAATAGGTTTAGTTAATTATAACTTAACACTTTCTCCTGGCGCAATATGAGTCCCGATGAAGTTGGCCTAGTTTTCGTTGTCACGAATCACGAGTTACAACGAGACATTCACACATGAGAGCGTCCTCGATTAGGTGAGCCATCCAGGTCAGGAACAACAGGTTTGTGGGAGCCAATTGAGGGCGTAACACGTGGGGAATTGTACACGGCCACTTTGAGCCGTCTCAGAAACCCGAATCGCAGTCGAATGGTTTGGGGACTCCAGCTGGGGTTTACACCTCCCTACCGCACGTGTATGCACCGCGGGAAAACATTAAACCAATGGACTTGAGGATGCATTTCGGAATCAGAGGAACCTCAAATTGCCTGTCAGGTGCAGTCTTTCACACGACACCACTCTCAAACCGAATCCACCATTTGCGCCTTCACTACAACCTGCTTTCTTTCAACCAAAATAGTGCCGAGATTAGTCAATTTCTGCTCTACTATTTTCCTCCAGCGAAAGTACGCGGAGCGACAGATTCGTAGTAACATTCTCGCCACGTTACAATAGAGATCGGCGCCGCTTTCCTCATGGAGCGCGCAGCCCTCGGCGCGCTGTTGCTGCTGACGTGTCTCGCAGTCTCACAAGTTGAATGCGTTCCTCTTGCCGAGTCCCAGGGTATAGTACTAAACGTTCATCGGCGATATACATTGCACATTACTAGTGGGAGTGAGAGGCTGTAGGAGGGGAGATGATGAACTTCATCACGTGACTCTACTTCAAGTGAACTCGCTGCCTATCTCCTCCATCGTTCTTTTGTACTGCCAAGTGAGAGTGTGTGTGATTAGATGACCCATAGTCCTCATTTTTCTGCTTTTTTCTTTTCCCTCCTCTCTTTCAATTCCCGCCTTTGAATCCTCCTGCCGCTAGCGCAAGTGCTGCTGGACTGTCAGAAGGCGTGGAGCACAACGATTGATGGCTGGGTGGTTGGTGGGGATTGCAGTAGGGCGAAAAACATCACGTGCGATGCCAAGGGCATGATCACATCCATGTGAGTGGTAATAACCATGTGAGTGGTAACAGCCTGTTGCACGTGGTAATAGCCACGTGAGTGGTAACAACCATGTGAGTGGTAACACCCATGTGAGTGGTAACAGCCATGTGAGTGGTAACAGCCATGTGAGTGGTAACAGCCATGTGAGTGGTAACAGCCATGTGAGTGGTAACAACCATGTGAGTGGCAATAGCCACGTGAGTGGTAACATCCATGTGAGTGGTAACAGCCATGTGAGTGGTAACAGCCAGGTGAGTGGTAACAGCCATGTGAGTGGTAACAGCCATGTGAGTGGCAACAGCCACGTGAGTGGTAACATCCATGTGAGTGGTAACAGCCATGTGAGTGGTAACAGCCATGTGAGTGGTGACAGCCATGTGAGGGGGGTATATGCCCTCGACAACCCCTCTCCCGCCATTAATCCCCCACGCTCTTCCTCCTCTCGTCCCTGCCTCCGCTCTGATCCAAATGCTGGCCAGGTTTGCCCAAAGTTGTTCTCCGTGCTCCTGTTTCTTACCTGTTCCTGCCAGTGCTTGTTAGTGGCGATGATGAGAAAGACGCGTCCAGCGTCTTGCACGCTGGACGCCAACCTAGTTCTGTTAAGGACGCTAAAAAACGACACTGGCTGGGCCGACGGCCCAACTTAGAGGTTCGGCCAGGGGCGGTTTCGGGCCCAGCCCGCCCCTGTGCTGGTTCGCCCAACCACGGAACCTACGGCGAAAGCTTCTACGACGGCGGAATGACGGCGAAATGGAAGCACGTGGATGATTCTAGGTGAAACGGTGGAAATCGGCCTACGGTGGAGAATGGAAGCTACGGCGTGAGAAGCAAGAGAGAAATTGGGAAGAAACTAGAGAAATGGAGGAAGAAGAGTGAAGAAGTATCGAGATTGGAGTTGACAAGGGGAAATTGTGGTTCGAGACTGAGGCGTGTTCGAGAAGGTGCTGGATTCGGACTCGAGGAGTGTTCGGCGAATTCGGTTCGGTTCCGTGTGCGACTCGGGGTGAAACGAGGCGCACGCGGTTACTTGGGAAACAAGTGAAGTTACGAATCGCATTTTGTGTCTTGCCTGACCATAAAACTGCTTGTACTCATTCTAGAAATCACAACATTGGACAACATTGAGATTCTGAAATTGCTGAAGTGTGTATTGACAACTTCAAGCAGAGCTGCGCATATCGTTGGATTTGGGAGATCGTGGAGAACACGATAAGCAATAGCAAGTAGACTATTGCCGACTAAGGTGTTTACGATCCTAAGATTTCTTACCTGTTCCTGCCAGTGCTTGTGAGTGGCGATGATGAGAAAGACGCGTCCAGCGTCTTGCACGCTGGACGCCAACCTAGTTCTGTTAAGGACGCTAAAAAACGACACTGGCTGGGCCGACGGCCCAACTTAGAGGTTCGGCCAGGGGCGGTTTCGGGCCCAGCCCGCCCCTGTGCTGGTTCGCCCAACCACGGAACCTACGGCGAAAGCTTCTACGACGGCGGAATGACGGCGAAATGGAAGCACGTGGATGATTCTAGGTGAAACGGTGGAAATCGGCCTACGGTGGAGAATGGAAGCTACGGCGTGAGAAGCAAGAGAGAAATTGGGAAGAAACTAGAGAAATGGAGGAAGAAGAGTGAAGAAGTATCGAGATTGGAGTTGACAAGGGGAAATTGTGGTTCGAGACTGAGGCGTGTTCGAGAAGGTGCTGGATTCGGACTCGAGGAGTGTTCGGCGAATTCGGTTCGGTTCCGTGTGCGACTCGGGGTGAAACGAGGCGCACGCGGTTACTTGGGAAACAAGTGAAGTTACGAATCGCATTTTGTGTCTTGCCTGACCATAAAACTGCTTGTACTCATTCTAGAAATCACAACATTGGACAACATTGAGATTCTGAAATTGCTGAAGTGTGTATTGACAACTTCAAGCAGAGCTGCGCATATCGTTGGATTTGGGAGATCGTGGAGAACACGATAAGCAATAGCAAGTAGACTATTGCCGACTAAGGTGTTTACGATCCTAAGATTTCTTACCTGTTCCTGCCAGTGCTTGTGAGTGGCGATGATGAGAAAGACGCGTCCAGCGTCTTGCACGCTGGACGCCAACCTAGTTCTGTTAAGGACGCTAAAAAACGACACTGGCTGGGCCGACGGCCCAACTTAGAGGTTCGGCCAGGGGCGGTTTCGGGCCCAGCCCGCCCCTGTGCTCAACCCTACGTCGAGACACAGGGAGACCTTGATTCCTCCTGAATGCACTCTACTTTGACAGCAACTTTGCTTGTCGAATTCGCGAATCACATGCTTTTTCTTCGCAGGCTTGTTGGTAAACATTCAAATGAGGCGAGCTATTATTTGCCCTCGGCCTAGTTTTCTTTAAATGCTCGGTCGAGTTTTGGTAAAACTCGTCAAAACAGACGAGCAACGAGTATGCATCTGAGCCGAAAATACTTGTCCGAGTATTGCTCGGTTCGGGGCAAAACTTGTTAACAGGAATGGATTGTTGGCCCCGCCCTCGCTTGGACAACGCCGACGACTTGGTCGGATGTATGGGAGTAGCAGCCAACCGTTCACAGTGGGAGAGCTGCTCGACAGGCTTCGTCGAGCTGCAGGGGACCGCAGTGGTGCTGCTGTCGACCAGGGGGCTCGACAGCTGCAACTGACTGGTCTGGGCGACGGGTGGGCCGTCGACCAGGAGGGGCAGTTCGACCGGGAGGTCTCCGTCGACCTGCAGCTCGACCAGGGGGTCTCCGTCAACCTACAGCTCGACCGGGAGCAGTCTGTCGACCTGCGGTTCGACCGGGAGGTCGACGGAGCAGTCCGTCGACCCGACAAGTGAGCAGCGGTCGACGATGGGAGCTCGGCGACAACCGCTGATGGTTCTGGTCGACGGAAGGGGTCCGTCGACCAAGGGGTAGCTCGACGGGAGTTGTGGTTGACCAGAGGCACCTGGTGGTCGTCCAGAGGGACTTGGTGGTCGACCAGAAGCACCTGGTGGTCGACCGGGTCGACCGGGTAACCTGCTCGACGAAATCTGTGGAGGCACGCGAACGTCGTCGAGGTTGCGATGGCGCAGGCGACTGCGGGCAGGTATCCCGCAGTCGATGTGGCTCGTCAGGCGCAGACAACAACCGACGGATGCCCAACGAGGCAAGTCGGGCCAATTGTCTGCGCGCACCTATGAGTGTGCGCACTGCTGTGTTCTACGGGGCAACGCTGGATAATCGCTCTGCTGCAGCGTTGGCACGCCGTCGACCTGCTCTGTTGGCAGGTCGCCCTTCTGCAGTGCTGGCGCGACTCCTCTATGCAACGCTCGCAGGCGGTCGATCGAGCTGCGCTGGCGGTCGACCAGGCTAGCAGCAGGGTTGCTAGGTGCCTGATGTAGTCATTGTTGTCGTTGCTTGTTGAATCATTTTTTTCTTGTAATTTTGACTTTGCCTAGTGGAAACTCTTGCCGATTTCTCCCGTGAATGCGCAAGCACTAAGGAACTAAGCAAAGCTACGATCACCTCTAGTAGTTCGTGCCAACCCCCGTAGTCTAGCTCACTACCGTTGTAGAGTGACTCTGCGCATGGTGCGGTGAGCGTGGAGCGAACACGCGACCTTCAGATAGGAGCCGACTTTTGCACCCACTAAGTTGTTCGTAGGCTGGCAGCAGCGTTAGTCGCCATGGTCAACCCCGTGGGTGATGCGGGTGTAGCGGACAACTTGGAGCCATGTTTGGCTAACGCGAGGAGACGCCACGCAGATGGCGAGTACGGGATGATCCCCTTGGTGATCGCTGAGTTGGGCATCCGGTTGCAGTGGGCGACGGAACACCCTTTCCGTCCTGCATCTCCTCGACCGGTGCGCAACGAAGGTGGCGTCGATGACGAGGTCGACGGTGGTGCACGAGTCAGCGGCAACGAAGGCACGAGGCAGAGAGGGGTGATCAAGGTCGACGGTGGTGTCGACGGAATCCAAGCGCGAGTGCAGCGGTCGATGGCGGATGCAGGCAGCTCGCGTGCCGACGTCGATGTTCGACGTCGCTCCCCTCTATGAAGCGGTGGAGGGCTCTCGGCGACGATGCATGTGACTGCAGGCGGGATTGCACCGACGTATGGCTACTTCAAATTCTCGCCGGACCGGATTACCGTCGCACCGCTGCAAGGTCGACGGGACCTCATCACCAAGAGGGAGTTGATCGAACCTCAGCTGGAGGTCGCCGGGCTGAAGGGCTTCGCCGACGGCACCATGCCAATTCCGCCTGAGGAGGATGTCGAGCTGCGCGGGGAGTTTCGCTCTGCTCACCTTCATGGTCATCTCGAGGTGCTGCTCGCCGGTGGTGCAGCTAGCACTCAGGAGCTGTCGAGAGCGACTGGATGCTGGTCACCAGGCATGGCAATTCATCATGTCGACGTACCAGGCCATGGACGACTTGTACATCGGACAGCTGGAGGAGAAGATGACTCACATTCGAATGGGCGAGCAGGAGTCGGCGACGGACTGCTGCAACCGAGCTCGACGGATCCTAGCTGAGATGAGGATGGCGGGCGCCGAATACTCGACGGCGTCCTACATCACCCACGTCCTCCAGGGCCTGCCGCGCAACTACAACCTCATGAAGAGGTTTACGATGGTGCCTGGCACACGTGAGTCCCTCGACGAGGACTCCCTTACCAGCTACTTCCTCAGGATGAGGCGATGCAGGAGGCAGAGCAGCCCACGGAGTTCCTTCCGCAGGCGAGTTACGCTGCATCGACGAAGCCGAATCGTCAACAGGAGCAACGCGGGAAGCCGGGCGGAGGTGATAGTGGAGGTGGGCGGTCGACGAAGGACGTCGACGAGAACCGGTCGACGCGGGACAAGGGTCGACGAGGTGGTGGTCGACGGCGGGAGTGCTGGATCTGCGGCGACCCCGACCATCTGTCCTTCGAGTGCCCCGACCGCGATGACAGCGACGAGGACGACAACAAGGGAGGCTGCGGTCGATCGGCCAGTCGTCGCCCCCGTCGAGATGAGAAGCCGCGCAAGGAGAAGCAAGCGTCGAAGAAGACGTCGTCGACGAAGGACGTCGACAGCTCCAGCGGCAAGAGCCGAGGCGACAGGGAGGCGTCGTGCTCGATGGTCGGCGTGGTGGAGCCGACGGTCTCGCTGGGGCCGGAGGCTGGCAAGGACTTCCAGGCGGTGGCGGCAGCTGTGCAGGCCCACTCGATGGCGGTGCTGCTCGACAGCGGGTGCTCCCACCACCTGATGGGGACGAAGTCGGTCTTCGTCGACATGGGGCCGAGCGACGTGGTGAAGCACGTGCGTGGGTTCAACGGGGCATTGCAGCCTGTCGAGGGTCGCGGAACCGTCGCTCTGCAAGGGGAGGTCGGGAAGTAGGTCCTCATCCCCGACGTACTCTACTTTCCGGGCGTACAAGCGAACCTGCATTCTGCTGGTCAGCTGAAGGAGAGCGGAGTGCTGCTGCAGGGCGATGGCGACGAGATGCTGCTCGTCGCAGGGACCGGGGAGGTGCTCGGTCGAGCACGCTACACCGGCCGAGTCCTCTGCACCGACCTTCGCCCCTGCTCGACGCGGTCGCCATCGACCGAGGTGGTGGCTCTGCGGACGATCGTCTCGGCGACGGCGTCGACCCCTGACTGGTTGCATGCAAGGCTCGCACACGTCAGTGTCGACACGATCAAGAGATCGGCGAAGCATGAAGTTGCTGTTGGGCTCGACATCACGCCGTCGAACGGAGCAGACCCGCCGTGTGTCTCGTGCGTCGGAGGAAAGCTGGCGCGGCACACCTTCCCCGACAAGGGCTCGGACGCCGAGGAGGCACTGGCTATCGTGCACATTGACTTGTGCGGGCCATTTTGGGTGGCTGCCAAGGATGGCAGCCTCTACTTCCTGCTGCTGAAGGATCGCCATACTCGGTTTGTATGGGCAATGCCGGTCGCTAAGAAGAGCGACGTGCTGCGGGAGTTCGAGAAGTGGCTGGTGCTGGTGGAACGGCAGGCGAAGAAGTCGGTGCTGTCGCTTCGCTCCGATCGAGGAGGGGAGTTCCTTGGGAAGGCGTTTACCGACTTTGTCAACGGGAAGGGCATCGTCCACGACCTGACGTGCCCCTACACTCCGCAGCAGAATGGCATGGCTGAGCGGGAGATGCGCACGGTCGTCGAGTCCGTGCGGCCGATGCTGCTGCACATGGGCGTGCAGCACCACTGGTGGCACCTTGCTCTACGACAAGCGGTCTGGGTGCGAAACTGCTTGGAGCGGTCGACGACGCCGCCGGGGAAGACTCCATACCAGCTGCTGATCGGGCAGAAGCCCGACCTTACGCTGGTGCGGGTGTGGGGCTGCATGGTGCAGTTCCTGGTTCCCGAGCAGCAACGAGGTGGGAAGTTGGCGCCGAAGGCTCGCTAGGGACTTCACCTGGGTGTGTCGCCGGAGAGCAATGGCTGGGAGGTGCTCGACCTGACCGACAACAAGGTGGTCGCGTCGATCGAGGTGATCTTCTACGAGACGCTGTCGCTGGAGGTGTGGAAGGCGACGTATGGGCCGGTGTCGGGGCGGATGTAGGCACACCCGCCAACAGACACCTCAACGGCGACGGTTCCACTGCTCGCCGAAGTCGACGAGCCTGCTGATGAGGATGTTGTGGAGGTTCTTCCACCTCCCCCTGTTCTTGATCCTCCCTCTCCTGTCGCAGATCGGCTTGCTTTGGCACCTATGCCGGCCACCGGCGATGAGAGGAGCCTTGAGGCGTCGCCTGTGGCGCCGACCAGTGGCATCGCCGGCGATCGACAAGGCGCCAAGCTCGTCGACCACGATGGGAAGCCGTCGACGACAAGGGAGCAGCAGACAGGGGAGCCGGTCGAACAGGAGGCAACAGCAGGGGAACACTCGACAGGGGAGCAGCAGCCGGAGCAGTCGACAGGGGAGCTGTCGAAGTCAGCAGCAGACGAGCAGCGGTCGAAGGGTCGAAGCAGCTGGTCGACGTCGAGGACGTCGATGAGGAAGGGGAGCAGTCGGCGGGTGAGGAGTCCACCGACAGCGACGTGGTGGAAGTGCCGATCACGAAGCCTGAGCTTCGACGCACGGGTCGAGCTCGACGGCCGCCGGAGCGGTTGAGCCTCCACGCCTGTCTACCGCAAGCTGCCTTCACCACGGTGTACGACGAGGTTGACGACGACCTGTTGTACGACGATGTCAAGGAGGATGAAGACCGGCCAGAGCTCGACCCTGACGTGCATGGTGACCCCGAACACCGCTGGGACATCGCCACGATAACGGTAAAGGAGGCGCAGTCGAGCTGGAAGGGCGAGGCGGTGAAGGCCGCCATGGAAGAAGAGATCCGCAGCCTCATAAACATGGGCACTTGGGAGCTGGTCGAACGCCCACGCGGGGTGAACATCATGAAGAACCGGTGGGTGCTGACGACCAAGTACCGCATCGACGATACCATCGAGCGCGAGAAGGCGAGGCTGGTCGTGAAGGGCTTCATGCAGGTGTACGGTGCCGACTACGATGAGACGTACTCGCCGGTGAGCAGCTACGTCACGCTGAGGATCTTCCTCAGCATCGTCGCCGTCCTCGACCTCCAACTGATGCAGCTCGACATGAAGAACGCCTTCCTGCAGAGCAAGCTCGACAGGGTGCTCTACATGTACCAGCCGGACTACTTCGACGACGGGACCGGCCGGGTGTGTAAGCTGCTGAAGAGCCTCTACGGGCTGAAGCAGTCGCCCGTGCTGTGGTACAGGGCTCTCGACAGTGTGCTGCTGGGCGCTGGCTGGAAGAAGAGCCAGGTCGACGGGGCGCTCTACTTCAAGGCCGGCGACGACGGAGTGACCCTCTGGGTGCTGGTCTACGTCGATGACCTGCTCGCCACCAGCAGCAGCACCGTGATGCTGAAGGAGCTGCTGGAGGCCGCCTTCGAGCTGCGTGAGATCTCGCCGGTGGTGAAGTACCTTGGGCTGGAGATCGTGCGCGACAGGTCGGCCAGAAAGCTGTGGATGCACCAGCAAGGCTACGCCGACAAGCTGCGTAGGCGCTTCATCGACGAGGAGGAGGGCGGTCGAGTCCCGAAGACGCCAGTCTCGGTCGACGCCTACGCTCTGCTAACATTCGTTGACGAGGAGGCTCAGGAGCGCGAGGAGGAGGAGTACCAGCAGAAAGTCGGCTCGCTGTAGTTCGCGGCGACGACGACGAGGCAGGACATCGCGTTCGCCTGCAGCAAGCTAGGGAGCGGCCTCACGGTGAGGAGCGACCAGCATTGGCGCGAGGTCGACCGCGGCCTCGCCTACCTCGCCGGCACCCGCGACACCGCCCTGGAGTTCGGCGGTGGACCAGAATCGTTGGAGCTGATCGGCTACGTCGATGCCGACGACGCGGGTGACAAGCAGAACCGGACGAGCACGGGAGGCTACGTGTTCGTCTACGGAGGGGCCGCCGTCTCATGGTCGAGCACGCGCATCAAGTGCGCGACATTGTCATCGACCGAGTCGGAGTACGTGGCGGCCACGGATGCCGGCAAGGAGGGGCGTCGACTTCGCTTCCTCCTTGCGGAATTCAAGCTGCTCGACGCTGGGAAGCCGACCATCCTCCGCGTCGACAACAAGTCGGCAATCACGGTCGTCGAGGGCTTGGGGCTGACGGGCAACCTCAAGCACATGGAGCGACGCTACGCCTGGCTGCAGCACATGGTGAGGCGCGAGACATTTGTGCTGAAGTACATCCCGACCACCGAGCAGCCGGCGGACTTCCTGACAAAGGCGCTGCATTTTCCGGCTTTCATCTGGCGCTCTGTCGCCATCGGCCAAGTTCGTCTGGCCGACGTCGGCGACGGCGACGACGAGGTGCAGTAGTAGGTGCCGTGCCCATCTGCACGGCTAGTGCGGTGATGGCGTGCTGTGTGTGGGTTGCACGTCGAGGACGAGTTTTCTCCGTAGAGTACTGCCGTGTGGGCTGGAGGCCCAAGCGTGAGCGCGGCAGGGGAGTGTTAACAGGAATGGATTGTTGGCCCCGCCCTCGCTTGGGCAACGCCGACGACTTGGTCGGATGTATGGGAGTAGCAGCCGACCGTTCACAGTGGTAGAGCTGCTTGACAGGCTTCGTCAAGCTACAGGGGACCGCTGTGGTGCTGCTGTCGACCAGGGAGCTCAATAGCTGCAACTGATTGGTCTGGGCGACGGGTGGGCCGTCGACCAGGAGGGGCAGTTCGACCGGGAGGTCTCCGTCGACCTGCAGCTCGACCAGGGGGTCCCCGTCAACCTGCAGCTCGACTGGGAGCAGTCTGTCGACCTGCAGTTCGACCAGGAGGTCGACGGAGCAGTCCGCCAACCTGACAAGTGAGCAGCGGTCGACGAGGGGAGCTCGGCGACAACCGCTAATAGTTCTGGTCGACGGAAGGGGTCCGTCGACCAGGGGGTAGCTCGACGGGAGTTGTGGTCGACCAGAGGCACCTGGTGGTCGACCAGAGGGACCTGGTGGTCGACCAGAAGCACCTGATGGTCAACCGGGTCGATCGGATAACCTGCTCGACGAGTTCTGCGGAGGCACGCGAACGTCGTCGAGGTTGCGATGGTGCAGGCGACTACGGGCTAGTATCCCGGAGTCGATGTGGCTCGTCAGGCGCAGACAACAGCCGACAAGGCAAGTCGGGCCAATCGTCTGCGCGCACCTGTGAGCGTGCGCACTGCTGTGTTCTACGGGGCAACGCTGGACAGCCGCTCTGCTGCAGCGTTGGCACGCCGTCGACCTGCTCTGTTGGCAGGTCGCCGTTCTGCAGTGCTGGCGTGACTCCTCTACGCAACGCTGGCAGGCGGTCGACCGAGCTGCACTGGCGGTCGACCAGGCTAGCAGCAGGGTTGCTAGGTGCCTGATGTAGTCATTGTTGTCGTTGCTTGTTGAATCATTTTTTTCTTGTAATTTTGACTTTGCCTAGTGGAAACTCTTGCCGATTTCTCCCGTGAATGCGCAAGTACTAAGGAACTAAGCAAAGCTACGATCACCTCTAGTAGTTCGTGCCAACCCCCGTAGTCTAGCTCACTACCGTTGTAGAGTGACTCTTCACAAAACTCGCACGCGTTTTTGCCCTTGACAAGTCGAGTTGTGCTCGACTCATCTGTTTGCACATGTATGTGAAGTTGTGGGGGGAATTTTGGTGAGGAAGGCATTTAGGGGTCGAAATGTCTCTGCCTGGGCCTCGATTTTGTGAAATTGGCATTTGAGTCGAAGGCATGAATGCCCATTTCGCGGGTCGGATGTTTTCCGGGCAGCCCAAAAATGTTATCGGGAAGTGTCCTGCGTCTCGTGCTGCGTCCAGCGTCTGCGTCCGGACACTGGACTCTGCAGCGCCAGAGCGTCTTTCTCACCATAACGATGCTGCCTGCTTGCATGCACTTCCTCCTGTGTTATCGTCACACACCCTGCTCTCTCCACAGCATGCAGCCAGGCAGCGTGGAAAGGCAAGGAGATTTGAAATATGCAATGACATAATCATTGTACAAGCGGTGTCTATATCTATCCCTACCTCACCACACTCACCCTATGTCCATGCAGCACTACTTTATCCAGATATTTGCACCTCTGTTTTTCCTTCATCAGGGTCCTGCAGTACAGCAGCTTGATTGGTTTGATTCCGGACTCCATTGCCAACCTTGCAGATATTCGTACTTTGTGAGTGCCGTCTTTCTTCAGGTTTGCCTCAAGTCATGCACGCCTTGAAGACTGCAATCGTCATGAGAAAACGTTGGAGTCCCTGGTCTGAGCGTGACAAACGAACAGGGGCCTTTTTGTGCATCCGAACGTGTCAAAACCGCCCGCATCGGAACAGGCCATGTGCGGCAGATTGGCCATGCTTGTGGCCCGTTGCAAACCTTGTTCCGTGCACCTCTCCCCTTCTGAAGCAGTTGCCTTCCAGGGATGAATCTCGTGATTCTTCCGATCATAATGACGACCACTAAATAGCGTATTCCAGCCTGTTTCTGAATCAAATGCGAGGAGCATGGGCCGAACCTGAACCGGGCTGTCACAAACACCGACTCTCGGCCTTTTCTTAATGGTCGGCAATGGGCCACCTGGGCGTAAATTTTGCTCGACCTGGTCCAGTTGGGTTTGAACAAAGTCGGATGAGCTCAGAGAATCATCATGGATGAACAAGTACATGGTTGATTTTATGTCTGCTTTATGCGCTGGTTGGTGGCTGAATATGCTGCCACGTGGATGTGGACCCTTTCTGTGATATTGCAAATTGCCATGACTTCACATGAAGAAGTGAGTAATTCGGAAATGTGGAAGGCAATTGCTCTTTACAGTGAGTGCATTTATTCCTCACCATGGCGACTCAATCATTTAAAGTGAAGCATCTTATCCAATATAGCCATGAGCACAGGTCCAGTCTGAGATGGTTGGTTCGAGTCGAGGTGGGTCAAGCCCTTAGCCTGACATAGCTGATGAGCTATCTCGTCCCTTAAAAATGCGCCATGAGCAATGTACGAGTCAAGTAGAAGTTGATTCGTTTCGCTTGCCTCGACTGAGATTCTACCTGAGTCAAGTTTCACTTGAGGCCAAGTGACACGTTACGCAACCATTAGTTAAGTTGAAACTAATTTGGGACTTTTGTTTAGCTCATCCCGAGTGGAGTAAAACTCGACTTGTGTTTTGCTCTCCCTGCAGAGCCGGTCCCGCCAACTGCTTCACCCATGCCAATGCCAGATCTGCATGCATGTGGCAAAGAAATGCCAGATTTGCACGGATCTGGCCGCGAAATGCCAGATCTGCATGTTTCTGGTGGTGAAATGTTGCAACAAGTTTTTATCTAGTCGCTGAGTAAAACTGTTTTTCATGTGCTTGTATCATAGTTACATGACGGTTTTACCGGCCCGGGGTCGGTTGGTTTGACACCGGGTCCTGGGCCTGGGCCACTCATTGGCAAGCCGAGCCGAGGATTCGAATCGCCATCTTGACCAGATTTCCTAATGTGGACTCTCACCATTTGTCTTTTGTTGTCTCGTCAGAATTCTGGTGAAGATCGACCTGAATGGCACCATTCCCGAGTCCATTGGCAAGCTTGCAAATCTTCGTACCTTGTGAGACGCAGGTCCTACCAAGAGCCTTTTCATATTGGGATGTGCACTCCACATTGCTGGGGTGGTTTGCCGCTGCCCTAGTGTCTACCGGCCTATGCGCTTGACCTAGGGATGGTAGAACAACATAAGAAGCGGTGGGAAACGCCATACTAAAGTGGGGAACATACAGCTAGAACGGTGGGGCGGAATCCTAAGGAACTATGGAAGGAATGCGCGAGGAAAGAGGGAAAAACGGAATGGTGAGAGAGTGGGTTTCGGGAAATGGCGAGAAGGCACTTGCCGTAACCTGAAATGTCCAACCGCAACCGAATCGTGTTCGGTGCGGATGTTACAAAAGGGTTTCGGTTACCAAATTCGGTTACGCGTGCGGCTCGAGCTGAAACGCGGATGACGCGTTACGCGAGCCGCACACCACATTTCGAAATGCTTAAATTGTGTTGTTTTCGAACAGTTTTCTGTACTTCTCTGTTTTGAGTGAAAACTTGCACCAGAAAATCAGAAAACTCTCCAAGTATCCACTTATCTCCAACGCTAGCCAGAGGCTATTGCCAACCTAAGACACGTGGCTCCATTTTTATCCCTGCTGTTGTTGATGTATAGTGCGTGATCACAAGGGGTGACTACCTGGTTCACTTCACCTGCACCTGCATAACTAATTGTGATCACAGCATCGTGGGACACAGTGAAGTGAACGGTCGGAATTCATGCTGTTGCACCGTCATGGAGGCTGTTTACGGTTGAAACAGAAATCTCACCAAATACCTGCCTGTTGCCCTCCCTCATCGTTCACATAACAGAAGCTTGTCATACAACAGCTTGAGAGGCACGATTCCAAGTCCATTGGCAATCTTGCAAAGCTTGAGTCATTGTGAGTGTCATGCCAAGTTTTCTTGGATTGGCTCCTAACCCAAAACAGCACAAACAGACCTAGTTGGCTTATCCTCAGGGCGTGTTGCAAGTACGCGATCGATTGTCTCTCAAACCCGATCCTTAAGGTGGCACAATGCTGTAGAGTCTGGTTACCAACTACATTACAGACTTTTTGCAGGACAGAAAAAGTTGGCGAAGGCCCGATTGATCGCTTTGGCAGTCACGATTGATCGTGAGCTGTCGTGATTCTAACCCATTCCCTCACTCCCTTCTCTCCTGGTGCCTCCACTTCTTCTCTCACCCTCATCCTCTCATGCCTGCTTGCCTGCCCCAGTGCCGTCTGTCTGCCTCTTCTTCCTCCTGGTGTATGTGATGATGCCGCTCCTGCCTCCCCCCGGCTTCTCAGGCTGCACTGCCCCCTCCCGTGCCTGAGTTCCAGCACTGGCAACGCTGGCTTCGGGACCCACAGCCTGACCCTTCCCTTTTCCAGCCGCGGCCACATTGGTAACATGCTCCTTAATGCGCCGTCCTCGCTCATCCTCTAGCACCAGCACCCCGGACTGCCTCATCTCCTTCACCTTCCACCGTTCTGGTCCGACTGGCAGGTCCAGCGTATCTCGCTTGGGCTGCCTCAGGTACACTTCCTCCCCAGTCTCCACTCCCTTACGTCTGCTTCCATCCTCTCCTGCCTTCCTCTGTTGGTAACGTCTTGCGTCCCTCAGCTGCGCCACGTGGAGGTTGTCCAGCGCTGCCGGCGTCAGTTCCTTCACATAGGCCGCCCTCTTCCTTGCCAACTCAGCCCACAGGTGTGGCTCGTCTGCATCTACTGTCGCGCTCAGCAATTTCGGCGCATCCACGGGTAGGGTGGGGTGCCTCCCGTACAGCAGATGGTAGGGCGACGTGTCCTTCAATGCCGCTTGCTTGGCAAAGTGATAACCCGCAAGGATCCAGTGTAGCTCCTGGTCCCATCCTCTCTTGTTCGTCTCCCCATAGGCCCGTAACCCTCTCTTCACCGTCTGAATCAGCCGCTCTGTTAACCCATCTGACTGAGGGTGATACCTTGATGTCACACATTGAGTGATCTGCAGCTCCAGCAAGGTCTCTTCAAAGCAGCCCTTGAACTTGGTACCCTGGTCAGTTAACACCTCCCCACACGCCCCAAACCTGGTGATCACTTGCTCCACGAACGCCTCTGCAATCAGCCCGCTGTTCTTGCTCGGCAGTGCCCTGGCCTCTACCCATTTACTTGTGTGCTCCACCACCACAAGTATGTATTGCTTGCCTTTCTTGGACAGAGGTAATTCCCCAGCCAAATCCAGCGACCAGCGGTAGCCCAGCCCCCGAAGCGGCAGTGACTGCAGCTCCTCCCTTGCCTTCTACAGTGCTGCTTTGTTACGCCTGCAGGCTGCGCACTCATCTACCAGCTCCTTGACGTCCCTCCTTATCCCGGCCCACCAGTACATCGTGCTCAGCAGTTGATTGGTGCGTGCTGTTCCGTAGTGCCCAAGCTTCCCATGCACCCGCCACATGATCCTTTCCCTGTCCTTCTTCTGTGGCACTATCTTCCATCCCTCACTGGTGCGAAGCTGCAGCTGCTCTTGGTACCAACGGTAATGCTGCCCCCTGGCCCTTGCCCTTTCACTGGCCTCCTCACCCTCCGTGATCCCTCCCTTAATCCACTCCAGAGTCTCGGTATCCTCCCAGACATCTAGCTGCCTCTTCTCAACTTTCTCTTGCCCCCACCCAGCTGCCGGCACCTGTGCTACGGCTACCAGCTGCGCCACGGGCTGCACTGGTGGAGGGTTCCTAGAGAGACCGTCAGCATGCTGGAGGGTCTTGCCCGGGCGGTGGCGGATTTCAAAGTCGTATCCCAGCAGCTTGATCGCCCAGCGGGCGTTCCGTCCCGTCAGTTCCTGGTTTGTCATCAGCCACATGAAGGGCTGATGGTCTGTAACCAGCACGAACCTACGCCCCTACAGGTAAACCTGTCAGAACTTAAGCTTAGAACTGATGCATTAGTAATGAGCTTGAAGCTCTTTAAGTACATCCAAGAAGGGCAAGGAATGGATGGGGAAGGGAATCGGGGGCAATCCCTAGGGATTGGGGGTAATCCCAAGGCAATCTCCAATTGGTGGGTTGGAGATTGCTTGGTTTGGTTGGGATGTAGGTGTACACCCAACCAAACACAAAGTGCAAACTACACTACTCTAGGATATAGAAAATATAAAGTACAAAGTGTGAGATTGAGGGCTAACACTAACACCCCCCCATAGGCGTCAATCGAACTCAGGGCAGAGAAGGTGGAGCACAGAGCCCCATGTCGCCAAGGAGACGGTGGTGAGGAACTTTCCCAAGGGGCTTGGTGAACAGATCAGCCAGGTTGCAGTCAGATGCAACGTACTCCACGTTCAGCTGCTCCCGCTCGACAAGGTCACGGATGAAGAAGTGCCGAAGTTCGATGTGCTTGGTGCGAGTGTGAGACACAGGGTCTTGGGAGAGGTGGATAGTACTCTGGTTGTCACACTAGAGGGTGGAGGTGGAATGAGGGTAGCCAAGCTTTTAGAGTAGGAAGGTGAGCCAACGGGCCTCTTGAGCAGCCATGGTGCCAGCGTAGAGCTTTGCCTCACAGGAGGAGAGGGAGACTGCTGACGACCTGGTGGAGCGCCAACTGACAATTCCGCTCCCAAGGGTGAAGCAGTACCCCTGAGAGGAGCGTCGGTCGGTCTGGTCATCGGCCCAAGAGGAGTCAGTGTAACCTTCCAGCCGAGGAGGGGAGAGCCCACCGAGTGTGAGAACGTGAGACTTGGTGCCCTGGAGATAACGCAGTACCCGCTTCGCCGCCTTCCAGTGAAGATCAGTGAAGCGTCCAGGGGCCACGTAGCGAGAGAGGACACTGACACGATATGCCAAGTCCGGCCGGGTGCAGATCATGGCGTACATGAGGGACACAACAAGCTCCGGGTATGGCTCAGAGCAGGCCTCTGGTGTGGGTATAGCTGGAGCTGTGAGGAGGTGTTGTAGCGGCAGCGGGGTGGCAACAGGTGTGCACAACTCCATCTCAAACCGCTTGAGCACATTGTTGATGTAGAACTCATGGGAGAGTGAAATGGTGCGAGCCTTGCGATCACGTGTGATCTCCATCCCCAGGTAATGCTTGAGGTCACCGAGGTCTTTCATCAGGAGGGCTTTGCTCAAGGCCGCCTGGACAGAGGTCATCTGGGCCGAGTCCTTGGCAGCGAGGATGAAGTTATCGACGTAGACAAGGATGCAGAATGGCTCAGAATGACGGCGAATGAAGAGAGTCGGGTCAGCAGATGATGGGTGGAAGTCCAGAGAGAGAAGGACTTCTTTCACCTTGTTGTGCCATTCGCGAGGGGCTTGCTTAAGGCCGTAGACAGGGCGATTCAGCTTCCAGACAGTTTGGGAGGGAATTCGCCTGGGAAGCCTTCAGGTCTATCCATGAACATTGTCTCCTTGAGGCGTCCTTGTAGGAAAACTGATGAGGCGTCCATGGATTTGATCTCAAAGTCTTCTCGTGCTGCGACATCCATGAGCGTGCGAATAGTGGGAGGTTTGGATGTGGGGGAGAAGGCCTTGAAGAAGTCGTGGTGCTGGGTGAAACCCTTGGCTACGTAACGCGCTTTGAACACAGGGGCCTTGTCAGGGAGCTGTTTCACACGAAACAACCACTTGCCCCCGACGATGTTGACTCCTAGAGGTGGAGTCTCGTCGTCGAAGGAGTGGTTGCGGGTGAATGCTTCAATCTCAGCTTCCATGGCAGCACGCCATTCGGCTGCATGGGGACCCGAGAGAGCCTCTTGGACGGTGAGAGGGATACGGATGGTCGGGTTCTCCGTGAAGTTGAGTGAGGGTGATTCAGTAATGTCGGGGAAGATATGCGAGAGCTGAGGAACGACTGCGTGAAGATCACACAGCTCCTCATGCCTGTCTTCCAGAAGGGTAGAGGGTACATTCCCCCCAGCAGGAGGAGGCGGAGTGATCGCTGTGCATCAAAAAATCAGTGCCAGTGGAAGGGCAGGTCCATGCGAGCGAGTGCCATGAGCCACCGGAGAAGAGGGTGGGGCAGGCGGTGTCGGTGGGGTTGATTTAGGAGGCTTGGGCGGGGGAAGTGGCCGCCGCTGGTACGTGATCAGCTCGGGCGACTGTGGGAGAGCGGGTTCCTCTGTGGTAGGGGGAACTGGGGGAGGATGTGGGGCCGGAGGGTGTGACCGCCGATGGTAAGTGATAGGTGCGCTCGGAGGTGGCAGTCCAGTCGGCTGAGTGGGAGGTGAGGGCGATGGAGGAGCAGCTGCCGAAGACACTGGCGAGGCCGGGTCAGAGATCTCTGAGGGGGAAGGTGCGATGGTAGGAGAGGGAGGAGGTGAGGGGGCCGGTGCAGGTGGGAGGTCAGGGAGCGCATCAAAGTCCGATTACACGAGAGAGGGTGGATCGGAAGGAGGATCCGGTCCCGAGGTGGAGTAGAATGGGCGGGTTTCATCAAAGACAACGTCGCGGCTCTGGACTAACTGTTGAGTGGAGGGGTTGAGGAAGAGATAGTCAGGGGAGTAAGCGTTGTGCCCAAGGTTGTGCCACCGCGCTGTCGCCTGGCCTGAGGGTTGAGGAGGACATAGGCGGTGCACCCCCAGACGCGAAGAGAGCAAGCAATGGGTGTTTTCCCGAGCCAAAGTGTGGTTGGAGTGGTGTCGGGAAGATGCGGGTGAGGATAAAGATTATAGAGGAGGGCGGCATGGTAGAGGGCGTACTCCAAGAGAGAGAGTGGAGCGTTGGAATGGCCGAGGAGGCACCGAGTGATCTGCACCAAGGTGTGGTTGCGGCTCTCTGCTATGCCGTTCTGCTGCGGGCTGTCAGGAAGGGTGAAGTTTTGCTGGATGCCTTCTGAGGAGCAGGAGGCTTTGAGCTTGTCGTTGCAAAATTCACCCCCCCCATCCGAGTGAAGGCGCTTGACCTTGCGGTCAAAGGCGGTCTGTGCCTGCTTGACCCACGCCATGATGATCTCTGGGGCCTCAGCCTTGGTGTGGAGGAGGTGAACAGAGACGTAGCGGGAGTGGTCATCCATGATAGCAAGGAAGTAGCGATGGCCACCTCGTGCGGGAACAGGGGCAGGGCCCCAGACGTCCATGTGCACGAGGTCCAGTGGTGCTGTTGCGACTGTGGCTGAGGCAGGATGGGGCTGTTGGCGCAGTTTGCTCTTGGTGCAATCAAGGCACATGGGAGCGGGTGAGTCAGGTGGTGGAGGAAGTGCAGCTGGCAGGCCGAGAAGAAGTTTCTTGAAGGCCATGTCAGCAAGCGTGCGGAAGTTTGGGTGCCCGAGCCGATGGTGATAAAGGATGGTCGGGTTGGAGAGGCTGCGACATGAGCATGGTGTGGTAGTAGTCTGTGCTTGGGTGGTTGACACCTGTGGGAGAGGTACGCGCAGCGTGTAGAGGCCGCTGCTATTGAGGGTGAAGCGGGCCAAGATTTTGTTGGTGAGTGGATTGATGATCCTCGTTCTCCAAGAAGATGGTGCGTAGTCATGCATCCTGAATTTCCGTTTGAGCCACTAGATTGTGGCGTAGTGAAGGCACGCACATGCCAGTGACAGTGCCAGATAGGAAGGCGGGGCACGGGACTGTGGATGTACCCTTGGCAAGAGTAGTGAAGCTTGAGTCAGCTCTCAAGAGAGGAATGGGTGTTGCGTAGGGTTTGAAGGAGAGTGTCTCCTTGAGCACAGTGTGGGTGGCCCCGCTGTCGAGTGTGAACTCTATGTATTGTGGTGCCTGTGATGAGCCGATGTACTGGGAGATAGCTTCATTAATCATGGCTGTGCCTGGGAACATCAGGTTGATACGCACATCAGCAGGAGCACTATCACTAGCATTAACCGAAGCGGGGTCCTGGACCTCAACTAGGTTGGCCTTACGAGGACGCATCCAGTTGGGCGGCTTCTTGTCCACTCCGTGAATGGCATACCATTCGTCGTCTTTCTTCTTGAAGCACGTAGCAAGGGGGTGGTTAGTGCCACCACACTTGTCCCTTGCGTTTGCCATACTTGATGACGTAGGTGCACGGAGGGAAGCGGTTGCGCTGGAAGGGCGCCGAGGCGAGGGCCGATGCGACACTTGCTTGCGGCATGGGAGCGCGGATGGCGTAAGCCTTGGCCTGAGCCGTGGAGTCTTTCTCGGCAGAGAGGAGTGCGGTGGAGACCTTAGCAAAGGTGAGGTCTTCCGCAGAGAGCGAGAGGAGCATCTTCCTCGTGACTTCATATGCCGAGGTGAGACCAACAAGAAGGGCGGCTGCTGGGGCTTGTTCGGGGAAGACTATATCCAGCTCCTTGAGTTCGCCATGAATGGTCTGCACCTTGGCAATGTAGTCGGCCATTCCCGAACAGTCCTCAAGTCGGATCTGAAACATGCTGGGGATGAGAATGGCAACTCCGACCGCCGTCTTGTTCATGAATTGATTCTGGAGATACTTCCAGATGGCGTTGGAGGTAGGGTAGTTGTGGAACGTGTTGACAAGTTCGGGAGGGGTGGAGGCGATGAAGACGCTGATGATAGCAGCATCGGCCTTCTCCCATTTCCGGTACTTTTCAACGGCTTCCTCGTACGCCCTCATGTCAGTATCACTAGCGGATTCAGTCGGCTCAAGGGGGAGAGGGGGCTGTTTTCCCTTGCCACGGTTGAGGAGGACGTCCTTGAGGTCCAGTCCCTGCACGTCACGACTCAGGAGGTGCTTGTCAACCCCGTAGCTCCATGCCTTGAAGTTGGAGCTAGAGCCATCGGCTTCAAGGCGGAGCGGGGTGATGGGGTTGGCCATGGTGGACGAGGGGAAGGCCATGATGAAGGCCCCTTAATGTCTCGCGCGGAGCGCCGCTCTTAAGTCACTGATAGTTACTTCATCGCGCAGCGCGGCGATTTTGAAATCCGACGGATTCAAATAGCAAAAATCGTCAATGTCGACCGCGTCGGGATGCCTCGTAGAAGGATTTTTCAGGCTGCCGAAATTAGGTTAAATCGGCCGGTTTCCGTAATACTAACCCTATTCCCGCACACCCCCCCACACACCACCCTCAACTTCGCGGCTACACTGCTGCTCGGCTTCGCGGCTACACGGCTGCTCGGCTTCGCAGCTACGCTGCTGCTCGGCTGCGCTGCTGCACCTGTTTAGCTGCGGGAAGGGGGGATGGGGGTAGAAGTGCAGATGCAGGGCGACGGGCGGCAGCCCGAAGGTGACGCTGCAGGGCCACGGGCGGCGGCCCGACGAGAAGCTGCGGGGCCACGGGCGGCGGCCCGACGAGGAGCTGCAGGGCGACGGGCGGCGGCCCGACGAGAAGCTGTAGGGCGACGGGCGGCGGCCCGACGAGAAGCTGCAGGGCGGCGGGCGACGGCCCGACGAGAAGCTGCAGGGCGACGGGCGACGGCCCGACGAGGAGGAGAGATGACGCAATGATGTTTGACGAAAAGGAGTGGTAGGTTACGGCGCCGACAATGCGCTCACCAGAAAGATAGTAGATGTCTTCGAAGTTGACGGGAAAGTGGTGCGGGAGAATTTCCGCCGACGAATGTCGCGAATCACCGGCCACGAGATTGAAGGTGGCTATGCCGAGTTTTGTGGGACGAGCATCCGCAAAGATAGGAGGATCACGATTCGCGTGTGCGGTTGAAGGGCTCTGATACCATGTCAGATCTTAAGCTTAGAACTGATGCATTAGTAATGAGCTTGAAGCTCTTTAAGTACATCCAAGAAGGGCAAGGAATGGATGGGGAAGGGAATCGGGGGCAATCCCTAGGGATTGGGGGTAATCCCAAGGCAATCTCCAATTGGTGGGTTGGAGATTGCTTGGAGATTACATTTGGGTTTGGTTGGGATGTAGGTGTACACCCAACCAAACACAAAGTGCAAACTACACTACTCTAGGATATAGAAAATGTAAAGTACAAAGTGTGAGATTGAGGGCTAACACTAACAAAACCCTGAAATGGTTAATACCCCATACAGCTGCCAACCCCTCGCCTTCATACGAGCAGTGATTTGCCTCGGTGGGGCTGCAGCTGTGGCTGGCAAATGCTACCACGCGCTCCTCTCGCTCAATCTCCTGGCACAGGACTGCCCCCATCCCCATGCATCTCCAGTCAATGTAAAGCGTGAAGGGAGCGTCTGCCCTGGGTATCTGCAGCAGTGTGCCTGTTCGTACTGCCTCTAATAAATCCTGTCTGGCCGCCTCTTCCTCCTTTCCCCACTCCCATCGCTTTCCTTCCCTGAGCAGTTGATTCAGGAGGTTCGCTTGCCGGCTGAAGTTCGGCACGAACTTCCTGTAGTAGTTTAGGAAGCCGAGCAACGCTCTCAGCCCTGACTTGTCTTTCGGCGGCGCCAGCTTGTCCAGCACCTTAACCTTCGCCTCCTGAATGCCCAGCCTGCCCCCTTTCACTTCAAATCCCAGACTCGCCACCGTCCGCCTTGCTATCTTACACTTGTCTAGGTGGCAGGTGAGTCCTGCTGCTGCTATTGCCTCTAGCGTCCGTCTCAAGTCCTCCACATGCTGCATGTCAGTTTTGCTGAAGACCAGCACATCATCAATATAACACGCTGCTGCTGGTATGCCATGCAGTACCTGATCCATTGCTCGCTGGAACACGGCAGATGCGTTCCGCATGCCGAATGGCATCTTGTTGTACTCATACAACCCGTCCACCCCGTGAAAAGCGGTTTCGCGCTTGTCCTCCTCCCTTATGGCAATTTGGTTAAACCCCTGCCTAAGGTCTAGCGTGGTGAAAATGACTGCCCCTACCAGCAGGTTGAAGATATCCTCTGCGGTCGGCATGGGATAGCGGTCAGGCTCTGTGATCTTATTCAGATCACGGTAGTCCCCGCATATCCGTCGTGACAGAACCACTCCAGTCAAATCTTTCCTGGCTGCGACCACTGTGGCAGCTGCGTAACTAGACTCGGATGGGCGGATGATTCCTGCTGCCAGCAGCTTCTCACACTTCTCTTTGCAGATGGCCGCATCTTCAGCATTCATGCGCCTCCTGCGCTGGTAGGCCTGTATCTCCGTCGTGAACTTTATTTCTAATTCCCCGCCCTCGTACTGTCCCATCTACTGCAGGTTGTACGCAAATGTGCCCCTGTGCGCTTTCAGCAGCTGCTTGATCGCCTCTGCGGCCCCTGCCTCCACATTTTCCCCTATCTCCCATTCCTTCTCTGGCCCCTTGGTGACATTCAGCTTCTCTTGCCTTGGCTCCGCCCCTACTTCCTTTTTTAGCTCCACCGCTGAGTACGCTGGCTGTTTCCCTTCCTCATCTCGCACATCAGCCATCTCAGTGAGTGCTGATCAATAGCTCTCCCCACCGCTGCAATCCTTGCCTCCTCAATTACTCCTGGTGCTGCTGTCGCTCCCGCATGATAACCCATAGCCGATTCTCTCTCCAGAGCTGTCGGCTCCTCCCACCTTTTTCTTTTGTGGTCATATACCATCCCTGGACCAGGTTGGCCGTCCACCTCAACGAACCCCCTTGCTCCTGGGTAGGCGACCAGCGTCGGCAAGGCTCGTCGTGCCTCCCCTATCCTGTTGCACTGGTGTTGCAGGGGATGGTCCGGCTTCAACACTCGAGCTGCCACGCGCCCAGGTTCCAGGATATCCTCCACTATCCTCCGGTCATCCCTCTCCACCCTAGACAGTCTTGCACGCAGATCTTCCTCTGGTAGCACGTTCTGCCAGTAGCACCGTGACCGGTGACATCGTGGTCCTTGCAGGGCTGCATCCCAACTCACTCCCTTCCCTAGCTGTGCCTCTACCATCTCCCTCACAGTTCGCACCGGTTCTCGAGGATCTCCCTTCATGTCCACGTGCTCCAAGATGTACGCGTGTTTTTCTCCTTCTTCCCTCATCCAGGCCATGACCTCCAGGAGCTTCTTGATTAACCCTGTGCGCTCATCCTGCAGCCCTCTTCCCTTGCCTGCCCGAGAAGTGCCCTGGCACTCCCACCCGTCCACCAGTATGTCGACCTTTCCCCAGCTCCTTACTTCCTGCCTGCTGATCTCCCTTACATCCCAATGCTCTCTCTTCATTGCCTCTACTATGACTTCCTTTCGCAGCTGCGCTGGATACCGCTCCTGCAAGGCCCGGGCATGACTCCACGCCATCTTGCACACCTCCGGGTCTATTTCTATGTAAAGCCTCTTCTTAACCTCCAGGCCGGCCTCTAAGGCTGCTGCAAGCCCCGCCCCTATGCCTCCGAACAGCTCCACCAGCGTCACACTATACTCACTCAGCTTTGCCCCCATTCCTGCAAGTGCGGTTTCTCCATCCCATTTCTTCCTTTCTCCCCTGACCGCCCCTGCTCTCCAGGCCCTCTTAGGTTCTGTCTTATTAAACCTGACCGGCAGTTCGCCTAGCTCACCCCCTTCCCTCCAACGTTCAGTACGGTACTGCACCCTCTCCTCCCAAGTACATATTGTCGCTCCCACCCTAAACAGTAACTCCATGCCTAGCAGGATGTCGTAGTCATCCGATTCTGTCATCCTGCACTGCACTCGTATCTTGGTCTCTCCCCTTTCCCCAGGCTGCAGCGTAATTTCGATTGGCTCCTTGGTCCAGGGCATCCATTTGGGTGCTCCCCCTTCTGCCGTCATGATGAATAATCCCCGTTCCACTAGCTCCAAGTCCCCCTGAGCCTTCAGTTGCTCCCCCAACTTTTTCCCAATCAGCACACTCTGCGCCCCAGTGTCCACCACCGCATTATCCACCCGTATGCCTCTTACTGCCACAGCTCCTGGTTCGGCTACCAACGCTGTCGACTGACACACCATTCTCTCCTCAGGCCGTCGCCGCGCTGTCCGCTTCTCCTCTCCACTCTGTTGTATCTTGGGGCCCCTCCTCTCGTAGGTCTTTTTGTTGGTTCTGCCGTCTACCCCTTTGCTCCTCAGCCCCAACTCTTCCCAAGGTCTAGGTTGTAATGCCATCGTACCATACTCCGGTTCCTCCTCATCTGATTCCTCTTCGTCTTCTTCCCAGGCTAGCAACGCCTTCTCTGGATCCTCACTGACCTGAGTCTTCTTTATCTGTGCCTTTAATTTCGCCAGCTCCCTTTCCAGCTGCAGCTCCCTTGTGGACTTCCCTTTCTCCCTCTCTCCTCTGCTGTAACACCTTTCTTTTGTGTGTCCCTTCTTGCCGCAGATGGTGCAGGTTGGAGCCTTGGGGCAATCTCGCCTGAAGTGCCCCTCCACGCCACAGGTGTCGCATACGATGCCCACTGTGCAGTCCTTCCGTATATGCCCTTTTCCCCCACACTTATGGCACCGCCTAGAGTCTTCCCAGGGCTTCTCTCTACGCTCTTCCTCCCCCCTCTTTCCTTCAGCTGCTGCCCAGGCAGGTCTCCTTCGCTCGTTTGAGTGGCTGGAGCTTGCTCCTCTCAAGCCTTCAAAGAACCCCCGCCCTTCCTCCACTTCCTTCGCCAATTGATATACCTGCCAGAGTTCACCTTCATCCCCAAAGCATACAGACGTGTCTTCATTTCGTTCATCAGCTCCTCCACTCCCCCCAGGAATTTCGTCACCAAGGTACGCTCCTCCACGCAGCCCATATCCTCAGCCAGCTCCAGCAGCCGGTTGTAGTATGCCAGTAACGACTCGGCCCGTCCCCTTTTACAGTCTTGAAACTCTATCATGCGCTCAGCAGAGTGCCCGGGGAACTGCTCGCACAACGTGTCCAAAAATCGGTCAGTCTGCGCAAAGTCCCCATTCTTGCACTGCATCAACAGCCCCTGACGCTCCACTCTGTAATGTGTCAGTGCCTCCCCCTTCAGTGTCTTTCCCAATCCTCTAAAAAAATATATCGGATCTAGCCCCTCTCTCTCCCAGGTGTACCGTATATCATCAATCATCATAAGGTAGTTCTTCAGTGTTGGCTCTTCACCTGGTGCCCCAGAGAAGCGGTCTGGTATTTCGATCTTTGGAGGTGCCGTGTTCATAGACCTCCCTGTCCCCCAGCTTGCTGCTTCCCTCTCTCCGCTTCCTGCAGGCCAACCTCCTTGCTCGGGCCCCTTGGTGGCACTGCTCCCTCCGGAGAGACCACGGAAATTTTATTCTCTGAAGTTCTGCTCTGCTTCCCGTCTGTGCGCATCACCGCGCTCAGGTGTTCCTCGCTGCGATCCCTCTTGCACAGATCTCGCCTCGCTGTGTCGTCCTGGCGAATTGTGCACCGAGCTAGGCAGATTCTCCTGACGATTCCCACCCTCCTTCGGCGGATCAGGGTCCTTGCCTCCCTGCGTTTCGTTAACTCCTCCATCTGCACGAAATCCAGGCTTCACAGGCGGCTGTCTCTGACCTTCCATGGTTCTAGCAGGATACCTCCATCCCGACCGCAACTGGTGGATGTGTAGATCTGAATCAGTATCATTCATGCCTCACGGCCCCGACTCCGTGACTAACACCGGGCCTCTGCGCCCGTACGCTTCTTTACCACGCCCTTTTGCTTGTATACAACAAGACTAAATTCTCTCCCTCGCAAGGGCTCCGTCAGTTTGCTTGAGCTTCTCCTAACTGCTTGCCTACGTGGTTGGGAAAATGAATTGCAGTATTACGAGAATCCTCCCTAGCAATTCTACCCTGCTCTCCCTCCTGCCTATCCTCTGCCTAGTGGCTGTGAGCCTCCGAGCTCTCTGAGCTAGTCGCGAGGAATTCCAGGAGCTAGCTGGCTCGAGCTGGGACCCACTGGGCATGGACCGCCATCCAGGCTGGTTGGCGGTGAGTTGAATTGCCAGCACTTCGAATTCAATTGCCAGCTTCGAGTCCAATTTGAATTCAGTTGCCAGCTTCGAATTCAATTGCCTGAGCTCGCCCTCCACCTGCACAACTCCTCCTCCTCGACCTCTCCCTCACCAACTCGCCTCCCACATTACAGATAAGAGTATAGTACAGTAAACCGCCTGAAAGCAAGAAAAGCAAAGAAAGAAAGTAACAAAGGTAAAGTAAACAACATTATCCCACTTACCCTAGCTGCTGTGTTAAGTGCGTCTAACCCACCGGTTAGCCGCAATCAGCGTGACAGAGCTCGCCAATAAGGCACTGTCACTAGGCAATCGTGGTACAAAACCAGGATTTTTTTTGCGGATCGATCGTATCGAGGCTCACACACCGAGCCGAGGATCTACTGTCACGCTCGGTGAGCGGTTCGGCGATCTTACGGTATTTGAACTTGCAACATGCCCTCAGCACAAGCAGACCTAGTAAGCACAAGCAGACCTAGTAAGCACAAGCAGACCTAGCTGGCTTATCCTCAGCACAAGAAGATCTAGTTGGCTTATTCTTAGCACAAGCAGCCGAGTTTGGTCGGGTCGACGTGTAAAGACACAAGCCAGGGGCGAGGCTTGTACGTTCCCTGTGAGGTTTCTCTTCCTCACCTGGCTTGCACGCGACAGTTTGTGTACATTTGTATGACTCTGAAAACAGTATATGGCGTTGTCCTAATTGTCTTTTCTTCAGGGACCTGTGGATTAATCACCTCAGTGGCACATTGCCAGCTACATTAGGCAACCTTCAGCTGTTAACAAGTTTGTAAGTCTCTCAACCAAACTCTCGTGAAGTTGTATTGATCTTTCATAGCCTGTGTTTACCCGAATCCTGTGGCTTCACAGGTTTAATCAGCATAGATAGACTCAATTCTAACCAGGAGCGAAATGGCAGATCAATCCTGTGCAGAATGGGTGTGCCGCGTGTACAATTATTGCTGTTTATTCATTCTCCATAAACGTTTCTTTTAGTCAATAAAGAAACTGCATAGTACAGTACAGCTGTTTTTTACATTTCCTTAAGTTACGCGTTTCTTCTCCATGTATCTTGAATGCATAGTTTTCCTTTTGTAAACGAGCGCTGTGTATGATGGCAGAATGTTGTACGTACCTGGAAGGTTTAAATAGATACTGATTTTGAAAATGGTGTCCTCTGTTGCTCATTGCATTGTCTTATTGCATGTGCCTGCAACAAGATTCTCAGCACGCCAGTCGTATTCATGCCTCTCAGTCTCCTCTCACCTCCGATTCGCCTCACCCCCCTCTCTCCTGTCATCAGGGACTTAAGTTACAACACCATTAGTGGCTCGGTACCTGACTCCATTGGGAAGCTTATAAACCTTCAACATTTGTGGGTGCTGCTCGTCATGGAGTTGAGCTGACATTCAACTGTGAACTGTTGGCATTGCCGAAACGTCTTATAGGATGGAACACTGCGCACTTGAAGGAAGCTCTGCAGGTCATGCCATGTGATTGTGTTCACACACTCGTATTCGGCCGTTCCTCTCCCTGCCTGACACTCCCGTTGTATGAAACGCAGCCGGCTTCTTGGTAACCACCTGAATGGCTCAATACCAGCAACCCTGAGCACACTTTGATCCGTGACCTACTTGTGAGATTTTTCAGTGAAGGTTTTTTTCTGAAAGCTTAACCAATTCTTGCTCATGCAAATCACACTTGAGTCTATCTATCAGTGAAATTCAACTCAATATTGTGCAACCCCTTAATGAACTTGTTGCTCTCAACATAGAAGCCTTTTCGCTGTACAAAGACAAAGCAAATGGTGGAGTTTAGAGTTAAATTTTGATTTTGATTTTAAGAGACTAAATCATACTCAGGTAGGGTGGATAGCATGATCAAGGGTTTGAGTCGAGCTGGCAGCTAATCAGGCTTGTGGCTCGTCCAATGGAGTTTAGCTTGGCGAGTCGGGACGCTGTCTATCCACCAGATCTGCACATACCTGGCCTGCTGCTGAAGTGGCTAATTTTCTCTCTGAGCCTTCTTCTGGCCTTCTTCCTGTGCTGAAGGTGCTTTGCTGAAGGCATTGTCATCATCATTGAGGTACTTTGTAACCTGTGCTGTGCGGTGCTGCGCTGTGCTGTGCTGTGCGGTGCTGCGCTGTGCTGTGCTGTGCTGTGCGGTGCTGCGCTGTGCTGTGCGGTGCTGCACTGTGCTGTGCTGTGCTGTGCTATAATGTGCTATGCTGTGCTATGCTGTGCTGTACTGTGCTGTGCTGTGCTGTGTTGTGCTGTGCTGTGCTGTGCTGTACTGTGCAATGCGTTCCGTTTTTTGCTACATCCATGTGTGCCCTCCATTTGCCTCCCGTCAGTAACTTGGGCCACAACAGCTTCACGGGCAAAATTCCAGAGTTCTTCACCACCCTTACTAATCTCGCTGGCTTGTAAGAGGATTCCGGCTTCAGTGTTAACTAGCAACAGGTGGAAAACCGTAATCAATCAATCTCGTTGACAACCTGTGCAGTCATGGCCTGCCAGCATTTGTGGTTGGGAGGGCAAGGTCTGGCCAGCTTGCGGTCCGAGGCTGGCCGGTTCGTTGATGCAAATGATCCGAGTCGCATATGCCACTTAATGGGTCATGTGAACGTGGAGGTCAATGCATGCGAGCAGGGAGGTGTGGCCACGAGTGGAGGAGGATGGAAAAAATACAAATACATGGCGATATTGACAGAGTTATTATGCAACTTGGAAAGTTGTCAACGTGATTTGAAAAGGTAACCCTCTTGTTTTACTGCTTAGAATACAAAAAGCTCAATCCAACCGCCAGCAAAAGCTTCATCATCCCACCACGGTCCACCCCTTACTATTTACAAACTCCAACTCTGGCACCAGATTCATTACCGCACCACACACTACCCCAATCTTTGTAGAAATTTCTGCAACACTATTCATCTGCGTGTACTAGCGTTGTGTGTGAATTCAGCATAATGGGTTGAACGCAGTTGTCTGAGTAGAGTCTTTGACCAACTTTGATGTGTTAACCGTCACATGGACATGAGCCACGGGCTGTCTCGCCCTGATGTGCCCTGATCCAGCCCAACCTGGCCCGGGTACGGGCCCGGGCTGGATTGATTGACCTGACCCGCCGTTGAGACAGGACCCCGGGGGGGAACAGAACCAACCCCAGGACTATAGTACGCTTGAGCAAGAGGCGAACATGAACGTGTTCGTGGCAAACATGTTTGTGTTCGCCCATGGACAACATTCACCCGCGTCAGTTGTGCCCCTAGGGCGGATCAGGTCGATCTGATGGTGACTCGGGTCAATTGACCTGCCAATTTTGCTCATATTTGTGGATCGGCGATTTTGACCGCCAATCGGCTCAGGTCGGAATGATTCGACCACCGATCTGCCAATCAACGTGATCCTGAGAGATAACATTCAGTTTCGACAAGAAAATGTACCCCCGCATCCCCACTCCACCGCCTCCTCTCCACCCACCCTCACTCCGTCGTTTGATTCTGTCTTCTCCCCGAAGCGTTTTTGTAACATCTAAGGTTCCTAGTTTGCTTCCAAGCTAAACTGCTTGTCTAGGCGTGGCTCATTCCAAGCCAAGCCGGTTGGGACATGCTGGCTCGACCACGGCCGGCTTGACTCGTCCTCATGTGGCATGCAGGGCTCTGTTCATGTGCCTGTCTGTCCAGGAGTACTGGTCTGAAGGTTTTTTAACTTGAAAAACCATCACCCCTTGCACCTCTGCACGCTGCCTGGCACTCTCATTAGGATGGCATAAGTTTCACTCAGTGCTCCATAGATCAATGTGCCCATTTCACCCCCTACTGTGTAATCTGCAGATTTTTGCATTGGAACTTTTTGAGCGGTCCGATTCCACCAGGAATAAGCAACCTTGTTGGGATGAGAGACTTGTGAGTGAGCTGCAACCTTGTTGGGATGAGAGACTTGTGAGTGAGCTGCAACCTTGTTGGGATGAGAGACTTGTGAGTGAGCTGCAACCTTGTTGGGATGAGAGACTTGTGAGTGAGCTGCAACCTTGTTGGGATGAGAGACTTGTGAGTGAGCTGCAACCTTGTTGGGATGAGAGACTTGTGAGTGAGCTGCAACCTTGTTGGGATGAGAGACTAGTGAGTGACTGAGAGCTGATCCACTCTTATGTTGTATGTTTCCACATCAAACTTAGGATGGCTTCGCATGGGAACAAATGCGCTTGGGAAACTGTGTGGTGATGCATTAAAGCATATGGAAGAGAATAACAGAGGTAGGAATTATGCTGTATCAAGGGACAAGATGATCAAGTTGTTTATTTCTATCACATGCACTACTCTTACCGCATGTAAGCTCCCCATCCATCCATTGCCGCTTGATCAGGTGGTTTAGCAACAACAACTTAACAGGATCCATTCTTGGCAACCTTACCAAGCTCTCAAACCTCGGTGTCTTGTGAGTACTTGTCCCTCTTATGAGTGCCATTCCCCCTTATGAGTACCATTCCCCTATATCTAAACCATCTTTCCTTATGAGTGCCTTTCCCTATGTGAGAACCATTCCTCCTTATGAGTACCGTTCCCATATATGAGTACCATTCCTCCTTATGAGTACCTTTCCCTCTTGTGACTACCTTTCCCCCTTGTGAGTACCATTCCTACTGATGAGTGCCTTTTCCCCTTGTGAGTACCATTCTCCCGTATGAATACCATTCCCTCTTGTGAGTACCATTCCTACTTATGAGTGCCTTTCCCCTTGTGAGTACCATTCTCCCGTATGAATACCATTCCCTCTTGTGAGTACCATTCCTCCTTATGACTGCCTTTCCCCCTTGTGAGTACCATGCTCCCGTATGAATACCATTCCCGTTTTTGAATACCATTCCACCTTCTTAGTGCCTGTCCCTCTGGTGAGTAAATTTCCCCCTTATAAGTACCTTTCCTCCTCATGAGTACCATTCCTCCTCATGAGTGCCTTTCCCCCTTGTGAGTACCATTCCACTTTATGAGTGCCTTTTCCCCTTGTGAGTACCATTCCTCCTTGTGAGTACCGTTCCCTATTCGGTTGACACACGAGCCACAATGTACAGCACACCTTGCAGATTGTCAGATTGCAAGTTTGCACTCCTTGTCCTATAAATGTAGGCGCATGTAGGTGTTGTTCTGGAATAAGTGTTCGAAGAACACGCTCCCTCGAGTTTCAAACAGGATGAACAGAAAAAAACCAGACCAAATGTTAGAGAGGAGGGCTGACTTGGGTGCTCCGTATCCGTCCAGACCCAGAATGTGCGTGTGCAGTGCAGCCTCTGTTGCATTGCAGGGTGTAAGAGCTTGACGTCGTCTAACGATTTTTGAGTCGACTGGAAAATCAACATCCAGCGTCCGGACGCATTGTCAGGGCACTGGTCGGGTTGCTGGACGCGGTGTAGATGCTTGACGTCCGCGTCGATCCAGCCCAGTTCAAACACCTTACTCCACCGCACTTGGTTTAGATTATCCAACCATAGTGCCCGAGAAAGAAACACAACGCAGCGTTCGGACCCTTGTCGTGTCCAACACAACAGAGGTGGCAGCTGCCTTGTTATTGCACCTTTTCACGTCGCTAGTAGGCGCTGAGTAGTTGCCTTGAACAAATGGCCAAGCTATGGCTCAACCCTTCAGGCCGACTCGCCGATGCGACGAAGCTTATGGCCCGAGCTGTGGCCCTAGCTTATGCTGACAGAAGCTCAACTTTGAAGCCAGCAGCAACGTGTGTCTGAAACCTCTTGATCTATATTTTCTTACACTCTGGTGATATGAGATGCAGATACAGTCACCGGAACCAGCTGAGTGGCTCTATACCCGAAACTATCAGCAACCTTCGTGTTCTGCGAATTGTGTGAGCCTCTTGATATCAGAACTGAATGAAACTTATCTTGTCTCTTAGGCTTACATTCTAATCAGTGCATGATTTTACCTTTTATCACCCATAGCAAGTATCCGCGCGTGATTGCCCCCTTTCTCCCTTATCAACACAGGAACGTTTCCTGTTTCTATCTGCTTGCTTACTGATGCACGCTGTGCAAACATTCCCATCCTTTGTCAGGAGTCTACACACCAATCGCTTGACTGGTCCCATTCCCTTCACCATTGGAACTTTGAGCAGCCTGACAGTATTGTGAGTACAATTAAAGCAAGTCCCTCAAGACTTACACAGTGCTCTACATATTTTGTGTCTGGATTTGTGTCTGTCAGGGGGCGGATGGCCTTATGCGTGCCCTGGGGTGGTCAAGCTGTGTGCTGATGCCCCACATTGGCCAGCAATGGCCGGCTAGGCTAGATGCTTGGCAGCCAAAGCCAGAATCAAGGGCCCAGGAGGCTGGGAGCTGGGTAGTCCACCAGCTCAGCTCATGGCTCAGACCGACAGCAGGTCCCCAAGAGCAAAGGGCCACTGGTCAGCCAGCCGGTGGTTGTGGTCAGGATGCTTCTAAAGAATGTGAACACCACTAGGTTTGAGAACAACAAGAATGCAAGGCATCAAGATACATTTCAAAGTCAGCAACTATCTTCTGTCCATTCCTCATTATCGATCAACAAGCCTACGTGTGAAATCTGTTACCTATGTGCTCGCCCCTTGCTTGCACGCCTCTCTTTCATCAGATCCATTTACAAAAATAGCCTGAATGGAACGATTCCTGACTCCATTACTCGGCTTACCAACATGGCTGAATTGTGAGTAATACCCATTGTTGGATTTACCTCTACTGTGCCTATGTTTTGAACTATATTCAGGTGTTGCCATCAGCTTTTTTATTATTTCCTTTTCACCCGTACAAAAGGATGTACAAGGAGCGATTAGGATATCAACAAAATATATTCTCAATTTGTCTGTCTGCACTTTATACCTACCCTCTCACACCTCTGCATGCTGCTTGTATCAGCTTTGGTAGTCTCCCTTCTTTCGTACTAAAGATGGGATCTGTTCTCTTTCTCTCATCTGTCGCAGACTCTGCAATGAAAACAAGCTGTTGGGACCGATACCTGGGGCAATTGGCAAGCTTACTGCATTGACTATGCTGTGAGCCTATTGTTTCAAAGGGCTATAAGATACTTACTGAGCAGACTCTGTTTCTGTCAAGGAAAACTACAAACAAGAAAGGTTTTGTTGATTTTGCACCTCTTGCTGGCTTACTTCTCTTCCCTCTATGGGTTTTCTTGCTTGGCCGCCCTTCATAACGAATCAGTGGATGCTGACTGGTTGAGAAATCGCTGCCCAATATTCTTGAATAGGTGGACTGCCGTTCTGGCTTATTCTATTATCAAGCATCTTCAAGCTCTTCCTACTCAAGCTTGGAGTATTGGTTGAAGCTGGAAAATAAATTGTAGAATTGCATGCGCCCACTATCGTGCCCTTTGCAATATCATCAGTCCTTCCATCCTTCCATGGCTCTCTCATCAGATCCCTTGCCAACAACAGCCTGAGTGGCACAGTCCCTGAATCCATCGCTAAGATGTCCACACTTGCTGGATTGTGAGCCCTTTTTCAACTTCAAATTCTTTCACTTCCTTCTGGAGCCATGCATCTCCTTGAAGTTTATTTATTCACCTTTTTATCAAGGCGCAATCCGTGCTAAGATTCATGTTTTGCACCTCTACACACTGCCCAATACTGTTATCGAAGTTATGACATCCTCAGTTTGTCTGCCTGGTATCCCGTGTTTGAGACTTCATCACACCCTCCCTCTTCTTCACTTGTTTGGTGACTGCAGGGTTCTTGGCAGAAACAATCTCACGGGAATGATACCATCATCATTAGGCAACCTTCAATATCTGACCACCTTGTAAGCTTTTTGTTTGAAATCTCTCTGATTGCATCACTAGTGACACTGAAAGCTCTCTGATTGCATCACTAGTGACAATGAAAGCTCTCTTATTGCATCACTTGTGACAATGAAAGCTCTCTGATTGCATCACTAGTGACAATGAAACCTCTCTGATTGCATCACTTGTGACAATGAAACCTCTCTGATTGCATCACTTGTGACAATGATAGTTCTCTGATTGCATCGCTAGTGACAATGAAATCACTCTGATTGCATCACTAGTGACAATGAAAGCTCTCTGATTGCATCACGTGTGACAATGAAAGCTCTCTGATTGCATCACTTCTGACAATAACAACCTCTCGTCTTGCATCAGTACTGACAATAAAACCTCTCGACTTGCATCACTAGTGACAATATAACCTTTCTTCTAGCATCACTAGTGACAATAAAACCTCTCTTCTTGCATCACTAGTGACAATAAAACCTCTCTTCTTGCATCAATTCAATAGTGATGATAAAACCTCTCTTCTTGCATCCCTAGGGACAATAAAACCTCTCTTCTTGCATCACTAGTGACGTTAAAACCTCTCTTCTTGCATCACTTGTGACAATAAAACCTCCCTTCTTGCATCAATAGTGACAATAAAACATCTCTTCTTGCATCACTAGTGACATATCTTAAAGTCAAGGAACTGCAAGTCATGGATGGCGAGGTGGTGAAAAGCATACATTGATTAGCTGACATTCCAAGGAGATAGAGTTGGTTGGGGTGAAACCTGAACCAGTCTTAGGCCATGTTCAGTTCAACAATCCCCAAATGAACCCTGAGCCGAGATTAAGATTAAATTAAAGGTCAAAAGTGGCCTAGATATTGATCAAGGCCAGAAATGTATACACAGCACAAGGTACCCTACTTCGACGACCTATGTCCTGACAACCACTTCTTACAACCAGCGCAGTGGTATTTTTTAACTTCTGCATTCTGTCATTCCATTTCCATGTCAATGTAAGAAACTTATTGATTTGTGTTTGCTGATGGTTTTGCCTATGCCATTGTACGCTAAGGACAGTGAACCCTGAGAGCCACCAAATAATCAATGACTGAGGAACACGTTCTGACCAACAAACACGTGCAATCTCCATTGCCATTCAGATTCGGTTTGTGTTTCGGGCATGTTTTTGAATCTTAAACAGCACGTGCTGAGACTCTTCTTTACACTGCCAGAGACAATGCTTGAGACGCACCACGTGCTTAACAATGCTTGAGACGCACCATGTGCTTGAAAATGCAGTCATTCAGCTCAGAGTGTTCCAGGCCGGCTTGGTGGGACTCTAAGGATGAAAGGATCGTCCTGGCTCTCTTTCACCCTGTGTTGCTTGCACGCTTGGACAGTCAAGTGACGTTTGCCTCTTGGACCCACTACTAAAAAGAATAGCATACAAACTGCACTCTGTGTCTGAACTCTTGCTTCATGCTGCTCATTTCTCAGGGATTTGTCATCAAATGGCTTGACCGCATCAATTCCATCCACCGTTGGACGCATGACCATGTTGACGTACTTGTAAGTACTGTGATACTGAACTTACATGCCAGCTATGTATCCATACTTCAGATTAACCTTGAGAAACAAGTCGAACATCTGTTATTTTGGGTGGAACACCTTGCTTTTCGACCCAAATGTGTTCCGTTCCATTCTGCTTTTGGTGACGAGCGGTAGCGGACCCAAACGCGTTCAGGTTTGAAACTGTTCGTGACAAAAGCAAACGTGTCAATTTACGCCACCACACTGCTTTATGATTTTCACCAACCCAATTTAGGCTTGAGCACCATGCCAGGCCGGGACTTGCCCCGGCCCGGTATGGGTTTTTGCCTGAGTCGGGCCGATATTTCCAAAACGCCGACCCGGACGGGTCTCTTCAACCCGTTATCCAATTTCTGAAACCGGGTCGGGGCTGGGTTGGGCCTTGACCTGTTAATAACCCGATCTGGAATAGGGTCAAGGTCTAAAAATCGGGTCGGGTTATCACCCGGCATAATTTTGAAGTTCCCAACCAGTTCTCAGATTGGCTGGGAATTCAAAGAAAATGGGGAACGTCTCCCATCAATTCATTAGGTTTTTTTGCTAGGACATCTAGGACGCGACTACTTTGTCGCAAAATTGGATACTTTCTTTGCATACGTTTTCTATGGCACTACGTTTTCCATGTACTTCAATCAAGAAAGGTGTGTTTGCTTGCAACACAAAACAAGGCTGAGTTTTGTCATTTGTTGATGCAAACATAACAGAATTTTGAAAACGTACTATCCTAACCAAATTAAGTGCCCAAAAAAAAAAAGTGGGTAGGGACCCAACCTGGGCCCGGGTCGAGCCATGCTTGACCCGATTCTTTATGGTGGGTCGACCTGGGATTTGTAATAACTGAGGCCCGGAGTGACTTGACCCGGCTCAACCCGGAACCCAGCCTGGCCCGGACAAAGCAAGTTGGGTCGACCCAAGTCGGGTCAAATGCTCATGTGTTACCCTACCCCCCAAAAAATACAAGAGTAAGGCACTCGATTACACCCCAAAAGACTTGACAGTGCGACGATATTGAAATACAGCCGTAAGGCGAACACATAAGTGGTTGCCTACTGAGGCGAAGACACGACCACCCTTTCCAGAAGAAAATGTTTGCGAAAATCCGGACATCCTTGGTTCGCTCCTGAAGTTGTTCAGTTCATCCCGAACACGTTCTTGTTTGAGTTTTGCTCAACCTTGAAAAGTTTTTTTCTGAAGTGTCATGTCCACCTGAGCAACGAGTTCTGCTTGCTGTTCAATTATGTTCATTCAAATGATGCAATTGCACCCAATTTCACATGATGTATCTGTTCGTGAATAAATGATTTGACATTCCTAAAGTGCATTTCTTCCAATAAAGGAAATCTTGAATACTAGCTGCAGGTCCTTCACCGACATCCGAAAACCATTGACTCATCATCCTCTTCGTGTATAGACATGTGATCACAATTCCTCCGGTCCCTCTACATGTCACCTTTGTTAATGAGGCCCAGATTTTCCCCTTGTGGTTGTGCACCCCCAATCGTGAGTGCAGGAGCCTCTCAATGAACTCACTGTCTGGTTCCATTCCAGGATCGTTCGCCCGCCTTGCAAACTTGCAGTATCTGTATGTTCTCGATTGTCCATCAACATTCGTTCCACCGTGTTAACACATTCCAGCTTTTGCTTCTCCGATGAACCTAAACACCTTTAGGTTGTTTCACAGGGGAAAAATAGGAAATCACCAACATGCTGCAACTCAATGCTCTCAGGGCACGGCACGGTACAAAACTGTTCACGAGGAGTTCGAGACTTGAACAGCTATAAGGTTTCCGGGTTGCCCTAATGGTTAGAGAGTCTCGTTTCAACAACGTTGTTTGTCTTCCTGTCTTGAACACCTCTTGAACAATGTTATACCACCAGCCACCTGCTAAAACTCACCAATGCACCAACACAGCCATAATTCTTCTTCTTGATCTACTACTACCACTCCCTCAAGGCACACAAATGTAACGGATCCACTCTCTCACAGACAAGGAATAGAACTCTTGACTCGTCATGCTATGAATGCAATGCAAACACATAAGGGCAGCACGCATTCAGCACCTATGGTTGTTACCTTTGCGAAGTAGCCCAATAATTTCCTTCTGAATCCTTTCTTCCAACTGTGAATGCAGGAACCTTTCATCAAACTCATTGTCTGGTTCTATGCCAGGATAGGTTGCTTGTCCATTGTTCGTCAAAGATGTGCCACAGAGTTGGTTGGGACTGTCATGATGTCATGCTGCCCTCTGCTTGCTATTTTTCAGAGTTTGAGTGCCTGCTGTTAGTTTCTCCATTCTTGGTGGTTACCTTATTGTTTCTAAGCTCCGGTAACCCTGCTAAATGCATGCCTTGTGCTGCCCTGTCATCAGGGACCTTTCCAACAATACCCTGACAGGCAGCATCCCGCAATCCGTGGGCAACCTAGCTCAGCTCTCTCTCCTGTGAGCACCAACCTCTCGTGGGCGACTGGCTTTTTCCAGCTAGTCGTTTCTGAAGCAGCCAAACTTATACGCTTCTGGGTTCAGACTCACCAATGCAATTTGCCCATTCTAGCCCAGTCAGTTAACAGATTGGTGTTTCCAGCAGAACCGGCAATGTGAGAAAAGCAAGGAGGTGTGTGCTCCTCTCATAGGAACGAGCTTCAAGCAGTGTGACTCCTTCGCATGTTTGTTTTTCCCTTTCGTTTTGCAGGAATGTGAGTGGAACTGGCCTTACCTGCCCTCCTGACAATACCCCATGCGTGGTGCAGCAGCAACTTGAGAGCTCCTTCTGTCGCCAGTGCCCCTCCTTCTGCACCGCCTGCAGCAAGCCAGCACCTCGTGAGCCATACCATTTTGCTCAGGCATCCCCTTTCCATGTCGGATGGCTTGCATACCCATAAGCATGCCGTGTCGCTTGGATACTTCGACGCAAGGGTTTTACTCCCTTTGATTCTTGCGATTCAGTTTCTCTCCCTGGCGCATGTTCTTTCGACTCTTCTAGAACCATTTGCCAGTAGCAAGCACCAGCACTAGTGCTGCTCTTATTAAACTGCAACATCCATGTTGAATCAACACATATACATGTCCATCCCTTCCCCTCCTCTGTCCATCTCTCCCGTCCTGTGTCCATCCCTTCCCCTCCCATATCCTTCCCTTCTCCTCCCATGTCCATCCATTCCCCTCCCGTATCATTCCCTTTCCCTCCCATGTCCATCCATTCCCCTCCCATATCCTTCCCTTTCCCTCCCATGTCCATCCCTTCCCCTCCTGTATCCTTCCCTTCCCCTCCCATGTCCATCCATTCCCCTCTCATATCCTTCCCTTCCCCTCCCATGTCCATCCCTTCCCCTAACATATCCTGCCCTTTCCCTCCCATGTCCATCCATTCCCCTCCCATATCCTCCCCTTTCCCTCCCACGTCCATCCCTTCCCCTCCCATATCCTTCCATTCCCCTCCCATGTTCATCCCTTCCCCTCTCATATCCTTCCCTTCCCCTCCCATGTCCATCCCTTCCCCTCCCATATCCTCCCCTTTCCCTCCCATGTCCATCCCTTCCCCTCCCGTATCCTTCCCTTCCCCTCCCATGTCCATCCATTCCCCTCCCATGTCCATCCCTTCCCCTTCAGTATCCTTCCCTTCCCCTCCCATGTCCATCCATTCCCCTCCCATATCCTTCCCTTCCCCTCCCATGTCCATCCCTTCCACTCCCGTATCCTTCCCTGTTCCTCCCATGTCCATCCCTTCCCCTCCAGCACCCAGCTCCCCATCTCCAGGAAGCACGACAACGTCTCCATCTCCCCCCACTGCCTCCCCTGCCTCCTCGCCTGCTTCGTCCACCTCCCAGTCCAGCGGCCTGTCAGCAGCAGCCATTGCTGGAATTGCCGTGGCTTCCATTGCCTTTCTGCTGCTGATGCTTGTTGGTGGGCTGCTATGCTGGAGAAGCTACGAGAAAGGGCGCGCGCAAGGAGAAGCGAAAGCAGACAAGCAGGATGAGGATGCAGTTCTGCAAGTCAAATCGGAATTTGAAGGTACGAATACATGTCTTTATCCTTTTGCCCTTCCTCTCCCCCCTCTTTTTTTTCACTTAGCCCTTTTAAAAAAAACATTATGGGGCAACACACTAGAAATCAAAGCAATGGGAGTAGGAAGCTTGCACGGCTAGAACACTGAGATCATCAAAGTGCTCTGTTCGTTTATTCCGCATCCCACGAGCAGGTCTGGCGGGCAGTGTGGCGACGTCGCACTGCACGGAGTACTCCCTGGAGGAAGTGCTCACAGCCACCAGCAACTGGGGGAGTGAAAACCAGCTGAGGTCGGGCTCCTTTGGTGACGTGTATAAGGGCGTGTCTCCGCGCGATGGCACCACACTGTGGGCCGTCAAGCGAGCCAAGCTGCTGCAAGCTGACTTCCAGCGCGAGGTGAGTACCCACATGCAGGGCTTAGACCTTCCAGGCGAGTACTCTCTTCAGTGGCCATGGTTTGACCATGCTGCGCATGAAACAAGTGTAAGTCTTTGCCGAGTGTGCCATTCACGCTGTTCAGTCATTGAAAGACGTTTACACTCCGGATTGTGAAGGTTTGGTCTTTCAACCCATCCTAATAATGCATGTTTCTCTTGCAGGTGCGACAAATGGCCGACAAGAACCATCCTCACATTGTGCGGCTGCTTGGATTTGCCGTTGGAGGGGACATGAGGACACGGCCAGAGCAAGTGCTGATCTACGAGCTTGTTCGGAACGGTGACCTCCAGATGTGGATCAGTGCAAGTATGTAGCTATGTACTCGTCATGTGCTTTCATCATAGGACAAATGGGAACTCACACGTCCTCTGTCACTCATGTTGTGTTGGCATTGTTGCAGAAGCGCCCTCTCGTCTCACCTTGAAGCAACAGCAAGACATCCTCATTGGTGCGGCACGTGGCCTGGATTACCTCCACGGCTTTGACCTTGTGCATCGAGACATCAAGCCCGCCAACATCCTCCTCACGGCAGACATGCAGGCAAGCTCTTTTCAAATGTCACGCACTTTCTGGCAAGCAGTTCCAGCCAAAGCAAGAAGTAACAAATGTATGCTTCCTGTTTTCGTGTTTCATAGCACTTGATAAGGTATTGAGCCCTTGTTTCTGCATGAGTGTGGACTGGATGTTACCTACGCACAACAATCTATATGGATATGTCATTCGGTGTGATTTGGATCCTAAGGCCCTTGTACAAGAAGATAACTCTTACAACCAGTACTACCCTTCTACACCTGGTAAAATGAAGTAACGGACCATCGTTGATGCTTTTCTTCTCTTTTCCTGCTCATGCCACCCACCAGGCCAAGGTTGCGGACTTTGGACTGCTGAGGGAGGAGGTGGGAAGCACCGTGGGCACCACTCGAGTGATGGGCACACCAGGCTATGTGGATCCCATCTACTCACGCACCTCCAAGGCAACCCGCACCACTGATGTCTACAGGTGAGCTTGCATGCACCACTGCTGGTCTAATTGCTGGGGTTATTAATATTCCAATTTTTAGCTGCATTTGGGTGCAAATGCTTGTGCTGCTGTTGATTGGCCATGTGTTGATTGTATCCTTTTCCTCTTGGTGATGCAATTATCCAATCACACATGAATCAATGTGTCCATCCTAATGGTGTCCAACTGAGATAAGCCACCTTAAATGCTGTCAACATCCTGCCCTCGGTGCAGCTTCCGCATGGTCACGCTTCACTGGTCGCAGCTCCTGCTCTGTATACACACTGAACAGTGCACAACTCCCATCCTTCATAGCGTCATGTTAATGCCCCGGCACTCCCCTTCTGTGTGTGTAGCTTTGGTGTGCTCATGCTTGTGGTCTTGACTGGTCGAAGCCCGTCCGCCTCGGCTGATAAAGAGAGCGCGCCCATTCTGAAATGGGTGAGTCCTGTTGCAAGAATGCCCTGTGCATCGCACAAGTGTTGCACATGGCATGACTGTTGCACATGGCACAAGTGTTGCACATGGCATGACTATTGCACATGGCACAAGTGTTGCACATGGCATGACTGTTACACATGGCATGACTGTTGCACATGGCACGACTGTTGCACATGGCACGACTGTTACACAGAGCATAGCATGGCTGTTACTCAAATGTTGGACATGGCATTGCTGAAGGTATTGCTTTGATTGATATCTTGCATCTTAGCCTAAAGCAAGGAGAAGTGTTAGCTTCAAGCTTACCCAATCTCACTGTGTCACACCTTAAATATGCCATTTTCGGGATTGAAAATTTTGCTCTCCCCACCTTGTCTAACCAATCAGGTGGAGGCCTGCATCTCCTCCGACACCTCTGCCAGCCTCAAGGACCTGAGCATGGACGCCCCAGATGATGCTGTGCTGCGCCTGGCCCAACTGGCTCTAAGCTGCACTGTGGAGCGCACTGCCAGCCGGCCCAGTATGGGAAGCATTGCCAATGAGCTGCAGAACATGAGGAATGAGGTGGTGGGGAAAGACGAGCTGCTTGCAGCAATCAAAGTGGACGAGCAAGCCAAAGAGATCAGAGGCGCATTGTCGAAGGATGCTCAACTGCACAGCATTGACAAATTGCTGCAAGGGAATTCCTTTGAGGACCAACCATCTGCATGAAGGGATATATAGGCACATGAAAGCATGGTAAGGAAATGTACCGTACCTGATTTCTCTGTCTTCTGATTGGTAGAGGTGGTTTTTTTTTTTTTTTTTTTTTTTTTTTTTTGCTGCCTCTGATTGTAGGGGCCTTACGTAAGAGCTTTGCTATGAGCTTTTTTCCAGGGTTTTTTCTTCCACTCTTTCAATCATTGTACTGTTGGGTGCATAATATACTGTGTTACCCATGCTTACCAGGAGGTGCGGTGCGCTTCTAGTTGAGTAAAAACTATAGGTTCATGCGCGTATAAAATAACAAATAATAAATAAATCATCATTGTTTTCTAGCAACAAGCTGTAGGTCGCACCCTTGCCTATTCACGAGTCAAATTGACACAGGGTCATGAGTGAAAATCTTTCGCAACTTGGCAGGAAAAGATTCCCAATACATATGCTCAATTCGGCAGATTCCTTTTAGGCGCCCCTGGCAGCACGTGCTGACTGGATTCGCAGCCAATGAGTGAGTCGAAACTGAAAGAAATCAAATCCGTAACCTGTCAGCCTACTAAGGTGAATTTGGTTACGGTGATTTGACATATTTTCATTTTAGAATCCATATGCGCTTATAATAACTCACAGTTTTCATGGGAGTGCACTTATAATCGAGGACCGGCCATAAGCCCCTGATAGAAGCGCATGTGCATATCATAGGTCTGCGCCTCTATCCGGGGTGACATAACAATTTGCACATCGACCTGTCGCCTATTCTGTTAAGTGCAAAACTATTAAAGTAGGCTCTTAACTCAGGACTTGGTAACCTTTATTTTAGCTATGCTGAGAGTCGAGGGTCAGGATGGCGAGAGAAATGGGCAAAGATAGATTCATCAAGAGAAGCGGGGGTACAGAGAGACAAAGGCAAGCAAAAGTTGTAACAATACACAGTAGCTACACTAGCAGGCAGTTATATGAAATATATAATTTCTAACACACCCCCTAACTGCCTGTAGTGGAAGCCACATGCCGAGACACCCCCTTAAGGGGTACACCAAGGGCAGAGAGCAGCAGTAGCAAACCACAGTCACGGCAGATGCAGCAGCGGCGGGAGACGGGGGTGATCATTTTCACAATGTGGAAAGGTCCGCAGAAGCACGGTCAAAGCTTCGACGAGCCGGGTAGGTGAAGATTCTTGGTGACGAGTAGGATTAGTTGCCCTGCCACCTTGATGATTTCTCGGCGAAGGAGATCGGAGCATTTTCGGGCAATGGCGTTGGCTTTGCGGATTGCTTCGACAGCTTTCTCGCAAATAGCATGTAGTTCTGTCACAAAGTGTTGTGACCTTGGTACTGGGTTGTCGGGTGATGTCATCGTGGGTACCACAGGGTCCATATTGTTATTCAAGTAGAACGACGAGCGTTTAGTCATGCTGGATGTGGCATCCTTGTACACAAACTCCAGCACCGGGATTGAAATTTCCCAGCGAGCGGGGTCGGGGCAGTTCGTACGGATGAGCTGCTCCATTGTGTTATTGATCCGCTCAGTCTGTTTGTCGATTTGTGGGTGGTAAGCTGACGAAAACTGTAGACGTGTGCCGCACTGTGCCCACGTCTCCCTCCAGAACTTCGATGTAGCCTTCGGGTCCCTATTGCTGATGATTGTAGACGGGATGCCATAGAGGCGAACAACGGTCGCGATAAAGAGGCGCGTCGTTTCTTCGGCTATGATTGTTGTGCGGTGCGAAATGCGCCATTTTTGTGAGGCGATCGACGACGACGAATACAATGTCATTGCCAGACGTGCGAGCTAGCAGCCGCGTGACAAAAATTATTTATCACTTGTTGCCACGGTCGCTCGAGTGCCTCGAGGGGTTCCAGTAGGCCGGCCGGTCGCTGACGTGTCGATTTCGTAACCTAGCACACTCCGCATGAAGACACATAGCGCTGCACACTTCAGATGAAGATTCAGGCTAGTAATACCTACGGTGTACCATTTTGTGCGTCATGTCAACTCCGAAATGTAAGGAGAGGTTGCAATCGTGGACCTCTTGGATAAGTTTTTCACGTAGCAGCTTGTAAGCGGGTACCCAAACCCGTTCCGTTCCGGCTTTTAGGTAATAATCCCCTTTCGTCATCGTTGCTTCCTGGTGACTTCCCGTCGTGAAGAATGGGTTTGTCAAATAGCCGTGGGTGAATAGCCCCGTAAGTAGTGAGTTCGAATGGGTAATTATTACTGTAGAAGATTGAAATGTTGGGTGGGTTAAAGTGTCAAACATATGTATCTTATATGTTGCAGTTATTGGTAGGCTGTAGTGGGGTAGATTCTGTGGGGTATAACCCCTTAGGGTTTTCCTACTTGTAAAACTCTCTCGATAGTTGAACTCCATCCTTCTCATTATGACATGGCATCAGAAGCCTAGGTTAGGAACCTAGGACCATCGAGAACTAAGGGCCTACCCTTCCGCTACTGGCGCCCTAGAGCGCCCTCTCACCGCCCTTGTGCGCCTCTTTACTATCACGCCCTCGTGCGCCTCGTTCTCTCACGCTGCCCGTGCGCAGCTCGCTAGCCGCCCGCGCGCGGCCCCTTTTTCCCAGCGCGAGCAGCCCGCTAGCAGCCCGCGCGCGGCCCGAATCCCGCGCGCGACGACCGTAGGCCGCCCGCGCGGCTAGCACCACCCACGAGCAGGCCGCTAGCCACCCGTCGACCCACCCGGCTGGCTTTCCAGCGCGACGCAGCCCCGCCCGTAGGCAGTCGCGTCGCCCCCCCGTAGGTTGCCGCCCCTGCTTTCGTAGGCCGCCGCCCGCGCGCGACTGCAGCCCGAGCCCGACCGCTCGCCCCTAGGACGGCGCACGACCCACCGCCGCCTGCCCTCAGGTCGCAGCCCGCCCGCAGTTACGATTGTGAGTAGGCTGCTGCAGCTCGCGTTTCGCTGCAGCACGAACCCAGCCGCGGCCTGTGCGCAGCTGCAGCTTAGGCGCCGCCGCCCACCGTGCTAGGCCCGCCGCCGCGCTGCCCTACGTGCCCGAGCCGCGCCGCCCGAGTCGCGCCGCCCGAGCCGCGCCCCCCGAGCTGCGCCGCCCTGACCGAACCGCGCCGCCCCACCTACAGCACCTGCTGTTCCTGTTCCTACTGTTCCAGCTGTTCGTTTCACTACAGCCACTACTGCTACTGCTCTTACTGCTACTGCTACTACTGCTACTGCTGCTGCTGCAACTATGGCTACACCCACTGTTCTCTCTTTCGATGCTGAGGGCCGTCCGCTCCAGTTTGATGCTTGGCTCGACGATCTCCACCTCTTCCTCCAGATCACTGCCAAGGATGATGTCTCGCTGTATGACCACGCGTCCGGAACCGCTCTAGCACCTGCTGACACTGCTGACAGTACAGCCCGCTCCCAGTGGCAGACTCGTGACGCCCACGCTCGCCTAGCCATTCGCAGCCACTGGCCGTTAGATGAGCGCGCACACTTCGGCCAGCACAAGACTGCTAAGGCACTGTACAATGCAGTCGTCGCTCGCTACTCCTCGCCTGCCTCTGCTACGATAGGCCGTCTCTCGCTGCCCTATCTTTTCCCCGATCTCGCCGCCTTTCCCACAGTTGCTGACCTCATTATCCACCTCCGCACCAGTGACACTCGCTTCCGCGCTGCCCTTCCTGCTGAGTTCCTCGCCAAGAACCCCCCCCGATGTACCTCGTTCTCTACCACCTAGTCGCCCGCCTCCCTGACTCCCTTCGCGCAGTCAGGGACCACTTTCTCGCCCTCTGCCCCACCGAGCTCACCATTGACCTCCTCGAGAAGCATCTGCTTGCACCTGAGTCTAGCATCAATGCTGTAGGTGCCACTCGTGGCGACCCCCGCACGCCCCTCTTTGACGGGTGTTCCCCTCCCCCCCTTCTCCCCTCGGTTGCCTCTGCTGCCGCTGTCGACTTCCTTGGTGCTGAGGAAGTCGCGGCTGCGTCTGCTCCTAGCTGGAGGCGCAAGGGCGGCAAGGGCAAGGGGGGCAAGGGTGGTGGTGGTGCCAGCGGGGGAGGTGGGGGTGGAGGTGGGGGCGGTGGGGGTGGTGGGGGTGGTGGCGGTGGTGGGGGTGGTGGCGGGGCTGGGGGGGTTGGTGGCAGCGGCGGGGGTGGTGGCGGTAGTGGTGGTGGAGGAGGCCGGGGTGGAGGCGGTGGTGGTGGCGGCGGTGGGCGTGGTGGCAGCGGCACGGGTGGTGGTCGGGGTGGACCAGCGCAGCGTGGAGGTTCGGGTGGTGTCCAGCGCCAGCAGCAGCGTCTCGGAGAGACCCCGTCATCCCAGCAGCTTCGTGAGTGGTACTCTCAGCATGGGGGGTCTGGGGGAGGGGGTACCTGCACGTATGTCATCCGCACAGGTGACCGCGCTGGTCAGACGTGTGGGAGGTTCCACACTCCGCAGCGCTGCTTCTTCCGTCTCGACGACGCCTGGCGTGCACAGTTCCCTGAGGCCTCTGAGCTGCCCCGCTGGGCTGATCTGCTTAAAAAGAACATTGATGTCTTTGCACTTGACTTTGATGTTATCCTAGGAGCCATGTATGCATTGAGTATTAGTGTTGAGGGTGACTGTTACTTGTGTGTGCCACCAGACCCAGGCATTGCGACCAGTGAGGCTGCCGCTCTAGGTGCTAGTGCGTCTGCTGCCCCAGGTCATGGTGAGGCTGCTGCTCTAGGTGCAGGTGTGTCTGCTGCTTCAGGTGCTTGTGAGTCTGCGCCTTCAAGTACTGAGTCTACTGAGGCACTGCACACCTTCACACTGGACTCAGATGCTTCTCGCTGTTTCTTTCGCGACCGCACTGCCCTCGAGCAGCTCCCTAGGCCAGTTGCTGTCTCCCTGGCTGACCCCTCAGGGGGTCCGGTCCTTGCGACCTCCACCACTGCCCTCCCTTGTCCTGCTGTCCCGTCCGGCACACTGTCGGGCCTTTACCTCCCCTCGTTATCTACAAACTTGGTGGCGGGTTCTGCGCTCCACGACGCGGGTGTTCACCAGTTCACCCCTGCCTACGAGCGTGTGACACACTGCACGTGTGCCCAGACGGGTCGTCACCTGGCTACCTTCACTAGGCAGCCGGGGTCGGACTTGTACACACTGACCACTGAGTCCCCTCAGGTAGCGGCGTCGGCATCTGCGTCAGGTCAATTGTCCGCCCCCTGCTCGTGTCGCACTCTGTCGCACCGGACGGTCCTATGGCACCACCGCCTTGGGCACCCTTCGATGCAGCGCCTTCGTGGCATGCACTCCCGTTACCTTGTCTCTGGTCTCCCCAGGTCACTGCCTCCCTTGCCACCGTCCCCTGCCCCTCCCTGCCTTCCCTGTGTCGAGGGACGGCAGCGTGCCACTTCTCACTCCTCTGAGTTTCCCCCGACGGAGGCCCCTCTGCAGACCCTTCACATGGGCGTGTGGGGCCCAGCCTGCGTCCGTGGACAGGGAGGAGAGCGCTACTTCCTGCTGGTAGTTGACGACTACACGCGTTACACCACGGTCTTCCCCTTGCGCACCAAGGGAGAGGTCTCTGCTGTTTTGATCCCTTGGATCCGCGCTACCCGTCTCCAGCTGGAGAAGCGCTTTCGCAGTGACCTTCCCGTCCTGCGACTGCACTCTGACAGAGGTGGTGAGTTTTCCTCCGGTCTCTTGGAGACCTTGTGTCAGGGGGAGGGCATTCGCCAGACGTTCACGCTTCTGGCCTCTCCTCAGCAGAATGGGGTTGCTGAGCGCCGCATTGGCTTGGTCATGGAGGTCGCTCGTACCTCCTTGGTCCATGCGGCTGCCCCCCATTTTCAGTGGCCGTTTGCGGTCCGCTACGCAGCGCATCAGCTCAACCTCTGGCCCCGTGTCTCCGTTCCGGAGACCTCGCCGACACTACGTTGGACGGGAGAGGCTGGCGATGCGTCTGTGTTCCGGGTCTGGGGATCTCGTGCCTTTGTCCGCGATACGTCCGCGGACAAGCTCTCCGCCCGCGCTGTTCCCTGTGTCTTCCTTGGCTTTGTCCCTGACGCGCCTGGCTGGCAGTTTTACCACCCCACCTCGCGCCGTGTCTTCGCCTCTTAGGACGTCACGTTTGACGAGTCGGTCCCCTTCTACCGTCTCTTCCCCTACCGCACTGCCCCGCTCCCCCCCCCGCCGCTATTCCTCACGCCAGGTGCTGCTTTGGTAGACCCCCCGCCTCCCCAGGGTCCTGCTCCCTCAGGTGTTTCCCAGGTAGACCCGGTCGAGCCTGTCAAGGTAGCTATCGACTCTGGTCGTGCGCGAGGTATTGAGCGTGCTGAGCCTGGTGGTGCTGGGTCTGGGGGTGCTGAGACTGGGGGTGCTGAGCCTGTGGCTGTGGAGACTGGGGGTGCTGAGCCTGGGGGTGCTGAGACTGGGGGTGCTGAGCCTGGGGGTGTGGAGACTGCTGGTGCTGAGCCTGGGGGTACTTGGCCTGGAGGTCCTGAGCCTGGGGGTGCTGCGCCTGGGGGCGTTCTCTCTTCCCAGCAGCTGCGTGAGTGGTACTCTCGGTACTGTCACCGCCGCCGTGGTGCTGTGGGCGCTGGAGGTGCTGCTGTAGCTGAGGCCGCTGGGCCTACTGGAGTTGGTGTCGTCGCTGACCCTGGTGTTGGCGCAGGAGGTGCTGGAGCTACTGGTCCTGGAGGTGCTCTTACTGGCGGTACTGGAGCTGCTGGGACTGGGGGTGCTACTGGAGGTGCTGCAGGGGCTGGAGCTGGAGGTGCTGCTGGGGGTACTGGAGTTGGCGCTGCTGGTGCTGCTGGTGGTGCTGCAGGAGTTGGAGCTGGTGCTGGAGGTTCTGGTGCTGTCTCTGCTGGTTCTGGGGGCACTACTCGGCCGCGACCGTACTTCGTTCCCCTCCTTCAGCAGGTTCTTGGTCAGGCGCCTCCTCCTTGTCCTGCTCCCTCCTTAGAGTGTCCTCCGTCTGTCCAGTCGCAGTCACAGTTAGCGCCTGCCTCGCCACTCCCTGGTCCTTCTCCCTACACTGGTCCGACAGGAGGTCTTACAGAGCGTCGTGAGCCTGAGCCTCGTCCTGTGTCGCCTGAGTCTCGTTCTGCGTCACTTGTTCGTGCTGCTCGCACTGGTCGTCGTGTCCCGCGTCAGCGTCCTCCTGCTGTCCCAGGCACTCACCAGATGACGCTTCGTCCTTCCACTGCTCCACAGCGTGTCCCTCTTCCTTCTCCTCCTGAGTCCTCCCTTCCTGCCCTTGCTGACCCGGAGTCTAACACTCTTCGTGCTGCTAGTCCTACTGTCACGCGTCTCCTGGCCACTGCTGTCACTGACCCTTCCTTTGAGTCAGCTGCTGCGTCTGCCTTAGTTGCTGAGCTTGTCGACTTTGCTGCTCACTGTCGTCTAGACTACGCTGCCAGTCTTGTTGCTGAGTCTGAGTCTGAGTCGGTCTGTCCTCCGTCCGTCGGGGGTGAGTGTGCTCTTGGCACGGACGTCCTTGAGGACAGGCAGGAGGAGTTTGAGTGCTTTGCTGCTGCTGTACCTCATCTTGTGGCCATGCTGCTTGCCCCTGAGGGAGACCCGGATGCTCCAGACATCCCGACCCCGCGCTCTTACGCTGAGGCGATCGCGGGTGAGTACTCCTCTCAGTGGCAGTCAGCCATGGACGCAGAGATGGCATCCTGGAAGTCCACTGGCACTTACGTCGACGAGGTTCCCCCTCCTGGGGCGAACATCATCAGTGGCATGTGGATTTTCAGGGTGAAGCGGCCGCCAGGTTCTCCGCCTGTCTTCAAGGCTCGGTACGTTGCTCGAGGCTTCAGTCAGCGAGAGGGAGTAGACTTCTTCCAGACCTTCTCTCCCACCCCGAAGATGACCACTCTTCGGGTGCTGCTGCACGTTGCTGCTCAACATGAGTACGAGCTTCACTCTCTTGACTTCAGCACAGCTTTCTTACAGGGCAGCTTGCACGAGGAGATCTGGCTACGCCGCCCTCCTGGCTTCACTGGGTCGTTCCCTCCTGGTACCCAGTGGAGCCTCCGGCGGCCGGTGTACGGTCTCCGCCAGGCGCCACGTGAGTGGCACGACACAGTGAGGACTACACTTGCGGCTCTTAGGTTCGCGCCTTCTACTGCTGACCCGTCGTTGTTTCTGCGCACCGACACCTCGCTGCCGCCGTTCTACATCCTCGTGTACGTCGACGACTTGGTCTTTGCCACTGCTGACACTGAGGCTCTCGCCCACGTGAAGTCGGAGCTGCAGAAGAGACACACGTGCACAGACCTGGGTGAACTGCGCAGCTACCTTGGCTTGCAGATCACCCGGGACAGAGCACGCCGCACCATCACACTGACTCAGTCACACATGGTGCAGCAGGTCCTTCAGCGCTTCGGCTTCACCTGGTCCTCGGCACAGGCCACTCCTCTGGCTACAGGTCACTCGCTCTCAGCTCCACCTTCGGACGAGTCCGTAGAGCCGAGTGGTCCTTACCCAGAGCTAGTTGGCTGCCTCATGTACCTGATGACCTGCACTCGTCCTGACCTCGCATACCCTCTTGGTCTGCTGGCTCGCTACGTGGCTCCTGGTCGGCACCGACCTGAGCACATGGCTGCCGCTAAGAGGGTACTGCGCTACTTGTGCAGCACATCAGGCATGGGGCTAGTGCTTGGAGGGAAGAGCCTAGTTGTCCTCACTGGGCACTCAGACGCTTCTTGGGTTGACGACCAGGCTACTCAGCGGTCGTCACAGGGTTACACCTTCAGCCTTGGCTTTGGTTCAGTTTCTTGGCGTTCTACACGCTCGTCTTCAGTTCTCAGCTCCAGTTGTGAGGCTGAGATCTACGCCACAGCCATGGCTGCACAGGAGTTACGCTGGCTCACCTACCTGCTGACCGACTTGGGAGAGCGGCCTCGTTCCCCTCCAGTGCTGTACGTCGACAACAAGGCTACCATTGCCTTGTGTGAGGAGCACAGACTGGAGCACAGAACGAAGCACATCGCTCTGCGTTACTTCCTAGCTCGAAAGCTGCAGCAGCGCGGTCAGCTTCGTTTGCGTTACGTGGCCACTCGGGCCAACACTGCTGATATATTCACCAAGGCACTTCAGGCTGGTGATCATCAGCGTTTCTGCACTATGCTGGGGCTTGTGCCCACTTTTCCTCACTTGCTGTAAGCTTTGCTTGTACTGTGATCTATATATATATATACCTGCATGTTTGCATTGCTAGGTAGAGATCACTGTACTGTTCTTGCTGCATATATACCTCTGCATGTGGACTGGCCTTGTGGCCCTTTGCCTGTGCTCAGAGTGTGTGGTGACGTTGTGATCCACCCTGAGCTTGCTTTGCCTTTCTTGACTGGTCTTGTGACCTCTTGCTCTCCCCCATTTTGCCTATGGGGGTGTGTCAAACATATATATGTTATATGTTGCAGTTATTGGTAGGCTGTAGTGGGGTAGATTCTGTGGGGTATAACCCCTTAGGGTTTTCCTACTTGTAAAACTCTCTCGATAGTTGAACTCCATCCTTCTCATTATGACATAAAGTGTTGGCGATGTTTTTCGCCCCTTTTTTGTAGGTGATGCGGTAGTGAAAATATGACTCCATGTAATCGAGCCACCATATTTGTCGCGGGTTGAGGTTGGGTTGCGCACAAAGGTACTGTAGGGATGTGTGGTCTGTGCGAAAAATGGTGTCGGCGCCGATCAGGTAGCAGCACCACATTTTGAACGCGTGGATAATGGCGAGCATGTGCCTGTTGTGGATTGGGTAGTTGCGCTTGGCTGCCTGCAGCTTACGTGACTCGTAGGCAATCGGCTATAAACTTTTGCCAAAAATTTGGAGCAGCACAGCACCGATGGCAAAATCGATGTTGACTTCGAACGGTCGCAATGGGACGGCAATGCACAGAACTAGAGGGGACAAAAAAAAAAAATCCAACTCTTGGAAAGATGCATTTGCCCCCTCCCCCCATAAATAACACATGTCATTGTGCAGCATGTTGGTCAGCGGGCCTGTTATCCCCACCATATTTGAGAAAAACCGCCGAACGTAATTCACAAGCATATAAAAAACCCTGAAGTTCTATGATATTAGTCGGGGCCTTCCACTCCTGAATGGTCTGGATGTTCTTTGGGTATACTTTAATGTCTTTGCACGAGATTATGTGCCCCAAAAGTCTCCAAAACCTGTTAGAAAAAACTCATACTTAGAGCCGCGATGAGCAGCTGTCCTGGAGTCGTCAACACTGCGTTGAGGTCGCGGAGGTGTTGTACCCGTATCTTGCTAAAACTCAGACCATCGTCCAAGTAGACGACAACGCATTTGTCGAGTAGTTCGCGGAATACCTGTTCATGGTCAGTTGAAATGTCGAAGGAGCATTCGTGAGGTCAAAAGGCATAACTGTATTCTTGTAGTTGCCGTAGCAGGTTCGAAAGCAGTGAAGACCCTGATTTGGTGGTAACCGCCATGTAGGTCGATCTTCGAGAAGTAGCGTCGCAAAGTTGGTCGAGGAGGTCGTTGGTGTGTGGGATAGGATAGCAAGACTTGATTGTAACTCGGTTGAGCGTGCGATAATCGATGCACATGCGATTGCCGCCGTCCATTTCCGGCATGAACAACATCGGTGCTGCGAAAGGTGGCATACTGGGTCTAATGAACCCCTTCTCCAACAGTCCCTCAATTTGAATTCGCAGCTCCTCAAGTTCAGACTGAGTCAGGCGGCATTGTGTATGAACAGTCAGATGCGCGCCAGGCTCTAGTGTGATCTTATGGTTCTCGGGGCTTTCTGGTGGCAGTCCAGGTGGCAGGTCGTCCGGGAAGATATCCGGGTACTAACGAATCATCTGCGCCAACTCGAGCACTACAGTTGCACACAATTTTATGATGTCGGTTCCGTTGGTGTCGGCTGCCAACTCGTGCAATTGAACGGCATACAGCTGCGCACCCCTATTGAAATGTTGGTTGATGCAGATCGCTTTGACGCATGTGGACTTGATGTGGCCCTTAGTCCACACACACAATGTAATCAGCCCCTTGTGCTTGCTGATGCTGCATGAGCCCATTGTCCAGTCAATGATCGGGTTGTGCCGCCAGACCCAATTCCGTCCGAGAAACACATCGCACCCATCCAAGGTTTTTGCGAGAAACTTCATGATGAAGTCGAAATCGTCGCCTCACTCAATCCACACTGTCCGTATTCCCTCCAAACTTGCCACAGGCGTCCCATGCACGAGGCGTGCGTCAATTTCGGACAGACACCTGTCCAGCCGTAACCTGCATTTTTTTTCTGTTGCCAGATTAAAGAGGCTATGGCAAGCTCCGCCATCGACGAAAATTTCCATTCTTTCCTTTAGCACTGTGCCAACAACCAGCACTAGGTGGTCCACATGATTATCCCTGTTATTTGGCCGGGTGCGGTCGATTGCATGAATCGGAACCATGATTCCATAAGGATGGTGGGGTTTGGGCGACAGAGCACAGCCAGTAGGGGCCTGTCTATTACTGACTCGTCCCGTTTCCCTGCTCTCTCCCGTCATTCCTCTTCCACGGCATCTTGTCCGGGTAGTCTCTAAACATGTGGCCCGGCTCAGCGCACTTAAAACACAACCATGTGAAAGGGCGGTCGGGTGCATGGACTCCGTTAATCGTGGCCCACTGGGTCTGTCTGCGAAAACGATTTCCCTCAGGGGAACTTGATCTTGCCCACTGCATCAACGCATTTGTAGACTCGGCAAATTGTATGGCTTCCACGAACGTAGTTGGGCGGCTTCGGCGGACCTCATACTGTATCTCGTATTTGAGGCTGCTGATGTACTTATCATGCACTTATCCAACTAGTCCGATTGCGCCATGTTGTCCACTTGATAGGTGGGTGCCATGAATGACATCGTATAGACTTGAACAGAGGCCAACTGCGACCGGGCACACAGCTTCGTGCGAGCTTGTTTCGCAAAGATGCACCCCACTCCCTCCATGTGCGAATTGTGGTCACACCAAATATTGATGGTGCCCTTCGAGTTGCTGCATCAGAGGTCCCGTCTGCCGCATGTGTCACACCTGTCGGGGTCTTCGTATCCAAGGTTCGGCACCACCATTCTAATACTGGGCCTTGCAAAAGTGAAACTCCATAATCAATACACGTGGCATCATTGTTGACACTCGCTTCAGTGAAGAAGACTTCTTCACCAAAGAGCCATCCCTTCACTATAGTGTTCTTGTATGTAGGGTTGAACGGGGATGGGCTCTCGTATTTTATCTTAATCATCAAAATTGCAACTATTACCGCTGCCGCTTGCTGCCTATCCTCTTCTTTGAAGCCACGTGTAAGCTCTTCCCAACGGATTGCTCACCTCTTGATTGTTGCCCTCGCCTTCATCAACAGGCGACTCCTGGCGCGCTTCACCTTGCGCCTGGCGTAGCTCGGAAAATTCTTCTTGTAATTGTTTCACTTCTGCCGTTGATGTCTACATGCTGCTCTGGATCTATGCCACTTGCTGCATGACTCGATCGAAAGCAGCCTGGTCCATGAGCCGCAAACTTCGTCTAGTAGGCAGACGGGTATCCGTGACTACCCAGCAACAGTGCAAGCGCAAAAGCTATTGGAGTCGGGCAAGTTTACTCTAATAAACTTTGCAGCGTGTCAGCCACACTTGTGCCACTAAACAACCCTCAAAAAGTGGGGTGAACTAGGAAAGTAGCTCTGATACCAAGTGTTATGAGTTGTCAAACAGAGCTGCGAGGAAAACAAATAACAAAGCTGTGAGTAAATGGACTCACGACACATTAAAGGGCACGGCACTATATAGTGGCTACCATGGCTAGGAGAGAACCTTGGGAAGACAAGCTTGGGTGCAGTTTGGGCAAGGGAAATTCGAAGGCGCCGCGAGGCAGCCTCGGAATCATGGATGTCGGAGGAGCGCGAAGAGGATTGACGTTCATCAATTTGTACCTATGCTCGAGATTTAGTTTGAGGCTGTTGGATGCACGACCCCGACCCACGACATGACACGAATTTCCCTCACAGTAACACTGTTATGAGGCCTGGCACTCGAGTGGATTTATAACAATGACACCGTCCAAGGCGAAAGGATGTGGGCGCAATTTCGGGCAGCCCTAATCGAATCTTTTGAACCAATTAGTACTTCGTACAAGGCATGACAACAAATTTATCAGCATAAGCAATTCCGGAGTGTTGCGCAGTACACGCAGCAGATGGAGGTGGTATTCAATCGAATTACCGACCTCACCGACAACGAAAAAATCAAGCCTACACTACCGGATAAAAAAAAAACCTGCTACGCCGCCGTTCGCTCAGACTACTCTCACGTTCTTTATACAAATACACACCATCAAGCCAACAAATAAACACAGTTTTTATTGTACTTATCAGCCTGCTGGCTTTCATCAAGAAATATCAATGGCAGCTGAGGAAAAGGGCAAACTTCTAAAAGCTGGGAGCGAGGCGCAGATAATAGCGTGGTGTTCAGAGGGGGGGAGGCGAATTGAATGTGTCAATTCGCTGCTCAAAATGTCAGTTCGAGTTTTGGTGGTGCTGCTCAAGGTGCAAGTTCGAGCTGAGTGTTTTCTGGACCAATCGGAGTGAGCAGTTCTTGCTCAAGATGCAAGTTCGAGTTGAGAAGTGGGTTTGCAGCTGTTCGTACCACTAGGTTTGGAGGAATGGGATTGGTCGATGTTCGCGCGGCGAGTTCGGTTCATGAACGAGCAACCAGCTGCTCGTGCCACCGCCTGTTTCGGTGGTTCTTATTGGCTATTGTTCGAAGTGGCAGTTGCTCACGAGTTCAAGCGAGCACCTTCTCGCGCAGCCTGTTCATTTTGTCAATGCGCGAGCAGCTGTTTGTGCTTCGTGGGGAGCAATGCGAGTGTTACAGCCTCGCAGCTTGTGAGTTGCGCTGGTGGCTAGATCAGCAAAAGTGATCGAAGCGTGGGTACAGTTGCTCACGTTCTGAAAAGCACTGACAGCTTGGATGCAGGAGTGTTCACGCCTCAAAGGCAAGCACACGTGGCGAGTGCTGTTTTGACATCAGTGTTCAAGTTCGAATCGCTCAGAGTTCTGAAGTTTGTTTCACACAACTAGACCAACTTACCCGCGCACATGCTAGCAGGCGAATCTCAAACGATTTCAAAAGGGCGCGAAATCCATCTCGCATTGTAACCAAGGAAGTGAGTTTGTGCGAAAACTTCAAATCGCTTCGTTGGCGAATCGGGAGCCCGCCAAGTTACACAATGGAAATGGAAGGAAATGCAAAATTGTTCGCGCTACGAGAGTTGAAGTAGAAAAGCATAGAGCAGAATAGGGGGAGGAAGTATGAAATAAGTTTAGCGTAAATGTGTTTTGTACCTGCTTGTTTCATATATAGCTTGAGTGGTTTTCTTCCTCCCTTGCCTGCTGCAGCAACGCTGTTAGCGTTTAGAGGATTTGACAACGCCTAGATGGAATGCCTGCTGTGACAACTAAGCTATAGCTTCAAGTTTCTCCTCTACACACTCGGACCCTTGGATAGGGGCCGACGCTTGTTCGGCACCCAGGGACCCTTGGAAGTGACTACGAGAAGAGTGTTGGCAGTGTTAGAAAGGCGATTCAAGACTAACAATTGTCGCTGTCAGATTTGAGTGGATATGGCATTTCACCGCCAGATATGCATCGATATGGCATTTTGCCATCACATATGCACGATTATGGCATTTCGTCGTGAGATATGCACGGATATGGCATTTTGCCGTCAGATTTGCGCGGCTATGGCAATTTGCCGTCAGATATGCGCAGATATGGCATTCCGCCAACAGATTTACGCGGATTTGGCATTTCGCCGTTAGATCTGGCATTTCGCTATCATATTTGATGGCAGGAGGGTGGGGGGGGGGGGGGGGGGGGGGGAGGGGGGGGGGGGGGGGGGGGGTGGTGGACGGGTGCCACGATTGAGTTTTATTGGAAACCAATGTCAATGTTAACTCATGTATTTTCAATGTTAACTCGGGAATGGTGTGGGACTGAAATGAAATGAGCCTAGAAAACCAACACGAACATGTTCGCCCCAAACATGTTCATGTTCGGGCCAAACACCTCTGTGTTCTCCTTCAAAGGCGAACATCGAACACCCTTTTTCGTTGTAGGTGTTCGGCCGAACACGAACACGTTCAGTTCTCCAAACATGAGTGTTCGACCTCGGGCTGAACCCCTTGCTCAACCCTTTGCTGAACTATAAACAAACGACAAGTGAGGCAGAGGAAAAACTGATGGAAAGCGCACAAATCTGGAGAGCGTAACAAGAGATTAAGTCCGCCGAATTTGACGGAACATTGCGCGCAGCTCACGTAACCTTAAACTATGAGCAGGTACGCGTTGGAAAGTTCTTAATCTCTACTTTCCACAATGGTAACGCATACCTTCAACCAAGATGTAGGCCGATCGCTATTGCGATTTAAGTGCGACGGGGTATTCTGGCGGAATTGTCAGAATCCCAACCACTAGACCATTCGGATAAAAGGGCTTGTTAAGTAGCGGGTCAGTGCGCCCATAACCCCCCAGGCCAACATGCCTGTAACCTTTCCCTAGGATCAATCGGGGATCACCAGTGGACCTCTGACACCCCCCCGCACTGGGATGCCCGAAGTGCACACACTGGGATTCGAACCCGAGACCTTCGCTCTGATACCATGTCAGAATCCCAACCACTAGACCATTGGGATAAAAGGGCTTGTTAAGTAGCGGGTCAGTGCGCCCATAACCCCCCAGGCCAACATGCCTGTAACCCTTCCCTAGGATCAATCGGGGATCACCAGTGGACCTCTGACAGGAATCAATAGGCAGCCATGGATTAAATCAAGAAAGTAGCTTTGGCAAGAGTTCAGATCTGAAAAGTGACGAGTTGTTCAAACCCTACCAACCCAACCCTCGCCCTACAACAATCCCCAAGAACCCAAAGTGCTAACCACCACATTTTGCCCAAACCCTTAGCCCACAACCAGCTAGAGCAAAATACCACAACCACCTACACAATCAACACTCCCCCTTGCTCGTGCTGGAGGTGGCTGAACACCACTGGGCAAAATCCTTCACTTCACTCCCCCTTGCCCAGGGAGGGGCGCCATCCACAGCATGAGGTCGTCAAGGCAGAGAAGCACCAGTCCTCCCACATCCTGCTCAGGTACCATGCCGACATGGGGCTGCATCCCCATCAAGGACATGCACACACCATGCCGCTCATAAGGGAGGGGTTTGGTGAGTATATATGCTGCTTAACGGTTGGTGGGGCACCACCGGAGGATCACCTCGCTGCACGCCACCATCTCCCTGATGAAATGCCACCGAACCTGCATGTGCTTGGTGCGGCCATGCAAGCATGCATTCTGTGCGAGATCAATTCCAGCCCGCAACAAGTCTAACCACCACATTTTGCCCAAACCCTTAGCCCACAACCAGCTAGAGCAAAATACCACAACCACCTACACAATCAACAAAAACAAGCATACCACTTGCTGAACCAAGGTATAGATTTCATTTACTTTCTTTTGGATTGCGGATGCAAAGAAGGTACGACGCAGATCCACGAGCATAACATCACTCTAAACCACCACGATCTCAATACCGCTCCTTCAAATTTCGTTTCTCTTGGAGGCTGCTAACCTTCATACACTCTAAACACTGGAGGAGCAGGCTTCTCAAGGGTCGAGTTGGTAACAAGGCTGGACCGTGGCGTTTTCTCACGTGCAAGCGAGCTAAGCAAAAAATCAGGGCCCGTTCTAGTATCAGCCTAGTAGTGGGTAGCTAGAGCAATGGTGACAGTGAGGTGCAGCACGGGGGTGGGTGGGGTTAAGGCTTGACGACGATGGACCTTTGACGATCAAGAAGGTCCTACTGATAGATGGTTGCCTAGTATGCACGGCAACCATGAGTCGCTGCTATCTTTGCTCTGCTGTTTGATGTAATGTGTAGCTGCGGTAGCCTGGGTACTGGTCGAGCCCTAGGATGCTGTCAAGGGCTCCCTAAACGACCAATCAGCAAATGGATTAAGTATGCGTTGGTGCCAACGAGGGGATAACCGCACCGCAACACGGCGTCGCGGTCCAAAACTTGAACGTTGTCACTCTAATAGCGTAATTGGCGGTACAAATCTCAAATTCCAGCACTCATCACAGCTGTCGGCGCAGATCTCGCATAGTAAAAATCAGAGTTGGTTCGCATTTGAAGTAAGATGGATCAGAGAACACTCTCAAAGTAACAAAATCTGAAATATCATAGAAGGCTTAAAATATGCTGAAGTTTCAGAATCCAATAAAAAGGGCTGAAATATATGAGTTTTTCAACATAAATCAGAGAATTTTCTCTAACTTATGGGGGGGCTTACTCAACAAGCATTCTTCATGACGTGGCGTCCCGAACAATGATTGCTGAACGAGTAAACTTTGGAACGTTCATCTGTCAATGGGAGTTGTGGAAGGCCCCGTCCTAGCTTGGGCAGAGCCGACCTCGTAGTCGGGTGTACGGGGGAGTGCAGCCGACCTGCAGCAATGGGCGAGCTGGTCGACGGGTCTGGTCGACCTGCACGGGGGCCACTGCAAGGGCGCCGACTTCGAGTGATCGACCTGGCAAGGTTGACTTCGGAGGCGTCGACATCGGTGACGCCGACCAGGGGAAGCCGACCGGGTGTGGTCGGCTAACAGGTGTGCTGGTCGACCTGGAGCTGGTCGACCAGAAGTGTCATCAACTTGGAGCTGGCCGACCAGGGGAGAGGTCGACCTAGTGAGGTCGACTAGAGGTGGTCGTCGAACTGGGTGGTCGACGGGCACGTGAAGGAGGCGCTGGTCAACCAGGCATGGTTGCCTGGTCAACCGGGATACCCGGGCGACGTGTGCGAAGGTCGCCGGGGTGACTATTGCGAGGCCGACCTTGGAAGTGGTATTCCGAGGTCGATGTGGTTGGTGGGCGCAGTCGCTGGCGTGGAGTTTGCCAGGCGTCTGCGCTGTGCTCGTGACGAGGAGTGGCGCACCAACCAGCTGCGCGCACCTGCGAGGCAGGTGCTTTGTTGTCCTGCGGGTGCAACGCTATGCAGCCGACTTACTGCGGCGTTGGCACACTGTGGACTTGCAACGTGGGCAAGCCGCGACTTTGCTCTGCTGGAGCGCGGTCGACCAAGTCGTGCTGGCACGCGGTCGATCGTGCTGCGCTAGAAGTCGACCAACAGCTTTGCTTGGTCTGATGTAGTCTTGCATGCCAATGTTGTTGCTATCATTCTGAATCATTGTTCTCGACTTTTGCTAGTAAAACTCTTGCAGTTTTGCCCTGTAAAGCTTCCGAGGGGTATAAAACATTTCTTCTATCCGGGCAATGATGTAACTAAAAAAACCTTGTAGTTGTGTGTAGTAAATTCTGTAAGGTAGTTCGAAACAACTACCATATACCTACCCACACTCATGTCTCTCAGCTAAAAGCTTAATGTGCTATAGTATCGAGAACTCGAGAAAGTAGCTTCTTATATATGTACCATGTAACATGAATACATAAGGCGTAATAAATAGATGTATCTTGCTTTCTTCAGGTACCTGAATTTCCAAGCGCCCCTTCCGCATATCGAGAATATACCCCTTACCTATTTTCATCATGAAATGCAACAACATAAACTTTTTGTTATCGAAGTATCCATCCTTGAGCAACACCAGATTGTCCCTTGCATTGGTCATCTCCAAGTTATAAAAATTAGGTCCGTAGTCAGTACTTCTGCCAGTTACCACCACCTAAAACCTTACTCCAGTAGCTGGTCGCGTTTGATAGAAACTTCCGAGCAAGAGGCCAAGCGTACATGCCTTTCCCACGAAAAATTACAGATTTTAAATTCAGGGCTTGCATGTCCACCTTAATAGCTGCACTCAGCTCCTTTGTTCCCATCACCTCATTCCTGATAGCAAGCAGCTCGTTGGCAATGCCAGCCATGCTTGGGCGATATGCACCGCGCTCCACAGTGCAGCTGAGAGCCAGCTTGGCGAGGCATAGCACAGCATAATCAGGGGCGTCCATGCTCAGGTCCTTGAGGCTGGTTTGGGTGTCGGAGGAGATGCACGCCTCCACCTGAGGGAGTGGTAAAGGTGGGGAAGGAAATAGAGAAGAAGTATGGTTTGACATCATGAAAGGGACACTTGAAGGTTGACCCAGCATGGCTTTGGTTGAGGGAAAGTAACGGTCCAAAAGGCAGTAGCAAGATTGGCAAGGAGAGTAAGAATATACAAGAATAATACGGAAAAGAAGACACAACAATCACACGGCATATATTGCGTTAAGACAGACAGGGTAGAAAAAAAATGCATCAGGATTGATGTATATAGACACAGTGCAAGCAGCACCTGCATGCCAACAGATTTGCCGCTATGGTTGCATGCCACAAAACGATATCTCTTACCCATGAAAGGATGTGATCACACTCTCCATCACCCACATGGAGTGGGCGGCTCCGTTTTGTGAGGACCACAAGCATGAGCACACCGAAGCTGCAAGTAAAAGGGCAAAAGCAGCACAGTCGGGTTAAAATGTTTCATACTTGAGGAAACCTAGTGTTGGGCTGAAATGTTTTCTACTGGGGAAAACCTAATGTTGACAATAATTGCTAACCTACTGCATAGGTTTACGTTACCAGTAGACATCATAACCTGCTCACCTATAGACGTCGGTGGCGCTAGTTGCCTTTGATGTGTGGAAGTAGATGGGATCCACATAGCCCGGTGTTCCCATCACTCGAGTTGTGCCCACTGTGCTGCCCTCCTCCTCCCTCACAAGTCCAAAGTCCGCAATCTTGGCCTGATGGATGGTATAATAAACGCAATAACCAGCGCAAGCATAATCACGGAGAAACATGAAAAGGTATTACTATTTAGGTGAAACAAACTTAGAATTGTTTGCTCCCTGAAAAAGGCGTGTCGTCTCCTCAACTCCTGTCCACATAAAACCCATACTACACTGTCAAATTTAGACTTATGGTATTACGGGTTTTTTACAACACATCCAAAACCAAAACCAGCATGTACCCCGTGGCATTCTTGCGCTACAATGCTTGACAATAACAAGGAAAGTAGTTCTCCTTAATAATTAGTCACTCAGCTCTGTGTGTCATTCAACCCAGTTCAATTGAATCACTTCGCGCGTCCAAGACGAACTTGCCTGCATCTTTGCCCCAAGGAGTATGTTGGCGGGTTTGATGTCGCGATGCACGAGGCCAAAGCTGTGAAGGTACTCCAAACCACGTGCTGCACCAATGAGGATGTCCAGCTGCTGCTTCAAGGTGAGGCAAGAGGGCGCTTCTGCAGGATGAGGGAAACAGTGTTAGCTTCAATCTGTCACAGAGGAAGCAAAAGGAGAAGATTGCGAGTAAAGTATTCAATACCTGAACTGATCCACTTTTCAAGGTCACCATTCGGAAGAAACTCGTAGATCAGGATTTGCTCTGGCCGAGTCCGCATGTCCCCTCCAACAGCAAACCCCAGCAGCCGCACGATATGGGGATGGTTCTTGTCGGCCATTTGTCGCACCTGCGAAAAGAACAAATATTGAGAGCTTGAGTCAGAAACCTCCTAAACAGCTCGACTGAGTTGATCATGTGTGTATCAAGGATTGGATGGGTCGCATGCAACAAGTTACCTGCATCCCGCGAGCACCATGGTGAGAGCATGTGGGTCTATGATGGATCTTACCTCCCGCTGAAAGTCAGCTTGCAGGAGCTTGGCTCGCTTGACGGCCCACAGGGTGGTGCCATCGCGCGGAGACACGCCCTTATGCACGTCACCAAAGGAGCCCGACCTCAGCTGGTTTTCACTCGCCCAGTTGCTGGTGGCTGTGAGCACTTCCTCCAGGGAGTACTCCGTGCAGTGCGACGCCGCCACACTGCCCGCCAGACCTGCTCGTGCGATGAGCAAAAAAAAGCACATGATGTAAACATGAAGCGCACTTGGCATTGTTGTAATGTCATTCCAGAAGTGCAAACGACGAGAGAAAAGATATGAAGTATGGCATTACGAGACACCCAAGTGCTAAAATGCTTGTGAGTAGGCTACTGAACTTGCACCGAACACGAAACATTGTTGGATTTCACAAGACATTGACGTAACGTAGATTCACACGAACATGTTCGTTTTTTACGCAGCTCAGCCACCCACGACACACCAAACACGAACATCTTTGGGCGAACACGAACATGTTTGGGAAAACATGAACATGTTTGAATCGAACATAAAGGGCCACAAATCAAATACATCTGTTCGGTTCGCCCTTCTGCTCAAGCCTAACAGCACCTACTGCAAGCCCTATCTTACGTGTGACTTGGACCAGTTTCCTCCCTCCTCCTCCTCCATCATGCACCACTCCATCCTCTATCACCACCCCCACCCCCGTCCTCCCTGTGTCCTCTACAATAACAGTGGTTGCTGTACTTAAAATTCACAGAAGACTAACAAATCCACAGTTTTGTTTATACCCTCTTGCTACCTAGTATCTCATTCCACATACAGGCCGTTGAAAGGGAACCAAATACGATGGAGAAGAGAGGGAGGGCTTAGGGAGAGTTGATCATTACCATCAACAGCCCATGGTAGTACATCCTTGCTCTCTTTAACTGCTGTAGTTGCTCCTTCTGCTGCATCTCTCTTGTAGGCCCTCCACCATATCAGCACACCAACCAGCAGCAGCATAACAGAAACCACAGCCACGGCAATGCCAGTGACGGCTGCTCCTGATAGGCCGCCAGGCTGGAAGGTGGATGTTGCAGGTGTGGGTAATACTGAAGAGGCAGCGGGGGGAAATGAGCTCCCTGCCGATAGGGAGGGGGGCGCTGGAGGAGGCAAGGGAAGGGATGGACATGGGATAGGAACGGATATAGAAAGAGAGCAAGGCACTGGGGAGCGCAGCTAGACATTGGGCTGGCGCGCTATTAGAATGTTGAAGCTTCCAGTTGACTTGTGCCCTCATGCGTGAGGAGGAAATGGGGGATGGTGATGATGCCCAGTGCTAAATTGGAATATACGTGTACAGCCTATAAACACTATACAGTTAGGGCCCCGATCTGTTGTACGTTTGTCTGGTGGAGAAAAACTTTTCCTGTGCAGGGGGATAATTTCTCACAGGAGCAGGATATTACTAGGACCCGCCTTCTCATTGCCTTGAGCCCCCCATGTGCGAGGATGAAGAGGTGGAATAGACATCGACCCTAGTGGGAGTAGTGGGGTGGAATTCCAATGGAGAGGGATGAAAAATAGAATGTTTCTATGGCGTGGCTGGTAAGTTGAAAAAGGTTTGCTGGGGTTCGGTTTTGACGGGTTGGAGTTTGTAGATGGGATGGGTTTCCGAACAGTACCATCCATCAATCATGATTTCCTTGGCAGGAAACGTCTAAGTCAGATCCCGACCTCCTAGAATCTAGGGAAAATTAGTCATCAACAAAAACACACCATTTTCATATTCATAATTTTACTTCCGAGCAGCCTAGAAATACTTCAGTGGGTATAGGCATTACGCTAGTGTACATACGCTACTCTTTCAAGGGGGTGAGGGGATATTCTAACGTAGGCTCAGTGTAAGGGTGTGTGGAACACACGGGATGCACGCGGGAAGCATAAAAAAAAAAAAAAAAAATCACGGTCTGTCTCACATGCTGCTGCCATGCCACAGGTGGTGCAGAAGGAGAGGCAATTGCGGCAAAAAGCACTTTGAGGGTTTTGCTCAACCACGCATTGGGTGAAGTCGGGAGGGCATGTGGCTGTGGTGAACGTCAGGTTCCTGCACGTGCAAAGGGAAAATGCAGTCCAGAATCAGTCATCAATTGCACTCATGATCATCCAATTATCGCGAGATAAAATGTTGCATTCCAGAATTACTAAGCTAACACTGGGTGTCCAGTAGTTGAGTACTTCGTTGTTTCACCCATTGCTGCAAGCAAAACGACACAAAATAATTGCAGCATGTCGCAATCTTATATTTTATACAACATTCATGGTCTAGATTAGAAGGTGTAGTAATGCCATCCAACCCTAACATTCGCGCTTTTGACGTCGAGGGAGTTTTGAGATGTCCTCGTCGAACCCCGCGCAGATCGACAAGGACATTTTTGAACCCTCGAACTGTTCGAGCTCGAGGGTAGAAGGCCGAACCCAAAAAGTTCGGCCAATCTTGTTCTTGTGTTTTGCCAAGGTTTCTCACGAGCGCTCATGAATTTTCACGTACAATCATTAATACACTTGTGGGATTCCCATTCTCCAGATGTAAAACGGACTCTACTGCACAGTGGTGTACGCTAAGGAGCGCGACCTTGTAGCAAAATATACTGCTCGTCAAGTCAGCTCAACTTCGGTTAAACAACCGAAATCGCGAGCACCCCCTAATGCAATGCAGCACGGCCGAGATATTTCTCGGTCGTGAAACCCAAGACGATCGTCGACGCGATCGTGCGTTATCCAGCGCGAGACAGGGCGATCACGTTGCCCTGTCCTGTTGCAATCGTGCGCACCGTGGACAGTCACAACAGTGCGCGACACAAGAGCGGGCCTTGTGGTGCCACACGCGAGTTCAGTACCCCAAGCGCGGGTATGGATGTTTGCACGCTTTTTGCTTGACCCCCCCCCCCCCCCCCCCCCCCCCCTTCCCCTTGTCCCTTTCATTAACACCCGGCCATGGCTCGCCATGAGGACTCGAAAAGGTTCATGAGTCTTTGTGAAGCTTGCTGAACGATCATGATCGTTCATGGAAATTCATGAAATTACATGAGCCCACCATGATTTATCATGTATCGTCATGAGCTCGCTTTAAAAATGACAAAAACAAATGCACACAAAAAATGCGAGATGAAATGCAGGTGGCTTGCTGACGTGCAAATTCAATGTTTGCACCCAACAGATACTTACAAGCTACGAAGATTCGTGAGACTACCAAGAGATGGAGGAATGCTGCCCACAAAGCTATTGACCGGAAGGTTCCTGATGGTAGAAGAACGAGGGAATGCATTTGGCAAGATCACTTACAAACCAAGTTGGCGCTGGAGGGAGAGGGGTTCGACGAAGGGGATGAGGAGGAGGCTGGTGCTGTGGCGGGAGGAGGACATGTTGCTTGTTGACTTGTTTATCCCTCTTTGACTAGACCTTGACTGCAGTACATTTCTGAACTTCACTCTTATCATTCATTGCATTGTGATATGGCCACAGCAGCAGCAGCCTAAGAACTATTGCTTGTAGTACACGAGAGTTGCTTGCATTGTATCTCTTGTCGTACGAAAACAATTATTTCCGCTTATTACCAATAGGAAAACCACACATTTCGCTATGGTCATTGTGGTGTTACTTTTCGGCAAGGGCAACCTGAATTGTTTACATGCCTTGAATGCCCATATTGACTATACTGAAAGTAACTCCGAAGGGGAACTGTTTGAGTTAGGGTGAGACACCTTAGTGTTCAACCTTGCCTCAAAATTGTTCAACCCTATACTTGAACAGGGAACACTAGGCATGAGCAGACTGTCAAGCCAAGCCGTCTCGGACCGAGCCTCAACGAGCACCCCTGGCAGCGGTGTCGCCGTCGAATTGGTTCCCGGCTCGTGGCTCGTCAAATGAGGCCGAGCCAGTCGAGCCACCGACGAGCCGTTATGGGCTCGATGACGAGCCGGCTCGTCCAAGTTGGAATGTTTTTAAATGTGCACCTAAATAAATTAATGACCAGTGCCGCCAAATTCCGACATATTCTTTCCATACTACCCCCTACGTACGTACGCGCCATCAGCTAAGATCTATATATATTCAAAAGAAACTAATCGTGGCTGCGAACTAACACTGCTGCACGTAATTGCACCATAAGTATTTACAGATGTAGTGGTTGACCCAGGATCTGGTGGTGGGGGATAGGTGCCTCTCACGTATTTGACATAGTGCAAGTAGATCTGACAAGCCGGGACGCGGCTCGTAAGGCCTAATCCGGCTCGTCGTTTATGCACGACCGAGCCATCAACTTGGAGATTGGCTCGTCGAGCTGGCAGAGCGTGCCGAGCCACGACTTCGAAATCGTCGGCTCAGCTCGTCAAATCGACGAGCCGAGCCACTTGAGCCGAGCTGCCGGCTTGGACATCTGCTCATGCCTAGGGAACAATAACCTTTAGGAAAAATGCTGGAGTCTGACTGTTCGGGTTCGGTACGACTTGACCAAGTGCTCGAAAACTGTTCGAGTCAAAAGTTCTCGGTTTGATCGTTGCTCATGTCTAGGAAAGACAATATTATCCGACAGACATAAAAAAATTGTGTATTAACACGTACAAGGAATATGCAATCATTGTAATAGATGTATGAAGTGAGGCATTCAAATTTAGCCCTTCCCCTGCAAGTGGCTTACTCACAATGTGGTCAAATTCTGAAGGTTGGCCAAAGTTGGTGGTATAGAGCCAGCCAAGCTGTTTCTTCCGAGATCTCTGCGTTTTGTCAAGAATAGGAAAATCGTGGAAACCCTTCAGTATGTTGAACACTCTAATCAACATCTTAATTTCTCGAAGGTGCCCTGCCATTGAGAACCGTACACCCAATCATGATGCCACCTCAATGACTTTTACGTGTTGATACTACACTCTGTGGCTGCATAACTCTCAAACCTTTGTTTAGGGGCTAGCTTCTGGCCACTGCTCCTAAAGAAGTAACCACGACGACGATTTATTGCTATGAATGCTGCTACTTAGCAGTGCACTTTCGAAAAACTAGGAGCGCACTGGTCCGTCTTACATACTAGCTTATATACTAGCAGGGCATTGTAGAAAAACTAAGGGCGCACTGGTCCGTGAGTATAAATACCTGCTGCCTTATGTTGCACCTCATCCTAAAAACCCTATTTGTGGTCCAGTTTCTTTAAGAAAACTGTGATAATCTAGGGACCCAGATCTGCTGTTAGAACGCCAAACCTAGTGTACGGTTCGTAAAATCCCGGGAAAGCATGTAAAGTTAGGTGGATAACACCGTACTAGTGTAGGAGAGATCTGGAGGTCAAATTGAGCTCGACTCGTGACGATCATACGGTTTGTCGCGGCTTAAGGCTAATTAGCGATCCTGACGAACTGCCAAACCGGGTCGTTAATGAACCAAACCATTTCGTAAACAAACCGGAATCCCGAAAATTCGGTTCGGTTCGGGAGAAAACGAACCGAACCGCACCGAGACGAACCACAGTTCGGCTCATGCCTAATGAACCTGTACCACATAGACAAACCTGCTTACTTGAAAGCATTTACACCTCCACCTAACTCCACCTGAAAAATTAGTCCATTCATGCTACAATGGAGCATGTGCCATGCGGTGACTGGCTTTGGCTGTGGCATACCAGAAGTACCACACTCTCACTTATAGGAAGCGAAGATTTGTCAGCCTGCTAATGGAGTCAGGGAATGCACCCGTCAAACTACAGTAGTCAAGATTCCTTATGGGGGGGCAGTGGAGAATGGTATGCATGAGACAAGGGTAGTGTTAAGACATGTCAGAGGCACATGTAGCACATACAAGTAGACCTTCGTGAGGGACGCATGGACAGTGCTCACATCACATGGGAGATTGATATTGGTTTTAAAAATACTAGATATGTTCTCCTCTTACTGTATCTACTAGATAGACATGAGCACAAGGGCGAACACCTGTTCGGTTCGCCTGGAACATGTTTGTGGCGAACCAAACACTTATATTTTTCAGCCTAAAGTGTTCGGGGCGAACATGTTTCTGTTCTCCCGAACATGTTCGTGTTCGATTCGCCGTGGCTTCGTACCGAGCCAAACACAAACACGTTCCTGTTCACGACAAATACAAACGTGTTCCCCGGTAAAGTCCCTTGATCCTGTGTTTAGGTAAACGGGACACACTAGTCGAGCTCATTCCTAAGCTCGACATTTGCCATACACCCCCTCCCAAGCACCTAGAATTTAATGAAATAATTAGGCGGGATCAAAATCTACTCTATGGTGTTTCATTTCCTCCACTCCCAAACGGGTATAGCTGTTGACTGCTATAACGTTATGCGGAAGCGATTAAACTGGAACTACAAGAAAAACTTAGCAACACTTAACATCACTTGCAGCCCTTCGAGTGTGAAAGCTTGTCACCTCCCAACCAAGGGCGTAGTAAACTCGCAAGTGAGTAGTTATGCCTTGCTTATACTTGTAGAACAAGTAAACTGGTCGAGCAGAGTTTAGGCAGCACCATGATCGTTTCTACTTTCGTCAATACGAAGTAGTAGAATTCAAGCTTGAAAAAACGCAAATGCATTAGAATAATTTCAACAAGTACAAGCACACATCAATATAGATTCTACGCACAGGCAAGGGCAAGCATAAAACAGTTGTTTAACCAGCTCGCAGGATTTCATCACGCTGTACTTGAAAACGGTAGCACAACTCCTTGAGCATTTGGCTATATCCTCCTCTTGTTAAACTGTACTTGTATCAGTTGCCCCTGCTAACTCAAATGTGTGCCCTCATGAGACTCGCATGTGGCTCCAATGTAGCTCCAATGTCTTCATGCGAGCTCATAGCTATATGACGGTTTTTACCATTTGAAAAACGGAGTAACCGATTTGTACCTGTGTCGAAATGATTCCGCAACGCGAAATGACTTTCGCGAGAAATTGCCATTCCCGTGAGTCAGCGCGGGATACAATTTTTCAACTGTAATCCCGAGCACCCCCTCGTGCCACACGCACGACCGAGATTTTTTCTCTGTCGTGCTGTACAGCGCGCCATGATCAAAATCATGCGCGTGTACAGTGCAGGACAGGGCCGAAATGGGCCCTATCCTGATGCGATCATGCAGTACAGTGCACGCGCAACAGAACACGTCACACGCCCGAACCCTGAGAGGCCACACGCGCGTATCAAGACCCACACGCGGTCCTGATTTCCGCACCCTTTAACTCGCGCGAAAGAGTCAAACAGCACCCCTTTGATAGTCAAACTATCGAGCCCCCTTGGTACATCATTCGCTCGCATGGAGCCCCAATGAGCCTCGCATGAAATATTCGAGGCAGATGGAACTTCAATGAGCCTCGCATAAATCATTCGAAACTCGCCCATATGAGCCTCGCATGAAATATTTCTCATGTGACTTTCATGGGAACTCATTTGAGTTTCATGAGGGCCTCATTTGAAACTTCATGGGAGTCTCATTTGAGCGCATCATGTGAGCCTCATTTGAGCGCATCATGTGAGCCTCATTTGAGCGCATCATGTGAGCCTCATTTGAGCGCTTCATGAGAACGGTGAAAACGAAACTCAAAATGCACAAACACAAAATGCAATTACGAATGAAAACGAAACACACAAAATGCAAGAACAAATGCGCACAGAACATCACAAAATAAAAGTGAAAATGCACACACACACAAAATGCAAAATGCGACGCAGGCGGCTGGTTGAAGTGCAAAATTAGATATTTGCACCCAACAATAGCCACACCACCATGGACGCCAAAATCCACCATCCCTACATCTTGTGACTACAATGAGGGCTGCCTACAAGCGAACAACGAACACCCCTTTTCGGTGAGGTGTTCAGCCGAACACAAACATGTTCGTGCTCGCCTTTTGCTCATCCCTACCAAGACCCAACAAAAGGCCTACAAGCCCTGCCGAGTCGGAAGTTTCCTACCTGTGACCTGACCCAGCTTTTAAAACGGACTGTCTCAACTCCAGCAAGATAAGCTCGTTACTCAGAAGTATGTCAGCATGCCATCAAGAATGACACTCACAAGTATGCCAGCATGCCATCAAGAATGATACTCACAAGTATGTCAGCATGCCATCAAGAATGATACTCACAAGTATGTCAGCATGCCATCAAGAATGATACTCACAAGCATGTCAGCATGCCATCAAGAATGATACTCACAAGCATGTCAGCATGCCATCAAGAATGATACTCACAAGCATGTCAGCATGCCATCAAGAATGATACTCACAAGTATGTCAGCATGCCATCCAGAATGATACTCACAAGTATGCCAGCATGCCATCAAGAATGATACTCACAAACATGTCAGCATGCCATCAAGAATGATACTCACAAGCATGTCAGCATGCCATCAAGAATGATACTCACAAGTATGTCAGCATGCCATCAAGAATGATACTCACAACACAAGTATGTCAGCATGCCATCAGGAATGATACTCACAAGTATGTCAGCATGCCATCAAGAATGATACTCACAAGTATGTCAGCATGCCATCAAGAATGATACTCACAAGTGTGTCAGCATGCTTATGTCCCCAATAAAGGTTGGAATGTTTCCAACCACGGCACTCATATATAGGTCACTGATGGGGTATTCGAAGGACAGAATGAGAATTAAGTTTTTTTAAGAGGGAAACAGAAGGGGATCAGAGAAGTACAATACAAAGTATTACCCTGTGCCGGCTTCTCCAAAGTGGCTGGTGATATCCAACTCAACAAGCCAGCCTTTAACCGCGTTTTACCTTGTGCTGGACCTTCACGCAGCAATGTGGACCGTGTGGCATGCAGTGTCGGCCACATCTTGCAACGTGGAGAGCCAGCCAAGCAATATGGCTTGAATAAGTCATACAGGGGCATGCCTACAAAACTCTCTTACGTGCTCGGAAACAGAACCAAAACTGATAAGGGGTGGGTGTGTCACTGTCAAGATGCGCTCGATGAGCCACCTGGTGTACGAGTCAAACCTGGACAGGTAGCTTTTGATGAGCTGCCTGCCCTAGCTCGGCAACTGGAGAAGAGCTTTGGTAATCAAAGCCCCGGAGCGGGGTGGCCCATCTTTCAAAATCCAGCCGAAGAAGCACCATAAAGTCTGAGATGGCTGGAAGTGGCCTGTTGGAATGGTGGTGCAGCCCGTATGCGCCAAGCTGCAGGCGATGAGTGCAACTTTTGGGCATAGGTGGCACTTTGAATTTACGTACAATACGTTTACGTACACCTCCCTATCCTTTCAACATGTTGCTTTCACAGGACCTGGTCCAGCCCGTCTCCAGCCGCGTCATGCACATGATGGGTGAGCCTGGCCAGTCAATATCAATGGGCCAAGGCCTTGGCTGGTGAAATCAAAAGGCTGGCCCAGTGACGGAGCTTGACCATGCCTACTTGCTTTCTAGCATGTGAAGCACAAGGATCAGCGCGCGTCCGACCTGGTTTAGAAAAACCAAAGTCGCCAAATTTATTCTTAGGAGTGTACGTAATGCTTTGAAAGATTCTTGTGCAGCTCATGGCTGACCAAATAGGCCCAAACCTCCAATGCACAGAAACTCTATTTGTCCTGGAACTGAGCAGTGAGGGTGTGACCGGCTGTGCTTTACGTGTCAACTCAATAAATCACTCCACTCACATGTGACGTAGCTTCGTGAGCTGACTCAAGGAATCAGGGATGCTGATCTGTAGTAGGGCGTCACTCAGGATCCTGAGGGGAGAACATTGAATTGGAGAAATGAGAGATCTCATGAGCCGTGGATATTGAAAGGGTGAAAGAGTTGCATTAGTTAAGTGAGAGAAGAATGAGATATTGCTGGTTGCAGTGACACTCCAGCTGGAGACTTTGTTCAGTTTACCTTTGTTGTGCAACAAGTATGTCCCAGAGGGTAGATTCTCACCTTTGGTCTTAGAGGTCGTAAGTTCAATTCTCAGTAGCTGCACTTTCCCTTATCATTATGCTCCACATTACATGTCCACACTCCACCACACTCCACCACAGTGAAGTGTGGTCACAATTGGCATTGCCACCTGTCCACTCATCCCACACTCACCTTGCTGGCCTCTATGGTGTGCCATATGCTGTCATGTGGGCTGTTGTTCCAGCCTGGCCCACATGTGCAACATGTGGTCTCACTTGCTAGCTTGGCAAGGTTGGCTAGCCTTGCCCTCAGCATTGAGGTGCTGCAGCTAGCCTCAAGAGTTCAGCCACATATATGTGGCTTCCCACTTCACAAGGAATCATCCTTGACAAGGACCTTGCTCTAGTAGTTAAGACTTGTACCATTTTCTTGCTAAGAATATTTCTTCTTCCTATCGTGCCCTAAGTTCACCGATCCATTTTCTTCATGCTATCAGAGCTAGGCTTCTAGCTTTGTGAACGTCGCACACTTGATGGCTCAAGTTGAGACGCCTCTCGGTCGGCACACCCTTCCTATCTTGGAACCGGATGGTTCCAAATTCATTCCATGGGAGAAAACGATCTGCTACATCTTCAATGTCCATGGGCTGATCTCCCTTCTTGGAGATCCCAAGGTTGCTGCCCGCCCTTCCATTTCCTCCTCCACAACCAGCAGTGGAGATGCTACTGAAGGCAACAATGGTGCAGCCCCTAAAACAGCCCACTCGATTGCGTCGCTGCCGGACGAAGAAATAGAGGAGCATGTGTACTATCTTCTCATGTCAGCCGTCCATCCTCAGCTCTCGCTCACACTTGCTCAAGCCAACACGACGAAAGACATGTGGGGATGCACCATGGCGCGGTTTGACTGCATGGGTAACCATGCATAAATGGCTCTCCTCCGAGATCTCATCACTACACGGATATACCCAACAATGAGTCTTCGCTCCTACTTCGATCGAGTTGGAAATCTTACGCACCAACTCAAATCTGCTGGCTTCGAGTAACCATCTTGGGTGGTGGTAATCTCCATCATTCTCAATCTTCCGGGCTCCTTCTAGACTCTCACAGAAACTATTTGCACCATGAAAGACATCAACTCTATGTCGGTTGAATGCCTGCAGTCACGTCTACTCGATGCCGATTGGGAGCGGTCACAATCTGGAACAAGCCGCAACATGGAAGGTGCATACAACCTCCATTCCCAGCCCTCCCACCCTATTCGCTCCGGTTCCCGCCAGTCCCCTACTTGTCGCTACTGCAAGAAAACCGGACACACCATTGACAAATGCTTCACGTTGAAGAAGAAAGAGGTCTCAGAAAGCTCTCGACGGGAAAAAAACTGTCATCCAGCCTTCGGCGCATGTGTCAACAAGCTCCTCCGCCGACATCCCTTCGACCTGCACAACACCTACTGCCCCATCAGCCCCTCAGTCCGTACCTGATTCCCGGTAAGTTGACATTGCTTTCAGCACCAGCCACCGCCCCATCTTCCCCACCTGGACTCCTCTCGTCGCTGCTGTCTTCATCTTCACCATCCTCCTCCTCCTCCTCCTCCTCCTCCTCCTCCTCCTCCTCCTCCTCCTCCTCCTCCTCCTCCTCCTCCTCCTCCTACTCCTCCTCCTCCTCCTCTTCCCTTATGGTGCTCCCTACGCATCAGCATTCACGGCCTCCTCATCAAACATGGTTCGGACTTCTTCTTGGCTGGTGGACACTGGCGCATCTTCCCATATATGCTCCGATCGCTCGCCGTTTTCATCTCTCCAGCAGCCAACTGATGATATTATCGTTCGTTTTGGTGGTGGAGAGACTTACAAGGTCTTGGGAGTCGGCACGGTGGTGGCTACTCTTCGATCACAAACCTCGGAAACCACCATTCAGCTAGACAACGTTTTGTTTCTCCCTTCATCGGTTCACAATCTGCTCTCAGTTCGTGCACTTGGAGCTGCCGAGATTGCCGTTTCCTTCCCCACTGCTGGGCGGGTTGAGCTCAAAACTGATGAGGCTCATATTGGTGAGGGCTTTACCATCGGTTCACAATCTGCTCTCAGTTCGTGCACTTGGAGCTGCCGAGATTGCCGTTTCCTTCCCCACTGCTGGGCGGGTTGAGCTCAAAACTGATGAGGCTCATATTGGCGAGGGCTTTACCCGCAACAATCTGTTTTATCTTCAGCTGCATCATGGGAGCAGTGCTGCCCCCCCCGTCAACCCAACGGCATGTCCAATCTCCACCACCACCTCCTCATAACTTTGGCATCGCCGTTTCGGTGATGGTGCCTTCGAAGGACCATCAAAGCGTTTCGCTCCGATGGTGCCTTGAAGTTCAATTCCGACGCCTTCATTTCATTCCTTAAAGCTCATGGCAATGCTCGACACCGCTCTACGCTGTACACACCTGAACAAAATGGAGTTGCTGAACGCGCCAATCAAAATATACTTGAGATGGTCCGTTCCATGCTTCATGACGCACACATGGACAAAAGATGGTGGGGTGAAGCCGCTCTCGCTGCTGCCTATCTCCGTAATCATGACATTAGTCGGGGTGGTTCAACTTCTAAGACTCCCATAGAACTATGGACCAGTGCACGTCCGGACGTATCACACCTCCGCATCTTTGGTTCACTCGTTTCAGTCCTCGTTCCTCCACAACGGCGCTCTAAGCTCGACGACCGAAGCACGGCCGGCATCATGGTTGGGTATGGTCATCTTGACGGCACCAAAGCATATCGCATCTATATCCCAACTCAGCACCGTGTCACACTTTCTCGTGACGTCATCTTCATGGAGCCCTCTTCGCCACCTTCCGATGACCCTCGCGAACCTCCATCGTCATCTCCACCACCCATATCATCCTCTCCGCCTCCTCCTCCACCCACTTCCCTCTCAGACCCAACCTCCCCTCCCTCTCGTTCACCTCCCATGCCCTCTTCCACCAGCCTTCTCCCACCATCTCCAAATCTGCCAGCACCAGCCACCTCTTCTCCTCCTTTATTTTCCAACTTTCCTCTGCCCGCGACACCGCAAGACTTCCGCCTTCCATCCCTCTCCTCTCCTTCTTCAGCTCGTCCTCCCCCTTGCACCTCTAGTTTCTCACCACCATCCCCTTCAGCTCCTTCCAATCCTTCACTTTTCTCACTGCTCAAGGTCTTACCCTCTCCTTCTGAACCCATTGACTTCACCCTTCCTCCTCTTTCCAAGACCTCCGCTAATGCCGCCCTTCATCATCATTACGAACCTCAAAACATTCACTTTTCTCACTGCTCAAGGTCTTACCCTCTCTTTCTGAACCCATTGACTTCAGCCTTCCTCCTCTATCCAAGACCTCCGCTAATGCCGCCCTTCATCATCATTACGAACCTCAAAACATTCATGAGGCCCGCACCGGCCCTGATGCTGCTGAATGGATCATGTCTGCTGATGCGGAACTCGCTGCCCTGCACGATAATGACACTTACAGCGTTGTTCCTCGACCACCCAAGTGCAAGCCGATTCCATGCAAATGGATTTTTTAAGGTCAAGGAGCATGCTGATGATTCTATTGAACGCCGCAACACCCGCCTTGTTGTCAAAGGTTTCAAACAACGCGATGGTGTTGATTTTCATGGCACCTTTGCTCCTACCGTCCGCTTCGCCACCCTCCGCCTCTTCCTCACCATTGCTACCACTTTCCACCTGGAAGTCCATCAGCTGGACATTTCCAACGCCTTCCTCAACGGCACGCTTGACGAAATTCTCTACACGATGCAACCTCCCGGTTATGAACTTCTGGCAGTCCATGGTGTTGAGCAAGTTTGTCTCTTGCACAAACCGTTGTACGGGCTGAAGCAAGCGCCGCGGTGCTGGTACCGCAAACTTCGTGAAGAGCTTGCTGCCTTTCACCTTTTTGCTGCCCGTGCGGGCCCCGACCTCTTCATTGCTCCTCCACAATCTCCTTATCGGCCTACAGTTGCATCCTACTTCATGCTTCTCGTCTATGTATGGTGACGACCTCATCATTCTTTCCTCCTCCTCTTCTGTTCTCTCCTCATTCAAGCGTGCCCTTTCATCTCGCTTCAAGCTTCGTGACCTCGGTCCTCTTTCCTACTACCTTGGCTTTCACATCACTCGTGATCGGACCTCCCGCACTCTCCACCTTCATCAATCCAAATTCATCACCTCCATCTTAGACACCTACTCATTCACTCCACTTAACCTTGCTGCCACCCCCATAGACACCAAGTTTCAGCCGCCCATGACTTCCTCCCCACATTCCTCCTCCTTTCCTTACACCTCTTTTGTCGGATCCATCATGTATGCCATGGTGGGTTCCCGTCCCGACCTCGCATATAGCGCTGGAGTTCTTGCTCGTCACCTTCATGATTGGTCTACTCCTCACGTCTCGGATGCCAAACGCGTTGCTCGCTACTTCAAAGGGACTACCTCACTCGGGCTTCTCCTTGGCGGCATTCCCAGCGCCCTTGAACTTCATGGGTGGTGTGACGCCTCTTGGGGACCGGAGGGAGAGCTCCGACGCTCCGTTACGTGCTACTTGTTCTTCCTCGGTCCGTCACTCATCTCTTGGCAGTCCAAACGTCAAGCTGTCGTCGCTACCTCTTCATGTGAAGCTGAATACTATTCTCTGGGCGCCGCGGTGCATGAGGCATTATGGCTTCGATCCCTCCTTACTGCACTTGGACTCCCCCCAACCCGCCCCACCCGCATCTCGTGTGACAACAACAGTGCCATAATTCTGGCCAAGGACGACGGCGTCTTTCATCCCAAGGCCAAGCACATCGACATCAAGCACCATTTCATTCGTGATCATGTCGCCGACCACTCCGTCACACTTCACTATGTTCCTACTCAAGACAACCTCGCTGACATTGGCACCAAGCCTTTGCCCCATGACCCTTCTTTTCGCATCCGTGGTCTTCGCGAACGTCGTCGGGGTCGCGATGGCGAAGGCGATTTTTGGGCTGGTATCCCGAAGTCGATGTGGCTCGTCAGGCGCAGACCACAGCCGACAGATGCACAGCGGTGCAAGTCGGGCCAATCGTCTGTGCGCACCTTCGAGTGAGCGTACTGCTATTATCTACGGGTGCAACGCTGGACAGCCGCTTTGCTGCAGCGTTGGCACGCGTCGACATGCTGCGTTGGCATGCCGCGTTTCTGCAGTGCTGGCGCGGCTCCTCTACGCAATGCTGGCAGGCGGTCGACCATGCTGTGCTGGCGGTCGACCAGCCTGGCTGCAGAGTTGCTAGGTTCCTGATGTAGTCATTCTTGCCATTGTTGTATCAATTCTTTCTGTATTCCCAACTTTGCTAGTGGAAACTTTTGTCAAATTCTCCTGTGAATGTGCAAGGGTTAAGCAGCGCAGGCAAAGCTACGATCACTCCTAGGAGTCATGACTTCCCCCATAGTCTAGCTCCTGATCGTTGCAGAGTGATTCTCCGCATGGTGCGGTGAGCGTGAAACGAACACGCGACCTTCAGATAGGAGCCGACTGTTGCACCTACTAAGTCGTTGTAGACCAACATCCCGGTGTAGACTATGACGCCTGTCCTGCGCTGCCGGCACCGTAGCGGATACGTTGGAGGCACGGTTGGATGATGCGAGAAGACGCAACGAGGCTGGCGAGTACGGGCCGACCCTCTCTTTGGAGATCGTCGACTTGGGCATGCGGGCGCAGTGGGCGATGGAACACCCTTCCCGACCTGTATCTCCTCGATCGGCACACAACGAAGAGGGCGTCGACGAGGAGGTCGACGGCGGTGTTCAAGTTGGCGGCAGCGAGGGCACGAAGAAAAGAGGTGTCATCAAGGTCGACGGTGGCGTCGACTGGAGTCAAGCGCGAGTGCAGCGGTCGACGACGGCTGCAGGCAGCTCGCATGTCGACGTCGTCGGAAGGCGTCGCTCTCCCCAACAAAGTAGTTGGAGGACTGCGTCGACGACGCATGTGACGGCAGGCGGGATCGCGCCGCCGTACGGCTACTTCAAGTTTTCGCCAGACAAGATCGCCGTGACCACGCCGCTGCAAGGTCGACGGGACCTCATTACGTGGAAGGAGGCTATCGAGCCTCAGCTGGAGATCGCCGGGCTGAAGGGTTTTGCCGATGGCATCGCGCCGATACCGCACGTGGACGAGGTCGAGCTACGCAAGGGATTTGCTCGAGCCGCTCACCTGCTCACCTTCATGGTCATCACGAGGTGCTGCTCGCCGATGGTGTTGATTGCGCTGAAGCCGTGTCGACTTTGACAGGACGCAAGGCCACCAGGCGTGGCGGTTCATCATCTCGACCTACCAGGTGACGGACGACTTGTACATCGGCCAGCTGGAGGAGCAGCTGACACACCTCCGGATGGGCGAGCAGGAGTCGGCGACGGACTACTGCAATCGTGCTCGACGACTCCTGGCCGTTATGCGGATGGCGGGCGTCGAATACGCGATGGCATCGTACATCACGTACGTCTTCAAGGGACTGCCAAGCAGCTTCAACCTCATGAAGAGGCTGATGGTGGTGCCCGGCACGCGTGAGTCACTCGACGAGGACTCCCTCACCAGCTACATCATCCAAGTTGAGGCGATGCAAGAAGCCGAACGTCCCACTGAGCTCCTTCCGCAGGCGAGCTACGCCGCCCCGATGAAGCAGAGTCGTCAGCTAGGGCAGCGCGGCAAACCAGGCCGAGGTGGTAGCGGAGGTGGGAGGTCAACGAAGGATGTCGACGAGAAGAAGTCGGCGCGGGACAAGGGCCGTGGAGGTGGTGGTTGACGGCGGGAGTGCTGGATCTGCGGCGACCCCGAGCATCTCTCTTTTGAGTGCCCCGACCGCGATGACAGCGACGAGGACGACAACAAGGGAGGCAGCGGACGGTCAACCAGTCGTCGCCCCCGTTGAGACGAGAAGCCGCGCAAGGAGAATCAGACGTCGAAGAAGGCGTCGTCGACGAAGGACGTCGCCAACTCCAGCGGCAAGGGTCGAGGCGACGAGGAGGCGTCGTGCTCGATGGTCAGCGTGGTGGAGCTGACAGTCTCGCTTGCGCCAGAAGCCCGGGAGGACGTCAAGGCAGTCGCGACCGCCATGCAAGCGAATCCGATGGCGGTGCTGCTCGACAACGGGTGCTCGCACCACCTCATGGGGACGAAGGAGGTCTTCGTCGACATGGCGCTGAGCGGCGATGAGACGCATGTGCCCGGCTTCAACGGGGCTCTGCAGACCGTCGAGGCCGCGGTACAGTCGCTCTGCAAGGGGAGGCCGGGAAGCGGGTCCTCATTCCTGACGCGCTCTACGTTCTGGGCGGCGAATCAGCAATGTCCCCGATTCTTACCGCTTCCAGCAGGTTTTGTTGTTCTGCCTCCTCTTCTTTCCCCCACTACCAAAGCTTACCCTCCCTCATCAGCTGATTGAGCGTATGTGCTTGGAGGCTGCACTTGGGCACAAACTTCCTGTAATAGTTCAGGAAGGCGAGGAGTGCCCGCGTTCCTGCCTTGTCTCCTGGGGCCCTAAGTTTGTCCAGCGCCTTCGCCTTCGCCTCCTGGATCGCCAGCCGACCTCCCCTCACCTCGAAGCCTAGGTACGCCACCATCTGAGGCTATTTTATTCTTCTCTGGGTGATACACATACCTACGTAACCCTTCCATGGGTGTTTGGGGCGAAGCAAACTTGCAAGGGCGAGTCAAGCTTGCCTTGCAACAAGTACAACAATACTTAACAGACTCAGGCGAGTATTATCCGCCTCAACTTGTTACTCTGACAAGGCTCTCCTTCAAGGCAAGAATCAGTTGCTCGCTCTTTGCTCTGTACAAAAGGCGAGAACAAGGTGTGGGCAGTTCAACGTGTTTGGATGTTATTGTTACGGTTCCTAGAATGTTGTTTGGGACAACACTGAAGGCCCCTTCTTGGATTAAAAAACACTGGTGTCTGGCCGAGGCCAGCGCGTTTCTCCGCGCAAAGAACACGCTCTGTAGCTCTGCGGTGGTAAAACATCTGCAGCTTTTGTTTCCCGTACAATGCTTGAACGCGGCAAATGAAGGAGCAGCAAAGAGCTGTTTGAAAGGTACGGTGTGCTCACAAACGTGTCAGGCTGGACAAGTTGCCAATGGTTGAAGGAAATGGTCCCTGTAGTTTTAGTCCGTTTAACTGCCTACAGGGGGGAACATTGGTTGAGATACACATTCCTCAGATGTGGGTTCTACGTAAGCATGCATATGGAAAAGGGTGTGAGTGACATTGCCACATGGAAGCACGGCAGGGAAGTAGGTAGTGAGGTCCTGTCTATTATAAAGGGGAAAGCTGGGAAACGCTGATGAGGAGATCGACGGTTGGATGGAAGGAGTGATGTGTAAGGTGAGAAAGGAAGGAGGGGTGGGAGGAGAGACAGAGTCAGGGATAAAGGGAGGCAGTGAGGGATGGAACGGGGGAAGAAGGTGGGTGAGCAAGGGAGGGAGAAGGACGGGGGAAAGGAGGTTGGGGATGGATCGAACGAGGCCATGATGATTTGCGCTGTACAGAATTACCAGCCATGCATGCTCGAGGGTCCACTTACATGGCTGTTATCATGCCCTGGGAATCGCACGTGACGTTCCTTGCCTTGCTGCAGTCCCCACCAACCACCCAGCCGTCAAATGTTCTGTTCCACGCCTTCTGACAGTCCAGCAGGACTTGCGCTGGCGGAAGGAGAGAAAGGCGGAAACGTGAAGAGAGGAGTGGAGTGAAAGCACGGGGAGAAGGGTGGGACGTGGAAGGGAGGATGCGGGGGTGGGGAGTGGGAGGTAAGGGGTTGGACGGTTCCACCTTGGCTCACCACAACCTCCACGTGACGCCGCTGGTTGCTGACGCCATAACTGAGGTATTCGCTGGAAAGGGATGGGGATTAGGCACGAGGAGGAGCAGGGAGCAGCAGCAAGGACTTTGAGGAAAGGTCCTGTTTCCGAAACTCTCACTGTGCTTCTAGGTTGCCTCCTCTCACGCACACCTCTTTTCTCCCGCCTCCCCTCTCCACCTGCGCTTCACCTGCTCACCTTTGCTTTCCAGCTCCATTCTCAAAACTCACTCCACAATCTCCGTCCTCATCCCACTGTCCGTCCCGCGTCCCGGCCCCCATTCCCACTCCGCGGCTACACCCCATATGTGTCACGACGAACTACGCAAATGGCTAAGGTTGAACTCTGGGAGTTAGTACCAACTATTCCTGGTCCCGAAATTTGCGTCACACCCTCGCAACTCTACCGCGCACAACCAGCGTCCGAACTTTCCGCGGAACCGACAGGGCGGGCAAACACCGCCACGCCAGCGGGCGCTTATCGAGGTACACACCCTGGGAGTCGGCCAAGGGAAAGCAGTCGACTCGCGCAACCCCGAGATACGTCACCAAGAGCAGCGCACCGAGGTGCAGAACTGCACGCTCCATCACGCAAGCCGCGGCTCGGTTCTTCTGTATATTGCTGATTTGGGTACTTGTAATGTAGTCTAGGGTTGGTTCTAGAGATGCATGAAACACGGCAAATGGCGGAATTGGAAAGGAAATCTAGGCCTCGTTCGTTTTCGTAACAGAACGGGTACGGGTGGGGTTTGGTTTGGTGCACCACATCCCGAACCTGACCAAATAAGAAACAAACCCAGAATAATCATCCGCCGGCCAGCTCCAGTTGTGAAATGAAAGGTTCATGAAACCCTCATCCACAAGCGAGAGAACATGCTACTACACATCGGCCCTGTTCGATAGCACTTTGGGCTCTCACGATGCAACCATTTGGGTTTTTAGTTGATCCCGCATTGTTACTGAAACTATGGCCCTGCTCGATAGCGAGGGTGACCATGCCCGAAAATCATTGAGGTGACCTTGTTGGTGTGGCGGGAAACGGTTTGCGACCCCATGCGATGTGAAAAAACTCCCGCCAGCGCGAACGACCCCCCTGCGACCCCCAAGGTTTCCCGCGCTACTGCAAAAACTTGGCAGGTATTTCAACGTGGTAGTTTGACCTCACAGCGCGCAGGAACAGTTACAACCGCCTAATGATTACAGGACCTGCCTAGTAAAACACCAGACCATTGTGGGGTCATTACCAATGTTGATTTTCAAAACAGTCGCCCCAGTGCCAGACCAATGGGGTATTTAGGGATAGTCTAAACGACAGGTTTCCCTAAGCCTAACTGCCCACATGAAGTGTAACAAAAAAACCAAATGGTTGCATCGTGAGGGCCCAAATTTGTGGGAGGAGCTGTGCGTTGTCGGGATATTTTTTTTGTTGTCATTAACATTTTTCCTGGCCTTTTTTCCCCCGGCCCAGTAACATCTGGGGGAACCCTCGACGAGGAACAGTTCCCTTCAATGGGCCGTTGAGGTGGTGGTTTTCGGCCATGTTGGTTGTTGTATTTGGTTGATTGAGCCGGCAGTGGGACGGTCGCAATAATTTTACTGCCGGCGCGGCTAAAACCACTTGCATTTTGTCGCGACGCTGAACCATTTGGGCGACAGAGCCAAACCAAATGGTTGCATCGAGGGGGCCCAAAGTGCTATCGAACAGGGCCTATACGCTAAAAGCGCAGCATTGTCACTTCTGGCGCACTGTTACTGCCCAGTTTTCGATCACAGCGCAGAGTTAGTGAGATTTTTACGCATTAAAGTTTTCATTGGTCACAATGTAGACGAACCGACAACTCCAATGGATTGACGACCATCGAACCGTTTGCACCTGAGTTTTGGGCAGACAGAAATATATTACCCTCTCAGATGGCATGCTGTTTAGGGAGCATCAACCCTAAACACCGGGCCGAAGTGTTTAGGGAGCATAAACCCTAACCTTTGGGCGAAAGTGTTAGGGTTGATGCCCTTTGCAACGGGTTTATATCTTTTTATGGCTGCCATCGAGGGAGGCATCAACCCTAAACACTATGCGAAAGGGTGTCTAGGTTTGATGCTCTCTCTATATGGGCTTGAAAAATGTTAAACACCTGACTGGGTTAAACTGTTTTCTCTTACACAGTAGGCTTGTCGTTTTCAGATATTTAGACCAATGAGTGTCGAACTGCGTAGAAATCACACTAACTTTGCGCTGTAAACGAAAAACGGGCAGTAATCCTGCCCCAGAGGCGATGGAACTGCACATTTGGCGTGAGTTTCGAAAACCGTGCTTTGTCAACTGAAAACCCCAACCATTTGGTTTGGCTCTGTCGCCCAAATGGTTCAGCGTCGCGACAAAATGCAAGTGGTAGGACAGCGCCGGCAGTGTAATCATTTTGGCCGACCCGAAGATGGCCGAGGTGGTCGAAAAGTTCCACCTCAACGGCCCTTTGAAGCGGACTGTTTCCAGCCGCGGGGTCTGCCCAGGGGTTCAACGGTCTGCGTAAAAACAAAAGCCCCACCCAAATGTTTGTGCTGAAAATGTATAGAGTATTCCAGATCGGTTCCAGCATTAGTTAGGTGTGTCGAAAGGATTTGTGGTGCATTTGGTTTATACCTTTTGTTTGGCGCGACTATCCCTAAATAGCCCATTGGTCTGGCATTGGGGCCACTCATTTGAAAAGTAACATCGGCAATGGTCTGAAATTTTACGAGGGATGGGCTGTAATGATTAGGCGACAGTCACTGTTACTGCGCGCTGTGGTATCAAACCACCCCGTTAAAATTCCCGCCATGTTTTAGCAGCTAGGCGGGAAACCAAGGACATCGCAGGGGGGTCGTTCGCGCTGGCGGGAATTATGCCTCGTCGCAGGGGGTCGCAAACCGTTTCCCGCCCAACCAACGAGGTCAACTCAAAGCGTTTCTGGCGGGGTTACCCTCGCTGTCGAACAGGGCCATCAAAATCAAGGACCCAAGAAAGTTGAGCATCTATGGATAACTGTTACGAGTGCAATTGAGTGAGGGAGCAAGAATTGCACTATCAAAACAAAACAGAACATTGAGCTAAGGCATGAGCAAAGAATATAAAGCAAAGCTAGCGTGGTAACGGTAATGCGAGAAATTGGGGTGCGCTACGGGCCTAGCGCCGAGGTTCGCAAATGTCGAGGCGGAGGTCCGGGGCGCATGTAACCAACCGAACCGTGAGGTTGGGTCGCGTCGTGAACAGTGGCGGAAACAGTGGTCGAGGCGAGTGTCGCGAGTGGTAACGGTGCACTGTTGGGTGCTGTTGGCTAGAACAGTGGTGCACGCGGTGAGCAGAGATTCGAAGTAAGGAAACGGGATTTTCCTTACACTACCCCCCATTCCCCCCCTAAAGGAGGCCCTTCTTATGAGAGTGCGTGTACATCTCGGAAATTTCTGTTCTCGATTCTATCCAGGAAGTATCCAATTGTCTTCAGTCGGTGTGCGGTCCATCCAGCGGATCAGAAATTCGACCCTCTCGTGGGTCACGGACTCGGTGGCTCAGTATCATTTCGGGCATGATGATTGGCTCTGTTGGTGGTCGTGTCATGCTCGTTGGGTGGTTCCGAGGTAGTTGGCTGGTGGATGGGACGTATGGGCGAATCAGGCTGGCGTGGAATGACGGGTTGACGTACCAGTCAGCGGGGAAGAGGAGATGGGCGGTGACAGGGGTGATCATGTGGCTAATGCGAAATGGCCTGCACTATCGGGGGCGGAGTTTTGGGGTGATGGGCAGACGGAGGTTCTGGGTATCGAGTAGAACAAGGTCGTCGGGCTGGTAAGTGACGGGGCGGGGGTGGCGATCGGCATTGTGTTTAGCGATGATGTTTGATTTTTTTATGTCAGAACTATATTGTAGGCTGTAGTGGGGCACTCCTTATGGGGTACAGTAGTATTAGGGTTTACTACTTGTACTCCTCATGCTGCTCAATGCATTCATTTTCCTCGTTCTTATTCTCATATGGTATTAGAGCAGAATCGTTCCTAGAGCCCACCGAACGTTCCGCCCTGCCCTAACTGAAAAATATTTTTTAGCTGCCCCTGCAGCCGGGCTGCCCTTGCAGCCCGCATGCTGCCCCTGCGACCGTGCTGCCCCTATAGCCGTGCCTGCCCCTGCAGCCGTGCCTGCCTCTGCAGCCAGTGGGAGCTGCCTCTGCAGCCCGCGCGCCGCCCTCCCGAGCAGCTCTGCCTGCCCCTGCAACCGTGCCTGCCCCTGCAGCCGTGCCTGCCTCTGCAGCCGTGCCTACCCCTGCAGCCCGTGGGCGCTGCCTCTGCAGCCGTGCTTGCCCCTGCAGCCCGTGGGCGCTGCCTCTGCAGCCGTGCCTGCCCCAGCAGCCCGTGGGTGCTGCCCCTGCAGCCGTGCCTGCCTCTGCAGCCCGTGGGAGCTGCTTCTGCAGCCCGCGCGCCGCCCTAAACCCTGCTCGTCGCGACGCCCCTGCGGGACCCGCGCGGCGTCCCCCCCCTGCTCGTCGCGGCGCCCCTTGGATGCCGCCCCTACTCATCGCGGCACCCCTTGGGCGTCGCCCTTACTCAACGCGGCGCCCCCCTTGAGCGTCGCCCCTGCGTGTCGCGGCGCCCCCTGGGCGCCGTCTCTGCTCGTCGCGGCGCCCCCGCGGCGTTGCCCTTACTCGCCGCGACGCCCACTGGGTGCCGTTTCTGCTCGTCGCGGCGCCCCCTGGGCGCCGTCCCTGCTCGTCGCGGAGCCCCCCCACCTGCAGCAGTCGCGGCCCCGCCCTGCAGCAGCTGCCGTGGAGCCCCCCTGCAGCAGTCGCAGCCCCGCCCTGCAGCAGCTGCCGCGGAGCCCCGTGCCGCTGTCGCGGCCCTGCCCTGCACCAGCTGCCGCGGAGCCCCCTGCAGCAGTAGCGGCCCCACCCTGCAGCAGCTGCCGCGGAGCCCCCTGCCGCTGTCATGGCCCCGCCCTGCAGCAGCTGCCGCGGAGCCCCCCTGCCTCAGTCGCAGCCCCGCCCTGCAGCAGCTGCTGCGGAGCCCCCCTGCCGCCGTCACGGCCCCGCCCTGCCGCTGTCGCGGCCCCGCCCTGCAGCTGTCGCGGCCCAGCCGTCGCCGCCGTCGGTCCTTCCCGCCACTGGTGAGCACCTGCCCTACCCGCGCTTCCCGCGTGCCTGCCTTACTAGCGCGCTGCCGCGCCGGCCTGCCTGCCGCGCCTGCCTGCGAGCCGAGCCGCGCCGCCCAGCTGAGCCGCGCTGCTCAGCCGCGCCGAGCCGCGTCATGCTGCCGAGCTGTGCAGCCCTGCTCTACTGAGCCGCACTGCCCTGCCCGCGCTGCTACTACTGCTACTGCTGCAACTGGCGGCGGCCAGATGCAGCTCCAGCGACGTCCGCGTGAGTCCCTCACGCCCCAGCAGCTTCGTGAGTGGTACACTAGTTGGGGTTGTCGGTGTGGCCGTGGTGTGCGTCGCCCTGGAGCGGATCGTTCGGGAGCCTCTTATAGTGGCCAGGTGAAGCTGCAGCGGTGTCCGCGCGAGATCCTTTCGCCCCAGCAGCTTCGTGAGTGGTATGCTAGTTGGGGTTGTAGGGGAGGCCGTGGTGGGAGTCGCCCTGGCGCGGGTCGTTCGGGAGCTTCTTGTAGTGACCAGGTGCAGCTGCAGCGGCGTCCGCGCGCGACCCTTTCGCCTTAGCAGCTTCGTGAGTGGTACGCTCAGAGTAGAGGGTCACTGAGTACTGCTCGCTGCCCGTACGTCATTCGCACTGGTGCTCGGGCTGGTCAGCCTTGCGGGACGGTTGGTCACACAGAGTCCCGCTGCTTCTCCTCTCTGAGTGACGCCAGGCGTACAGAGTTTGGCGACGCTGCTGAGCTCCTCTCCTGTCTGGAGCTACTTAGGTGGAGGGTAGATATCTTTGCTCTTGACTATGATGCTATCCTCACTGCCATGTATGCATTGCCTACTAGTACTGAGGGTGCCTGTTACCTGTGTGTGCCGCCTGACCCAGGTATAGAGTCTGCTGCTCAAGGTGCTGGTGAGGCTGCTGCTCTAGGTGCTGGCGTGTCTCGTACTCCAGGTTTTGGTGAGGTTGCTGCTCTAGGCGCTAGTGAGTCCACCGCTCCAGGTGCTGGTGAGTCTGCTCTCTCTGGTACTGCGCCTGCTGCGGCCTTGCACACTTTCACCCTTAACTCGGGTGCTTCCCGCTCCTTCTTTCGTGACTGCACCACACTCTCGCCGCTCAGTCGGCCAGTGGCAGTCTCTCTGGCTGACCCCTCTAGGGGTCCGGTCCTTGCATACTCCTCCACGGTTCTGCCGTGTCCGGCGGTCCCGTCTGGCTCTCTGTCTGGCCTCCACCTCCCCTTGTTCTCCACGAACTTGGTGAGTGGAGCTGACCTTCAGGACGCGTGGGTTGACCAGTTCACTCCTGGAGGTCAGCGGGTGACCCACTGTTCGTGTACTCGGACGAGCCGGCACCTGGCCACGTTCACCCATGAGCCTGGGTCGAGCCTGTACACCCTGACTACAGTGTCTCCCCCGGTTGCTGAGTCTGGTCAGGTAGCCGTGTCGGGTCAGATGTTTGCTGCAGCGTCCCGGTCTGGTCCCGAGTCTGCCCCCTGCTCGTGTCGCCTCCTGTCTCACCTGACTCTCCACTGGCACCACCGCCTTGGTCACCCCTCCCTGCCTCGTCTCCGAGGCATGGCCTCCCGTGTCCTTGTCACTGGTCTTCCCCGGTCTCTCCCTCCCCTCCCCCCGGGGCCCGCCCCTACCTGCGTTCCTTGCGTCGAGGGGCGGCAGCGCACCGCTCCTCACTCCTCCGAGTTCCCTCCGACGGAGGCTCCCTTGTAGACTCTTCACATAGACGTGTGGGGCCCAGCCCGCGTCCGTGGACAGGGTCACGAGCACTACTTTCTGCTCGTCGTTGACGATTACTCGCGTTACACCAAAGTCTTCCCCTTGCGCCGCAAGGGTGAGGTCACTGAGGTGCTGATCGATTGGATCCGTGCAGCCCGTCGCCAGCTCAGCGAGAGTTTCTTCTCGAACCTTCCTGTTCTGCGTCTGCACTCCGACAGAGGTGGAAAGTTTTCCTCCGATCTTCTGCGAGCCTTTTGTCGTGCAGAGGGCATCCGCCAGACGTTCACACTTCCGGCCTCCCCACAGCAAAATGGAATTGCTGAGCGCCGCATTCGCATGGTCATGGACGTCATTCGTACGTCCATGATCCATGCGGCTGCTCCCCATTTTCTGTGGCCGTTCGCGGTTCAGTACGCGGCGCATCAGATCAACCTCCAGCCTCGGGTCTCCATGCCGGAGACCATACCTACTCTGCGGTGGACAGGTAAGGTTGGCGATGCGTCTGCGTTCCGTGTCTAGGGATCTCGACCTTTCGTCCGCGACTTGTCTGCAGACAAGCTGTCCTCCCGTGCTGTTCCCTGCGTCTTCCTTGGCTTCCCCCCTGACGCGCCTGGTTGGCAGTTTTATCACCCCACCTCGCGCCGTGTTCTGTCCTCTCAGGACGTCACGTTTGACGAGTCGGTTCCTTACTACCGTCTCTTCCCCTACTGCACTGCCCCCCTCCCCCCCCCCCCGCCGCTCTTCCTTGCGCCAGGTCCCCCCGCGGTAGACCCCCTCCCCCCTCAGGGTCCTGCCCCCTCAGGTGTGTCCCAGGTAGACGCAGTCGAGCCTGTCGAGGTAGCTGTTGACTCTGGTGCTGCTAGGGGTGCTGAGCCTGCGGGTGTCGCGTCTGGGGGTGCTGAGCCTGGGGGTGCGGAGCCTGCGGGTGCTGAGCCTGGGGTTGCTGAGTCTGGGGGTGCTGAGACTAGGGGTGCTGAGCCTGGGGTTGCTGAGTCTGGGGGTGCGGAGCCTGAGGGCGCTGAGCCTGCGCGTGTGGAGTGTGGAGGTGCTGAGCCTGGCGGTCCTTCGGGTGCTTCGTCCCGTCGAGAGCCACTCTCTCCACAGCAGCTGCGCGAGTGGTTTGCTCGGCGTTGGAGCCGTGCTGCTGGAGCTGGTGGTGCTACGGGCGCTGGAGGTCCTGCTGCTGCTGGAGCTGCTGGGGGTTCTGGAGCCACGGGTCCCGGAGGTGCTCGTACTGGAGGTACTGGAGCTGCTGGGCCTGGTGGTGCTGCTGGAGCTGGAGCTGCTGGCGGTGCTAGAGCTGGCGGTGCTGCTGGAGCAAGTGCTGCTGGAGGTACTGGGGCTGGAGCTGCTGGAGCTGCTGGGTCTTCTGGTGGTCATGCTGGAGCTGGAGTTGCTGTAGGTGGTGGAGCTAGAGGTGCTGCTGGAGCCGGTGCTCCTGTGGGTGCTGGAGTTGGCGCTACTGGAGCAGCTGGAGGTGCTGCTCGAGCTGGTGGTGCTGCTGGAGTTGGAGCTCCCGCTGGGGGTGCTAGTGCTATCCCTGCTGGTTCTGGAGGCACTGCGCGGCCGCGGCCGTACTATGTTCTTTTCCTTCTGCAGGTTCTTGGTCTTCCGCCTTCTGCTGGTCCTGCTCCTTCCTTAGAGTGTCCACCGCCTGTCCAGTCGCAGTCACAGTTGCAACCCGCCTCCCCACTGCCTGCTCCGTCTCCCTACACTGGTCCTACTGGAGGTCTTGCTGAGCGTCGTGAGCCTGCGTCTCGCCCTGCGTCGCCTGTCCGTGCTGCTCGCACTAGTGGTCGTGGTTCGCGTCCGCGTCCTCCTCCTGTCCCTGGCACGCACCGGATGTCTCTGCGTCCGTCCACTGCTCCTCTGCGTGCCCCTTTGCCTTCTCCTCCTGAGTCTTCTCTTCCTGCTCTTGCCGACCCGGAGTCGGACTCTCTTCGTGCTGCCAGTCCTACTGTCACACGTCTCCTTGCTACTGTTGTCACTGACCCTTCCTTTGAGTCCACTGCTGCGTCTGCCCTAGTTGCTGAGCTCGTCGACTTTGCTGCTCGCTGTCGCCTAGACTACGTCGCCAGTCTTGTTGTTGAGTCTGAGTCTGTCTGTCCTCCGTCCGTCGGGGGTGAGTGTGCCCTTGGCACGGACGTCCTTGAGGACAGGCAGGAGGAGTTCCAGTGCTTGGCCGCTGCTTCACCTCATCTCGTGTCCGTACTGCTTACCCCTGAGGGAGACCCGGATGCACTTGACATCCCGACTCCGCGCTCTTACGCGGAGGCGATAGAGGGTCCCTACTCCTCTCAGTGGCAGGCAGCTATGGACGCAGAGATGGCTTCCTGGAAGTCCACAGGCACCTACGTTGACGCTGTTCCCCCTCCTGGGGCGAACATCGTCAGTGGCATGTGGATTTTCAGGGTGAAGCGGCCGCCGGGTTCTCCGCCTGTCTTCAAGGCGCGTTACGTGGCTCGAGGCTTCAGTCAGCGGCAGGGAGTTGACTACTTTCAGACCTTCTCTCCCACCCCGAAGATGACCACTCTTCGGGTACTGCTGCACGTAGCTGCTCACCGTGACTACGAGCTACACTCTCTTGACTTCAGCACTGCTTTCTTGCAGGGCAGCCTGCACGAGGAGATCTGGCTGCGTCGCCCACCTGGTTTCACTGGGTCTTTTCCTCCTGGCACCCAGTGGATCCTACGGCGGCCAGTCTACGGTCTCCGCCAGGCACCACGTGAGTGGCACGACACACTGAGGACTACACTTGCGGCTCTTGGGTTTGCTCCCTCTACTGCCGACCCGTCGCTGTTTCTGCGCACCGACACTTCTTTGCCGCCGTTCTACATCCTCGTGTACGTCGACGACTTGGTCTTTGCCACAGCTGACACTGCTGGACTCGCCCACGTGAAGTCCGAGCTGCAGAAGAGACACACGTGCACTGACCTGGGTGAACTGCGCAGCTACCTTGGCTTGCAGATCACTCGGGACAGAGCACGCCGCACCATTACCCTGACTCAGTCACACATGGTGCAGCAGGTCCTTCAGCGCTTCGGCTTCACGTACTCCTCGCCTCAGGCCACTCCTCTGCCTACTCGCCACTCGCTCTCAGCTCTGCCTTCGGATGAGTCCGTAGAGTCGAGTGGCCCGTACCCAGAGCTTGTTGGCTGCCTCATGTACCTGATGACCTGCACACGACCTGACCTTGCATACCCTCTTAGCATTCTCGCACGCTATGTTGCTCCTGGGAGACACAGACCGGAGCACATGGCTGCAGCGAAGAGGGTGTTGCGCTACTTGTGCAGTACGTCGGGCATGGGGCTTGTGCTTGGAGGGCAGAGTCCAGTGGTCCTTACTGGACACGCAGACGCTTCTTGGGCTGACGACCAGGCTACGCAGCGGTCGTCACAGGGTTACACCTTCAGCCTTGGTTCCGGCTCTGTTTCGTGGCGGGCTACTCGCTCGTCTTCTGTTCTCGGCTCCAGTTGTGAGGCTGAGATCTACGCAGGAGCCATGGCTGCACAGGAGCTTCGCTGGCTCACCTACCTGCTGACTGACCTCGGAGAGCCGCCTCGTTCTCCTCCAGTGCTGTACGTAGACAACAAGGCCATGCTGGCCTTGTGTCGGGAGCAGCGACTGGAGCACAGAACGAAGCACATTGCTCTCCGCTACTTTCTTGCTCGTGAGCTGCAGCAGCGTGGTCAGCTGCGTCTTGCGTACGTGGCCTCTGAGGCCAACACTGCTGATATCTTCACCAAGGCGCTTGCGCCTTGTGACCATCAGCGCTTCTGTACTCAGCTGGGCCTTGTGCCTACCTTGCCTCACTTGCTCACCTCTTGACCGTGCTTGTACTGTTACATATATATATACCTGCTCTTGTTTGTCTAGCCTTTTTATATATATGTACTCCTGCATGTGAACTGGCCTTGTGGCCTTGAAGTTGTGCTCAGAATGTGTGGTGACTTTGTGATCCACCCTGAGCTTGCTTTGCTTTGCTTTACTTGACTGGTCTTGTGACCCCTTGTTCTCCCCCACTTTGCCTATGGGGGTGTGTCAGAACATTATAGCTCATGCATATTGTGTAGGCTATAGTGGGGTAGCCCATAAGGGGTACAACCCAATTAGGGTTAGTACTTGTACCCAATTCATTCATAGTTCATTCATTCCTTGTTTCTTGTCACTAACCCTAATTGGGTTGTACCCCATATAGGCTACCCCACTACAGCCTACACAACATATAAGATTCCCATCCTTGCTGGCTTGTAACGTCTTCTTCAACCGGTTGTGGACCTGTGTTTGCAGGATTTGAAGTTGAAGCAACTGGGACGGCGAGCGAGCGACACAGTCCGTCTGGGCCTGGTCTTTCCAGATCTATCTCTAGAGGATGAGTTTAAGCATGCAGTGATAGTTGTCCTGGTGGTTCAAGAACAAGGATGCGATATCTGTTGCACATGTTCCCAGGTGAGTCAAAGTTCGGTACGAACATGTCCTTTTAGCTCCTTGCATTTCCGAAGGAGGTGCCCTTGTAAATCAAGTGAAACTCCATTTCATGTGACAAAAGCTGGATGACGCACTTCATCAGTTGGGCGATGGAGAGAAGATTGAAGTGAAGACTTGGAACCACGAGTACAGCGCTGATGTGAATTGAGAAGTTCGTCTCCTTGTACTTGAGCCTTTTTGCCTAGATTGTTTGGTTGTCCGCGATTGTGATTTCCACGTCGCCTACGAGCTCTTCGCTGTTGAGGATGAAGCGATTAGAGGGGACCATTTGTTGGCCGCAGCACCTATCCAGGTAGCACTTGTTAACATCGTAGTTTTCTTCTGCGATGTTTGCAATGACCGGTGTAATGTGATGGTCCATGTCTGTGTCTTGACCATAGGTCCACCCTTCGTCGTCTATCATGATGCGCGCAGGTGGTGACTTAACAAACCATTGTGGCACTTCCCAATCAAAAAGAAAATTCACCAAACCGCCAGCTCATCATAAGTAGGATCATTGTCTTCTTCGGCTTCGACAGTCCCTTCTTCTTTTCAACAGGTGGGTCCCAGAACATGTCTTCCCAACTGCAGAATTAGCAGTAATGACGGCTGATTCGAGGAGGTTCGTGTCGTACCATGTAGGTTAACACCTTGTTCTTGCCTTTGTTGTTGTCTGCAAGAATGTGCGCTCGAGCTTGTGAAGTGATGGCTTTGGCGGGTGGAGACAGGTTTTGGTTGCGAGTCGGTGGCCCGATGGCTTACTGGTACGGTGCCGTGCCTGGTTGTCTTTGCGCATGATTGTTGTTGTTCCCGGTTTTTTCTCTTTTGCGTTTCCAGCATTCATTAATGGTGTGACCCATCTTCTTGCAGTACTTGCAGAACAGCTTTCTTTTTATCTGATATCGCTTCTGCGCTTCCCAAGTAAAAGGCAATCTTTTCCTTCTTATTGCCTCTCTTGTTGTACAGATCGATCTCCTGCTGTTCAGCGAGAATAGCAGCGCAAAGCGTGGTTTTGGAGATTGTGCATTGAGCGCAAAAGGAGTGATTCACAATGACGCCACTACGGACCCAGACCAGCAAGGATGATTTGTCATAATATTATGCTCTAGCCTGTAGTGGGGTGCTCTATAGCGAGTAGAACCCTTCTAGGGTTTGCTATTTGTATCCTCATTCTTGCTAGTGCAACCCTCCTTCTTAATTCCTCTTAAACTTTCACATGGTATCAGAGCAGGTCGATCCCCTTGGATCGATCCTGTGGGTGGGCTCACCACCTCGTTGCTTCCGCTGCAACTTCCACTACTACCTTCTGTGCCGCACGCCCCATGGCGTGCGGCAGTTTTTCTTCCCGCCGTGCGCCCCGAGGCGAGCGGCGGTTTTCTGCCCGCCGTGCGCCCCGTGGCGCGCGGCGGTTCTCTGCCCGCTGTGCGCTCCGAGGCGCGCGGCGGGCTTCTACCCCGTCACTCGCCGCGTCGCCCTCGGGAGGCGCTGCGACGGGCGACGGGGACCCGCGCGTCGCCCCCCGTCGCCCGTCGTGGCCTGCGCGCGGCCCGTACAGCCTGCGCGCGGCCCGTACGGGCTGCGCCAGGCCCGCGCGCGGCTCGGGCCGCCTGCGCGCGGTTCGGGAGGCTGTGCCAGGCCCGTGGGCGGCCCTTTCCTCGCTGCCCCTGCCCTCCCCGCTGTCCCCCGTGCTTCTGCTGGCGCCCCACCCCTCCTACAGCCCGTTCTCCTGAATTAGGGTTTGGGGGTGAGGGGTATGGGGGTGAAACTACTGTGTGCCGTTCCCTGCTCCTCCTCCTCCTCCGTCTCCCTGTGCTGCAGCTGCCGCTGAGGGGGGGTGGACTTGTTGGAGCCGTTGGAGTGGTGCTAAGGGGGGGTGAAGGGGGAGTGGAGCTAGCGGTGTAGCAGCGGGTGTGTGTCAGGAGGGGTGGTACTGTTTGGGGGAGGTCGAGTGGAGGCAGCAGTCTTGTCGTCAGCAGCAGCAGCAGTCTGGAGGCTACAATCTCCGGTAGTCGCCAGTCGCCCGTGGGTCCATTGCTCGTCTGCCGCTACTTTTAGCCGCGGGGCCAGTTACCCCTGTAGTCCGGAGCGTTGTTCCGGTAGCCACTGAGCCAGCAGCTCGTCTGTGTGTCTGCAGCGTCAGCAGTCGCCTCCCATCTTCTCTCCCCCACAGTCTCTCCTCCTCCTCACTTGCCCTCTGCGATAGCCTCTAGCTTTGCTCATAATTGTGAACTTTAAACTATTGCTTCTTGAACTTGTGCTCAGAATGTGTGGTGACATTGTGATCCACCCTGAGCTTGTACTGCTTTGCTTGCTCTGCTGATTACACCCCACTTTGGCTATGGGGGTGTGTCAGAATATTATGCTCTAGCCTGTAGTGGGGTGCTCTATAGCGAGTACAACCCTTCTAGGGTTTGCTATTTGTATCCTCATTCTTGCTAGTGCAACCCTCCTTCTTCTTAATTCCTCTTAAAATTTCACATGATTGTTACAAACATGACCTCAGGGACGTTTCCACCGCTTTTCTTGAATCCCTCAAATTTCTACAGCAGCAGATGTATAGTATGCTCCTGCCTTTTCAAATTAATTTTCTAGTACATATACAAATCGACGGATGTCGCTCCTTTTTGTGCTAGGATCAAACGCCTCTGGTAGCCTCAGCTTCGCTGCTTTGAGGTTGACTGTAGCTGCTGCCGTTGTCGCATGTACAATTGTCAGGGCGCCGCTGCTGCTGCTGTTATCGCTGCTGCGTTCGTCTCAGCGTTCGCTGGTGATGTGGCGGCTGCCGACTGGTTCATGAGGAGTTTTTTTTTTTAGTTGTAGGAGTGTCGCATGTGTCTCCTCCTGCTCGGCGCGTAACTCCGTGATTTCTCGTGCGAAAGTATCTCTAATTTGAATTTTAGGAAGATTTGCGACGAAAATAAATGAAAGTTGTGCGCTGGTCGACTTACTACAAAGAATCAAATGTAGAAGTGTCAAGCGCGAATTCTGTACGTCGCGGATTTCATGTCCGATCTCGGCCGTTGAGAAGGAGGTCGATTCGACGCTCCGAATTCCAACCTGTTTTAGCGAAATTTTCTAGGCCGTTGAGATTCAAACGATCTGACGATCAAAATCCAAACTTTTGTCACAAATAAATATGAGTTGTTTAAAAAAGCAAGATCAAGGGGGACGTTAAAAATTTGGGCGGAACTGGTTTACACACCCAAATCGACGCTTTTGTCCCCCCCCCCCCCCCGGTTTCTTTAAGGCCGGTTTTTAGCGGTTGAAGACATCGCGTGCAAACCCGCTCTGATACCAAGTGTGAGGAACAAAGGAACTGGTTCAGAATTTATCATATAAGCACCTCGGTACAAAATGAGGCTATATATAGGCTCGACAGAAAGGCAGTAACCCGCTGTTACTAGAAGGTTCCGTGGGTCGCGAAGTGTCACGAACGGGTCCTTCTCGAATTCGGTAGAAGGCAAATTGGTGGCAATAAAAAAGCCTAGAATCTGGTGCACGCAACCTAGAACGGTGCTATGACTAGAATAAAATTTTGTAAGCTACGGTTCTAAGGAAAACGAGCAAAAGAATGCATTAGAAAATATTACAAAGCAAGGTAAAGTGTAAATATGTAAATTATAGGGAAGGCTAGCCGTCATACTTTTCAGACTTATATGCTATAGTCTTTCTAGGCTGTAGTGGGGTAGATAGTATGGGGTACAACTTTCTAGGGTTTCATACTTGTACCCAACTTTTCTCTTAGTCATCCCATTCCTCGTTTCTTATCATGGTATCGAGCAGGTTCCCTAGTGGGAACGCTTCCTAGGGCCCACCACGATATTTTTTTTCCTGCCCGGAGCGCGCTTCGATCCTGCCCGAGTCGCGCCCCGTGTGCCCTCCCTGCCGTCGCGCCCTCTCACGGCCCCTCACGGCCCCTTCGCGTCGCCCTTAGCGGCCCCTCTCACGGCCCCTCGCGCCGCCCTTACGGCCCCTCGTGCCGCCCTTACGGCCCCTTACGGCCCCTCGCGCTGCCCGTCGGCCCCTCGCGCCGCCCTCGTTGGCCCCTTACGGCCCCTCGCGCCGCCCTCGTAGGCCCCTTACGGCCCCTCGCGCCGCCCTCGTAGGCCCCTTACGGCCCCTCGCGCCGCCCTCGTCGGCCCCTTACGGCCCCTCGCGCCGCCCTCGTCGGCCCCATACAGCCCCGTCGCTACCCTCCCCGGCCCAGCAACCGAGCAGCCGAGCAGCCCAGCCGCCGAGCTGCCAAGCCGCCCAGCAACCGAGCCGCCGAGCCGACGAGCCGCCCAGCAGCCGAGCCGCCGTGCCGCCCAGCAGCCGAGCCGCCAAGCCGCCGAGCCGCCCAGCAGCCGAGCCGCCGAGCAGCCGAGCCCCCGAGCCGCCGAGCAGCCGAGCTGCCGAGGCTCCTGTCGAGCCGCTACCACCGCTGTTTCAGCCCTGTTTCTACCGGCGTGCCCCGACCCTACCCACTCGGACTGGTGAGAGCACTCCCTGCTAGACCACTGCTGTCATGGCTACCCCCAGTGTCCTTACCTTTGATGCTGAGGGTCGTGCTATTGACTTCGAGGTCAAGGTCGATGACCTGCAGCTTTTCCTACAGTGCAATAGGAAAGCTGCTGCACGTCTTGCTATGCGTCGCCACTTACCGACCGCTGAGCGTGCGCACTTTAGTCAGTACAAGAGTGCTAAGACCTTGTACGACGCTGTAGTTGCACGCTACTCTTCCCCTGCCACTGCTGCTCTTAGCCGCCTCATACTGCCGTACCTGTTCCCTGACCTTGCTGCCTTTCGCACAGTCGCTGACCTCATTACGCACCTTCGCACTAGTGACACTCGCTACCGCGCTGCGCTTCCTGCTGAGTTATGCGCCAAGAACCCTCCCCCCATGTACATCACCCTCTACTACATAGTCACCCGGCTCCCTGACTCCCTTCGCGTAGTCAGGGACCACTTCCTCTCAGTTTGCCCCACCATACTCACAGTTGACCTCCTCGAGGAGCGCCTCCTGGCAGCAGAGAAGAGTATAGTTGCTGTAGGAGCCTCTCAAGATGACCCGCGTGCCCCTGTCTTTGAGGGGTGCTCCCCCTCCCCCCTTTTGCCCTCTGTTGCCTCTGCTGCTGCCGTCGACTTCGTCGGCACCGAGTCGGTCGGCGCTGCGTCTGCCCCTAGCGGGCGACGCCGCACCGGCAAGGGCAAGGGGGGCAAGGGCGCTGGAGGGGCTAGCGGGGGCGGTGGAGGTGGAGGTGGAGGTGGCGGAGGGAGTGGGGGTGGTGGTGGGGGTGGTGGCGGGGGTGGGGGCTTCGGTGGCGGCAGTGGCGGCGGAGGCGGCGACGGCGGTGGCGGTGGGAGCGGAGGAGGAGGCAGTGGCGGCGGTGGCGGCGGAGGAGGTGGAGCTGGGCGGGGTGGCTCTGCGCAGCGGAGCGGCTCAGGTGGTGGTCAGCGCCAGCAGCAGCAGCGCACTCGTGAGACCCCGTCCCCCCAGCAGCTTCGTGAGTGGTACACTGCGCGTCAGCGAGGTGGGGGTGCTGGTCCCTGTACCTACGTCCTCCGTACCGGCGACCGAGCTGGTGAGCAGTGCGGGGGCTTGCACTCCACCCAGCGCTGCTTCGGCCGCCTGACGGACGCTTGGCGTCACCAGTTCCCTGACGCCACTGAGATCCCTCGCTGGGGAGAGCTGTCTAGGGCGGGGGTTGCTATCTTTGATCTTGACTATGATGCTATTCTTGCTGCCATGTATGCTGTGTCGACTAGTGATGAGGGTGACTGTTACCTGTGTCTTCCGCCTGATCCGGGCATTGAGGCTGCTGCTCTAGGTGCTGGTGAGGCTACTGCTCTAGGTGCTAGTGCGTCTGCTGCCCCAAATGCTGGTGAGTCTGCTCTCTCAGGTTCCACGTCGGCTCAGGCCTTACACACCTTCACCCTTGACTCGGGTGCTTCCCGCTCCTTCTTTCGAGACCGCACCACGCGTAGCACCCACACGCTCAGCACCCCCAAAGTCAGCACTCCCAGGCTCAGCACCCTCAGCAGCACCAGAGTCACCAGCGACCTCGACAGGCTCAACAGCGTCTACCTGGGACACACCTGAAGGGGCAGGACCCTGAGGGGGGAGGGGGTCTACCGGGGGGGGACCTGGTACCAGGAAGAGCGGTGGCGGGGGGAGGGACGGAGTGCGGTAGGGGAAGAGGCGGTAGTAGGGGACCGACTCGTCGAACGTGACGTCCTGGGAGGACAGAACACGGCGAGAGGTGGGGTGGTAGAACTGCCACCCTGGGGCGTCAGGGGGGAAACCCAGGAAGACGCAAGGAGCAGCACGAGGGGACAGCTTGTCCGCAGACAAGTCGCGGACAAACGCCCGAGATCCCCAGACACGGAACGCAGACGCATCGCCAACCTTCCCCGTCCACAGCAAGGCTGGGGAGGTCTCCGGCATGGAGACCCTGGGCTGAAGGTTGATCTGATGCGCCGCGTACCGAACCGCAAACGGCCACAGAAAATGGGGGGCAGCCGCATGCATCATGGACGTACGGGCGACGTCCATGACCATGCCAATGCGGCGCTCAGCAATCCCATTTTGCTGTGGAGAGTCCGGAAGCGTGAAGGTCTGGCGGATGCCTCGTGCACGACAGTAGGCTCGCAGAAGGCCAGAGGAGAACTCTCCGCCTCTGTCAGAGTGCAGACGCAGAACAGGAAAGTCCGAGCCGAAGCTCCGCCTGAGCTGGAGACGAGCTGCGCGGATCCAGTCGATCAACACCTCAGTGACATCACCCTTGCTGCGCAAGGGGAAGACTGTGGTGTAACGCGAGTAGTCGTCAACCACCAGCAGGAAGTAGCGCTCGTGACCCTGTCCACGGACGCGGGCCGGGCCCCACACGTCCATGTGAAGCGTCTGCAGCGGGGCCTCTGTCGGAGGAAACTGGGAGGAGTGAGGGGTAGCCCGCTGTCGTCCCTCGACACAGGGGACGCAGGTAGGGCCAGGCCCCGGAGGAAGTGGAGGGAGGGACCGGGGAAGACCAGAGACAAGGACACGGGAGGCCATGCTCCGGAGACGAAGCAGGGAGGGGTGACCAAGGCGGTGGTGCCAGAGGAGAGTCTCGTGAGACAGGAGGCGACACGAGCAGGGGGCAGACTCAGGACCAGACCTGGACGCTGCAGCAAACACCTGACCCGACGCAGCTACCTGACCAGACGCAAGGACCGGAGGAGACGCAGTGGTCAGTGTGTACAGGCTCGACCCCGGCCGACGTGTAAACGTGGCCAGGTGTCGGCCTGTCCGAGCGTCCGTGCAGTGGGTCACCCGCTGACTCGCAGGAGTGAACTGGTGAACCCCCGCATCCTGTAGGTCAGCACCACTCACCAAGTTCGTAGAGAACGAGGGGAGGTAAAGACCAGACAGGGTGCCAGAGGGGGCCGCCGGACACGGGAGGACAGTGGAGAAGTGAGCAAGGACAGGACCCCCAGAGGGGTCTGCCAGAGAGACCGCAACTGGCCGGCCAAGCGGCGTGAGTGTGGTGCGGTCTCGAAAGAAGGAGCGAGAAGCCCCCGAGTCAAGGGTAAAGGTGTGGGAGGCCGAAGCCGACGCAGAACCTGAGAGAGCAGACTCACCAGTACCTGAGGGAGCAGACGCACCTAGAGCAGCAGCCTCGCTAGCACCTAGAGCAGCAGCCTCACCAGGACCTAGAGCAGCAGACTCAATGCCCGGGTCGGGCGGAAAACACCGGTAACAGTCACCCTCATCACTAATAGTCACAGTATACATGGCAGCAAGAATAGCATCAAAGTCAAGGTCAAAGACAGCCACACCCGCCCTAGACAGCTCACCCCAGCGGGGGATCTCAGTGGCCTCAGGGAACTGGTGACGCCAAGCGTCCGTCAGGCGGCCAAAGCAGCGCTGGGTGGAGTGCGCACCCCCGCACTGCTCACCCGCGCGGTCGCCGGTGCGCAGGACGTAGGTGCACGGACCAGTACCCCAACCCCTCTGGCGTGCAGTGTACCACTCACGGAGCTGCTGAGGGGAGGGGACGTCACGAGTGCGCTGCTGCTGCTGCTGCTGCTGCTGCTGGCGCTGACCACCACCGGAGCTGACCCTCTGCGCAGCGCCACCCCGACCAGCTCCACCTCCTCCGCCGCCTCCTCCTCCACCGCCGCCACCTCCGCTCCCTCCGCCACCGCCGCTGCCGCCTGCGCCTCCACTGCCGCCACCGACACCTCCACCCCCGCCACCACCCCCACCGCCACCCCCACCTCCTCCACCGCCTCCACCGCCGCCTCCACCGCCCCCGCTAGCTCCTCCAGCGCCCCTGCCCCCCTTGCCCCTGCCAGGGCGGCGTCTCCCGCTAGGGGTAGACGCTGCCCCAACCGACTCCAAACCAGCGAGGTCGGCCGCAGCAGCAGAGGCAACAGAGGGCAAAAGAGGGGAGGGGGAGCACCCCTCAAAGATGGGGGTGCGAGGGTCACCACGAGAGGCTCCTACAGCGACTATGCTCTGTTCTGCTGCTAGGAGGGCCTTCTCGAGGAGGTCAACGGTGAGAGTGGTGGGACAAACCGAGAGGAAGTGGTCCCTGACTACGCGAAGGGAGTCAGGGAGACGGGTGACTATGTAGTAGAGGGTGATGTACATGGGGGGGGGGTTCTTGGCGCAGAACTCAGCAGGAAGCGCAGCGCGGTAGCGAGTGTCACTAGTGCGGAGGTGCGTAATGAGGTCAGCGACTGTGGGAAAGGCAGCAAGGTCAGGGAAGAGGTACGGTAGCATGAGGCGGCTCAGTGCAGCAGTGGCAGGGGAGGAGTAGCGTGCAACTACAGCGTCGTACAAGGTCTGAGCACTCTTGTACTGGCTAAAGTGCGCACGCTCAGAGGTAGGTAGGTGGCGACGCACAGCAAGACGTGCAGCAGCATCGCGCGTGGCCCACTGTGAGCGAACAGTGGCGTCAGCATCAGCAGCGGGGGCAGGAGAGGCACCAGAAATGAGGTCAAAGAGGGAGAGGCCGTCTGCTCTGTCGCACTGTAAGAAAAGCTGCAGGTCATCTATCCAGACGTCAAAGTCAATGGCCCGACCCTCAGCGTCAAAAGCGAGGACACTAGGGGTAGCCATGACAGCAGTAGACTAGCAGTGCAAACAGTAGGGTGAGGGCAGTGCTGTGAGAGAGGCGCTGCTCTTACCGGACAGGGCGGTTCGGGCGGCTTGGCTGCAGGGCGGCTCGGCGACTCGACGGCTGGGCGGCTCGGCTGCTGGGCGGCTCGGCGGTTCGGCTGCTGGGCGGCTCGGCTGCTGGGCGGCTCGGCGGCTGGGCGGCTCGGCGGCTGGGCGGCTCGGCTGCTGGGCGGCTCTGCTGCTGGGCGTATTCGGCGGCAGGGCGGCACGGCTGCTGGGCGGCTCAGCTGCTGGGCGGCTCGGCGGCGGGGCGGCTCGATTGCTGGGCGGCTCGGCGGGTGGGCTGCTCGTAGGAGTAGGAGCAGGGGCCGTAGGAGCAGGCGCCGGGGCCGTAGGAGCAGGGGCCGGAGGCCGCTAGGGCGGCGGATCGGGGCCGCGAGGGCGGCAGAGTAGGGGCCGCGAGTGCGGCGGAGTAGGGGCCGCGAGGGCGGCAGATCGGGGCCGCGAGGGCGGCGAATCGGGGCCGCGAGGGCGGCGGAGTAGGGGCCGCGAGGGCGGCGGATCGGGGCCGCGAAGGGCGGCGGATCGGGGCCGCGAGGGCGGCGGAGCGGGGCCGCGAGGGCGGCGGATCGGGGCCGCGAGGGGCGGCGGATCGGGGCCGCGAGGGCGGCGGAGCGGGGCCGCGAGGGCGGCGGATCGGGGCCGCGAGGGCGGCGGAGTAGGGGCCACGAAGGGCGGCGGATAGAGCCGCGAGGGCGGCTCGAAGGGGGGCCGCGAGGGCGGCGCGAAGGGGCCGCTAGGGCGGCGCGAGAGAGGGGAGCGCGGCTCGGGCAGGGGCTGAGTGCGCTCCGGGCAGGAAAAAAAAAAACGGTGGGCCCTAGGAACAGTTCCCACGGGGGAACCTGCTCGATACCATGAGAAGAAACAAGTGATGAATGAACTATGAATGAATTGGGTACAAATACTAACCCTAATTGGGTTGTACCCCTTATGGGCTACCCCACTATAGCCTACACAATATGCATGAGCTATAATGTTCTGACACACAGCGCGAAACATGGCAAGGCAGTGCTGATCACTTCGAACGTTGTAGGCCATCCGAGTATGGAGAATGTGGTCGTCTCGTACTGGCGCCGAGCCATGAGTAGCGACATGCCGAACCGAATCATGCGCCATTGTCGAATTTGCTCCAGGTCGAGCCTCTCGCCGCGCAAAAGGTTCAAGCGCCACACGATACTTTTGTTGGAAAGTCCAGCTCCGTTGTTGCAGCCTTTATTGAAGCAAAAGAACTCCATAACGTCTTGAAGTTGTCTTCTGGTCGGAACGTGCCTTCGGGCGCACCATCAGCACCATCCAGGAGCGCAGCCGCATCCCCTTCCTCGTCCACGATGCATAATCAGCATCGTCAGGTTCGGCGTCATCATCGCCAGAGCCCTGTGTGTGTGGGCATTTTGGAAATATAGGACGTTAGCGCGGTAGCGAGTGATATATTAGGCGAACAGAGGGTTGCGAGCAGCTGCATGTGAAAACTACCGCAGTATCATTCTCCGTCGCCATGGCAGGTTCGCTGGTCCCAATGACGTCATGGCTGTCAAGCTCGGGCATATCATCGTCGCATTGCTGCGCAGAATCCGGGTCATCGTCCGCCCTGCCATCACTTGCGCCAATGGCGTCGACCTTATAAAGCGCGACGCGCGGATCATGCAGGCTCCGTTTCAACGCTCGTTAGTAAACAATGTCGTGCGAGAGCGAAAGCGATCTGATCACCACTTGCAGGCGTACAACGTCCCTTGCAGGGGCATTGGTAACCCCAGAAGGTGAATCCCCGGCAGTATAATGAGATTGTTGTTGATGAGGATGTGCACTTGGCGAGACCAACCATGTTCTACTGACACGTGCAGCTACTCGTATATTATCGTTGGAGAGGCGCACGGGTGCAAGGCTGCTTTATGCCAGGTGCTAGCAATACAGCCGAGGTTATCAAAACGAATCCAAACATGTGCCTACCTCGACGGTTATTGGACATGTAAGTTTTTGACAAGGATAGGGAATAGTACTGTATCAAATGCCGCTAATGCAGAGTACACATTGGTCGTTAACAGGGTGAGGGGGATCTACCCAAACCCTTGACAGCTATCCCGAGGACAACAATGACGGAGACAGACTGGCAAGAACGCTGACGTGGATAGGGGTCGCTGCAATGGTGAAGGTTAACTATAACCGACAAGCGTAATTGCGTTAGTGCGTACTCGCCCATTTTGCAAATTCACCAACAACCCAAGTCGCGCTCTCCCAATATCTCCCAACCGCGTTTGCTGCCGTGTCCATCAAAGTCCAATACTCCAGCTGAGACAAGATTGTTGCTTTCAATTTCTGGCCATGGCGTCTCAGAAACCCGATAGCCCTGAAACTGAGCCACGTGTGTGGCGCTGCGCTAGGGACGGTAGTCGACGCTATGAGTCGACCCGATACGCTGGTCCCAGGTGGCTACGGGCTCGCAACTGTCTCACCTGGACCCCGTCAGTTGCAGTCCTTGCTCCCGACTTTCCAGAGATTGTGGCGGTTCTGATGCAGGTCGAGTTCACATGCATTGTCGACAACGGTGAATCTTCCACACCACGCAAGTTGGCCAATAGCGTCGAGCATCTGGTGTCGGACCAAGATATCCGCACCACAATACAAAGAATAGAAGCAATAGTCATTGCGGGCTGCGTGGGGCGGCGAGCAAGGCGAGCCTCTGTCGTTCGTCAACGCAGCGTGTATATTCGCGGTGCTGCGAGACACACGTGATTCCAAAGCTATACACACGCATGCCAATTTGTTTTTGTGCCTCCTGCAAAATGTGCATCGGAAAGTAAACTACGCTGCAACCAGCCTCCAATATCTTGTTGCGTCAAGGTCGCCTGTGCATGATTACCAAACATATCTAATGCATTTCGCTATGAGCGAGGGATTGGTGGTAAGTACCTGTAGGGCTTAGGTTGTTGGAACCTATGACGTGCGTCTGTGACTCTCCGTCCTGTACCTATGGGCGGCTTGAGCATGGTCGTTTCTAGTTATACCGCGCAGAATATGCTCGCCGCGTCTATCGACAGTTCAAGACCGAGCAGCCTAAGATCTACCAGTAAAGGCGATTCTTGCATGCACTCGGCATGCTCGCGTGGTGGGAGATCCTAGCCGAGGGTAGAGCGTTTTGGTGGGGAAACATGGGGGAAAACATATACGTGTATCAATGGGACCTTCTTGTCGGTGCACCAATGTTGCCGCTATACTGTCTAGTCTGTCAGAACTATGATCTCAATCGCCGAGACGACGATCTGCTGGATTTTGTAGTTTGCAGAAAAAGCAGTGCAATATTGTAGCTCATGGAGTACATAATATGGAAAAGTATCAAAATGGGTGTGTTTAGAACTGTACACAATAGAAACATGCACCAACCCACGGGAACGCATTCACTATAAGGCGCGGCACAGGCTTTGGCACATGACGCAGTTAGCTTCATTACGCCATCTTACCCAAATACCCCTTTCACGCCCCTCGACGTCAACCCTTTGCCTGATTGGCTGATGCCATGCCCTCACACACATTTGGCGAGATTAGTAGTTATACGACAGGTGAAAATGTACCAGCTTTACCCGAGCGAGCACAAGAGAGAGGGTCTCCCGCGCAATCTCCTATACACCATGTCATCCGCTTTGTGAAGTATCTTCTCTAGCACACGCGCAAAACCGGCATTTCTATTGGAGCGCGCTCAGATGTTTTCAGATCACGTCGCCAGTGCGACGAGAGCTGCTAAGCAGCAACCTTATCCGAGAGGCTCCCCTGCAAAGACATGGTATATTATGCAATCGCCATCGCACCAGAGGACGGCCGAGTCGCATACCTTTGACATCCGATCACACCACGCACGGCGACGAGCCACAAGCTAAGACGGAGACGGATTACCTGCCATGGGCCGATTGCTAGGACGAGCGCATGGATGTCAAAGACGATGCCGCAAGGAAGACAACTGGATGCCCAGAGAAATACATGTCAGACATTATAATTGTATGTTCTGCTATATAACTGCCTATAGGATTTATTGTAATGTAGTTCCTATTGTTTGGTGCTGCACCTTTGTTCATTTTGCTATATCTACCTTGTGTGCTATAATGAGACCCGAATCATTCTCGATTCTTCTGTGTCAAGCCACTCTCGGCACCCGCTTGGCCTAGACTTTTAAGCCAAGGCCCCTTTAAACACCTTTACCAGCTAAGTTGCTATCACAACATGGTATTGAGTGATTAAGTTCCTAGACCTAAGTTAATGGGCGCACCATTCCCGCCCGCAGCATTGGTCGTCCTTTTATATTTTTCCCATGGCGTGCGCGGCCCATGGCGAGCACGCCTACAACCCCGTAGCGCGCTCGTCAGCAAGTCTGCCAGAGGACCCGTCGCCGCGAGCGTCAGCAAGTCCGCTGTCGGACCCGCCAGTGCGCGCACCAGCAAGCCGGTGGACGGACTCGCCAACGCGCGAGTCAACGGGCCCACCGACGAAGCCGCCGACGGGCTCGCCACCGAGCCCGCCAATGGACTCGCCAGGGAACCCGCCGATGGACCCGCCAGCGAGTCTGCCGGTGAACTTGCTAACAAACCCGCCAAAGGACCCACCAGCAAACGAGCCAGCAGACCCGCCGACCCGCCAGTAGGTGAACCAGCGGACCTGCGAGCCCGCCAGCAATCAAGCCAACAGGCCCGACGTCAGACCCCCCAACAACAGCACGCGCACCAACGGCGCCTACAGAACCTGCAAGCCCTGCCACCTCGCCCTTCGTCTTCCCTCCCGCGACTGCTGTTGGGGGAGGGGGGGAGGTGGTGGGGACGGGGGGTGGGGGGGTTGGCCACCGTGAGGAGAAGTAGCACACCCGCCTCCACCTCCTCTCGCTCACTCTCGTATGTGTCGTTAAGGGGGGGGGGGGGTTGAGGGGGTGGCGGTAAGGATTATGTAGTGACTACTGTGGGTGGGGAAGGGCCTGGAGGAAGGAAGGGGGGGGTGCGGTTTCAGGTGGGGGCTGAACAGGGGGGTTGAGGATTAGGGGGGTGGCTGAAAGAGGGTGTGGATTTGGGGGTTAGTAAGAGGGGTTCGCCGCGACTGGCTCCCCCCCACCTCTTCTCCTCATCCATCTCTCACCTCCCCTTTCGTAAAAGGGGGTTCGTAAGTGGGGCTCGCCGCGAATGACCTCCCCCCACCTCCTCTCCTCATCTCTCTCTCACCTCCTCCTTGGTACTTCTCTCCTCTCCTCTCCTTTCTCTTTCTCGCCTCTGCTGGTGCTGCGGAGATAACTCTATAAACGGGAGCTAGACTACGGGCTAGGCACGGGGTAGGAGGGATCTCTGCGTTCGTTCCCTTAGTCGTTCTCTAGCACTTGTGCATTCACGGGGCAAAAACCGCAAGAGTTTCACTAGAAAATGTCGAGAACAATGATACAATCAAGTTGGCAAGAGAAGACTACATCAGAGCTAGCATGCAAGCAGGTCGACTGCTAGCGCAGCATGGTCGACCACGCTCCAGCAGTGCAAAGTCGCGGCTTGCCAACATTGCAAGTCGACGGCGTGCCAACGTCGCAGGTCGACAGCGTGCCAACGTTGCATCCGTAGAACAGCAGTGCACCTGCTTTGCAGGTGCTCGCAGATGATTGGCACGCCGTGCCTTATCATTTGCACAGCGCACACACCAAATCAACCTAGCGCTGATGACTGAATCTGATAAACCACGTCAACCTCGGGATACCACACCGAGGTCCGCCTCACCACTAACACCTGGGCAACTGTCGCGTGCCTTTGAAGAACTTTGTTGCCCGGGTAACTTGGTCGACCTGGAAACCACTAGGTCGGCGTCGACTTTTTCGAGGAAAGTTGACCAGAAGTTGTATGTGCTCGTCGACTACCCAAGTTGGCTCCACTAGGTCGGCGTCATCAAGTCGACGCCCTATCAGGTCGACCTCCCAAGTCGACCTTCTGAAGTTGGCGCCCTCCCAAGTCGGCGCCCACTGCTGCAGGTCGGCTGCACCTCCCGCACACCCGACCACGAAGTCGGCTCCGCCCAAGCGAGGACGGGGCCAACAAACAACTCCAGTTGACAGGTGCAACCTACGGTTTCCACTCGGCTTGTTGTCCGTGTGCGTGTATGCGTGTGCACATAGAATGGTATGAGGGCATGAGATAATGTACAGTTCATGCTTGCGATGGGGGAGCACGGGGGAATGAGGGGGAGAACGGGGGGAAATGAGAAGGTGAAGGGAGGGCAATGAGCAGGAAAAAGGGGGGTAGGGGAATAGGAAAACTGGTGGATATGAGAATTCCTTAGGGGGGTTGAGAGGGAGCACGTGGGGCAATAGGAGGGAGAAGGGGAGGAAACGAGCAGGTGAATGGGGGGGAAACGAGAGGGGGAAAAGGGGGGGGGAAGGAGGGGGCACATCCGGGGAAATGGGAGGGAGGAAGGGGGGAAGTGAGCTTGAGAAGGGGGGGTGGGGGGGGGATGAGAGGGAGAATGGCGAAAAATGAGAAGGAGAAAGGGGGGACATGAGAGGGAGCATGGGGGGCAATGAGAGGGAGAAGGGGAGGAAATGAGCAGGTGAATGGGGGGGACGCGAGAGGGGGAAGGGGGGGGGGGTGGGGAATGAGGGGTCACGTGAGGGTTAAAGAAAGGGAGAAAGAGGGGATCTCAGATTGAGAAGGGGGGGGAATGAGAGGGAGAATGAGGGAATATGAGAAGGGGAAAGGGGGGACATGAGAGGGAGCATGAGGGGAAATGAGAGGGAGGAGGGGAGAAAATGAGAAGGAGAAGCAGGGGTAATGAGAGGGGGAAGCGGGGTAAACGAGAGGGGGAAAGGAGAGGGAGAAGGGAAGGGGGCAATTTTAGGGAGCCGGGGGGATGAAGGATGGGGAGGCTTGCACACGGAATGGCGAGACTTGAGATGGAGATAAGTGGGTTGGCTGGGGAGATAGTGAGGCATTTATGAGGGAAGTTAGGAGCCAAGAAGGGGAAACGGGGAGGTGGGAACGGGAAACGTGGAGCGGAAAGGGGAAACGGGGAGGCGGGTAGGGAAAACGAGGAGGCGAGAAGGGGAAACGGGGAGGCGGGTAGGGATAATGGGGAGCGGGAAGGGGAAACGGGGAGGTGGGATGGGGAAACGGGGAGCGAGAAGAGGAAACGGGGAGCGGGAAGGGGAAACGGGGAGGTGGGAAGGGGTAATGGGGACCATGAAGGGGAAACACGAATGTGGGAAGAGGAAACGGGGAGCGGGAATGGGAAACGGGGAGCGGGAATGGGAAACGGGGAGCAGGAATGGGAAACGGGGAGGCGGGAAGGGGGAGTGGGGTGCGGGACGGGGAAACGCAAATGTGTAAAGGGGATACTCGGAGCGGGAATGGGAATCGGGGAGGCGGAAAGGGGAAATGCGGGGCGGGGAAGGGAAACCGGGGAGGTGGTAAGGGGTAATCGGGACAAGGGAAGGGGAATTGCGGTGGTGGATGCGGGAATAGGGGAATAGGGGATGCGGGAAGGCAAGGGGAAATGGGGAAAGAGGGAAGGGAAGATCAAAACAGGGAGGCAAGAAAGGGAGCTCGTAAGGCAGAAAGTGGGGATTCGGAGGCACTTACGCGAGATACGGAGCCATGCAGGCAAAATAGGGAGGTGGAAAGGGGAGATGGGAAGGCGCTGGGATGAGGAGAAGAATTGGCTGACGGGGCAGCCATTTTGGCAGTCCGTCGCGACCTCAAGCGCGGCTGCCTAAACCTTGTGGAAACGGGGTAACAAAGCTGCGCAAGCGGGAGGCGACTGTGATCGTGCGAGATCCCGCTGTTCGGCAGTTTCATATGCAGCGTGCGCGTTCAAGGTGTTGTGAGGAGGCAGCGAGGTGAGGCAACGCGACGCCGCGACGGACAACGAGGCAAGGCTAATGAAAGGAGGTCCGTTGTGATTGGATGGGCGAGGTCACTAGAACTTGCGCCGGCTAGGCCACAAGCAGCGGTTTGATGCGGTGCAACGAGAGTGGTAGGTGGAGGGATGCCGCATTTGAAAGCTAGCGGGCGCAGCTAGCACTGTTTCAATGTCGAACGCGTGTGATGCGGGAGAGGCGAGTGTGAGAGGGCGGATCCCGTGTTGGTGCGGACGCGTAATGACTCTATACTTCTAGTTGTGTCGGAAACGGTGTTAGTTAGCGCTGGTTGTTGAATCGCGATCTGCTTACCTACGTACTTGCCATCCCATTCGTACGTTCTGGCCTAGATCTGAGAAAGCAGGTATTTCGTATACTTATGTTGTTTCAAAATTTTTGAACCAGCAGTCAGAGGAGGAGATGGTGCGGGGTGTCGAAGGAATCATCTCCCTTGTGGGACGAGGGAAATGAGCTGTAATAGGGTAACCCGTTTTCAAATTTCAAAACTTTTGAAACTCCAACTTTCAAATGTATATGAAAGCTTTAAGGGACTGGTGTACGTCTTCCTGGTTGACAAGCACCGCTGGCTGCACACAATGCCTGATCCTGCTGACCGGCCGAATATGCTCTTGATCCACTACCCCGCGTTATCCTGCTCACTTTGCGGTGGTCATCATTATGATAAGTTTCATGATGCTTTCATCGTAGAGCATCAAAACAGTGTTCGGAACTGGAATCTGACGGTTGGGAAAGTGCATCGGCTGAAAGCTTAAAGCGTACGCATCGCAAAGTGATTCTTACCTTCCATCCTTCGCTTACTAACCTCATGTTTCGATCTCGCAGCATCATCACTGAAAGCCACCACGCTAGTCCTCCCCCTCCTGCAATACCCCACTCTGGCACTTAGCTCAACCGGATGCAGCAGGGAGGAGTGGCTGTGCAGGCAGAGCGGGTGCAACAAAGCGCACGGAAAGTGCTTTATGACAGCGAAGGCTCACATCACCTCAGCGGCTCACCTTATCAACCTGGAGACGCCAGGAACTGCCACCAAGGCATCCCTCGACAAGCTCAGGCTTGCTGCTGTCAGGAAGCAGTACGAGATCTTAAAAGGAGAATTCTCACAGCGGCGGGAGTGTGTCTGGTAGTTAGCGTAGTCAGTTATTTTTCCTTTCTCAGCCTGTGGATGTGTAGGGGTTGCAAGTCAGTGTTTAAATGATTTACAAGAAAAACATCATCACCTGTGCAGGCCTTAATGTCAACGGCATGGGAGACATAACAAAACAAGACAAGGTTATCATTTAGCAATTCTATTAGACACTATACTAGCAGCACCCATACCTTCTGTACCTTAGCATGATTCACCACAGTAGCAGCCGCCTCTCCTAGAGCTAAAGCAGGCAGTGTCGCAATCATTAGCAAAAACCCCAACTTACATTTCTCAGACATTAGACCGCACCCTTCCGGTAGAATCATTAGCACTTTAGTTGACGGTTCCGGCATTCAACTTACCCCGATAGCAGCTTATTTTCCATCAAGCCCCACAGCTAGAACACCCTCTATACTTAACACCCTCGGACCAGTAGTATATCAGGTTCCGCCAGGCTCCAATTTTCTCATCATCAGTAACTTGAACATAATCAAAGACCCGGCCTTAGATAAGACTTTAGGACTAGGAACTTCTTCAGAGAATGATAGACTCTATAAGCGGTGCATGGCTTTCCAACATACCGCACGCTTTACCCAAGGAAGAGAATACACCTTCTACTCCACCGCCCAAAGAGAAAGTTCCAGGATTGACAGAGCCTTACTATCCATGTCTCTCTTACCGTACTTAGTTGATTCTGCACACGTTTCACCGAAAGAACATATCTCAGACCATGGTTTCGCGATTGAGGTAAAGCTCAAGGTAGACGACAGAGCCCGACTTGGCCCAGTTATCTGGAGACAAGACGCAGCTCTCTCAAACAGGCCGGGAGTAAGACGGATCATAGAGGAGATGCTGAGTAACCTGACAGACACGGATGGACAGACGAGTCAATCACCAGGCTCAACACACGGCTTCGCTGTTACAGAAGACAAAAAGACAAGAGGGTGAGGGCCACATTCACCCACTTGGTATCAGCCGTAGCTACTTTAAAGTAGGAAGTCATGGGAAACCCGAAGTGTGATCGGCTGAGGTCGCTCTTGTCGGAAAATGAGGCGACGATGTAAGATTACCTTGCATGGAGGCAGGAGCGCATGCATCTGATGGCCAGTTTGGACATTGAGCTTACCAGCAAGATCTCATCGAAGCAGCTATCAGAGCAGATTAAGGCGAGGAAAAGTTGCACACGAATCGCAGAGGTGAAAGTGTCGGGGAGAACAGTGTCCGACTCACGGAAAGTATTTGCGGCCGCTTCAGACTACTTCAAAGAGTTTTTCGGAAGGGACAGATGGACAGACAGCATGGCGTGGGACCCGGACCCGAGCAGGAAATTGCAGCCTGGCAATGTAGAGGGGCTTGCTGCAGATTGGACGGAAGGAGAAGTCAAAGAGGCCTTTGCTTCCTGGCAAAAAAATTATCGCCTGGGAACGATGGACTGCCAAAAGAGTTCTTTGAAGCAAACTGGGATCTTCTCGGCGGGAGTTTCATGGCGCTGGTCAGGGATTTCACGGCCTCCGTGGCACTCCCTGGGGAAGTTTAGGAGGCGATTACTATCCTCATGCACAAATGGGGCGACAGGGATCAGTTATGCAATTACCGGGCGATAACCCTGCTCAACTTCACGTACAAGATACTGGCTAAAGTAATGGCAGACCGACTGAAAAAGGTGTTGCACCAGGTGATTTCGCCGAAGCAATACGGTTTCATCCTAGGGAAAAGGCTCACCGATGCGGTTGCTTTGGTAGCAGACATTATCGACGCAGCGAAAAACGGCAATGAAGACTGGTATCTACTGTTCGTCAACTTACAGAAAGCCTTCGACTCAGTGTCATATGGCTTCATCTTTCACGTACTGGAGCGCATGGGTTTTCCGGTGCAGTTTGTGTCGTGGGTCAAAGGCCTGCATGCATAGACAATGACGAAAATCCTGATCAACGGCTGGCTGGGAGACGGCATTGAGGTGGTGTCTGGGGTGCGTCAGGGCTGCCCACTAGCACCATACCTATTCCTCTGTGATATGGAGCCCCTGGTGCAGAAGTTGAAAGGAGTCAGCTGGGGTTGGATATCACTAGACAACGTTTGGCATATCTCGGATACGAAGATGACACAACCTTGGCCATGCAGGGGAAGGAGCAGATCGACAGGGCAGAGAAACTATTAGACGAGTTTGAGCAGCAGTCCGATCTCGCGACAAACAAAGCAAAAATGGTGGTACTACCTTTGGGTCTAAACCTCGGAGCATCGGACGGAGGAGATTTTAAATGGGCGAAGCCGTAGGAGGCATAGAGGCTACTGAGGGTATGGGTAACTCCAGACGGCAGCGGCCTCCCCACATGGGAGAAGGCATGGGAGGAGATTATCAAGTGTTTGGCACGATGGAAGTAGAAGTTTCTCACCGAGAAGGCGAGAGGGGCAGTTGCAAACCAATATATCCAGTTGGTGATGACTTTTCAGGCGCAGGTGTATTCGCCACCTGCAAATATATGGAAGAAGCTGGAAAGGTTAATACATAATTTTGTCCCGGGCAATAAGGCAACGCCGACAAAGGTTTTCCTGTTATGGAGCAAAGAGTTACTCTACACCCCGAGGCTGGACGGCGAGCTGGGAGTTCATGACCCGAGCGTATCACTTGCGTGCCTGGCCGCCAGGCGGGTAGGTATGCTGATGATGGAGGTCGATCAGCTAAAAAGGGAGCTGATGGTGCGTGCAGCAGATCTCCCGCTAGGTCTGGACACTTTCACCTGGCATGACCGGCTCCTGCGTCACGAGGAGGGAGGAGTCAACTTTGGAGACAGACATGCAAAATCTTTTTGACTGATGGACAGACAGAGCGACTCAATCAGGTGGTTGAACAGTTACTGCGCACAGCTTGCAAAGACGACGTCAGCCACTGGGACACACAGTTACCGACCCTAGAGTTCGCTTACAACAACGCGTCACATGCGGCCACAGGGAAAACTCCTTTCTTCCTGTGTTACGGACGGGAACCACTTACACCACAGCAGCCAACCACACCGGCACACGTCCAAGCCGCATATGATTTCGTCACCACCATGCAGCAGCTATGGGAGAAGACTCAGCGACGTCTCACCACGATGCAGAACTCCCAGAAGTAGTATGCCGATCGCCAGCGACGAGATCACTCAGTAGCAGACGGACATCAGGTGCTTCTTGACACGCGCAACTTGAACCTGTCTCACCTCCCATCCAAACTCCGGCCTCGCTTCTGTGGTCCTTTTCTCATTGAGGCACAGGTGACACCAGTTACATTCCGCTTGCGCTTACCAAATACATGGAAGCTTCACAACGCTTTCCATGTTCAGCTACTAAAGCCCTACAAGGACCCCAACCAACAGTTCCAGGGACGCCAGCTACCGCCACCACCACCTGTTCTTATACAGGATGAACCCGAGTACGAAGTGGAACGTGTTCTCACTCATCGGCGCCGCGGCGGCAAGACCCTCGAGTTCCTGATCCGCTGGAAGGGATATGACCCCACTGAGGACAGTTGGGTTGCAGAAGCTGATATGGGCAACGCACGCCGTGCTCTCAAGGACTATCTTGTCAAGCAGGGTGTATCTCACGCCACCCAGCTTTGAGGGGGGGACGTGTGAGAGTACGACGGCTTATGCCAGCTATGCTTGCTTGCCTTTACTTTATCATGCTATTTCTAGCATAGGATAATTATATGCATGCATGAATTGCTTGATTTCCTAGGCTAGGTGCTTTCCTATATTTTATTATAGTTATAGCACCGAGCTAGGTTGCGTGCACCGAATTCTGGCTTTTCGGTTGCCACCGAATTGCCTTCTACCGAATTCGGGAAGGATCTGTTCGGGACGCTTCGCGACCCGCGGAACCTTCGCGTAACACCTGGTTACGGGGCCTTGTGTCGAGCCTATATATAGCCTCGTGTTGTACCCAGGTGAGCATTCAATTACAATTCTCTTTTCTGAGCTCGATCCTAGATCCTCACAGGAGGAAGGAGAAGAAACCAGTTCAGAATAAAACACCGCGGGAGGACCGGGGCAAGCAATATGGCCCAAAGTCGAACAACCTCCTGGCTGGAATACAACCAAAGGCTGGGACGCAGTTGACACGGCTTGGATCATCCACAACACAGCGCTGGGAGAGGCCATCGAAACTGAAGGAGGATGGGGCAACATCACCGTGGGATCTGTGTGAACAAAAGAAGAGATAGGGGAGGTTACTCATAAGGCGCCAAAAGAATCGGAGGAAGAATTGTGGACGGTATACGGACCTCACCTTATCCCCATCACGATAGACAAAATAGACTACCTCATCATCGAGACAAGGGGTGCAGGGATTGGCAACACCAACCTCGAAGAAGGAGCAATCACACAACCGAAAGATCGCCGCCCGAGAGCTACAACGGCACCTCCAGAAGGACCTTTGGAGCGTCCCACGACGATTGACACCACCACCATCGGCGACACTAGCAGGACGTATCATGGAGCACGACTCGATACACTCCACGCGACAGCAGTTCAAGTATCGGAAGAATCTGTGGAAAAGGTGGGAAAGGAAACCACAGAGAAGATTTTGCCACGAAAGAAGGAACTCTACGCACGAGCACATATCGCGCTGATCCCGACATCTGGCACAACCGCCTCGGATATCTGTCAATTGAAGTGCTTAACAACTGCATCAATGCAAAAGTATTTGCGGAAGACGCACTGTTGCTGCCAGATGGAAAGCTGGTCTAGCCATGATAGGACTTACCCAACTGCACCATCTGCCCGGAAGCCGCGCTGCGTCACACCCCTTTCGCCGAAAAGATACATGGAGCTGAAAGATACGATCCAATTGACAAAGTCTACAATGACTTCCAGGTGCTCACGGCAAAGGGAATCGGAGGAGAGCAGTACACCCTTACCTTCATCGATGCAGGCACGCGCTTCACCAGGGCTGTGAACGTCAGCAACCGCTACCTCGCCTACCAGTGTTTTTATCTGTGGCTCAAGATGGCAAAAAACCAGAGCGAAGGCAAGACGCTGAAGGCCTTCCAGACCGACGGATCCCTGGAGTACTCGACAGAGGACTTAAAAACCTTCTATGCGGAGGAAGGAATTCAGAGGATGATCTCCCTCCCCTACGCTCACGAGCAACAAGGACTCGCGGAGAGAATCATCAAGAGCCTCGCGAAAAAAAGTGCGAGCTCTAATGAAGCAGCCAGCTGTGCCAACTAAACATTGGCCCTTCGCGATGGCGCATGCGATTCGTCTGCACAACATGCTTTCCTCGAAAGCCCTGCCCAACAACACCTCACCACTCAAGAATTGGACCGGCAAAGATATTGACACACGCATGCTTCATGTTTTCAGTACTCCAAGCATGGCAAATGAAGACCGTGCCCTCTAGGGCATCGAAATCGGAGTACCATGCTTGGCACCCTTTGTACCTGTTACGGAGGAGTTCGGCACATCAAAATTCTTTCCAACCAAACCTGATCAACATGAAGCAGTACAAGCACAGCAGGAATACGCATGTGCAGAATTGCACTCACCCATGGAGGAAGACCCCAACCGCAACTCTTCTCGCGACACTGTTCGTGACGTCCCTGGCGACGATGACGATGTGGTCCAAGTTACCAATGCAGCCGACTCCAACCTCACTGGACTTCGCATCCTGGGCCTCGCCGTCACCATCCGTAATAACCAGCAACGGGTTGATCCCACCACCATTCGCCTGACTCTGAGCGGACCTGATGCTAAGAAATGGAGAGCAGCCATGGCCGCAGAAGTCGTTGCACTCCAACGGCGCGGCACTTGGAAGCTGGTACCGCGACGACACGCAAAAGGGAGGAAATCCTTATAGGAAAATGGGTTTTTAGGATCAAGACGCTTGCGGATGGCGCCGTCGACAAGTACAAGGCACGATGGGTCGTTCGTGGCTTCGAACAAACCCAATTTGTCGAATACGACAAAACATTCGCACCTGTCGGATGTCACGCCTCCGTGCGAATCCTCATCTGTGTTGCAGCTGAGAAGCAGTGCCCCCTCCGCCAGATTGACATGTCCAATGCGTTTCTCTACGCAATCATTGATGCGATCATCTACGTCGAGCAACCGCACGCATCTGAAGAGGGCGGTGATGTTGTGTGCCTCCTCCATAAACCCCTCTACAGGATCAAGCATGCACCGCGCCTGTGGCAGCAGTACCTCCGCACCATGCTCATCGAGCTCGGCTTCTAGCAGCTTCCCCACGATCAGGGGATGTACCACCTCGAGTCCCGCGGCAGCTTCCTCCTGCTCGTTGCCTACGTGGACGACCTGCTCTCAATGAGACGGTTGAACTCCGCATCCATGGAAGCCTTCCGCTCCTCCGCATCCGTGTGCCCAAGCTCCATTCCGCACACTTCTTTTGGTGACCTTGGCGGTTGCAGCAGGCTTGGGCTGAGATGGTGAGTCCACACGTGCCGTCTCATCCTCCAACCCCTCCTCCGCAGCAGGACCAACTTTCTGCTCTCCACCGCCACTGTGGTCACTGGTCAGCTCTGACCCATGGAGATCCTCAAGGTGCAGCTGAACCTCCTCCACTGCAGACCGCTCAATCTTCTGCAAACGCAAACCAATCTGCACCTATTGCTGCTGCTGCCAGTCCTTGTACATGACGTCCTCCACAAACTTGACGTCACGGCTGACCAGCGTCTTCTTGCTCTTGGGGTCCCACGTCAGCCACCCCTTCGAGTCAGGAACCATCCCAAGATGAACAGCCCACAGAGCAGCAACTTCCAGCTTGTGCCTTTGGTCCTTAGGCACCACACCCGCAGCATGTCAATAGATGGCTTATTCCCAAGAAAACGCTCGTACGGCACCCAATGCTTGTCGCGAACATGCGTCAAGACCCTGTTCTTGACCGTGATGACATGGCAATCAGCTTCAGGCCAGAACTTGTAGGGCAAGCCAGCAGCCTCGCCAATGGTCCGGCTAGCATGCTCAGCAATGCCGTTCTGCTGCGGTGTTCCAAAGCAAGTCAGCTGGTGTCGGATAACGTTTCTCTTGAAAAACTTGGTAAATTCTGCTCTAAGGAACTCACCACCACGCTCACTCCTCAGCACCTTCACTAACCGCATCGCTTGCCACTCCACCATCGGCAACCAATCCTCCTTGATCGTCGATGCAGCATCGCTCTTCTTGGACAAGGGACAAGCCCATGTGAATCTGCTCCATTCATCCACCATGGTGAGGAAGTACAACACTCCCCCAGTCCCCTAAGTCCTCATAGGACCCACCAGGTCCATGTGCACCACCTCAAATGGTGCCTTGGCTGATCCCTTCGCACGTGGGAATGGAAACCGTGCGAACTTGTTTTGCATGCACGCCTTACAGCTGCCATAGTGAGCGCTTGCAGTTGCAGCCCATGCACGCACTTCTCCTTGTTCATCACCTCCAATGTAGATACAACCACGTGTGCGAGTCGCCGATGCCAAGTCTCCCAATCCGCTTGGCCCGGGGTACCCGACGCCTTCACCGCCGCGCTTCCTCCAACTAGCTCCTCTCCTTGCACACCTTGCTGCTCCTCCTCGGTGACGCTCTCCTCCATAGATGCTGCTGCTGCCGCCTTGCCCAATTTCCACCAAAGGAGGACCGGGATCTGCCACATGCGCTTGTGGACATCTCCCTTCCGCTGCAAGTCCCAAATGAGGCGCTCGTCGTTGTAGGCACGATAGTGCTCCGAGCCAATCGTCTCGGTGTTCACACCCACATCTCCCAAACGGCTAGTAGAAATCATATACGTGCACAAGTCCGACACCCACAGCTCGTTCTTCAACCCCACGAGCTTTCCATCCCTCCCATAAACTTGGCCTTAGCGCCCATCGCGGATGTGACCGTAGATATGGGTGCGGGCTAAATCTCATCGAGTAGGCCCGCAAGAGGAGTCATATGCCAAGAGCTCTTGGAGTCAATCACTCAATGGGTGAGGGGGTGAAGGAGAACCTTAGCAGCCATAGCGATGTCGGTTACGCTTTCATTCACAGAGAAGAAGAATCCGTCCTTCTGCTCCTCAGATTTGCCGCCTTTCTCCTCATCCTTCTCCTCTCCACTAGCTCCCATGACTCTTCCCCTCCTCTTACCACCATACTCGTTGCTTGATGAAGGCGGGGTCGAATCCTTGGGTCGTTGGTAGCACTTCCGCCAACGATGTCCGCACTTCTTGCAGTAGAAGCACACCTCCTCTTGACCCCGTCGCCATCCTCCTTAGTGTTGTCCTTGTTAATGCCCTTCCACTTCTTCTAAAATCCACTCTTTCCACCTCCAACTCCATAGCCAGCCTCCTCCTCGGAGCGCTCCACACTCCGCCGCCGCAAGTCCTCCTCTAGGATGCGCGCGCGAATGTAATCCACGCTCCATTGGGGCTGTTGAAAGTTGAGGTTGATCGCAATGGCAGACCACGACTCCGGCAGCCGTATGACGATCTCGACGCATTGCACGAGCTCCGTGTACACCACACCGCCACCTTGGAGCTTCGTGAAAATGCCGCGCATCTCGTCCAACACCGGTTGAATCGGCTCTCCATCAACGAACTTGATGTCGCGCAGCCGCCGCGCGAGTAACACGATGTCGGTAACATGTGTCGGTGAGTGCACATCCAGAAGCTTCCTCCAAGCCTTAGGGCCACATTCTGAATCACCCAAGAGGTCCATAATGTGGTCAAGTTGGCGTCCTTCAACCGCTTGCACCATGAGCATGTACGCGTCGAACGATCGCTTGATCCATGCTCCTTTCAGCTCCGTGGCCTCCGGCATCTTCTCCTTCCCCTCCACCAAGTCCAATAGCTTGTATTGGGTGTACATCAGCCTCATGCGGAAGCTCTAGTGCTCGTAGTCCTCCCCCATGAATTTCTCAATCAAGAACGCCTTCACAGGATCCACGGTTGTAGGAGATGGTGTAGAAGATAATGGTAGCATAGGGTTGGCTGGTTGGTGAGTCCCCACTCCACCACCAGCAAATCCTCCTTGCTCTCCAGCCTCTCTGACTCCAGCCATCTCGCCATTAGCACCTCTGGAGTCCGTTCCAGTCAAAATCGCTGTCGCGAACTAGATATTTAAAATTTAGACGCTTTTCGACCACCAATCGAACGTTCGCGAGTAGAGCTACTAGAAAATGGTCTCACTCGTCAACATTGGTTGAGAATTTATGACGATTCGTGGTCTCAAAGTCGACTTCCCGCTCTGATACCACTTGTTCAGGATCCGTCACTTTGGAAACTTATGACGAATTCATTACTAAACTAAACGCAAATGCGCTCGATATGATGTCGCGCCTTAGGCTTAGCTACTATCTCCAACTTGATTCACTTAAAAAGATGGTCTAGAGAATGAGAATTAATTGGAAACGTCCAGCAGCCGCATGACTAGAATGGTGGAGGAAGTACAACCACTAGGGAATAAAAAGTTGGAGTTGGGGACTCCAAGAGAACCATGAGAGGGAAGGGGTTCTCCAAGAGCTAGGGAAGGTTGGTATGAACCTTACTAGCAGCAAGGATGCATCCGTCATCATGAGGTTTTTGAGGTATCATATGCAGAATCCAATCTAGTTGGTTTTTGCCTAAGTGTTGCAACATTTGCAACACATGCTATAAACTTCTAGCCACCCCAATCCAGAAGTCAAAGTTGCCTTTCTAACCACCCAACCAAAGATCCCTTTGTAGCCATGTCCCAATAATGACCCAATGTAGATAATATCTCAAGTGAGTGTAGGATCATTGTCAGGGCTTGGTGTGATCGGATCAATCGGCGCAAATGGCAGGTATTGTATTTCGTCGTAGTAGCGAAAGGCTCTTTGATGAACCATGCAGCTCAAGACCGTTCCCTTTCCCTTGTGTTTGGATGAGATGCGTGCAGGGGTCTGAGAGGTGCTTGTGACGGAGGGCGGTGACATTGTTGCCGTCCCTGGGGTTGAAGATGGCGCAGAAGACTGCTGAGAGTTATTGCGCCTCTCGTTGGCGGCCTTCTGTTTGTAGCACCAATCTATGGAGTGACCTGGTTTCTTGCATCACTTGCAGAAAAATCCCTTCTTTCTGTGCTGCTCCCCGTCAGTTGCTCCAGTGAAGAACACTAGCGATCTCCTTTTTCCCGCTTTTCCGTTTTCTCATTGTTCATGTCGATCTCCTTTTGCTCAGAGAGAAGCGTGGCGCAAAGGGCGGACTCGGAGATGGTTGCTCGAGCGCGGAGCAACGATTAACACTGACGCCAATCGGGTCCAAGTCTAAAAAGAACCATCGAGACGAACATGTCGTCAGGGACAGTTCCGCCACACTTCTTGATGTGATCGCGCAGATTCCGGCACTGATTGATATACGGCCTGGGTTTCTCTCCTTGTTGGATCTAGACGGATGTTAGTTGGCTGAGCAGGCGACTCATGTTAACTAGGTCTGTTGCCATATATGAATTGCGCAGGTACTCCTAACACGCTTGCGCGGGTGCCCACTCAGATTTGTAAGATCGGATGCCAAGCTGCACGGCAGGGGAGAGATTTTGGAGAAGAGTGGTGTACGTGAAGAAGGACTCATGGTAGTACGGGTTCTTCTCTTGAACGGTTCCTTCCGTCGAGAAAGGCGAGCTACCGTCGTAGTACATCCAGGTCTACGCGGTTGTTGCGAGGAGCTCAAACTCGAAGCTCCACGTGTAGAAGTCCTTGTCGTCGAGTAGAACTGAAATCTTCAGCTTTGAGGTCAATATGAACTTCGTTTGCATGGTTGCGATTGCCTCTGTTTGTGCACGTTGTTGACTGTCTTGTGCAGGAGTTGGACCTTGATTGTTTTCAAACGAAAAGAATCTCTCGGAGTTGACGCGGCGGTCTTCTCCAGTGAGGGTACATTTCGCGCTGGACATGTCCCAATCGAAAGTGTCTGAATCGATTCTACCACACTGCATCGTATTACACCGAATTACACCCTAGTTTCAAACATTGTCGAAATTTCCGCGTCTCTGGTTTAGTTCGGTTCGGAGCGGTACACTCGATTGGGACACTTTTGTGAAAAGGAAGAACGAGGATGTTTGAACTATGAATGAAGTGAGTACATATGGGAAACCCTAATTGGGTTGTACCCCTTATGGGATACCCCACTATAGCCTACACAACAGCATAAGCTATATAATGTTCTGACACACCCCCATAGGCAAAGTGGGGGAGAACAAGGGGTCACAAGACCAGTCAAGCAAAGCAGAGCAAGCTCAGGGTGGATCACAAAGTCACCACACAGTCCGAGCACAACGACAAGGCCACAAGGCCAGTTCACATGCAGGAGTACACATATATATATAGAGCTAGACAAGCAAGAGCAGGTATATATATGTAACAGTACAAGCAAGGTCAAGAAGAGAGCAAGTGAGGCAAGACAGGTACAAGACCCAGCTGGGTGCAGAAGCGCTGATGGTCACAAGGCGCAAGTGCCTTGGTGAACACATCAGCAGTGTTGGCCGCAGAGGCCACGTAAGCAAGTCGCAACTGACCACGCTGCTGCAGCTCACGAGCAAGAAAGTAACGGAGAGCAATGTGCTTCGTTCTGTGCTCCAAGCGCTGCTCTCGACACAAGGCCAGCATGGCCTTGTTGTCTACGTACAGCACTGGAGGAGAACGAGGCGGCTCTCCAAGGTCAGTCAGCAGGTAGGTGAGCCAGCGAAGCTCCTGTGCAGCCATGGCCCCGGCGTAGATCTCAGCCTCACAACTGGAGCCGAGAACAGAGGACGAGCGAGTAGCCCGCCACGAGACAGAGCCGGAACCAAGACTGAAGGTGTAACCCTGCGACGACCGCTGCGTAGCCTGGTCGTCAGCCCAAGAAGCGTCCGCGTGCCCAGTGAGGACCACTGGACTCCGCCCTCCAAGCACTAGCCCCATGCCCGACGTACTGCACAAGTAGCGCAACACCCTCTTCGCTGCAGCCATGTGCTCTGGTCGGTGTCTCCCAGGAGCAACATAGCGTGCAAGAATGCTAAGAGGGTATGCAAGGTCAGGTCGTGTGCAGGTCATCAGGTACATGAGGCAGCCAACAAGCTCTGGGTACGGGCCACTCGACTCTACGGACTCATCCGAAGGCAGAGCTGAGAGCGAGTGGCGAGTAGACAGAGGAGTGGCCTGAGGCGAGGAGTACGTGAAGCCGAAGCGCTGAAGGACCTGCTGCACCATGTGTGACTGAGTCAAGGTAATGGTGCGGCGTGCTCTGTCCCGAGTGATCTGCAAGCCAAGGTAGCTGCGCAGTTCACCCAGGTCTGTGCACGTGTGTCTCTTCTGCAGCTCGGACTTCACGTAGGCTAGTCCAGCCGTGTCAGCTGTGGCAAAGACCAAGTCGTCGACGTACACGAGGACGTAGAACGGCGGCAGAGAAGTGTCGGTGCGCAGAAACAACGACGGGTCTGCAGTAGAGGGAGCAAACCCAAGAGCCGCAAGCGTAGTCCTCAGTGTGTCGTGCCACTCACGCGGTGCCTGGCGGAGACCGTAGACTGGCCGTCGGAGGCTCCACTGGGTGCCACGAGGGAAAGTCCCAGTGAAGCCAGGTGGACGGCGCAGCCAGATCTCCTCGTGCAGGCTACCCTGCAAGAAAGCAGTACTGAAGTCAAGAGAGTGGAGCTCGTAGTCGCGCTGAGCGGCTATGTGCAGCAGCACCCGAAGAGTGGTCATCTTCGGGGTGGGAGAGAAGGTCTGAAAGTAGTCAACTCCCTGCCGCTGACTGAAGCCACGAGCGACGTACCGCGCCTTGAAGACAGGTGGAGAGCCCGGCGGCCGCTTCACCCTGAAGATCCACATGCCACTGACGATGTTCGCCCCAGGAGGGGGAACCGCGTCAACGTAGGTGCCTGTGGACTTCCAGGACGCCATCTCTGCATCCATAGCTGCCTGCCACTGAGAGGAGTAGGGACCCTCTACGGCCTCCGCGTAAGAGCGCGGAGTCGGGATGTCTAGTGCATCCGGGTCTCCCTCAGGGGCAAGTAGTACGGACGCGAGATGAGGTGAAGCAGCAGCCAGACACCGGAACTCCTCCTGCCTGTCCTCAAGGACGTCCGTGCCAAGAGCACACTCACCCCCGACGGACGGAGGACAGACAGACGCAGACTCAGCAACAAGACCGGCAGCGTAGTCTAGACGACAGCGAGCAGCAAAGTCGACAAGCTCAGCAACAAGCGCAGACGTAGCAGTGGACTCAAAAGAGGGGTCAGTGACAACAGTAGCAAGGAGACGTGTGACAGCAGGACTGGCAGCACGAAGAGAGTCCGACTCCGGGTCAGGAAGAGCAGGAAGAGAGGACTCAGGAGGAGAAGGCAAAGGGGCACGCAGAGGAGCAGTGGACGGACGCAGAGACATCCGGTGCGTGCCAGGGACAGGAGGAGGACGCTGACGCGAACCACGACCACTAGTGCGAGCAGCACGGACAGGCGACGCAGGGCGAGACGCAGGCTCAAGACGCTCAGCAAGACCTCCAGTAGGACCAGTGTAGGGAGAAGGAGCGGGCAGTGGGGAGGCCGGCTGTAACTGTAACTGTGACAGGACAGGCTGTGGACACTCTAAGGGAGGAGGAGGACCAGTAGAAGGCGGGAGACCAAGAACCTGCTGAAGGAGCGGAACGAAGTACGGCCTAGGCCGCGCGGCGACTCCAGACACAGCAGGGACAGCACCAGTACCCCCAGCGGCAGCACCAGCGCCAGTAGCACCTCCAGCTCCAGGACCTCCAGCAGCACCAGTAGCACCCCCAGCAGGACCGTCAGCAGTAGCCTCAGCTCCAACACCCTCAGGAGCTCCAGCTCCAGCACCTCCGGGACACGCGGCTCCAGCACCCTCAGCAGCCGAAGAACCTCCAGCCCCAGCAGCACGCCTCCAGCGCCTGGCAAACCACTCGCGCAGCTCCTGTGGAGAGAGGGGCTCCCGCCGAGGCGAAGCACCCGGAGAAACGCCAGGTCCCGCACCGCCAGACGGCACAAGGGGAGGTCCAGTGGCCGCAGGCTCAGCAGCTCCAGGCTCAGCAGCTCCAGACGCAGCACCCCCTGGCTCAGCACCCCCAGACTCCGCACCCCAAGGCTCAGCACCCCCAGTCGCAGTACCCCCAGGCTCAGCACCCCCAGACTCAGCACCCTCAGGCTCAGCACCCGCAGCAGGACCAGAGTCACCAGCAACCTCGACCGGCTCGACTGCGTCTACCTGGGACACACCTGAAGGGGCAGGACCCTGAGGGGGAAGGGGGTCTACCGGGGGCGGACCTGGCACAAGGAAGTGCGGTGGCGGGGGGAGGGAAGGAGTGCGGTAGGGGAAGAGGCGGTAGAAGGGGACTGACTCGTCGAACGTGACGTCCTGGGAGGACAGAACACGACGAGAGGAGGGGTGGTAGAACTGCCACCCTGGAGCGTCAGGGGGGAAGCCGAGGAAGACACAGGGAGCAGCACGAGGGGACAGCTTGTCCGCAGACAAGTCGCGGACAAACGCCCGAGATCCCCAGACACGGAACGCAGACGCATCGCCGACCTTCCCCGTCCACAGCAGAGCTGGGGAGGTCTCCGGCCGGGAGACCCTGGGGTGAAGGTTGATCTGATGCGCCGCGTACCGAACCGCAAACGGCCACAGAAAATGGGGGGCAGCCGCATGCATCATGGACGTACGAGCGACGTCCATGACCATGCCAATGCGGCGCTCAGCAATCCCATTTTGCTGTGGAGAGTCCGGAAGCGTAAAGGTCTGGCGGATGCCTCGTGCACGACAGTAGGCTCGCAGAAGGCCAGAGGAGAACTCTCCACCTCGGTCAGAGTGCAGACGCAGAACAGGAAAGTCCGAGCCGAAGCTCCTCCTGAGCTGGAGACGAGCTGCGCGGATCCAGTCGATCAACACCTCAGTGACATCACCCTTGCTGCGCAAGGGGAAGACTGTGGTGTAACGCGAGTAGTCGTCAACCACCAGCAGGAAGTAGCGCTCGTGACCCTGCCCACGGACGCGGGCGGGGCCCCACACGTCCATGTGAAGCGTCTGCAGTGGAGCCTCTGTCGGGGGGAACTGGGAGGAGTGAAGGGCAGCCCGGAGCCGCCCCTCGACACAGGGGACACAAGAAGGTCCGGGTCCCGAAGGAAGGGGAGGGAGAGACCGGGGAAGACCAGAGACAAGGACACGGGAAGCCATGCCCCGAAGACGAAGCAAGGAGGGGTGGCCAAGACGGTGGTGCCACAGGAGAGTCTCGTGAGACAAGCGGCGACACGAGCAGGGGGCAGACTCAGGACCAGACCTGGACGCAGCAGCAAACACCCGACCCGACGCAGCTACCTGGCCAGACGCAGGGACAGGAGGAGACGCAGTGGTCAGTGTGTAGAGACTCGACCCCGGCCGACGCGAGAACGTGGCCAGGTGTCGGCCTATGCGGGCGTCCGAGCAGTGGGTCACCCGCTGACTCGCAGGAGTAAACTGGTGAACCCCCGCATCCTGGAGGTCAGCACCACTCACCAAGTTCGTCGAGAACGAGGGGAGGTACAGACCAGACAAGGTGCCCGAGGGGGCAGCCGGACACGGGAGGACAGTGGAGAAGTGAGAGAGGACTGGACCCCCAGTGGGGTCAGCCAGGGAGACTGCAACCGGCCGGCCAAGCGGCGTGAGTGTGGTGCGGTCTCGAAAGAAGGAGCGAGAAGCCCCTGAGTCAAGCGTGAAGGTGAGGGAGGCCGAAGCCGACGCAGTACCTGAGAGCGCAGCCTCACCAGTACCTGAGAGTGCAGACGCACTGGCACCTAGAGCAGCAGCCTCAGAAGTACCTAGCGTAGCAGTACCAATGCCCGGGTCGGGCGGGAAACACCGGTAACAGTCACCCTCCTCACTAATAGTCACAGCATACATGGCAGCAAGGATAGCATCAAAGTCAAGATCAAAGATAGCTACGCCAGCCCTAGACAGCTCTCCCCAACGGGGAATCTCACTGGCCTCGGGGAACTGCTGACGCCAAGCGTCCGTCAGGCGGCCAAAGCAGCGCTGAGTGGGGTGCGCACCCCCACACTGCTCACCCGCGCGGTCACCGGAACGAAGGACGTAGGTGCACGGACCAAAACCCCCACCCCGCTGACGCTGCGTGTACCACTCACGGAGCTGCTGGGGCGGGGGGATGTCCCGCGAACGCTGCTGCTGCTGCTGCTGCTGCTGCTGCTGCTGCTGCGGACGCTGGCCACCACTAGGGCCGCTACGCTGCGGGGCACCACCCCGACCAGCTCCACCCCCTCCGCCACCGCTGCCTCCACCTCCACCACCACCGCTGCCTCCGCTCCCACCGATGCCGCCACCACCGCCTCCTCCTCCGCTGCTGCCACCGCCACCACCGCCCCCGCCACCACTCCCACCGTCACCCCCACTCCCTCCTCCGCCTCCACCGCCTCCTCTGCCGCCCCCGCCAGCTCCACCCGCGCCCTTGCCCCCCTTGCCCCTGCCAGGGCGGCGTCTCCCGCTAGGGGCAGACGCCGCGCAGACCGACTCAAGACCAAGCAGGTCGGCAGCAGCAGCAGAGGCAACAGAGGGCAGCAGGGGGGAAGGAGAGCACCCCTCAAAGATGGGGGTGCGAGGGTCACCACGAGAGGCTCCTACAGCGACGATGCTCTTCTCCGCCGCCAGGAGGGACTTCTCGAGGAGGTCGACAGTGAGAGTGGTGGGACAGACCGAGAGGTAGTGGTCCCTGACTACGCGAAGGGAGTCAGGGAGGCGTGTGACTATGTAATAGAGAGTGATGTACATGGGGGGGGGGTTCTTGGCGCAGAACTCAGCAGGAAGGGCGGCGCGGTAGCGAGTGTCACTAGTGCGGAGGTGCGTAATGAGGTCAGCGACAGTGGGAAAGGCAGTAAGGTCAGGAAAGAGGTACGGTAGCATGAGGCGGCTCAGGGCAGCAGTGGCAGGGGAAGAGTAGCGCGCAACTACAGCGTCGTACAAGGTCTGAGCACTCTTGTACTGACTAAAGTGCGCGCGCTCAGTGGTAGGCAGGTGGCGACGCACAGCAAGACGTGCAGCAGCATCGCGGGTGGCCCACTGAGAGCGAACAGTGGGGTCAGCATCAGTAGCAGGGGCAGGAGAGGCGCCAGAGGTGAGGTCAAAGAGGGAAAGACCGTCCGCCCTATCGCACTGTAAGAACAGCTGCAGGTCGTCGACCCAGACCTCAAAGTCAATGGCTCGACCCTCAGCGTCAAAAGCGAGGACACTAGGGGTAGCCATGACGACGACAGACGAGCAGTGCAAGCAGTAGGGGAAGGGCACGCAGTGACAGTGGGGCTGTGCTCACCGGACAGGGCAGGTCGGGCGGCTCGGCAGTAGGGCGGCTCGGCTGCTCAGCGGCTCGGCGGCAGGGCGGCTCGGCTGCTGGGCGGCTCGGCTGTTGGGCGGCTCGGCGGCAGTGCGGCTCGGCTCCCGGGCGGCTCGGCGGCAGGGCGGCTCGGCTCCCGGGCGGCTCGGCGGCAGGGCGGCTCGGCTCCCGGGCGGCTCGGCGGCAGGGCGGCTCGGCTCCCGGCGGTTCTGCTGCTAGGCGGCTCCCGCAGGTAGGGCGGCGGTAGGGCCGCAGGTAGGGCGGCGGGCGGGCCGTAGGTAGGGCGGCGGGGGGGGCCGTAGGTAGGGCAGCGGGCTGGCCGCAGGTAGGGTGGCGGGCGGGCCGCAGGCAGGGCGGCGGTAGGGCCGCAAGTAGGGCGGCGGGCGGGCCGCAGTTAGGGCGGCGGGCGGGCCGCAGGTAGGGCGGCTGGCGGGCCGCAGGTAGGGCAGCGGGCGGGCCGCGACGTGAGGGCGGCGGGGCCGCTGTAGTGGGGCGGCGGGGCCGCTTAGCAGAGGGCGGCGGGGCCGCGTGAACAGGGCGGCGGGGCCGCGTGAGCAGGGCGGCGGGGCCGCGAAGCAGAGGGCGGGCGGGCCGCGACGTGAGGGCGGCTGGGCCGCTGTAGCAGGGCGGCGGAGCCGCTTAGCAGAGGGCGGCGGGGCCGCGTGAGCAGGGCGGCGGGGCCGCGAAGCAGAGGGCGGCTGGGCCGCGCGAGCAGGGCGGCGGGGCCGCGAAGGAAGGGCGGCGGGGCCGCGTTAGTAGGGCGGCGAGGCCGCGAAGGAAGGGCGGCAGGGCCGCGTGAGTAGAGTGGCGGGGCCGCGAAGGGAGGGCGGCGGGGCCGCGAGGGGCGACACGGAGGGTCGCTAAAAAAAAGGAAAAAAAAACGCGCCTCGGGGCGCGCTTCGGTGGGCCCTAGAAGCAGTCCCTAGGAGGGGACCTGCTCTGATTCCATGTGAAAAGGAAGAACGAGGATGTTTGAACTATGAATGAAGTGAGTACATATGGGAAACCCTAATTGGGTTGTACCCCTTATGGGATACCCCACTATAGCCTACACAACAGCATAAGCTATATAATGTTCTGACAACTTTCTTTTAAAAAGTGTCCAGCGCGGAATGTACCCTGAGAGGAAGTCCAGCAACTCCTCTCGCATAGCTTGAGCCATCGATGCTCATGGCTTGATGGCTCTCAAGAGCTTTGATGTGAGCGACGAGCTGCTCAACGAGTGCAGCGCTGACAGAGGTCACCGCTGATGTCGCATTAGTCGTTGCTAGTGGTGGGCTCGGAGAGTCTGCAGTGGCTTTCCCTTCAAGAGCATAGTGGTGCAAACTTGTAATAGGTACTTTTAATGAACAAGTTGATAAGGAGTTTGCTATAGGAAGAACGGGAACTTGGCATATCTTATAATCCATTCTAGCTCTCATACCATGTTGATATAATTCGGGAATCGTGGTGGATAGAATAAGACTGCTATGTTATACGAAGACAATGATGTCTTATAGTGACCTACTTTTAATAAAAGTTGAAAGAGAACAAAATGATGATAAGATAGAGATACAAGGGTTTAAATAGCAAACTAGCTAGCTATGTACTATGAGGGGTACATTCCTTTATGAACTGTAATGCATAGCTACAGTAACTGCGATTATTGTCTTGCATAGCTACAGTAACTGCGACCATTGTCATTCTCGACAGTTACCATGTTGCATCGTGTAACCTCTGATGTGGTTGCCGGTCGGTCAACAGTCGCGACCATTGACTAACAGCGACTGTTGACGACTCTCGAGCTGCCGCATGCTCTATATGAGCTATAGCGACACAAATACTGTAGTGCTGCTTCGCTATAAAGTGGTGAATTGGGAGAGAACCTTTGGGAATGTTATAATAAACTTTCGGTTATCCCAGCAATGTATACTAAGGGGTTCATTCCCTTATTACAGCAATATTCAACCGTGCGGCGCGGGAACCTGTTTCATACATGTTCCCACCAATTTCAGTTCAAATGTGTTACAATCCCAAGTGGGACTTACCGAAGGATCGCTCAGGGTTGATTGCAGAGTAGTGTTGCAGCGGAAGTTTGAATCTCAGGTCAGAGTGAATGTAAATGACTGAGTTGATAAAAGCATGCATACATCGGGTTTATATAAGAATACAGGGGAATACGAAAAGACCTAGACTAGCCATGTACTCTAAAAATATACATTCCCTTATTACAGCAAATTCAAACCGTGCAGCGCGGGAACCCGTTTTGAACCTGTTCCCCCTCTTTTCACTTCAGATGTTTCTGCCTGCATCGGTCTTGGTCAGACGGTTGCTGCGTCGCTTCAACTCTTCTGACTCCTCGACTTCGTACTCGGTAGAGTCGGCTCCTGCAGCATACAGGAATGCCTTCTCATAGAACTTCATATCGTAACACTCCCCTTCATTCCTGGGCGCAGGAGGAGCTGACTCGCTTGACCACTTCGGTGAGGTCAGAGCAGTGCTTGTACTGCTGACGTGGCAGACGCTTGGTGAGGAAGTCTGCTGCCATCTCAGTAGTCGGGCAGTAGGCGAGGTCAACTTTTCCCTGGTCAATTTCGTCTTTGACGAAAAAGTACCGAAGCGCAATGTGCTTTGTGCGGTTCACGAAACCTGGCTTGTTCGCGATCCTGATGGCACTCTGGTTGTCGCTGTGAAGGCGAAAGGTAGGCGAGGTTGGAATTTTCGCCTCCTGTAGCAGCTCCTACAGGTACAGCCCTTCGCGAACTTCTGATGTCGCGGCGATGTATTCTGCTTCAGCCGATGACAGGGCAACCAGCTCCTGCTTCTGCGAGTTCCAGGAGATTGGCCCAGTGGGTTCCAGGCGAAAAGCGAAGCCGGTTCGGGACCGTCGATTTGCAAGGACAGCTGCATGATCTGCGTCCACGTGTTGAAGGAGGTCGTCGTCAGCGTGCAGTAGGAGAGCCCAATGTCAGGTGTGGAGATGAAGTACTGCAGGGCGCGCTCCAGATCCAGCTGGTTCTCAGCTACTGGCTTGCGAGAACACTACGCCAGTTGGCTAGTGATGTACGAAAGGTCGGGTCGGCAGGTGACAGAGGCGAACAGCAGGCAACCCAGTTGCTGCTGGTACAGTTGGAGTCCTGCGGGTGACAGTGGTTTGTTGTCCGGTTTGTAGTTAGTGCTGGGGTTGCGAAACAGAGTTGAGAGTGGTGCGGGCGAAATGTTGAAGCGTTCTCCCAGCTGCTCTGCTACTTGGAGGCTGACAGGTGAATTGCTTCTGGCGCGTAAGTGATGTTCAGCCCCAAAAACTGCTTCACGTTGTGGTTGATGGTGATGTCAACGCGCTGCGCCAGGTTCTCCTCAAACTGGTTAAGGAGTTTGTTGCAGGTGCCCGTGTACAGCAGGTCGTCGAAGTAGACTGTCATGAGAATGTAATCGCCGCTGAAGTGAAGGCGGTACATCCCCGGGTCGTGAGGAAGATGCTTGAAACCGATCTCGAGGAGGGTTTTGTGCAGATGCTACTGCCAGAGACGAGGCGCCTGCTTGATCCCGTAGAGGGACTTCTTCACCTGACAGACCCTAGAATCTCCTTCTCCGTAGGTGTGAGGCTGCTCCATGAAGATGGTAGCGTCCACCAACGCGTATAGAAACGCGTTCTTCACGTCGATCTGTCGCAGTGGTAGGTGCTTAGCGGCGGCAATGGCGAGTAGAATCCGGACGCACCGCTTGCGCAGCCCGCGCCGAGCCTGCGCAGTGCGCGCGCGGCCCGCAGCCGCCCCGCGCACCGTCCGCGCCGCGCAGCCCGCGCCGCGCGCCGCCCTACCTGCTCGAGCCGCGCCTCTGCAGCCTGCGCGCGGCCTGCTGCTGCCCCGCGCGCTACCTGAGCTGCCTACGCCTGCTTTGCGCGCCGCCCTTGCTGCTCGCGCCCTTTGCCTGCTGCCTGCTGCCTACTGCCTTTGCCTACTGCCTTTGCCTACTGCCTTTGCCTGCACTTCTCGCATTTGAGCCTGACGGTCGCCCGATAGAGTTTACCACGTGGCTAAACGATCTCCAACTGTTTCTTCTGACTGATGCCAAAGACGGCGTTTCACTGTTCGATTACGCGCCTGGCACTGCCGTTGCTCCTGCTGACGATGCTACCGCTCTCGAACGCTCACAGTGGCAGACTCGCGATGCTGCTGCACGCCTAGCTATTCAAAATCATCTGCCGATCACTGAGCGCGCGCATTTCAGCCAGCACAAAACTGCTAAGGCACTGTATGACGCTGTAGTTGCGCGCTACTCCTCCCCGGCCACTGCAGCCCTAGGTCGGCTCATGCTACGCTACCTGTTCCCAGACTTGTCCTCGTTTACCACTGCTGAGGACCTCATTTCTCACCTTCGCGCTAGTGACACTCGCTTTCGTGCCACCCTTCCAGCCGAGTTCTGTGCCGAGAACCCCCCCCCCCCCCCCCTCGATGTACTTCACTCTCTATTTCCTCGTCACCCGCCTCCCTGACACTCTTAGCTCCGTCAGGGACCACTTCCTAGCCCTAGACCCTACCACTCTCACTGTCGCCGACGAGAAGCACCTCCTAGCAGCAAAGAAGAACATCCTCGCTGTAGGTGCTGCTCGTGGTACTCCTCGCACTCCCCTCTTTGAGGGGTGCTCCCCCTCCCCTCTTACCCCCTCCTACGCTTCCGCAGCTGCTGCTGTCGACCTCCTTGGTGTTGAGAAGGCCGCAGCTGCTTCCGCTCCTAGTGGGAAGCGCAGCGGCTCCAGGGGAGGCAGGGGTGGCAGGGGTGGCGGACGTGGCGGTGGAGGGGGCGGTGGTGGAGGCGGCAGGGGAGGTGGAGGTGGTGGGGGTGGTCGTGGGGGTGGAGGTGGTGGTGGGGGCGGTGGTGGTGCCGGGAGCAGTGGCGGTGGCGGCGGCGGTGGCGGCGGCGGTGGTGGCGGAGGGGGGAGTGGTGGTGGCGGCGGTGGTGGGGGCTTGGGTGATACCAGCGTGGTCAGCTTCGTCTTGCTCACGTGGCCACTCGGGCCAACACTGCTGATATATTCACCAAGGCACTTCCGTCTGGTGATCATCAGCGTTTCTGCATTTTGTTAGGCCTTGTGCCCACGTTTCCTCACTTGCGGTAGACTGTGTTTGTACTGTGATCTATATATATACCTGCATGTTTGCTCTGCTAGGTAGAGATCACTGTGCTGTTGTTGTTGCTTATACCTCTCCATGTGAACTGGCCTTGTATCCCTTTGCTTGTGCTCAGTGTGTGTGGTGACGTTGTGATCCACCCTGAGCTTGCTTTGCTTCTCTTGACTGGTCTTGTGACCCCTTGCTCTCCCCCGCTTTGCCTATGGGGGTGTGTCAAATTATATGTATGATGTATATAGTTAGGCTGTAGTGGGGTAGCCAATATGGGGTACAGCCCCGTTTAGGGTTTGATACTTGTACCCAACTCTTTCATACTGCATTCATTCCTGCCTAGACTTCTGACAGATCTTGGTTCGGCGAATTTCACGGAAGTGATGTTGCGAAGAATCCCTGAGTAGCTCTCATACCATGTTACAATCCCAAGTGGGACTTACTAAAGGATCGCTCAGGGTTGATCGCAAAGTAGTGTTGCAGCGGAAATTTGAATCTCATGTCAGAGTGAATGTAAATGACTGAGTTGATAAAAGCATGCATACATCGGGTTTATATAAGAATACAGGGGAATACGAAAAGACCTAGACTAGCCATGTACTCTAAGGGGTACATTCCCTTATTACAGCAAATTCAAACCGTGCGGCGCGGGAACCCGTTTTGAACCTGTTCCCGCTCTTTTCACTTCAAATGTTTCTGCCTGCATCGGTCTTGGTCAGACGGTTGCTGCGTCGCTTCGACTCTGCTGACTCCTCGACTTCGTACTCGGTAGAGTCGGCTCCTGCAGCATACAGGAATGCCTTCTCATAGAACTTCATATCGTAACAAAATGTTTCTGCATGTATCGGTCTGACAGGTGCTTGTGTCGCTTCGATTTACCTGACCTCTCGACGTCATCCTCGGTACTGCTTGCTCCTGTTACGAGCAAAAGGTTATTCTCATTCAAACCATATCGCAACAAGATTCTAGTTTTAACCTTAGAGTGTTTTATTCTCTTCTGTAGAATTCATCCTCGCCAACAACTCCTCGATACTCTCGGTACCGTGACCGGTACGGTGCTTCATTATATTTTTCCTGGTTCAATCAAACGTATACTGCGGAGCGAGATCTCAAGGACCTCCCTTACGTTGCCATTTCATCCCCAGCAGACCATCCCAGATCAGGATTCCAGTTTCAGACTGCTCTCTTCTCTGCTGTCAGACGAAGCGTAAAGCGGCCATTGAGTTCTTCGTTTCGTAGACGTAGGGCACAGCTCACTTGTTATCGTGGGAGTGGTGTGTCTCTAACCGCCGACTCCGCTGCGTTCGTCTGCCTTTGTAATCGAGCCCGTTTCTGGCGCAAATCCGTCGTTCAAGGTGTGCTTATAGTGGTTTGTGAGATTATATTGTTAGGTCAGTCTTCGAGTGATCCTTTGCGGTCCGTCCTTCGACATAGGCCGTGATTACCAGTCAGTCATTCCGCCTCGGTCCGCCTGACAGGAATCCTATCAGAAATACAGTCAGAATCGCATCATTCGTCGCACTCGCATCTCGATCACTAGCCTCACCTCCCCGTCGAGCATCCATCCACTCCAAATCCAGGAATTTTGCCAAATTCACCCTGATCGGCGTCCATTCCCTCCCCTTTGCTGCTCATAGCTTGCGAAGGCGGCGAGTCGCAATGGAGGCAGATCCGATAGAAGCGGCGGCAGCGGCGGTGTCGGTGGAGGAGCAGCGGAAGCAGCAAGCGCTGGTGGACTATCGCAAGAAGCTGCTTCAGCTCCGGGAGTTAGAAGCGCGAGTTAAGACGCGTACGTAGCTAATTTCTGCTCCTTAGTCCTTCTCTTTTATTTAAGTCAGCGGCTGGATCTGTAATTACGTGATAGCGTTCTCGCCGCCTCTCCAATCTCTCCTTGTTCACGCTACAACCAGAATTTGTTCTGTTTATGATTTTCTCGTGTTGTTGGAGTTCGTTACATTTGTCGATTTCCTGGTGTGCCTGTCTGGGATTTGATTCGATTTGGTATGATCCGATATGCAGTGCGGGAGAATCTGAAGGGCGCGCGGAAGGATTACGACAAGACGGAGGACGACCTGAAAGCCCTGCAGAGCGTGGGGCAGATCATAGGCGAGGTGCTGCGACAACTGGACGAGGAGCGACGTGAGTCCGTGAGGGCTGATGGAGCGACGTGAGTCCGTGAGGGTTGATGGAGCGATGTGAGTTGATGAGAGATGTGAATTGCTTCGTGTGGTTGTGTCAGACGTGTGTCGTCCCTCCTCTACCCCCCCCCCCCCCCCCCCCCCCCCCCCCCCCCCTTCCACGCTTGGCTGCTCGCACTGATGGGCAGCAATCGCACTGCTCTCGCAGTAATTGTGAAAGCTAGCAGTGGATACGTGGCGGGGTGTCGCAGCAAGGTGGACAAGAGCAAGCTCACCGCGGAATTTGTGTCTAGTCCCTCGCTCCCCCGCCATCCATCCCCACGCGCAGTGATAGTGAAAGCCATCAGCGGCCCGCGGTACGTGGTGGGGTCTGAGAAGCCTCAAGAGTTCACTTTTTACCTGACCCCCCACCCACATAACAGCTCGCGCGCAGTGACTGTGAAGGCGAGCAGTGGCCCGCGCGGTATGTGCTGGGGTGTGTCGCAGCAAGGAGGACAGGAGCAAGCTCACAGCCAACACTTGTGTCTCTTGTCCCTCCCCCACTCCCCTGGCTCTCCGCGCATTCCCGCGCGCAGTGATTGTGAAGGCGAGCAGTGGCCCGCGGTACGTGGTGGGGTGTCGCAGCAAGGTGGACAAGAGCAAGCTCACAGCCGGCACGCGGGTGGCGCTCGACATGACCACACTCACCATCATGCGCGCACTGCCCCGCGAGGTCAGCTCAGCAATTGACTTTTGAGTCAGACTTAAAAGACCACACCACACTCGACATGACCACACCACACTCACCATCATGCGCACGCTGCCCCAGGAGGTGGGCTCAGCAGGATGTAATGCCTTTGGCACCCTTGTTTTGCATTTGAATGAAGCAGCACGTAACGACCTGTCAGCAAGGGTGCTGCGCTCGGCGTGACCACCCTCTCCATCATGCGTCCTCTGCTCTGCGCGAGCACGCAACCTGCTTTTGTTTCCCTACGTGTGCACACACTCTCTCTCACCGCCCTCTCACTTCCCTGCCTCTGCACTCCTAGATGCACCGAACCCTTTCATATACAACCTGCTCTTTCTGCTGCCCCTCTTGCTGCTTACTCCCCCGCACACTTTACTTCTCGCCATCCCCCCGCCCTCTCAGGTGGATTCACCGGTGTATAACAAGCTTCACCAGGACCCAGGGAATGAGAGCTATTGTGCCATCGGCGGGCTGAGGGAGTTTATCCGGTTGCCCCGAGCTCTTCCCCCCGCCGCTCCTGCTTCCCACCCCTTCGTACCCTCTCCCCCCCCCCCTCCACACGCCCAGGTGGACCCGCTGGTGTACAACATGCTGCACGAGGACCCGGGGAACGTCAGCTACAGTGCCATCGGCGGGTTGGGAGATCAAATCCGCGAGCTGAGGGAGTCCATCGAGCTGCCCCTCATGAACCCCGAGCTCTTCCTGCGCGTGGGCATCAAACCCCCCAAGGGCGTGCTGCTCTACGGCCCGCCGGGGACTGGCAAGACGCTGCTTGCTCGTGCCATCGCCAGCAACATCGACGCCAACTTCCTCAAGGTGTGTGTTGTGGGTCCGTCCATTACCCACCTGCCTGCACCTCTCAAGGTGTGTGGTGTGGGTCCGTCCATTACCCACCTGCCTGCACCTCTCAAGGTGTGTGTTGTGGGTCCGTCCATTACCCACCTGCCTGCACCTCTCAAGGTGTGTGGTGTGGGTCCGTCCATTACCCACCTGCCTGCACCTCTCAAGGTGTGTGGTGTGGGTCCGTCCATTACCCACCTGCCTGCCTGGTCGCATGCAAACGCCGCAGTACACCCTAAAGAGCGTTGGACCATTTTCCACCTGGCTGGGTCCCTTTGCTCCCTTTCCTGCGTATGGGTCTTGACACACGCAACCGCCAGCCACGCATGATCTTGAGAGACGAGTCATACGACTGTTCCTCTTTTGCGCCGCACCTTTCCCATCCGTGCAGGTCGTGTCAAGTGCCATTGTCGACAAGTACATCGGGGAGAGCGCGCGGCTGATCAGGGAGATGTTCAACTATGCGCGCGACCACCAGCCGTGCATCATCTTCATGGACGAGATCGACGCCATTGGCGGGCGCCGCTTCAGCGAGGGCACGAGCGCCGACCGCGAGATCCAACGGACGCTCATGGAGCTGCTGAACCAACTGGACGGCTTTGATCAGCTCGGACGGGTACGCTGTCTGTCTGGCCTTGCGGGCGTCAGATATTTTGTCTTGCCTCCTTTGGTTGCCATATTGCATGCGTGTTTCGTGTTGCAAGGTTGTTGGCGGGCTGTGGGAAGCGTTCCTCCATTCCGTGTGTTCACTCCGTCTGTAACCACGTGAAGATGGTAACGCCCACCAACAGTCCTTTAACGTGCTCTTCTTTGCCCCAGGGCACGTGAATCCACAAGCCAGAGCTTCTGTTTTCTCCATTCCGTATGCCCAACTCGCCTATTCCCGGGTGAAGATGATCATGGCTACCGTCCCTTTGTACCCTGCTTCCATGTCTCTACTCCCTTCGTACCCTGCTTCCATGTCTCTACTCCCTTTGTACCCTGCTTCCATGTCTCTACTCCCTTTGTACCCGCAGGTGAAGATGATCATGGCCACCAACCGGCCGGGCGTGCTGGACCCGGCGCTGCTGCGGCCCTCCCTTTACTCCCTGTCCCTCACACCCCTCCCATCACCCCTCCTTGTACCCCCGTGCACCCGCCCCAAACCCTAAACCTTCACCAGGTGAAGATGATCATGGCCACCAACCGGCCCGACGTGCTGGATCCGGCGCTGCTGCGGCCGGGGCGGCTGGACCGCAAGATAGAGATCCCGCTGCCCAACGAGCAGGGGCGCATTGAGGTGCTCAAGATCCACGCGCTCGGCATCACCAAGCATGGGGAGATCGACTACGAGGCCATTGTCAAGCTGGCCGAGGTGAGTCAAGCTGGCTGAGGTGAGTTGTCAAGAAGCTCTATACAGAATTCAGCAGGGGCGCTTCGAGGTGCTCGAGATCCGTTAAGCTGGCGGAGGTGAGTCAATCTCGCGGAGGTGAGTCAATCTCGCGGAGGTGAGTCAATCTCGCTGAGGTGAGTCAATCTCGCTTAGGTGACTCAATCTCGCTGAGGTGAGCCAATCTCGCTGAGGTGAGTCAATCTCGCTGAGGTGAGTCAATCTCGCTGAGGTGAGTCAATCTCGCTGAGGTGAGTCAATCTCGCTGAGGTGAGTCAATCTTGCTGAGGTGAGTCGCCGCAAGGCTTCAGCTGGCTGAGGTGAACCCGTCTTTGCATTACCCCATTCCTCCTCTTCTTCCCTTTTGCAATCATCTCCCTCCCTATTCCCCCTTCCCTCCCCTGTTCTATCCACCCTTGGTGCCATTTTCCGGTATCTCCTCTCCTCTATGAGCGCATATCTGAGAGCCCTTGAAAGCACGACATATCAGGGCTGCCCGACCTGCTTGACTTTCTTACCTCATCCATACCAACCCCATCTGGTTGGCATACCAACTCACACCGGGTTGGCTGTGCATGCAGGGCTTTAACGGGGCTGATCTGCGCAACGTGTGCACGGAGGCGGGCATGTTTGCCATCAGAGACGACCGCGACTATGTGGTGCATGAGGACTTCATGAAGGTGAGTGCTGTCAGGCGCACATTGTCTGATATTTGGTGGTTTTGCTAGTGCATGGAAAAGAAGCTGATGTATTTCAATTTGCGTTCACTTTTTAATATATATACATTTTTTTTCCTTTTCTTTTTTTCCTGCAGGCAGTGCGCAAGATCACGGATGCCAAGAAATTGGAGTCAAGTGCTTCTTACTCAGCGGACTTTGGAAAGGACTGATTTGTACCTAGGTTGTAAAAAGCAAGCATCCTCATATTGTTTACGACGCTTGTTACTGTAGCGAAGATGGAAATCTCCAGACTCTTCAGGGTTTCATGTGTCAGTCTGCTGTTTCATGCGCGTCAACCTTGGCAAGGCCTACCCTTTCTATGGCAGCGCGGGTTGCTCCAGGCTCCAGCCCTCAGACCAGATACTACCGTAGCATGGCATTCTCGAAGCAGCAGATCTCCATGGCGGCTCAAGATTGTGCAGGCAAGCCGCCATGGTAATTGCAGTTACCGTGTCATCCCGGATGTAGGGGCAGATCTACGATAAGCTCATACGCCTCTATCCAAACCCTGCGCTTATTTCCGGTCCTCGTATATAAGTGCAGCGCAGGTAATACTGGATGAAGAAACAGTTTGTACGAATGTCAACAATTGGGTTGACGGGTACGTGATGAGGGCTCTGCTGTACTTCTGACGGGCGGGCTATAGTCTGAATGCCTCCCATACTTGTGATGGAGATTCATTCCACGCTGATTCATGTGTGATGATCTTGCCCGTGCTGTTGACACGAAAGACGTCGTCTGCATGGCAGCAGCAAGCAAGGCAGGAGGATGATGGGAAAGGGACCAGCAAAGCGAATGGTACACATTGATGGAAACACGGTGTGCAATACAACGCTTCCCCACTCCCCACTCCCTCCCTTCTCAACACTCACTCCCCCCCTTCCCAACACTCACTTCCCCCCTTTCCAACACTCACTCCCTCCCGCATCTGCTGCCTCTCCCTTACTCACATCTACACATTACGCTCGCATCCCCCCCTTCCACACACACTCATTGCCTCCCCCACACCCGCACTGTCGCACCTCCCGCACTCGCCCCTCCAGTGATACTCAACGCACCTCCGGTGATGCCCAACGCACCTCCGGTGATGCTCAACGCCTTCCCCCATTGACTGCCCCCCTTCGTCTCGTGCTCCACACTCTCCCCACTGCACCCACCACCTCCCCCACAAACACTCACTGCCTCCCCTGCAGTGATGCCCAACGCACCTCCAGTGATGCTCAGCGCCTTCCCCCACCGAGTCTGCCCCCTTGTGCTCCACACACTCCGCACTGCGCCCACCGCCTCCCCCACACGCCCTTCCAGCCCCGGACGCGGGGGGAAGGGCGAGAGGGTGCGCGCGTCGGGAAGGACCTGGAGAGGGGAACAGGAAAGTGGGGGTGGAGGAGAGGGGGAGGAGGGGGGAAGGAGGGGGGAGGAGGGGGGGAGGAGAGGGGAAGCTACGTCGCGATGTCTGGAAGTTGTGTGCACGAGAGCGGGGGACATGTTGCAGCCGTTCCTTAGAAGCTGCTAACATGCTGTGTGCGCAGTGGGGAAGGAGAGAGGGGGACAGGGATGAGGAGATTGAGGGAGGGGGTGGAGGGGGGTCGGCGGGTGACGATGGGGGCGGGGGGGAAGGGGGGGGGGGGGAGGGGGGGGGGGAGAAGAAGGGAGGGGCGAGAGGATGATGGAGAGTGACGGTGAGACAGAAAGGGGAATTGCAAGCACTGCTCACCTCTTCCAGTGAGTGCACTTCGAAAACGAGAGACCCGGGTTCGAATCCCACTGCCGTGATTAACCTCAGGCTGGTAATCATCCCTCTGTACAGAAATAGGCCGTCCAATCGCGTCACAGGATCCACGAATGCCACGCTGGCATCGTAGATGGACCAATCCAGGTCTCGCTCGTACTGCACCGGCAGGTCTTCCCGTAAAACGCGCATCACTCGCGCTACGCGCGCATCGGGCGCCCCCGCAGCTCCGCCCGCCGTTCCTTGCCCCGCCCTCGCTGCTCCGCCTTCATCTCCCGCTACGCGCGCAAGAGGGGTGCGCAGATCCCCCGGTCTCGCGCGGAGTGTTCCCTGTCTCACTCCGCCGTACTGCGCGCTTCTTCGAGGGCGCGGTTCTTTGGCGCCGCGCCCCAGATTTCCCCCGCCAAAGCACAACGCGCAGGCAGAATGAGGCGCGGGATGATAAGTGGGATTCAGAGCGATGTCGAAATGGGAAACGCAGAGCGAGCGATCAGATTTCGGCGAGTCTGACGCAGGAAGAAGTGCCGCGTGGGGAGAGGCTGCGCCGCCGAGCGTGCGCGGGACCGGAAGGGGGAAGCGGATTGCGGCGGCGGGCGGCATGGGGAGATATTATCAAACCGGACGGCGCGAGTTGGAGGCTTGTGGCAAAATGAAGGGTCGAAAGGGCAGAGTGAAAGGTGTAGCGACATGAATGGGCGGCGCTCCGCGGATGGGACTAGCAGGAATGTGATGTGGAGGTGGGGTGAAGAGGGTAAGGATGATATTTACGCAATAAAAGCGCGTGACGTTTTCTGGATCGCAACGTCAAAATTTGGATCACGATACACAGTATTTCGCGATTGCAAATTTGATGTTTCAATATAAGAGAAAGGCATGTCCATACATCCCAGGCACACGTTGGCCTGACTGTCACGTCCATTCCGAACTACCTCGCCGCCATGGATCTTGTCAGGCACCTTTGAATGCCAAATGTCTGTCAATTTCTTATCAGTTGCTACATTTAACAACGGTTTCGGTTTCTCCAGGGCAAGGGGAACAAGAGGATATAAATATTGTGCTCAAATGACGAGCATTTTATCATCTGGTTCATTGTCAGGCTTACCGAATATACCGTTGGCAGCAAAATGGTCTGAGAAACAAGAGGCCTTCCCAAGGTTGCTAACATCGTGGCTACTGTTGGGCTGAGAAAAGCCCTTAGGATCTTTGCAGGGGTGAACTCTGGGTAGGACTGATGTAGTAGCGGAAGCGTTTTAATGAAGAGTTGTGAACCACCTTGCGCTAGTATGTGAGGGCAAAGTAAGTTGATTAAGGCAAAGAGATACAGGATAATATAAGAGTACAAGGAATATGAAGAGATACAGTTGTAACTACTTTGCTGTTGCGGTTCGATACAGTGACGACTCGGGCAACTGCTCTGTAGCGAGTCAGTTGTGTGTCCTTGCTGTCGCGCTGTACTTGTCAGGTCAAAGGTCGCTGACCTTTGACTTTCGCGTAACCTTCAGCAGTTACTTCAACCTCCGAGGGTTGACTCGCTGGTGCCTCGATATGCTTCGCTTCGCTTGTGCCTTGGTGTTTCGACACGACAGAGGCGCTTAAGCTTGATTGTTTCCAACACTCCCCTTCGCTTCTGGAGTGTCGCTGTTGGTGACGTGGCTCTGTCCAGTGAGCAGCATGCAGTACTCGAACTTCTGTTTTCCGAGCTTCTTGGTCAAGTAATCAGCTGCCATCTCGGATGTGGGGCAGTATGACAGCTCGAATCTCCCCTTCTCGATCTCGTCCTTCACGAAGAAGTATCGCAGGGCGATGTGTTTCGTCCTGTTCGCGAAGCCGTTCTTGTTGGCGATGCGAATTGCTGACTGGTTGTCGCAGAACAGGGTGAAGCTGGGTAACTGAGCTAGCTTCGCTTCTTCCAGTAGTTCGCGAAGGTAGAGTCCTTCCTTGGTGGCCGAGCAGAGTGCTATATATTCTGCTTCAGCTGAGGAGAGCGCGATTAACTCCTGTTTGCTCGACTGCCAGGAGATAGGTCCGATGGGTTCGAACCGATAGATGTAGCCGGTGCGCGAGCGTCTGTTGTCAGAGTCGCCTGCGTGATCGGCGTCGACGTAGCCGATTAGCTTAGGTGTTGTAGTTGCGTTCTTGTGGTAAGTCAGACCGATCGTCGGGGTGCTGATGAGATAGTGAAGAGCGCGGTCGAGCTCCGCCAGGTGTTCCGTTTCAGGCTTCTTGAGATAGGTGGCGAGCTGGCTTGCGGAGTATGATAGGTCCGGGCGGCAGGTGACAGCTGCGAAAAGGAGGCATCCCAGTTTCCTCTGGTAGTCGCGTATGCCGGCGGGCTTGAGTAGAGTAGATCCTCCCTTGATGTTTCCTGTCGTCTAGCAGTACGGCGTGGAGATGGCGGTCGGTGTGAGTGCGAAGCGCTTGGCGATGGTGTCGGCGTATTTCGCGGCGCTGAGATAGACCGCGTCTTCTTCTTCTCGGATGTTGAGACCGAGGTACTGTGTGACGGTAGATGAGACCGTGAGCGTGAGGTCCTTCTGCAGCTCCCCTTCGAACCAGGTTGTGATGCCGTCGGTCGAGCCGATGTAGAGTAGATCGTCTACATAGACGATTAACAGGATGTAGTCGGTGCCCTTCGTGAGCCGGTACATGCCCTGATCGTGCGGTAGTTGTTTGAAGCCGATGCAAATGAGGCGAGCGTGCAGGTATTGTTGCCATAGTCGCGGAGCTTGCTTGATGCCGTAGAGCGATTTCAGCAGCTGACAGACTTGATTGGGCTCATCGTTGGAGCCGTGCGGTAATTCGACGAAGATTTCTGCGTCAACAGGTGCGTAGAGGAATGCGTTCGCAACGTCGATTTGCCGCAGCTTCTTCTTCTTCATGGCGGCGATCGCAAGGAGGATTCGGAGTGAAGTGTGTCGACCGATCGGAGCGAATGTTTCGGTGAAGTCACGTCCGTGTTCTTGGTCGAAGCCGCGTACGACCCAGCGAGCTTTAAACTTGTCGATGGTGCCGTCAGCCTTTGTCTTCACACGGAAGACCCACTTCCCGGTGAGTACTGTTTTGTTCCGTGCTACGCTGATAGGGACGACCTTCGAGGTGTTGCGTTCCTCCAGTGCCTTTAGTTCCCTGTCCATGGCTTCGCGCCATTTTTCCTTATGTTGTTACCCTAGAAAGTAAGAATGAAGAAAGGAGGGTGTTCACTAGCAAGCAGTTGGATACATATAGCAAACCCTAATTGGGTTGTACTCACTATAGAGTACCCCACTGCAGGCTAGACAATTATAACATTCTGACACACCCCCATAGCCAAAGTGGGGTGTAATCAGCACAACAAGCAAGTATAGTAATAGTTCACAATTATAAGCAAAGCTAGTGGTAGTCACAGCGGGCAAGTGAGGAGGAGGAGGGACTGTGAGAGGAGAGAAGATGAGAGACGGCGGCTGAAGCTGCAGACACACGGGCAACAGGAGCTGCTGGCACAGTGGCTACCGGGACAGTGCGCCCCGGACTACTGGAGTAACTGGCTCACGGGCTACGAGGAGCTACAGGAGCAACGGACCCTCGGGCGACAGGCGCAGCAGACTCTCTGGGCTACCAGGACAGTGCGCCCCGGACTACAGGTGCTGCGGACGACAAGACAGCAGCCTCCGCTCAACCTCCTCCAACTGTCCCACACACCCCCACACACCCACTGCTTCACTCCTAACTCCACTTGCACGTCACCCCCCTAGTACCACTCCTTCGGCTCCCACACACCCACCCCCCTCAGCGGCAGCTGCAGCACTGGGAGACGGAGGAGGAGGAGGAGGAGGAGGAGCAGGGGACGACGCACAGAAACTGCACCCCCATACCCCCCACCCCCAAACCCTAATTCAGGAGAACGGGCAGCAGCAGGGGTGGGGCGCCGTCAGAAGCACGGGGGACAGCGGGCAGCGCAGGGGCAGAGAAAACAGGGCGCCCACGGGCCTGGCGCAGCCCGTACGAACCGCGTGCGGGCGGCCCGAGGCGCGCCCTGGCCTGGCGCAGTCCGTACGGGCCGCGCGCAGGCCTGGCGCTGCCCGTACGGGCCGCGCGCGGGCCTGGCGCAGCCCGTACGGGCCGCGCGCGGGCCTGGCGCAGCCCGTACGGGCCGCGCGCAGGCTGTACGGGCCGCGCGCGGGCCCTACGCAGGTCGCGCAGGCCGCGACGGGCGACGGGGGGCGACGCGCGGGTCCCCGTCGCCCGTCGCAGCGCCTCCCGGGAGCGACGCGCGGAGTGACGGGGCAGAAAGCCGCCGCGCGCCTCGGGGCGCACGGCGGGCAGAAAACCGCCGCGCGCCTCGGGGCGCACGGCGGGCAGAAAACCGCCGCGCGCCTCGGGGCGCACGGCGGGCAGAAAACCGCCGCACGCTCCGAGCGCGCGGCGGGATGAAAAATCCGTCGCACGCCACGGGGCGTGCAACACACAGAGTAGCAGTAGCAGCGGAAGCAGTGAGGTGGTGGGCCCACCCACAGGATCGACCCAGGAGGGTCGACCTGCTCTGATAGCATGTCAGAACTAGCAGTAGAAAGTAAGAATGAAGAAAGGAGGGTGTTCACTAGCAAGCAGTTGGATACATATAGCAAACCCTAATTGGGTTGTACTCACTATAGAGTACCCCACTGCAGGCTAGACAATTATAACATTCTGACACCCAACCCAGAGCCTGTTGAACTGTCGCAGGCTCTTTAGGAATGGCTGCGCCGTGAACTGCGGTGACGAGGCCAAGGATTTGGAGTCCACTCTGTGTGTAGCGGGGGAGTGAAGTGTCCGCGGGATAAACAGCTTCGTCTCCCGCTTCTGGATCAGGTGCGAAATTGGGTCCTATGCGTTCTGCTTTGTCGGTGTTGACTTGTGCAGGTGTAACGTAACCGTTGTCAGCGAAGTGGTAATAGGTTTCGGCGTTGATGCTTTCGCGTGGGTTTTCGTCGTCCATTGGCACGTCGACGGAGCAGTAGGGGAGGGGTCCGGCTTCTTCCGAGGCTCCTTCCACGTTCTGCTCGTCCCAGTCAGCTTCGTCATCTGCCGAGGCGAAGGCTCGGGTGCCTTGAAAACCATCGGAGCGATCGGGGTTTCCTTCTTGCAAGTTGGCAAGGTAATACCGGAGGGTGAGGTTTCCGTAGAAGATGACATCACGTGCTGCTACTGTTTCCTTTGTCTCGACGTCGAAAATCTTCCATGCATTGTAGTGTTTTTCGATGCCCAGGTGTAGTCCCCACTGTGCGCGTTGTGAGAATCGGCCAGCTCGTGCAGATGGAGGCCGGTACTGTACCATGCAGCCGAAGACCCTTAACATTTTTGTGCTGCCCAGTTTTCCTGTCCACAGCAGATGCGGTGATGCGTTGTTCGGGAGCGATGATGACGAGAGCAGGTTGTGCAGCATGACCGCGTGGTCCATTGCTTCGGGCCACTGGTGGTTGGGCAGGTGCATGCCACGTAGCAGCTTGCGCATGGTGTTCTGGAGGGTCCTGTTCATTCTTTCTGCTACACCCTGCTGTTGATGGGCGTAGGGAAGGGAGATGAGCCGCTTGATTCCCCTTTCAGCCAAGTACTGCTTGAACCTCTGTGAGGTGTATTCTCCTCCCCCGTCTGACTGGAAGCTCTTTAGTTTGACGGCCGATTCTCGTTCTGCTACTGGGAGCCACGCGACGAAGGCTTCGAAGGCCATGTCTTTGCTTGGAAGGTTTAGGTGCCAGACACATCGTGTGGCGGCGTCGATGATGGTGATGGTGTAGTTCTACGCGTTTTGTCCAGGCTCGCGGTTGTACAAGATGTCGCTGTACACCTTCTCGAGTGGCACGTAAGCTGGTGCGCTTGGGTTGTGGTGAGACGCGAACGGTTGATGCGGTAAGTCAGCTTCGGGACATGTGAAGCATGTTCCACGGGCTCGCTGAAGTTCTCTGCCGTCAGTTAGGAGTAGAGAGTCTTTATCGAGCACGCCTGCTCTTATCGTGTTGTTTAACACTGTGTTGCTTGGGTGTCCCATTCTTGCGTGCCAGGTTCCTTCGGTTGCACGATGTCCGGGTGAGCGCCGATACATATCGGAGTTGGAATAGAAGCTGGCGGTGAAGTTGGCGCTTCGATGAACTTCTCGTGGTGCTGGGTGCAGTTGTTGCGCGAGTGTCGGTGGTGTGTCGTCGACGAGGAGTGGTGCCATTGAAGGACCAGCGACTGGTGTTGACGTTCCTGCTGCTGCCGTTGATGTCTCTGCTGCTGCCGATGTTGTCTCTGCTGCTGCCGATGTTGTCTCTGCTGTTGTCTCTGCTGCTGCTGATGTTGTCTCTGCTGCTGCTTCTGCTGCTGCTGATGTTGTCTCTGCTGCTGCCGAGTGTTGAATTGTTGCTAACGCCCTTGTTCTTTCTGCCTCAGGGATGGTGTGTGAATGCCAGAAGCCGCCGGGGCTGAAGTCTGGATCAAGATCTGGAGGGTGGGTCCAGGAAGTGAAGGTGACGATGCCAACGCTGTCTGCTGTGCCGAGATCTGGAACAAAATCAAGAACGAAGACGTTATTTTTCAGGATCGCTTTTCTGATGTAGAGGCCGCCCTTCCCGTGGTACAGCTTGAACTTCTGAGTGGTGCTGTCTGCTTCAAGGTGGATACCTTTAGCCATCAGTTGGCTAACGCTGAGTAAGTTGTAGCCGAGGCCTTCTGCGATTAAGACCTTGGACATTTGTAGTATGACGTTTGTTTCTCGTGACTGAAGTTGAACGACTCCTTGTCGTCGTGTGCGCAGGTTTTCGTTGTTGGCGACGGTGATGACTACTTCACGTTGGAGTTGGTACTCGTTGCACGAAGCGTCCTGAAGAACACATGTGCTGTCCACAGCAACTGTCCAAGAACCACGTGTCCTTCCCGGATGGCTCGCTTTGGGCGATGGCTGCGTATGTCGGGTTCGGCTGAAGTGAATCGCGGTGTGGTGTGGTGTCGTCAAGTTGTTCTTCCGGTGAGTAGTACGGTGGTGATTCCGTGATGCAGGAGTCGCTCAGTCTTGCCATGCAACTGACGATGTTCCTTGCTCCTTGTGCAGGTTGTCCTGTTGAGGTTGTTGAGGCTTGAATCTGGGTCGTGGGATTTGCTTGTGTTGAGGCGACTTGGTTGCTTGAAGGTCGAAGCTGCCGCTGTGGAGGCGTTGACTGTTGTCGATTCGGGCAGTGCGTGCGCGGGTGCCCTGACGTCTTGCAGATGTGGCAGAACGGAGGTACGGGCTTCGGTTGTTGTTGTTTGTTGTTGTTGTAGCGTCGCTGAGTGTGAAATGCAAATTCCGATGCTGATGTCTTCTTCTTGTGTCGTTCTTCTTGCAGGTCCATGTCTTGCTGCTCGGCGTGGATTTCGGCGCAGAGCGCTGCTTCAGAGATTCTTCCGTGGGCTCGGAGAATGGCCTTTGTGGCGCGCCATTGAGGACCAAGACCGCCAATGATAACTGTCACGAAGGCGTCTTCAGATATCGACCCTCCGCATCGAAGGAGTTTGTCGCGCAACTCGCGACATCGGCTGATATACGCCATTCCTTTCTCGCCTGGTTTCATTTCGACCGTTGTCAGTTGCGCCATTAACCGACTTTGATTTACGTTGTCTGTTGCTTGATACAGGCTCTTCAAGTGGTTGTATGCGAGCTCCGCGGAGTTGCCGTAACCCCGGTAAGACCGTATATTCTGCTGTTGAGTCGGGGTGATGTTCCTCAGTAGAATCGTGTACGCCATCATCGACTGATAGGTGTACTGCTGCTTCTCATACTGTGTGCCGTTCGTTGGGTATGGCAGGGACCCGTTGAAGAAGCCAAGTATCTGCGCGCCTTCCATCATCAACTCGAATTCAAATGACCAGGTGAAGAAATCTTTTCCATCGAAAGGTCTTGGCGTCTGCATCTTCAGAACGTGCGCGAACTGCGACTGAACTTGTAATGCGTCCAGTGACTTTTCTTGTCCAGGTGAAGGCTGCGGGTGTGGCATAAAGCTGATGGACCCGCGCTCGTACGGAGCAAAGGTAGGCTGTTGCTGTTGATTTCCTCGTGCGTATGATGAGCCGTCAAGACTCATGGGAGTTGCTCAGTTGTTGTTGCTATTGTGTGACTGCGCAGGTGCCGATTGCTGGTGTTGCTCGTAGAAGGACATGAAGGAGAAGAATTTCTCCATCATGCTCTGGTCGAAGTCTGCAGGTTGATTCGCAGGAGTCTCGGTGGATGATGCCCTGGGTCTTGTTGCCGTACCCTCCTCTGTCTGTAGGCCAGAGGCAGGAGGTGGAGTAGGAGTAGTGCCCTGGGAGCCGTTGGAGGAGCTCCTTTCCTTTTATGTAGCCATGCCTGTTGATGTTGTCGGTATCTTGATAGAAGTTGAATTCTCCCTGACAGCTCTCATACCATGTTGGGCTGAGAAAAGCCCTTAGGATCTTTGCAGGGGTGAACTCTGGGTAGGACTGATGTAGTAGCGGAAGCGTTTTAATGAAGAGTTGTGAACCACCTTGCGCTAGTATGTGAGGGCAAAGTAAGTTGATTAAGGCAAAGAGATACAGGATTATATAAGAGTACAAGGAATATGAAGAGATACAGTTGTAACTACTTTGCTGTTGCGGTTCGATACAGTGACGACTCGGGCAACTCCTCTGTAGCGAGTCAGTTGTGTGTCCTTGCTGTCGCGCTGTACATGTCAGGTCAAAGGTCGCTGACCTTTGACTTTCGCGTAACCTTCAGCAGTTACTTCTACCTCCGAGGGTTGACTCGCTGGTGCCTCGATATGCTTCGCTTCGCTTGTGCCTTGGTGTTTCGACACGACAGAGGCGCTTAAGCTTGATTGTTTCCAACAGCTACGAGGGTCCAAGTGTCGAGCTAAGAATCTCCCGCGGAGAACGATTCTCAAGGCACAAACATACACCGAGGCATTGGGATTATGGCATTATCACCCGAGGAAAAAACCAAGGCCGAAGCGACTTTCCTACAAAGTGTCGGTGCTCAGAGCAGATCAGCCAGGCTCAACAAGCCTTTGCAAATCACTTTGCTTTGGCTTCAGTTCTTCTGTCTCTCATCATCGCACCATGCCGCGTCAGCCGAAGAAGGCAGTGGCTAAGGTCACGAGTGACAAGGCTCGGGAGTCTACTGCTAAGGGTCATCACTCGGAGACGGTGACGCTGAAGCCGTTGCTTAAAGATGTAGGGGGGACCCTTCGCGGATGAAACGCGCATCTCGCTGGTGAAAAAGCTGAACGAGTTGAAGTTACCGTCTTCTGGAAAACCGGCTGAGGAGGGGATTGAAACACTGAGAAAGAGAAAGACGAGGACATTGAGGTGACGCCGCCGGCGACTGACACGGAAGCTCCTGGCGAAGGGGAGGAAGATGAAGAGGAGGAAGATGATGGCTATCTGAGTGACGATCCGGAGGAGCGTTTTGACCCAGTGAAGGCAGGGGAGATTGCCGCTCGCGCCGGATTCTCGATCACGCTCCTGATCCCGATCAAATATGAGGACGAGGTTGAGCAGACGATCGACACGGTCAAAGGCCTACTGGCGCTGTGGAGGAGGCATATGTCTGCGCATGTTTTGACAACGACGAAGTGCCATGTCCTCCTACCTGCATGATGTTAAAATGTAGTAGCAGGAATGGATGAACTACGAAAGAGTTGGGTACAAATGTGAAACCCTAATGGGGTTGTACCCCATGTTGGCTACCCCACTGCAGCCAACACATATATGACATACATATAATTTGACACACCCCCATAGGCAAAGTGGGGGAGAGCAAAGGGTCACCAGACCAGTCAAGAGAAGCAAAGCAAGCTCAGGGTGGATCACAATGTCACCAAACACACTGAGCACAAGCAAAGAGCCACAAGGTGTTAGAATCTGGCAGTAGGAATGAATCAACTATGAAAGAGATGGGTACAAATATGAAACCCTAAAAGGGGCTGTACCCCATATTGGCTACCCCACTACAGCCTAAGCATATATAGCATATATATCATTTCACACACCCCCATAGGCAAAGTCGGGGAGAGCAAGGGGTCACAAGACCAGTCAAGAGAAGCAAAGCAAGCTCAGGGTGGATCACAACGTCACCACACACACTGAGCACAAGCAAAGGGCCACAAGGCCAGTTCACATGCAGAGGTATATATGCTACAACAACAGCAGAATGATCTCTACCTAGCAGAGCAAGCAAGCAGGTATATATATAGATCACAGTACAAACAAAGTCTACAGCAAGTGAGGAAAAGTGGGCACAAGGCCTAACAAAGTGCAGAAACGCTGATGATCACCAGACGGAAGTGCCTTGGTGAATATATCAGCAGTGTTGGCCCGAGTGGCCACGTGAGCAAGACGAAGCTGACCACGCTGCTGCAACTCTCGAGCCTGGATGTAACGCAGAGCGATGTGCTTCGTTCTGTGCTCCAGTCTGTGCTCCTGACACAAGGCAATGGCGGCCTTGTTGTCGACGTACAGCACTGGAGGAGAACGAGGCCGCTCTCCCAAGTCGGTCAGCAGGTAGGTGAGCCAGCGTAACTCCTGTGCAGCCATGGCTGTAGCGTAGATCTCAGCCTCACAACTGGAGCTGAGAAGCAAAGACGAGCGTGTAGAACGCCAAGAAACTGAACCAGAGCCAAGGCTGAAGGTGTAACCCTGTGACGACTGCTGCGTAGCCTGGTCGTCAACCCAAGAATTGTCTGAGTGCCCAGTGAAGACAACTGCGCTCCGCCCTCCAAGCACGAGCCCCATGCCCGATGTACCGCACAAGTAGCGCAGTACCCTCTTCGCAGCATCCATGTGCACGTTTCGGTGCCGACCAGGAGCCACGTAGCAAGCCAGAAGGCCAAGAGGGTACGCAAGGTCAGGCCGAGTGCAGGTCATCAGGTACATGAGGCAACCCACTAGCTCTGATACCATGTTAGAATCTGGCAGTAGGAATGAATCAACTATGAAAGAGATGGGTACTACTATGAAACCCTAAAAGGGGCTGTACCCCATATTGGCTACCGCACTACAGCCTAAGCATATATAGCATATATATCATTTGACACAAGGCCAGTTCACATGCAGAGGTATATATGGAACAACAACAGCACAATGATCTCTACCTACCAAGAGTAAGCATGCAGGTATACATATATAGATCACAGTACAGGTAGAGCCTACAGCAAGTGAGGAAACGAAGACACAAGGCCCAACAACGTACAAAAGCGTTCATGATCACCAGGCGGAAGTGCCTTGGTGAATATATCAGTAGTGTTGGCTTGAGTGGCCACGTGAGCAAGACGAAGCTGACCACGCTGCTGCAACTCTCGAGCAAGGAAGTAACGCAGAGCGATGTGCTTCGTTCTGTGCTCCAGTCTGTGCTCTTGACACAAGGCAATGGCGGCCTTGTTGTCTACGTACAGCACTGGAGGAGAACGAGGCCGCTCTCCCAAGTCGGTCAGCAGGTAGATAAGCCAGCGTAACTCCTGTGCAGCCATGGCTGTCGCGTAGATCTCAGCCTTACAACTGAAGCTGAGAACTGAAGACGAGCGTGTAGAACGCCAAGAAACTGAACCAGAGCCAAGGCTGAAGGCGTAACCCTGTGACGACCGCTGCGTAGCCTGGTCATCAACCCAAGAAGCATCTGAGTGCCCAGTGAGGACAACGTCATTCCGTCCTCCAAGCACGAGCCCCATGCCCGATGTACTGCACAAGTAGCGTAGTACCCTCTTAGCAGCATCCATGTGCACCTTTCGGTGCCGACCAGGAGCCACGAAGCGAGCCAGAAGGCCAAGAGGGTACGCAAGGTCAGGACGAGTGCAGGTCATCAGGTACATGAGGCAGCCCACTAGCTCTCGGTAAGGACCACTCGGCTCTACGGACTCGTCCGAAGGTGGAGCTGAGAGCGAGTGACCTGTAGCCAGAGGAGTGGCCTGTGCCGAGGACCAGGTGAAGCCGAAGCGCTGAAGGACCTGCTGCACCATGTGTGATGAGTCGGTGTGATGGTGCGGCGTGCTCTGTCCCGGGTGATCTGCAAGCCAAGGTAGCTGCGCAGCTCACCCAGGTCTATGCACGTGTGTCTCTTCTGCAGCTCGGACTTCACCAGGGAGAGAGCCTCAATGTCAGCAATGGCAAAGACCTAGTCGTCGACGTACACGAGGATGTAGAACGGTGGCAGCGAAGTGTCGGTGCGCAGAAACAAGGACGGGTCAGTAGTCGACGGAGCAAACCCAAGAGCCGCAAGTGTAGTCCTCAGTGTGTCGTGCCACTCACGCAACGCCTGGCAGAGACCGTAGACTGGCCGCCGGAGGCTCCACTGGGTACTAGGAGGGGACGACCCAGTGAAGCCACGTGGGCGGCGCAGCCAGATCTCCTCGTGCAGGCTGCCCTGTAAGAAGGCTGTGCTGAAGTTAAGAGAGTGAAGCTCGTAGTCACGCTGAGCGGCAACGTGCAGCAGCACCCGAAGAGTGGTCATCTTCGGGGTGGGGGCGAAGGTCTCGAAGAAGTCGACTCCCTCCCGCTGTCTGAAGCCTCGAGCAACGTAACGAGCCTTGAAGACACGCGGAGAACCTGGCGGCCGCTTCACCCTGAAAATCCACATGCCATCGACGATGTTCACCCCAGGAGGGGGAACCTCGTCGATGTAAGTGCCCGTGGACTTCCAGGATGCCATCTCTGCGTCCATGGCTGTCTGCCACTGAGAGGAGTAGGGACCCACGATCGCCTCAGCGTAAGAACGCGGAGTCGGGATGTCTGGTGCATCTGGGTCGCCCTCAGGGGCAAGCAGCATGGACACGAGATGAGGCGCAGCGGTTGCAAGACACTCAAGGTCCTCCTGCCTGTCCTCAAGGACGTCCGTGCCAAGAGCATACTCACCCCCGACGGACAGGGGACAGACAGAATCAGACTCAGCAACAAGACTAGCGGCGTAGTCTAGACGACAGGCAGCAGCAAAGTCAACAAGCTCAGCGACTAAGGCAGACGCAGCAACAGACTCTGTCAAGGGGAGTTGTATTTGGCCCCGTCCTCGCTTGGGCGGAGCCGACCACGGGGGTCCGTGGGAGCCGCGAAACTATGGGTGTCCGTGGGAGCCGCGAAACCACGGGGGTCCGTGGGAGCCGCGAAACCACGGGGGTCCGTGGGAACCGCGAAATCGCGGTGGACCGTGGGAGCCGCGAAATCGCGATGGACCATGGGAACCGCGAAATCGCAGTGGACCGTGGGAGCCGCGAAATCGCGGTAGGACCGCGAAATACCCGGTCAACCAGGATACCCGGGCGACGTGCGCGAAAGTCGCCGGGGATGTTGTCTGCGAGGACGACCTCGGGGGTGGTATCCCGAGGTCGACGTGGCTGGTGGGCGCCGTCACGGGTGAAGTGTCTGCGCTGGGCGTGTGACGGGGAGTTGGGCGCCAACCAGCTGCACGCACCTGCGAAGCTGGTGCACCGCTGTCCGGCGGATGCATCGCTGTGCAGCCGACTTACTGCAGCGTTGGCATACCGCGGACGGGCAACGTTGGCAAGCCGCGACTCTGCTCTGCTGGAGCGCGGTCGACCAAGTCGTGCTGGCACGCGGTCGACCGTGCTGCGCTGGCAGTCGACCAGCAGCCTTGCTAGGTCTGATGTAGTCTGTGTTGCCAATGTTGATGCAATCATTCTGAGCTTTTGTTGTTATGTTTTCCTAGTGAAACTCTTGCCAATTTCCCCCGTGAACTAGCAAGCAGAGTTAGCACTTGGAAACGACTAAGGAACGAACGAACGCAGAGATCACACGAACACCCGTGCCTAGCCCGTAATCTAGCTCCCGTTGCACTAGTTATCTCCGCATGGTGCGGTGAGCGTGGACGGCACACGACTTACTTTTCAGTCAGGTCGACGTAGTGGTCACTTACCTAAGTTGCTCGTAGGCCGGCAGCCGTACAGTCCCTAGCGTGCGCGTAGGTGACACAGAGGTGATGGACACCCTGGAGGGACGCAAGGAGACGCCATGAGGCCCAGGAGTACGGGGCGATACCCTGGGCGGTCGTTGAGGCTGGACTCCGCACCATGTGGGCGACGGAGCATCCCCCTTCTCGACCGGCTTCTCCTCGACCGGTGACCAACGAAGGCGGCATCGACGTGGGCGTCAACGCCGGAGGTGGCCAAGTCGGCAGCAGTGCAGGAGGCACGTCGAGGCAGCGAGGTGTGATTCGCGCCGATGAAGTCGGCGGCGTTCAGGCGCGAGGGATGCAGTCATCGGCGGCTGCAAGGGCCCCGCGAAACTACGTCGGAGGCAGACGAAGTAAATTGGCGCCGATGTCAGCGACTCACGTGACCGCGGGAGGAATTGCGCCGAGCTACGGCTACTTCAAGTTTACGCCGGACAGGATCTTGGTCTCACCTCCGCTGGTCCTAGCAAGGGAATCGTCCACGACTTGACCTGCCCTAACACCCCGCAACAGAATGGCATGGCGGAGCGGGAGATGAGGGCGGTGGTGGAGTCGGTGCGGACGATGCTACTGCACATGGGCGTGCAGCACCACTGGTGGCATCTCGCTCTGCGGCAGGCCGTCTGGGTTTGCAACTGCCTGGAGCGGTCTTCGTTGCCCGCGGGGACGGCGCCGTACCAGCTCCTCACCGGGCAGAAGCCCGACCTGTCGATGGCGCGGGTGTGGGGCTGCATGGCGCAATTCCTCGTCCCTGAGCAGCAGCGCGGTGGGAAGCTGAAGACGAAGGCCCGGTGGGGCCTTCACCTCGCCGTGTCGGAGGAGAGCAAAGGCTCGGAGCTCCTCGACATCACCACCAACCGGGTGGTCACCAAGTTGGACGTAGTGTTCTACGAATCTCTGTCGCTGGAGGTGTGGAAGTCGGACCTCGGGCCTGCATCAGGGCGAACGCGGGCCAACCCGCCGACGGACACCTCGACGGCGACGCTTCCTCTGCTTGCCGAGGTCGGTGAGCGGGCTGATGAGGATGTCGCGGTCGTCCCTGCCTCGCCATCTCCTGCCCCTTCTTCCCATTCCCTTCCCGTCGAACTACGTGGCCTGACTCCGGTGTCGGCCTCCGACGATGAGGGGAGCTGTGGGGCGTCGCCTGTGGCGCCGGCCAAGAGCATCGCCGGTGGCCGACGTGACGCCCAGCCAGTTACGGAGAAGAGGACCGCGGAGGAGACCGCGAAGGGAACCGCGAAAGAGACCGCGGAGGAACCCGCGAAGGAGCCTGCGGAGGCAACCGCGGAGGAGATCACTAAGCCGACCGGGGAGGAGACCGCGGAGGAGACCGCAGAGGAGCCCGCGGCTAGCAGGCAGCAGACAGGGGAACAAGCAGCAGCGAAGCCGACCGCGGAGCAGTTGGCAGGGGAGCTTTCGAACGGGAGGCGCGTTTCAGAGAAGCCGTCGATAGGGGAGACGTCGAACGGGAAGCGCGTTTCAGAGAAGCCGTCGATAGGGGAGCCATCGAACGCGGAGCTCGCTTTAGAGGAGCGGACGACAGGGGAGCAGTTCGATGAAGGCACATCGAGCGACGTGGTGGAGGTGCAGCTCGGACCTCGGAAGTCGGGCCGAATTCGGAGGCCACCCGACTTCTTCGTCCCCGCTGCCTTCACCTCGGTGTACGATGTGGACGACGACGACCTGGCGTACGATGACGCCGAGGACGATGAGGAGTTTTCGGAGCTCGACCCCGACATGCACGCCAATCCCGAGCACCGTTGGGACATTTCGACCATGACGGTGAAGGAGGCGTTGGCGAGCTGGAAGGGCCCGGCGGTGAAGGCCGCCATGGAGGAGGAGATTCATAGCCTCATCAACATGGGCACTTGGGAGCTGGTCGAACGCCCGCCGGGGGTGAACATAATGAAGAACCGGTGGGTGCTGACAACGAAGTACCGCATCGACGACACTGTCGAGCGCGAAAAGGCGAGGCTGGTCGTGAAAGGCTTCACGTAGGTGTATGGCGCTGACTACGACGAGACGTACGCGCCTGTAAGCAGCTACGTCACGCTGAGGACTCAGCATCGTCGCCGTCCTCGACCTCAACCTGATGCAGCTGGACATGAAGAACGCCTTTTTGCAGAGCAAGCTCGACCGCGTGCTGTACACGTACCAGCCGGACCACTTCAACGACGGGACCGGCCGGGTGTGCAAGCTGCTGAAGAGCCTCTATGGGCTGAAGCAGTCACCGCTGCTGTGGTACACGGCTCTCAACGACGTGTTGATTGGCGCCGGGTGGAAGAAGAGCCAAGTCGACGAGGCTCTATACTTCAAGGTCGGCGACGACAAGGTGACCTGCTGGGTGCTGGTTTACGTCGACGACCTTCTCGCCGCGAGCAGCAGCACCGCGATGCTGAAGGAGCTGAAGGAGCTGCTGGAGGCCGCTTTCGAGCTACGCGAAATTTCGCCGGTGCAGAAGTATCTCGGTCTGGAGATCGTGCGCGACAGTCCAGCGCAAAATTGTGGCTGCACCAGCAGGGCTACGCCGACAAGCTGCGCAGGCGCTTCATCGACGAGGAGCAGACCGGGCGCACTCCGAAGACGCCGGCCTCCGTCGCTGCCTACGCGGAGGAGACATTCGACAACGAGGAGGCGCAGGGGTGCGAGGAGGAGGAGTACAGACAGAAGGTTGGCTCGCTGCAGTTCGCGGCGACGACGACGAGGCCGGACATCGCATTCGCGTGCAGCAAGCTGGGGAGCGGCCTCACGGTGAGGAGCGACCAGCACTGGCGCGAAGTCGATCGCTGCCTCGCCTACCTCGCCAACACGCGAGACACCGCCCCGGAGTTCGGCGGTGGTCCGGAGTCACTGGAGTTGGTCGGCTACGTGGACGCCGACGACGCCGGCGACAAGCACAACCGGATGAGCACGGGCGGCTACGTGTTCGTCTACGGAGGGGCCGCGGTCTCCTGGTCGAGCCAGCGCATCAAGTGCGCGACGTTGTCGTCGACCGAGTCGGAGTACGTGGCAGCCGTCGAAGCCGGCAAGGAGGGACGTCGCCTTCGCTTCCTCCTCGCGGAGTTCCAGCGGCTGGACGCTGGAAAGCCGACTGTCCTCAGGGTGGACAACAAGTCGGCCATCACGGTTGGCGAGGGCATGGGGTTGACGGGCAACCTCAAGCACATGGAGCGGCGACAGGCCTGGCTGCAGCACATGGTGAAGCGCGGGAAGTTTTCGCTGAAGTACATCCCGACCGCTGAGCAGCCGACCGACTTCCTGACGGAGGCGCTGCACTACCCGGCCTTCAACCGGTGCTCCGTTGCAATCGGCCAAGTGCGCCTGGCTGATATGAGCGACAGTGACAACGACGTGCAGCAGTAGGTGCCATGCCCTTTTGCATGGCTGGTGCGGTGACAGGCGTGCTGTGCGTTGTGTGCACACTGACGGGCTATTCTCCAAGCAGTACTGCCGTGTGGGCCGGGGGGGAGTGCCCAAGCGTGAACGCGGCAGGGGAGTGTGAACGGGAGTTGTGTTTGGCCCCGTCCTCGCTTGGGCGGAGCGGACCACGGGGGTCCGTTGGAGCCGCGAAACCACGGGGGTCCGTGGGAGCCGCGAAACCATGGGGGTCCGTGGGAGCCGCGAAACCACGGGGGTCCGTGGGAACTGCGAAATCGCGGTGGACCGTGGGAGCCACGAAATTGCGGTGGACCGTGGGAACCGCGAAATCGCAGTTGACTGTGGGAGCCGCGAAATCGTGGTAGGACCGCGAAATACTCGGACAACCAGGATATCCGGGCGACGTGCGCGAAAGTCGCCGGGGATGTTGTCTGCGAGGACGACCTCGGGGGTGGTATCCCGAGGTCGACGTGGCTGGTGGGCGCCGTCACGGGTGAAGTGTCTGCGCTGGGCGTGTGACGGGGATTTGGGCGCCAACCAGCTGCACGCACCTGCGAAGCTGGTGCACCGCTGTCCGGCGGATGCATCGCTGTGCAGACGACTTACTGCAGCGTTGGCATACCGCGGACGGGCAACGTTGGCAACCCGCGACTCTGCTCTGCTGGAGTGCGGTCGACCAAGTCGTGCTGGCATGCGGTCGACCGTGCTGCGCTGGCAGTCGACCAGCAGCCTTGCTAGGTCTGATGTAGTCTGTGTTGCCAATGTTGATGTAATCATTCTGAACTTTTGTTGTTATGTTTTCCTAGTGAAACTCTTGCCAATTTCCCCCGTGAACTAGCAAGCAGAGTTAGCACTTGGAAACGACTAAGGAACGAACGAACGCAGAGATTACACGAACACCCGTGCCTAGCCCGTAGTCTAGCTCCCGTTGCACTAGTTATCTCCGCAGACTCAAACGACGGGTCACTGACAACTGTGGCTAGCAGACGCGTGACAGTAGGGTGAGCAGCACGAGCGCGGTCAGGCTCAGGCTCTGGAACGTCAGGCAGAGAAGACGCAGGAGGAGACGGCAGAGGAACACGCTGTGGAGGAGAGGAAGGACGACAGACTACGAGGTGGGTGCTGGGGACAGCCGTCTGACGCGGACGAGGAACACGACGACCGGAACTACCAGAACGGACAGGCGAGACAGGACGCGACGCAGGCTCACGACGCTCAGTAAGACCCCCTGTCTGCTCAGTGTAAGGAGAAGGAGCAGGCAGCGGTGAGCCAGGCTGTAACGGAAGACCAGTAGACGAAGGGAGACCAAGAACCTGGCGAAGCACAGAGTCAGGCGGTGGCTGGGACGACGGAGACGGTGGAGCGAAGAACAGGCGCGGCTGTGCAGTGCCACCAGCACCAGCAGCTCCAGTACCCCCAGCAGCTCCAGCACCTCCAGCAGCTCCAGAAGCCTCAGCAGCAGCTCCTCCAGGACCAGCTCCACCAGCAGCAGCACACCCTGAACTGGCACCTCCAGTCCCAGGGTCTCCAGCCTCAGTGTCCCCAGCAGGAGCACCCCCAGACCCAGGGTCTCCAGCAGTAGCACCCTCAGGCTCAGCACCTCTAGCCCCAGCAGCTCCAGTACCTCCAACGGCAGAGCCCGGCGACCCTGACGGCGACCGTACCAGTCGTGCAGCTGCTGTGAGGTGAGAGGCACACGCGGACGAAGGCGGCTACTCCAAGGAGACCACGCAACAGCAGACTCAGAACCCTCAGGCGTCGCACCTCCAGCGCCAGCACTCGCAGCAGCTCCAGAACCTCTTGCTCCAGCGCCACCAGCGCCAGCACCTCCAACAGCTCCAGAACCTCCTGCGCTAGCACCTGCAGCAGCTCCAGAACCTCCAGCTCCAGCGCCACCAGCAGTAGCACCCCCAGCGCCGGCACCTCCAGCTCTAGGGCCCCCAGCCTCAAATTCGACAGTAGCACCTCCAGGCCCAGCAGGGCCTCCAGTCCCAGCAGCTCCAGGAACTCCACTAGAAACAACTCCAAGCACCCCCAGCGCCGGCACCTCCAGCTCCAGGGCCTCCAACCTCAGAGTCGACAGCAGCACCTCCAGGCCCAGCAGGGCCTCCAGTCCCAGCAGCTCCAGGAACTCCACTAGAAACAACTCCAGTAGCAGAGTCACCAGCTCCAGCGCCTCCCGCAGCAGGGCCCCTAGCTCCAGCAGCGCGACCCTGACGGCTAACGTACCACTCACGCAGCTGCTGTGGGGAGAGAGGGAGACGACGACGAGAGTGCAGCGGCGAGGCACCAGCGGAGCGACTACGGAGACGGCCGCTCCAGGGAGACTGCTCACCAGACGCCTCAGCACCCCCAGGTGCAGCACCCCCAGACTCAGTACCCCCAAGCTCAGCACCCCCAGACTCCTCACTCTCAGGCTCAGCACCTCCAGGCTCCGCACCCCCAGGCTCAGCACCCCCAGGCTCCGCACCCCCAGGCTCCGCACCCCCAGGCTCAGCACCCCCAGAAGCAGTACCCCGAGCAGGACCACCCTAAGCAGGACCTGAGTCACCAGTGACCTCAACCGGCGCAGTCAAGGGAGGAGGGTCTATATGAGACACACCTAAAGGAGCAGGACCGGGAGCGGGGAGGGGGTCTACCTGGGGAGCACCTGGAGCGAGGAAGAGCGGCGGGGGGGGGGGAGAGGGGCAGTGCGGTAGGGGAAGAGACGGTAAAAGGGAACCGACTCGTCGAACGTGACGTCCTGAGAGGGGAAGACACGGCGCGAGGTGGGGTGGTAAAACTGCCAACCAGGCGCGTCAGGGACAAAGCCAAGGAAGACACATGGAACAGCGCGGGCGGAGAGCTTGTCCGCCGTGGTATTGCGGACAAAGGCACAATAACCCCAGACCCGGAACACTGACGCATCGCCAACCTTCCCCGTCTACCGCAGTGTGGGCGAGGTCTCCGGCAAGGAGACACGGGGCCATAGGTTGAGCTGATGTGCGACGTAGCGGACCGCAAACGGCCACAGAAAATAGGGGGCAGCTGCATGGACCATGGAGGTACGAGCGACCTCCATGACCAAGCCAATGCGGCGCTCAGCAACCCCATTCTGCTGCGGAGAGGCCGGAAGCGTGAACGTCTGGAGAATGCCCTCCCCACGACAAAAGCTCTGCAGAAGGCCGGAGGAAAACTCCCCACCTCTGTCAGAGTGCAGACGCAGGACGGGAAACTCCGTCCCGAACCGCTCGCGGAGCTGGAGACAGGCAGTGCGGATCCAAGGGATCAAAACATCAGGGACCTCACCCTTGGTGCGCAAGGGGAAGACCGTGGTGTAACGCGAGTAGTCGTCAACAACCAGCAGGAAGTACCGCTCGCGGTCCTGCCCATTGACGCGGGCAGGGCCCCATACGTCCATGTGCAGGGTCTGTAGGGGAGCAGTCGTCGGGGGAAACGAGGAGGAGTGAGGAGGGGCGCACTGCCGCCCCTCGACACAGGGAAGACAAGGAGGAGCAGGCGAGGGTGGGAGGGGAGGGAGAACCCTGGGAAGACCAGAGACAAGGACACGGCGGTGCATGCTACAAAGGCGCTGCACCAAGGGGTGACCAATACGGTGGTGCCAAAGGAGGGTCTGGTGCGACAAAGCGCGACACGAGCAGGGGGCCGCTAGCTGACCTGACGCAGACGCAGACGCAGTGACGTGAGGGGACACAGTAGTCAGTGTGTACAGACTCGAGCCAGGCGCACGGGTAAATGTGGCCAGGTGCCGGCCCGTCCGGGAGCACGTACAGTGGGTCACGCGCTGACCTCCAGGAGTGAACTGGTTAACCCACTGGTCCTGGAGGTCAGCACCACTCACCAAGTTCGTAGAGAACGAGGGGAGGTGAAGACCTGACAGAGAGCCAGACGGGACCGCCGGACACGGCAGGACCGTGGAGGAGTGCGCAAGGACTGGACCCCCCAGAGGGGTCTGCTAGGGAGACTGGAACCGGCTGACTGAGCGGCGTGAGGGTGGTGCTGTCGCGAAAGAAGGAGCGGGAAGCACCTGAGTCAAGTGTGAAGGTGTACAAGGACTCAGCAGGCGCAGTACCAAAGAGAGCAGACACACCAGCACCTGGAGCAGCAGCCTCACCAGCACCTAGAGCAGGAGACACACGAGCACCCAGAGCAGCAGCCTCACCAGCACCTAGAGCAGCAGACTCTACACCTGGGTCAGGCGGTACGCACAGGTAACAGGCACCCTCAGCACTAGTAGGCAATGCATACACGGCAGTGAGAATAGCATCATAGTCAAGAGCAAAGATATCTACCCTCTGCCTAAGCAGCTCCAGGCAGGTGGGGAGCTCAGCCTCGTCGCCAAACTCGGTACGCCAGGCGTCGCTCAGACGGGCAAAGCAGCGGGACTGTGTGTGACTAAGCGTCCCGCAAGCCTGACCAGCCCGATCACCTGTGCGAATGACGTACGGGCAGCGAACGGTACTCCGAGACCCTCTACTCTGAGCGTACCACTCGTGAAGCTGCTGGGGCGTAAGAGTCTCGCGCGGGCGCCGCTGCAGCTGCAGCTGGCCACTGCCAGACGCTCCCAGCTGACCAGCTCCAGGGCGACAGCTATGGCGGCTACCGCCACAACCCCAACCAGCGTACCACTCACGAAGCTGCTGGGGCGTGAGAGACTCGCGCGGACGTCGCTGGAGCTGCATCTGGCCACCGCCAGTAGCAGCAGTAGCAGTAGTAGCAGCAGCAGTAGCAGTAAGAGCCTAATAGCAGTAACAAAAGTAGCAGCAGTAGCAGCAGTAGCAGCGTGGGCAGGGCAGGCGAGGCAGGCAGGCAGGCAGGCAGGCAGGCAGACAGGCAGGCAGGCAGGCAGATGGCGCTGCAGCGTGCTAACAAGGCAGACACGCGGGAAGCGCGGGTAGGGCAGGTGCTCACCAGTGGCGGGAAGGGCAGGCGCACGATGGCGGCGACGGCGGGGCTGCAACAGCGGCTGCAGAGTAGGGCCGCGTCAGCTGCAGGGCTGGGGCCACGACAGCGGCAGGGCAGGGCCGTGGCAGCTGCTGCAGGGCGGGGCCGTGTCGGCGGCAGGGCGGGGCCAGGCGGGGCCGCGTCGGCGGCGGGGCGGGGTCGCGTCGGTGGCAGGGCGAGGCCGTGTCGGCGGTAGGGCGGGTCCAGGCGGGGCCGCGTCGGCGGCAGGGCGATGCTGTGGCGGCGGCAGGGCGGGGCCAGGCGAGGCCGCGTCGGCGGCAGGGCAGGGCCGCGTCGGCGGAAGGGCGGGGCCGCGTCGGCGGCAGGGCGGGGCCGCGTCAGCGGCAGGGCGGGCCGCGACACGGCTGCGGGGCGGGGCCCCGTCGGCGGGGCCGCGACAGTAAGAGGGTGGGGCCTCGTCGACGGTAGGGCGGGGCCGCGTCAGCGGCAGGGCGGGCCGCGACACGACGGCAGGGCGGGGCCGCGACCTGGCGGGGCCGCGTTGGCGTCAGGTCGGGGCCGCGACCTGGCGGGGCCGCGACCTGGCGGGGCCGCGTCGGCGTCAGGGCGGGGCCGCGACAGTGGGAGGGCGGGGCCGCGTCCGCGACAGGGCGGGGCCGCGTCCGCGGCAGGGCGGGGCCGCGACAGCGGCCCGGCGGGGCCGCATCAGCTGCAGGGCGGGGCCGCGCTCTGGGCTGACGGGCCTGCAGGGGCGGCTCGCGGGTCTGACGGGTCTGCAGGGGCGGCTCGCGGGCCTTACGGGCCTGCAGGGGCGGCTCGCGGGCCTTACGGGCCTGCAGGGGCAGCGTGGTGGCCTTACGGGTCTATAGGGCGGTGCGCGCATAGCTAGGGCAACAATAGGCAGCGCGAGGGCTGCAGGACGGCACGCGAAGCGCAGCACGTCACAAGGCAAGGCAGGCGAAGGCTAGCGCAGGACAACACGTGGGGTAGCGCGGTAACCGCAGCGGTAGGTGGGCCCGGAAAAAACGACGGTCCTACGGACCTAGTGCTCTGAAACCATGTTAAAATGTAGTAGCAGGAATGAATGAACTATGAAAGAGTTGGGTACAAATGTGAAACCCTAATGGTGTTGTACCCCATGTTGGCTACCCCACTACAGCCTACACATATATGACATACACATAATTTGACACATGGCTGTCGAAGAAGCGTTATGGGAGGCTTCAAGTCACCTTCCAACAGGTGTCGGACGCCAACTACGTATGGTGTCGCCGAATTGAGCATAAAATGGTGAACGGCACAGGCATTTTCCTCGACTGGCAGCACCCAGAGAATCAGGGTTACATCCTTGAGCGCGCGACTCACCCGGACTCGATTGAGGTTCTCCTGAAGAGTGTCCCGGCAGCAATTACACCGGAGATGGTGTATGAGTACCTGGTGAAGACGGTGTTGGAGAAGCGATGCCGTACTCCTTTCCTCAGCGGGGCTGCGTTTCATCGCGTGGTAGATCCTGTTACGGGTGCTGACACGGACGAAATCAAAGGCTCGGTTAAGAGCCACCCAGGGGATAAGTATCGTTGGTGGCACCTGCTGACTGACTCGGTGCACCATAAGCTCCTCCTCGTCCATTACCCAGCACTTTCCTGTGTTTTTTGCAACGGCATGCACATGACGAAGTTTCACGATAATTTTGTAACGGAGCGTCAGGAGAACATCGACAAGTGGAACCTGACGATTTAGCGTTTGCATGCTATAAAGGGTAAAAAGTTTTGCACTGACCTTGTTTTTCAGGCTGTTAGGGTCCCGCTCGGGCTCGCTGACAGCTTCGTCGCATCTTGCGTGAGCAGCTGCGTCCCTCCCGCTCGACTCCCGCGGCAAGAAGATCCTGCGCGACCCGGCAGTGGCGCTGATATCTACTGGTGGGAGTCGGGAGGATTGGATATGTCTTCAGGAGGCCTGCGGCAAGGCTCATGGTTCCAGTTTTACTCAGGCGGCAGAACATGTGAAGTCGGTTCAGCACTGCACCGCGCTCCTGAAAGGGGGATCGGCCAACCGGAAGAGCAAGGGGAGGGTGAATCTCATCCCGATTTGCAAGGAGTTTGGCCTGAAGTAGAGAAGGCGTATTGTGTCGCTCTCAAGAGGACCATGAAGCACCGTGACGGATGCGGATGGCTGACTTTCAGTTTGGAGCTGTCAGGAGTAGGAGAGGTGTCACCTGCCAGGCACATGCAAACGTGTGTAGGAGAGTTTTCTGTATATCAAGCCCGTGGATGTGATGGAGCTCTATCTCAGTGGATTAATGGATAACAACCGCAACACCCTCACACTATGCGAGGTCAATGTCAATGGCCTCGGAAGCAACGGCAAACGTACGGTGCATGCAGATTGGATTGAAAAAGCTGCGGACGTGGTGATACTTACAGACACAAGAATAGGGGAGGATCACAATTTTTGGACGCATCTGAAACCATCAGCGGCTGCCGTGGTGAGGAATAGTGAGCGTGCAGGCGGAGTGGCGTTGTTGTCGTTTAACGAGGAGGTGAAGCTTACAGATGCCGTGCTACACCCATCACGCAGGCTGGTGGGAGTCACGGTGGCGTGTTCAGGGATTACCTTAAGGCTAGTGGCGATGTACCTGCCGGCGCAGGCGTGCAACAGAGGAATTTTCTTCCGGGACTGCCTCCCGCAGTTCGTCTAGGCTCAGCCGCCGTCAGCGCATGTGGTGGTGATGGGGGATTTGAACCTAGTGGAGGACCTGGATTTGGATCGGACATCACAGTCGGGCACAAGGAATGAGAACCGGAGGCTGTTGCAATTCTGGAAGGGGGAGGATCTTCGCGACGCTTTCCGTGCGCTCCATCCGACCAAGCCGGAATACACGTTCAGGGACAGAGCGACAAAGGCAAGCACGCGGATTGACAGGAGCTTGGTATCCTTGTCCCTGCTCAGTCTGCTGGCGGATGCACGTCACGTCAAGATACCGGGGGGGCTGTCCAACCATTGGTTTGGCATTAAGGTGGCGCTGGCTGTGTCCGCGCCTATTGACCAAGGACCCGGCCTGTGGAGGATGCAGGCGAGGCAGGCACGACGGCGGGGGGTTAGTTCGGTGACCGCTAGCATACTTAAGAAACTGGAGAAGGAAGAGGGGGTCGACCTAGGGAAGAAGCTGCGCTTGCTCAGCGTGGGTCTAAGGGAATATACGCGGGAAGAGAGGAAGAGGGTGAGGGCGACGGTTGCCCACCTGGAAAGGGTGGTGGAGTTCCTGAGGCACAAGGTGATGCGGTACCCGGGTGGTAAGCGGGCGTAGAGCAGGCTGGTGTGCAAAGAGGCGCATTTGGAGGCCTACCTGCAGAGCTGCAAAGATCGGATGCAAGTGCTGGCAGGCATCAGGGTGGAATTGAGCGGGGAAGTACCTTCACCCTATCTATCGGCGAAAATTAAGATGAGGAAAAAACGCACGGTCATACGGGAGTTAACGCACCAGGGCGCAGCTTACTTGGGGACGAAGAACGTGCTCAGAGCGGCGGCGGAACATTTCAAGTCGGCTTTCAGCGAGATGGAACCGGAGGAGGAGGTTTACTAGGAGACCTTCGCGAAGGGAGCGACGCTCTCAGACGCGGAAGTGGAGCGGCTGGGCGCGGAATGGTTGGAAGCTGAGGTCAAGGAGGCACTGGAGTCGCTCCCAAAGGGGAAATTTCCGGGATAGGATGGGTTACATGCGGAGTTCTTCGTCCTGCACTGGGAACTGCTTAAAACTCATGTGATGGAGTTCGTTCAGGAGTTTACAGCAACGACGAAGATGCCGGGGAGTATCTCAACATCGGTGACGGTACTGTTACACAAGAAGGGGCCAACAGATCAGTTGGGAAACTACCGCCCGACCACGCTTTTGTCAGTCATGTATAAGCTTGTCACGAAGGTCATGGCTACAAGACTCAAGAGAGTGCTGAGCACGGTTCTATCAAAAGAGCAACATGGATTCTTACCCGGGAGGAGTCTGGCGGATGCAGTGTCGGTGGTCGCGGATGCGGTGGAGGCTGCACACAGCGGCAGACAGGACTGGCTTCTACTCCTGGTTGATTTTCAGAAGGCGTACGACACGGTCTCGCGAGCCTATCCCTTCAGGGTGATGAAAGAGATGGGGATTCCGGAGAACTTCGTCATGTGGACCAAAGGCCTGCACGCGGAAGCCGGTACGAGGATCATCGTTAATGGTTGGCTGAGTGATAAAGTGGAAATGAACAGAGGTGTGAGGCAGGGCTGCCCCTTAGCGCCATACCTCTTTCTTTGTGCCATCGAGCCGCTCTGCAGAGACGTGCGACGAAGGAGGTTGGGGATCGGACCGGAGGGGAAGGAGCCGTTGTCATACGTGAGGTACGCAGACGATACCTCTTTCTTGCTGAGTGGGGAAGGGCAGCTACGGGAGGTGGTGGAGGTCTTGAATGTTTTTGGCAAGCAATCAGGCATGAAAGTCAATTGCGATAAGTCGGTGGTTGTGCCGCTGGGCCGCAACAGGGGGACTCCGGCACCGGCGGATGTCCCATACAAATGGTCGGAGCAGGATGAGCCGGAACGGCTCTTGGGAGTGTGGAACACACCGAGCGGCGACGCCGGGCCATCCTGGGGGAGGGCTTACGAGAGGATAAAGGAGGAGTTAGGAAGGTGGGAGTCGCAGTATCTCACAACAACAGCAAGGGTGGAGGTCATCAGTTGCTACGTACTGCCTGTTCTAATGTTCCAGGCACAGGTGTACTCGCCGCCGGACGAGGTATGGGAGAAGATCAGGAAAATTTGCCACGCGTTTGTCTCGGCGGGGGAGGCCGTGGAGGAAAAGATTTTCATACTTTGGAGCGCGTACCTGGCGTACCTTCCGCGAAAGGATGGTGGTTTGGGACAGTTGAACCCGAAGCTCTGCTTGGATGGGCTGGCGGGGCGCAGAGTAGGCAAGCTACTGCAAGAGCCAGAGGGGGCACGGCGGTGGCTGGCTGAGAAGGCGGCGGGCTTCCCACAAGGCCGGGTGACTCTGCATGCACACCCATCAGCGATTAAACTTTGGCAAGCGGGGAGCGTAAGATGGAAGGCAGCGGTGAAGATTTTCAAGAAATCGCCCTTTGCGGAGCTTCCGGCACCTGCAAAAGATGGGAGGTAGAGGAGGAGCTGATTTTTTTCAACAGAAGGATCATGCATAGGGGAGGAAGTCCCTTCGGTCATCAGATAGGCACGGCGGGGCTTATCAATGTGCGCATTAAAGACTTGCTGACAGACGGCCCGGGGGGGCGCAGATGCGTGAAGGCGGTGGAGCTGCTAACGCTGGAGCTAGGGAGCAAGGAAGCTGCGGGTATGGCGCTTAAGGCCTATGAGGCCATGCCGTCGGAGTGGAAGGCGATGGTTGAGGAGCCGGCGTCCGCAGAGGCGCTGGTTGCAACGTCGGGCGTGGTGAGATACGTTCTGCGGGGGGAGCCATCCACGCCGCCCTGGGCGGTGAAGGGAATCGACGGCACGCAGGCCATCGTCTCGAGGTTGTTGCTCAATGATGAAGGAGGGTTGACGGTCCCAGGAAAGCCGAGCGAAGTGTGTTTCGAGGCGTGCAGGCCCCAGCCGCTGACGGTCCAAGAGAACAGACTGGTGGGACTGGTGGGGGACCCGAAGACGAGACTTATTTCCGGGTCGGGGTTGTTCATAGGTGGAGGGCTAGTGCCGCTGCGCAAAGTACGGGCCATACTAACTAAGACGACGGGCCGCTCATGGAGACAGGCGGAGTGGGAGGATGTGTGGGGCAAGAAGATCGACTGGAAAAAGGCAATCGAGACCCGTGACTCTATTTGTATCCCACTCAAGGCAAGGGACGTCCTGCTCAGGGTTCACAGCATGAACCTCCAGGTGGGAGGAAGGTTGGATTTCTTCCAGAACAAGATCAGCTGTCCTCACTGTGGAGGTGAAGAAACCCTAGCACATTGCCTCTATAGCTGCCCGGTGGTGCAGCCCATTATCGGCGCGCTCAAGAGGTCACTTCAACTGTTGAACCCGGGCAGGGCCATGCACTCACTGGGAGACCTTATTTTCGAGAAAGGGGCCACAAAAACGAGCCTCCCGGAGATGACTCTGACAGCGCCGGTGCTCCGTCTGGTGTGGTTGGCGAGATGTGACGCGGCATGGCGGGCAGATCCTTTTGAACGGAAGAAGGTGGGGCGCCGAGCTGTGTTGGATTTTATGACGCATGCGAGAGTGGTGCTGGCAGCACGGGGAAGGGCGGCTGCAGCAGGTGATGGGACTGTTTGTTGGAAAGCGGACAAGTGGCACATGGTAGCATCAGACGAGAAAAAGCAGTTACAAGGCATCTGCAACGAGGAAGGACCAACGAGCTGGACGGCCAACTTCTTATCCATCTAGCGTAACCCACGCACTATACACCAACCTCCGTAGGGTGCTTAGGGGGGACGCGCTACACTAGTTCCTAGTATAGCCTTTACCCTCCAAGATTACAGTTACGACTGTGGATAAATCTATATTTGATAATATAGTTACAACCAAAAAATATATATACATATATATACATACATATTTATAAGAGAAAGGCACAAATATGTGTTGCGACAAGACTTTACCAAACCGAACTGAAACCGAAACTCACCAAAGCCAACCGGATTTCAACAGCAAACTTGACGCCCCTTCCTCAACATCCTTCATCTGCTCTCTAAATATCAGCCCTCAACTCAGCCGCGACGAATGCCACTGTTCTACTACCTTCACCAACCACTTCCTTTGGTCGAATTCCTCCCTCAAGCCTCCGAATCACTCCCTATCGCGTTACACCCTCGCACTAGGCGTTATCATGCCCCCAGATCATCTTACGCGTGTCGAGAGAAAGGCCCCGCCCTCGCTTGGGCGCAGCCGATCTCGCCGTCGACGGGAAGTTCTCGACAGATTGGTCGAAGAAGTTGGCTTCTGCAGTTCGACGAAAGTTGTGGTCGAGCAGGCTCTGCTCGACCAGATATGGTCGATGAGCTCTGCGCGACGAGTTCTGGTCGACGAGCTCTGCGCGACGAGTTCTGGTCGACGAGCTCTGCCCTTCTTCACCCTAAACCCTGGGATAGGTGCTGTCGCCGCTTCTTCTTCTTCTTCGTTCGTCGTTGATAGCATTAGCGCCAGAAATTCCCTGTCAGGAATTACGGAGAGAGGGATGTTAGTCCCGAGGATCGTGCCAGGGACAAGGGTAGGCTCGTGCGGCTCGGGATCAGGTCCGTAGACTGTGCAACATGGGGTCAAGGGCTCGTTGCCCTAGTCGATGGTGTCCCAGGGGTGGCGATATGGTTGGACGTCAGGCGGAGGTAGCGCAGGTGAGGGGAGGCACGGAGGACGACTGAGGGGAACAATAGGAGGTTCGGTTGCTGCTTCCTTTCCCCCCCTTTGTTCCTCTCGTGAAGCTCCCCAACCTTCGCCGGAGGTGCCCCAGCCGCTTGTTTCGCCGCCAGATGCGGCGCCCCATCCGCCGCCAGCATCTGCCCAGGTGCCGCCGGTGTTGCCCCAACCTCGAGTGTTGCTTGAACCCCTGCCGTCGTTGCTTCCCCACCCCCCTTTATTGGTGACGCTTTCTTCTTTGGCGCCCCATGCGCTGCAGGCAAAGGTTCCACAAGCCTCAGCGATGCTCCTCTGACGAAGCTCCTCTGCTTCGCATCGCACCAGCTCATCTTCTTGGGCGACGGTGAGTTTCTTCATGGGATCGCATCAGTGAGGTTAAATCTTCAGGAACTTCTCCTTCGTGTAGGGGCGCGCCACTCCGTGCGCGTCGAAGGTTCCGTGGTGACGTCCGCGTAAGATTCCTTCGAGCTGCTCTGCTTGTGTGCCTGGGAGGGGTTGTCTTGGTGGTGGATTTGGTGGGCCGAAGACGAACTGCGTTACGACCTCGAGCTGACATGCCTTCGTCAGGCGACGCGAATCGCTCAGCTTTGGCGATTGCAGCGAGGCCACGTCTTGGAGTTGCATTTGTTGATGCTGTCGGCGTGTGGCAGTCTCTGTAGATGCCGTTAGTGTCAGGATCATGCAACACCACCTCGCTATGATATGGGTGATGCGGCACCTAGGGCCTCCCATCATGGTGCTTCCAGTTGGAGCGGTGAATATGCTCGAAGCGCAGTGGAACGAGGTCAATTAGCTCATTTGAGTCGCCGCTGTGGTCGGGAATATCGAAGTCGAGGATGTACACCCCGTTCTCGGAGTGTGCCCGTTTGATCTGCCTACGCACTTTGGTCGGTGACGAGTAGTGCAGGAGAATGTCGCGCGTCCGGAGATCCGTGCTTAAATCAACTCCGCAATCCATGAGTTGTGCTGCCGAGAGGAGGTTAAAGCGTAGATTCTGGACGATAAGCATATCGTTTAGCGTGATGTGCGTGCGGCTTCCATGCGCCTTGAACACGACAATGCCTTGCGCGCTTGCGCGCAAGCGAGTGTTGTTTGCCACGGTGACGTAAGTGACTGCAGGGGTCGAGACCGCGTTAGAGACAAAACGCCCGGTACCAACCATGTGCTGCCCGCAGCAGCTATCGAGATACCAGATGTTGTACCTCTTGTTATCGTCGTGCGCGAGCAGCGCCAGTCATGGCGTGACGATGTGCGGGGTGTCAAACTTTTGGAACTGTTAGCGCGAGATCCAGTCGAGAGGTGCCGATCGTGAATCAGGTACGTGTGAATCAGGGCTGAAATCGTGTCGGGGGGTAAACGGTTGTTGGACGTGAATGCCCCAAACGGATGGCATGCAGGCTCAGGTGACGGAGTACGTACGCGACGACGGCGAGATCCGCTCGTGTGTGTCATTGTCATGTTGCCGATGACGTTACGGGCGGGCGCAGGTTGCGACGGATGCTGGTTCTTGTCCTGGTGCTGAACCGTTGGGTTCAGATTTCGTGACTGGAGCTGATAGCCCTGGGCTTGACGTGTCTCGTGCCGTGCGTCTTGTCAGCCGAACCAAGTGGTCGGATTGGCCTGACGGGGGTGAGAGCGGAATTTGCATTGCTCCGCCAAGTGCCCGAAGTTTCTGCAGATTTTGCAGTAAAGGCACCGCAGTCGTCGCTCTTCTGTTGTCGGTGTAGAAGGCGAGACGTTCCGGTTCTCGTCGCGGCGCTGGTCGCTGCTGATCCATGGTTTTTTGCTCAAAGAGAAGGGCGGCGCATAGGGCGGTTTCTGAGATAGCCCCATGTTGCCGGAGGAGCTCCTTGCAGGGTCGCCATTCTGGGTGCGAGCACGATGTTCATGAAAATTTCTTCCGAGATCGAGCTTCCAAGTTTCGTGATTTGATCGCTTAAGCTCTAGCAACGATTGATGTAGCTATTGGCTTTCTCCCCTGGTGCCAATTTTGTCTCCAGTAGCTGCTGGAGCAGACGACTTGATGAAACCGAGTCCTTTGGTTGGTACACACCGTTCAAATGTCGCCAAGCTTCAAGTGCTGGGGCGGGCGTAGTCTTGTAGGATCGAATTCCTAGTTGCTCCGCCGGCGACATGTTGTGGAGAAGCATGCCGTACGCCATCCATGATTCAATGTAATACTGCGCCTTGGCATAGTCAGAGTCGGTCATGGGTCCCGCGTAGCTCCCATCGAAATAGTGAAAGATCTGCGCGTTTTGCAGCTGCAGCTCCAGCTCGAAGCTCAAGGTATAGAAGTCTCTGCCGTCAAAACAAGCACTTGTCTTGTTTTTTTTATATGCTCAAAAACCTTCATTGAGCGGAGAGAGTTGCTTCATCACTGGGACGAGGAGTCATGGGTGTTGATGTCAGAAATCCCAACCACTAGACCATTGGGATAAAAGGGCTTATTAAGTAGCGGGTCAGTGCGCCCATAACCCCCCAGGACAACGAGCCTGTAACCCTTCCCTAGGATCAATCGGGGATCACCAGTGGACCTCTGACACCCCCCCCCACTGGGATGCCCGAAGTGCACACACCGGGATTCGAACCCGAGACCTTCGCTCTGATACCATGTCAGAAATCCCAACCACTAGACCATTGGGATAAAAGGGCTTGTTAAGTAGCGGGTCAGTGCGCCCATAACCCCCCAGGACAACGAGCCTGTAACCCTTCCCTAGGATCAATCGGGGATCACCAGTGGACCTCTGACAGTTGAGCCATTTGTGCTGATGGAGAAGGTATGCGGGGCGGTATCGTGGTCGTTCGCGGCCGGTTGGGAGGGTTGGGAATATGTTCCCGCATCACCATTCCGCAATGTCTGGAGCCCTTGCTCCAGTGTTGGGAGTCGCTGAAGCAGTTGAGCGAGGGCGGGGGTGCCGATCGTCGTTGTCTCCTCGTTTGTCGCGGCCGGGTTGAACTGCGCTTCCGCGAACAAATTTGTCTGACCTCCAGATCCACCGGCCATCCTTTACGCGTGAGCATGTGCCGGACGCCACATTAGTTCGCCAATGTTTTCGGAGGTGGCAATGTGAAGGTTTCCCGAGTCGCTCTCATACCATGTTGTGATCAAAATGTAGATTGTCAAACTGTTATATTATTGTGTAGGCTGTAGTGGGGTAGCCCATATGGGGTACAACCCAAATTAGGGTTAGTACGTGTATCACTTTCTCACTCAATGCAATCATTCCTGCTCATTAGATTCTGACATGGTTCAGAGCAGTAGGTCCTTAGGACCGATTTTTTTTGGGCCCACCATTAGCTAGTGACCGACTGCGGTTACCGCGCTACCCCACGCCCTGCCCTGCGTCGCGCCGCCCGCACACGCCCTGCCCTGCCTTGCGTCACGCTGCCCGTGCACGCTCTGCCCTTCATCGCGCTGCCCCGTGTGTGCCCTGCCCTGCGTCGAGCAGCCCTGCCCTGCCCTGCCCTGCGTTGCGCTGCCCCGCGCACGCCCTGCCCTGCGTCGCGCCACCCCGCGCACGCCCTGCCCCTTGCAGCCCGCGCGCCGCCCGTCTGCGGCCCGCGCGCCGCCCTGCTGGCAGCGCGCTGCCCTTTGCAGCCCGTGCGCCGCCTTTGCAACCCGCGCGCCGCCCTTTGCAGCCCCGCGCGCCTCCCTACTGGCCGTGTGCCGCCCCTTCCTGCCCGCGCGCCGCCCCTGCCTGCCCGCGCGCTGCCCATTGCAGCCCGCGCGCCGCCCTGCTAGCCGTGCGCCGCCCTTGCATGCCCACGCGCCGCCCCTCCCTGCCCGTGCGCCGCACCTACCTGCCCGCGCGCCGTCTTCTGCAGCCCGCGCGCCGCCCTTCTGGCCGCGCGCCGCCCTTATCTGCCTGTGCGCCGCCCTGCTAGCCGTGCGCCGCCATTTCTAGCCACGCGCCGCCCTACCCTGCCAGCACGCCGCTCTGCCCTGCACGCACTCCGCCCTGCTAGTCTCGCGCCACCCAGCTATGGCTACTCTCAGCGTACTCTCGTTCGATCATGAGGGCCGTCCGATCCAGTTCGATGCGTGTCTCGATGACCTACAGCTGTACCTACTGAGCGATTCTAGAGATGGTGTTTCCTTGTTTGACCTCGCGTATGGCACCTCTCTCACCCCTCCTGACACAGCTGACAGTGCGACTCGCTCACAGTGGCTTACCCGTGACGCTGCTGCTCGCCTAGCCGTTCGCAACCACTTGTCGTTAGCCGAACGCGCCCACTTTGGCCAGCACAAGACTGCTAGAGCACTATACAACGCTGTAGTCGCTCGTTACTCCCCCCTTGCCACTGCTGCTCTAGGCCGCCTTCTACTGATTTACCTGTTCACCGAGCTGTCCGCCTTTGCCACAGTCGCCGACCTCATCACCCACCTTCGCACTAGTGACACTCGCTACCGCGCCGCGCTTCCCACCGAGTTTCTAGACAAGAACCCCCCCCCCCCCCCCCATTGTACATCACTTTATACTTCATCATCACCCGCCTCCCCGACTCTCTTAGTGCAATCAGGGACCTCCTTCTCGCCCTTGACCCCAAAGACCTCACTGTCGACCTGCTCCAGAAGCACCTCCTTACAGCTGAGACCAGCATAGTCGCTGTAGGCACTTCTCGTGGCACTCCTCGCACTCCCTTCTTTGAGGGGTGTTCCCCCTCCCCTCTTGTCCCCTCTATCGCTTCTGCTACTGTTGTTGACTTCCTTCGTGTTGAGGAGGTCGGGGCTGCATCTGCTCCTAGTGGGAGGCGCTGTAGTGGCAGGGGCAAGGGAGGCCAGGGTGGTCGGGGTGGCAGCGGTTGAAGCGGTGGTGGGGTCGGTGGAGGCGGTGGAGGTGGCGGTAGTGGAGGAGGGCGTGGTGGTGGGAGAGGAGGCGTTGGTGGCGGCGGTGGTGGCGGCAGTGGGAGTGGTGGCGGTGGCAGTGGTGGCGGCAGTGGGAGTGGTGGTGGGGGCAGTGGTGGCGGTCGGGGTGGAGCTGTTCAGAGGGGAGGTTCTGGCGGTGGCCAGAGGCAACAGCAGCATCGTCCGAGCGAGACCCATATGCTCTAGCAGCTTCGTGAGTGGTTTGCTCAGCGTGGGGCGTCTGGGGGTAGTGTTCGCTGCCCGTATGTCATTCGCACAGGTGGCCGCGCTGGTCAGACATGCGGGAAGTTTCACACTCAGCATCGCTGCTTCTCCCATCTTGACGACGCCTGGCGCGCAGAGTTTCCCGATGCGACTGAGCTCCCCCGTTGGCTAGAGCTGCTTAGGCAGGGTATGATGCTATCTTTGCTGCCATGTATGCTTTGACTAAGCAGCTCTAGATATCACGTCTGGATATCTTTGCTCTTGAATATGATGCTATCCTTGCTGCCATGTATGCTTTGACTGTTAGTGCTCAGGGTTACTATTACCTGTGTGTGCCGCCCGACCCAGGTATAGAGGCTGCTGCTCTAGGTGCTAGTGAGTCTGCTCTCCCAGGTACTGCGCCTGCTGAGGCCTTGCACACCTTCATACTTGACTCAGGTCCTTCCCGTTGTTTCTTTCGCGACAGCACCATAGTCACACCACTCACTGCACATGTTGCAGTCAGACTGGTTGACCCCTCACGGGGCCCAGTTCTTGCCCGTTCCTCCACTGTTCTCCCATGTCCGGCGGTTTTGTCTGGCTCACTTTCAGGTCTTCACCTCCCCTCGTTCTCTACGAACTTGGTGAGTAACGCTGCCCTCCAAGATGCGATGGTCACTACCACCACTCCTGGGGGTTAGCGTGTGTCAATCTGCACGTGTACACGGACGGGCCGTCACCTGGCCATGTTCACCAGTCAGCCTGGGTCGAGTCTATACACACTGACTACTGAGCCTCCTCAGGTAGATACGTCTGCGTCCGCATCAGGTCAGCTTGCAGCCCCCTGCTCGTGTCGCCACCTGTCGCACTAGACTCTCCTTTGGCACCACCGTCTTGGTCACCCCTCCCTGCCACGCCTCCGTGGCATGCACTCCCGTCTCCTTGTCTCTGGTCTTCCCAGGTCTCTGCCTCCCCTCCCACCCTCGCCTGCCCCTCCCTGCCTTCCCTGTGTCGAGGGGCAGCAGCGCGCCGCTCTGCACTCCTCCTCATTCCCCCCAACGACTGCTCCCCTGCAGACTCTCCACATGGACGTGTGGGGCCCAGCCCGCGTCCGTGGATAGGGCCGCGAGTGATAATTTCTGCTGGTTGTTGACGACTACTCACGTTACACCACGGTCTTCACCTTGCGTGGCAAGGGGAAGGTCCCTGCTGTATTGATCCCTTGGATCCGTGCTGTCCATCTCCAGCTCCGCGAGCGGTTCCACGGACCTTCCTGTCCTGCGTCTGCACTCTGACAGAGGTGGTGAGTTTACCTCCGACCATTTGCGGGACTTTTGTCGTGGGGAGGGCATCACCCAGTCGATCACGCTTCCGGCCTCTCCGCAGCATAATTGGGTTGTTGAGCGCCGCATTGGCTTAGTCATGGAGGTCGTTCGTACCTCCATGATCCATGCGGCGGCTCCCCATTTTCTGTGGCCGTTTGCGGTCCGGTACGCTGCGCATCAGCTCAACCTCTGGCCCCGTGTCTCCTTGCCGGAGACCTCGCCTACATTGCGTTGGACGGGGAAGGTTGGCGATGCATCAGTGTTCCGGGTCTGGGGCTCTCGTGCCTTTGACCGCGATACTTCCGCGGACAAGCTCTCCTCCCGCGCCATTCCCTGCGACTTCCTTGGCTTCCCCCCTGACGCCTAGATGGTAGTTTTACCACCCCACCTCGCGCCGTATCCTGCCCTCTCAGGACGTCACGTTTGACGAGTCAGTTCCCTTTTACCGTCTCTTCCCCTACCGCACTGCCCCTCTCCCCCCCCCGCCGCTCTTCCTCGCACCAGGTCCACCTCCGGTAGACCCCCTCCCCTTAGGTGTGTCTCAGGTAGACCCACTCCCCTTGGCTGAGCCTGTCGAGGTAGCTGTCGACTCTGGTGCTGCTGGGCGGGGTGCTGCTAGAGGTGCGGAGCCTGGGGGTGCTGAGCCTGGGGTTGCTGAGTCTGAGAGTGCGGAGCCTGGGGGTGCTGAGCCTGAGCGTGCGGAGCCTGGGGGTGCTGAGCCTGGGGTTGCTGAGTCTGAGGGTGCGGAGCCTGGGGTTGCTGAGCCTGAGCGTGCGGAGCCTGGGGGTGCTGAGCCTAGGGTTGCTGAGTCTGGGGGTGCTGAGCCTGGAGGTACTGTTTCTGCTGGAGGTCCTACGGGTGCCTCGTCACGGCGGGAGCCTCTCTCTCCACTGCAGCTGCGTGAGTGGTTTGCTCGGTACACCTGCCTTCGGAGTGGTGCTGCTGGAGCTTGGGGGCCTGCCGCTAGAGACACTGCCACTGAAGGCACTGGAGCTGGAGCCGCTGGAGCTGCCGGAGCTGGTGGTACTGCTGCTGCTGGAGGTGCTGCTGGTCCCGGAGGTGCTCGTACTGGAGGTACTGGAGCTGCCGGAGCTGGTGGTGGTGCTGCTGCTGGAGGTGCTGGAGGTGCTAGAGCTGCTGGTCCTGAAGGTGCTCGTGCTGGAGGTACTGGAGCTGCCAGAGCTGGTGGTGGTGCTGCTACTGGAGGTGCTGGAGCTGCTGGAGCTGCTGGTCCTAAAGCTGGTGGTGTTGCAGGTTCTGGAGCTGGAGACCCTGGAGCTGGAGCTGGAGACCCTGGAGCTGGAGTTGCTGGCGTTGGGGGTGCTGGAGCTGTCGGTACTGGTGCTGGAGGCACTGTGCGGCCGCGACCGTACTTCGTTCCACTGCTTCTCGAGGTTCTTGGTCTCCCGTCTTCTACTAACCTTACTCCACCTCTACTGTGTCCTCCGCTTGACCTGTCGCATTCACAGTTACAGCCAGCCTCCCCGCTGCCTGCTCCTTCTCCATACAATGACCAGATAGACTCTCTTACAGAGCGTCGTGAGCCTGCGTCTCGCCCTGCCTCGCCTGTTCGCACTGGTCGTCGTGACCCGCGTCCGCGTCCTCCTCCTGTCCCCGGCACTCACCCGATGACACTTCGTCCTTCCTCTATTCCACTGAGAGTTCCCCTGCCGTCTCCTCCTGCGTCCTCCCTTCCTGACGTTCCGGACCCTGAGTCTAACTTAGTTCGTGCTGCCAGTCCTACTGTCACACGTCTTCTAGCCACTGTTATCACCGACCCTTCGTTTGAGTCCATTGTTGCGTCTGTCCTTGTTGTTGAGCTTGTTGACTTTGCTGCCGCCTGTTGTCTTGACTACGCCGCTAGTCTTGTTGCTGAGTTTGACTCTGCCTATCCTCTGTCCGTCAGGGGTGAGTGTGCTCTTGGCACAGACGTCCTTGAGGACAGGCAGGAGGACTTTGAGTGTCTTGCAGTGCTGTACCTCATCTCGTGTCCATGCTGCTTGCACCTGAGGGAGACCCGGATGCACCAGACATCTCGACCCCGCGCTCTTACGCAGAGGCGATTTTGGGTCCCTACTCCTCTCAGTAGAAGACAGCCATGGACGCAGAGATCGCATCCTGCAAGTCCACAGGCACTTACGTCAACGCACTTCCTCCTCCTGGGGCGAACATAGTCAATGGCATGTGGATTTTCAGGGTGAAGTAGCCGCCGGGTTCTCTACCTGCCGTCACGGCTGGTTACGTTGCACGAGGCTTTTGTCAGCGACAGGGAGTTGACTTCTTCCAGACCTTCTCCCCTACCCCAAAGATGACCACTCTTCGGGTGCTGCTGCACGTCGCCGCTAAGCGTGACTACGAGCTTCACTCTCTTGACTTCAGCACAGCTTTCTTAAAGGGTAGCCTGCACGAGGAGATGTGGCTGCGCCGCCCACCTGGCTTCACTGGGTCATTTCCTGCAGGTACCCGGTGGAGCCTCAGGCCGCCAGTCTACGGTCTCCGCCAGGCGCCTCGCGAGTGGCACGACACACTGAGGACGACACTTGCGGCTCTTGGGTTTGCTCCTTCGACTGCTGACCCATCGCTGTTTCTACGCACCGACACGTCGCTGCCGCCATTCTACATTCTCGTGTACATCGAAGACTCGGTTGTTGCCACTGCTGACACAGAGGCACTGGCCCTAGTGAAGTCGCAGCTGCAGAAGAGACAAACGTGCATAGACCTGGGTGAGCTGCGCAGCTATCTTGTCTTGAAGATCATCCGTGACAGAGCACGGCGCACCATCGCCTTGATTCAGTCACACATGGTGCACCAGGTTCTTTAGCACTTCCACTTCCAGTAATCCTCGCCACAGTCCACTCCTCTGCCTACCGGTCACTTGCTCTCAGCTCCACCTTCAGACGAGTCCGTAGAGCCGAGTGGTCCGTATCGAGAGCTTGTGGGCTGCCTCATGTTCCTGATGACCTGCACTCGACCTAACCTTGCCTACCCTCTTAGCATCCTTGCAAGCTACGTTGCACCCAGGAGACACCGACCAGAGCACTGGGAGGCCGCTAAGAGGGTGTTGCACTACTTGTGCAGTACGTCGGTCATGGGGCTCGTGCTTGGAGGATGGGGTCGATTTGTTCTCACTGGTCACGAAGACGCGTCTTGGATTGACGACTTGGCTATGCAGCGGTCGTCACAGGGTTACACCTTCAGCCTTGGCTCCGGTTCTGTTTCTTGGCGGTCTACCCGCTCGTCTTCTGTTCTCAGTTCCAGTTGTGAGGCTGAGATCTACGAAGGGGCCATGGCTGCATAGGAGTTACGCTGGCTCACCTACCTGCTGACCCATTTGGGAGAGCGGCCTAGTTCTCCTCCAGTTCTGTACGTGGACAACAAGGCCATGATTGCCTTGTGTCAGGAGCACAGAGTGGAGCAGAAGACGAAGCACATCGCTCTGCATTACTTCCTTGCTCGAGAGTTGCAGCAGCATGGTCAGCTTCGTCTTGCTTACGTGGCCACTCGGGCCAACACTGCTGATATATTCACCAAGGCACTTCGGCGGCCTTGATCCTACTTTTCCTCACTTGCTCACTTCGTCACTTTGCTTGTACTGCGATCTATATACTTATACCTTCATACTTGCACTTGCTAGGTTGTGATTACTGTACTGCTTCTTCCCACTTATATAACTCTGCATGTGAGCTGGCCTTGTGACCATTTGCTCGTGCTCAGAGTGTGTGGTAACTTCGCGATCCACCCTGAGCTTGCTTTGCTTTTTCTTGATTGGTTTTGTGACCCCTTGTTCTCCCCCAGTTTGCTTACGGGGTGGTGTCAAACTGTTATATTATTGTGTAGGCTGTAGTGGGGTAGCCCACATGGGGTACAACCCAATTTTAGGGTTAGTACTTGTATCACTTTCTTACTAAATGCAATCATTCCTGCTCGTTAGATTCTGACATAGATCATGCCTAGGATCACCTCAGGAAGGTTCGCAGAAACAAATTGTTGCAGCTGAAGCCTTGTGACATTAGGTCAAAGTGAATATAAAGTGACCGAGATAATAAAAAAATGCAAATACATTCGTATAAATAAGAGTACTGGGGAATACGAAACGACCTGGGCTAGCCGTGTACTCTAAGGAGTACATTCCCTTATAACAGTGAAAACCGCGCGACTCCAGACGGCTGCAAACTGTTATGGCAGAATCCTCGCCACTGCTGCTTCTTGATGCTGTCTGCCCTAACGGTCCAGATGCTTCGTATTCGTACGCGACTCTTCGCGTCATTTCGTCTCTTCGTCTTCATACTCCTTACTGTGTGAGTCGCTTTGCTGCTGTGAGGAGTGCACAGTGCCTTTCATAATTTACTGTTCGTTACAAAAACCGCTCAACGCATACACAGTATGGGAAGGGTATTAGTGTAGTTTACGATTTTTTTTTTATTCTTGATTAAAAATAAATATGAAAAAAATTGGCCAAATTGATCGTAAAGGGTTGCTTCGCCACCTCGCCATACCCGCTTGTCATTTGCAAATCAAATTCTATTCAAAATACTGTGCATAGAATGGTTGTAGACGCTCGATCCCAGCTCGTCATCTCGTTCCAACCGAGGCGAATCCGAGGCGAATGCTTCCAACCGCACGGACTGGACCTGTGTGGCATCTTATGCGTCGCCAAGGGCGGTGACCGGCGCGGAAATTTCTTCGCCGGCTGGGTCGACCCTGTGAGTGCCCCCGCGATACAGGGCGCCTGTAGGTTCAACCCAAGCCGAAGAACACTTGTCTAGAATCTGTGCGTAACATATCTGGCAGGCTGAACCATATTCCAAACCATATTCCAAACCATGCCAACCACCCTCAACCGTGCTGTACTACTCAGAATGTACTACTCAGAGGGTTTAATTCTGAACAAAGAGGAAATGGGAGAATGAAACCAGGCCATTCTCGAACTTCCTACTGAGGTGTAGTGACTTCTTGACCCACCTCCCGCTTCCTGGTTCGATTGTGCGGCACGAAGTTCGCCCTTCTGTTCTGTTCCGATTTCTGAGAACCGACGCGGCTTCCAGCGGCCGTCACGGCGCGATGGAGCGCGCAACCGTTCAGCTCGTCGCGTTTCTCATGCTGACGTGTCTCTCGGTCTCTCGCGTCGACTGCGTTCCCTTTCCAAATTCTCAAGGTGTGTTCTCGATGCGCAGCGTGCATCAGCGCTGCTTGTTTCCCTGGCAGGCTTCTTGCTTCGAAAAACCTTGTCTAGCACCGCCGTTATCACATATGCTCCGTAACCTGTCCCTTCATCGGTACATTGGTGGTCCCCAAAGCTGGGACGAATCGCCCGGCCCGTTCCTTGGACCTGCTTCCGTCGCACCTTCATTAGCTGAGTCGACCACGTCGTCAGCTTACAGCTTTGACCTCTGCCCTTTTCATCCCACAACCCTAATGCCGCCACTGAAAGGATGTGCGGTAGCAGGGTAGCAATAGCCAGGGTCCGTTGTAATCTTGGGGGCGAGTAAACGAGGCACTCCAAGCGCGCAGAGAATTTGGGCTAGCCATGGTCTACTAGTAGTGTAACGTAGGTCGAAGACAAAGTTTCAGAAATGTAGCAGAAAAGGGGATAGTGGGTGGCGCAGAGGATGAGAACGTGGTTAGGCAGGCGGACTTTTGGGAGAGGAGAAGTGGGAGAGGAGAGGTGGGAGAGGAGAGGTCCGTCACGTGCCTTTTCTGTGTATGTCTTCTACAGTATTCCAGCTAGGTCCGTGCCGAACCAGTGCTGGAGCAATTCGCCCTGTTCGCCCGGTTTGACGCCATGAACTGAGAGGCGTACCCAGTCCGGCCCGCATAGAAGCGAACGAGGCTTGACCTGGCGAATGGAGCCGGTGGGCCACCCAGGACATTCGCAACAGATCCCGGACTGCGCGAGGGTCCCTTCAGGGCTGCACGACTATAAGCTAAAGCTCATTTCCTCCAGCCTTCCTCTTCTTGGTCAGCCTAGTCCCTAGCCCCATCCCCATCAACCTACTATGTGTTCCACGGCTGGCCTCCAATGGCTCGCTGAGCAAAACCGTTCAAGATGCGAGATACGCGTGGATATGTTTGCCAAGTGCGAGGCTCTTGTGATCCATTTGATGGCTTAAGTGGGCATGGTTGCAGTACTGCATCTTGGCCGTGCTTCTCTGCTGCGGCATCTCCTGCTGCTGCCTCTTTCTTGTAGCGCCTCCAGCACAGTAGCCCACCAACCAGCAGCAGCAGCAGGGACGCCACAGCAGCCACGGTGATGCCAGCAATGGCCGCAGCTGACAGGCCGCCAGACTGGGAGGAGGACGATGCAGGCGAGGGGGGTGGTGGCGGTGAGGCAGTGGGGGGTGATGGGGACGCTGTGGTGCTCCCTGGCGATGGGGTGGGGGGGCCTGCAGGAGGCAAGAGGCGGGATTGACATGGGAGGGGAAGGGATGGATATGGGAGAGGAAGGGGATGGAGGCAAGAGCGGTTGCAAGGGGTGGGATGCACAGAAGGTGTTGTGTTCATGATTGTGAAGTGCAATTGAGTCAGTGTAAGAATCGTGTGTCGATTGAACATGACTATTGCTATCCAAATAGAGCAGCAGTACTGCTGCTGCTTGTCCTGGCATGGGATGTTGAGCCCCAGGCATGCTGAGCCCCAGGCATGCTGGATGAATGGCAACTCTCACTGACATTGTGTTATGCGACCATGGGAGAGAAAGTTATGCTGGGAAAGACAAGGCATTCAAGGGAAGGGGGATAGCTGATAAGATCATTGTAGCTCACTGGTTCCAGGCTTGATGCAAGTGGTGCAGAAGGAGGGGCATTGGCGGCAGAAGGCGCTTCCAAGCTGCTGTTGCGCCACGCATGGGGTGTTGTCAGGAGGGCACGTAAGGCTGGTTCCATTCAGGTCCCTGAATGTGGAAAATCAAGAGAGTAGAAAATCGTATTGAGCAAGTCTTTCATTTCGTTTGCCATGAATTTTGGCAAGCATTCTACCTGAAGTTGGAGATCAACATTTTGCTTCTTAAATAGAAGAATCAGCTGCTCTCATTAGCTCTCAGCTGACTGATGTGCTTGGAAAATGCACTCCCCCAGGCACATAAAAGGAGAAAATTGCTTGCCAAGGCAGAGAATCTCCTCATGCATGACGAGCCAAGAGCCATCACTTGTGGACAAAGAGCCGTCACTAGCGAGAGAGGAGAGCTCACAAGATGGAGAGCTGCACGAGGTTGCCTAGGGACCCTGGGATGCTGCCAGTCATGCTGGTGTTGGCAAGGGACCTGATGGGAGGGGAGCAGACAGCACAACGAGAGGGTTACATTCACAAAGGGAGGGCATGACATCAACGGAGCAGCAAGCTTAAGTGAAATCCTTGAGTTCATTTCAGAAGGCAGAACACGGAATTCCAACTTAAACTTGAAGGAAGATAGTAAGAGATCAATTGATGCCATACATACATATTTACTAAGTTGGTGAGGCTCGAAAATGACTCTGGCATGGAACCAGAAAGTGAGTTTGATGAAAAGTTTCTGCATTAAAGATTGGGGTGAAGGAATCCCAACACAAACCTTTCAGGTGGGTTTGACAAAAATTACAAGTATTTGGTTGGAGGGACTGTGGTTCTCATCCCAAGTTTGTGAATGAGTCCGAATGATGGGTCCTTGATTCATGCACTCAAAAATCGCAAATCCGACCACATATGAGTTTCTTGCTACGATGGTGCACATTAATCATAAGTGACAACTTCTGATATCTTTTCTATCGACCTTGTTTCATACTAGAACTTCATGCTCTGTTTTTCATTGCCGCACTCGACATAAGCTTGCATCAAAGAGGCCAAACATCAATCCGCATGTGCCATGATGAACGTGGTGTTCTCGTCATGAAAGCTCGTTGGTCGACTGTAAATTTGGCTCACATATGAATCAAGAGGAAAGTCATAAGCATGAAAGCTGTGCCACTGGCAAGCTAATACAATATCAACGTGCTCACAGGTTCGTCAAGGAGCTTATGCCCCCAATAATGGATGGAATGGACTCGGTCAAACCGTTTGTAGACAGATCCCTGGGAAACAAGCAAGCATGGCATGAAGATGAAACGCCATGAATCATGGGGGGAGAACAGAAGGAATTTTGTATGCTGTACATTGCAGCAGGTGCGTGCAACTAGGCGGGCATGAGGGCAGGGCAGGCAGGGTTGAGCTGGGACGAAGTGCCAAGCCAAGGTGGGCAGTTGTATGGCTTGGTAGTCGCCTTGCCTGGCTTGCAGCGCATCATGACAAAACGGGGCACTTTTTGTTTTCTGGCAAGCCCAGAGTCATGTAACAAGTGTTTATAATTTGTCTGAACACTATTTAACCGGAACAGAGAATGCACTTACACATATCTCCTGGCCAGGATTCTGTCAACCAAATACAACTCTCAGGGTTTGCAGGTCGAAACAAAACTTTGTGTAACCTACCTTGGCACGACTTATGATGCCCACCCCCCCTCTCCCTCCTGACAAACAGCCTCAAAAGCTGCGGTTCGCAGACTGGAACACCATTGCAATGGGAACACGGTTGCGATAGGAACACCGTTGCGATGGGAACACCGTTGCGATGGGAACACAGTTGCGATGGGAACACCGTTGCGATGGGAACACCATTGCAATGGGAACACCGTTGCGATGGAACATGATTGCGATGGGAACACCGTTGCGATGGGAACACGATTGTGATGCGAACACCATTGCAATGGGAAGAGTGCAAAGCTCACTAAAGTCAAGCGTATGGGAACCTTGCCCATATCCGAGCTTGCATAGCGTTAACAGTCAACTGAGTAAAACAGCTTGAGTGGGTCAAGTAAAACTCGACTCGAGCTAGTAAAGCCTACCAGACTACCTCCCAACCCCCTTCCGCAGATCCCTGGTTTACGTCACTTACGTGTCTGTCAACTCACCCACCCTGTTCATAACATAGAACCTACGAAAGGGCACCCACCCCCCTCCACTCATAGCAACTTCCCCCCAACCAACACCTCTCTAATGACGGATGCAAACTTGGCGGGACACGCAGCCCCCCCGCCCCCATGATCATCCTTCCCTTTCGGCTTGTGCACAAACGTTTTACCAGCACAGCACAAGGCAAACACCGCCCCCTCTAACCGTACATATGCACCCCCCCGCTGGAGGCTCAAATGTCGCGAAAGTTGTAATTATTTCAACGAGCCGGTAAAAACTCGCGGTTCAAGAATTCCAAAAATCTCTAAGTTGTTAGCTCAGTTTACATTGCATTGGTATAGAGTAGAAGGCTGGATTGTGCAAATTCCTAACACCTGCATATTTGGCGAATAAATTTCCAGTAAAAACTAATATCGAACGATTGAATGAGTGCGAGCAAACAGCAGCATGCCAGTGCGAATTCATTTGTATTCGAGTATTTTGTTGAAAACCAAATACCATGAAAGTTCTCAGTAATCTGTTGTGTGAGTTTATGGTGGAGAAAAACACGAACACGAACGTGTTTGGGTCGAACATGTAACCGATCTTCTTAACATTTATGTGTTCGCCTCAAACACAAACATGTTTGGGGAGAACATGTTTGTGTTCACATTTTGGCTGTACTTTGCTGCAGTCGCATTGGCAGAAAACTTAAATTGCATTGTATTTGAGTGGCTTACTCCCTGTGGAGGTTGAGGCACTGAAAGCTGAATCCAACCGAACATGTTTGGGTTGAACGGGAGCATGTGAAACAGCCTAAGAGTTCTAGGAAATTGAGAGCGAAAGATTGACATGAGCTCAAAAGAGCACAAGGTTATGAAAGCAAGAGGTGGTTGGAGAAGAACACCAATCCTAGCACATAGGACATGAAGACCAAGTGACCTAGTGGGAGGGAGGGAGGACCATCCAACCAACCCTAGTGGGGTGGTTGCCAACACACCAAAGTTGGCTGCCACCAACACATGGGCCAATGATGGTTTCACACCCCCATTTGGCCTCCACCCTACGAGATGAAATAACGAGGCAGAATAACTCACCTAGCCTTTTTCAAAGGGGGCCTTACAAGTCAATCAGAAACTTAAGATTGCCCAATGCTGATGGTATCGACCCTGTCAATTTGTTTCTGTTGAGAGACCTGCATTTTATGAAAGAGAGAAATAGAAAGGGGAGAGTCTGACAAACAGCAAAGGATAACACATTTCATTTGACAAAGCAGCGTGCAAGGAAGGACAGACAAGGTGTCATATGAGCATACAAGTCGAAATCAACTCCGAGAAATGAATGATCAGAAAAGGCTTACAGTGATGCGTTACAAGGAGAGCGAAAAATTGGGGATGAGTAAAAAAAAAAAACGGAACAAATAACTATTCAGAGAAACAAGAAAATGGTTGAAGGTGGTCCTTCAAAATACGAGAGGTTGCACCATAAAAATGACATCAGTAAGAAGAGGCTCACAATGCAGTTAAGGCTGTTAAGTTGCCCATCGCATCTGGTATAGATCCAGAGAGAGTGTTCCCATGGAGACGTCTGCAATTTGAGGTATTGGAGCGGAGAAAAGAAAAGAAAATAATAATAAAAAAAGAAATAAGAAGAAAGAAAGAAAGAAAGAAAAAACTGGAAACACAGGCCTTGTCCACATCCACTAAGATAGAAAGATATAGTAGCAAGCAGAGATCCAAGAGGGGCTAACACAAAATTGAGCATCTGACCCGTCCCGGATGTTGGGTCAAGACAGGTCACAGCTCCAAACAGGCCGACCCAGGTGAAACGAGTCAACCTGTTCCGCATGGATCGCGTCGACCATGCGATTTGAGTTTCCAATTCGGGTTCGCCCCATTGGGATGGGTCAAATCGTCCCGGCTATGGTTCTGAACATATCAAAATGTCCTGGCTATGCTTTTTGACATATCAAATTGTCCCGGCTATGCGGGGAGGGGAGGAAGACAGAGGGGGGCAAAAGGGAGGGAAAGGGTAGGGGGTATACTGTCCTAATAAATGGTCGACTAGATTTGTTGTGCAAAATGGCCACACTAGGGTTCACCCTGCCTTGGATTTGAATGGTTAAGTTTTCTAGGTTAAGAGTGGTGCAGTGCAGTAAAATCGTAAAATGGCTTGGGCGTGTTTAGGGTTACGTTCTATGCATGGGCAAATATGTAGCCAGGTCGTGTCGATTTTGCCGACCATCGTGGATCGATGGCTGAAATGCGCCGGTCTGCGTGGATCATTCAAGTTGTCAAACCGCAAATTAAAACTCGCAGACCTATGCAGATCGGCAGTCAATCATTTCCCCACGTGGATTGGGGGGTCGAAAGCGCTGATCAACTTGCCTATCCGCGTAGATTGGTCTCTCGCGGATCTACGTGGGTTGGCAGGCGAAATTACCGATCCGCACGGATAGTAGAAGTTGGCAGGTCCGTCAACCCGAGTCGCCATCGGGTCGACCCGACCCGTGCTCAAGTTACAGCCAACCCAATCCTATACCCGCCCCTGTTTGTTATGTCTAAAAATCAAACATGCAATGGGTGATGCACAGGTTCAGCGTTGGTACTGACAATCCACCAAGGTTTGACATCATGGAGATGGAGCCAGGAATCGTGCCGTCCAATTGGTTGTTGCCAAGGGATCTGATGAGAAGAATGCACGCGAGCAAAGGGCACGCATACAGGGACACATGTGGCACACATCAAAGTCATCTGATATGAGGGCATAGAGTCCAAGAATGTATGCTGCTTTGACTCACATTGCTAGAATGTCCTGCATTCACTACTGTTTTCCACACAAAATTATACAGGGCTGCTGATGGGGAATAGTTGATTCTTTATTTTCACATTGAGCTGGCAATGTGCTGTCATTTGACAAGCACTAGCAAGTATGATCAAGATATGCTCAAGATTTGCACATGACAAGTGTATGTATGTAGTAGCCAAAAGTGAGTATATTATCGCCACACCATCCGCCCCACCCCGGATATTGTGTAGTGTATGACATCAGAATGTTTATTAACAATGCGTTTTACCCAACTCCAGGGTAAAAAAAGGGGGGGGCTTTTATTTTTTCATTTACTGTAAAAAACGGTACCGTAAAAAATGGGTGTTAAATAACGGTCTAAAATGGTTCCAGGAGGTGTATTCTGTTCAATTAACAAAATGGCCACTTAATGGGACCAGATTGAACTTGAAAGTCAGCAGTATGAAGGAGACGGACCCCTTCTTGCATGATTGAAAATGTATTTGACCTTGTTTTTCCTTTTGTTTTTTTTTCTTGGTGAACAGAGTTCTCTAACAAAAAAACGACCGTTTTGTTTTTTCTTTTAATCACCAACCAGAAAGGCCGTAAGATACGGACCGTTTCTTATAAAAAACCATATTTTTTTAACCTTGCCAACTCACTGCGGGACGAACCAAGTAACAATGGAGGTTCTGTTATATCTCACTCACAAGAAAGTCAGGGAGCTCAGGCGTTCAAGAGTGGAGGGAATGGATCCAGTGAAGCTGTTTGTGTGTAGATACCTGCCAAATGTTACAGTAGCATGCTCAGACAAGTAGGTTCAATTAGACAAGGAGTGCAATCGCAAAAAATACTCACCTGAGGCGAGTAATCCTCACAAGTAATTTATTTTTTTGTCTCGACTTGACTCCTCCGCAACTTGCCCGTGAGGGTTTAAATTTGGAAAGCAGCAAAGAACAGCTTTGGCTAGTCGAGCGTAGATTGAAACTGCTGCAGTTACAAAGGCTACGGAACATTGACTTGACATCCAAACATTGACGACCTCACCTCACCTTCTGTAAGTTGACTCCATACAGTAATTATCTAGTTGAATTGTTTGAACCTCTAATGAAGGGACTCACAAGTCGAGCATATTTCAGAACTGAAATTTCATCATTGTTTCTTCTATTGAGCCAGTCAGCCTGTTTCGATGCGCAAAACTGCATCTCATAGAATGGGTGCGTAAAACAATAGGAGAAAGTAGCATTATCAATACATTTCAGAGCCATGAATCCGTCAGCTCGTTTCACAACAACAATAACCAGCCGACTCACAAGGCTTGAGCCTACTGCCCCTAGCTAGTACTACCTGCAGTGACATCCATGCAATGTGCAAAAATGCACTAAGAAACGAGGTGGTGTGAAGCACACATAATTCCATCGCGCATGGAAACATGCAGATATTTGGCACCACCGGAAGTAAATGTTGACTGCTATTTGAAACATAAAGGCTCTTAACACACCTTTAATCAGCACTACGTAGTCCCTACGGGGTCACCTCCAAGGGTCCTTGGGTGCCTGGTAGAACCAGCCCCTATCCAAGGGTCCGTGTTTGAAGAGGGATTTCCCTAAGTATGAAAATTCTCGTGTGTACTAGAGCGTTCCCAAACTATGTTGCGCAGCGTCGACAACAAAATGGGCTCCTGTGCAGAATAGCTCTTCACGTCAATACGTTGATAGAGCAACTTAACTCGTCATTGACGAGATTCAGAAAACTTTTCTACTAGAAATGATTGATCACAATCAAGCACAAGCACACGTTTTATATTTCACCTAACATGCATAAGGAAATAGCAAAGTAGTTGTAAAACTGAATTTCGGATCTTTGCCATGCTGTACTTGAAAACGGTTGCTTAAATTTTTGGGCTATTGTCTTCTTCCTCCTATTGTAAATCCTGTATTCAAATTTCACTTAAGACAGTTGCCCCTGCTGACTTCTCGCATGAACACTCATGACTTCCATGTATGCATGATCATCCTGCCCCGGCGGGTCGGGCCGACCCGACCCGACCCGGGTTTTGACCCGGGTCGGGTCAGGCATTTTGAAGCGTTGACCCGGCGGGTCGGGTAGGGTTTACCCGGCCGGGTCGGGCCGACCCGACACCCGAAACCAGGTCGGGTCGGGTCGGGTCAGTTTTTGACCCAAAATTTGACCCGACTCGAAATCGGGTACCGCGCCCTAAGTCGGGTCGGGCATTTGGCCCGACCCGAGTTTCCCTCCCACGACAATTCGAACTAAAGCAGATCGCGAAGTCAATGTCTAGGGTTTTTTTGTTCCCTCGACATTGACTTCGATCTGCAATACCTAGGCAGCTAGCAATAGCTCGTTCTCAAGCTCTAGAACTCTCTAAACCAGCGCCCATGTTTAGGAACCCTATTTCAAGTGTTTCCATGTTGGCGGAATGGACTTCTTAGCCTAGCGCGACCAACCACAGATTTTCGATTTTATAGACTTAGTTATTCCTAGCTCTCACACGCGACTAAACTCTGGCCCCGCGTTCAAATCGCCCACTGCGCGCCTACCACGCCCGCATCGATAGGGACGCGACCCCCAATTGTCTAGGCCTGCGCCATTACAAAAACGTCGCGACTCCAAGGTCCGAAACGTAATCGACGCCGCTTGCACGCGAATGGAGGGGGAAGAAGACAGCTCACGCGCTATTCCTGGGGCTTCGCTTGGAGGCCTCCCGACACCGGCCTCCAGGGCCAGTTTTCGCTTGGGGAGCGTCTTCAATGGGCAGGAAATTGGGTGGGACGATGCAATCGCGACGAGGAGGCGTGAAGAGGTGCGGGAATGGGAGTCTCAAGGACCTGGCCCAGTGACGGAGGAGCAAGGAACACGGGGAAAGGAGAAGGACCCGGATTGGAGGCCGGCTCCGTGGGAGGCGGCCGACACGAGTGGAGGATCGGGTGATGAGGGTTGGGGAGGGAGAGGAGGGCGCCAGGCTGGTGGCAGTGGCGCGCGTGGCAGCGGTGCAGCAGCAAAGAGGCCACGCACGAGTGGGCCTGTGGGGTCGGGAGCTGGAGGGGCCGGGCCGGCGTCGAATGCGCAGCCGCAGGGGGCAGCCGCGGGTGGTTCTGATGGGTCGGGCGCAGCAGGGGCAGGTACCTCCGCCGCTGCGGCAGGTGGTGCACCTTTGGGTGGGTCTGCGGGGGCTGGAGCTGCTGCTGTGATTGCAAGCCAGAGGTCCGACAGGGCGGGCAGGACCCCTACCGACGAGGAGCTGGACCCATGGACTGAGGAGGTGCTTAGGAATGCAGAACCCGGGCTGGTTCGTGGCATGTTCAGTGAGAAGGATGTGAAAGAAGCTAGGAATTGCAAGATTTGCAAGAAGAAGATTAGCTGGAAAGGTAGTTGCACGAGCACGGGGAAGAGACACCTCAAGAGGAGCCACTACCCCAGTCTGCAGATCTGGTGTCGGCGTTTCAAGGATCCAAACAAGCCAGACAACCTGACGTTTCCCGATGGGGGATGGGGTCCGGATGTCCCCGACCAGACAGCGTGGCCTTGGGAGCATGCAGCCACGTGGCCCAGGATTGTACAGACACCAGACAGCGCAGTGACTGGCGGAGCCGAGGCTGGTGGGAGTAGGCAGATGAGCATGGCCGCATTCGTCACGCCGCGTGTTCATGGCCAGCAGCTGCGCGAGGGATTGGTGCAGCTATTTGCGGCAGCTGACCTTCCGTTTCGACTTGTTGAGTGTCTCGAGGTGAGTGACGCCGTTCTCTTGCCGTTGGTCATGTTCATCTTTGTATTGAGGTGGTCATATTAGTGCAGGGCAGCCGCACTGCATTCTGTTGGCTAATCCCGAAGCATCTTCATAATCCTTTTACCGACATCCTTTGACTCCTGCGTTACAGTTCAAAGCATTTGTCCAGATGCTGAACCCGGGAGCTGCGCTACTGCTCGGCTCACGCCATCGCTTGGCACGGGACATGCAGGCATACGGGGAGGCTGCTAGGGAGGACATGCGGCAGCTACTGGTGGGTGATGGCCTGGCGGGAAGGATGTCCCTCACCTTTGACATCTGGACCGGTGAGAACAACGTGGCCTTCATGGGGGTGACTGCCCACTATGTCACCAGCGATTTCCAGCTGAAACAGGCTGTTATAGACTTCAGGGAGCTTAAGGGCTCTCATACGGGGGACTTGATAGCCGATGAGCTGGAGGAGGTGTTGAGGGAGTGGGGCTTGGAGAAGATGCTGTTCGCCGTGACGTGTGACAACGCCGAGAACAACAGCAGGGCGATGCGTCTGCTGGCCGGTGTACCTGACGCCAGGCCGGGCTCACGGCCCAGGCACCCACCACTGCTCAGTCGCTGGAGGCACTTCAGGTACTATGGGGCTGTCTCCGTAAGGGTATGCTATAAACTGTTGGCGTAGTCCACCATGTTTGTTATGGCAGTGCTTATGTGGTACAGTGACATTAAACCCACTCTGCACAATGCATTGCCCCAACAGGTGCGTGGCGCACGTCGTCAACCTTGCAGTGCAAGCTGCACTGAAGGTTGACGAGGTGGCCGAGCCACTCAAGAGGCTGCGAGACGTGGCGAACTACATCGGCTGGTCCACACTGCGCACAGATCGTTTCTTCGAGCTCCAGAAGGGATACGCGGCGACCCGGCCCCAGGGTCCTCCGGGTTCTCGGCGACCATCGGGTCCGTTGCGTTTGATCGTGGACTGCCTGACGAGATGGGGTTCTACACTCCACATGGTGAACAGGGGCTTCGAGCTGCGCATGCCCATTGCCATGTTTTTCGACGATTCAGATGTACATATGGTAGGATTCACATTCGCTTGTGACTATGGCGAATGGGGGTACGTGGGCATGGCTTGAATAGTGCCACCATCCCATGCATGTGCCACCATCCCATGCTAGTCCCACCATCCCATGCTAGTCCCATCATCCCATGCATGTGCCACCATCACATGCATGTGCCACCATCCCATGCATGTCCCATCATCCCATGCATGTGCCACCAGCCCATGCATGTGCCACCATCCCATGCATGTGCCACCATCCCATGCATGTGCCACCATCCCATGCATGTGCCACCATCCCATGCATGTGCCACCATCCCATGCATGTGCCACCATCCCATGCATGTGCCACCATCCCATGCATGTGCCACCATCCCATGCATGTGCCACCATCCCATGCATGTGCCACCATCCCATGCATGTGCCACCATCCCATGCATGTGCCACCATCCCATGCATGTGCCACCATCCCATGCATGTGCCACCATCCCATGCATGTGCCACCATCCCATGCATGTGCCACCATCCCATGCTGTGCCTCCATCTTTACAACCCATGTGACCCATACCAGTCATCCATCAGCAAGGAGACTAAGAAGGCGTGGGACGCCATCAGGTTGACGGATGCGCACTGGGACGACCTCGCCGAGCTCCGAGACTTCCTCACCCCATTCGAGCAAGTCACCCTCTTCGCCGAGGGTTCCCTGTACCCTACCCTCTCAGCCGTTGTACCGCAGTACAACGCGCTGATTGATCTGCAGGAGAAGGCACAGCTCACTCCTGGCATCTCCCCTCTGCGCTCATCGCTGATCACTGCTGCTCTGAGCAAGCTGGGAGACACTGAACGGCTTGAGGGCGATGGCTAAAGATTATCTGGGGGTACCGGCTTCGTCAGCAGCGAGTGAGCGCGCATTCTCACAGAGCAGGAACATCATTACTTGGCAGCGACACCGACTGGCAGCTGGCCAAGTGCGTGCTTCCATGCTGATTAAGACGTGGCAGGACCACCACCCTTCGGGGACTCTCGCTCCCAAGGGCACCTCAACGGCCAATCCCACCCTGGGAGTGGAGGATGAATCGAGGGGGTTGTGATATTTGTTCGTAATTGATGCTTATGCCCTTAACTTCATCAGATAACGTGATCGGACCAAAACTTGATTGGTTCTTATTCCTGTGCGTCGAACTACTAGTTGACTCCGTTAGCTTTTAGGCCTTTGTAGGATTTTTCCAAACACGTGTAACAGTTTACGCAACTTTGAATAGTTAATTTACAGAAGGGAGGACGTTCATATAATAATATATTACACAAACATTCAATCTTTGCAACACTGGACAGTAGTGAGGAAACCCCTACACACTGCATATGGGGTTCTGGCCCGACCCGACCCGACCCGGCCCCTACCCGACCCGACCCGGGGGCGGGTCAAGCCTGACCCGGCACCCGATACCCGGGTCGGGCCAGGATTCCTAGAAGTGCCGACCCGACCCGACCCGACCCGGAACCCGGCTGGCCCGCCCAAGTCGGGTCGGGTCGGGTCGGGTCGGGCCTAATGATCATGCCTACTTCCATGTGCCTCCAATGTGACTCACATGAGTTTCATGCGAGTTTACAGTTGTAAAACGGATTTAACCGTTGAATGACGCGAGTAACCGGATTGTACCTGTGGCGAAATCATTCCACACTGCGACGTGACTTTCGCGAGAAATTACCTGTCCCGCGAGTCAACGCGAAATGCAGTTGTAATTCCGAGCACCCCCTACGTGCCACACGCCACGACAGAAAAGGACGTGACTCGAGATTCAGTTATTCAACTAAAATCTCGAGTCAAACCTCGAGCACCCCTCGGGATCCCTCGGCACCCCCTGAAACACACGCACACCCCTCAGGTGCGCAATCATGCACGACCAAAAATCTCGGTCGTGCTGTACAATGCGATCGTGCGCTGTACTGACAAGGCAGGGCGGCCACAATCGCCTTGTCTGGTTGCGATCGTGCGCCCTGCGCACGCTCACAACAGTGCGAGCTATGCACTTGGGCCTGAGGGCCCACACGCGAGATCAGGACCCCACGCGTCGGTCCTGATTCTCGCGCCCTTTGACCTTGACCGACGCGAATCAACATCCCCACAGTCAAACAATCGAGCCCCACAAAAAACATCCCACGATACACCACCCGTTCGCATGAGGCACGCATGAAACATGAAAAACAAATGGGAGTTTCATGGGAAGCTCATTTGAGGCTCATTGGAGCTTCACGAAAGCTTTTATTTGAGCTTTCATGAAAGCTTCATTTGAGCGTGTCATGGGAGCCTCATTTGAGCACTTCATGCGAACTTCATTTGAGCGCATCATGTGAGCCTCATTTGAGCACTTCATGAGAACAGTGAAAATGCACTAACACAAAATGCAATTACGAATGAAAAACAGAACACACAAATTGAAAGGACGAGTACGCACACACAGAACACATACAAAATGCGCACACACAAAATGCAAAATGAAATGCACATCTTTCACGTCACAAATTACCTTAAAGCAAGACACCCCCATTTTCCTTTACCGTCGGCGAATAGGCGGTAGGTTGCCGTGCAAACTATGGATTGCACTCAACAGTATATACCAACCTCTTTCAAACAACAAACCCTCGTCCTGTGTCCTGGTTTTCCTAGTTTACCAGTAAGTAACCAGTGGCTACATACACATAGCACAAGTATTACACAGTTGCAATCTACACCTGAGCATGCAGCTGTGGAGCTTGGTGGCCCGGCATGACATTTGAACCCCCGGAGGAATGGCACTCACAAGGAACGGAGGTCTGTGAGCTTGGTGATGGAATCCGGAATCGGGCCAGTGAAGTTGTTGCCCTGAAAGAATCTGTTGATGCAACATAGGATAGGAGGGCATGAATGCGGGGAGAAGGTACTACATGTAATGGGAATACTGTATGCAATCAGAGTATTACACTTGATGGGTGTACTGCATGAAACAAGTTCACTGCATGTGATGAGATGAGACTACTGCATGTGATGAGATGAGACTACTGCATGTGATTAGAGTACTAGCCATTATACTTTGCAAGGTGTGGTTATTATGAACGGATTTAAGGAAGGACTACTATGGCCCGCTCAACAAATCCACCAGAGTCCCCAGATTTTTTGGTGGCCCGACATGACCCCATCAAGCTAAGGATGGCGTGTGGCATTTGTATTTTTTAGTAAGAAACCGTTAGCATAATACACGATAAAACAGTTAGGGAAATGCATGATAAACAGATGCAAAGGAGCAAAACAGAACATACGTGGAACACAAAGTGCCGCTACATTATTAGTGAGAGGGTGTATGTACTAGGCATAAGCAGGGGGCGGCATGCCGTGTAGTCACCCTGCGGCCCGACAGACAAGAAATTTCCAGTGGATTGGACCAGCCAGCCTGACCCCGAGTAATGGTGGCCCGATTCCTTCAGAACAGGTTGGGAAAAATCTCATGCCGACCAGCCCGGGTCGACCCGACCCCACCCGGGCTCAGCAAGACCGGAACTGCTCGGTACGGGCCGACCCTGGTCAAGCCTTCTGTACGAACAATGCGCCAATAATAACAACATGCTACACGCACAAGAGAGGGGATCATGGTACGACCAGAACATGACATGTCATCATTCGGGATCAACCCACACAAATATTAGAAAAGAAAGGGTAAGCCTAAGGTCAAGGTTACATCTTACCCTCTTAGAGGCTTACATCAGTCTTACTGTGTCAAGGTTGCCCAGTGCTGGTGGTATCGGACCAGTCAAATTGCTGTAGTGGATAAAACTGAGAATTTGTTGAATTGGGGTGTAAGTGGACGGGAAGCATGTGGAAGTGCAAGGGTCCAGGGTCAAATCCAAGCCGGTTAGACCCGAACCATGCTGAACTGAAGAAGCCAGGGCCCGCCCAGGTGGTCGAACGGAACTCGAATCAATTGGGGTTAACTTGGTTCGTGGCTTGACCAGAATGGTTCGACTACCCGTTCATGGAACAACTAATTAATTGTTATCATATGCTGTGCCTCCCTTCTTTTACAATAGTTCACTGTTATCATGGTTGGGGGTTATTGGGAATGGAGGATGGAAGTTCAATCATGTACAAATCGACTTTCATCCATAGGACCCAACTTGTGAAGCATGATTCGCGTCGGACAGGCACACTAAATCGCCGTGAAGAACACCAACCGGACAAAAAAAAAATGCTTATCTCCCTATACACCACCATTGTAGTGAATTTTTCTAAACACGGTTCACATTAATTCAACACAGCATGGTAAGCAAGCTTTGACAACGTTCAAAGGGTTCGAGATGAACCTGGTATGCTTTGGTTCTATGCTCATATTGAAAAGAGAAATACTGTTTTTGTCAGCTACATACCAGCTTGCCAGCTACATACCAGCTTGCCAGCTACATACCAGCTTGCCAGCTACATACCAGCTCGCCAGCTACATACCAGCTCGCCAGCTACATACCAGCTTGCCAGCTACATACCAGCTTGCCAGCAACATACCAGCTTGGCAGCTACATACCAGCTTGCCAGCTACATACCAGCTTGCCAGCTACATACCAGCTTGCCAGCTACATACCAGCTCGCCAGCTACATACCAGCTCGCCAGCTACGTACAAGCTCACCAGCTACAAACCAGCTCGCCAGCTACATACCAGCTTGCCAGCTAGATACCAGCTCGCCAGCTACATACCAGCTCGCCAGCTAAATACCAGCTCGCCAGCTACATACCAGCTTGCCAGCTACATACCAGCTCGCCAGCTACATACCAGCTCGCCAGCTACATACCAGCTTGCCAGCTACATACCAGCTCGCCAGCTACATACCAGCTCGCCAGCTACATACCACCTCGCCAGCTACATACCAGCTTGCCAGCTACATACCAGCTCGCCAGCTACATACCAGCTCGCAAGCTACATAACAGCTTGCCAGCTACATACCAGCTTGCCAGCTACATACCAGCTCGCTAGCTAAATACCAGCTCGCCAGCTACATACCAGCTTGCCAGCTACATACCAGCTCGCCAGCTACATACCAGCTCGCCAGCTACATACCAGCTTGCCAGCTACATACCAGCTCGCCAGCTACATACCAGCTCGCCAGCTACATACCACCTCGCCAGCTACATACCAGCTCGCCAGCTACATACCAGCTTGCCAGCTACATACCAGCTCGCCAGCTACATACCAGCTTGCCAGCTACATACCAGCTCGCCAGCTAAATACCAGCTCGCCAGCTACATACCAGCTCGCTAGCTACATACCAGCTCGCCAGCTACATACCAGCTCGCCAGCTACATACCAGCTCGCTAGCTACATACCAGCTCGCCAGCTACATACCAGCTTGCCAGCTACATACCAGCGTGCCAGCTACATATCAGCTCACCAGCTACATACCAGCTCGCCAGCTACATACTAGCTTGCCAGCTACATACCAGCTCGCCAGCTACATACCAGCTTGCCAGCTACATACCAGCTTGCCAGCTACATACCAGCTCGCCAGCTACATACCACCTCGCCAGCTACATACCACCTCGCCAGCTACATACCACCTTGCCAGCTACATACCAGCTTGCCAGCTACATACCAGCTCGCCAGCTACATACCAGCTCGCCAGCTACATACCAGCTTGCCAGCTACATACCAGCTCGCCAGCTACATACCACCTCGCCAGCTACATACCAGCTCGCCAGCTACATACCAGCTTGCCAGCTACATACCAGCTCGCCAGCTACATACCAGCTTGCCAGCTACATACCAGCTCGCCAGCTAAATACCAGCTCGCCAGCTACATACCAGCTCGCTAGCTACATACCAGCTCGCCAGCTACATACCAGCTCGCCAGCTACATACCAGCTCGCCAGCTACATACCAGCTCGCTAGCTACATACCAGCTCGCCAGCTACATACCAGCTTGCCAGCTACATACCAGCGTGCCAGCTACATATCAGCTCACCAGCTACATACCAGCTCGCCAGCTACATACTAGCTTGCCAGCTACATACCAGCTCGCCAGCTACATACCAGCTTGCCAGCTACATACCAGCTTGCCAGCTACATACCAGCTCGCCAGCTACATACCACCTCGCCAGCTACATACCACCTCGCCAGCTACATACCACCTTGCCAGCTACATACCAGCTTGCCAGCTACATACCAGCTCGCCAGCTACATACCAGCTCGCCAGCTACATACCAGCTTGCCAGCTACATACCAGCTCGCCAGCTACATACCAGCTTGACAGCTACATACCACCTCGCCAGCTACATACCAGCTTGCCAGCTACATACCAGCTCGCCAGCTACATACCAGCTCGCCAGCTACATACCAGCTCGCCAGCTACATACCAGCTCGCCAGCTACATACCAGCTCGCCAGCTACATACCAGCTTGCCAGCTACATACCAGCTTGCCAGCTACATACCAGCTTGCCAGCTACATACCAGCTTGCCAGCTACATACCAGCTCGCCAGCTACATACCAGCTTGCCAGCTACATACCAGCTCGCCAGCTACATACCAGCTCGCCAGCTACATACCAGCTCGCCAGCTACATACCAGCTTGCCAGCTACATACCAGCTTGCCAGCTACATACCAGCTTGCCAGCTACATACCAGCTCGCCAGCTGCATACTAGCTCGCCAGCTGCATACCAGCTTGCCAGCTACATACCAGCTTGCCAGCTACATACCATCTTGCCAGCTACATATCAGCTTGCCAGCTACATACCAGCTTGCCAGCTACATACCAACTCGCCAGATACATACCAGCTTGCCAGCTACATACTAGCTCGCCAGCTACATACCAACTTGCCAGCTACATACCAGCTCGCCAGCTACATACCAGCTTGCCAGCTACATACCAGCTCGCCAGCTACATACCACCTCGCCAGCTACATACCACCTCGCCAGCTACATACCACCTTGCCAGCTACATACCAGCTTGCCAGCTACATACCAGCTCGCCAGCTACATACCAGCTCGCCAGCTACATACCACCTTGCCAGCTACATACCAGCTTGCCAGCTACATACCAGCTCGCCAGCTACATACCAGCTCGCCAGCTACATACCAGCTTGCCAGCTACATACCAGCTCGCCAGCTACATACCAGCTTGACAGCTACATACCACCTCGCCAGCTACATACCAGCTTGCCAGCTACATACCAGCTCGCCAGCTACATACCAGCTCGCCAGCTACATACCAGCTCGCCAGCTACATACCAGCTCGCCAGCTACATACCAGCTCGCCAGCTACATACCAGCTTGCCAGCTACATACCAGCTTGCCAGCTACATACCAGCTTGCCAGCTACATACCAGCTTGCCAGCTACATACCAGCTCGCCAGCTACATACCAGCTTGCCAGCTACATACCAGCTCGCTAGCTACATACCAGCTCGCCAGCTACATACCACCTCGCCAGCTACATACCAGCTCGCCAGCTACATACCAGCTTGCCAGCTACATACCAGCTCGCCAGCTACATACCAGCTTGCCAGCTACATACCAGCTCGCCAGCTAAATACCAGCTCGCCAGCTACATACCAGCTCGCTAGCTACATACCAGCTCGCCAGCTACATACCAGCTCGCCAGCTACATACCAGCTCGCCAGCTACATACCAGCTCGCTAGCTACATACCAGCTCGCCAGCTACATACCAGCTTGCCAGCTACATACCAGCGTGCCAGCTACATATCAGCTCACCAGCTACATACCAGCTCGCCAGCTACATACTAGCTTGCCAGCTACATACCAGCTCGCCAGCTACATACCAGCTTGCCAGCTACATACCAGCTTGCCAGCTACATACCAGCTCGCCAGCTACATACCACCTCGCCAGCTACATACCACCTCGCCAGCTACATACCACCTTGCCAGCTACATACCAGCTTGCCAGCTACATACCAGCTCGCCAGCTACATACCAGCTCGCCAGCTACATACCAGCTTGCCAGCTACATACCAGCTCGCCAGCTACATACCAGCTTGACAGCTACATACCACCTCGCCAGCTACATACCAGCTTGCCAGCTACATACCAGCTCGCCAGCTACATACCAGCTCGCCAGCTACATACCAGCTCGCCAGCTACATACCAGCTCGCCAGCTACATACCAGCTCGCCAGCTACATACCAGCTTGCCAGCTACATACCAGCTTGCCAGCTACATACCAGCTTGCCAGCTACATACCAGCTTGCCAGCTACATACCAGCTCGCCAGCTACATACCAGCTTGCCAGCTACATACCAGCTCGCCAGCTACATACCAGCTCGCCAGCTACATACCAGCTCGCCAGCTACATACCAGCTTGCCAGCTACATACCAGCTTGCCAGCTACATACCAGCTTGCCAGCTACATACCAGCTCGCCAGCTGCATACTAGCTCGCCAGCTGCATACCAGCTTGCCAGCTACATACCAGCTTGCCAGCTACATACCATCTTGCCAGCTACATATCAGCTTGCCAGCTACATACCAGCTTGCCAGCTACATACCAACTCGCCAGATACATACCAGCTTGCCAGCTACATACTAGCTCGCCAGCTACATACCAGCTTGCCAGCTACATACCAGCTCGCCAGCTACATACCAGCTTGCCAGCTACATACCAGCTTGCCAGCTACATACCAGCTCGCCAGCTACATACCAGCTTGCCAGCTGCATACCAGCTCACCAGCTACATACCAGCTCACCAGCTACATACCAGCTCACCAGCTACATACCAGCTCACCAGCTACATACCAGCTCGCCAGCTACATACCAGCTCGCCAGCTACATACCAGCCTGCCAGCTACATACCAGCTCGCCAGCTACATACCAGCTTGCCAGCTACATACGAGCTTGCCAGCTACATACCAGCTTGCCAGCTACATACCAGCTTGCCAGCTACATACCAGCTCGCCAGCTACATACCAGCTCGCCAGCTACATACCAGCTCGCCAGCTACATACCAGCTTGCCAGCTACATACCAGCTCGCCAGCTACATACCAGCTTGCCAGCTACATACCAGCTCGCCAGCTACATACCAGCTGGCCAGCTACATACCAGCTCACCAGCTACATACCAGCTCACCATCTACATACCAGCTTGCCAGCTACATACCAGCTTGCCAGCTACATACCAGCTTGCCAGCTACATACCAGCTTGCCAGCTACATACCAGCTTGCCAGCTACATACCAGCTTGCCAGCTACATATCAGCTCGGCAGCTACATACCAGCTCGCCAGCTACATACCAGCTCGCCAGCTACGTACCAGCTTGCCAGCTACATACCAGCTCGCCAGCTACATACCAGCTCGCCAGCTACGTACCAGCTTGCCAGCTACGTACCAGCTTGCCAGCTACATACCAGCTTGCCAGCTACATACCAGCTCGCCAGCTACATACCAGCTCGCCAGCTACATACCAGCTCGCCAGCTACATACCAGCTCGCTAGCTACATACCAGCTTGCCAGCTACATACCAGCTTGCCAGCTACATACCAGCTCGCCAGCTACATACCAGCTTGCCAGCTACATACCAGCTTGCCAGCTACATACCAGCTTGCCAGCTACATACCAGCTCGCCAGCTGCATACCAGCTCGCCAGCTGCATACCAGCTTGCCAGCTACATACCAGCTTGCCAGCTACATACCAGCTTGCCTGCTACATACCAGCTTGCCAGCTACATACCAGCTTGCCAGCTACATACCAGCTCGCCAGCTACATACCAGCTCGCCAGCTACATACCAGCTCGCCAGCTACATACCAGCTCGCCAGCTACATACCAGCTCGCCAGCTACATACCAGCTTGCCAGCTACATACCAGCTTGCCAGCTACATACCAGCTTGCCAGCTACATACCAGCTTGCCAGCTACATACCAGCTCGCCAGCTACATACCAGCTTGCCAGCTACATACCAGCTCGCCAGCTACATACCAGCTCGCCAGCTACATACCAGGTCGCCAGCTACATACCAGCTTGCCAGCTACATACCAGCTTGCCAGCTACATACCAGCTTGCCAGCTACATACCAGCTCGCCAGCTGCATACTAGCTCGCCAGCTGCATACCAGCTTGCCAGCTACATACCAGCTTGCCAGCTACATACCATCTTGCCAGCTACATATCAGCTTGCCAGCTACATACCAGCTTGCCAGCTACATACCAACTCGCCAGATACATACCAGCTTGCCAGCTACATACTAGCTCGCCAGCTACATACCAGCTTGCCAGCTACATACCAGCTCGCCAGCTACATACCAGCTTGCCAGCTACATACCAGCTTGCCAGCTACATACCAGCTCGCCAGCTACATACCAGCTTGCCAGCTACATACCAGCTCACCAGCTACATACCAGCTCACCAGCTACATACCAGCTCACCAGCTACATACCAGCTCACCAGCTACATACCAGCTCGCCAGCTACATACCAGCTCGCCAGCTACATACCAGCCTGCCAGCTACATACCAGCTCGCCAGCTACATACCAGCTTGCCAGCTACATACGAGCTTGCCAGCTACATACCAGCTTGCCAGCTACATACCAGCTTGCCAGCTACATACCAGCTCGCCAGCTACATACCAGCTCGCCAGCTACATACCAGCTCGCCAGCTACATACCAGCTTGCCAGCTACATACCAGCTCGCCAGCTACATACCAGCTTGCCAGCTACATACCAGCTCGCCAGCTACATACCAGCTTGCCAGCTACATACCAGCTCACCAGCTACATACCAGCTCACCATCTACATACCAGCTTGCCAGCTACATACCAGCTTGCCAGCTACATACCAGCTTGCCAGCTACATACCAGCTTGCCAGCTACATACCAGCTTGCCAGCTACATACCAGCTTGCCAGCTACATATCAGCTCGGCAGCTACATACCAGCTCGCCAGCTACATACCAGCTCGCCAGCTACGTACCAGCTTGCCAGCTACATACCAGCTCGCCAGCTACATACCAGCTCGCCAGCTACGTACCAGCTTGCCAGCTACGTACCAGCTTGCCAGCTACATACCAGCTTGCCAGCTACATACCAGCTCGCCAGCTACATACCAGCTTGCCAGCTACATACCAGCTCGCCAGCTACATACCAGCTCGCTAGCTACATACCAGCTTGCCAGCTACATACCAGCTTGCCAGCTACATACCAGCTCGCCAGCTACATACCAGCTTGCCAGCTACATACCAGCTTGCCAGCTACATACCAGCTTGCCAGCTACATACCAGCTCGCCAGCTGCATACCAGCTCGCCAGCTGCATACCAGCTTGCCAGCTACATACCAGCTTGCCAGCTACATACCAGCTTGCCTGCTACATACCAGCTTGCCAGCTACATACCAGCTTGCCAGCTACATACCAGCTCGCAAGCTACATACCAGCTTGCCAGCTACATACCACCTCGCCTGCTACATACCAGCTTGCCAGCTACATACCAGCTCGCCAGCTACATACCAGCTTGCCAGCTACATACCAGCTTGCCAGCTACATACCAGCTCGCCAGCTACATACCAGCTTGCCAGCTACATACCAACTCACCAGCTACATACCAGCTTGCCAGCTACATACCAGCTTGCCAGCTACATACCAGCTTGCCAGCTACATACCAGCTTGGCAGCTACGTACCAGCTTGCCAGCTACATACCAGCTTGCCAGCTACATACCAGCTCGCCAGCTACATACCACGTACCAGCTCGCCAGCTACGTACCAGCTTGCCAGCTACATACCAGCGTGCCAGCTACATACCAGCTTGCCAGCTACATACCAGCTTGCCAGCTACATACCAGCTTGCCAGCTACATACCAGCTCGCCGGCTACATACCAGCTTGCCAGCTACATACCAGCTCGCCAGCTACATACCAGCTTGCCAGCTACCAGCTTGGCAGCTACATACCAGCTTGCCAGCTAGATACCAGCTTGCCAGCTACATACCAGCTCGCCAGCTACATACCAGCTCGCCAGCTACATACCAGCTTGCCAGCTACATACCAACTCGCCGGCTACATACCAGCTTGCCAGCTACATACCAGCTTGCCAGCTACATACCAGCTTGCCAGCTACTCAGCTTGCCAGCTACGTACCAGCTTGCCAGCTACGTACCAGCGTGCCAGCTGTACCAGTATTGCAACATACAACCCCAAACTCTAGCCATGCCAAAGTCAGGCTTCTTTTCAAAGAGCACTTCATAAGGAGTTACCCCTGATGGCAGAGAGGAATGTTCCAGACGATTCCTCACCTAAACAGCTTGAAGAGCTGCAAGGTGCCACCAGTGGTGGGGAGCTCCCATATGCAGAAGCATCGTCCTAACTGCTTCGATGACAGTCCGCATTTCACGTTCCACCATCCCGTTCTACTGCGGCGTATATGGGCAAGTGAGGTCGTGCTCAATCTCTTTCTCTTCGAGGAACTCGGTGAACTTACTTCCCGAAAATTCGCCACCTCGATCGGAGCGGAGAGCCTTCAGCGAAGCCTCACATTGCCTCTCTGCACGCGGAAGCAACTTCTGGAAAACGTGCAGAGCATCGCTTTTCTACACAATCGGGTAGATCCAGACGTAGCGAGATTTTCGATCGTTGAACAGAAGAAAGTAGCGGTTGCCGACTTTCGCAGGAACTCGGAAGGGCCCGCAGAGATCGATGTCCACTACTCCCAGCACCTTCTGCTCCTCACTCCCCTCTTGAGGGAAACTATGTCGAATAAGCTTCCCCCCCACACAAGAAACACACGATAGATCAGGGTTGGCTGACTTGTCAATATCCAAGCCTGTTGCTCGATTGTTTCGACACCCGCATGTGCAAGTCGAGGATGCCACACATCCATCTTCGCCCGTGTATCCGTCGCCAAGGTCCGCAGAGCAATCGCCTCCTCTGCCGATTTCTGCAGCGGCCACATTTCAAGATCTGTGCTAAGCACTCGTCCTCGATAACGAGCGCGTCCAAGGACTGTCTCGTCAGTAGAGAGGAGGGTCTCTTCTCCTTCATTCTTCAGCTTTATTCCACAATCCATCAACTGCCCAACAGACAACAGATTCGCATGGATTTCAGGTACGTAGAGCACAACAGAAATCAGAATCTGCTTCCCAGCTTCACTGCGTAGAGCGATTGTTCCGCAACCACGCACTGCTTGGAATGCCCCGTTGAATCCGCGAACATGTTTAATGTCGCCACCTTCATGCATTTCAACAAAGGCTGCATCATCGCCCATCACATGATGCGAGCAGCCACTATCGCGAAGAACAACTGCAGGATCGGCCTCGACGGCTGCAGCAATCGCCTGAAACATCTTCCGCGTTCAACGAAATGAATAGATCGATCGTCTACAGTTGGTCAATAACTGGTCCCACCATTGAGCAAGAAGGTCCCTTTTTGTTGGTCGAATTGGAGTTGTCGCTTTGCGTTCCCGTCTTCAAAGAACCCTCCTGCATGGAAGCATTGTTCTTCTTGTCGGCGCGTTGTTTGCACTGGAACGCAAAGTGTCCGACTTCTCCGTAGACCCAGCAAGGTTTTTTCGAGCTCCGCTTGTTGTTCGGCTGTCGACCATCTTTCTTCTGCTGCTCTTTCTTCGACGACTTCTGCTCCGTAGAGCCGCCAGATGTCGAAGAAGACCAACGCTTCTGCTACTGCTGCTGTCCTGTCGACGCCCAGTTGACTTGCGGCAAAGGTGATTCCTTCCGCTTTTCGAGCTCGAGCGTGCACTCCTCCGCGATAATTCTGCTCGTGAAAGTGTTTTCGTCGAGGGTCTTGCAATTTTCCGGAGATTGTAGCATTCGTCGCAGGTACTTGTATTCCGCGGGAAGGGAGCATGAGTCATATACGAGGCCATCGAATAGTTCACGCCGGCCATTCGCAAATTAACGAGAAACATCTGCGCACGATTGCAATAGGTCGTCGCCGTCTCATGCTCCGCCATCTCTAGCGTCACCAAGCTCTTCTCCAGCTGGCCGATATAGAGATTATCCGTTGTTTTGTAGGTCTCCATGATGAAGCGCCACGCCTGGTAACCCGCATCCACCCGAAGACGACATGATTTCAAGGCGATCTTCACGGATGGAGAGCAACAGCGCATATCACCATGAAGGCCAGCAGCTGCGCCGAGTGGAATTGTGTATACTGTGAAGTGTCGCTCAGCCGTGGAATCTTGATCAAGCCGTCGATGAACGGCTTCAGCTGCGCGATTTCAAGTTGAGGCTCGATGGACTCCCTCCACACGGATAAATCATGACGTCCTTCGAGAAGCTTCGGCACCACCATGATCTTGTCGGGAGAAAATTTGAAGTATCCGTAGTCAGGAGCAATTCCGCCGTCTTTCGATGTTGTCGGATGAGAGATTGCAGAGCTCCCACCAATCTTCACTGCAGATCCTCGACCGCTCAAGCGTCCTCCTTTGCCACCCGACTTCTTCGGACTTGCACCATTCTTCTGCTGCGAGCCTTCACCAGGGCTCATCAGTTCTACTTGTCGTAGAACACCTCGTGGCTCTTGCATTCCGCCTTCTTCCGGTTCTTCAGCGTCGTCGTCGTCTCCAGAAGTCTGTGATGCCCCGTCTTCCTCTGTACGAGTCTGCGGATGGTCGATCTCACATTGAGCTCGTGCTCCCAAGAACATAAAGTTGTTATCCCGCTCGGTAAGATCTCCGCCTTCATAACGAGCCATGAAAGCAGCCTCCTGCTCACTTAAACTGTCGAACGTCTCGATGATTTCCTCAGAGTCCACCATGTCGACTAGCTAAGTTCAATGAGACCTAACGTCGAAAAACGGGCTCACCGCACCATGCAGAGATTTTTGCTCCAACGGGGAGCTTCTACGGAATGCCTTCTGCAGTCACGCAAACTTTGTTGTTCACTAAGGAGAAAATTGGTTAAGTGTTGAAGCATAGAGTTGCCACACACAAAAGAAATTCACTAGAATAGAATGAAAGATAGAATAACAGGGGTAAAGAACTACCCAACCATTGAACCTAGCAAGAGAACGTTCTCACCAAAATGTTTAGATAACTATTACTTAGCTGCGCTTTGCCAAGTCAGCATCGGCAGGTGAAAATTACAACACATGCTTAGTTGGTAATTTCTACCTACCTAAAAGTAGTTATTTTAATAGTTCAGGTTGTTTTGAACAACTTCTGTAACGCACGTTTTCATAGTTACGAAAACATGCGCCAGGTTCAGTTTGCTCAGGTGCTTCAATTCGCCCCCAGATTGAACACCCCAAGTTTACGCACTGTTTCCGGAAGTCAATTTCTCAATGTCCGCTAGGGATGAGCATATTGCCGAACACCCGTTCGGTTCATCTCGAACATGTTCGGGTGTAGGATGTTTGGGCCTTTGGGGACCGACGACAAACGGCAATGCAAGATTTGCACTGATCGGATTTCTTGGAAGGGCTCTACACCTACACCAGGCGAGCACCACTTTGAGAGCTACCACACTACTCATATGGATGTGTGGTTCCACCGTTTCCACAATCCACATCTGCCACTGCCGGGCGAGACGTTTCCGAGGGGGGGCTACGTCGGAGTGCCTGATGGCTACGTGTATTATTGGCCGCATGCAGAAAGCTGGGAAAACATCCCAAAGAAGGGAGGGAAGGCAGAGGGGCGAGGGGCGGAGGGGTCAAGCGAGGCTGGGATTAAGACCTACATGTCGAAGAAGCTGTCAGAAGTGGAGCTTCGTCAGGCGATCGCCAAGCTGGTGGTGAACTGCGACCTGCCCTTCAAAATTGTGGAGGCTGAGGCAGTAAGGGTATAGGGCTGCTGGGCGTGGCTGGTGTGGTCTGGTTGGTTGGCTCGGTCGTGGCAGTTTGCAAGTATTGTGCGTACGACGAGCGCATGATGTTGAGGGGAGGGTGTTGGGTTGGGACACTTACGTCTCTCCTTTCCATGCCATTCGTAGCTGTTAAGCGAGACCCAACGCATGCTCGTTGTATGATCTCCCTCCACCCACCCCACCATTTTCGCGAGCTTCTGACCCTGTGCAACCACCACTGCGGGCAGAAGAACTTCATACCTTCGCGCTGGACAGTGGCACGCAATACTGTGGCGTTTGCAGCGGCCGCTCTACATGCAGCCAAGGCGGAGCTGCAGGGGAAGGAGGGGGAGTTGGGATGCAAGGTGTGGTACACTATTGACATCTGGACTGCGCCCAATGGGAAAGCTTGGTTAGTTGTGACAGGTCACTGGATCGACGAGTCGTTTCAGCTGTGCGAGGCAGTGTTCGAGTTTCGCGAGCTGCCGGGTCGTCATGGCGCAGCACAGATCGTGCAGATCATGGAGGACACGGTGGTGATGTGGGGGTTGGAGGGGCGTTGTCTGGGCCTCACCACAGACAACGCCTCAGCCAACATTGCCGCGTACAGGCGGCTGTCAGAGGAGGGTGGTGGTCGGGCTTTCTTCAACTCCTGCCTGCACTTCAGGTATGAGTGTGTGTGGTGTGGGGGTGATATCGGGGTTGCAGGTCAGGAATGGCGTTGTGGGGGTGTGTGGGTGTATTCAGGGTTTTAGTAATCTCCCACACCACGGCAACCAAATACCATGTGTCACTACCTTCCAAATCCCATGCCTGTGGTGCTATGGTTTGCAGGTGTGTGTCACATGTGGTCAACTTGGCAGTGCAGGCAGGACTGAAGGTGGAGGCCATTCGCGCCTTGTTGAAGGTGCTCAGAGACATGGCGTCCTGGGTTGGGTACTCGCCGCAGGGCTCGGCGGCGTTTCTGGGGCTTCAGCGCGGCCTGAACCAGCAGGCCCGTGTCAAGAAACCAGCCTTGAAGCTGGTGCAGGACAGTCCTATCCGCTGGGGCTCGACTCATGCCATGATCGAGCGCTTCCTTGAGCTGGAGAACTCGATCACTGTGTTCTTGGCCTCGACCCAGGTATAGGACGGGGACGGGACATGGGATCAGTGGCGGATGTGGCTGGCATGTGTGCGGCATGTGTGTGGCATGTGTATGGCATGTGGGTGGCATATGTGTGGCATGTGTGCGGCATGTGTGTGGCATGTGTATGGCATGTGTGTGGCATGTGTATGGCATGTGTGCGGCATTTGTGTGCCATGTGTGCGGCATGTGTGTGGCATGCGTATGGCATGTGGGTGGCATGTGTGCGGCATGTGTGTGGCATGTGTGCGGCATGTGTGTGGCATGTGTATGTCATGTGGGTGGCATGTGTGTGGCATGTGTGTCGCATGTGTGTTGGATGTGTGTGGCATGGGTGTTGGTTGCATGCCGTGCGATACATATTGATAAAAGCCCTCAAACTCATATGCCTCACAAAACCCATACCCTGACAGGGCCTGGCGAAGGAGGACAAGGAGAAAGTGGAGAAGATGCGCCTTTCAGATGAGCAGTGGGGGATGTTGAGGGAGCTGAAATTTTTTCTCAGCCCCTTCAACAAGGTCTCCAAGGCAGCCGAGGGGACGGCGTACCCGACTCTGTCGATGGTGGTGCCGTACTACAACGGCCTCATCGACGCCATGGAGGCCAGACTGGCAAAGGGGACCTCGGCGCTGCTGAAGCCTCTGGTCTAAACTGTTCGGTTCGCCGAACGGCCATGTTCGAGCCAAGGCGAACGCGAACATGTTCGTGTTCGCCTCGTGCTCATCCCTAATGTTCGCAATGTTCCGAAATTCCCACGCAAAAGTTCCGAAACGATCGCGTTTTCACATCGGAGAGGTTCGTCGGTCGAAAACGTGCTTCTCTGCAGAAATCCGCTTCTGCAGACGTGTCCTCCTCTGCAAAACGATTTCTGTAGATGCGCACGCTTCTGCAGCAGAGTTCCACGTAATCCCCTGCAGCATTCGCTTCGGCGGAAATTTGCACTCCTGCAGAGCGCGACGACCCTCTCTGCAGGGTCAGTGCAAACTCAACAGAAGTAAAATCGCGCGTATAGTTGTTGCGTATATTCCATTCCTTGGGAGAGTACAGGGTTTAGGGTCAGGGACACTCTCAGCCTTCCCACGCTTGGTTACATGATCACGTGTGTGACTCGGAGCTCATGGAGGAAAGTGACATAAGAGGAGGTACGCAGGCAGGCAGTAAACTCAGCTGTAAAGCCCTATGATGCAGAATACTCTAGCAAGTGTTGGCATGTTAACAACTGGGTTTAGGGTTGGCATGTTTGTATGGTGGGTAGCACACCCATAACCCCCAAGGCCGCACTTGTAGCCCTTCCGCACTCAACTTGGGAACGATCCCAGTGTCCCACCAGCAGCAAGCGAGAAAGACGGAGACAGCTGGGAGCACATGCTATGTGCAGAACTACATTCTGCGGAACACCTTTGACAAGAATCATGTGAATCACTTGGCCAGCATTGGGTCACAGAGGCAGGGAGCGAGGAGGGGGATGAGTGGCAGGCGAGGGGGGTGAGGTGAATTGGGGGCTACAACCACGGTACCAAGGGTCCACTTACATGGATGTTATCATGCCCTGGGAATCGCAGGTGACATTGCTTGCCTTGCTGCACTCCCCACCAACCACCCAGCCATCAATCGTTGTGTTCCATGCCTTCTGACAATCCAGCAGGACTTGCGCTGCGAGGAAGAGGCACAGGCGGTGATCAAAAGGCGAAAGAGTGTATTTACAAGTTTATCACACATGGCAATACCAGAAGAATAGTACTATGTGGAGGAAGGAATGCAAGAGTCAAGGAGTCGTTCCAAATTTCACCTCAGTCTCCTCCCAACCTCTCCACCTCTCCTCCCAGCTTTTAATGTGCAATGTCTGTGTAGTGGCGCGAAGATGAACATTAACTGTACCCTGGGACTCGGCGAGAGGAACGCAGTTAACTCGTGAGACTGCGAGACACGTCAGCAGGAACAGCCCACCAAGGGCTGCGCGCTCCATGTCGCTTCAAGCTATGACGGTCAGCGGCAATTCTTTGAATATGTTCTGCGCGAAGTTTCGTCCGGGAATTTAATGACGGACACTAACAGAAAATATTAATCCGGCGCAACAAAACCCGCATTCGAAGCGATAGGGATGAAGGCGTGCTTGGCAAGGACCACGATGTTCTTTCTCAGGGCTGTGTCACAAAACTGAGCCCCTGGTTTAGGGTTAGGGTAGTGAGGGTGGCTGAATATGATTCCCTCGAACTTTCATTCACGTTTGCGGATTGGCTCATTTGGAGAGTGATTTGCCTGCATGTGGACGTGCGCTGCAGATTTCGTTGTGGCCCCGTGCAGCTGCACGACCCGGGTTCTTCAGACGGCTCAAGTTGGATTCGTTTGTGACATCGGCCATGTAGGCATTCCCACGTGTACCTTGCTCTGTATCCCACGTGTGCTGTTGCTGATAGGAAGTCCAAACATCTGGGATAGTCCTCACGTGCACCCAATCTGGTGTCACGGCCATTTCCAGTGTCATTTCACTGCAGGGCACGTCTGCTCTGCACTGCACCGCATGTATCGAATCGCTACGAAAACCGTTGTAGCATATGACACAGCATACGCCAAGCCATGCAAACAGAAAACGTGATCCTGATAGAATCCCCCCCAACACCTCGGAAAGGAATCTGGCGTGAGTTTATGCGCTTACCCCTTTCACAGGGTCCCTCACTCGTTTGTGGACTAGCATAACTGTACAAACTGCAAGTTCATGAGTAGCGTTTTTTGTCACTATATGACACCTACTATGTTATGTGTTGTAAAAAGAATAGTGTCCGGAACTCAATAGCGAAGAAGTGATTACAACGTCAACAGGTGATTTACCATGTACATTTTAACGAGGGACCCTAGCTATGCAGGAACCTTGGAAATTGATGTTGGTTGCTGGTCTGGGAGCGCCAAGTTTGAAAGCGACACAAGTCAACTTTGAAAGGTGATGTCATCGGATCAAACATTATCGCACAAACTTACTAAGGAGTGTAAAAATCCTTACACTACCCTCCGGCATCCAAAAAATCTCGAGGCAGAGTTCGCTTAGAAAGCGTGGGATACTCACTGGGTCACCCTCAAGAGTAACCCCGAAGTTCCCACGAACAGTCCCGCACTTTGCCTTTGTCAAGAGTTGAACGGGTGAAGAATTTACTAAGGAAAGAGAAAATACAACAAGATATAGCAAACCTTAACAAATATGATGTGTAACACCTAGACTAACATAAACTAGACATATAAATAAAATGTTGACACACCCCCATAGTCTAGGTGATGGTAGTCCTCTGAAAAGCAACACAAATCTCAGGGTGGGCCTCAATGACACACACACTCTGAGAGCAGGCAAGGGTCACATGACCAGTCAGCAAGAACAAGCAAGGGTCACAAGACTAGTCCACAAGAACAGGACAAATTTCAGGGTGCAGCTCAAAGTCACCACACACTCCAAGAGCAAGCAAGAGGCCACAAGGCCAGTCCACAAGCAGATATATAGCAAATATCAGAAGATGCAAGAGTAGAAGACAACCAGGACAAAGCATCTCTACGTAAGCAAGTGAGGACGGGCAAGCACAAGCCCAAGCTGGGTGCAGAAATGATGGTGGACACAAGGCGGCAACGCCTTGGTGAAGATATCTGCCGTGTTGGCCTCAGAGACCACACGTCGTACGAGTGCGTGGCCACGCTGCTGCAACTCACTCTGAAGGAAGTAACATCATCACCAAAATTGCGTGGTCCCCAATCTGTCCCGAAACCATTCTGTCCCAGAACAGACACAAATCCGTCCCGAAACTATCTTGAAAGACACTTTCGGGACATTTTCGTCTTCAGGCGGTTTTGCGCTACATTTCAACATGTCCCAAAAGTGACTTGTGCCGTAATCTGCCCAGGCCTGGGAAGGTTAGAACTGCAACGCGATCAGAAGACGCAGGTTCGATGCCCGTCGATGTCAGTTCCATTGCGTTGGGTGTAGATTTTGTTTATGATTTTCGTTCGTGTTGTACCCTTCTGGAATATTTCATTACGAAATATAAGTACACCACAATGTTTGGTGGTAATCATAATCCCACAATGTTACCAGTAGTTGTTTGTTACAAAAACTGGCACTCAAAACAAGTACAACAAAACAAAATATTGCTTTTGTGTTTAGCGTCAAGAACCTCATTGGGAATCGATCTCAATACCTTCGGAAAATATCTGAAGTACAAGACCACTGCGCTAGGAGCTAACGTGAATTTTATACCTCCAATTTATATATAAATCCACTAAACCAAAATTTCGCGCCACGTGTCGCGAAAGGAAATACGTGGCACCTGCCAGCAGTGCCGAAATCGTCCACGTGCACTAAAAGAATTCGCGTCACTGCCAAAGGTCCACCACAGAACTAAAATATTCAACCACCTGTGAGGTCCACTTCATGGTGTGAACCCCATCTCGATCACCGATACGAAACTACTATAACCCATCCATACCGTAAAACGATCCAAACTTGTTGCTAGAAGAAGGCGTTGTTCTCTCGTCACCTTTTGTTCTTCACTTTGTTATTTGCTGCTCTGCTCTTGTCTCTGCCAGTAACTAGGCTCGACTTGTTAATTCTGTTCAACACTTCAACTAACATTTACGCCCTTAAATCACTATATTACCCGGCAGTCTTCGTTTGTCATTAATTACACTCTTGTTCTAACTCGTCTTTCGTAACTAGAACCATGATTTTGACGATTATTTGTTTAGTTCCTTGAAGTCTCTCTCATCTCGCGTCACTGCTTACGTCCCCTACTATGTTACCGCGTCACATTTCAAACTGGCTTTCCCATCCGTTCATCCTTTTTCCCGTGGCATTGAATCAGGATAGCAAGTGACATCTTCTCAATGACGTTGGAAAGGAATCATGGCGTTTCGTACGATTCAACACGATGAATCATCTACTTCACTTGTACGTTTTCTTGCAATTTCATTTTCTTGAACATTGTTATTTTATTGTAAACAAAAATGTTTGGTGTGTCAACGTTGTAGTTTGATTGTAAGATCTGTCTGAACAGAATTTGCTAAAAGGAGATGTCAATGTTTTCGTCGACGGTAAGTTTTTTTTATTCTGTTTTGGAGCTTTGTTTTCTAACCTCAATGACTGACAAATGATGTTTTCCAGCATACTATATGCCTATGTTGCGGTTCAATATGTTATAATTGGATCAATTCATTTTTGTAATTGTCTTCTAACAACTTCGTCGGTTCAAGGGTAATATTGATTACTTCATGTCTACACAACGTTTATTATGACTCAACTGAAGCCACTACTTAGATGTTGCGGTGTTTTTGTGTTATGCCAGATAATATATTTGAGCCTTATGGTTTTGGAAGTTGTGGCAATTTGTATACATCATGGTGCAAGAATTATGCATTAGCGTTTCTAGTGTTTTCTTGTATAAACATTGTATTAATGTCCTAATTTAAATACAATGGGGCTTTAAGGCCAAACGCAAGAGAGGCAGTTGCAATGCAAGCAAACCCAGAGACGTCCCGAATCTGTCCGTGGGAGAGTCCTCAATGCTACAGGAAGAGAGGTCTCGAATGTGTCCCAAAAGTGTCTCGAAAGACACTTTCGGGTCAGTTGGGCGATCCACTTTCAGGACATTTCACTTAGTCTCGAAAGTGTCTTTCGAGACACTTTTCAACCTGTCCCGAAAGTATTCGAAAAGAATATTTTGGGACAGTTTCGGGACATTCCATTTTGGAGATGATAGCTGGATATGCTTCGCCTTCCCAACCTGTCGGGGCTCTTCATACAATAGGACAGCAGACCTGTTGTCGGCGAACAAGACCGGGGGAGAGCGAGGCCGCTCACCAAGGTCGGTGAGAAGGAAAGACAGCTAGCGAAGCTCCTGAGCGGCCATGGCCGCAGCGTACACCTCTGCGTCATAGCAGGAACTGGAGACGGACGACGTCCGAGTCGACCGCCACGAAACAGCACCTGTCCCGAGGGTAAAAGAGTATTCCTGTGTAGACCGACGTGTCTCCGCGTCGTCGGCCCACAACGAGTCCGAGTAACCTGGTGTAAGGGTCAAACGAAGTGTAGACTGACGCAGGCTGTAGACTAATCGAAGTAGCTGCGACTGGGTCTCAGGTGGGAAGGAGCCAGTGAAGCCATGTGGGCAACGCAGCCAGATATGCTCGTGCAGGCTCCCCTGAAGGAACGCGGTAGAAAAGTCCAAGGAGTGCAACTTGTAGTCGCGTTGTGCTGCAATATGCAGCAACACCCGAAAATTACTCATCTTCTGGGTGGGAGCGAAGGTATGGAAGAAGTCTACCCCCTCTCGCTGACTGAAGCCTCTCGCCACATAGCGCGCCTAGAATATTGGTGGTGATCCATGCGGCCGCTTCACCTTGTAGAGCCATCTGCCACTGACGACGTTCGTCCCAGGTGGTGGGACTGCGTCGACGTAAGTGCTTGTGGACCTATAAGATGCCATCTCTGCCTCCTCAACTGCTATTTAATACGTGGCCCAACGTCCCGAGACCGCCTCAGCATGATTGCGAGGGATCGGGATGCCAAGAGTGTCTGGATTCCCCTCAGGGGCAAGCAGCAAGGCACAAAGATGAGGAACAGCGGCCGCAAGGAAACCAAGCTCGAACTACCTGTCCTCAAGGACCTTCAGGGGAAAGACAGGAGCACCTACAGAGGACCGAGAACGAGCAGGGCCACCCACAAAGTGAGTGGCGTAGTCAAGGCGGTGGGAAGAGGCAAAGCCAGCGACAGTAGTAACAAGAGCTGAGACAGACAACATGGGTGCAGTCGGGTGAGTGACCAACGCGGACAAAACACGGGAGACGATAGGACGGGAGGAATGGAGGTTGTCAAACAGCGGGTCGTAAAGCACAGTGAGGGACGACTCAGGAGGCTGTGGAAGGACTGAAGGAGATGGAACACGAGAGCGGAGAACAAGGTGGAACGGGCCGTTTGCGCGGTAATGAGACCGACGGGGCTCTGGAGACACACCACGACTGAGGGGAGAACGACGAGTCCTCTGGGACGAGGAAAGGGATTGGACAGGGGGAATAGGAGGGGACGGTAGGGGACCACGAACCAAGCGTGCAGGTGCTAGGTCAGGCAGGTCGCACAGTCGCAGTCGCTACTGCTCCGCCTCCTCTGGCGTCTGCTACGACGGTACCTGCCCCTGGTGCTGCTCATGTGGCTCCTCCTCTGCCCTCTCCAACTGCGGCTGCAGCTGCACCCTCTGCTGCGACCAAGACTCCTGCGCTACCCTCTCCTGCTGCGGCCGTAACTCCTCCTCTACTCTCTCCTGCTGTGTCTGAAACTGCACCTGCTGCTGCGGGTGGGACTCCCGATCTACCCTCTCTTGGTGTGGCCATGACTCCTCCTCTACTCTCTCTTGCCGCGACTGCAACTGCACCTACTGCTGCAGTTGTGATCCCTCCTCTGCTCTCTCCTGCTGCTGCTGTGGCTCTGCCTCTACTCTCTCCTGCCGCTGCGACTGAGACTGCTCCTGCTCCTGCTGCTGCTGCAGCTGCTGCTGTGCCCTCTCAAACTCATGCTCCTCCCTCTCCAACTGAAGGAGGCGCTGCTCACAGGTCAGGAAACGTACAGTGCGCAGTGTATGCGCTACAGTGCCAGTGCCTCCAGCTCCAGCACCCCCAGAACCAGCACCTCCACCACCGACACCCCCGGGGCCTCCAGTAACTCCCACAGGAACACCTTCAGGCTCCGCAATAACCGGCCACAGAGAAGAACGAGGAGGGAACTGCAGGACGGACGGGAAGCCAGGGGGTGTCGCGGGGCGAGGCCGCCGAGTCAAGGCTGCCGTGTCCTCTACGGGAGTGACCTCCACGCCCACACCCCCTGCAACCCCAGAACTGACACCACCAGCTTCAGCAGCCCCAGCACCCTCTCCCTCCGCAACTGCACCTCCCGTACCCCCAGAGACGACAGGGACTGGACGATGTGGGGGGGACGACTGCGGAGTGACGTGCGACACACCTGACGGGGCAGGACGTGAAGGGGGGGGGCTACCAAGGTGACTGGGGGGATCAAGGGTGAGGATCAGTGGGGGGGAAAAGACCTCAGTACCTCGGTGGGGGCGAAACCTGTAGTAACAAACAGACGTCCTGGGAACTAAAGAACTCGTAGGAGAGTGGGCCGTAGAACACCCAGCCGATGGTGTCCCAAGGGAAGCCAAGAAAGACGCAGGTACGAGTGCGAGGAGACAACTTGTTCGCGCCAGGGGCGCGAATATGAGCCAGAGAACCCCAGACGCGGAAGGCAGCTGCTACGCCCGGAAAACCTGTTTAGGGAAACCGGCATCACCTGTGGCCGTGCGTCACCGGGCCACAGGTTCAGCTGGTGCGCGGCGTAGCGGACTGCCAGAGGCCACTGGAACTGGGGGCCACCGGCATGGCACACGGATGTCCGAGCAACCTCCATAACCAGGCCGATGCGTCGCTCGGCTACCCCGTTCTGCTGCGGCGAGGCTGGTAGCATGTAAGACTGGATGATTCCCCGACCCTGACAGAATGTCTCTAGGCGAGTGGAAGAAAACTCACCACCACGGTCCGAGTGCAGGCGGAGCCCACAAAGGGCTTGAGCGCCACCCCTCGCTAGTAGCCACGGGTCGAGGATGGTAGGCACGTCGGCCTTCCATCGCAAGGGGAAAACCGTGGTGTAGCGGGAGTAGTCGTCCACTGCGCTCCTGAAGTGGGCCAAGGACCGGGGAGGGACCCCAGACGTCCAAGTGCAGGGTCTGTAAGGGAGCCGTGGTGGGGGGGAACGAAGAGGAGTGAGGGGCAGCGCGCTGCCAACCCTCGACGCAAGGAATGCACGGCAGCGCAGGCGAGCGAGGAAGTGGGGCAAGCGACTGCGGGAGACCTGAGACCAGACGGTGATGTACCATCCTACTGAGACGTAGGAACGACATATGACCTAGACGGTGGTGCCAAAGGACCGACGGGTGGGTGAGTGACCGACAGTCGCACGACACAGCAGCTACTTGGCTGGACCTGACCTGACCTGACCCAGTGTGGTGGGACCCAGTGTGTAGTGAGTACAGACAAGAGCCCGGCTCCCTGTGGAAAGTGGCCAGAGGCGCCCCAGTGGCACTGACCGTGTAGGAGGCAACAAGCTCATCCAGTGGGAAAGTAGTGACTACGCCTAGGTCGTGGAGATGACTGACACCCACCAGGTTCTTAGAGAACCTGGGGATGTAGTAACCCATGAGAAAACCAGATGGAGCCGCCGGACACGCGAGAGTGGTGGTGCTGTGGGAGAGGTGACTGACACCCACCAGGTTCCTAGAGAACCTGGGGGTGTAGTAACCCATGAGAAACCCAAAGGGAGCCGCCGGCACCGACTGTGCAGGAGGCAACAGGCTCGTCCAGTAGGAAAGTAGTGACTACACCTTTGTCGTGGAGGTGACTGACACCAACCAGGTTCCTAAAGAATCTGGGGGTGTAGTAACTCATGAGAAACCCAGAGGGGGCCGCCGGACATGGGAGACTGGTGGTGCTGTGGGCAACTACTGTCAGAACATTATAGCTTATGCTGTTGTGTAGGCTATAGTGGGGTATCCCATAGGGGGTACAACCAATTAGGGTTTCATATTTGTACTCACTTCATTTTCATAGTTCACCCATTCTCGTTCTCATTCTCACATGGAATCAGAGCAGGTCCCCTCCTAGGGACTGTTCCTTGGGCCCACCGAAGCGCGCCTCGAGTCGCGCCTGCCTTTTTTTTAGCGGCCCGTCGAGTCGCACCTAGCGGCCCGTCGCGCCGCCCTTACGGTCGCGTCGAGCCGCCCTAGCGGCTGCGGCGCGCCGCCCTTTTCCCGGCCCGTCGCCGCCCTTACCCGCGGCTTTGCGCCGCCCTCACCGGCGGCTTCGCGCCGCCCCTACCTGCGGCTTCGCGCCGCCCAGGCCCGTCGCCGCCCTTCCCGCGGCTTCGCGCCGCCTCTACCTGCGGCTTCGAGCCGCCCCGGCCCATCTTCGCGGCCCCGCCGCCATCTCTCGCTGCGGCCCCGCCGCCACTCACTGCGGCCCCGCCACCCGTCTCAGCAGCCCCGCCGCCCGTCTTCGCGGCCCCGCCGCCTCTCTCGCTGCGGCCCCGCCGCCTCCCACTGCGGCCCCGCCGCCCTACTCAGCGGCCCCGCCGCCCGACTTCGCGGCCCCGCCGCTTCTCTCGCTGCGGCCCCGCCGCCTCTCTCGTTGCGGCCCCGCCGCCCTTCACTGCGGCCCCGCCGCTCCTTCTGCAGCGGCCCCGCCACTCCTCTACAGCGGCCCCGCCGCCCTACGTCAGCGGCCCAGCCGAGCCGCCCAACAGCAGCGCAGCCGAGCCGCCCAGCAGCAGAGCAGCCGAGCCGCCCCGCCGCCGAGCCGCGCTGCAGCCGAGCCGCCCGGCCGCCCACCAGCCGAGCCCCCGTGCAGCCGACCGCCCAGCCGCCGAGCCGCCCAGCTGCCGAGCCGCCCAGCCGCCGAGCCGCCCAGCCGCCGAGCCGCCCAGCGGCCGAGCCGCCCTGCAGCCGAGCCGCCCGAGCAGCCCTGTCCGGTGAGCACAGACCCTCTGTCACTGCGTGCTCTTCCCCTACTCCTTGCACTGCTGGTCTACTGCTGTCATGGCTACCCCTAGTGTCCTCACTTTTGACGCTGAGGGTCGGGCCATTGACTTTGAGGTCTGGGTAGATGACCTACAGCTGTTCTTACAGTGCGATAGGGCGGACGGCCTCTCTCTCTTTGATCTCACCTCTGGCGCTTCCCCTGCCCCTGCTGCTGATGCTGACGCCACTGTTCGCTCCCAGTGGGCCACGCGCGATGCTGCTGCACGTCTTGCTGTGCGTCGCCACCTCCCTACCTCCGAGCGTGCGCACTTTAGTCAGTACAAGAGTGCTCAGACCTTGTACGCCGCTGTAGTCGCGCGCTACTCCTCCCCTTCCACTGCTGCACTGAGCCGTCTCATGCTGCCGTACCTCTTCCCTGACCTTGCTTCTTTTCCCACCGTTGCTGACCTCATTACGCACCTCCGCACTAGTGACACTCGCTACCGCGCTGCACTTCCTGCTGACTTCTGCACCGCGAACCCCCCCCCCATGTACATCACTCTGTACTTCCTAGTCACTCGCCTCCCTGACTCCCTTCGAGTAGTCAGGGACCACTTTCTCTCAGTCTGTCCCACCACACTCACTGTAGACCTCCTCGAGAAGGCCCTCCTCGCGATAGAAAAGAGCATAGTCGCTGTAGGAGCCTCTCGAGGTGACCCGCGCACCCCCATCTTTGAGGGGTGTTCTCCCTCCCCCCTGCTGCCCTCTGTTGCCTCTGCTGCTTCGGCCGACCTCCTTGGTCTTGAGTCGGTCGGTGCGGCGTCTGCCCCTAGCGGGAGACGCCGCCCTGGCAAGGGCAAGGGGGGCAAGGGAGCTGGAGGAGCGGGCGGTGGAGGTGGAGGTGGAGGCAGTGGGGGGAGTGGGGGTAGCGGTGGAGGTGGAGGTGGGGGTGGGGGGTTCGGTGGCGGCAGTGGAGGCGGAGGCCGCGGCGGCGGTGGCGGTGGTAGCGGAGGTGGCGGAGGAGGCGGCGGTGGAGGAGGCGGTGGAGGCGGCGGCGGCAGTGGAGGCAGCGGAGGCGGTGGAGGCGGTGGGGGTGGCGGTGGAGCTGGTCGCGGGTCTTTGCAAAGGAGTGGCTCCGGTGGTGGCTCGCGCCAGCAGCAGCAGCGTGGTCGTGCGACCCTGTCCCCTCAGCAGCTCCGTGAGTGGTACACTGCACGCCAGCGGGGTGGGGGTTTTGGTCCGTGTACCTACGTCCTGCGCACCGGCGACCGTGCGGGTGAGCAGTGTGGGGGTGCGCACCCCACTCCGCGCTGCTTTGGCCGCCTGACGGACGCATGGCGTCACCAGTTCCCGGAGGCCTCCGAGATCCCTCGCTGGGACGAGCTGTCTAGGGCTGGGGTTGCCATCTTTGATCTGGACTTTGATGCTATTCTCTCTGCCATGTATGCTGTGTCTATTAGTGATGAGGGTGACTGTTACCGGTGTTTCCAGCCCGATCCGGGCATTGAGACTGCTGCTCTAGGTACTGGTGAGGCTACTGCCCTAGGTGCTTACAACGCTGCTGCTCTAGGTGCTGGTGTGTCTGCGTCCTCAGGTACTGGTGAGTCTGCTCTCTCAGGTACCGCGTCGGCTTCGGCCTCCCTCACCTTCACTCTTGACTCTGGGGCGTCTCGCTCCTTCTTTCGGGACCGCACCACACTCACGCCGCTTAGTCGGCCGGTTGCGGTGTCTCTGGCTGACCCCTCTGGGGGTCCGGTCCTGTCTCGTTTCTCCACAGTCCTCCCGTGTCCGGCGGCTCCCTCTGGCACCCTGTCTGGTCTCTACCTCCCCTCGTTCTCGACGAACCTGGTGAGTGGTGCTGACCTACAGGATGCGGGTGTCCACCAGTTCACTCCTGCACGTCAGCGAGTGACCCACTGTACAGAGGCTGGCACAGGCCGACACCTGGCTACGTTCACCCGTCAGCCGGGGTCGAGCCTGTACACTCTGACCACTGCGTCTCCTCCAGTTGCTGAGTCTGGTAGGGTAGTTACGTCGGGTCAGGTGTTTGCTGCGGCGTCCAGGTCTGGTCCTGAGTCTGCCCCCTGTTCGTGTCGTCTCCTGTCTCACGAGACTCTCCTCTGGCACCACCGCCTTGGCCACCCCTCTCTGCTTCGGCTCAGAGGTATGGCCTCCCGTCTTCTTGTGTCCGGTCTCCCCCGGTCCCTCCCTCCCCTTCCTCAGGGCCCTGGCCCTGCCTGTGTCCCCTGTGTCGAGGGGCGCCAGCGTGCTGCCCCTCACTCCTCCCAGTTTCCTTCGACAGAGGCCCCGTTGCAGACACTTCACATGGACGTGTGGGGCCCAGCCCGCGTCCGTGGACAGGGTCACGAGCGCTACTTCCTGCTCGTTGTTGACGACTACTCGCGTTACACCACAGTCTTCCCCTTGCGCAGCAAGGGTGATGTCACTGAGGTGCTGATCGACTGGATCCGCGCAGCTCGTCTCCAGCTCAGGCAGAGCTTCGGCTCGGACTTTCCTGTTCTGCGTCCGCACTCGGACAGAGGCGGAGAGTTCTCCTCTGGCCTTCTGCGTGCCTACTGTCGTGCACGGGGCATCCGTCAGACCTTCACGCTTCCGGACTCACCGCAGCAAAATGGGATTGCTGAGCGCCGCATTGGCATGGTCATGGACGTCGCTCGTACGTCTATGATGCATGCGGCTGCCCCCCATTTTCTGTGGCCGTTTGCGGTGAGGTACGCGGCGCATCAGATCAACCTCCACCCCAGGGTCTCCAGGCTGGAGACCTCCCCAGCCTTGCTGTGGACGGGGAAGGTTGGCGATGCGTCGGCGTTCCGGGTTTGGGGATCTCGGGCGTTTGTCCGCGACCTGTTTGCGGACAAACTATCCCCTCGTGCTGCTCCTTGCGTCTTCCTGGGGTTCCCCCCTGACGCGCCTGGGTGGCAGTTTTACCACCCCACCTCTCGCCGTGTTCTGTCCTCCCAGGACGTCACGTTTGACGAGTCGGTCCCCTACTACCGCCTCTTCCCCTACCGCACTCCATCCCTCCCCCCACCCCCACTCTTCCTGGTACCAGGTCCCCCCCAGGTAGACCCCCTCCCCCCTCAGGGTCCTGCCCCTTCAGGTGTGTCCCAGGTAGACGCAGTCGAGCCTGTCGAGGTCACTGGTGACTCTGGTGCTGCTGAGGGTGCTGAGGCTGGGGGTGCTGTACCTGGGGGTGCGGAGCCTAGGGGTGCTGGGCCTGGGGGTGCTACGTCTGGGGGTGCTGAGCCTAGGGGTGCTGAGCCTAGGGGTGCTGAGCCTGGGGGTGCTGAGCCTAGGGGTGCTGAGCCTGGGGGTGCTGAGCCTGGGGGTGCTGAGCCTAGGAGTGCTGAGCCTGGGGGTGCTGAGCCTAGGGGTGCTACGTCTGGGGGTGCTGAGCCTAGGGGTGCTACGCCTGGGGGTGCTGAGCCTGGAGGTGCTCCGCCTGGAGGTTCTCCGAGTGCTTCGTCTCGCCGGGAGCCACTTTCTCCACAGGAGCTGCACAAGAATCTGGGGGTGTAGTAACTCATGAGAAACCCAGAGGGGGCCGCCGGACATGGGAGACTGGTGGTGCATTCTCACAACTACAAGTCCCACGGAGGGGTCAACCAAGGCGACAGTGACTGGAGTGTGCAGTGGTGTGAGGTCAGTACAGTCGCGAAAGAAGCCGCTGGACGCTCCAGAGTCTAGGGTGAAGAGAAGCTGTGCAATCTGTGAGGTCGCACCCGAGTCAGTGACAAAGGCTTGTGCTATACTAGTGGTAGCTGCAGCTCCTACACAAAGACGTTCAAAGGTGGCTGGGCTGGAGACAACACACGCACCAAGAGTGGAAACACATGTCTCTACTCGTGCAGCCGGGAAAGGTCCTAGAATAGGTAGGTGAGATTCAACCGGTGGAGCAATGCGCTGGCGAAGACGTGAGGGCTAGTGCGGTGTAATAGCATGAGGACCAAAACGCTCACGGTGGAGGTTTGCGAGGCGACGGTAGTAGTGGGACGCAGAGTGGTCAGGACTCTAGCATGTAGTGCCAGCACTGGGGCCTGTCAGAGCCCGGTACCCGCAGGGGCCGACGTCTCGCCCATTGCTAGCTGAGCCACTGCTGGGGGCGCCATACTTTGAACCTGCAGGTCCCCACTGCCGGGAGTGCTGCTTTTGGCCCTGCTGCTGTAGAACCCTAGTACACGCCATGTGAGGTGCTAGAAACGGGGGCCTAAGCTGCTGCTGGTTCAGGTGGACCTAAGCTGCTGTTGGTGCTGCTGGCGCCAGCCTAACCTGCTGCTGGTTCTGCTGGTGGCAGCCTAAGCTGCTGCTGGTTTTACTGGGGGCAGACTAAGCTGCTACTGGTTCTGTTGGTGGCAGCCTAAGCTGCTCCAGGTTCTGTTGGTGGTAGCCTATGCTGCTGCTGGTTTTACAGGGGGCAGCCTAAGCTGCTGCTGGTTTTGCTGGTGGCAGCCTAAGGGGCTGATGGTTCTGCTGGTGGCAGCCTATGCTGCTGCCGGGTTTACTGGGGGCAGCCTAAGCTGCAACTGGTACTGCTGGTGGCAGCCTAAGCTGCTGCTGGTTTAACTGGGGGCAGCCTAAGCTGCTACTAGTTATGTTTTGTGCAGTTTTGTGCGATTCTTACGGTTATGCATGGTTCAGTGCGGTTCAGCGCGGTTGAGTGCAGTTCTGTGCGGTTCTGCGCGGTTCTGTGTAATTCAGTGCGGTTTTGCACAGTTCAGTACGGTTCTGCGCAGTTCTGTGCGGTTCTGCGAGTGGAGAGTACAGGGTGGGGCGGCTGATTCCAGGTGAGGTGACTGGAACGGGTGGGGCAGCAGGTACGGTTTTGTGCGATTCTGTCCGTTTCTGTGCGGTTCTACGCGTTGGAGAGGACCGGGTGGGGCGGCTGATTCTGGGTGGGGCTACACGGGCGATGCAGGGCGGCGCACAGGCTGCAAGAGCTGCTGCGCGTGTGTTCAAGCGTGCTGCTGTGCAGGCCGTCGCGCGCGGTTGCTCGTGTGGCTGCGTGCGGGTGTGCGTGCGGTTGCGCGAGCGGTCGTGCGTGCGGCTATGGCTGCGTGCGGCTACGGTGGGGCGGCGGTTCACGGTGGGAAAACGGGCGACAAGTGGGGCGCGGGGCAAATAACGGGCGACGGGTGGGGCAGTGGGCGCAGCTAACGGACTGCGCGTGCGTGCGGCTAATGCTGCACGTGCGCGCGATCGCACATGCGGCTACGATTGCGCGTTCGCTTGCGTCTGCTGCGCGCTAGTGGGCTGGTGAGCTACGCACGGGGCAGAAAACGGGTAAGGCGTGGGTGAAAAAAAAACGGGTGACAAGCGGGGCTAAACGGGTGGCGTGCGCGAGGCTAAACGGATGACGCGCTCTGGGCAGTACGGGTGACCCGCGAGCTAGGGGGGGGTGGCAGGGCGCTTCGGGCATTAAGGGGCTACGTTCTAGGTGGGCCCATAGAGTCGACTATCTCTGATACCATGTCGAGAGTTGAACGGGTGAAGGACTTACTAAAGAAGGAGAAAGTACAACAAGATACAGCAAACCCCAACAAATAGGAAATGTAACATTTACATGAAATAAACATATAAAGTATATGCTGGCAACCTTTACCCTCAGGCGATTGATGGGATGTGGTAAGTCTCGCAAATGGCATTTCGGAATAAGGATGCGGACCAATAAGGGTTTAGCTTAGTTCGCTGTAACCCAGGAGATACCTTCCAGCTTCACAGGGAGCTTCGGCTTCAGCTTCGGTTTCCCATCTGGTTGGGAGTCGAGGCATTTTTCAGTAACTCTATCCTAAGGTTTTTTCTCAGCCCAACACGAGTCGAGGCACCGTTGGGATATCCAATAAATATGTAGAATGAAATTACAGAGAAAACTAAAATTACGGGAGCTAGTCTACGGGGAAGGCACGGCTGTGAGGGTGATCTCTGCGCTCCTTAGTCGTTTGCTTGTTTGCTCTTTACTTGCTCATTCACGGGAGAAATTGGCAAGAATTTTACTAGCAAAGATTGACAACAATGGTACACAATGGAAAAGCAACATTGACTACACCAGATGCTAGCAAGCATGCAGCTCGACTGCCAGCGCATCACGGTCGACCGCGTTCCAGCACGGCAAGGTCGACCGCGCTTCGACGGAGCATAGTTGCGGTCTGCCAACACTGCAACTCCATGGCATGCCAACGCTGCAGCAAGGTGGTGGCACAGCGTTCTCCCGCAAGACAGCAGCGCACCCGCTTCGCAGGTGCTCGCAGCTGGTTGGCGTCCTGTGCCTCGTCATGTGCACAGCGCAGACGCCACGCCAACCATGTGCCCACGGCTACACCTGATCCTCCACATTGACCTCGGGATACCACACTGAGGTCGGCTTCGCCAGAACTTCCTGGGCGACTGTCACGCTCCTCCGCAGAGCCCGTCGCACGAATAACCTGGTCGACCAGGCATACACGTCAACGAGCGCTGCTCTTCGTGCTCGGCGACCATCCAGGTCGGAGACCACCTTCTTCCGACTTCAAAAAGTCGGCTACGCCACCAGGTCGGTCACTTCTGGTCGACCAGAACTACCGGTCGCCGACTGTCCCAACCGGCGTCCCCAGGTCGGCGCCATGTAGTCGGCGCCTTGCCAGGTCAACCTCGCAAGGTCGACCACCCGAACCCGGCGCCCTCCAAGTCAACGCCCTTCCCTGGTCAACGAGACGGTTGTCGATCACCCATAGAAGTCGGCGGCATGGGAGTGGCCCCATGCAGGTCGACCAAACCCGTCGACTTGCTCGCCCAAGTCGGCGTCGCCCACTGCTGCGGGTCGGCTGTGTTGGTGCAACCCTACGGTTTGCACTCGGCTTGTTGTCCGTGGGCGTGCATGCGTGTGTGCATGCAGTGATATGAGGGCATGAGATGATATATATTTCATGCTTATAATAGTGTGTGAATGTTGAGTCGTGATGTCGAATGTGTGTGTCGAGTGAATGGCGAATCGTCAATAGTCGCGTGTCTACGTCGTCGTTTGTGTGTCTCGCGGGGTTTCTATTTCGTCGTTTGTGTGTCCCGGGCGGTTTCTATTTGTCGTCTGTCGAACGTTCAGCGTGTCGCAGGTGTTTGCAGCAGACCCATCAAGAACTCAAGGATGAGTTTATGATGAAGAACCAGAGCCTTGGTTTCAAGATTCAAGTGATCGCGAAGCCCGCGAAAAGGGTACACCTCAAGATACTGAGAATAGTTACATTACTTTGTGTAGTGTAACATTTCACCTGGTTTAGGCCCTTGTGAAGGGTAGTTTCGAGACCCTTCGTGGTTGGGAACAGTGTGGCACTATTCCACATCACTGTACCTCAGCTCTTGGGGTTTGTAGGAGCTGGGAGTCATTCCCAACTCGTAACTCTTTCTATTGTGTGTTCTAAGACTATAGTGGCTGCCATAGTGCCGTTCGTTCAAACCGACGCTGTGTCGTCAATACTTGGTGAGATCGTGAATTGCCTATTGTAGGCGACGTTAAGACGCTCCAGATTCAATTTGAATCAGGTCATTTGAAGCTATGACCAGAACGCTAAATTTTAAAGTCGCTGTGCATAAATCAGAGAGTGGACTCTATCCTTCATTTTAGGCACATTGAAGCTTATTGTGACTATAACAGGCTGTGTTGAAGAGAAAGGCCCCCCCCTCGCTTGGGCGCAGCGGATCTTGCCGTCAACGGGAAGTTCTCGACGGATTGGTAGAAGAAATGGGCTTCTGCAGTTCGACGGAAGTTGCGGTCGAGCAGGCTCTGCTCGACAGCATCTGGTCTACGAGCTCTGCGCGATGAGCTCTGGTCGATGATCTCTATGCGACGAGCTCCCGTCGAAGAGCGCTGGTCGACAATCCTGGTCGAGGAACTCTGGTCGAAAAGTTCGGGTCGAAGAGCTCTGCTAGACGAACGTTGTTCGACCGATCGATGTCGAGCTGATCGACCGATGTTGCAGAGTTGTGCGGAACTCTGCGGAGGCGTGCGAACTTGCGCCCAGGAGGTTACCTGCGGAACGGCATCACGTGGCCGATGGTGCGCACCTGGAGAAATCAACGACACGTTTTCTACCTGGCACCTGCGCAATGTGCCTGACGGTGAGACCGCCAACCTGCACCTACTTGGTAGGTGCGCACATCTGCGCAGATAGACAACCTGCGATTGCAGATAGTCACCTGCGACTGCAGTGCTGGCAGAACGTGCACGGTGCAACGCTGGCAGATTACTCTGCTGCAGCGTTGGCAAGCCGCTCTTCTGCTGTGCTGGCAGATTTCGCCGTTGCTAGGTGTTGCATGCCATTCTAGTCCCTTTGTTCTTCATGTCTCAATTACACTATCAACTTTTCATTGCAAGTTGTTCTTTTCAATTCCTTAGTAGAAACTCTTGCCAAACTTCTCTGTGAATACAGTAAGCAGTAAGAACGCTAGTGCAAAGCTACGATCACTTGCACAACTCCGTGCCCTCCACCGTAGTCCACTCCCATTGTGTAGTGACTCTCCGCAGGCTGCACCTCCCGCAAACCCGACCACGAAGTCGGCTCTGCCCAAGCGAGGTACGGGGCCAACATACAACTCCCGTTGACTCTCCAGTGCCGCGTTCATGCTTGGGCCTCGAGCCCATACGACAGCACTACTCGGAGAATAGCTCGTCGGCGTGCACACGGCATACGTCACCGCACCAGCCATGCAAGAGGGCATGGCACCCACTGCTGCACGTCGTCATCACCATTGCCGACGTCGGCCAGGCGCACTTGGCCAATTACGACGGAGCACCAGTTGAAGGCCGGATAGTGCAGCACCTTCGTCAGGAAGTCGGCCGGCTGCTCGGTGGTCGGCACGTACTTCAACGTAAACTTCCCGCGCTTCACCATGTGCTGTAGCCAGGCGTAGCATCGCTCCAATTGCTTAAGGTTGCCTTGCATCCCCAGGCCCTCGGCGACCATAATGGCCGACTTATTGTCCACCCGAAGGATGGTTGGCGTCCCGGCGTCCAGCAGCCGGAACCCTGCAAAAATGAAGCGAAGTCGGCGCCCTCCTTGCCGGCCTTGGTAGCCGCCACATACTCCGACTCGGTCGACGACGGCGTCGCGCACTTGATGCGCTGGCTCGACTAGGAGACTGCGGCCCCTCCGTAGATGAACATGTAGTCACCCGTGCTTGTCCCGTTTTGCTCGTCGTCTGCGTCTTCGGCGTCCACATAGCCGACCAGCTTCAGCGATTTTGGACCACCACCGAACTCCAGAGCGGTGTCACGGGTGTCGGCGAGGTGGGCGAGGCAGCGGTCGACCTCGCACCAGTGCTGGTCGCTCCTCACCGTGAGGTCGCTCCCTAGCTTGCTGCAGGTGAACGCGATGTTCGGCCTCGTCGTCGTTACCGCGAATTGCAGCAAACCGACCTTCTATCATAGTCCTTTTCTTCGCACTCCTGGGCCTCCTCGTCGTCGAACGTCAGCTTGGCATAGGCGTTGACGGAGACCGGCGTCTTCGGTGTGCGCTTGTTTGGCTCCTCGTCGATGAAGCGCCTGCGCAGCTTGTCAGCGTAGCCTTGCTGGTACAGCCACAACTTCCTCGCCGGCATTTCGCGCACGATCTCCAGCCCGAGGTACTCCACTACCGGCGAGATCTTGTGAAGCTCGAAGGTGGCCTCCAGCAGCTCCTTCAGTACCGCGGTGCTGCTGCTGGCGGCGAGCAGGTCGTTGACGTAGACCAGCACCCAACATGCCACTCCGTCGTCGCCGACCTTGAACTAAAGAGCCTCGTTGATCTGGCTCTTCTTCCAGCCAACACCGACCAGCACGTCATTGAGCGCCTTGTACCACAGCAGCGGCGACTGCTTCAGCCCATTCAGGCTCTTCAACTACTTGCACACCCGGCCGGTCCCGTCCTTGCAGTGGTCCAGCTGGTCCACGTACAGCTCCCTGTCGAGCTTGCTCATGTCGAGCTGCATCAGGTTGAGGTCGAGGACGGCGACGACGCTGAGGAAGATCCTCAGCGAACGTCTCGCCGTAGTCAGCGCTGTACACCAGCGTGAAGCCCTTCATGACCAGCCTCGCCTTCTCGCGCTCAACGGTGTCGTCAATGTGGTACTTGGTCATCAAGACCCACCAGGTCTTCATGATGTTGACCCCCTATGGGCGTTCGACCAGCTCCCAGGTGCCCATGCTGTTGAGGCTGCACATCTCCTTGTCCATGGTGGCCTTTACTGCCTTACCCTTCTAGCTCGCCAACGCCCGTTTTACCGTCATCGTTGCGATGTCCTAGCGTTGCTCGGGGTCGGCGTGCATGTCGGGGTCGAGCTCTGGCAGGTCGACGTCCTCCTCGGCGTCATCGTAGCAGGTCATCATCAGCATCGTCGTACACCGTGGTGAAGGCAGGCGGCGGGAGGCAGACATGGTAGGTCAGCCGCTCAGGCGGCCCCCAAATTCAGCCTGACCGCCGTGGTCTAGGCTGAACCTCCACCACGTCGCTGTCGGTGAACTTCCCGGCGTCCGACTCCTCCGAAGTCGGCATCCCTGTCGACTCCTCCCCTATCATCGGCTCCCCTGGCGACAGCCCGGTCGCCGACGGCTCCTTGGTCGGTTTCCTTGCTGACTGCTCCTGTGTCGGTGGCTTCACTGCCGATGCCTCTTTTGCCAGCTTCACCAAAGTCGGCTGCACTTCTCTCCCATTTCAACTTGCGTGACGTAACGTCGGCCACCGGCGATGCTCTTTGCCGTCCACGAAGTCGGTGAACTCCATCCCAAGGAACTCCCCTCCCCGATTGGAGCGGAGCATCAGCACCGACTTCTTCGTCTGCCGTTCAGCCATCACCAGCCACTTCTCGAACATCGCAGCACGTCCGACTTCTTGGCAACCAGCCTCACCTACATATAGCGGGTCTTCTGGTCCTTCACCAGCAAGAAGTGCATGCTCCCGTCCTTGGCAGCCACCCGAAACGGCCTGCACAAGTCGATGTGCACGACAGCCAGGGCGTCGTTGACGTCCGAGCCCTTGTCGGGGAAGGTGTGCCGCGGCTGCTCCCGCCGACGCACGAGACACACGGAGCGTCGGTGACGGCCGACGGCTTGATGTCCAGGCCGGTGGCGACCTCGTGCTTCGCCGAGCTCGTGATGATGTCTACGCTGACGTGCGCAAGCCTCGCGTGCCATCCGGCCGGCATCGACTTCGTAGTTGTAGGGATGGTCCACAGAGCCACCGTCACGTTGGGGCCGTCGTCGATGTCGCCCGTGCACGGGCGCAGGTCGGTGCAGAGGACTCGGCCGGCCCGACCAAGCACGTCCCCTGCCGCCGAGACGAGCAACATCTAGTCGCCCGTGTCCTGCAATCGCTCGCCTCTCTCCTGCAGCTGGCCAGCCGACAACAGGTTGGCCTGCACACCCGGAACATAGAGCACATCAAGGACGAGCACATGCTTCCCGACCTCTCCGAGCAAGGCGACAATGCCATGGCCAAGGACGTCCTGCAGTGCCCCATTGAAGCCTCGCACGTGCTTGACGTCGCCGCTCGGCTGCAAGTCGACGAAGGCTTCCTTCGTCCCCGTCTGGTGGTGTGAGCAGCCACTGTCGAGCAGGACTACAGCCGGGTTTGCCTGCACGGCTGCCGCCACCGCCTGGAAGTCCTCACCAGCCTCTGGCGCCAGCGAGATGGTTGGCTCCATGACGTCGACCAGCAAGCACGACGCCTCCCCGTCGCCTCGCCCCTTGCCGCCAAAGGAGGAGTCGGCGTTCGTCGACGTCGACTTGGTCGGCTGCTTCTCCTTGTGCGGCTTGCTAACCTAACGCGGGCGACGACCGGCCGACCTCCCTTAGCCTCCCTTGGTATCATTGTCGTCGGAGTCCTCGCGGTCGGGGCACTCGAAAGAGAGGTGGTCGGGGTCGCCGCACAGCCAGCACTTCCGCCGTCGACCTCCTCCTCCACGACTGCTATCCTTGGCCGACTTCCCCTTGTTGGCCGGCTTTCCACCTCCGCTACCACCACCGCCAGGCTTGGCGCGCTGCCCCGGTCGACTCCTTGCTTCGTCGGGGCGACGTAGTTTGCCTGCGGCAGGAGCTTAATGGACCTATCGGCCTCCTGCATCACCTCGTCCCTGAGGATGTACGAGGTCATAGAGTCCCCGCGTGCCAGGCACCACCATCAGACGTTTCATCAGATTGTAGCCGCTCAGGAGCCCCTTAATGACGTGCATGATGTACGACGCCGTCGAGTATTGGACGTCGGCCATCCGCATGCAGGCAAGGAGCCGCCGAGCTCGGTTGCAGTAGTCGGTTGCCGTCTCCTACTCACCCATCCGCAGGTGCGTCATATGCTCCTCCAGCTGGCCGATGTACAGGTCGTCAGTAACCTGGTACGTCAATGTGATGAACTGTCGCGCCTGGCGGCCGGCGTCCAGGTGACGTCGGCACGACTTCATGGCGATCTGCAATACCGGCGACCAGCACCGCGAGATGATTACGAAGGTTAGCAGGTGCACGGCGTGAAACTTCGCACGCAGTTTGGCATTGCTCTCAGGCGGCGTCTCCACGGTGCCGTTGGCAAAGCACATCAGCCAGGCCATCTCCAGCTGAGGCTCGATGGATTCCTTCCACATGAGAAGGTCGTGCCGACCGACAAGCGGTGCCGTGACAGAGATCTTGTCCAGCGTGAACTTGAAGTACCAGTAGGTCGGCGTGATCCCTCCTGAAGTCACGTGGGTTGCCGACGCCGGCGTCACACTGCTTCGACGTCCACCGACGTCGCCTTGCGAGGAACTCGCAACCGCCGACGACTGTAGCCCTCGTGCCTGAACGCCGCTGACTTCACCGTCGCCCGTCCGGAACACCCCTCTCTGCCTCGACGTGCATCCCGCACTGCTGCCGACTTGGTCACCTGAGTTGACGCCCACGTCGACGCCACCTTCATTGTTCACCGGTCGAGGAGAAGCAGGTCGAGAAGGGTGTTCCGTCGCCCACTTTGCGGGAATACGCAGCTCGATGACCTCTAAAGGGAGGGTCCACCCGTACTCGCCATCCTCATGATGTTTCCTTGCACCAGCCAGCCGTGTCTTCAGGGTATCCACTACGCCTGCATCACCTACGAGGCCAACCATGGTGACTAACACAGCTGCCGGCCTACGAAGAAGATAGGTAATGCACAATGGTACACAATGGCAAAGCAACATTGACTACAGCAGATGCTATCAAGCATGCAGGTCGACTGCCAGCACAGCACGATCGACCGTGTTTTGCACGGCAAGGTCGACCGCGCTCCAGCAGAGCAAAGTTGCGGTATGCCAACACTGCAATTCCACAGCGTGCCAACGCTGCAGCAAAGTGACTACACAGCGTTGCACCCGCAGGACAGCAGCGCACCTGCATCGCAGGTGCTCGCAGCTGGTTGGCGTCCTGTGCCTCATCATGAGCACAGCGCAGACGCTGCGCCGACCATGTGCCCACGTCTGCACCTGATCCTCCACATCGACCTCCGGATACCACACCGAGGTTGGCTTTGCCAGAATGGCCTGGGCGACTGTTGCTCTCCTCCGAGAACCTATCGCACGGGTAACCTGGTCGACCGGGCAACCGCGTTGACCAGCGCTGCTCCTCATGCTCGGCTACAGTCCAGGTCGGCGACCACCTTCTGCCGACTTCATGAAGTCGGCTACGCCCCCAGGTTGGCCACTTCTGGTCGACTAGACCTACCGGTCGCCGACTGCCCCAGCCAGCGTCTCCAGGTCAGCGCCATGAAGTCGGCGCCCTGCCAGGTCGACCTCTCCAGATCGACCACCCAAACTCGGTGCACTCCAAGTCAGTGCCCTTCTCTGGTCGACGAGCCCGTCGACGACCACCCTTAGAAGTCGGCCGCCGGCTCCACGTAGTTGGCGGCATGACAGTGGTCCCATGCAGGTCGACCAAACCCATAGACCAGCTCGCCCAAGTTGGCGTCGCCCACTGCTGCAGGTCGGCTGCACCTCCCGCACACCCGACCACGAAGTCAGCTCTGCCCAAGCGAGGACGGGGCCAACACACAACTCCCGTTGACAGGAATCAGTTGACTGATCTTATTAAAGTGTGAAAACACATCTCACCATATCGCAGAGTAACTTGATGGGTTTACCTGGGTGGCAGCCAAAACATCATTACCCAATCCAGCTGTCCTCGTCACTTACCCCTACACATCTGCTTGCTTTGATCCTTGTACTTTACCAGTCTCTCACCAACTGTCTTACCTTTTTTAGCAACAAACCTCTAACTCACACCCGAGTTTTACGCCCCATCATTTCGAAACGTCGCTTTTGTTTCTTCGTGGAGGTCAGATTTCGTGACGACATTTCCAAGAGATTCACCAGCGATGTCATTGTAGTTAGAAGTTTTGAGCTCGAAATATGTCTATAAACAATGTTCCCGTTTTATAGTTGCTTGCTCATGGCCTGATTTCCGACGGTGGGAGCGACGCGTGAACCTTTGGAGACATCGCATACTGCCATACAATGCATTCGTATGTGGATCTCCAAATAGTTATCATGAGGTAAGCATGTCGTGTGTGACTTACCGTACCCAAACGGTTGTTCGACATGTTGCAGGAATGAGCGTCTCTCATGCCATTTTGTTTCATGGCATCCAGTTTTCTTTTTTCATGGCAAGTGTTATATTTGTCAACTTTCATGTTGCGCTGGCATTTTCATTGCGATATAATTTATTGCGCTATTCTTTTGCAGGCGAAGCGTAACCGAGCCTCCTACCGCCTAGACGCTTCTTTCTGGTAAGTATCCTCTGTTTAGTAGATTCCTGTGGGGTGGAATGTTGTTTTCCAATCCATCCAGCTACTTTAATGTTTCCTCGATTCTGAAATTTGTCAGCTTCTTGTTGCTTTCACATTGGTGTGACAGAAAACATGTTGTGACTAATTTAGGAAACATGAAATTATCCTACAAAGACCACCTTGTGGTGCTTAAGAAAACCTGAGTGGTTTTATTGTAACGACCGTTTTAGCCACAATGTTTAGGCACATGATGTTTGACTTGTGTACTTACAATTTTTTCACCGATAATGCTTATTTGATGTTCAGTTGATTCTAGTGTATGCGGCATGTGCACCTTCTCTGTTAACTGGTTCATACTAGCTTATTCCATTTTATGAATCGCTGAATATTGTAGAAGATTTCCGCTGGCTATGTAGCTAACAAAAAAGAAAGCTTGCCAAGCCAGCGGATTTTTTTTTTTTTTTTTTTTTTTTTGTGAAAGCTAGTGCTATCTGCATAGTTTAGAAATACATTTCTATTTAATGATTGTGATAAGAAGTGAAAAGGGGTCATGCAATAAGGAGGCATTCCCCTCTTATCTCTCGGCAGGTCCACAGACCTGCCACCTAGTCTCATTTCAATCATCTCATTTTCAATTGGCACACATTCCATTTTATGCCTAGATCTCAAGAACCCTCAACCCTACTTAACAACGTTTTTGCTACTAAACTTAACATGGCTAGCCGATTTCTCTCCGGAGTCATCGGTCGTCCTCCTTCAACACTCGGAGTTTGTCTAGGCATGGGTCGCCACGGCGTGAGGACGACCGAACTTCAACTTCTGGGAGAGACCGGCCGTGCTCTCCGTGAAATGAGTCTCGAGCAAGAATTACTGCTTTCGATCTGATTGGTGCAGCAAATCGCGACAGCAATTGCCGAAACGAGAAAGATTCAGCGCCAATTTCAGCTGGCGCCCAAAACAATCGTCCACACGATCTTGCCGGCGCGACTGACGCTGGAGCAGGAACGTGCCAAGGGCGAAATGACGCGGCCCCTGCACCTCGCGCCGGCCGTAATGACGGGGGGGCTGCTGGATTTTGCAATTAGGACGACCCCCTTGTGGCCGCGGCAGCAACTGTATCAGCCCCTCAGGGGCGCGCGTTAGGCTAGCAAGGGAGGCACGCGCCAGTGGCACCCTCGGCTGCTACACCTGAGGCCCCTGAGGGACGTGCGCCAGTCCGAGAAAGGGGCACACGCCTGAGGAGGAGTCTTGCTCGCGCTGCTGCCTCTCTAGATGTAATCGCGATGCTGCAAAATCTCAACACCACCATCCAAGCTAATCTGCTCCATATTCTGGCGCAACTTTTTAGAGGACTTGCAAGACGCGTTACGGATGTCCCCGTTTCGCCAAAACTGGCGAACACTCAGACTACACTCTCAAGCAGTTACTATATGTATTATCGGCACGCCAACACTCAGCCACACATCGTCGACGCACTTCACGACATGTCCGAGCTATTGGCGATGCTCCAGTGCAACCACGCCAACGACAGACCGGCCCCTTAAAAAAACCCTCGCCCGGCAGCACGCCATGTCGAGGCTCCAGACGCGGCCGCGGAAGAAGAGGATGGAGAGCACGCCATTTTTCAGGAAATGAACGGAGGAACTGGCACTCGCTCCCTCCCGCACGCTCATCTCCCGCACTCCTCAGCTACGCTCATCCCGATTTCTCCAACACGTCTCCAAATGTGATCGGCATTGAGAGCGATGATGTTCGCACTCAAATGTTAGGCTTTGAAAGCATTCAAATCACTGCTCGTCATACGTTGAGTGTCTTGCCCCCCGAGGGAAGCGAACAAGCGGCTCTCTCTATAAAAGAGATTGAACAAGAGGCTGAGGAAAAGACTGTTTTATGTGAGAATAGTATGAAGGTTTGTGGTGTCGATTAGGGCAAGGAGGGGGATACAAAGAAGTGTCGAGCAAAATTCTGTACCCCCTAAGGCTAAACCCACTACAGCCTAGATAACATTAAACATATAATTTGACACACCCCCATAGGCGAAGTGGGGGATAGCCAACACAAGAAACGGTCACAAGACCAATCAAGAGAAGAAACAAAGCAAAGCAAGCTCAGGGTGGATCACAACGTCACCACGCATTCTGAGCACAGGCACAAGGCCACAACGCCAGTTCACAAGCAGAGTTATATATCAAGGTGAACAAGCAAGGCAGTGATCTCAACCTAGCAAGGGTAACCATGCAGGTGCAGGTATATATATAGATCACAGCACAAGCAAAGTCAAGAAGTGAGCAAGTGAGGCAAAGTAGGCACAAGACCTAGAATAGTACAAAAGCGCTGATGATCACAAGGCTGAAGTGCCTTGGTGAAGATATCAGCGGTGTTGGCCCGAGAGGCCACGTAAGCAAGGCGCAGCTGACCACGCTGCTGCAGCTCACGAGCAAGGAAGTACCGAAGAGCAATGTGCTTCGCTCTGTGCTCTAGTCTGTGCTCCCGACACAAGGCCAGCATGGCCTTGTTGTCTACGTACAGAACTGGAGGAGAACGAGGCGGCTCTCCCAAGTCAGTCAGCAGGTAGGTGAGCCAGCGTAACTCCTGTGCAGCCATGGCCCCTGCGTAGATCTCAGCCTCACAGCTGGAGCTGAGAATAGAAGACGAGCAGGTAGACCGCCACGAAACAGAGCCGGAACCAAGGCTGAAGGTGTAACCCTGTGACGACCGCTGCGTAGCCAAGTCGTCAACCCAAGACGCGTCTGCGTGACCAGTGAGGACCACTGAACTCCGCCCTCCAAGCACGAGCCCCATGCCCGACGTACTGCACAAGTAGCGCAAGACCCTCTTCGCTGCAGCCATGTGCTCTGGTCGGTGTCTCCCAGGAGCAACATAGCGTGCCAAGATGCTAAGAGGGTATGCCAGGTCAGGTCGAGTGCAGGTCATCAGGTACATGAGGCAGCCAACAAGCTCTGGGTACGGGCCACTCGGCTCTACGGACTCATCCGAAGGCAGAGCTGAGAGAGAGTGGCGAGTAGACAAAGGAGTGGCCTGAGGCGAGGAGTACCTGAAGTCGAAGCGCTGAAGGACCTGCTGCACCATGTGTGACTGAGTCAGGGTAATGGTGCGCCGTGCTCTGTCCCGGGTGATCTGCAAGCCAAGATAGCTGCGCAGTTCACCCAGGTACATGAGGCAGCCAACAAGCTCTGGGTACGGGCCACTCGACTCTACGGACTCATCCGAAGGCAGAGCTGAGAGCGAGTGGCGAGTAGGCAGAGGAGTGGCCTGAGGCGAGGAGTACGTGAAGCCGAAGCGCTGAAGGACCTGCTGCACCATGTGTGACTGAGTCAGGGTAATGGTGCGGTGTGCTCTATCCCGGGTGATCTGCAAGCCAAGGTAGCTGCGTAGTTCACCCAGGTCTGTGCACGTGTGTGTCTTCTCCAGCTCGGACTTCACGTGGGCGAGTCAAGCAGTGTTAGCAGTAGCAAAGACCAAGTCGTCGACGTACACAAGGATGTAGAACGGCGGCAAAGAGGTGTCGGTGCGTAGAAACAGCGACGGGTCAGCAGTAGAAGGAGCAAACCCAAGGGCCGCAAGCGTAGTCCTCAGTGTGTCGTGCCACTCACGGGGCGCCTGGCGGAGACCGTAGACTAGCCGCCGGAGGCTCCACTGGGTACCAGGAGGAAATGATCCAGTGAAGCCAGGTGGGCGGCGCAGCCAGATCTCCTCGTGCAGGATGCCCTGTAGGAAAGCAGTGCTGAAGTCAAGAGAGTGAAGCTCGTAGTCACGCTGAGCGGCTATGTGCAGCAGCACCCGAAGAGTGGTCATCTTCGAGGTGGGAGAGAAGGTCTAAAAGTAGTCAACTCCCTGCTACTGACTGAAGCCTCTTACTGAAGCCTCGAGCCACGTAACGCGCCTTGAAGACAGGCGGAGAACCCGGCGGCCGCTTCACCCTGAAAATCCACATGCCACTGACGATGTTCGCCCCAGGTGGGGGAACTTCGTCGACGTAGGTGCCTGTGGACTTCCAGGATGCCATCTCTACGTCCATGGCTGACTGCCACTGAGAGGAGTAGGGACCCTCTATCGCCTCTGCGTAAGAGCGCGGGGTCGGGAAGTCTGGTGCATCCGGGTCTCCCTCAGGGGCAATCAGCATGGACACGAGATGAGGTAAAGCAGCAGCAAAACACTGGAACTCCTCCTGCCTGTCCTCAAGGACGTCCGTGCTAAGAGCACACTCACCCCCGACGGACGGAGGACAGACAGACTCAGACTCAGCAACAAGACTAGCAGCGTAGTCTAGACGACAGTGAGCAGCGAATCGACAAGCTCAGCAACCAAGGCAGACGCAGCAGTTGACTCAAAGGAAGGGTCAGTGACAACAGTAGCCAGGAGACGCGTGACAGTAGGACTGGCAGCACAAAGGGAGTCAGACTCCGGGTCAGCAAGGGCAGGAAGAGAGGACTCTCGAGGAGACGGCAAAGGGACACGCTGCGGAGCAGTGGAGGGATGCAGTGCCATCTGGTGCGTGCCCGGGACCGCAGGAGGACGCTGACGTGGAACACGACGACCAGTGCGAGCAGCACGAACAGGCGACGCAGGACGAGACTCAAGCTCACGACGCTCAGTAAGACCCCCAGTAGGACCAGTGTAGGGAGGAGGAGTAGGCAGTGGGGAGGCCAGCTGTAACTGTGACTCGGACTGGACAGGCTGTGGACACTCTAAGGAAGGAGCAGGACCAGTAGAAGGCGGAAGACCAAGAACCTTCTCAAGGAGCGGAACGAAGTACTGTCGTGGCCGCGCAGCAGCTCCAGAACCAGCAGTGACAGCTGCAGCACCCCCAGCGGCAGCTCCGACCCCAGCAGCTCCACCAGCTCCAGCAGCACCACCAGCCGCTCCAGTAGCGCCAAATCCAGCACCCACAGGAGCACCAGCTACAGCAGCACCTCCAGCTCCAGCAGGACGGCTCTAGCGCCGAGCAAACCACTGGCGGCTGTGGAGAGGGTAGCTCCTGCCGGGACGAAGCACCCGAAGGACCTCCAGACCCAGCACCGCCAGACTCCACACGCGCAGGCTCAGCACCCTCAGGCTCCGCACCCCCAGACTCAGCAACCCCAGGCTCAGCACCCCCAGGCTCAGCACCCTCAGGCTCAGCACCCCCAGGCTCAGCACCCCCAGGCTCCGCACGCTCAGGCTCAGCACCCCCAGACCCGGCACCCGCAGGCTCAGCACCCCTAGCAGCACCAGAGTCAACAGCTACCTCGACAGGCCCGACTGCATCTTCCTGGGACACACCTGAGGGGGCAGGACCCTGAGGGGGGAGGGGGTCTACCGGGGGGGGACCTGGCGCAAGGAAGAGCGGCGGGGTGGGGAGGGGGGCAGCACGGTAGGGGAAGAGACGGTAGAAAGGAACCGACTCGTCAAACGTGACGTCTTGGGGGGACAGAACACGGCGCGAGGTGGGGTGGTAAAACTGCCAACCAGGCGCGTCAGGGGGGAAGCCAAGGAAGACGCAGGGAACAGCACGGGAGGACAGCTTGTCCGCAGACAAGTCGCGGACGAAAGCTCCAGATCCCCAGACACGGAACGCAGACGCATCGCCAACCTTCCCCGTCCACCGCAGAGTAGGGGAGGTCTCTGGCACAGAGACCCGGGGCTGAAGGTTGATCTGATGCGCCGCGTGCTGAACCGCGAACGGCCACAGAAAATGGGGAGCAGCCGCATGGATCATGGATGTACGAGCGACGTCCATGACCATGCCAATGCGGCGCTCAGCAATCCCATTTTGCTGTGGAGAAGCCGGAAGCGTGAACGTCTGGCGGATGCCTCGTGCACGACAGAAGGCTCGCAGAAGGTCGGAGGAAAACTCTCCACCTCTGTCGGAGTGCAGACGCGGAACAGGAAAGTCCGAGCCGAAACTCTCTCTGAGCTGGAGACGGGCAGCGCGGATCCAGTCGATCAACACCGCAGTGACCTCACCCTTGCTGCGCAAGGGGAAGACTGTGGTGTAACGCGAGTAGTCGTCAACCACCAGCAGGAAGTAACGCTCGTGACCCTGTCCACGGACGCGGGCTGGGCCCCACACGTCCGTGTGGAGAGTCTGCAGCGGAGCCTGTGTCGGAGGAAACTCGGAGGAGTGAGGAGCGGCGCGCTGCCGCCCCTCGATGCAGGGAACGCAGGTAGGGGCAGGCCCCGGGGGAAGGGGAGGGAGGGACCGGGGGAGACCAGAGACAAGGACACGGGAGGCCATGCCTCGGAGACGAGGCAGGGAGGGGTGACCAAGGCGGTGGTGCCAGAAGAGAGTCTGGTGAGACAGAAGACGACACGAGCAGGGGGCAGACTCAGGACCAGACCTGGACGCTGCAGCAAACACCTGACCCGACGCAGCTTCCTGACCAGACGCAGCAACTGGAGGAGACTCAGGAGTCAGTGTGTAGAGGCTCGACCCCGGCTGATGGGTAAACGTGGCCAAGTGTCGGCCCGTCCGAGCACACGTGCAGTGGGTCACTCGCTGACTCGCAGGAGTGAACTGGTCAACCCCCCCATCCTGTAGGTCAGCACCACTCACCAAGTTCGTAGAGAACGAGGGGAGGTAAAGACCTAACAGGGAGCCAGAAGGGGCCGCCAGACACGGTAGGACAGTGGAGTAGTGAGCAAGGACAGGACCCCCAGAGGGGTTTGCCAGGGAGACTGCAACCGGCCGACTAAGCGGCGTGAGTGTGGTGCGGTCTCGAAAGAAGGAGCGGGAAGCACCCGAGTCAAGGGTGAAGGTGTGCGAGACTGCAGCAGGCGCAGCACCACCAGCACCTAGAGCAGCAGCCTCACCAACACCTGGAGCAAGAGACGCACGAGCACCTAGAGCAGCAGCCTCACCGGCACCTGGAGCAGGAGACGCACCAGCACCTAGAGCAGTAGCCTCACCAGCACCTAGAGTAGCAGACTGGATACCGGGGTCAGGCGGCACACACAGATGACAAGCACCCTCAGCACTAGTAGACAATGCATACATGGCAGTGAGGATAGCATCATAGTCAAGAGCAAAGATATCTACCCTCTGCCTAAACTGCTCCAACCAAAAGGGGAGCTCAGCAGCGTCGCCAAACTCTGTACGCCAAGCGTCGCTCAGACGGGCGAAGCAGCGGGACTCTGTGTGACCAGGTGTCCCACAAGGCTGACCAGTCCGGACACCCGTGCGAATGACGTACGGGCAGCGAGCAGTACTCAGTCACCCTCTACTCTGAGCGTACCACTCACGAAGCTGCTGGGACGAAAGAGCCTCGCGGGGACGACGCTGCAGCTGCACCTGGCCACTACCAGAAGATCCCGAACTACCCACTCCAGGACGACTCCCACTACGGCCACCCCGACAACCCCAACTAGCGTACCACTCACGAAGCTGCTGGGGCGTTAGGGTCGCACGCGGACGGCCCTGGAGCTGCATCTGGCCATGCCAGGAGCAGCAGTAGCAGCAGTAACAGCAGTAGTAGCAGAAACAGCAGTAGCAGCAGTAGCAGCAGTAGCACCAGTAACAGCCGTAGCAGTAGTAGCAGCGGTAGCAGCGCGGGCAGGGAAGTGCTCACCAGTGGTGGGAAAGGCAGGCGCAAGACGGCGGCGACGGCGGGGCCGCTACAGCTGCAGGGCAGGGCCGCAACCGCGGCAGGGAGCTCCGCGGCAGCTGCTGCAGGGCGGGGCCACGACTGCGGCTAGGGGCTCCGCGGCAGTTGCTGCAGGGCGGGGCCGGGCCGCGACGGCAGCTGCTGCAGGGCGGGGACAGGGCCGCGACGGCAGTTGCTGCAGGGTGGGGCAGGGCCGCGACGGCAGCTGCTGCAACTGCTGCTACTCGAGCAGCAGCAGCAGGTTAGCACTAGCTGTAGCAGCAGTAGTTGCAGTAGCAACAGTAGCACTAGCTGTAGCAGCAGTAGTTAGTAGCAGCAGCGGAGTAGAGCGCACGAGGGCGCAGGCAGCAGCAGAGCGCACGAGGGCGCGGGCAGAGACAGAGCGCACGAGGACGCGGCTGTAGCAGTGGCGGCTGCTCCAGGGGCCAGGGGCGACTGCTGCAGGGGCGGCTGCTCGAGGGGCCAGGGGCGGCTGCTGCAGGGGCGGCTGCTCCAGGGGCCAGAGGCGGCTGCTGCAGGGGCGGCTGCTCCAGGGGCCAGGGGCGGCTGCTGCAGGGGCGGCTGCTCCAGGGGCGGCTGCTCTAGAGGCCAGGGGCGGCTGCTGCAGGGGCGGCTGCTCCAGGGGCCAGGGGCGGCTGCTGTAGTGGCGGCTGCTCTAGGGGCCAGGGGCGGCTGCAGCAAGTAGCAGCAGCGGCAGCAAGTAGAAGCAGCTACAGCAAGTAGAAGAAGCAGTAGAGCAGCAGCACAGGCACAGTGCAGCGTGCAGGCCTGGCGTGGGCTGTACTGGCCGCGCGCGGGCCTGACGTGGCCTGTACGGGCTGCGCGAATGCCTAGCGCGGACTGTACGGGCCGCTCTCGGGCCTGACGTGGCCTGTACGGGCTGCGCTAACGCCTAGCGCTGACTGTACGGGCCGCGCGCGGGCCTAACGTAGGCTATACGGGCCGCGCGCGGGCGTGGCGCGGGCTGTACGGGCGGCGCGAAGGCCAGACGGGGGCTGTACGGGCTGCTCACGGGCAGGGCCGCGGGGCAACGAAAATCGATGCACCTAAGGGCGCATTTCGGGCAGAAAAGGCAGAGAAAGCGATTCGGGCAGGAACACGGAAGGTTTAACGGTGGGCCCTAAAAAAAATTCGTCCTAGGCTAGGAACGTCCTAGCTCTTAATACCATGTGAGAATAGTATGAAGGTATGTGGTGTCGATTAGGGCAAGGAGGGGGATACAAAGAAGTGTCGAGCAAAATTCTGTACCCCCTAAGGCTAAACCCACTACAGCCTAGATAACATTAAACATATAACTTGACATTTTATTCATCGCCGACCAGCGCGGTTTTGACCTCGCCAACGTGGCCTTAAAGGTTAAATACAGCGACGGCTTAAAAACGGTAGAAAAAAGAAATGAAAAATAAAAAGTGAAAGCTTGCTTTGTGTAGCTTCTAAAGGCATTGTGCTTCATTACATATGGGAATGAGTATTTTAATCTCGTCCAATAATAACTACGATTACAACCACAATCATTGCACACAATAACTACTTGGGGGGGAGGGTGGGGAACCCAAACTTTCTAAATTGAAAAGAAGCATGTGGGTGAGGCCAAATGGCCTCAACTCCCATTTTTGTAGCCAAAAGAGGGCAAGTAGCCATTCGACGCTGCCTTTGCTGCGTTGGCAATTGCTACACTTTCACAATACACAATTTTAGAAAGTGAACACTTTAGAAAATTCATGTAATGTGAAAGCTTGCTTTCTGCAACTTGTACAGGCATCATGCTTCATTTCATATGGGTCTTCTAAGACGTATAAGTGGCCGGTCGGCGATGCCGCTGGTTAGACAGTTGTTGCTGGTTTGGGGAGGGGGCTTGTGTAGGATCCTGACTCAGTTGGGAGGAAGCCACAAAGTGGTTGTGGACGATGGTGACATACATGTCTTGTTGTCGCTGCACCAACGACCCAACCGCTTGAACATCCTATCTGAGACTCCGATGCCTGCCGCTGTCATTGCTGCTCCTTTGCGGAAGGAGTGTATGGCAAGGTGGTTGTTGTCGAGACCAGCTTTTTGAAATGCTTCTAAACACCAATTGCAAAAAGTTGGGTACGAAGGGGCGTGGTCGTGCGGTGTAGCTTTGAGTTGCGTGTGAACACCAGTATCAGTGGTCCTTTGGTGTACACATCATAGCCCGCAAGCGAGATTAATTGTTGGTGATCTTTGGTCCGGGTGTGGTCGCGATTGGGACCCACATTCCCTTGCCCTCTTAGTCCGTTCTGGATTGTGGAACCAGTAGCCACATGGCCGCCTCCTCGAACTTGATGTCTTGCCACTTGATTGCGATGAGGTCCGAGAAGCAGAGAAAGCCCATATACATGAGCAGTGGGATGAGGCATTTCTAAAAGTCAGAGTGAGTGTGAGATGTGATGAACTCGTGTCTCATCTTGTGGACCCGGTGAAGAGACATGGGTTCTTAAGTCCTGTTCGGGCGCGGAGAGTGGCGCTTGGCGACTTGGGAGGTTCATGAACCGTTCGTGGGATATGTGAGGCCAGTCAATTTGTGTGCGAATGCAACGGCCGAACAGGTCAGCGTGATGGCGGCCAAAGTGTCTTGTCCCACTCATGAGGAGCCTGGCGCAGGCCGTAGACCGGTCGACGCAGCTGCCACTGGGTCCCAGGAGGGAAAGAGGCAGTGAATCCAGGCAAGTGACGCAACCAGATCTGCTCGTGCAGGCTCCCCTGAAGGAACCCTGTGGAGAAGTCCAAGGAGTTTAACTCGTAGTCGCGTTGAGCTGCAATATGCAGCAGCACCTGAAGAGTGGTCATCTTTGGGGTGGGAGCAAAGTCTGGAAGAAGTCTACCCCATGTCTGCCTCCTCAATTGCGATCTAATACAGAGCCCAGGGTCCCGAGACCACCTCGGTGTGAGTGCGAGGGATCGGGATGTCAAGGGCGTCAGGATCCCCCTCAGGGGCAAGCGTCATGGCGCAGAGATGAGGAACATCGGTCGCCATGAAACCAAGCTCAAATACTTTGTCCTCAAGGACCTCTAGGGGAAACACAGGAGCACCTCCATAGGACAGAGAACGAGCAAAGCCAATCACCAGGTGAGCGGCATAGTCAAAGCGCTGGGAAGAGGCAAAGCTAGTGACAGTGGTAACAAGAGCTGAGACAGACTACGGGGGGGCACTTAGGTGACTAACCAACGTGGACAGAACACAGGAGATGACAGGACGGGAGGCACGGAGGTAGTCGGACAACGGGTTGTGAAGCACAGTGAGGGACGACTCTGGAGGCTGTGGAAAGACCGGGGGAGGTGGAACACGAGAGCGGAGGAGAAGGTGAAACGGGCCGTCTGAACGGTAACGGGGCCGACAGGGCTCTGTATACACAGCATGACTGAGGGGAGAACGACGAGCCCACGTGGACAAGGAAAGGGACTGGAAAGGGGGAACAGGAGGGGAGGGTAAGGGACCACGAACCAAGCATGCAGGTGCTGAGCAAAAGCTTGGTGAGAGTGTGCGTCGCGAGCATGGTGAGAAGAACGTGCCTACTAATTCAAAACTTGGGTTTTTGAACCGTGCGTGAGAGTCGAGAGGCCAAGAAAGAGAGGGAAGAGATTTGTTTGGTGCCGTGATTCTTCTGAGAGTTGGTATAGGAGGGAAAACAAAATCACGTAGGTGAGCCCAAAGTGGTGCGCACCTCCAAAGCCTTAATCCAAACTTGGTAATAACAATATACAGTTATAGCTTACATAAAACTTATTTCTTCCATATAGATCTGATTACCATACTTTAGGGTCTGTTCATAACCAACCCCTTAACCATAACGGCAATATTTCTAAACCCTCTCACAACTCTAGTGTGGTCATAAAAGATTCGACAAGTATCCAAAAACTCCCATATCCTTACATAAGCGTGTTCCATGAAACCTAATATGTTCATCAAAGTGTCAAACATATATGACATAGTCTGTGTAGGCTGTAGTGGGGTAGACTATATGGGGTCCAACACTGCTAGGTTTTCCTACTTGTACCCATCTCCTTGCTAGTTCAGTCAATTTCCTTGTTCAGTGATTCTCACATGGTTTCAGAGCAGGTTCCCTAGTGGGACTGGTTTTTTTTTAGGGCCCACCACAAACTTTTTTTTTTTCTGCCCTGCCCTAATCGCACTGTCGTGCCTGCCTGCCCTGTCACGGGCCTTGCGCCTGACTACCCGCGCCCTCGAGCGCCTGACTACCCGCGCCCTCGAGCGCCTGCCTACCCGCGCCCCTGGCCTCTGGAGCAGCCGCCACTGCAGCAGCCACCCCTGGCCTCTGGAGCAGCCGCCACTGCAGCAGCCGCCCCTGGCCCCTGGAGCAGCCGCCCCTGTGTCAAACATTATATATGTTGTGTTAGTTTAGGCTACTGTGGGTTAGCCTATAGGGGGTACACAATTCTAGGGTTAGGTACTTGTACTCTTTTCATTGCTAGTTCATTCATTCCTGTTCAGTGATTCCAACATGGTATAGAGCAGGTCCTTCCTAGGACCGAAATTTTCTAAGGGCCCACCACTACGTACCTACCTACCCGTGCCCTAGGGCGCCTCGGCGTGTCACGCCCCTAGAGGCCCCTCTTGACGGCCCCGCGCTAGCCCCGTTCAGGCCCCGTCGGCCCCTTTAAGGCCCCGTTCAGGCCCCGCGCTAGCCCCGTTTAGGCCCCGTCGGCCCCGTTTCAGGCCCCGTCGGCCCCACGCTAGCCCCTCTCAGGCCCCGTCGACCCGCGTTAGCCCCGTTTCAGGCCCCGTCGGCCCCTTTTCAGGCCCCGTCGGCCCCGCGCTAGCCCCTCTCAGGCCCCGTCGGCCCGCGCTAGCCCCGTTTCAGGCCCCGTCGGCCCCGTTTCAGGCCCCGTCGGCCCCGCGCTAGCCCCTCTCAGGCCCCGTCGGCCCGCGCTAGCCCCGTTTCAGGCCCCGTCGGCCCGCGCTAGCCCCGTTTCAGGCCCCGTAGGCCCCGCGCTAGCCCCTCTCAGGCCCCGTCGGCCCCGCGCTAGCCCCATTCAGGCCCCGATCGGGCCCGCGCTAGCCCCGTTTCAGGCCCCTTCGGCCCCGTTTCAGGCCCCGTCGGCCCCGCGCTAGCCCCGTTCAGGCCCCGTCGGCCCCTTGCTAGCCCCGTCAAGGCCCCGTTTGGCCCCGCGCTAGCCCCGCTCAGGCCCCGATCGGCCCCGCGCTCGCCCCTCTAGGGCCCCAACCGGCCCCGTGCCTACCTCGCCGACCCGTGCCCACCACCCAGAGGCCCCGGGCGGCCCGTTCCCGCCGCAGCACAAGAGGGAGAGCGGGCGGCCCGTCCCCGCCGTGACCTGAGCCGAGCCGCGACCCGACCTGAACCGAGCCGCGCCGCCCTGCCCTACCTGGTTCGTCCTACCTGCTTCTCCTACCGCTACTGCTGCTATTTCTACTGTTCCTATGGCTAGCCCACAGGTTCTCGTGTTCGATGCTGAGGGCCGCCCTGTGAAGTTTGACACCTGGCTCGATGACCTGCACCTCTACCTACAGCTCACAGCCAAGGATGACATCTCACTGTACGATCACGCCCTAGGCCTTGTCACTGCCCCTGCTGCTACTGCTGACAGCACTGCTCGCTCACAGTGGCAGACTCGTGATGCCCACGCTCGCTTCGCCATTCGCAACTCCCTGCCGATAGACGAACGCGAGCACTTTGGTCAGCACAAGACTGCACCGGCACTGTACACAGCTGTAGTTGCTCGCTACTCCTCACCTGCCTCTGCCGCACTAGGCCGTCTCTCCCTCCCCTACCTGTTTCCCGACCTGGCCTCCTTTCACACAGTCGCTGACCTCATCACGCACCTCCGTACTAGTGAGGCCCGCTTCCGTGCCGCCATGCCTGCTGAGTTCCTTGCCACGCACCCCCCTCCACTCTGGCTCACTCTCTATCACCTAGTCACTCGCCTCCCTGACACACTGCGTGCTGTCAGGGACCACTTCCTAGCTCATTGCCCCACTGAGCTCACCATTGCCCTCCTCGAGAAGGAGCTACTTGCAGCTGAGGCTAGCATAGTCGCTGTAGGTGCCTCTCGTGGCGACCCCCGTACCCCGTTCTTTGAGGGGTGTTCTCCTTCCCCCCTTCTTCCCTCTGTCGCCTCTGCTGCTGCTGTCGACCTTCTTGGTACTGAGAAGGTCGGCGCTGCGTCTGCCTCGAGCGGACGCCGCAGCGGCAAGGACAAAGGGGGCAAGGGTAGTGGCGGTGACGACGGGGGAGGCGGCGGTGGGGGCGGTGGAGGCAGTGGGGGTGGTGGCTCGGCTGGAGGGGCGAGTGGTAGCGGTGGGGGTGGTGGCGGCAGCGGCAGGGGAGGTGGCAGGAGTGGAGGCGGCGGTTGGGGTGGCGGGGGACGAGGCGGCGGCAGGGGTTGGGGTGGTCGAGGAGGTGGCAGCGGTGGTGGTGGCCGTGGAGGCGCTGGCGGTGGCCAGGGCCAGCAGCACACTCTCTCGCCCCAGGAGGTCCGTGAGTGGTACTCTCAGCACGGGGGTGGGGGTGGTCTTAGCTGCACGTACGTCATTCGCACTGGTGACCGCACTGGTCAGCAGTGTGGACGACCGCACGCCACACAGCGCTGCTTCTCTCGTCTCGACGACGCTTGGCGTGTTCAGTTCCCTCAGGCCACTGAGCTGCCCCGCTGGCTTGATCTCCTGAAGAAGGGGATTGATATCTATGCTCTAGACTTTGATGCTATTCTATCTGCCATGTATGTGATGTCTACTAGTGGAGAGGGTGCTGAGTACTTGTGTGTGCCGCCCGACCCGGGCATTAGGGCCAGTGCGTCTGCCGCTCCAGGTACTCACGTGTCGGCTACCCCAGGTGCTGGTGAGGCTGCTGCTCTAGGTGCTCGTGTGTCTCCCCCCCTTGGTACTGCGTCGACTGCCGCACTGCACACCTTCACGCCACACAGCGCTGCTTCTCGCTGCTTCTTTCGTGACCGCACTGCCCTTGAGCCGCTTGCTCGGCCAGTTGCTGTCTCCCTTGCTGACCCCTCTGGGGGTCCGGTCATTGCGACCTCTTCCACTGTCCTTCCCTGCCCTGCGGTCCCGTCGGGCACACTGTCAGGTCTCCACCTCCCCTCGTTCTCTACGAACTTGGTGGCAGGCTGTGCACTCCAGGACGGGGGTGTTCACCAGTTCACCCCTGCCTACGAGCGCGTGACACACTGCACGTGTGCTCGTACGGGCCGTCACTTGGCTACCTTCACTCGGCAGCCGGGGTCGGACCTGTACACACTGACTACTGAGTCCCCTCAGGTTGCTGCGACTGCGTCCGCGTCCGCGTCAGGTCAGCTGTCCGCCCCCTGCTCGTGTCGCTCTTTGGCACACGAGACTGTCCTCTGGCACCACCGCCTTGGCCACCCGTCTGTGCAGCGGCTTCGTGCCATGCACTCCAGGTACCTTGTCTCTGGCCTGCCCAGGGTCCTTCCTCCCCTCCCACCCTCGCCTGCTCCTACCTGTCTCCCCTGTGTCGAGGGACGGCAGCGCGCCGCTCCTCACTCCTCCTCGTTCCCCCCGACGACTGCTCCCTTGCAGACACTCCACATGGACGTGTGGGGCCCAGCCCGCGTCCGTGGTCAGGGTCAGGAGAGGTACTTCCTGATAGTTGTTGACGACTACTCGCGCTACACCTCGGTCTTCCCCTTGCGCACCAAGGGTGAGGTCCCTGATGTCTTGATCCCTTGGATCCGCCGAGCCCGTCTCCAGCTCAGCGAGCGTTTTCACTCGGACTTTCCTGTCCTGCGCTTGCACTCTGACAGAGGTGGTGAGTTCTCCTCCGACCTCTTGGCAGCCTACTGTGCTGAGCACGGCATTGAGCAGTCGTTCACGCTTCCGGCTTCTCCACAGCAGAATGGGGTTGCGGAGCGCCGCATTGGCCTGGTCATGGAGGTCGCCCGTACCTCCTTGATCCATGCGGCTGCCCCCCACTTTCTGTGGCCGTTTGCGGTCCGGTACGCTGCGCATCAACTCAACCTCTGGCCCCGTGTCTCCTTGCCGGAGACCTCGCCCACGCTACTGTGGACGGGGGAGGTTGGCGATGCGTCGCGTTTCCGGGTCTGGGGGTCTCGAGCTTTTGTCCGCGATTCGTCTGCGGACAAGCTCTCCTCCCGTGCTGTTCCCTGCGTCTTCCTCGGCTTTGTCCCGGACGCGTCTGGTTGGCAGTTTTACCACGCCACCTCGCGCCGAGTCTTGCCCTCCCAGGACGTCACTTTTGACGAGTCCGTCCCCTACTACCGCCTCTTCCCCTACCGCACTGCCCCGCTCCCCCCCCCGCCTCTCTTCCTCTCGCCAGGTGCTGCTGTTGCAGACCCCCTCCCCCCTCAGGGTGCCGCTCCCTCAGGTGTGTCTCAGGTAGACCCGGTTGAGCTTGTTGAGGTAGCTGTCGACTCTCGTCCTGCTGGGGGTGCTGAGCCTGGGGGTGCTGAGCCTGGGGGTGTGGAGCCTGGGGGTGTGGAGCCTGGGGGTGTGGAGCCTGGGGGTGTGGAGCTTGAGGGTGCTGAGCTTGGGGGGGTGGAGCCTCGTGGTACTGAGCTGCGGAGTCCGGAGTCTGGGGGTTCTGCGTCTGGAGGTACGAGGTCTGGGAGTCCTGCACCTGGAGGAGCCCTCTCCTCGGAGCAGCTACGTGCGTGGTACTTAGAGTACTGCAGCCTCCGGAGAGGTACCGCTCGAGCCGGACGTACTACTGGGACTGGTGCTAGTACTTCTTCTCCCGTTCGGGAGCTCCCCTCCCGCGAGCGGATCCGTGAGTGGTACGAGCGGCGCTGCACTCTTCGGAGTGGCGTGCCTCGTGTTACGAACCCCGCTACTGTTGGAGCTGCTGCTGGTGCTGAGGACCCGGGCGTTGGAGCTGCTGCTGGTGCTGAGGACCCGGGCGTTGGAGCTGCTGCTGGTGCTGAGGACCCGGGCGTTGGAGCCGCTGCTGGTGCTGAGGACCCGGGCGTTGGAGCTGCTGCTGGTGCTGAGGACCCGGGCGTTGGAGCCGCTGCTGGTGCTGAGGACCCGGGCGTTGGAGCTGCTGCTGGTGCTGAGGACCCAGGCGTTGGAGCTACTGCTGGTGCTGAGGACCCGGGCGTTGGAGCTACCGCTGGTGCTGAGGACGTGGACGCTGGAGCTGCTGCTGGTGCTGCCGACCCTGGTGCGGGTGTCCCTGCTGGCTCTGGTGTCGCTGCTCGGTCTCAGCCGTACTTTGTTCCGCTCCTTCAGCAGGTTCTTGGTCAGCTTCCTCCTCCTTTTCCTCCTCCCTCCTTAGAGTGTCCTCAGCCTGTCCAGCTGCAGTCGGCTTTACCGTCTGCCTCCTCTCTCCTTGGTCCTGCTCCTTACACTGGTCCGACTGGAGGTCTTACTGAGCGGCGTGAGCCTGCGTCTCGTCCTGCGTCGCCTGAGTCTCGTCCTGGGTCGCCTGTCCGCACTGCTCTCTCTGCTCCACAGCGTGTCCCACTGCCGTCTCCTCCTGCTTCCTCTCTTCCTGCTCTTCCTGACCCTGGGTCAGACTCTCTTCGTGCTACCAGTCCTGCTGTCACGCGTCTCCTGGCCACTGTTGTCACTGACCCTTCCTTTGAGTCTGCTGCTGCGTCTGCCTTAGTTGCTGAGCTTGTCGACTTTGCTGCTCGCTGTCGTCTAGACTACGCTGCTAGCCTAGTTGCTGAGTCTGAGTCTGTCTGTCCTCCGTCCGTCGGGGGTGAGTGTGCTCTTGGCACTGACGTCCTTGAGGACAGGCAGGAGGAGTTCCAGTGCTTTGCTGCCGCTTTGCCCCATCTCGTGTCCATGCTTGTTGCCCCTGAGGGAGACCCGGATGCACCAGACATCCCGACCCCACGCTCTTACGCAGAGGCGATGGCCGGTCCCTACTCCTCTCAGTGGCAGTCAGCCATGGACACAGAGATGGCTTCCTGGAAGTCCACAGGCACCTACGTCGACGAGGTTCCCCCGCATGGGGCGAACATCGTCAGTGGCATGTGGATTTTCAGGGTGAAGCGGCCGCCGGGTTCTCCGCCTGTCTTCAAGGCGCGTTACGTTGCACGAGGCTTCAGTCAGCGCGAGGGAGTTGACTTCTTCCAGACCTTCTCCCCGACCCCGAAGATGACCACTCTTCGGGTTCTGCTGCACGTCGCCGCTCAGCGTGACTACGAGCTCCACTCGCTTGACTTCAGCACTGCTTTCCTGCAGGGCAGCCTGCACGAGGAGATCTGGCTGCGCCGTCCACCTGGCTTCACTGGGTCGTTCCCTCCTGGTACCCAGTGGAGCCTCCGACGGCCAGTCTACGGTCTCCGCCAGGCGCCTCGTGAGTGGCACGACACACTGAGGACTACGCTTGCGGCTCTTGGGTTCGCGCCTTCTACTGCTGACCCGTCGCTGTTTCTACGCACCGACACCTCACTGCCGCCGTTCTACGTCCTTGTGTACGTCGACGACTTGGTCTTTGCTACTGCTGACACTGTGGCACTCGCCCACGTGAAGTCGGAGCTGCAGAAGAGACACACGTGCACAGACCTGGGTGAACTGACAAGCTATCTTGGCTTGCGGATCACCCGGGACAGAGCACGCCGCACCATCACCTTGACTCAGTCACACATGGTGCAGCAGGTCCTTCAGCGCTTCCGCTTCACGTACTCCTCGCCTCAGCCCACTCCTCTGCCTACCAGTCACTCGCTCTCAGCTCTGCCTTCGGATGAGTCCGTAGAGCCGAGTGGCCCGTATCCAGAGCTTGTGGGTTGCCTCATGTACCTGATGACCTGCACTCGACCAGACCTTGCATACCCTCTCAGCATTCTTGCACGCTATGTCGCTCCCGGCCGTCACCGGAAGGAGCACATGGATGCAGCTAAGAGGGTGTTGCGCTACTTGTGCAGTACGTCGGGCATGGGGCTAGTGCTTGGAGGGCGAGTCCCAGTTGTTCTCACTGGGCACTCAGACGCTTCTTGGGCAGACGACCAGGCTACTCAGCGGTCGTCTCAGGGTTACTCCTTCAGTCTTGGCTCTGGTTCTGTTTCTTGGCGTTCTACTCGCTCTTCTTCTGTTCTCAGCTCCAGTTGTGAGGCTGAGATCTACGCCACAGCCATGGCGGCCCAGGAGCTACGCTGGCTCACCTACTTGCTGACCGACCTTGGAGAGCAGCCTCGTTCTCCTCCAGTGCTGTACGTCGACAACAAGGCAGCCATTGCCTTGTGTGAGGAGCACAGACTGGAGCACAGAACGAAGCACATTGCTCTGCGTTACTTCCTCGCTCGAGAGCTGCAGCAGCGTGGTCAGCTTCGCCTGCGTTACGTGGCCTCTGAGGCCAACACTGCTGATGTGTTCACCAAGGCGCTTCAGCCTTGTGACCATCAGCGCTTTTGCACTCTTCTAGGCCTTGTGCCTACTGGACCTCACTTGCTTACTTCTTGAGTCTGTTGTACTGTGATCTCTATATATAAACCTGCATGTGAACTGGTCTTGTGACCACTTGCTTGTGCTCGGAATTTGTTTGGTATCCTTGAGATCCACCCTGAGCTTGTTTTGCCTTGCTTTGCCTTGACTGGTCTTGTGACCCCTAGTTCTCCCCCACTTTGCCTATGGGGGTGTGTCAAACATTATATATGTTGTGTTAGTTTAGGCTACTGTGGGTTAGCCTATAGGGGGTACACAATTCTAGGGTTAGGTACTTGTACTCTTTTCATTTCTAGTTCATTCATTCCTGTTCAGTGATTCCAACACCCTGGCCCCTGGAGCAGCTGCTCGTGCAATAGCCGCCCCTGGCCCCTGGACCCCGCGACGCGTCGCCCTGCCTCTGCCTCGTCGCGACGCATCGCCCCTCCCTCGTCGCGACGCCCCTGCGGGACCCGCGCGTCGCCCCCTGCCTCGTCGCGACGCCCCTGCGGGACCCGCGAGGCGCGGCTCCTGCGCGTCGCGCCGCCCCAACGGGACCCGGGCGTCGCCCCCGCCTCGTCGCGACGCCCCTGCGGGACCCGCGAGGCGCGGCTCCTGCGCGTCGCGCCGCCCCAACGGGACCCGGGCGTCGCCCCCACTCATCGCGACGCCCCTGCGGGACCCGCGCGGCGTCGCCCCTGCCCGCCGCGGCGCCCTGCCCTACCCCGCGCCCGCCCTTTGGACGGCCGCCCCTGCACCGCCCTGCAGCAGCTGCCGTCGCGGCCCTGCCCCGCCCTACAGCAGCGGCCGTCGCGGACTGCCCCGCCCTGCAGCAGCTGCCGTCGCGGACTGTTCCGCCCTGTAGCAGCTGCCGTCGCGGCCCTGTCCCCGCCCTTCACCAGCTGCCGTCGCGGCCCGGCCCCGCCCTGCACCAACTGCCGCGGAGCTCCCTGGCGCGTTCGCGGCCCCGCCTTGCCGCTATAGCGGCCCCGCCGTCGCCGCCGTCGTGCGCCTGCCCTTCCCTCCACTGGTGAGCACTGCCCTGCCCGCGCTGCTACCGCTACTACTGCCGCTACTGCTGTTACTGCTATTACTGCTGCTACTGCTGCTACTGCTGCTCCTGGCGTGGCCAAATGCAGCTCCAGGGCCGTCCGCGTGAGTCCCTCACGCCCCACCAGCTTCGTGAGTGGTACGCTAATTGGGGTTCTCGGGGTGGCCGTAGTGGGAGTCGCCCTGGAGTGGGTAGTTCGGGAGCTTCTGGTAGTGGCCAGGTGCAGCTGCAGCGTCGTCCGAGCGAGGCTCTTTCGCCCCAGCAGCTTCACGAGTGGTACGCTCAGAGTAGAGGGTCTCTGAGTACTACTCGCTGCCCATACGTCATTCGCACGGGTGTCCGGATTGGTCAGCCTTGCGGGACGGTTAGTCACACAGAGTCCCGCTGCTTCGCCCGTCTGAGCGACGCTTGGCGTACAGAGTTTGGCAACGGCGCTGAGCTTCCCGACTGAGTGGAGCTGCTTAGGCAGAGGGTAGATATCTTTGCTCTTGACTATGATGCTATCCTCACTGCCATGTATGCATTGTCTACTAGTGCTGAGGGTGCCTGTCATCTGTGTGTGCCGCCTGACCCCGGTATCCAGTCTGCTGCTCTAGGTGCTGGTGAGTCTGCTGCTCTAGGTGCTGGTGCGTCTCCTAATCCAGGTGCCGGTGAGGCTGCTGCTCTAGGTGCTCGTGCGTCTTCTGCTCCAGGTGTTGGTGAGGCTACTGCTCTAGGCGCTGGTGAGTCTACTTCTCCAGGTGCTGGTGAGTCTGCTCTCTCTGGTGCTGCGCCTGCTGCGGTCTTGCACACCTTCACCCTTGACTCGGGTGCTTCCCGCTCCTTCTTTCAAGACCGCACCACACTCACGCCGCTTAGTCGGCCGGTTGCAGTCTCCCTGGCAGACCCCTCTGGGGGTGTTGTCCTTGCCCAATACTCCACTGTCCTACCGTGTCCGGCGGCCCCGTCTGGCTTCCTGTCAGGTCTTTACCTCCCCTCGTTCTCCACGAACTTGGTGAGTGGTGCTGACCTGCAGGATGGGGGGGTTGACCAGTTCACTCCTGCGAGTCAGCAAGTAACCCACTGCACGTGTGCTCGGACGGGCCGACTCTTGGCCACGTTTACCCGACAGCCGGGGTCGAGCCTCTACACTCTGACTACTAAGTCTCCTCCGGTTACTGTGTCTGGTCAGGTAGCTGCGTCGGGTCAGGTGTTTGCTGCAGCGTCCAGGTCTGGTCCTGAGTCTACCCCCTGCTCGTATTGTCTCCTGTCTCACCAGACTCTCCTTTGGCACCACCGCCTTTGTCGCCCCTCCCTGCCTCGTCTTCGAGGCATGGCCTCCCGTGTCCTTGTCTCTGCTCTCCCCCGGTCCCTCCCTCCCTTTCCCCCGGGGCCTGCCCCTACCTGCGTTCCCTGCGGCGAGGGGCGGCAGCGCGCCGCTCCTCACTCCTCCGAGTTTCCTCCGATAGAGGCTCCACTGCAGACTCTCCACATGGACGTGTGGGGCCCAGCCCGCGTCCGTGGACAGGGTCACGAGCGTTACTTCCTGCTGGTGGTTGACGATTACTCGCGTTACACAACAGTCTTCCCCTTGCGCTGCAAGGGTGAGGTCACTGAGGTGTTGATCGACTGGATCTGCGCTGCCCGTCTCCAGCTCAGAGAGAGGTTCGACTCGGACTTTCCTGTTCTGCGTCTGCACTCGGACAGAGGTGGAGAGTTTTCCTCCGACCTTCTGTGAGCCTACTGTCGTGCGGAGGGCATCCGCCAGACGTTCACGCTTCCGGCCTCTCCGCAGCAAAATGGAATTGCTGAGCGCCGCATTGGCATGGTCATGGACGTCGCTCGTACGTCCATGATCCATGCGGCTGCCCTCAATTTTCTGTGGCCGTTCGCGGTTCAGTACGCGGCGCATCAGATCAACCTTCAGCCCCGGGTCTCCATGCCGGAGACCTCCCCTGCTCTGCGGTGGACGGGAAAGGTTGGCGATGCGTCTGCGTTTCGTGTCTGGGGATCTCGAGCTTTCGTCTGCTACTTGTCTGCAGACAAGCTGTCCTCCCGTGCTGTTCCCTGCGTCTTCCTTGGCTTCCCCCCTGACGCGCCTGGTTGGCAATTTTACCACCCCACCTCGCGCCGTGTTCTATCCTCTCAGGACGTCAAGTTTGACGAGTCGGTTCCCTACTACCGTCTCTTCCCCTACCGCACTGCTCCCCTTCCCCCCCCGCCGCTCTTCCTCACGCCAGGTCCCCCCCCGGTAGACCCCCTCCCCCCTCAGGGTCGTGCCTCCTCAGGTGTGTCCCAGGTAGACGCAGTCGAGCATGTCGAGGTAGCTGTTGACTCTGGTGCTGCTAGGGGTGCTGAGCCTACGGGTACCGGGTCTGGGGGTGGTTTGCTCGGCGCTGGAGCCGTGCTGCTGGAGCTGTTGGAGCTGACGCTGGGGGTGCTGGTGCTGTCCCTGCTGGTTCTGGAGGTGTTGCGCGGCCGCGGCCGTACTTCGTTCCGCTCCTTGAGCAGGTTCTTGGTCTCCCACCTTCTACTGGTCCTGCTCCTTCCTTAGAGTGTCCACCGCCTGTCAAGTCCGAGTCACAGTTACAGCTGGCCTCCCCACTGCCTGCTCCTTCTCCCTACACTGGTCCTACTGGAGGTCTTGCTGAGCGTCGTGAGCCTGAGTCTCGTCCTGCATCGCCTGTTCGTGCTGCTCGCACTGGTCGTCGTGTTCCGCGTCAGCGTCCTCCTGCGGTCCCGGGCACGCACCAGATGGCACTACGTCCTTCCACTGCTCCACTGCGTGTCCCTTTGCCGTCTCCACCAGAGTCCTCTCTTCCTGCTCTTGCTGACCCGGAGTCTGACTCCCTTCGTGGTGCCAGTCCTACTGTCACGCGTCTCCTGGCTACTGTTGTCACTGACCCTTCCTTTGAGTCCACTGCTGCGTCTGCCTTAGTTGCTGAGCTTGTCGACTTCGCTGCTCACTGTCGTCTAGACTACGCCGCTAGTCTTGTTGCTGAGTGTGAGTCTGTCTGTCCTCCGTCCGTCGGGGGTGAGTGTGCTCTTAGCACGGACGTCCTTGAGGACAGGCAAGAGGAGTTCCAGTGTTTTGCGGCTGCTTTACCTCATCTCGTGTCCATGCTGCTTGCCCCTGAGGGAGACCCGGATGCACCAGACATCCCGACCCCGCGCTCTTACGCAGAGGCGATAGAGGGTCCCTACTCCTCACAGTGGCAGACAGCCATGGACGCAGAGATGGCTTCCTGGAAGTCCACAGGCACCTACGTCGACGAGGTTCCCCCACCTGGGGCGAACATCGTCAGTGGCATGTGGATCTTCATTGTGAAGCGGCCACCGGGTTCTCCGCCTGTCTTCAAGGCGCGTTATGTGGCTCGAGGCTTCAGTCAGCGGCAGGGAGTTGACTACTTTCAGACCTTCTCTCCCACCCCAAAGATGACCACTCTTCGGGTGCTGCTGCACATAGCCGCTCAGCGTGACTACGAGCTTCACTCTCTTGACTTCAGCACTGCTTTCCTACAGGGCAGCCTGCACGAGGAGATCTGGCTGCGCCGCCCACCTGGCTTCACTGGGTCGTTTCCTCCTGGTACCCAGTGGAGCCTTCGACGGCCATTCTACGGTCTCCGCCAGGCGCCCCGTGAGTGGCATGACACACTGAGGACTACGCTTGCGGCTCTTGGGTTTGCTCCTTCTACTGCTGACCCGTCGCTGTTTCTACGCACCGACACTTCGCTGCCGCCGTTCTACATCCTCGTGTACGTCGACGACTTGGTCTTTGCTACTGCTGACACTGCTGGACTCGCCCACGTGAAGTCCGAGCTGCAGAAGAGACACACGTGCACAGATCTGGGTGAACTGCGCAGCTATCTTGGCTTGCAGATCACCCGGGACAGAGCACGGCGGACCATTACCCTGACTCAGTCACACATGGTGCAGCAGGTCCTTCAGCGCTTCGACTTCACGTACTCCTCGCCTCAGGCCACTCCTCTGTCTACTCGCCACTCGCCCTCAGCTCTGCCTTCAGATGAGTCCGTAGAGCCGAGTGGCCCGTACCAGAGCTTGTTGGCTGCCTCATGTACCTGATGACCTGCACTCGACCTGACCTGGCATACCCTCTTAGCATCTTGGCACGCTATGTTGCTCCTGGGAGACACCGACCAGAGCACATGGCTGCGGCGAAGAGGGTTTTGTGCAGTACGTCGGGCATGGGGCTCGTGCTTGGAGGGCGGAGTTCAGTGGTCCTCACTGGTCACGCAGACGCGTCTTGGGTTGACGACTTGGCTACGCAGCGGTCGTCACAGAGTTACATCTTCAGCCTTGGTTCCGGCTCTGTTTCGTGGTGGTCTACCCGTACGTCTTCTATTCTCAGCTCCAGCTGTGAGGCTGAGATCTACGCAGGGGCCATGGCTGCACAGGAGTTACGCTGGCTCACCTACCTGCTGACTGACCTCGGAGAGCCGCCTCGTTCTTCTCCAGTTCTGTACGTAGACAACAAGGCCATGCTGGCCTTGTGTCGGGAGCACAGACTGGAGCACAGAACGAAGCACATTGCTCTTCGCTACTTCCTTGCTCGTGAGCTGCAGCAGCGTGGTCAGCTGCGCCTTGCTTACGTGGCCTCTCGGGCCAACACTGCTGATATCTTTGCCAAGGCACTTCGGCCTTGTGATCATCAGCGTTTTTGTACGATGCTAGGTCTTGTGCCTACTTGGCCTCACTTGCTCACTTCTTGACTTTGCTTGTAATGTGATCTATATATACCTGAACTTGCATGCTTACCCTTGCTATGTTTTGGTCACTGCCTTGCTTGTTCACCTTGATATATAACTCTGCATGTGAACTGGCCTTGTGGCCTTGTGCTTGTGCTCAGATTGTGTGGTGACGTTGTGATCCACCCTGAGCTTGCCTTGCTTTGCTTGACTGGTCTTGTGACCTCTTGTTCTCCCCCACTTTGCCTATGGGGGTGTGTCAAAGATATATGACATAGTCTGTGTAGGCTGTAGTGGGGTAGACTATATGGGGTACAACACTGCTAGGTTTTCCTACTTGTACCCATCTCCTTGCTAGTTCAGTCAATTTCCTTGTTCAGTGATTCTCACACAAAGTAGTAGTATATCATCGCTTCTCTGCATGCCATGATAATCAAACCACATCGTTGTCGGACCTTTATACACCGTGCTGAATGTCCATGCCAGATTTCAGCGCAACCCAGTACCGAACCACAACAGTTTCACCGTTGGTTGCAAACCAAACACTTGATCGTTGCAACGTCTCTCTGTCAAGACATGGTTGTCGATAACATATCACCGCTTCTGCGATTGCCCTGTGCTTCATACCACTCTCTATATACATCTTGTTGGTCCCCTGAAGAGATGAGCCCAAACCAATACCATACAACAACGGTTTCCCCATTGGTTGCAAACCAAACACCTGGTCACTGCAACGACACCTTGTCGAGACATGGTTGTAGATAACCTATCAGCGCTTGTGCAACAGCCCTGTGCTTCATACCACTCCCTTTATGCACCTTGTTGAAGTTCCATGCAAGAATTGAGCCCAATCCAATACCATACCACAACAGTTTCACCATTGGTTGCAAACCAAACACTTGAACGCTGCAACGTCACCCCTGTCGAGACATGGTTGTCGATAACATTTCACCGCTTGTGCAATCGTTGTGTGCTTCATACCACTGCCTTATTGCACCATGTTAAAAATCCCCTCAAGATTGAGGCCTAATCCAATACCATGCAACAACGGTTTCCCATTAGGCACTAGTGATTTTCGTGTTTTGATATCGTCCAACGTCCTTTCACCGTGGTGGCATTCAACATGTGCTTAGTATGATTGTCAGAAATAACAGTTTTCGACGTTCAAAGTGTGTGTGACATGAGCTCAATCTAGTACCTTACCACAACCCTGTACTATTCCATGACCAGGTCGGACGACGCGCGACAAGGAGGCAACCTTTTCGGACCGATCGGGAGGGTGATAGCGAATTTAAAGCTACTAAAGCGTCTGGTGCGCGTGGCAGTCACTAGAAAAAAGGAGCGGGGAAAAATTCCGCGCTTGGACTCGAGAAGTCCGGGAAGTAGGCGGAACACAAGGGGAAGCGACCAACGCCAAGCGTGCGGGTTTCTACTGTGAAAAAACATGCGGATGATGCCTCTGATAGAAGCAAGCCCGGGCCGACTTACGATGGCACCATCGGCGCCAAGGAAGATCCGGTGCGAGGGAGCGTGATGTTGGATGCACGTTATTCTGAGTGCATGTCATCCTAACGTCGTGCCGAATGCTCGTGCTATTTATGCGTGCATTGTTTGCATGAGCATATGTCATTGTGCATGGCTTTTGGATATTATTATCTCTGCGTTTTTTCGCCCAGTTTAAATGCTTGATGATGTAGGAGAAATCCAGAGCTTTCCAACAATACCAAGATCACCTTATTACGACAAATATCGCCCAAGTTACAAGATTTCCAAGACTTGGATTCCTTATTACCTTTTGGGGTTATATCTAGTTTGGGTGATTACTTGGACATGATTATAAAGGGACCTTTGGTTGGGTGGTTAGAAAGGCAACTTTGACTTTTGAATTGGGGTGGCTAGAAGTTTCTAGCATGGGTTGCAAATGTTGCAACACCTAGGCAAAATACAACTAGATTGGATTTTGCATGTGACACCTCAAGGACCTCATAATGAGGGTTGTATCCTTGCTGCTAGGAAGGTTCATACCATCCTTCCCTAGCTCTTGAAGAACCCCTTCCCTCTCATGATTCTCTTGGAGGTTCCCAACTCCAACATTCTATGCCTCAATACTTGTACTTCCTCCACCATTTCTAGTCATGCAGCTGCTGGGTGTTTTCGAGTCGTTCTTACTCTCTAGACCATCTTTCTAAGTGATTCGAATTGGAGATGGTAGCTAAGCCTAAGGCGCATAATCTTACTGAGCAGATTTGCGTTTAGTTGAGAAATGAGTTCGTCGTAAGTTCTCAAAGTGACGGATCCTGAACAACACGTGAGTCTTGTAAATCCGTCGGGGGAGAGAGAGTGCTCAGCGATAGGGGGAAACCACGGCGACGCTATATGCGACGAGCATGCAGCCATCACCGAGTCAGAGGCGGAAGCATTGCAGCACCATCTGACACTGCTCCAGCCGACCGTGGTCGAAGTTTCTGCTACCGTGGTCGAGAAGGACAATGATGGAGAGCACGATTCTATGGAGGAGCAACACGACATCGCCGATGTTGGCTATCACAGCCACGATGATGCCGCTAAAGTTGGCGGTGTTAGTGGCTCTCCTCCTTCAGGTTGACGTAGGAGGCATAGGCAGAGAAAGAGCGAGGGGGAGGAACAGGATGACACCGCCCTGGCCGGCTCCATCATTATACGGGCGAAGAGGCGGCAGATGGAAGGCAGAGCTGACGACGTCGATGGCGCGGAAGTTGGAAAAACGCGAGGCGCCAGGGAAGTAAGTGTTAAGTCAGCGGGTCATGCATTGCGCCAGAAGGGCCGACCCGAAGGGCAGAAAAACTTCGGTGGCCGAAAAACTCTTGGGCAAGCAAGTAGCTAGGGGGAAGAGGCCCAAAAACTTCGAAGAAGGTGCTAAGGATACGGAGGAGGAGGATGAGGGGGATGAGGAGGAGGAGGAGGAGGAGGAGGAGGAGGAGGAGGAGGAGGAGGAGGAGGAGGAGGAGGAGGAGGAGGAGGACGAGGACGAGGATGATGAGGAGGATGAGGAGGATGCGGAGGAGGAGGATGCGGAGGAGGAGGATGCGGAGGTGGGGGAGGAGGAAAAAGATGAGAAGGATGATGAGGAGGACGAAGAGGAGGAGGCGGAGGAGGAGGAGGAGGAGGAGGAGGAGGAGGAGGAGGAGGAGGAGGAGGAGGAGGAGGAGGAGGAGGACGATGACGACGACAACGACGAGGACGAGGAGAGTGACGACGAGGATGAGGAGGAGGAGAGGGAGGACGAGGAGGGGGACGACGAGGATGAAGAGGAGGAGGAGGATGGCGAGGGGGAGGAGGAGGAGGATGGGGATGAGGAGGAGGAGGAGGAGGAGGAGGAGGAGGAGGAGGAGGAGGATATGGAGGAGGAGGATGTGGAGGAGGAGGAGGGGGAAGGGGCAGAAGAGGAAGAGGAGGAGTATGTGGCGGCAGTGAAGGTCCCAGGAGCGCGAGGAAGACGGGGGAGTGGTACACGGAAGGTGTGGGGCCGGACTTGTCATTCCTAAAAACGCGGGGCAGTTGATGCACCGCGTGATAAAGCAGCGGGCAAGTCAAAGGCGCGTAAAGTGAAGGTCGAAACTGAAGGGGGTGTCACGAGATAAGGTTGATGGAAAGCGAGTGTACATACTGTATGTTTGTACAGTCCACAGGAGAAGTGAGTACCGAGGAAACGGGAAAGCGAGGCAAGGGTGATGGGTTGGTGCAGGATAGGGTAACACGTCAGCGGAGGGGAAAAGGGGGTGTGACAGCTGGAAGGCGCTACTTTGTTTCGTGTGTGAGTGCATGTTTTGTTTCCTTGCAAGTTGGATGCCCGAGCCAGCTGGGGTTACAGCCAGGCAGCAGGCCAGCGCTCCACCCGCTCCACCTCCATCGGATCAGCCACCGCAGCAACAACAGTCTCCACCCCCGGCGTCATACCAGGCTCCACAGCAGCAGCATCCTCCCGTGAACTCGTTTCCCCTGCCCCAGCGTCCGCCGCACCATCCACCAGCGTCTCCAGTGCCGCCACTTCCCCCTGTCCCGCCTGCTCCTCACGCTGCTGCTCCTGTAGCCGCGACACCTCCCCTCGTCGAGCAGCGCGTTGTGCACGTGGGGACGTGCTTAACGTTGCTGTCATACGTGCTGGACCAGCTCCACGTGTGTTTGGCGCGGCAAGGCTTGGAGGTTGGGGGGATGTTTCCCGCGGAGCGGTCTGCGGCTGTGGCAGCGGCCACGGAGATGCTGCACTATCTGCCTTTGATCGGCCTTGTGCCGGGCGCTCCTGGTGCCGCGCTCGGGCCCGGCCCCCGGGCAATGGTAAGGCTTGCTGAGTCTGCCCGGGGGAGCCCCCTCGGTCTTGTGTCAGCAGCCGCATCCGTCCTGCGCTGGATGGACGGGAGGCTATGCTGGATCCTTGCCGAGTAACAGGTGGTTTTCCCTTGCAGGCTCCCGTGGTGTTGGGCCTTGCCTTGGGCTTCCCCATGGCGGACTCCTCTGGCCAGGGGGTGGTGTTCTTGTTCTTCCCTGCTAGTTGCACCTGATGTACCACATGCTGTTAATGGTGTTGTGTTGCTTGTACCCTTGCCACGCCTCACGCGCGGCCTTCGGCCGCGCTGGCGAGCGGCGGCCGCCGAAGGCGGCCGGCGCGAGCCGCCGGATTTGGAGAGTGAACCTAACTCACCAGTGAATAATGAGCTCACAAGCCTGGATCCAGAGCCTTTATACTAAGGGAACAGGCCTAGAAATGGCTAAGGACTAGATCCTAGGGAAGAGAGGCCTAGAAATGGCTACGGACTGAGCTATGCCATCTCTCTCTCTCTCTCTCTCGCTCTCTCGAACGAGCCGCCGGATTTGGAGAGTGAACCTAACTCACCAGTGAATAATGAGCTCACAAGCCTGGATCCAGAGCCTTTATACTAAGGGAACAGGCCTAGAAATGGCTAAGGACTATATCCTAGGGAAGAGAGGCCTAGAAATGGCTAAGGACTGAGCTATGCCATCTCTCTCTCTCTCTCTCTCTCTCTCTCTCTCTCTCTCTCTCTCTCTCTCTCTCTCTCTCTCTCTCTCTCTCTCTCGCTCTCTCTCGAACAAGCCGCTGGCTTGGGGAGATGGCTCACCAGCAACTAAACCCTAAACCCTCTCTCTCTCTCTCTCTCTCTCTCGCTCTCTCTCTCTCTCTCTCTCTCTCTCTCTCTCTCTCTCTCTCTCTCTCTCTCTCTCTCTCTCTCGCTCTCTCGAACGAGCCGCCGGATTCGCAGTGAGAATGAATTCACCCCCGAACAATGGGGATGAGAGTGGGATCCTTGCCCCTTATACACCAGGGAACTAGGCTCAAAACAAGTAGCAACTAGTCTACACTAAGAAACAAGTCTACACTAAGGGACTAGGCCGTAATAGCTAAGGACTTAGTAACTTTGGGTCTCTCTCTCTCTCTCTCTCTCTCTCTCTCTCTCTCTCTCTCTCTCTCTCTCTCTCTCTCTCCCGCTCGGTTAGGAGAGCAAAGTGAACAAGGAACTGAATAATGAGGCTTTAGGACTAGATCCTAGGGCCTTTATACTAGGCTGGAGAGGGCTGGAGAGGCTAAGGACTAGGCCTCTCTCTCTCTCTCTCTCTCTCTCTCTCTCTCTCTCTCTCTCTCTCTCTCTCTCTCTCTCTCAAGCGGTCCTTCATTGATGTTTCATATAGGGTACATACATGCAAGGGTGGGTTCTAGTCTAGGAAGCTACCGTGAAACATGCAAGCTGGTGGGAGAGCGGAGATGTCGCAGAACGCACAAGCAAGCGAGCTGGTAACGAGGCAGCATCCCTTGAGCTCTAGGAACCCCCACTAAGCCGGCCACCCTGGTCAGCCCTGCTCTGTCCCCCCTGCCCCCCTGGGCCCTGCCCACTCTACTCCTCTCGGCTCCACCCCGGGTCCAGGCTGTCCTCTAGGACGTGCCAGAGATCCCCCTCCCGAGGCTCCCACGGGTCGGCCTGCCCCTGAGGGAACGCCGCCTCCGTCGCTCTGTTCGACTTGGCGAGCAGAGCGTTGGCCTGGCACCTCTGGAGGAGGACCGACCACCTTTGGCGGTAGTGGGCCGTCAGCTTAGAGGCCACTGTGGTAGACCTTCCTTGCCGGAACTTCTTCTTCGCCCCCGCCGTTCCTAACAACCAGAAGAGCCTCTGCGTATCCTTCGCCATTGCCCCATAGGTTTCCACCGCTAACCCAAAACAGCCGACCCATCCAGGCCTTCCCACGTACTCTCCCTGCTTGGTTCTCGCTGCTTCCTCAGCTGCCCACCCTGGTGGCTTCACCGCCCATTTGTCTCGGCGCTGGAGCACGGGGTCAGTCACCGTCACGTCTGTTACCCACGTTTCCCCCGATTCCTTGTCCCGAATGACCAAATCAGCCCGTTTGGGGTTGGTTATGGGGCTGAAGATGGCCGTCTCGTGCAAGGTGAGGAAATCCGCTTCTTTTGCCATGCGTAGGGCCGAGTATACCAGCGCATTGTGTGTTGTAGTGCGATCCCCCCCCTCCGCGCATCTCAGGAGGTGGTTTGGGAGGCTCCTGTCCTTTATCTCCGCCCTTTCCCCCCTGCAAGGGCAGTGCTCCGTGACAGCTAGTTCAAGCCCAAGCCGCAACCCCAACGCCAGCGCGTACTGGCCGGGGGAGAAGGTGAGATCCCCTCGTGTTGGGATGGCATTAAGCCAGTCCCCCGCTCCCTTCCCCTGTAGACTCAGCAGGCGTAGGACGTGCCCGTTGTCTATGCCGGGTTTGTCCATGCGAGTGTCTCCTATCAGTTCCGCTGCGCGCTCGGTGCTGATGTGGCGTGACAGAAGTAGCTGCAGATGCCCCTTCACGTCCCCGTTCTGGAGATATTCCTGCAGTGCCGCCTGTCCCGCCCTGGGCAGCCGTTCCCACATATCCCGCTGGACCTCGTCCACACCCTCCCTCCACCACTCCGGCTCTGGTGCTACCAGTCCAGTTGCCTTGTCCAGCGGGCTGTCCGGGGCAGTCGGGAGCTGTTTGAGGAGGGCATTTGCCGCTGTTACTGACGCCAAGTACGCCGCTGGGGCTTCTGACGATGGATCAATGATGCCGAGGCCGCCCAGTGCCACTGGGAGAGTGGATTGCCGCCATAGCAGGCTCTGCTCCATCTCATCGAGTGGTAAGTAGAGGTGGGCCGCCTTCAGTGCCATGCCGACCAACCTCTCACTCCAGCCTCGCCATTCTGCCAGAGGGAGGAGGTCCACCGGTGTCGTGCGCAGGAGATACGCCGCCCTCCGCGAGATGCACCGTGACAGCAGCAATGTGGCGTGCTGTGGGTGCAGTCCGCTTAGGAGATCGAGTGGGGTCGCGATTTTCTCCAATGTGGCATTTACAAATCTTCTTCCGAACGCCTCCGTCCCGATCGGGCTACCAAGCACCTTAATTCCATCCACCGCCGCTACTAGCCCATCAGGTAAGTTGTCGGGTGTTCCAGCTGGGCTCCACGCCGACGACTTTTGCAGGTTGCATCGTAGGCCACATTCCCGGAGCTCTGAGTTGATGAGCATCAGTGCCCCACCCGCGGCAACCGGCTCCCCCACCAAGGTGATGTCGTCCGCGTACGCCATCACTGCTACCTCTGGGAATGCCGTTGCCGCTTTTTGTAGCGCTGGCTGGATCGCCGCCGCGAACAGTGTGGGCCCTAGAGGGTCGCCCTGTCTAACCCCCCTGGCACTATTGATATGGGTGGACCCGAAACCCTTGTTCAGCAACAGACGTTATGGGCTGCCGTACAGCGTGCGCACCAGGGGTATTATGTCATGCAGATCGGACCATCTGAGCGCTATAAAGAAGCTACTCCTCTCCACCGAGTTAAAAGCAGCCCTGTCCGTCATGGTGAAGTCGGCCCTCTGCTCCTCGATGGGACAATATGCGGCTGACTCGCTGTGGACTATGAACCCCGCATCCTGAGCCATGCTAATGCATGCATCCCTGAGCTCATTGTGGGTGCTTGATGCGATGCTTGCCTGTTCCGCAGCGAAGGAGGTGGTTTGGGAGGCGGGGATCTGTGATTGCTGGTTTGAGCCAGATCCCCTCTCTCTCTCTCTCTCTCTCTCTCTCTCTCTCTCTCTCTCTCTCTCTCTCTCTCTCTCTCTCTCAAGCAGTCCTGTATTGATAATGGTCATAGGATACAAGCATGGCATGAGTAGTTTGGCATACATGCTGTCCTAGAAGCATAGGCAATCCTGGCGTGCATTGCTTGTACTATTCCTACCTTCCTTGGTACATGGCGGCCTAGGCATGCAAGCACCTATCACTAGGCCCCCATGGTGGCTCAGGCGGCCTTGTTCTTGCCCCGGCTCCTTCTCTCCAGCCTTCTAGACTCCCAGGTCCCACACTTCCTCCACCTCATCTTCCAGGACCTGCCATATGTCCCCCAGGCCTGGCTCCCAAGGGTCAGCCCAGGCCTGGGGGTATGCTGCCTCCGCCGCCCTGTTGGACTTTGCCAGCATGGCGTTGGCTTGGCAGCGCTGCAGCATTACCGACCAGCGTTGTCGGTAGTGCGCAGTCAGCTTGGAGGCCACCGTGGTGAGCCTCCCTTGGCGGTGCTTCTTCTTGGCCGCACTCGTGCCTAAAATGCGGAAGAATTTCTGTGTGTCTCTCGCTAGTCCCCCGTAGGTTTCCACGGCCAGGCCCAGGACCCCCGCGAACTCGGGGCGCTCCTCATACAGCCCCCTTTTGGTCCTGGCAGCGTCCTCTGCTGCCCACCCTGGCGCCTTTCTCCCTTGGGTGTCCCGCCTCTGCAGCACTGGGTCGGTCACCGTCACGTCTGTGAGGTAGGTTTCACCCGACTCCCTGTCACGGAAGACCAGGTCCGCCCGTTTAGGGTTGACTGGGGGCGAAAATCCTGTCGTCTCGTGCAAGGTAGTGAAATCCGCCTCACGTGCCATGCGTAGTGCCGCGTACACCAGCGCGTTGTGGGTGTTGGTGCGGTCCCCCCCATCCGCGCATCTCAGCAGGTGATTCGGCAGGCTGCTGTCTGCTATCTTGGAGCGCCTGCCGTGGCAGGGGCAGTTTTCTGTGACTGGAAGGGAAAGGCCGAGCCTAAAGCCTAGGGCTATGGCGAATTGCCCGGGTGAGAAGGTGAGGTCCGCTCGCGTGGGTATGGCATGCAGCCAGTCTCCTGCCCCCGGCGCCTGCAAGGCTATGAGCCGCACCACGTGCCCGTTATCCTCGCCCGGCTTGTCTACCCGGGTGTCCCCTATCAGCTCCGCTGCCCTGTCCAAGTTGACCTCGCGGGATAGCCCCAACTGCAGCCACCCTTTCCCCCCCTTCTGACGGTGGTGCTCATGTAGGAGTTCCAGTGCCCTTTTTGGTAGCTTGCTTTTAAGGTCCTGCAGGGTCTCCCCTCCCCGTGCCGACACCTCGATGCGTTCTGTAGATACCAGGTCTGCAGCCCGCCGCAGGGGGTGGTCTGGGTGCTCAGGGAGGCCACTCAGTAGGGTGTGGGCCGCGCATAGGGATGCCAGGTAGGCTGCGGGTGCTTCCGAGACCGGATCTATGAGGCCCAGCCCGCCGAGGCATACTGGAAGGGTCGCCTGCCTCCACACCAGGCTCTGTTCGATCTCCTTCCTCGGCACGTGCAGGTGTGCCGCTTTGAGCGCCGTCCACACCACTCCTTCGCTCCACTCCCGCCACTCTTCTAAGGGCAGCATGTCTGCCGGTGTTGTCCGAAGCAGATATGAGATACGCCTGGATACGCAGCGTGACAGCAACAGTAGGGCGTGCTGCGGGTGGATGCTACTGATAAGGTCTAGGGGGGCCGCCACTGCGTCTAGGGAAGCTGTGATCATGCGCCTCCCGTATTCCCTTGTTCCTATGGGGCTCCCCAGGACGCGTATGCCGTCTACTGCTGCTACCAGGCCGTCAGGAAGGTCGTCCGGTATGCCTGATGGGCTCCAAGCAGATGATTTTGCGAGGTTGCATTTGAGGCCGCGGCCGGCGAGTTGCCTGGTGATGATCCCCAAGGTGAGTGCCGCTTCCTGCGCCGTCCCCACGATTGTAATGTCATCCGCGTAGGCCATGACCGTGACCGACGGGAAGATGTCAGACGCCACCTGAAGCGCCGGTTGAATAGCTGCCGCGAAAAGCATGGGGCCTAATGGATCTCCTTGACGGACCCCGCGCGCGCTCTCGATGTGTGGTGCCGCAAAGCCGTGATCCAGTAGTAGGCAGGAGGGTGTGCCGTACAGCATACGCACTAGTGGTATGACGCGGCTGAGTCCAGAGAAATGCAGTGATTCGAAAAAACCGGCGCGTTCAACCGAGTTAAAGGCGTTTTCGATATCTAACTGCAGCGCCACTCGCTTCGGATCCTCAGCTAAGAGCGCCCGCACCGTGTGAATAATACATTCGGCGCCTCCAGGTACTGCCACTCCAAATTGTACCGGGAGGAAGTATTCTCGGATGGGCGTGCTTAGTTCCCTAAGCGCTGCCTTAGCTGTGAGTGGTGGTATCGCTTCTCCTATGGCTATGGGTCTGACACCTCCGTCCGGTTTCTCCAGGGCTACTAGTCTAGATGGTAGCAAAAGCTCCGTCATTTCCGCTAAGGACGTAGTTGACGACGCCGTGCAGGTAAGAGAATACTTCACTGTTGGTGAGCGCGGGGTCTCGAAGGTGCTCGAAGCAGGTGCCTGAGGGTCCCGCTCCAATTCCGTTGGGGCATTTCGCCAGTACTTCGCGAAAGGTCTTTGCTGACGTTGCGAGGTTGCTGGAGGCGAATCCTGTTACCCAGTTCGGGATTTCGCTCCCTGCCCCAGGGTGCTTCGCTTTTAATGCTTCCAGGGTCGCATTTGATGGTTCTGCGAGTGGCGAAGTTTGTAACGCTGCTGCTGCTTTTGCCAGATTCGCCTTGCGCACGAGCCCCTCCGCCCTCGCGCAGATGCCCTCTGGGTCCGGCTGGTGATGACTCGGTTGGGAGTTCTGGGGTATGGTGCAGGCCTGGGAGTACAGTAAGTCCCACTTTTCCAACTTGAACTGGGCCAGCCTTGTCGCCACCTCGCTCCACCTGTTTCCAAGTGTGTTCCCAATGTTAGCTCTCAGTGTGAGTCGGGGCAGGAATAGCAACATTCGCCAGGCTCCTTGGCAGGTCGGGTTCTTGGAAAGCCGCAGCAGGGGAATCGTGAGGCAGTAGCTGTAGATTCCGAGAATGTTGGGGGGAAGCTTCCGACCTAGGAAGGGCTGGGCACTGTTGCGTAGAGGTGACAGGTCCCACTCCTTCACCTTCTGCCACGTGGCCTCGTCATCCGCGATATCTGCTGCTGAGCGCTCTCTATTTGCTGCCCTCGCGCTAGCCTGTGCACTTGATTCGGCCTCCTGGGCTGGTTGTGGGCCACGCGGCCTCCTCTGTCCCTGGTTTGCGCCTGTATTCGGGATCCCCTCCTCTGCGTCGAGGGAGATATCTTCAGAATCCCTCTCCTCCGATTCAATATATTCCCCATCACTTCCTTCATCCTCACCCCTCATTGGGTTTGCGTTCTGTCTTGTGCCAGTCCGCTCCGGCCTTCCGTGTCTTTCCCGCCAGTCCCCCGATCTGGCCTTTTCCCTTGCTACCGCTCGTACCAAGTTTCCCAGGCCTCCTCCCCTGCCTCGGCCCCTCCCTCGCGCTCCTCGCGCTGCCGCCCCAGGCGCCACGGTTTCCGGCGGTCGACCTTCAGCTCTCCGGTTGGCCTGCTCCCGCAGGGCCTGCTGCTGGTTCGTTCAACCTTGGTGGCGGCCGCGTCTCGCCGCGGCCCTCCTCTCCTCTGCATCTTCGGCGGCGCTCTCCCTCTCCTCCTGCGCCTCCGCCTCTTCTTCCGCGATCTCCAGCGGTGATGACTGGTCGGCGCCGCCCTCCACCTCGGCGACTGCCTGGGCGGATCTGCCTGATGCGTCCAACCCACAAGGGGCCCAGGTCGGGCGGGTGCCAGCCCTTCTCCGAGCCGCCGCTGATGTTGTTGCGGCCGCGGCTTCTGGCGGCGGTTCCTCTCAGGCACGCGTCGGTTCGTCTGCGCCTCGTGAGCCGATTTATCGGTCTCCCCGCGGGCGGACTCATCCGCATCTAAGGGCCCGGGGTCAATCCTTCCGCCGCCGCCGCCCTCCCTGGCCATCTCTGTCGCTTGCCCTGCAGTCGGCGCGATCCTTGGTTCAGGCCCCACGGTCGCAGGTGCCACTGGCGCCTCACTCGCAACCATCGACGCAGCCCCTGCCGCCTCGACCGTTGCCGTCGCTGGCTTCTTCTTCGTCACAGCAGCAGCCTTTGTCTGCGCCGGCGGCCCTGTTATCCTCCCCATCGGTGGCGCCGCCCGGGGCTGAGCCGGTGGCGCCGTCTGCGTCTTCCGGCCCGAGTTGCCTGCCGCCGCAGCCGCCGCCGACGTGGGCCTCTCTTCTAGCGCCTCAGACGCCGCAGGCCCAGCTGCAGGTCTCTCAGTGTTAGCCGAGTCCTTCTCTGCCGCCGCTAACCTCTCATCCTCCGCAGATTCAGCCGCCTCCTGCGGCTCAGCAGCCGTCTCTGCCGCCAGTTCCCCACCCACCGGTTCCTCCGCCTCAGGGGCCTCCCTCTCAGCCAGCGCAGGCCTCCCTCTCTCTCTCTTTCTCTCTCTCTCTCTCTCTCTCTCTCTCTCTCTCTCTCTCTCTCTCTCTCTCTCTCTCTCTCTCTCTCTCTAAAGAAGTCCTTCATTGATAGGTTCATAGGGATACAGGCAAGGCAGGAATAGGTACTAGACAGGCCTAGGCATTGGAGCAACTAAACATGCAAGACAGGAACGTGAAGCAAGCAGGCCATCTGCACACAGACAAGGCAGTCAGGTGAAGCAGGTGTTATAGTCACAATAGGCTTGAATGTGCCTAAAACGAAAGATAGAGAGCACAGACGGATTTCTGCACAGCGGATTCAAACGTTGATAGCGTTCTGGTCACAGCTGCAAATGACTTGATTCAAATTGGATCTGGAGCGTCTTTACGTCGTCTACAATTAGCAATTTAGATTGCACGATTTGATAAATAATTGACGACACAGCGTCGGTTTGAACGAACGGTACTATGGCAGCCACTATAGTCTTAGAACACAAGATAGGAAGAGTTACGAGTTGGGAATGACTCCCAGCTCCTACAAACCCCAAGAGCCGAGGTACAGTGATGTGGAACAGTGCCACACTGTCCCCAACCACGAAGGGTCTCGAAACTACCCTTCACTAGGGCCTACACCAAGTGAAATGTTACACTACACAAAGTAATGTAACTATCTTCAATATCTTGAGGTGTACCCTTTTGGCGAGCTTCGAAATCACTTGAGGCTTGACACCAAGGCTCGGGCTCTTCATCACAAACTCATCCTTGAGTTCTTGATGGGTCTGCTGCACACACCTGCGACACGCCGAACGTTCGACACAGGACAAAATAGAAACCGCGCACGACAAAATAGAAACCGCGCGCGAGACACAAACGACCGCGTAACACGCGTCTAGCGATAACTCGCTATTGACTCGACACACACACTCGACATCATGACTCAACATTCACACACAATTATAAGCATGAAATATATAGTATCCCATGCCCTCATACCATTCCATACACACACACATTCACGCACACGGACAACAAGCCGAGTGCAAACCGTAGGGTTGCACCAACAAACTCCCCCTCGGATTGTTGGCCTTAGGATATGTTGCTCTCTCAGTTCAGAGCCATCCCAGCCAGCTTGCAACACTTCCAATGCTGCTGCTCCACCAGCCTCTTGGTCATCATGTCAGCCGGCTGCCCCGTGGTCTTCACGTAGCGCAACTCAACTTCACCCGCGGTTACCATGCTCCTCGTCCAATGCCACTTCACCCTCATGTGCTTCGTGAGTCCATGCAACACAGGGTTCTTAGCAAGAGCAATGGCACCCTGGCTGTCACAGTACAGTGGGGTAGGTCCTTGCTGCTCCTCCCCCAATTCAGCCAACAAACGCCGCTGCCACACAATCTCCCGTACGGCACGGAAGAGTGCCATGTACTCGGACTCCACCGAGCTCAAAGCTTGGTCAACCTGCTTCTTGCTCTCCCAAGCAGTTGGGCCTCCACAAACACAGCATATGAAGCCTCCCACACTTGTCATGTCCTCTGGTTCTGATGCATATGAAGCATCCGAGTAGGCGGTGAGGAACAAACGCCCGGGTTCAACACCATCCGCGCCCTTTTGGCGCCTTTGTGCCGCCGCCGAGTATTGCAGCCCAACGGTCGGTGTTTGGCCAAGATACTTGGCCACCCTCATTCCAGCTGCTACCTGCTCCTCATTAGGGCATTGCACAACCCTAGCCAGCTGCCCGGTAGCAAACGCGACGTCCGGTCGGGTGTTTACCGCCGCATACATGAGGCTGCCCACCAACGAGTGAAATCGGCGCCTCTCCTCTTCACCAACGCTCTCCTCCTCTGGTCCCTTCACACACTTGAACCCAGAGGGAAAGGGTGTAGCCACATGGCCTTCACTCTGCCCAAAGTTGGCAGCCAATGCCTCCAGGTACTTTCGTTGATGCACCCGCATGCACCGCTTCTCCACATCTCGTTCGATGTGGAGCCCAAGGTAGAAGCTCACGTCACCAAGGGCCTTGCACTTGAACTTGTCTTGAAGCTTCAGCATCACCTCCTTCACAAGGTCAGAAGAGGGTGAGAAAATGAGGATGTCATCCACATAAACCACCATGAAACTCCTCTGCTCCCCCTCGCCAAGCATGAACAAGGAGTGATCGGCCGTTGAGGGAGTGAAGCCGATCCCCTCCAACACTTCGCGCAGCTTCATGTACCATTGCCTAGGGGCCTGCTTCAGCCCATAGAGGGCCTTCTTCAGCTTCCACACTCTGCCACTACCATCATCAAACCCCTCTGGCTGCGCCATAAAAATCTCCTCCTCAAGGATGCCGTTAAGGAATGCCGTTACGATGTCCATTTGCTTTACTACCCATCCTTTGATGGCGGCTCCCGCGAATAGGGTTCGCAGCGTCGTCGGCTTCACCACAGGGGCAAACAGCTCCTTGAAGTCCACCTTCTCCTTCTGCTGGTACCCCTTGGCTACAAGCCTAGACTTGTAGCGCTCGATCTTGCCGTCGGCATCCGACTTGATTTTGAAGAGCCACTTGGACGTTATCGCCGTACGCCCCTCCGGTAGCTCCACCAATTCAAACGTGTCATTCTCCTCGATGCTCTTCAGCTCACTCTCCATGGCCTTCTTCCACTCCTCAGCATCACTACTCTCCAAAGCCTCCTTGAGAGTTGCTGGTTCTCCCGGCATCTCCACCGGAGAGAAGAACGCGAAGGCACACTCCTCGTAGTCACTCTCCTCGTCGTCTCCGACCATCATTGCCGCTCCGGCCAGGGCTGTCTTGCCCTGCTTTCCCGGCGCATCATAGGTCAGCCTATTAGGGGGTTGAACTCTCCTCTTCCCCCTTCCTTCCTCCTCAGCTGCAGGGACTTGAAGGCCTTGGCGTTGCTGCGGTGTGGCTCGAATCCGTGGAGCACTCGTAGTACGGGAAGGGAGTGACGGTGCACGCTCGCTCACTTGCTGCACCTCCTCCTCTTCTTCCTCTGCATCATTGGCCTCCTCTCCCCCATTCACAAGGGAGGATTGCCTTGTGGTTGTGCTGCCGCTGCTCAGCTCCAAAGGCAGCTCCACATGCTCCAAACCGGAACTCTTCACCTCCCCAAACCGCACGCCTATCTTCGCCTCATTCTCCGCCTTCCAATCCTTGTACATGAAGTTCTCCATGAACTTGCAGTCCCTGCTCACCAAGAACTTCTTGGTGAATGGGTCCCAAAGAAGCCATCCCTTGCTGTTTTGAGCCATGCGCCAAGTGCACGGCCCACACCGCCTTGGCACCAAGCTTGTTGTGCCGAAGATGCTTAGGCACGAGCGCCATGCACATGCACCCGAACACCCGAAGCATATCCACCTTTGGCTTCCTTCCTAGCCACTCCACATAGGGCACCCATTTGTCTGCTCCCACATGAGTCAAGGCTCTGTTCTTGGCCACACACGCGCTCCGCACCGCATCAGGCCAGAAATAGTCGGGTAGCCCGGCTTCAATGAGCAACCCGCGTGCCGCCTCCGTGATTGTGCGGTTCGCTCGCTCGGCGATGCCGTTCATTGCAGGGGAGTATGGCATGGTGAGGGAGTGCCGAATACCATTCTTCTTCAGCCACAACCCAAACTCCTTGCTCAGGAACTCTCCCCCTCGATCGGTGCGGATTGACTTGACTAGACGGTCTTGTTGCCGCTCCACCATCGGGAACCAATCCGTCTTCAACGTTTCAGCCACGTCGCTCTTCTTGGCCAGCACGTACACCCAAGTCATGCGGGTGTAGACGTCGACAATGGTCAGAAAACACTCAGCTCCAGCAGCTCCAAGCTTCAGGGGGCCCACCACGTCCATCACCACCTCATCAAGCGGTGCCTTTGCCATTGCCTCCGAACTAGGGAACGGAAACCGGGTGAACTTGGCTTGAATGCACGTCGGGCAGCCAAGCACCTCATCGGGCTCCCCCTTCACACGTATGCCAGCAACCATCTCATTCTTCACTAGCTGCTGCAAGATGGGCAGGGCCACATGCCCCATGCGCCGATGCAAGGTGAGCCAATCACACTCCCCCGTAGCCGAAGTTGGATTGGAGAATGCCGCGCTCGCAATAGCGCCCCACATACTCTCTCCGTAGTCCTCCTCCGCTGCTGCCTCTGGGTTCTCCTCACCCTTTTGCTGCTCCTTGGTTGCTGCACCACTCTCCTTAGGTTCACTGAACTTGCTGGTCCCTCCAGGTTTGCTCTTCTTGAGCTCATTCTCCTTAGCGCGACCGTTCGCGCCATCGTCGCTACCGACCGCTCCATCCTTGGTGCTGATGCTTGCTGCCACTTGCCTCTCCTTAGGCATAGGGACCACTGGGATCTGCCACATCTCGTTGTAGACATCCCTGTCCTCATGAAGGTTCCAAAGAATTCGATCGCCAAGCCTTGCGGTGTAGGTCTTGGCTCCCTTCGAGTTCGTGTCCATGCCGGCCTTTGCCAACCGCCGCACGGAAATCAGGTTTGCAGCAAGGCTGGGCACCCAAAGCACGTTCTTGAGGCCCACCATCTTCCCATCAGCACCCTTGAACATGGCCTTGCCCATGCCTTTCACCTCTGCTCGCTGCCCCAAAGCCGATGTGACATGCTTCACCGGTGACGGCTCGAGTTCGGTGAGCAAGTCCGGGCGAGGTGTCATGCTATAGGTAGCGCCACTATCAATCACCCAATAGTCCAGGGGGTGTAGGGTCACCTTCCCCACAGCTGCTGGCTCCTCAAAGCCTTCATCCTTCTCTGGACCAGCCGGTACTTGCGTCGACACGAAGTAGAATAGACCCGGGTATCGATCGTCGCTCGGGTCCTTGTCGTTGTCTCCGCTCTTCATGTTTGCAGCTCCGCCACCACGACCGCCACGGCCTCCACGGCCTCGTCCTCTCCCTCCTCCTGCTCCTCTACCCTCTTGGCCTTGAGCAGGGGTCCAACCATCAGGGAGTTTGTAGCAGTCGCGCCACATGTGTCCGCTCTTGTGGCAATAGTGACACTCGCCGTCGAATCGGCCGCGACCGCGTCCGTAGCTCTTGTCGTCGCTGCCGTAACCGCCACTCCTGCGGCCTCCGCCGAAGTTGCTGCCACCAAACCTTCCTCCCCCTCGTCCTCTGCCTCTTCCTCGACCATATCCACGGCCGATGCTCGCTGCCCCAGCGCCATCCGCACTCGCCAACTCACGGCGGCGGAAATCCTCTTGAAGGATAGCTCGCTTCACGTCTTCAAGCGAGAGGCGGGGCAAGTCGCGATTAAGGTTGATGATGAGCGAGGACCATGACTCTGGGAGTAAGGCCAGCAACTTGGTCTTCTTTTGGAGCTCACTGTAGTTCAAATCAGCTCCCTCAAGCCGCGTCAACAAGTCGAAGAATTTCTGCACCCCTTCTTCAACCGCTTCGTCTTCTTCAATTCGTAGTGCCGCCATTTGCCGTTCCAACACCACCGCTACCGCCGCTGTTGCAGGAGCATGTACACCCTTGAGAGCAGCCCATGCCTTTGGTCCTTTCTCTGGTTCACGCTGGAATGGCTTGATGTGACGGATCTGACTGCTCCCCAACGCTTGCCCAAGTAAGAGATAGCCTTGTGCGCTCTTCCGCACCCACGGGCTCTTCTCCGGGTCGTTCTCGGGGCGCTTCTCCGTTCCTTCCATCACCTCCAGCAGGTCATAGTGGTCAAAGATGTTCTCCATCTTGAAGGACCATTCAGCAAAGTTGTCACCGTTGAACTTGTCAAGCCCAAACACCCTAGGCTCATCCCTAGGTGGGCCAAGACTTGGTTGCATGGGCGCCATGGCTGAATCACGGGGTTGGCCTTGAGCTTGAGCTTCTCCACTGCCACCAGCACCTCTGCCACCCCTTTCCTCAGGTCCAGACATTGTCGAAACTGCTCCAAGGGGCTCTGATACCACTTGTTATAGTCACAATAGGCTTGAATGTGCCTAAAACGAAAGATAGAGAGCACAGACGGATTTCTGCACAGCGGCTTCAAACGTTGATAGCGTTCTGCTCACAGCTGCAAATGACTTTATTCAAATTGGATCTGGAGCGTCTTCACGTCGTCTACAATTAGCAATTTAGATTGCACGATTTGATAAAGAATTGACGACACAGCGTCGGTTTGAACGAACGGTACTATGGCAGCCACTATAGTCTTAGAACACAAGATAGGAAGAGTTACGAGTTGGGAATGACTCCCAGCTCCTACAAACCCCAAGAGCCGAGGTACAGTGATGTGGAACAGTGCCACACTGTCCCCAACCACGAAGGGTCTCGAAACTACCCTTCACTAGGGCCTACACCAAGTGAAATGTTACACTACACAAAGTAATGTAACTATCTTCAATATCTTGAGGTGTACCCTTTTGGCAAGCTTCGAAATCACTTGAGGCTTGACACCAAGGCTCGGGCTCTTCATCACAAACTCATCCTTGAGTTCTTGATGGGTCTGCTGCACACACCTGCGACACGCCGAACGTTCGACACAGGACAAAATAGAAACCGCGCACGACAAAATAGAAACCGCGCGCGAGACACAAACGACCGCGTAACACGCGTCTAGCGATAACTCGCTATTGACTCGACACACACACTCGACATCATGACTCAACATTCACACACAATTATAAGCATGAAATATATAGTATCCCATGCCCTCATACCATTCCATACACACACACATTCACGCACACGGACAACAAGCCGAGTGCAAACCGTAGGGTTGCACCAACAGCAGGGCAGGCAAACAAGGCAAGCCAGCACAACAGGGCACAGCAGGGCAAGGCCAAGTACGGCTGGCAGTCCAGGCAGGCAGGCCATTCAGGCCAATCATGCGGCAGCTGAGCCATGGCTACACGACTAGCCTATACCTTTTCCTACCTACTGAGCCATCACCTCCTCCAACTCATCCTCCAACACTTGCCAGAGGTCCCCCTGGCTAGGTTCCCAAGGGTCCCTAGCCACCTGGGGGAACGCCGCCTCGTCTGAGAGGTTTGCCTTGTTAAGGTAGGACGTCGCCTGGGAGCGCTGCAGCATCACAGACCAGTGCTGCCGGTAGTGTGCAGTGAGCCGTGCAGTCGTCGTAGTCAACTTCCCCTGGCGGTACTTCTTCTTGGCTGCTGAGGTGGCCAGGAGTCGTAGGAACTCCTGCGTGTCGGTGGACAGAGCCCCATATGTCTCAACTGCAAGGCCAAAGAAACCAACTTAGTCCGGCCGACCCTCATATTCTCTGTGCTTCCTAGCCGAAGCCTCCTCAGCCACCCATCCTGGCGGATTATGTGCCCTGGTGTCGCGCTGCTGGAGCACGGGGTCAGTCACCGTCACGTCTGTAACCCAGGTCTCGTTTGATTCCTTGTCTCTAATCGCCAGGTCCCCTCTCTTCCTGAGGATCGGTGGGGAAAAGGCTGATGTCTCATGGAAGCACGTGAAGTCCGCTTCCCTTGCCATTCTGAGGGCCGCAAACACCAGTGCGTTGTGCGTTCTAAGAACGTCGCCCCCGTACCCGCACCTAAGGAGATGGTTCGGCAGACTTGTGTCGTTGATGTCCGAATAATCTCTTTTGCAGGGACACTTCACAGTGACCGGCAGGGACATGCCCATGCGGAACCTTAGCGCCAAGGAGAACTGACCAGGGGCAAATGTAAGGTCAGCTCTCGAAGGCACGGCATGGAGCCAGTCCCCCGCTCCCACGCCTTGCAGACTGATGAGGCATATCGCATGCCCACGGTGTTGGCCAGGGCGGTCTGTGATCGTGTCTGCCAGTAGCTCCGCGGATCTTCTCTCGTTGATGTGTCGAGACAGGACGAGCTGTAGGTTACCCTGTCCTGCCGGCTGCTCCCTGAATGCCTGTAATGCGGTTCTCGCAGGTGCTGGTAGAGCTGCTTCCAGTGGGGCCAGCTGATTGACACCAGGTGGGGCGGGACTCCAGGAGTGGTCCAGTAGCGTGACCGCCCGGCTCAGGAGGTACCCCTTGGGCAGGTTCATCTGCCGTAGCAGGTGTTGGGCTGCCGTGACAGATGCGATGTAGGCTGCTGGTGCCTCCGAGGTGGGGTCAATGATGCCTAACCCCCCCTAGCCGAACCGGTAGGGTCCCCTGCCGCCAAAGCAAGCTCTGTTCCAGCTTACTCGCTGGGACCCGCAGTTTTGCCGCTGCGAGTGCCGCTCCCAGCAGAGATTCGCTCCATGACCTCCACTCCTGCCTCTCTAGGACCGCCGCCGATGTAGTCCGCAGCAGGTAGGAAATCCTGCGTGAGATGCTCCGAGAGAGCATGAGCATGGCGTGCTGGGGGTGAAGCTGAGCTATCAGAGGCAATGGAGCGGATGCCTCCGTGAGTCGCGCCTGCGCCTGGTCCGTGCAGAAGGCAGGTGTCCCAATCGGGCTCCCCAAAACTCCAATGCCGTTGGTGTTCAATGGCAGACCCTGCGGGGGTGGTATCTCGTTTCCCTCCTCCATGCTCTTGCCCCACCACGTGGACTTGGCGATGTTGCAACGGAGCCCGAGCGAGGTGAGCTCCCTTGTGATGTTGATAAACGCCTCATACGCCGCATCCCGTGGTCCCACGACGGTGATGTCGTCGGCATAGGCAACAATCGCCACCTCAGGGAGGAGTGTTGCCGTACTCAGCAGCGTAGGTTTGATCGCCGCTGCAAAAAGGAGCGGGCCCAGTGGGTCTCCCTGACGGACACCACGGCTGCTCACGATCTGGTCGACGCCCAGCCTGTGGTCCACTAGGAGACGCGACGGGCCCTCATACAGCGTGCGAACTAGGGGCAAAAGAGAGAGCAAGCTCGATTGCAAGAGTGCCTGGAAAAATGCCGGTCGTTCAACACTGTTGAAGGCATTCTCGATGTCGAGCTGTAGCGCTATGCGAGTCTTGTCCTCTTTAAGCTGCGCACGAACTGAATGTACGATGCACTCCGCACCGCCCGTGACTGCCACGCCAAACTGTACGGGGAGAAAGAACTCGCGGATGTTTTGGCCTAGCTCTTTCAGGGCCGCCTTTGCCACGATGCGAAGTAGCGCCTCTCCTATTGCTATGGGACGAACTCCGCCTCCCGGTTTTTCCAGGGCGATGAGCCTCGAGGGGAGTAGCAAGTCATGGACGGCTTGGGTCTGGAAGGTGCTAAGGAGGTAGCTGACTGTTTTTGCAAGGAGTATGAGCACTTCCTGACTCGCGAGCGCTGGGTCTTTGAGGTGTTCGAAACAAGTGCCCGAAGGCCCTGCTCCCACTCCGTTCGGGCATCGCTTAAGTATTTCGCGAAGGTCATCGGGGGTAACTCTCAGCGCCGAGTGGGTGTAGCCAGAGACACGAGTCGAGGTGGGCGAGGCCGCAGCATGGTGTTTTGCCTGCAGTGCCGCGAGCGTCGCTGGTGTGGTTTCTGCGAGTTTGGTTGTTCGTAATTCTGCAACTGCCTTCGAAATGTTACCCTTTTTCATCAAACCCTCCGCCCTAGCACAGATTCCCGCATCATCAGCTTGGTGTCTTGTTGGGTTCTCCATGTCGGGGATGACTTTTGCCTCCTCGAAGAGTTCCCCCCATCTGCCTTGCTGGAACTGGTGCAATCTTCCCTCAATCCCTGACCATCGGCTTCCTTCAACAGGTTCGGGAAGGGGTCGTAGAGTCAGCCTCGGAAGAAATTGCAGGATCGCCCAAGCCCCGGGGCAGTTGGGATGTTTCGTGAGGCGCAGGAGTGGGGCCAGGACACAGAGGGTGTAACTCTCCAGGATTTTGGGGGGCATTCTCCGAACCAAGAAAGGTTGGTCACTCCGCTGGAGTGGTGCAACCTCCCACATGGCTGCTTGTTGCCAGATGGAGTCATCTGCTGCCAGGTCGGCAGGCGATTGTACCTTCGGCCCTCCTGGCTCTCTCTGGCCCACGCCTCTCTAGTCTCTCCTTGCTCCTGGGGGTTTATCTCTTGGTGGTTTTCCTGCTGAGGGTTTCTCCCACCCGTACTGCGTCTCCTTGCCGTGGCTCCCTCTTCCTCCAACGAGATCTCTTCCGAGGCTTGCGATGCCTCAGCTACATATTCCTCGCCGTCATCGTTGTTGTCAGATTCCTCCGCCTCCTGATTCGTCGGTGGCAATTCTTGTTCTGGTCGATCGTGGCGTTCCCGCCACGTTCCCGATCTCACAAGCGCCTCTCTTCCCCCGACGATTGCGCCCCCGCCCCGTCTTCCGCCTCTTCCCCCACGACCTCCGCCTCGGGCCCCGCGAGCTGTCTCGCCTCCTCCAGTCTGGATCTCATTGATCCGCCCTCCACCCCCAGCTTGTGGCGCTCTTCCTGCCGGGATCCACGGTGAGAATGTCTGTCTAGTTAGGCCTCCCCTCGGCTGGCCCCAGGTGATGCCTCGTGCTCGCGTGGTTCTCCGTGTTTCCCGCTGGGGCGCTTGCGGGATCCCAGCTTCCAGTGAATTGCACCCCGCCCTGAGGGTAGTGCTTGCTTGACATTGCTCTCCCCTTCGTTTTCCCCAGTCCTTGGCTCCACATATGGAGGTTGACGCACTTGCGATCGTGGCGACTGCTCTTGCCGAAGCCAGCCCTGGAGGGGCCCCGGGGAGCCAGGTCCCAGCCCTGCTCCAGGCCTTCTCGGCGCTGGCTGGGCCCGCAGCTTCTTCTTCGACCTCGTCCGGGCAGCGTCGGAGGCAGCGCCGTTCGCGGGGTCCGCACTATCACCCTCCGCCTAGCTGGGCTCCCGCGTGTTTGCGGCCACGGCGGCAGCAGGAGTTCCGTCGTACACAGCGGCAGCCGTTACGGCCACCTCCGCACCTCCTGCAGCCGCTGCCTCCGTCGATGCCTCCACCGGCCGTGGCGGTGCCGGTTCCTCAGCCTGAGACAGCACCGCCCCCGATCCCGAGCCCGGTCCAAAACCCTCTGCAGGTGGCGGGGCAAAAGCGGCCATGGCCAAGGGTGAAGATGAGCCGCCGCCAGCGGCAGCGACAGCCTCGGCAGCCTCCCATGCCTCCCCTGCAGTCTCTGCAAACTCCGTCGCCGCCAGCACCATCTCCATCGCCCTCAGAGCAGCAGCCCCTACAGGCATCCCTCCAGTCGCCGCGTCGCCAGCAGCCGCCATCTCAGTCGACGTGGCCGCATCCACCCTTGCCGCTGGCTCGTGGGTCTCTGCTCCTGCGTCATCCTCAGCCTCCTCGGCAGCAGCAAGGTACAGGCCAGGCATGTAAGAATCAGCCATCCTAGCATGGCTACTAGCTAACAAGCCAGCAAGCAGGCAAATAGGCAAACAAGCAACGACCCATATCAGCGCTGCTGGTAATGTGCAGTGAGCTTGGAGGCAACAGTAGTAAGCCTTCCCTGTTTGTACTTCTTCTTGGCCGCCGATGTTCCAAGCATGCGAAGGAACTTCTGGGCATCCTGGGCTGGGGCTCCGTAGGTTTCCACCGCCAGGCCGAGCACGCCTACAAACTCCGGGCGACCTTCGTGTAGGCCCCTTTTCCCCTTCGACGCGTCCTCTGCCGCCCAGCCCGGCGGCTTCACTGCCCTCGTGTCTCAATGCTGCAGCACTGGGTCAGTCACTGTGACGTCGGTCACATAGGTTTCCGCTGACTCCTTGTCCTTGATGACCAAGTCCGCTCGCTTGGGTTTAACAATTTGCGAGAAGGCCGTGGTCTCATGGGCGGTCATATAGTCAGCTTTGTTGGCCATCCGTAGTGCTGCGAACACTAGGCTGTTGTGTGTGTTTGTCCTATCCTTCCCCTCCGCACATCTCAGCAGGTGGTTGGGGAGGCTTCGGTCGCCTATCTTGGACCGACGCTTTCTGCACGGGCAGTTGTCCGTCACTGCTAAGGTGAGGCCCAGCCGAAAACCCAAGGCCATTGCGAGCTGGCCCGATGAGAACGTAAGGTCTGCCCGTGTGGGGATGGAATGGAGCCAGTTCCCCGCTCCCACTCCCTGCAGGCTGATCAGGCGGACAACGTGGCCGTTGTCTTCGCCTGGCTTGTCGACCCGTGTGTCCCCTACCAGTTCTGTTGCCCTGTCCATGTTTATCAGCCTGGAGAGGTGTTCTTGCAGACGCCCTTTCCCCTTCCCGCCCCTGTCCGTCGCCCGTAGCAGCTCCTTTGCCGCTTCGGGGAGTCTGCTCCGTAGATCCCTGATGGATGTCCCGTCTTCCCCCGTGGCTCCGTCCTCGTGTGGTGACACCAGTGCCGCCACGCGCTGCAGGTGGTGGCTGGGAGTTGCTGACACGTGCTGTAGGAGAATCTGCGCCACCTGCAGTGAAGTCAGGTATGCCGCAGGTGCCTCTAAGAGTGGGTCTATGATTCCCAGACCCCCGAGCGCAATCGGCAGTGTCGCCTGCCTCCACACCAGGCTCTGATCCAGTTCCTTACTTGGCGTGTGTAGGTGTGCCGCTTTCAGCGCTGTCCACAGGAGTCTCTCGCTCCACTCTCTCCATTCTCTGCGGGGGAGTACGTTCGCTGGTGTTGTCCGTAAGAGGTACGAGATCCTGCGCAAGATGCACCGCGATAGGAGTAGTAGAGCGTGTTGCGGGTGGAGTTTGCCGATGAGCCCCAACGGTGCCGCTGTTGCCTCGAGTGTCCCCCTGATGGTGCGCTGGCAGAATGCCGTGGTGCCAATTGGGCTTCCTAGCACCCGCACTCCGTCCACTGCCGTCGCCACGCCTTCCGGGAGTTGGCCTGTAAAACCCGACGGGCTCCAGGCGGATGATTTGGCCAGGTTGCACCGTAGGCCGCAGGCTCCCAATTCGTCCAGTATCTTATTTAGCGCCCTTGACGCCCTCGCCGGATCACCCACGATCATGATGTCGTCCGCGTATGCCATCACGGTCACCGTTGGGTCTGCCTCTGCCGCCGCTAGGAGCACTGGTTGGATGGCCGTCACGAAAAGCATTGGTCCGAGCGGGTCTCCCTGTCGCACTCCCCGCGCACTGTTGATGTGAGGCGTGTCGAACACACTATCCAGCAGAAGTTTTGATGGTGCGTCGTAGAGCGTGCGGGCCAATGGCATGAGTGACGCCAGTCCGGTCCATTGTAGCGTCGATAGGAAACTTCCGCGCTCCACCGAATTGAATGCGTTTTAAATGTCTAACTGTAGGATCACCCTCGTGGGGTCCTCCGCCACTAGCGCCTGTGTCGAGTGAATGATGCACTCCGCTCCTCCAAATACTGCCACTCCAAGTTGTACAGGTAGGAAGTACTCCCGGATTTCCCCCGCCAATTCCTTTAGCGCCGCTTTGGCCGTTACTCTGAGCAGCGCCTCCCCTATTGCGATTGGTCGGACTCCTCCGTCCGGCTTTTCCAGGGCGATTAGCCAGGATGGGAGCAGTAGCTTCTGTACTGCGTCCGGCTGGTAGGTGCTTAGCAGCCGATTAACTACCTTGTGTAGGAGAGCAAAGACCTCCCAGTTGGTTAAGGCAGGGTCGTGTAAGTGCTCGAAGCATGTCCCAGATGGCCCTGCTCCTATCCCGTTTGGGCATTTCGCCAATACTTCGCGAAACGACTCCGCGCTGATTGCGAGCTCGGAAGTTGCTAAACCCGTGATTCCCTCCGGTATCGCCAATTCCTGGGTTGGGTGTTTAGAGAGAAGAGCTTCTAGTGTTGTTTGCGAAGGCTCGGCCAGTGGCGAGGTGTGTAACGCTGCTGTCGCTTTCGCCAGGTTGGCTTTCCGTACCAGCCCTTCTGCTATGGCGCAGATTCCTTTAGGGTCCGGTTCGTGACGGTCCGGTTTTGAATTTGGGGGGAAAGTGCTGGCCTGGATGTACAGTGCGTCCCACTCCTCATCTCGGAACTGTCGAAGCCGAGCCTCGACTGCCTGCCCTCTGTTTCCCGGGGCTGTCTCCATGTCCGCCCGTAGTGTGAGCTTGGGGAGGAATTGTAACATCCGCCACGCGCCGAGGCAGTCTGGATGCTTCGAGAGTCGCAGGAGTAGTACGGTGATGCAGTGGTTGAATACCTTCAGGATTTCTGGAGGGAGTCTCTGGACCAGGAACGGCTGTGCGCTGGCACGGAGAGGTCCCAGATCCCAATCCAGTACCTTGTGCCATGCGTCCTCATCCTCAGCGATCTTCAGGGGTGCCCTCTCCTTGTTGGCAGCCTCGTTGGCCCCCTGGGCTTCTGATTCGCCCACCTGTGCGTGATTTTCTCGATCCTCCCGTCCTTGTCCGCCTCCATGTCGTCTATCCCCTTCCCCATTCGTGGGGATCCCCTCCTCTCCCTCGACAGAGACGTCTTCTGACTCCTCCTCTTGTTCCTCCATATATTCTGACCCCTCCTCTCGTGCAGGTTCATTCATTGGTTCATCCCCAGTATCCCCTGGCCTCCCGTGCCGTTCCCGCCAGCTTCCAGATCTGGCCTTCTCCCTTGCAACCGCTCTCACCAGCTCGCCCACGCACCCGCCCCTGCCTCGGCCTCGTCCGCGGCCTCTGGTGGCCGCCCTCGCCGCCGCGTTTTGCAGCTGTTGGCTCGCGGCTAGGTCATCCGCTCTTTCCTGAAGCACTCTCTGCCGGCTTGTTCCTGCCCGCCTTCTCTGATCCGCGGCGCTTGCCGCCAACACCGCTTCCTCCTCGTGAGCCTCGTCATCTGTCTGCTCTACCGCATGTCGCTCCACCTCCCCCTCCTCCTGATCCTCTTGGCGCTGCTGTGATGACGGGAAAACGTCCGCGGCGGGATCACGCGGCAGGGTACTCTGGTGTTCCCAACCCGCCAGAGGCCCGGGACGAGCTGGCGCCAGTCCTACTCCGAGCCGCCACTGCCCTGGTCGCGCGCGAGGGGGCCGGGGCCCCCTCTCATCCACGTGAGCCGGTGTATCGCTCGCCCTGCCGGCGTACCCACCCTCATCTGCGGGCCCGTGGTGGTTCCTTTCGTTGTCGCCGACCGCCTCGGCCACCGCCTGCCCTGCAGCAACAGATTATCAGTCCGAATCTCCAAGCGCCCTCTCCGCTGGTGCCGCAGCTGCCTCCTCCTCTGCCTCCTCCACCGTCGTCTCAGCAGTCATCCCTGCAACAGTCGTCCGGTCTGGCTGCCTCGTCCCCTTTGGTGGCCTCTCCTGCGTTGACGTCGGCGCCCCTAACAGCAGCGAGCTCTCTCCCGCCTCCCCTTCCGGTGCCTCCGCAGCTGGTGTCGCCCGCTGGTGCACATCTCGTGCCCCCCCTTCCTGCTCAGACGCTTGTCGCTGCCGATCCTCTGTCTGAGCCTCCTCAGCGGCAGCATCCCCTCGTTTCTCTTGACCCAGCACCCGTCGCTCGTTTCCCTCCACCTCGGCTTCGTGCACAGTCTCCCCCGCTTCCGCCCGACGCACCTGATCCTGAGGACGATGAGAAGTGGTGGAACGGCGAGCTGTGAGAGTCTCCTCCTCAGTCCGGGATGACGTGGGGTTGGGACTGGGACATGAAATCCGACTTCGTCCTTGATGTCCTCCGTTGGGAGCGGCGCATGATTGGTGTTGGCGAGTGCCTCTCCCACGTGGTGACGGCGCTGGAGCAGCTTCATGCTGGTCTGGAGGCGCGGAACTTCGTGCTGCGGGATCCCCAGCTGACCGAGCAGCAGCAGGGTGTTGTCCGTGAGGCTGCGGCGCAGGGCTTGTGGAGGCTCCTCCGCTTGCCCCTGGAGTCCGAGCACTTTGACGAGAACGAGGGGCTGGGCGCGAGGGCTTTCCGCAGGGTCGCCACGGCTGCCGAAGAAGCACCCCTGCAGCTTGTGCCTGCGCTCGCGCCATTGCTCCGTTGGATCCGCCGGTGTTTTTATGTGTTGAACCACGTTTAGTGTTCTCCCCCTTCTGGGCCTTGCCATTTGCCTTTTTGTTCCCCATCCTTTCCCCGTCCTACTTACCTTGCCCGTGGTGTTTGGGCGTAGCTACTGCTGCATGTTGTATGTACTGCTAATGACGATATTTGATATCTCCTTGCCACCCCTCTCGCACCGCCGAAGGCCGCGCTGTCGAGCGCTGGCCGCCTTCGGCGACCGGCGCGAGCCGCCGATTTTTGCAGTGAGAATGAACTCACCACCAAACAATGAGGAGGAGAACGGGCTATTTAGAACCAGAAACCCCCCCCCCCCCCCCCCCCCTTATCCTCTTCCACACCGCAGCTTCCTCTCAACTTCCCTGAGATACCCCCCCATTATCCCTGGTCCCACTGAACCCTTCCAAACCGCGGTGGCAGGAGCCTCTTGCTCACCCCCCTGGCCTCCCCCCCCCCCCCCCCCCTATAAACCCATGTTCTTGTGCTCCTGTCTCCCTTCTCCTCTGACCCCCCTCCCACCTCCCCTTCCCTGCTGCTTCTTCTCTCTCTCTCTCTCTCTCTCTCTCTCTCTCTCTCTCTCTCTCTCTCTCTCTCTCTCTCTCTCTCTCTCTCAAGCGGTCCTTCATTTATGTGTGTACTGGGTACAAGCAAGGCATGTGCAAGATTCTAGCAAGCAAATCTTAGGCATGCAAGAGAGATATTATTTTGGCTTTTAAGCAAACAGTCTAGGTATTTGGCCGGCTAGCCTGCAACCATGAAACCCCACCCGCGAGCAGGCCAGCACCCTCCTGGAAGGTCTGCCCACTGGCTGGCCAGCGCAGCCGAGAGGCCTACCCAGAGCCCCGAACCCACCTACCGCGGCCTGGAGCGTCCTCTCGCTCCAGTCCCCCTCTCCCCTCACCCATCCAGGGCCGGCCCCCAGTCCAGCCCATCCTCAAGGACCTGCCAGAGGTCCCCGAGGCTGGGTTCCCACGGGTCTACTAGGGCCTGGGGAAAGGCCCTCTCTGTCGCCCTGTTGGACTTTGCCAGCAGGGCGTTTTCCTGGCTGCGCTGCAGCATCACCGGCCAGCGTTGTCGGTAATGCGCAGTCAGCTTGGAGGCCACCGTGGTGAGCCTCCCCTGCCTGTGCTTTTTCTTAGCCGCCTGCGTGCCGAGGAGACGAAGGAACCGCTGGGTGTCCTGCGCCAAGGCACCATAAGTTTCCATTGCTAGCTCGAACACCCCTACAAAGTCTGGGCATTCCTCGTACAGTCCCCTTTTCATCCTCGCCGCCTCCTCCGCCGCCCAGCCCGGTCCCCTGGTGGCCCCTAAATCTCGCCGTTGCAGCACAGGATCAGTGACCGTGACGTGTGTGACGAACGTTTCAGCAGACTCACGGTCTTTGATAGCCAGGTCCGCTCGCTTAGGGTTGACGGGTTGCGAGTAGACGGTGGTCTCATGCAAAGTCATGTAATCCGCTTCGCGTGCCATTCGCAGTGCCGCATACACCAGGGAATTGTGCGTGTTAGTCCTGTCCTTTCCTTCCGCGCACCTCAGCAGGTGGTTGGGGAGGCTCCGGTCATTAATCTGTGATCGTTCACCGTGGCATGGGCACGTGTCTGTCACTGGCAGGGTCAACCCTAAGCGAAACCCCAGGGCTATTGCATATTGCCCCGGCGAAAACGTCAGGTCCCCTCTCGTAGGGATGGCGTGTAGCCAATCCCTTGCCTCTACTCCCTGCAGGCTGATTAAGCGGATCACATGGCCGTTATCCTCCCCCGGTTTATCCACCCGAGTAGCGCCCAATAGTTCCGCTGCCCGGTCCTGGTTGATGTGCTTGGAGAGGAGCTCCTGTAGTTGCCCCTTCCCCCCCTGTTCCTGGCCAAATCCCTTGAGCAGCTCCTGTGCTGCCTCTGGGAGCCTGTTCCGCAGATCTTGTAGCGTAGTCCTGCTACCCACCGCTGCTCCTTCCCCTTGTGGTGAGACCAGCTCCCCTACGTGCTGCAGCGGATGATCTGGCGCGGCCGTAACCTGCTGCAGGAGGGTCTGGGCTGCATTTAGTGAGGCCAGGTATGCCGCTGGTGCCTCTGACAGTGGGTCAATGAGCCCTAAACCTCCTAGCGCCACCGGCAGAGTCGCGTGTCTCCACACCAAGCTTTGCTCGAGCTCCTTCGATGGCATGTGTAGGTGGGCCGCCTTGAGGGCTGTCCAAAGTAGCCGCTCACTCCACTCTCTCTATTCTCCGAGTGGTAGCGCATCTGCAGGTGTTGTACGCAGGAGGTAGGACGCCCGGCGGGAGATGCACCGTGATAGCAGCAGCATAACGTGTTGTGGGTGAAGGCGGCCGATGAGGCCGAGTGGCGCAGACATGGTCCCTAGCGCGCTCCTGATAAATTGTCTGCAGAACGCCCTCGTTCCCACTGGGCTCCCTAGGACTCTCTCTCAAGCAGTCCTTCATTGATAGGTTCATAGGGGTACAGGCATGGTAGGAATAAAGCTAGACAGGCCTAGGCATTGGAGCTACTAATCATGCAAGGCAGGACGTGAAGCAAGCAGGACCTCTGCACACAAACAAGCCGGTCAGGTGAGTCAGGCCAAGCAGCAGACAAGGCAAACCAGCAAGACAGGGCACTGCAAGGCAAGGCCAAGCACGGTCAGCAGTCCAGGCAGGCAGGCCATTCAGGCCAATCATGCAGCAACCAAGCCATGGCTACATCGCTGGCCTACACCTTCTCCTACCTACTGAGCCATCACAACCTCCAGCTCATCCTCCAGCACTTGCCAGAGGTCCCCCAGGCTAGGTTCCCAAGGGTCCCTAGCAGCCTGGGGGAACGCTGCCTCGTCTGAGAGGTTTGACTTGTTCAGGTAGGACGTCTCCTGGGAGCGCTGCAGCATCACAGACCAGCGCTGCTGGTAGTGTGCGGTGAGCCGTGCAGTCGTCGTTGTCAACTTCCCCTGGCGGTACTTCTTCTTGGCTGCTGAGGTGGCCAGGAGTCGTAGGAAATCCGCTTCTTTTGCCATCTCTCTCTCTCTCTCTCTCTCTCTCTCTCTCTCTCTCTCTCTCTCTCTCTCTCTCTCTCTCTCTCAAGCGGTCCTTCATTGATGTTTCATATAGGGTACAGACATGCAAGGGTGGGTTCTAGTCTAGGAAGCTACCGTGAAACATGCAAGCTGGTAGTTCTAGTCTCTCTCTCTCTCTCCCTCTCTCTCTCTCTCTCTCTCTCTCTCTCTCTCTCTCTCTCCCTCTCTCCCTCTCTCTCTCTTCGTCTCTTTCTCAAGCAGTCATATATTGATAGGGTTCATAAGGTACAGGCATGGCAGGATTGGTAGCTAGCTAGTCAAGGCAAGCAAGTAGGTGAGGCAAACAATGCAGACAAGGCACACAAAATAGGACCTGCACGAACAGGCTAGCATAGTCTAAGTAGGCCAGATCAACCCCACCGCCCTAGGCAAGCATAACCGCTCCCCTGACCAAGTCGTACAACCACAAAGACCACCTGCAACCGAGATCACCCCCCCTCTATCTGCCGCCCTGTCTTGTCCTCCCTCTCCTCAGTCTACTCCCTATCCTAAACTCGAGGAGCTCTCTGTCCCACTGCCTCTCAAGCCGCCAAGGCGGGGGACCGCCATCTCAACACCCTGAAAATTGGGGAAATCAGGGTAAAAAGCTTGACTAAGTTCAAACAACAAAAATGCGCTAGAAAAAAAAAAACAATCCGCATGTTGGTTGGGCAAACGCAGGCCAAATTGGACAATAAAGAGCCAGCTTTGCTTTCCTTCCCACTGTTAGAGTTTAAGGACAGAGTCTACGAAGATTAGGAGCCTAAATTTCTCAAAATCATTGGCTCAGAATTCTGGACAGAACAGCCGACTTCACAAGAAACGTTGTCGACGAAAAACGCCCTGTTGAAACTTCCCCAATTTCGGTTATGTTGTAGCCCTAGACCGTAGCTACCATTTTCAAGTTGAATCTTATTAAGAGGTGAAGTGAATCTCGAGTTACCGATTTCAGCGCACTGGGGGGTATGCTGCCATTGAAACTTAACCCAAACACAATAGTTCACACAAGTCTCACAAAGAGGATTTGAGTAGCTAGAAACCAGGTAGGGGAGGATCAGGAGGACGAGAGGGAAGGAGTCCCCAACCAAGGAAACCCCATAAGCACATCAAATCCCCTCCCTATAGCAACCCACTTTTACTTTTGTCACTTTCCCAACCTCCACATTCCACTTCACCCAAGTTGGCCACACTTCCCAACCCAATTTGGTTTCTCCCAACCACTTGGCAGCAACTACATTTGAAAATACGAATTTCCCAACCCCCAAAAGTCGTACCCCATATTGAGTCAACCCGCAAAATCCCATAGTCGTCGCATCACAATCACAACTTCGAATGATCATATCTTTCTCATTCTTGCTTCGATCGCGGCAATTCTTGGTTCATCGGAAAGCTCTTGAGCAGAGAAGTCCTAAAATATCTGCTCAAGCAAAATATCATTCACACACACTCATAGAATCCAAACCACACGAAACACAAATTCTTGCACACGCTCACACCACGTTTGCAACACACGAACATATGATGAGAGGCAGACAGACGTGAATGCAAATGATAGCATCACATAACAAACTCCCCCTCTGGCTGCCTACCATCGTACCACATGCCATAGCTCAAGCATGTACCCTCAATGCACACTCATCCCAGCAAGCTTCATGCCCTTCCAATGCTCAGATTCAGCCAGGCGCTTGGTGAGAATGTCAGCCGCCTGCTGATGGGTCTTCACAATCTCCAGCTGCACCTCTTTGTTCAGGAGCCTCCTCACCCAATGCCACTTAGGCTTGATGTGTTTGGTCAGCTCATGAAGACAAGCATTCTTGGCTAACTTCACTGCCGACTCATTGTTACAGAACATCACAGTCGGCTCCCTCTGACCAACTCCAATCTCCTCCAGCAAACGCCTCGGCCACACCACCTCTTTGGCCCCATGATGAAGGGCCATATACTCGGTCTCACACAAGGACAGTCCCACCTCGTTCTGCTTCTTGCTGCGCCAGCTCACTACACCACCCTCAAGTAGGCACACATAGCCTCCAATGCTGGTGCCATCCGCCTTCACAGGGTTGAAGCTGGCATCGGTGTAGCAAGTCAAGAGCATCTCCCCATTGCTCAAGTCAGCTGCACCCCTTTGCAGCCTTTGTCGCACAGCACTGTACTCCAAACCCACTGATGTTGTAGCACTCACATGGCAGACCAACCTCTTGGCCACTTCCAGCTGCTCATGACTGGGGCGTGAGACCACACTGGCAAGCCTAGATGTAGCAAAGTCTATGTCAGGCCACGTGTGGTTTGCCGCATAGTTGAGTGCCCCAACGATGGAATGAAACAGCTTCCTGTCACTCTCACCCACCACCTCCTCATCAGCAGAGGGCTCCACAGTGAACCCCGAAGGCAGTGGGGTGGCTGGCTTTCCTCCATCTTGCAGCCCATACTTCTCAGCCAGCCCCTCACAGTACTTTCTTTGGTGCAACCTCAACACTCCCTTGTCAAGGTCCCTCTCCACATGCATCCCAAGGTAATACTTCACATCTCCCATCTTAGAACACTTGAACTGCATTTCCAGCATCTCCTCCACATGGTCAATCATTGCAGACGACTCAGAGAAGAGCAGGATGTCGTCCACGTACCCTAGGAGCATGAGGAACTCCTCCTTCTCTTCAGCAGGAACAGGCTGTGATCACACTCGCTCTACTTGAATCCCCCAACCAGCAGTGTCTCCTCTAGCTTGTGGTACCATGCACAAGGAGCCTGCTTCAGGCCTTATGGCCTTCTTCAGCCTGCACACCCTGCCGCTCCCATCATCCAACCCCTCAAGCTGCAACATGTACAGCTCTTCCAGGATGATCCCATTGAGGAACGCAGTCGTGATATTTATGTGCTTCATCTTACATCCGTGGTTTGCAGCTGTTCCCAAGATCACCCGCAGTGTTGTCCCTTTCCCCACAGGAGCATAGAGCTCGTCGAAGTCCTTTCCCTTTGTCTGCTGAAACCCCTTAGCCACAAGCCTTGACGTGTAGCGGGTCAGCTCCCCATCTAGTCTGTACTTATGCCTGAAGATCAGCTTGGAAGAAATGGCCTTCTTCCTAGGAGGCAGCTCACACAGCTCCCACGTCTCATTCTCCAGCAAAGAGTGATACTCCTCCTTCACACTCTGCTTCCACTTTTAAGCATCGGGCCCACTCAACGCCTTAGCTAGCGTCTTGGGCTCATGGACGGCTACCCAGGAGCAGTGTGCTATCTCATTCTCATCGCACTGCTCAGCCACACTCCCAACCCGTACCACCTTTGGCTTTCCAAAACTTGGATAGGTCAGCCTGTTAGGAGGGCGCACATCCCACCTAGGACGGTCATGCGGACATTGGACATGTGGTGGGGCATCAGGCTGCCGCTGCTGCTGCTGCTACAGCTGCTCCTCCACTTCAGGTTCTCCCCCATCCTCAGTCACCCCAGAGATTTCCTCCTCTGAGACAGTGACCTGCACTTGCCTCAAAGGCCGCTGCACCTCATGAGCCTCAATGATCAGCGGTGTAGTAGGAAGCTTTTTTTGCTGCTGCTTCCACTCCTTGTAGTACAAGGACTCAAGGAACTTCACACCCCTTGACACAGTCAGCTGCTGGCTGGTCAAGTCCCATATCAACCAACCCTTGTGGTCCTTAGCAAGCCCCAAGTGCACACCCCATCTCCCAAAAGCTTCCAACTTTCCTCTTTTCTCCTTCGGCACGTGAAACACCACCATGCAGCCGTAGGGTCTCAGCATGTTGACTGCTGGTGCACTCCCATACCACTTGGTGTAGGGGACCCACTGCTTGTCCCCCACAGCCGCCAGCACCCTGTTCTTCACAAGGGCGACCTACCGCAGTGCAGTCACCCAAAACGGATCCGGCACCCCTGCGCGCCCAAGGAGTGTGCGAGCACCTTCCTGCAGGGTCCGGTTGAACCGGTCAGCCACCCCGTTATGCTGAGGGTTGTAGGGCACCGTGAGCTGATGCTGGATTCCCTTCTTCTTCAGCATTGCCTCAAAGTCAGCGCCAATGAACTCTCCCCCGTTGTTAGTGCGGATCACCTTCACCTTGTGTCCGCTCTCCTTTTGATCTCTCGGCATCCACTCCTTAGGAACAGCCGCTGCCACCTCCCCCTTGGTCTTGAGAGGGTACACCCACACTGCACGTGTGTGGTCATCCACAATGGTCAAGAAGTAGCGGCTGCCCGAGAGAGAAGGGGCCCTCGTAGGCCACATCCATGTGCACAAGCGCAAGTGGTGCCTTGACTGGTCCCGTACTGCTGCTGAAGGGGAACTTGGTGAACTTCGTTTCAAGGCATGTAGGGCAGCTCCCAATCTCCTTTGCTGCCCCCTTCACCTCCAGTCCCTTCAAGCTCCCATCCTTCACCATTTTCTGTAGCATAGAAATGTTGATGTGACATAACCTCTCGTGCCACGTCTCCCAATCAGCCTCACCACTTCCAGATGAAGCCTTTGCCCATGCACCTGTCCCATCCAGACCAGCAAGCACCTCACCATGTGGTTGTTGTGGCTGCTGTCACAGCTGCACCTTCTTTACTGCATCCAGGGCCCCCTCAATTGGTGCAGTCTGCTCTCCTCCCGCAGTTGCTTTAGCGGTTGCTACTGCCGCTGCCATTGCTGGAGGTTTCCCATTCCAAGGGATGATTGGCAGCTGCTACAGGTCCTTGATGCAGCTGTTTTTCTCCTCTATATCCCACAGCAGCAACTTCACAAGCTTTGCACGGCAGCTGGTTGGGCCGAACGTAACTTTGGCCTTGCTTTTCTGCAGCCGGCGCACAGAATGAAGGTTAGCTGACAAACCTTCAACCAACAGCGCATTCCCCAGCCCCATAAGCTCCCCTTTAGCTCCCGTTACCTTGGCATTCCCCACACCAATCATAGGGAGCAAAGCACCTGAAGCGGCAGCCACAAACTTGATCTTCCTAGGGGGTTTTACCTCGTCAAGCAAATATGCCCTTAGGGTCATGTGACTTGTGCAACCTGAATCGATCACCCAGTGAGTGAGGGGGTGCATCACAACCTTCCCAACAGAGCCCACATCACCCTCACCCCCTTTCACATCCTCAACCATGAGGAACATCCCAGGTTCGGCCTTACCTTGTAAACCATCACCTTGTGCACCTAAACCTTGCACAGCGCCACCTCGTGCACGTTCACCACTTGGCGGCTTCATGCCTGGGGGCGCCCATCCCTCGGGCCGGCTGAAACACTTGAACCACGGGTGTCCAGCCTTCTTGCAGTCCCAGCACGCTTCCTCCATTCGGGTACCCCCCCTTGCCACGAGAGCTCCCATGCCCCTCATTATAGTCACCTCGGCCTCTCCCTCTGCCAAAGCTCCTCCCACGGCCTTGGCCTCTCTCTCCCCCTTTTCCTCTGCTGCCTGCTGCAGCTCCATACCCCTCAGCAGTCTTGTTGGCAGCACCACCACCCGTGTGGCGCCTGCGGAAGTCCTCCTGCAGAATCTGCTGCCGTAGCCACTCAGGCGTCCACTGGTCCTGCTGGGTATAGAGGGTGGGGATGAGGTTGTCCCATGTGCTGTCAAGCACCGAGATGATCTTGGTGCACTGCTGCATCTGCAACACATCACCACCTGCCGCTGCCATCCTCGCATAGGTGTCCTTTATCTTGTCAAGGACCGGCTTCACATCGTCTCCGGTCGCATGAAGAGGGCAGCCAACTCCTTCAACAACACAATCACCATCGACAGCGTGTTGGGCTGAATCACGTCGCGTAGCAGCTTCCACGCCTTCAGTCCGGAATCATCCAGCTCCACCAAGTCTTTGATGTGCTGGAACATTTCGTTTTTGACCGATTGTAGGATGAGGTTGTACAGCACCGTGCTCTTCTCAATCCATCGATCTCGGGCGTCGTCTTCCTCCGGCATCTTCTCTTCTCCCGTCGCAAATTTCAGAAGCTTGTAGCGCTTAAACGCACTCCGCATCCTCCTGCTCCATTCCTCATAGTTGGAGCCATCCAATGCCTCGATCTTGGATGGTGGCTGTTCATTTCTCTTCTCAGCTGCGTCTCCACTCCCTTGATTCATGTTCTCTTCACCCTACCACAAATCAGCTCCACCCCTTGCTGTCCACACGACCCACACAATTTCCACAGGTGTCGGCGCCAACGGAATTTTCGACAGAGTTTCCCCTTAGTGGAAGTCACATGCAACCTCTATAGCTCCACTTAGGCACGCCCACAGGCCATGGTGGGTCTAGGAGGGTCTTCACACCTCAGTAGACTCTTCACAACGTCCTTAATCAGCTCTAATACCACTTGTTAGAGTTTAAGGACAGAGTCTACGAAGATTATGAGCCTAAATTTCTCAAAATCGTTGGCTTGGAATTCTAGACAGAACTGCCGACTTCACAAGAAACGCCGTCGACAAAAATCTCACCGTTAAAACTTCACTAATTTCAGTAATGTTGTAGCCCTACACCGTAGATACTATTCTCAAGTTAAATCGTATTAAGAGGTGAAGTAAATCTCGAGTTATCGATTTCGGCGCACTGGGGGGTTTGCTGCCATTGAAACTTAACTCAAACACAATAGTTCACACAAGTCTCACAAAGAGGATTGGCGTAGCTAGAAACCAGGTAGGGGAGGATCAGGAGGACGAGAGGGAAGGGCCCCAAGGAGTCCCCAACTAAGGAAACCCCATAAGCACATCAAATCTCCTCCCTACAGCAACCCACTTTTACTTTTGTCACTTTCCCAACCTCCACAATCCACTTCACCCAAGTTGGCCACACTTGCCAACCCAATTTGGTTTCTCCCAACCAGCTACAGTAGAAAAGACGAATTTCCCAACCCCCAGAAGTTTGTACCCCATATTGAGTCAACCCGCAAATTCTCATAGTCGTCGCATCACAATCGCAACTTCAAACGATCATATCTTTCTCGTTCTTGCTTCGATCGCAGCGATTCTTGGTTCGTCGGAAAGCTCTTGAGCAGAGAAGTTATATGAAATATATGCTCAAGCAGAATATCATTCACACATACTTATAGAATCCAAACCACACCAAACGCAAATTCTTGCAGACGCTCACACCACGCATGCAACGCACGAACATATGATGAGAGGCAGACAGACGTGAATGCAAATGATAGCATCACATAACAGTGGTACCAGTGGCCTAACCAGGACAGTTGAGCCTCATTGCCTTGCAACTGCGACCTGGGTTGGGAGACGGCTCGATCAGATTTGTTGTTGTGGAGCAGTTTACCGTTGGCCTTCACAAAGGTGGTTTTCGTTTCGTGGACATGTTCTGTTCGAGCTCCTTTCCAGTTTCTTTTTTGCGCGATAAAGCCCAGGCGGAATCTTTCATGTCTCCTGTCCCTTCGGGCAAAACTCGACGGATACCCTGCCTGTCCCAGGTTGTGGCTGAAATGCACTGGAGAATGGTTGAGGACGAGATAAAATACTCCAGAAACTTTATGCTGGAATGGAAGGCTTCAGATCGCGCCAAGGAAAACCATCAGTGAGAGTCGGATTTCCATAGAAATTAGGGAAGTCGAGGGGCCGGGGAGGGAAAACTCAAGTCCGAAGTTTTAGTGCTCCGTCCAGACCTAGGGGTTCATGCTTAACATGAAGCCTAAACGTCCGAACTTCTGGACACCCTGTTGACAGCACATTGAGGCTCGGTCGACACGAAAGTAGCTCTGAAACACGAAGGGTGTCCTCTGAACATCATTCGAATATTCAACTAACACAGAACCGGTCCTGGGAAGAAAGGTTTTTTTGTGGATCTAACTTCCTTTATACCCCGCAAATACGGGTAAGCGGTGACCTGCAAACCCCCGCTGTTATACAATTCATGCGCGATTCGGACTTGTAAGACGGCTCGATCGGGATTTGCTGTTGGATCTTTGGTTGCGGAGGAGCTGCATACGTGTCCATCTCTCAATGGGCTTCACACGTGCTGTTTGGGACAAGTGTTGTTGGTGATAGGGTCGGCCAAATCAAGACCGGTTCTTCCAAGCGAACCTGAATTACTTTCCCATAACAGTTTCTCTTTTACTACGAATATCTCACTTTCTTTAGCGTATCTCTCAATAGCGGAGTTACCCTTTACCAACACAACACTCACTGCTTCATCAAGTCTCTAGTCTTCGAACTCGATGCCTTGCGCAAACTAGTCGTAGTCTGAACAGAAACATTAGGTTCTTAGTCGCACCATTTTCGGGGAGGGATAGGTAGCTACTTTTTCCGGGCCCAGTAGCAGCCTCACTGCTTTCGTGTTCTTTTAACTTTCTAGAAAGGAATAGTACCTCAGGGTTTCACGATAGAGTGTTTGAAAGTTTCGTCTGCAGCTGCCTCTGCCCCTTCCCCCCTTCGCCTGGGCATGTGGAAGCGCAAATTCTCCGCAGCCGGCGGAGATGCTTCCGCCGAATCTTCCGCCTCGCGCGGCCGTGGTGCGGGCGGGAGCGGAAGCGGAAGCAGCGGATTCGGCTTCGTGCGCTCGGGGGGAAGCGCGTACACGCCGCCCGTGAATCCTGCCGGCTCGTACGGCGGCTTCGGCGGAGGAGGAAACTACGCCGGCTACCGCGGCGGCTCGGGTCGGCGGTCGCTGCCGGACGACGAGGACGACGATATAGCGGATATCGAGTACCGCGATGACGGGGATGCGGGGGGCGCCACGACGGCCACTGGTTTTGGGGAAGGAGAAGACGACGAGGGAAACCGACGCGCGGCGGCGGCGGAAGAGGAGGAGGAGGATCCGCTCGACGCGTTCATGTCGGGCATCGAGCAGAAGGTGAAGGAGGACGCGGTCGCCGCCACTTCGCGCGCGGCGGCGGCGGCGGCGGGCGCGAAGGGCGGAGAATCGGGGGAAGCCGCAAAGCCGGAGCGGGAGGACTGGCGCGCGGAGGAGGAGGAGGCGGATCTGCTCAACTCGTTCCTGCGCGCGCGCAAGAGCGCGGGGCTGTCGGTGGCGGCGGAGGCTGTGATGGGGCGCGGGTACGACTCGGACGAGGAGGTCTACGCCGCCGCGAAAGCCGTCGACGCCGCTGCCGCCGCCGCGGCCGCCGCTGGGTCCGCATTAGAGTACGACTCGGACGATAACCCGATAGTGGCTGACTCGGTAACGTCGTTAAAGAGCAAGATGGACGCGCTAGGCCACGTAGACCATTCCGCGATCGAGTACGACGAGTTCGAGAAAGATTTCTACCAGGAGTCCTGACGTCACCGCCATGTCAGCAGCCGACGTGGCGGCGCGGCTCGCGGCGCTCTCGATCCGCACGTCGGGCTTCGACGTGCCGCGCCCGATCAGCGCGTTCGCGCACGCCGCGCTCCCCCCCGCGCTGATGGGCGCAGTGCGCAAGCACGGCTACTCCGCGCCCACGCCCATCCAGTCCGCCGCGCTCCCCGTCATCCTCAGCGGCCGTGACGTCATCGGCGTCGCGAAAACCGGCTCGGGAAAAACCGCCGCGTTCGTCCTCCCTCTGATCGTCCACGTGGCGGACCAGCCGCGCGCGGGGCGCGGGGAGGGCCCGATCGCGCTGATCTGCGCGCCGACGCGCGAGCTGGCGGCGCAGATCCACGCGGAGGCGCGGCGCTTCGCGAAACCCCTAAACCTCCGCGTGGCGGGCGTGTTCGGCGGGATGTCGAAATTCGAGCAGTTCAAGGAGCTGAAAGGGGGCGTGGAGGTGGTGGTGGCGACGCCCGGGCGGCTGATCGACATGCTCAAGATGAAGGCGCTGTCGTTGCGACGCTGCACGTTCCTCGTGCTGGACGAGGCCGATATGATGTTCCACCTGGGCTTCGAACCGCAGGTGAGAGCTTGTTGGGCACTTGGTTTTGCATAGCCTCAGGTATCGTACCACTGCTGTTGTTTCGCTTAAGCCGCCTAACTGTACGACTGCTCTGCCGCTCTCTGAGAACTATGTCTGAACACTGCTGCCATGCTGTTACACCCTCCTCTTTTGCCTCGACCCCACCCATCCTCCCGCAGGTGCGAGCCATCGTGGCGCAGATCCGCCCCGACCGCCAGACGCTGCTCTTCTCCGCCACCATGCCGCGCCGCATCGAGCGCCTCGCGCGCGACATTCTCACCCACCCCGTGCGCATCGCCGTGGGGGAGGTGGGCGCAGCAAACACGGACGTGCGGCAGCAGGTGGTGGTGCTGGCAGGGGACGACGGGAAGGTCCCGTGGCTGCTGGGGGAGCTGGGCACGCGCGTGGACGAGGGCGACGTGCTCGTGTTCGCCGGGACGAAATTACGAGTTGATGCGGTAACCGCGGCGGTGGCGGGCGCGGGGTTTAAGGTCGGCGCGCTGCACGGGGATTTGGACCAATCGCGGCGCAGCGAGGTGGTGCGGCAGCTGAAGAAGGGAGACTTGCATGTGGTTGTTGCCACGGATGTAGCAGCCAGGGGATTAGACATGCGGTCCATCAAAACGGTTATTAATATGGACAGTGCGCGGGACATGGACGCGCATGTGCATAGAGTGGGGAGGACGGGCAGGGCGGGGGACACGGATGGAGTGGCGATTTCGGTGGTGACGGGGAAGGAGGCGCGGTTTGCGGGCGAGCTGGTTGGGTGCCTCGTGGCCGGTGGGCAGGAGGTGCCTCCAGAGCTGCTGGAGCTGGCGATGAAGGTGAGAGCGAGAGCAGGAAGGGGGGGGGATGGTGAGGGTGGGTGCTGGTGATGAGAGCGAGGGGGCGAGCTGGTGGGGTGCCTCGTGGCGGGCGGGCAGGAGGTGCCGGCTGAACTGCTGGAACTGGCGATGAAGGCGAGAGGAGAGGAGGAGGGGCGAAGGTGAAGTGAGGTGAGGTGAGGGATGAGGGTAAGGAAGGTAGGGAGTTGAAGTTGAGGGGGACACTGACACGGACGGAGTGGCGTGTGTCGATGGTGACGGGCAAGGAGGCACGGGGGAAGCTGGTCGGATGCCTGGTGGCGGGCGGGCAGAAGCAGGCAATGAAGGTGAGGGGAGGAGGGGCGAAGGTGAAGTGAGGGGGGGATGCGGGTAGGGTTGAATGTGAGGGGGGGAGGAGGAGGGTGAGAGGGAGGGTGGGGCGGGGCTGGTGTCCCTCTGGGTCCTCTGCTTTCTCGTCTCCTCGTTGTCTTCTCCCATGACTTGCTGTCAATCCCTTCTCTCCTTTGCCTATCACCCCCCTTTTGCTGTGCTGTGCTGCTCTGCTCCCTACCTTGGCAGGATTCTCGGTTCAGAGCTCAGAGGGAGGGGAGAGGAGGTGAGTCACTCGGCCGTTTACTCTTCTCTCCACCACCACTTGCCGTTTACCCCTTCTTCCCACAGCGTTTCCTCCCCTTTCCCTCCCCACCCGCCCCCCTGTATTTTTTCTCGCGTCTGTTGCCTCTCTTTTCGCACCCGTTGCTTCTTCTTGCCATTGCCCTGCCCCCCACCTACACACAGAGCCCTGCGTCCCATGAAGCTGGGATGCACCCCTTGCCTGCCTCGCTCCCTTGCTTGCTTACTGTGCTCCTTACTTGCTTTCTCCCTGCACCGCTCCTCCCCTTTTTCCTCTCTACCCGCCACCCTTTCCCCTCCCCCTCCACAGGTTTCCGCAAGGGCAAGGGGGGGAGAGGCGGAGGGGGAGGGGGGAGGGGGGCACGGGGGGTGGACTATGGCATGGGGCTGGGCTTTCAGGAGGGGGGAGGGGCCGGGGGAGGGGCTGGGGCTGGGGGAGGGGTAGGGGGAGGGGGAGGGGGAGGGGGAGGGGGAGGGGGTGGGGGAGGGGGTGGGGGAGGGGGGAGAGGCGTGGGGGCGAAAGGTGGGGGGCGAGGGAGTGGGGCAAATGCGTTCGTGTCTGGGGGATCACTGGGTGTTGCTGGGACGCCCACTGATCATGCTGCTTCTGCTGCTGCTGGCGGTGGTAGTGCTGCTGCTGGTGGCAGCAGTGGGGGCAGCAGGGTGGGCACGCGAGCAGGGGCAGTGGATGCACTGCGGGTGGGCATGATGGCCAAGTTCAAGTCCTCCTTTGTTGCTGCCTCCGCTCCCCACCCCCACGACCCTGTCCCCGACCTCCCTCCGCCCCCTCCGCCTCTCCCCCCTGCTTCTGATGCCCCTCCCCCTCCGCCCTCTGCTGCTACTCCTGCTGCTTCTGGCTTTGCGGCACCACAAGGAGCAGTCGCAGAGCCAGCTTGGGGGGGAAGCGCTGCTGCTGCTGCTGCTGCTGCTGCTGTTGGTGGTGGTGTCAGCAGTGGCAGCAGCATGGGGGCAGACGTGGTGGCGGCTGCGATTGCAGCGGCTGCAGCCAAGGCTGCTGCCATCGCTGCCAGCCTTGGCCTGCAGGCTCCCGGGGGAGGAGGTGGGGGAGGAGGGGTAGGAGGGGCAGCAGCGGGAGGGATGGCGATGGGAGGAGGGGTGACAGGGACGGTTGCTAGCATGGGTGCAGCTTCAGGTGGAGTTGATGGTGTTGGGGAGTTGGGGGATCGAGGTCAAGAGAGAGGATGGGACAAGGATAGAGAGAGAGACAGAGGTAGCGACAGAGATAGGGAGAGGGAGAGGGAGAGGGAGAGGGAGAGGGAGAGGGATAGAGAGAGGGAGAGGGCGAGATATAGAGAGAGGGAGGGGGATCGGTACCGTGACAGGGATCGGGAGAGACAGAGAGAGAGTGATCGGGATGGGGGTAGGGATAGGGACAGGGACAGGGACAGGGATAGGGACAGGGACAGGGACAGGGATAGGGACAGGGACAGGGACAGAGATAGGGAGAGGGAGCGGGGGAGACATGGGGAGAGAGAGGAGAGGAGCAGGGGGGGGGAGGAGGGAGGGCGGCAACAGTCCAGCCGATGGGGATGAGAGGATGGGGAGATGGGAAGATGGGGGGATGGGGTCATTGGAGCGTGGTGAGGGTTGTGCCGCATGGAGAGAAGGGTGGAAAGCTGTGATTGTAGGGGTTCACCTCCGACTACCCTCACACTATGGCTTGGCTGCGTCATCTTCCCTGGCTTCCATTTTCGGCCGATTTCCCTCTTCCAACACTACACTGACCAGGTTGCGAAGTGCATTCGTGGTTGCAGCGACACTGGCACAGCACACACATGCACGTGTCAGCATGTGCCACTGCAACATTGTCTTGTACTAGTTTCATGTTTGATGGGTTGCTTGCGAATCGCGATTGGCTAGGATGGTAGTCATGCCAAAGTAGCTTCTGATGTGGCTGTGCATATGATAGTAGAAGTATAACACACCAAGTAGTGTTTGTGCTCTAATAGTGTTTTGAACATGTTGTAAAAGTGCATTTCACTTGTACTGCTCACTGGAATCGCCAAACGGGTCACGCAATAAAAGCACTCGGATCTTCCCTGCATTCCCATTCACCTTCTAGTCGTCAGGCCGACACAGATTCTAAGCTGCTGCTTTCCCCGCCGAACTTGGCTGCTACTTATTTTCGCGCTCCGCCGTCGATCTAGGAATCCCGTCCCCAGTGCTTGCCGTAAAGTTAGATTCGCCTAGTTGCGCGCTACAGAAAGTAAATTCGCCTGGTCGCGTCGTAAGCTGAAAGCCCAACTTGTCTGTTCGCGCTATAAGCAGAAAGATTGATTCGCCATGTCGGTGAGTGATAATCTCCTTCCCGATTCTTCCTTGCACGCTTTCCGAGTGAATTTCTCACTTTCCATTAAATCTCATCAACGGCTCGGATTTGTGCGTTGCCTCCCGGCCCATCTCATACCCGCTGCGATTTCCAAATTTGGACCGCTGGTTGAAATTTAGCGCAATAAGAAGCCGTCCATCAGAGCCGTCGATCCCGATCTTTGCGTCCAATCATAGGCCGTCGCTTCGCGTAGACCTGGCGGCGCCACTTTCCTCTTTCTCTTTCCACGTTTTCCTTGAGATCGCGTCGTACAGTGGAAACACGATACCACCCGTAGTGACGACGGTGATGGCAGCTTTCGCAGCAGCCATGTCGGCATAGCCGAGCGGTGTTCGCCGAGCGGCCCCCCTCTCCGCAGCGGCCGCATGGACGGTTGATAGCCGAGCGGCGATCGCCATCGCCATTAACTTCCCAACGCCCCCCACTCCGCAGCCCATTCACAATCCTCCCTCGGCGCCCCCTTAACACCCCCTTGCGTCGTCCCTCCCCCCACACTCTCTCCGCATCGCCCTCACAACCTCCTTCCCCTCTTCCCCCCTCTCTCCCTCGCACCATCCCCTCTCTTCCCCTCCTTTCCCCCCCCCCACACCCACCCCCTTTTCTCCGCACCCCTCCCAACACCCGCCCTCGCGCCTCTCGTCATCAGATCACGTCGTACAACGTCGGCGCGGTGGTCGCAATGAAGGGCGACAAGTGCGTGGCGATCGCCTTCATCTTCTAACGCCCCTTCTCCGCACCCCCCTCACAACCCCCGCACCCCTCTCAACCCCCGCCCTCGCCTCTCTCCCCCCTCCCCCACCCCTTCCTTCGCCGTCAGATCACGTCGTACAACGGCGGCGCGGTCGTCGCGATGAAGGGCGACAAGTGCGTGGCGATCGCGTGCGACCGGCGCTTCGGCGTGCAGCTGCAGACGCTGGCGACGGACTTCAACCGCGTCTTCCAGATGCACCCGCGCCTCTTCCTCGGCCTCGCTGGCCTCGGTACCGACGTGCAGACGCTGTGAGTGCCTCGCATGGGTGTGTGCGCGCATGGGCCCGATAGCAGGTGGAGTTGGGGTTCGACCGACGGGAGGTGCGCGGGGGGACCCGCGACTCTTCCTCGGACTCGCGGGCCTGGACACCGACGTGCAGACGCTGTGAGTGCTGTGCATGGGTCCGATGGGTTATGCGGACGGGGGATGCAGGGGGGCTTCAACCGCGTCTTCCAGATTCATCCCCGCCTCCTCCTCGGCCTCGCTGGCCTGGGCACGGACGTGCAGACGCTGTAAGTGGGGGGTGGGGGTGGGGGTGATTTCTAGGTGCGGATGGGTGAAGGGGAATGGCGGCTGCAGACCCTGGCGACGGACTTCAACCGCGTGTTTCATATCCACTCGCGCCTCTTCCTCTGGCTCGCCGGGCTGGGCACCGATGTGCAGACGCTGTGAGTGCCTCGTGAGAGGACGCTGATGTGCTGATGGGGACATGCTGATGGGGACATGCTGATGGTGACATGCTGATGGGGACATGCTGATGGTGACATGCTGATGGGGACATGCTGATGGTGACATGCTGATGGGGACATGCTGATGGGGACATGCTGATGGGGACATGCTGATGGTGACATGCTGATGAGTAACGTGGTGCCTCCTACACCTGTGTGCGGTGCAGTGCAGGGCGCATGCGCAGGTCGAGATGGTTGACGTGGGGGAGGGGACATGGGCAGTGTGAGCGAATGCAGGATGAGGTGGGGGAATGGCGTATTACTACTGTGACTGCTAGTGAAGTCCTAAGCGCATGTGCCACTTCCATTTCTTGTACAGCCTTGTGTGCTCGCCAATCGTTTTCCTCCCCTGTACTTCTGAATTTGCCCCTCACCACCCCACCCCACTTCCCCCCTCCCTTCTTCCCGTCAGTGATTCTCCCACGTCGCCTGCAGAACACGCGCCTGCAGAACACGCGCCTGCAGTTCTGCAACATCCGATTTTCACATCCTCGTTTCTCTCACCCTCCCTTCCCCTCTTGCCCCTCGGCCCCCCCACCCCCCTCCCCTTCCCACCCCCTCCTTTCTGCCCCACCCTCGGAGCAAGCAGCGCCTGGAGTTCCTCCACAAGCTCTTCTCTCGTTTCAGCTCTCTTCTGCACTTCCTCTTGCCCCTCTCCGCCTCCCCCCCTTTATCCCCCCCACCATCACAGCAAGCAGCGCCTGGAGTTCCGCCACAAGCTGTTCGCGCTGAGAGAGGACCGAGTCATGCCACCCGCCACTCTCCTGTTCTGCACTTCCAATCATCACACCCTCGTCTCAACCTCCCTCCCCCCTTTCCTTCCCCCCCATCCCCCACCCCACCATCACAGCAAGCAGCGCCTGGAGTTTCGCCACAAGCTGTTCGCGCTGAGGGAGGACCGAGTCATGCCGCCCGCCACCTTCGCCCACCTCGTCAGCTCCATCCTCTACGAGCGCAGGTTAGACCCGACCAGGTTCATCCTCTTTATAAGGACACACTAACCTACACGTATAAGTAACAGATGTTCATAAGTAAGCTGCCACGTATGGACACCTTCGCCCACCTCGTCAGTTGCATCCTCTACGAGCTCAGGTGCTGCCAGCGTTGTTGTTGCCTCCTCGTTAGTGTGTGCGTTATTGTTGTTTGAAGCATCTGTACAACTGTGGTCACCATAAGTGGAAAACATACAACTGTTGCACAACAATCATACAATTTAAAGGTTTCAAGCCACGGCTTAAAACAGGAAAAGTCATGGCGATTCAAGCTCATTTGTCAAAACTAATGCTTTTGTTGATTCAAGCTGAACATACCTCACCTCATCTTTCCTCACGCTCTGCTACTTTGTCTGCTTGGAGCTGCGGGGGTCGTCAGAACTTGGAAGACCGGAGCCACCCTCGGCACAGCATCAGCAGTTGCACGTTTTCCACTGTGGTGACCACGTGCTTCGCATTTGCGTCATTTGGATAGCTGTGCGTCATGTGCGACAGCTGTGCGTTAGCTCTGCGGCATTCACTTCGTCGTTTTTTTGTCAACCCGCCGTCACTTGTTAGAAGTCTTATTCAGGTAAAGTCAGAATTGGAGCACCTCGGCATGTCGACCTCCACTCCACCTATCTACAGGCGAGTGTGAGGCAGCGTCAAATTACTTGAATGAACTCTCGCCCATACTTGTCTCTCCTAACATTTCGCTATCCAATCCCTGCCCCCTATTCTTTTATTCTCTTACCTCACCCACACCTGACCATCAGGTTCGGGCCGTACTTCATCGAGCCTGTGATTGCAGGTCTGGAGGATGATGGCACGCCCTTCATCTGCGCCACTGACCTCATAGGTGCATAGTGAGTGCCGCTCTTGGCTGTCCCTCCTTTTCGTGCGTTCTCTGCTTCTTCTGTCCCCTTTTCCATCTCCCTGTCTTCTGTGCTGCCGACCTTATCGGCGCACAGTAAGTGCTGCTGCTCTCTTTCAGTTCAGTACCTTCCCTTCTGCAATCTCCCCTTTCAGTGCCTTCCCTGCTGCTTCCGTCCCCCACTCCGCCTCCCTTTACTTGACCACATCGACGCGTAGTGAGTGCGGTGCCACTGACCTCACTCTCAATCTTGTCAGCCAGCGCCGTGCCTCACTCTCAATCTTGTCAGTCAGCGCCGTGCCTCACTCTCAATCTTGTCAGTCAGCGCCGTGCCTCACTCTCAATCTTGTCAGTCAGCGCCGTGCCTCACTCTCAATCTTGTCAGCCAGGGATGTGCCTCATTGGAGTCGCTGCTAATCCACCTTCCCACCCTCCCTGCCGCCATTTCTCTTCTTTCACCTATCCCGATCTTCCCCCATCCCTCCATTGCACAGCGAAAACGACTCTTGAACAAACACCCTCTCTTCTTCCTCTCCCCCACCCTCCCTCCTTTCTCCACCGCCTTCCTACCGCCCACCAACCCCTTCCTTTCCGCCCTCCACCCCCCCTTCCCCACCCGCCTCCCCAACCCCCTCCTGGCTCCCCCCTCCCTCCTTCCCCCTTCCCTTGACCCTCCACCCCCTTCCCACTGCCGCTCCACCCCGCAAAGTGGATTGTTCGGAGTTTGGAGTGGCAGGGACGGCGGACGAGTCAGACCGACTCACAATTCAACTTCCCCTCCTTTTCCCATCTTGCAGCGTTCACTGACCTCCCTCCCCCCTCCCCCTCTTCCTGCCCTCCCACCCCTGTGCCCACCCCTGTGCCCACCCTCCCATCCTTCACCCCGCAGTGAGGAGTGCCCCGAGTTTGGTGTGGCGGGCACGGCGGACGAGTCGCTGTTTGGCGCATGCGAGTCATACTGGCAGCCGGGGCTGCAGCCGGAGGAGCTGTTTGAAACCATCAAGATCCCCCCCCCCCTTTCCACTACCCCCAATCCCCCCTCGCCTTCCCCCTCCACCCCCCACCCCGCAGTGAGGAGTGTCCGGAATTCGGCGTGGCGGGGACGGCGGACGAGTCGCTGTTTGGGGCGTGCGAGTCGTACTGGCAGCCGGGGCTGCAGCCAGAGGAGCTGTTTGAAACCATCTCGCAGGCGCTGCTGGCCGCTGTGGACAGGGACGCTCTGAGTGGATGGGGTGCCACCGTGCATGTTATGTGAGTGGGTGGGATGGGGGGGCACTGGGCAATTGGCGGGTCATGCGAGGGCTGCAGCCGGAGGAGCTGTTTGAAGCTATCTCGCAGGCGCTGCTGGCGGCTGTGGATAGGAATGCGCTCAGCGGCTGGGGTGCCACCGTGCATGTCATGTGAATGGATGGATGGCATGTGATGTGAGTGGATGGATTGGTGTGATGTGAGTGGATGGGTGTGATTTGAGTGCATGGATGTCGTGTGAGTGAACGGGAGGCACTTGGCACGTCATGTGAGATTCATAGAGCATGGCACAGGATGTTTCTGTTCTGCTTTAATATCAAAACGATTACCTGCACATTCGCTCCAAAATTCATGTATCTCACCCCCTCTGTACCTGGGCTCCTTCTTTCCTTGCAGTACACTTGACAAAATTATCACTCGCACACTCAAAGGCCGGATGGATTAATGGCTCAAGATTGGGAGGGAATATTTGTGATTTGAGTAGTGTAATGTCAAGTCATTGATTGTGCAAACCCTAGCCATTGTTGAGACATTTGTGGTGGAAAAGGTCCATGCCCCAGCTTTCTCTCAGACCATTCTGCTTTTCACAAATTAAACAAGATAAAAATTATCTGATGAGCTAACAAGTTTTGCGCATGTTCCCTACTCGCTGTTACGAGTGCAATTGAGTGAACGAACGAGAATTGCACTATCGAAGCAAGAATACAATGAGTGAAGGCATGAGCGAAGAATATATAGCGAAACTACAGTGGTAACGGTAATGGACTGTGGTTGTCGCGCGACGGGCCTGGGACTGAGGTTGGAAAAAAGTGTCGAAGCGGAGGCCCGGAGCGCGGGTTACCCGCCGAGCCGTGAGGTCGGGGTGCGATGTGCGAAGGTGGCGGGCGGATTGTCGATGCGAGGGTGCCGAGTGGTAACGGTGCTGACTGTGGTGCTACAGTGCTGTACGCGTCGAGCAGGGATGCGAAGTAAGGAAAAGGAATTTTCCTTACACTACCCCCCCTCCTAAGGAGGTCCTCCTTACGAAAGTGCGTGTACATCCCTGAAATTTCGGCTGCGCAGATACTCAGTGAGGACGGGGTGATTTTCGATTCTGTCCAGGGGAACCCAATTGTCTTCGGTGGGTGTACGGTCCTTCCAGCGGAGTATGAACTCGATCCTTCGGGCTCCTCGAGGGTCGCGAACTTTGTGACTCAGGATTTTTTCGGGGGTGATGATTGGTTCAGTTGGTGGTCTTGTCATGCTGGCTGGGCGATTGCGTGGTAGTTGGCTCGTGGACGGGACGTAAGGGCGAAGTAGGCTGACGTGGAATGAGGGGCTGACGTACCAGTCAGCAGGGAGGAGGAGGTGGGCGGTGATGGGTGTAAGCATGTGGCTTATGCGAAATGGCCTGCAGTATCGGGGGCGGAGTTTCGGGGTGATGGGCAGTCGGAGGTTCTGAGTGTCAAGTAAAACTAAGTCGTCGGACTGGTAAGTGACAGGTCGGCGGTGGCGGTCGGCGTTGCGTTTAGCGATGATGTTTGATCTTTTTATTGCGTCTACTGCCCGGGTCCGTGCTGCATGTAATATTTCGGCGAACTGTTGTGCTCGTGGTACTGGGTTGTCGGGATTCGGGGTCATGGGTACTGTCGGGTCTTGTCCGTAGTTTAGGTAAAATGGTGACTGTTGGGTCGTGGCGGATGGCGATTTGTTGTACGCGAATTCGACTAGTGGCAGTTGCTGTTCCCACGTGGTCGGGTCGTCACACGTGGCCCTGATGAGCTGTTCCATGGTCTGATTTGTCCGTTCTGTCTGTCCGTCGGTTTCGGGGTGGTATGATGAACTGAACTGCAGTCGCGTGCCGAACTGCAGTCATAGGTTCCGCCAGAAGTTGCTGGTGAATTTCGTATCGCGGTCGCTGATGATCGCGGTTGGTATCCCGTGCAGTCGAACGACGGTGGAGATGAAGAGGCGTGCCGTTTCTTCGGCTGTGATTGATTTTTTGCAGGCTGCGATATGTGCCATTTTCGTCAGTCGATCGACGACGACCAGGATCGTGTCGTTCCCATTCGCCCCGGCTGGTAACCCCGTGACGAAGTCCATCGTCACCTGCTGCCAAGCACGCTCTGGGGGTGGTATCGGCTGTAACTGTCCCGCCGGCCGCTGTCGCGATGATTTCATGAGCTGACAAGTGGGACACGATGCCACGTGTCGCTGTACGTCAGTCAACATTTCGGGCCAGTAATAATACCGCTGCAGCTGCTGCCGTGTTTTTTCTACTCCGAAATGCCCCGAGGTAACCCCGTCGTGTGCCTCCTGTAACAGTAATTCCCGTAGCAGTGTATACCCAGGCACCCAAATGCGGTCAGTCCCGGTTTTTACGTAATAGACTCCCTTTGCTGCTGCGAACTGCTGCGAATTTCCTCCTGTGAAGAATGGATCCGTTTGGTACCCGTGGGTGAATAGGCCTGTCAGTAGCAGGCTTGTCTGGGCGAGTAGTATTGCGTGGATCTGGGCAGTGGGGCGGGTCAGTGCGTCGGCGATGTTCGAGGCTCCCTTTTTGTAAGTGACCGTGTAGTGAAAGTTGGACTCGAGGAAATCGAGCCAGCGAATCTGTCGTGGGTTGAGGTGTGGCTGTGCGCGAAGGTACTGTAGTGATTTATGGTCTGTCCGTACTGTCACGTCCGCGCCAGTCAAGTAACAGCGCCATACTTTGAACGCGTGCACGATCGCAAGCATTTCGCGGTCGTGTATCGGGTAATTTTTCTCGGGCGGATGCAGTTTTCGTGACTCGTATGCGATAGGCTGTAGGCCATTGCCGAAATCCTGTAGCAGTACGGCTCCGATGGCGATATCGCTTGCGTTGGTAACTACTTCGAATGGGCGGTGTGGGTCGGCGATGCGCAGGACGGGCGGTGAACAGAGAACATTTTTCAGGGCAGAGAAGGCAGCATGCTCTTTCTCCCCCCACGTAAAAGCGACCCCCTTCCGCAGTAAATCCGTCAGTGGGGCAGTTAACCGTGCCATATCGGGGACGAACCGACGCACATAATTAACGAACCCTAAAAAGCTCTGCAGCTCCGTGATGTTCGTCGGGGGATGCCACGCTTTTACCGTATCCAGCTTTTTTGGGTCGATTTCAACTCCAGCCTCCGAAATAACGTGCCCCAAAAATTCTAACCTATCCTGGAAGAACTCGCATTTGGAACCCTTGGTCAGTAATCTGTGCTCGTCTAAAACCTTAAATACTGCTTCCAGATCTGCTAAGTGCTGCTGCTTATCCCGACTGTAAACTAGGATGTCGTCGAGGTACACGATCACGCATTTATCTAAGAGCGGCCTGAATGCCTCGTTCATGGTCATCTGAAATGTCGCTGGTGCGTTGGTCAGCCCGAATGGCATCACAGTGTACTCGAACGACCCGTACCTAGTCCTGAAAGCTGTTTTGGCGCAGTCCGATGGTTCGACCCTAATTTGATGGTAACCTCCCCGTAAATCTATTTTCGAAAAAACCCGTGCTGTTCGCAGTTGATCGATCAGTTCGTCGGCGCGGGGAATGGGGTACCGCGACTTGACTGTTACCTTGTTCAGTGCTCTGTAGTCCATACACATGCGAAAACCCCCGTCTTTCTTCGGCGTGAATAGTATCGGCGCGGCGAACGGTGACGAGCTCGGTCTGATGAATTTTTTCTCTAACAGGTAATCTAACTGCTTCCTTAGTTCGTCGAGCTCGGGCTGTGTCAGTCTGAACTGGCGCTGTACGGTTGGCTGTGCCCCCGGTTCTAATTCGATTCGGTGGTCATGTGCTCGTTGAGGTGGCAGTCCTTCCGGTAAGTCGTCGGGGAAAATCCCGGGGTATCGTTTCAACAGTTCCTGTAATTCGGGCGGTATAGCTGCCAGCAGTTTCTTGAAATCACTCGGCTGCTCTGTTTCCTCTACTACTGCGATGTCTACTGCGTACACGTCAGCTCCAGCAGCGACAACCCGTTTCATTGTGATGGCGTTGACGTGTACCGTTGATGACTCGGGCGACTGCCAGCGAGGTAGCTCGACCGAGTTACCACTCATTCGCACGGTGCAGCTACCCGTCGTCCAGTCAATTCGCGGGTTATACCGTCGCAGCCAATCACGTCCCAGTAAAATGTCGTGCCCATCCAGTGTTGTTGCGAGCATTTCCTGTGTAAACCCGAAATTTCCCCCGCAGCGGACTTTGACTCTTTCTACCTTTTCCCGTATGGCTAGTGGCGTGCCGTCGACTAAGCGTGCATCTATCTCCGGTAAACAACGGCTAAGTGTCAATTGCAATTTTCGTGCGGTTGCGGTATTAACTAAACTGTGGCTTGCTCCTCCGTCGATAAAAATCTTCACTGCTGCTCCCTGTATTTTCCCGTGGATCAGTACTGGGCAATCCGTCGCTGTACCCTCCTTATTCGTCCGAGTCCGATCGATAGCATGAATCGGTACTGTGACTCGGTGAGGGTCGGTGGGGTTGTGCGAGCAGGCAGTCTCGTCAGTAGTTGGCCCGATTCCTACTGACTGCTGGCGTTTCCCTGCTTTGGAGACTCCCTCCCCTGCTCTGCTCCGCGGCGCCTAAGCTCCTCTGGGCATTCGCTCTTGCGATGGCCCGGCCTGTTGCAAGCGAAGCAGCGCCCCTTAAACGGCGCGGCAGCTGCATTCGTCGCAACAGCGTGTACAGTGGCGTGCTCGATCGGTCCCCGAGGACGATGTCCATAGTAGGACCCCGGTCTCGGACGGCGTAAAATGTCGATTTTCTCGGCGAGCGCGAGAATCTCGTTGAAGTTTGAGAGCCCGCGTAGCATGATTTTGTGCGAGATGTCCGGCTTCAGCCCTCCGACGTAACGGTCCACCCGCTCCGCTTCGTGCATATAGCCGACTTGCTCGCATAATGCGAGAAAACCACTCGTATAGTCTTGAACCGATCCAAGCTGCCGCCAGGTGCGCAATCTCTGACGCGCCGAAATAGAAGCCGCGATCGGCTCGAAGCGCGCCCGAAGCCCTGCGCACCACGCATCCCACGTGCTGTTGTGAAGAAATGAGGAATGAATGAACTAGCAAGCAGGTGGGTACAAGTAGGAAACCTAGAAATGTTGTACCCTATAGTGTCTACCCCACTACAGCCTAGATAGACCATAGCATATGAGTTTGACACACCCCCATAGGCAAAGTGGGGGAGACCAAGAGGTCACAAGACCAGTCAAGCAAAGCAAAGCAAGCTCAGGGTGGATCACAAAGTCACCACACATTCCGAGCACAAGTTCAAGGCCACAAGGCCAGTTCACATGCAAGATCATATGTAAAGGTAAGCAAGCAAGTGCAGGTATAGAAAGATCACAGTACAAGCAAGGTCAAGAAGTGAGCAAGTGAGGCCAAGTAGGCACAAGACCTAGCATCGTACAGAAGCGCTGATGATCACAAGGCGGAAGTGCCTTGGTAAAGATATCAGCAGTGTTGGCCTCAGAGGCCACGTAAGCAAGGCGCAACTGACCACGCTGCTGCAGCTCACGAGCTAGGAAGTAGCGAAGAGCAATGTGCTTCATTTTGTGCTCCAGTCTGTGCTCCCAACACAAGGCCAGCATGGCCTTGTTGTCTACGTACAGAACTGGAGGAGAACGAGGCGGCGCTCCTAGGTCAGTCAGCAGGTAGGTGAGCCAGCGTAGCTCCTGTGCAGCCATGGCCCCCGCGTAGATCTCAGCCTCACAGCTGGAGCCGAGAACAGAAGACGAGCGGGTAGACCGCCACGAAACAGAGCCGGAACCAAGGCTGAAGGTGTAACCCTGTGACGATCGCTGCGTAGCCTGGTCGTCAGCCCAAGAAGCGTCTGCGTGACCTGTGAGGACCACTGGACGTCGCCCTCCAAGCACTAGCCCCATGCCCGACGTACTGCACAAGTAGCGCAACACCCTCTTCGCTGCAGCCATGTGCTCTGGTCGGTGTCTCCCAGGAGCAACATAGCGTGCCAAGATGCTAAGAGGGTATGCAAGGTCAGGTCGTGTGCAGGTCATCAGGTACGTGAGGCAGCCAACAAGCTCTGGGTACGGGCCACTCGGCTCTACGGACTCATCCGAAGGCAGAGCAGAGAGCGAGTGGCGAGTAGACAGAGGAGTGGCCTGCGGCGAGGAGTACGTGAAGTCGAAGCGCTGAAGGACCTGCTGTACCATGTGTGACTGAGTCAGGGTAATGGTGCGCTGTGCTCTGTCCCGGGTGATCTGCAAGCCAAGGTAGCTGCGCAGTTCACCCAGGTCTGTGCACGTGTGTCTCTTCTACAGCTCGGACTTCACGTGGGCGAGTCCAGCAGTGTCAGCAGTGGCAAAGACCAAGTCGTCGACGTACACGAGGATGTAGAACGGCGGCAAAGAGGTGTCGGTGCGCAGAAACAGCGACGGGTCGGCAGTAGAAGGAGCAAACCCAAGAGCCGCAAGTGTAGTCCTCAGTGTGTCGTGCCACTCACGGGGCGCCTGGCGGAGACCGTAGACTGGCCGCCGGAGGCTCCATTGGGTACCAGGGGGAAACGACCCAGTGAAGCCAGGTGGGCGGCGCAGCCAGATCTCCTCGTGCAGGCTGCCCTGCAGGAAAGCTGTGCTGAAGTCAAGAGAGTGAAGCTCGTAGTCGCGCTGAGCGGCTATGTGCAGCAGCACCCGAAGAGTGGTCATCTTCGGGGTGGGAGAGAAGGTCTGAAAGTAGTCAACTCCCTGCCGCTGACTGAAGCCTCGAGCCACGTAACGCGCCTTGAAGACAGGCGGAGAACCCGGCGGCCGCTTCACCCTGAAAATCCACATGCCACTGACGATGTTCGCCCCAGGTGGGGGAACCTCGTCGATGTAGGTGCCTGTGGACTTCCAGGAAGCCATCTCTGCGTCCATGGCTGACTGCCACTGTGAGGAGTAGGGACCCTCGATCGCCTCAGCGTACGATCGAGGAGTCGGGATGTCTGGTGCATCCGGGTCTCCCTCAGGGGCAATCAGCGTGGACACGAGATGAGGCAAAGCACCAGCAAAACACTGGAACTCCTCCAGCCTGTCCTCAAGGACGTCCGTGCTAAGAGCACACTCACCCCCGACGGACGGAGGACAGACAGACTCAGACTCAGCAACAAGACTAGCAGCGTAGTCTAGACGACAGCGAGCAGCAAAGTCGACAAGCTCAACAACCAAGGCAGACGCAGCAGTGGACTCAAAGGAAGGGTCAGTAACAACAGTAGCCAGGAGACGCGTAACAGTAGGACTGGCAGTACGAAGAGAGTCAGACTCCGGGTCAGCAAGGACAGGAAGAGAGGACTCTGGAGGAGACGGCAACGGGACACGTAGAGGAGCAGTGGAAGGACGCAATGCCATCTGGTGTGTGCCTGGGACCGCAGGAGGACGCGGACGCGGAGCACGACTACTAGTGCGAGCAGCACGAACAGGCGACGCAGGACGAGACGCAGGCTCACGACGCTCAGTAAGACCTCCAGTAGGACCGGTGTAGGGAGAAGGAGCAGGCAGGGGGGAGGCGGGCTGTAACTGTGACCGCGACTGGACAGGCTGTGGACACTCTAAGGGAGGAGCAGGACCAGTAGAGGGCGTGAGACCAAGAACCTGCTCAAGGAGCGGAACGAAGTACGGCCGCGGCCGCGCAGCGCCTCCAGAACCAGCAGGGACAGCACCAGTACCCCCAGCGGCAGCACCAGCGCCAGCAGCACCTCCAGCTCCAACAGCGCCAACTCCAGCACCCTCAGAAGTACCACCGCCAGTAGCACCTCCAGCGCCAACACCCCCAGCTGCTCCAGCTCCAGCAGCTCCAGCTCCAGCAGGACCGTCAGCTCCAGTACCGCCAGCAGCACCAACTCCAGTAGCCCCAGCAGCACCCCCAGTCCCAGCAGCTCCAGTACCGCCAGTACGAGCACCTCCAGGACCAGCAGCAACAGTAGCACCTCCAGCTCCAGCAACACGGCTCCAGCGCCGGGCAAACCACTCGCGCAGCTCCTGCGGAGAGGGTGGCTCCCGCCTCCACGAAGCACCGCCAGAGGCCACACGAGCAGACCCAGCACCCCCAGGCTCCGCACCCCCAGGCTCCGCATCCCCAGGCTCAGCACCCCCAGGCTCCGCACCCCCAGGCTCAGCACCCCTAGACTCAGCACCCCCAGGCTCCGCACCCCCAGGCTCAGCACCCCCAGACCCGGCACCCGCAGGCTCAGCACCCCTAGCAGCACCAGAGTCAACAGCTACCTCGACAGGCTCGACTGCGTCTACCTGGGACACACCTGACGGGGCAGGACCCTGAGGGGGGAGAGGGTCTACCGGGGGAGGACCTGGTGCAAGGAAGAGCGGCGGCGGGGGGAGGGGCGCAGTGCGGTAGGGGAAGAGACGGTAGTAAGGCACCGACTCGTCAAAGGTGACGTCCTGGGAGGACAGAACACGGCGCGAGGTGGGGTGGTAAAACTGCCAACCAGGCGCGTCAGGGGGGAAGCCAAGGAAGACGCAGGGAACAGCACGGGGGGACAGTTTGTCTGCAGACAAGTCGCGGACAAACGCCCGAGATCCCCAGACACGAAACGCAGACGCATCGCCAACCTTCCCCGTCCACCGCAAAGTGGGGGAGGTCTCTGGCAAGGAGACCCGGGGCTGAAGGTTGAGCTGATGCGCTGCGTACTGAACCGCAAACGGCCACAGAAAATGGGGAGCAGCCGCATGGATCATGGACGTACGAGCGACGTCCATGACCATGCCAATGCGGCGCTCAGCAATCCCATTTTGCTGTGGAGAGGCCGGAAGCGTGAAGGTCTGGCGGATGCCCTGTGCACGATAGAAGGCTCCCAGACGGGCAGAGGAAAACTCCCCGCCTCTGTCAGAGTGCAGACGTAGAACAGGAAAGTCCGAGCCGAAACTATCTCTGAGCTGGAGACGAGCCGCGCGGATCCAGTCGATCAACACCTCAGTGACGTCACCCTTGCTGCGCAAGGGGAACACCGTGGTGTAACGCGAGTAGTCGTCAACCACCAACAGGAAGTAACGCTCGTGACCCTGGCCACGGACGCGGGCGGGGCCCCACACGTCCATGTGAAGAGTCTACAGGGGAGCCTCTGTCTGAGGAAACTCGGAGGAGTGAGGGGCGGCGCGCTGCCGCCCCTCGACGCAGAGAACGCAGGTAGGGGCAGGCCCCGGAGGAAGGGGAGGGAGGGACCGGGGGAGACCAGAGACAAGGACACGGGAGGCCATGCCTCGGAGACGAGGCAGGGAGGGGTGGCCAAGGCGGTGGTGCCAAAGGAGAGTCTGGTGGGACAGGAGACGACACGAGCAGGGAGCAGACTCAGGACCAGACCTAGACGCTGCAGCAAACACCTGACTCGACGCAGCTACCTGACCTGACTCAGCAACTGGAGGAGACTCAGTAGTCGGTGTGTACAGGCTCGACCCCGGCCGACGGGTAAACGTGGCCAAGTGTCGGCCCGTCCGAGCACACGTACAGTGGGTCACCCGCTGACTCGCAGGAGTGAACTGGTCAACCCCCCCATCCTATAGATCAGCACCACTCACCAAGTTCGTAGAGAACGAGGGGAGGTAGAGACCTAACAGGGTGCCAGAGGGGGCTGCCGGACACGGTAAGACAGTGGAGAAGCGAGCAAGGACAGGACCCCCAGAGGGGTCCGCCAGGGAGACCGCAACCGGCCGACTAAGCGGCGTAAGTGTGGTGCGGTCTCGAAAGAAGGAGCGGGAAGCACCCGAGTCAAGGGTGAAGGTGTGGAAGGCCTGAGCCGACGTGGTACCTGAGAGAGCAGACTCACCAGCACCTGGGGCAGCAGACGTACTAGCACCTAGAGCAGCAGCCTCACCAGCACCTAGAGCAGCAGCCTCAATGCCCGGGTCAGGCGGAACACACAGGTAACAGTCACCCTCATCACTATTAGATACAGCATACATGGCAGCAAGAATAGCATCATAGTCAAGATCAAAGATAGCAACCCCCGCCCTAGACAGCTCTCCCCAGCGAGGGATCTCAGTGGCGTCAGGGAACTGGTGACGCCAAGCGTCCGTTAGGCGGCCGAAGCAGCGCTGGGTGGAGTGCGAGCCCCCGCACTGCTCACAAGCGCGGTCGCCGGTACGGAGGACGTAGGTACAGGGACCAGTACCCCCACCTCGCTGACGCCCAGCGTACCACTCACTAAGCTGCTAGGGGGACAGGGTCTCACGAGTGCGCTGCTGCAGCTGGCGTGGACCACCACCGGAGCCACTCCTCTGCGTAGAGCCGCGACCAGCTCCACCGCCGCTGCCGCCGCCTCCGCCACCTCCGCCGCCTCCGCTCCCATCGCCACCGCCGCCGCCTCCTCCGCCTCCACTGCTGCCACCGACACCTCCATTCCCGCCACGACTCCCACCACCACCCCCACCCCCTCCACTGCCTCCACCGCCACCTCCACCGCCCCCGCCAGCCCCTCCAGCGCCCTTGCCCCCCTTGCCCTTGCCGGTGCGGCGTCTCCCGCTAGGGGCAGACACAGCGCCGACCGACTCGAAGCCAACGAGGTCGGCCGCAGCAGCAGAAGCAACAGAGGGCAAGAGGGGGGAGGGGGAACACCCCTCAAAGACGGGGGTACGGGGGTCACCACGAGAGGCTCCTACAGCGACTATGCTCTTCTCTGCTGCCAGGAGGCGCTCCTCGAGGAGGTCAACGGTGAGTGTGGTGGGGCAAACTGAGAGGAAGTGGTCCCTGACTAAGCGAAGGGAGTCAGGGAGCCGGGTGACTATGTAGTAGAGGGTGATGTACATAGGGGGAGGGTTCTTGGCACAGAACTCAGCAGGAAGCGCAGCGCGGTAGCGAGTGTCACTAGTGCGAAGGTGCGTAATGAGGTCAGCGACTGTGGGAAAGGCAGCAAGGTCAGGGAACAGGTACGGCAGCATGAGGCGGCTAAGAGCAGCAGTGGCAGGGGAAGAGTAGCGTGCAACTACAGCGTCGTACAAGGTCTTAGCACTCTTGTACTGACTAAAGTGCGCACGCTCAGCGGTCGGTAAGTGGCGACGCACAGCAAGACGGGCAGCAGCATCGCGTGTGGCCCACTGTGAGCGAACAGTGCTGTCAGCATCAGCAGGCGGGGCAGGAGAGGCACCAGAGGTGAGATCGAACAGGGAGAGTCCGTCTGCCCTATCGCACTGTAGGAAGAGCTGGAGGTCATCGACCCAGACCTCAAAGTCAACAGCACGACCCTCAGCATCAAAGGTAAGGACACTGGGGGTAGCCATGACAGCAGTGGTCTAGCAGGGAGTGCTCTCACCAGTCCGGGTGGGTAGGGCCGGGGCGCGCCGGTAGGAACAGTAGCAGCTCGACGGCGGCTCGGCGGCAGCAGCTCGGTAGTGGCGGCTCGGCGGCAGCGGCTCGGTAGTGGCGGCTCGACGGCGGCCTCGGCGGCTCGGCGACTCGGTGGCTCGGCGGCTCGGCTGCTGGGCGGCTCGACTTCTGGGCGGCTCGGCTGCTGGGCGGTTCGGCGGCTCGGCGGCTCGGCGGCTCGGCGGCTCGGTAGCTCGGCGGTTCGGCTGCTTGGCGGCTGAAGGGGCCGTGAAGGGCGGCGACGGGGCCGCTAGAGGCGGCGACGGGGCCGCGAAGGGCGGCGACGGGGCCGCTAGAGGCGGCGACGGGGCCGCGAAGGGCGGCGACGGGGCCGCTAGAGGCGGCGACGGGGCCGCGAAGGGCGGCGACGGGGCCGCTAGAGGTGGCGACGGGGCCGCGAAGGGCGGCGACGGGGCCGCGAAGGGCGGCGACGGGGCCGCTAGGGGCGGCTACGGGGCCGCGAAGGGCGGCGACGGGGCCGCTAGGGGCGGCGACGGGGCCGTTAGGGGCGGCGACGGGGCCGCTAGGGGCGGCGACGGGGCCGCAAAGGGGCCACGAGGGGCCTCGAAGGGCGGCGACGGGGCCGCTAGGGGCGGCGACGGGGCCGCGAAGGGGCCGCGAGGGGCCTAGAGGGGCGGCGACGGGGCCGCGAAGGGGCCGTGAGGGGCCTAGAGGGGCGGCGACGGGGCCGCAAAGGACGGCGACGGGGCCGTAAGGGGTGGCGAAGGGGCCGCTAAGGGTGGCGCGAGGGGCCGTGAGAGGGGCCTCTAGGAGGGCTCGACAGGCCACTAAGGGCGGCCAACGGGGCGCGCCTCGGGCAGGGGCGACTCGCGCTCCGGTCAGGAAAAAAAAAAAATTTGATTTCAGTGGTGGGCCCTGAGAAGCGTTCCCACTAGGGAACCTTCTCTGATACCATGTGAAGAAATGAGGAATGAATGAACTAGCAAGCAGGTGGGTACAAGTAGGAAACCTAGAAATGTTGTACCCTATAGTGTCTACCCCACTACAGCCTAGATAGACCATAGCATATGAGTTTGACAGCTGTATTGGGCGGTCTCGCAGAATGAACTCCAGGTGATAGCTGGGCCCGTGGGCCCTTCCTCTTGCGACGGTGGCTCGTAGACGCGTGACGACGTCACGATGACTCGCCACCAGTCCATGGCGGGGCCCCTTAGCAGCGAAACGGCATACCGAATCTTCGCTGCGTCCGACTCGACGTAATTCGCGTCGAAGAAGACGTTCATCGTGAAGACCCACGACTGAACCGTCGGACCTCCACGCTGGCTCGGGTCGAAGCAGGGCGGGCGTTGCGGCTTGAGTGGCATTGGTGCCATGATGGCCTGTTCGCCACTTGTCGCCGCGAACTCCACGTGCCGACGGGCTTCACGAGGCTCCCGCGGGCTTGGTGCGACCCTGTTTCCTCCCATGCCAGGCATCGGCTGGGCGGCGCCATCGCTGGCTGTGCCTGAGCGCTGTCCCACGCTGTTGTTTTGTGTTGGTGTGCCGGACGAGATGACGATCGGCTCGTCTGATTGTGCAGATGCATTTGTCGGTGCGTGTGGTGGCGCTGGAGTGTTCATCGTTGATTGCTGACGCGCGGAGTCACGTTCCGCCGTGAGTGTCGCAATTTCGAGCGCCGAATCTTCAAGTTGGCGCACCAGACGGTCGAGCTGCTCCTGCGTCAATGTGGCGAGCGTGAATTCGGCCATGGCGGGGGTGTCGGGCGAGCTCAGCGAGAGCCTCGGTCGTGGCCGTGCGTGCTTACGAGAGAGCACTACGAGCGGCGGTGCTGTGTCGCTGAGAGACGTCTACCCCCTCCAAAATTTGAGATAGTGGGGAAGCGAAGGTGTGGGTGCGGTCCAAGAGGAGATCGTAGGCTCTGAATACCAGGTGTTACGAGTGCAATTGAGTGAACGAACGAGAATTGCACTATCGAAGCAAGAATACAATGAGCGAAGGCATGAGCGAAGAATATATAGCGAAACTACAGTGGTAACGGTAATGGACTGTGGTTGTCGCGCGACGGGCCTGGGACTGAGGTTGGAAAAAAGTGTCGAAGCGGAGGCCCGGAGCACGGGTTACCCGCCGAGCCGTGAGGTCGGGGTGCGATGTGCGAAGGTGGCGGGCGGATTGTCGATGCGAGGGTGGCGAGTGGTAACGGTGCTGACTGTGGTGCTACAGTGCTGTACGCGTTGAGCAGGGATGCGAAGTAAGGAAAAGGAATTTTCCTTACACTCGCCAACCATGCCAGTTCTGTACGTTTCTACATTTCCGTCAACGGGGTCAACGTAGTACCTAGGCCAATGAGCAAACAGTGACGCCTTACTTCATCACCCGAGGCTTGCTGGCGAGCTGGCTTGTTGCGAATGTGGTCGGTAGTGCCTGGTTACAAAATCGCAACTCGTTGGCTCAATTCGCATGCAGCCTTGTTGAATTGACGAAATCACGAAACACCCTGGCCACAAAATGGGTGTTTTCTTGGGGGAAGGTATATCGGCAGAGGGAAATAGTAGATCCTCCCAAGAGCTCCACTCATCTCTTTACCCAATGCTTCTCATCTCCTAGATCTCACCTCATTCTCATTCTGAGTTTAGACCTCTCATTACATTCCACGTCATTCTGAGTTTCTCCAACCATTTCCAGTCATTGATCGAACAGTTGCGCTATCTTCTCCAGAGGTTATCGTAATCTGCTGCCTTTCCTGCTGAGTTACCAGCATTTGGAATTGTGACATACTATGTCAAATACGTCTTCACGCTCAGTGACTTTAACACGTTAAAAATATTGGATTCAGTGCGGCGATGGAGCGCTCATCCCTTCAGCTCGTCGCTCTGTTCCTGCTCACATGCCTCTCAGTCTCACAAGTCTACTGTGTTCGCCTCGCCGACTCCCAAAGGTGAGGGACACCTTTCACACCCAACATCCGCGAGATCGTGTCATTCGGTGGTTGCACACCAATACTGCTTAGTCCCCCTCATTGTATCGCCTGCGGGCACTGTTAATGGGCATTCCGCTGCGCCCAATAACACCCTCGTTTTGACCCAGTGGGTTACGAGGTGTTATACTGGAATCAGTGCCTAGGGATCGAATCCCGGCTGGACCGCACTTTCCACCTTTGGCGAGAACTGAAGTGTGGTTGTAACCAGCTCGAACCCGACGAACGATCCAAGGAGGTCCCTGCGGGGGCCGACTCTCTAAAGTTGAGGGCCAACCGGGACGTTGGCAACCAGGGGGGGACGAGTGTAATGCCTGCGGGCAGTGTTAATGGGCATTCCGCTGCGCCAAATAACACCCTCGTTTTTTACCCAGTGGGAGGTGTTATACTCATTCAGGTATACAACCCGTTTATTGGCTCTAACAACATTTGAAAGACAACTGGTGAAGAAAAGCTTTGCTGAAAATTCTGTAGTTGCATTTTAATCAAGTTGGATCCGAGGTGAGATTAAGTTTTGCTTGCTGCTCAACTTTCAGGAAAAAAAAAAAAAAAAAAATTTGTTTTATCGTCACATAATGAGTACTTCTTACTCACCATACTTTCTCTCCATCCCTCCTACCGTACGTGACCTCCCCCAGCGCATTCCTTGAGACGTGCACAAATGCTTGGAACAAGGAGTTTGACGGCTGGGTGGCTGGCGGCACCTGCGAGAATGCAAGCCACATTGCATGCGATGACACGGGCATGATAACGTACATGTGAGTGATCCCTTGAAAATGCTTCACTCCACATGCTATCGTAGCCCCTTTAATTCACCTCCCTCCTTCCTTGTCACTGCCTTTTGAACCTCCTCCTGTATTCCTCCTTTCCTCAATCGTGGTGGGAAGCACAACATACGACGTGGCTGTAGCAAAGGATCCCCCCAGCTCCAATCACCAGCAGCCACACAAACGTCTCACAGAAATCCTCACCACTACCCCTGCTTCCCTGCTTCCTTTATTGCCTCCAAATCGCACTCCAACTTCCTTTGTATCCTAGTTCATTCCTCGCATAGTAGTAGTGCTGATCGCCCAATAGTCATCTCCAACGTGAGCAAGTTGACATGTCTGCCACTACACACTTCGACAGCACTTGTTTTTGTTTTTTCACTCAAGTGAGTGCTTTCTCGCCTCTGCATCGGTTCCCTCCACCCACAGATTGGCAGATTTCGCAAGTCCATTCGTCCCTCTAATTTCAGGAGTCTTTCATCGTACAACTTTTACGGGTCTATTCCATCAACCATTACCTACTTGAGCAATTTGACATATTTGTGAGCACCGCCGTATAGCGCAAACACTTGACTGGAAAAATTGCCTGAAGAAAGTGCCAATGCCAGGCCTGTGTGCGGCACAAAGTGACGAACCACATCTAAATGGCTGGCTCGGAAATGTGGGGGAGATGAAGCAAGCCAGAGAATCTCACCTACGTGCATTATTATGCCATGTTTTCAATTCAAGTAACATCATACGAAGAAAGATGGACTAATTTCTGGCGCTTGAGATCTCCAATGCTGGCCAAAACGCCACCAGTTGCTTCACACCTGTATTATTCGAGTGTTCTTTTAGCGTAATAGTATACATGAGTGTCACATTTTTTTCATTTGCAGCACATCTTTCCTAAAAAACTAAGTTGTCTATCAATGCTAATGCTCAAATTACATCCCTTGCTTGACCCTGTATGTTTTTAATCGCCAAATACACAAGGTCAGCAGTTCCTCACCACCACGCTTCTCTCCTCTTCTTTTCTTGTCTTATACATTTACCTTAGGAATCCATATTTCTCTCCCTCAGATATCCAACAGTTTTCCACCACCATCCCTTTCTCTTCTTCTTTCTTGTTTTATACATCTACACTTGAAATCTATATTTCACTCCCTCAGATATCTTTGCAACAACAGCTTAACAGGGCAATTCCTTCAACGATTGGTGGCCTGAGCAGCTTGGCATATTTGTCTGTATCTGCCTTTTGTACTCTCATATTTTCCACATATACATAGTATATGTGAATTTACCTCTGGTCAGCCATGGCCTCCCTCCGTTCACTCAACCTATGGACCACCATAGCGCACTTCTTGAAAGGTGAAGTAGGGAGCACACCAGGCATTACTATTCCCGTTCCCTGATCGGAGCCAACTGAAACATTTGTGCCTTAAATTTGCCGATAAGTCTGTTTTCTTTTTGCATGATTGCGAGTAAGACCTGTTAACAATCTGAGCCATAGATTCTCTATGCGAATCTATTCCCAAGTTGCAGCACTTAACCAGAGGCTAATGCACACTTGAAATCCAGGTATTAATTATATCTTTGATTAAAGTAGAAGCGGAAGTTTTACAAGTGGCACAGTATTGTTAAAGTGTTGTTTTGCCCGATTGTCATTCACCATCAATTTCCAACCCTTTCTTATGTTCCCTCTGCATGTGGACTTCACCTGTTGGCCCTAGATATCTAGATTGGAACAACTTATCTGGATACATTCCGACAACCATTACCAGCTTGAGCAGTCTCACACAACTGTCAGTCTTTCTTATCGCCACACTTTGCTTTGAGTATCTAGGATTGCACCAACGGTTTCACACCCATTGCAATTACTAACTGTTCCTTCAGATCAATATCTCTACACATGTGAAAAACTGATTCCTCGGAAAAAAGTGTTGGTGCATGCGCGCGCGCGTGTGTGCGTGTGTGTGTGTGTGTGTGTGTGTGTGTGTGTGAGTGTGTGTGTGTGTGTGTGTTTGTGTGTGTTCTGCATTCTATAACAAATTTCTGGCCTGATATATCCCATCTCTCGTGACCCACTCAGGTTTCATGTTTTCAACCTTTCCACTCAGATTATACCAACACACAATCACTCACCGTTTCTATCGTACTCTCTTTATCCCCTTCATTCTTTCTCTACCCATGAATCTGGTGTTGTGCAGAAGTCTTAAAGGGAACAAGTTTTCTGGATACATTCCTCCAACCATTGGCAGCATGAGCAACCTCAAAGAACTGTCGGTTCCCAATTCACACCCATGTTTTCTGCCTCATGCTTGTTATTTTGTACTCAGTTTTTTCCCTCCCTCTCATGCTTGTAATTCTTTACTCAGTGTTTTCCCATAGTAGTTGATTTGAAATTAATCGGCCACAATCGCAAGCCGTACAAAGCAAAGCAACGTTCTCACACATGTCCCTTTTTTTTTTTTGTACGATCCATTTGCATATGCAGCAACATAGACGGAGTCGCATGTCCGGCAGACTACAGCGATTGTGTGGTCACGCAGAGAAGTTCAAGTGCCTTTTGCAGAGAATGCCTCTCGTTCTGCAAAACACGTGATAAGTGTGAGTACATTACCACATCATTAGTACCCATAGCTCCTGCCCATATTGCTGATTTTTTCTCCATGCTGAAAACTCCTGCTGAAACCGTTCTTTGACTCTATGAATCTCTCTGCTATCCTTTTTCCCATCATCCCAGTGTCAGTGGGAGCCATTGCAGGTATAGTTGCTGGTTCTGTGGTCTCTTTGGTGCTGCTCGTGGTTGGCGTTCTGCTTTGGAGGAGACGCTGCGTTAAGCGAGCAACAAAAACAGCAGCAACAAACGAGAAGGGGCGGAAGAAATTCGTGCAAGGCAGAAGTCTTCAAGGTAACTCTTTACAGATGCTCATGACAGACTGTCCACATAGTCCACGTTTCCTTACCATTAGATGGCAGAACCAAAGGAATAGGTCCATCAGTTCAGAGGGACAGTTAACAGTAACAGCAAGGCACTTCAGAATCGGAGTGATACACGATCATGTCGGTCTTCTTGGGCCTGTCTGCTAAGGAGTACATCATATTCTCAGAATACACCATTTTCTCAGAGTACACCATATTCTCAGAGTACACCATTTTCTCGGAGTACACCATATTCTCAGAGTACACCATATTCTCAGAGTATACCATCAGGTGAGACATAACTCCTTGTTTTGAATTTGCCGCGTGCTAAGCTGACCATCCTTAATCTGACTATGACTCAAATGTAACCCACGAGACTCGAACTGCACCTGCTCTGAGATTTTCCGGTTGCCTAAGAAGAGCTGTGCACAGACGCAGACGGCTTCTCTTTCGTGTGTTGGTGAGTGCTACTGCTGACGTTCAATGAGGTTGGTGCGAGTTTGGCAAACTGATAATTATTGCTTTCTTCCATCCCCCTTTTGTTGGTGAAATACTCGTTGCTAGGGAAGTTATAGGAACGTCAATGCTTATCCACTCCAGAGAGTCCAATACATTGCTATTTGTCTTCATGTCTTGAGTTTGTTGTGTTCCCACTCCTGCGGCTGAAGGTTGTCGGCACCAGCTGGAAAAGAAGAAAATGGAGCAAAGGAATGCAAGAAAAAACCAGTTAACGAGGAACAAGCTTGTAATGAATATTGTTGTGCCCTCGCCCTGCCTCATCTCGTGTTATTCCTCCTTCCCTCCTGCACCCCTTCTCCAGATCCTCGATTCCTCAACATTCATTATTTCGACTGAAATCAGTATGCTCATATATGCAAGCGCTCTCTTCCCACCATTCACATCCCTGAACATGCAGAGATAGATAGGAAGATAGGGGATCCAGAAGCAGCCGTGGTAGCAGCAGCAGCAAGGGGGAGGCAAAAGAAGAGTGTGTCTTTGTTCCTATTTAAATTTAACCAATTGAGTCCACCCTTTTTTTATCACGCACATAACTCCAGGTTTCCCCAAACCCCCTTGCTTCGTCTACTCTAATCATAACCTTTCGTGATTCCAGGTAGTATTTGAGTACTCTCTTCCCACCACTCACATCCTTGGTCATGGAGAGTCACATAGGGAAGAAGAAGATCCAGAATCAGACATGGAAGCCCCAGCAAGAACAGCAGCAGCAGCAACAGAGAGAAAAAAAAGTAAGTTCTTGCAGCCATGCGTGACTAAGTTTCAGTCACTTCACCCTATTCTACATCTCCAATCATCTTATTTTTATTCCTTTCTTGTTATTTTTTATCGAATCTCAATGCTCAATTGAGATCATTTTCCTCTTCCCACTGGTAAAAACCCATGACATGCAGAGGAAGATGATCCAGAAGGAATAGCAGCAGCCATTGCAGTGGCATCAGGAGTAGCAGCAACAGCAGAATCAGCAGGGGTGTGGGATGGAGGTGTGGTGGTGGAGATAGAGGGAACACGGCCACACGTGTGTCGAGAGTACTCCCTAGAAGTGCTGGCAAAGGCAACCGCGGAGTGGGCGGAGGGGAACAGGATTGGCAGTGGAAGCTTTGGTGATGTGTATAAGGGTGTATCTCCCTATAATCACACTCAAGTGTGGGCCGTGAAACGAGGCAGAGTGCTCACCAATGACTTTCTCACAGAGGTATGATTGGGTGGGCTTTTTGAGCTCGTGCAATTGCTTGTTGTTGTTGTTGTTGTTGTTGTTGTTGTTGTTGTTGTTGTTGTTGTTGTTGTTGTTGTTGTTGCTGCTGCTGCTGCTGCTGCTGCTGATCTTGCTGCTGCTCTTGCTCTTGCTCTTGCTGCTGCTCTTGCTCTTTACTCTTGCTCTTGCTGTTGCTGTTGCTGTTGCTGTTTGTTTGTTTGCTTGTTTGTTTTTTTGTAGTTCCAACAATTTCTTTCTACCACTCTCAGCGCCTGCTTGTTTGTTACCCTGAACCTAGTAAAAAGCAGGGGTTGCTACACCTTGTACTATGATTCAGGGTTCTAATACTACTGAATGCCAATCTTTTGCAATGTTTTACAACTTCATAAAATTCTCATCTCGTGCCTCCCCTTCCGCAGGTGAAGGAGATGGCCAGCAAGCACCATCCGCATCTTGTGCGGCTGCTTGGATACTGTATGGATGTGAACACGTCCACAAGGCACATAGAGCAGATATTGGTATATGAGTACATGGTGAACAACGACCTTGAGAGCTGGATCAGGCCGGGTGTCTCCCATCCTCTTTCCCTGCTACAACGCCTGGACGTTCTGATTGGAGTGGCAAAGGGATTGCAGTATCTGCATGACTTTGGCATCGTGCATCGCGACATCAAGCCAGCCAACATTCTCCTGGATGAAAAAATGCAGGCACGCTACGATTTGTGTGGCCTTTCTTCGCTCATCTCACTCGTCTCGCTGCTTCTCTCAAAACAGACTTGTCATCAGTTGCCACGTTATGTTTATTCACAAGCCTTGTAATTCATAACTTTGCCTTGGACAGGCCAAGATTGCGGACTTTGGGCTGGTGAAGCTGAGTGGAGGCACCTGCTTGGGTTCCTCTGTGGCTGCCACTCGAGTGATGGGCACACCGGGCTATGTGGACCCAGCCTACTTCAAGACACACAAGGCCACTCCAGCTGCAGACGTGCACAGGTGATATAGTTTGAATGCTTGTATACAATTTATGGTTAACACTTGAACATGACAACCTGCATCTCATTATGAGTTTACAACACTGCATCATGACAAGAACTAGTGAAACTGATGATCTCTGGGACATTGGTTTTTATCATGAGCAGCTTCGGAGTGGTGATGCTGGTGGTCATCACGGCACGCAAGGCTGTTCACATCACAGAGGACAGCCAGACCAGCCTAAAGCAATGGGTGAGTCTTAAGGCATCATGTAGTCTTTAGATGCACTAGTCACCACCAATACTACATCACTTATCATAATGCTAACTATCATGTGCGTTTCTACCGATGAACCCTTTATGATTGGAAAGTCCTAGAATTTCATCCCATTGGTTACCCCCTCTCCTCCATTGCAATTATATAATGCGTTTCCAGAATGAGCTGCCAAAAGCAGCACTCCATGAGTTTTGCTGTAGCAGCACTTAGCAATGGCCAAGTAGTCCGTTTGGCACCATCCAATAACGGAGTTGTGCGTTATCTCGCCCTAAAAAAGACTTTCCTTGCGTACTCCTCTCCACTCTACAGGTGGCGCCTTTCGTGGCATCCAATGAGGTGGCAGCATTCAAGGACCCTCAATTGGATGCTCCAGACGACTTGGTGCTGCGCATGGCCCGTCTTGCGCTCGCCTGCACTGCCATGCCCACTGCCTCCCGCCCCTCCATGGCCCGAATATTGGGGGATCTGCTGGCCATGAAGGAAGAGATCATGGGGGCTGAGGTGCACAGAGCTGCATGCCGAATTGACAAGGAGATTGGCAGCTCGGCTGAGTTGGTGGACTTTGATGCCGAAATGGCTCGTGTGGAACACATGGATGTGCAGGGAGGTTACTCTAGTGTGTGATGTGCTCTCCACATTGTTACAAGCTTTTGAATCCATGGGTTCTTGAGGTCTATGTGTTGCATCACTTTTGTATTGGAATAACCAAATGGTTATAACAAGGACTTTCCGAAGGCTTCACCATAGAGCATCTTGCAACCCCCCCCCCCCCAAAAAAGAAGTCAAACACACACCCACGCACAAGCACGCATGCATGTACATAAGCATGCACGCTTCCCACTTGCAAATACATACGCATGCACACATAAATGCACCTGCACGCACACGCATGGACAAACACAAACACACACATGCACGCGAGTGCACACAGGCACGCACACAGGCGCGCGAGCACACACACACACACACAAGCACACACACACACACACATATACACACACATACACAGAGACATACACACACACACACACGCACACACACACACACACGCACACACATACACACACATACACACACACAGACACACACACATGTTAATTAGCCTTAGTAACTTAGGTCTAGGAGGCTAGGCTCAATGTCGAGAGTAACATGGCGAGGGGAGTTGGGAAGGGATGGTTGAACTAGGAATGAGGGGGATACAAATATGGTTGAGTATCCCCTCTGAGGGAAGCCCCACTACAGCCTACACAGAACAAACATATAATGTTTGACACACCCCCATAGGCAAAGTGGGCGATAGCTAACACAATTAACGGTCACAAGACAAGTCAGGCAAGAGAATTAAGCAAAGCAAAGCTCAGGGTGGACATAAAGGATAAAACACAGTCCGAGCACAAGCAAGCGGCCACAAGACCAGGTCACATGTAGAGTCATAATAGCAAGGTAATACACTGATCATAGCCTGGCAAGTGTAAACATGCAAGTATAAGTATGTATATCAGTGTACAACAAGTGGAACACAAGATCAAGAGACAAGCAGGTGAGGCAGAGTGGGCAGAAGCCCAAGAGCAGTGCAAAAGCGCTGACGATCACCAGACCCAAGGGCCTTGGTGAAGACATTAGCAGTGTTGGCCCGAGAGGCCACGTAGGAAAGGAGAAGCTGGCCACGCTAATGCAGATCGCGAGCAAGAAAGTAACGAAGAGCAATGTGCTTCGTTCTGTGCTCCAGTCTCTGCTCGCGACACAAGGCAATCATGGCCTTGTTGTCGACGTACAGAACTGGAGGAGAACGAGGCCGCTCCCCCAAGTCGGTCAGCAGGTAGGTCAGCCAGCGTAGCTCCTGTGAAGCCATAGGCCCAGCGTAGATCTCGGCCTCACAGCTGGAACCAAGCAGAGAAGACGAACGAGTAGACCTCCACGAGACAGAATTAGAGCTAAGACTGAAGGTATAACACTGTGACGACCGCTGAGTCGCCTGGTCGCCGGCCCAGGAAGCGTCTGAGTGACTTGTGAGAACCACAGAATTCCGTCCTCTAAGCACGAGCCCCGTGCCCGATGTATTGCACAAATAACGCAGTACCCTCTTCGCAGCATATCAATGCACCTTTCAGTGTCTACCGGGAGCCACACAGCGAGCCAGAAGGCTGAAAGGGTACGCAAGGTCAGGTCATGTGCACGTCATCAGCTACATGAGGCAAACCACACGTTCTGGATACGGACCCCTCGGCTCTACAGACTCGTCCGAAGGTGGAGCTGAGAGCGAGTGGCCTGTAGGCAGAGGAGTGGGCTGTGGCGAGGAGAACTGGAAGCCGAAGCGCTGAAGGACCTGGTGCACCATGTTTGATTGCGTCAGGGTGATGGTGCAGCGTGCTCTGTCCCGGGTGATCTGCAAGCCAACATAGCTCCGCAGCTCACCCAGGTCAGTGCAGGTGTGTTGTCTCTCCTTCAGTTCCGTCTTCACCAGGGCCAGTGCCTCAGTGTCAGCAGTAGCAAAAACCAAGTCGTCGACGTACACGAGGATGTACAACGGCAGCAAAAAAGTGTCGGTGCATAGAAACAGCGAGGGGTCAGTAGAGGAAGGAGCAAGCCCAAGAGCCGCAAGTGTCATCTTCAGTGTGTTGTGCCACTCGTGAGGCACTTGGCGGAGACCGTAGATTGGCCGCCGGGGGCTTCACTGGGTACCCGCAGGAAACGACCTGGTAAAACTAGGTGGGCGGCGCAGCCAGATCTCCTCGTGAAGGCTGCCCTGCAAGAAAGCTGTGGAGAAGTCAGCTCGTAGTGCAGCTCGTAGTCACGCTGTGTTGCAACGTGCAGCAACACCCAAATAGTAGTCATCTTTGGGGTGGGGGAAAAGGTCTGAAAGAAGTAGACCCCCTGTCGCTGACTGAAGCCTCGGGCAACGTAACGCGCCTTGAAGGCAGGCGGAGAACCCGACGGCCGCTTCACTCTGAATGTCCACATGCCATCAACTATGTTCGCCCCAGGAGGAGGAACCTCGTCGACGTAGGTGCCTGTGAACTTCCCGGAACCCATCTCTTCGTCCATGGCCGTCTGCCACTGAGATGAATACTCACCCGCGATCGCCTCTGTGTAAGAGCGCGGGGTGGGGATGTCAAGTGCATCCGGGTCTCCCTCACGGCAAAGAAGCATGGATGCGAAACGAAGTAAAGCAGCCGCAAAACACTAAAGCTCAAACTGCCTGTCCTCAAGGACGTCATTGCTAAGGGCAGGCTCACCCCCGATGGACGGAGGACAGGCAGACTTGGACTCAGTAACAAGACTCGCGGCGTAGTCGAGACGACTCCTAGCTGCAAAGTCGACCAGCTCAGTGACTAGGGCAAACGCTGTAGCAGACTCAAAGTCAGGGTCAGTGACGACAGTAGCGAGTAGACGAGTGGCAGTACGAGTAAGGTCGGACTCAGGGTCAGAAACATGCGGAAGAGAGGACGCGGGAGGCTTAGGCAGAACAACACACTGTGGAACAGAGGAAGGACGAAGTGCCATAGCGTGAGTTCCTGGGACAGCAGGAGGACGAGGACGGGCGACACGATGAGCACGAACAGGTGTGGAAGTACGAGTCTCAGGCTCACGATGCTCAGTCAGAGACTCAGTCACCTCAGTGTGAGGAGCAAGAGCGGGCAGCGGGGAGCCAGGCAGTAGCTGTGGCTGAGACTGGTCTGTCGGTGGACACAGAAGAGGTGGAGTGAGGCCAGTGGAATACGGGAGACTAAGAACCTGTCAGCAGCTCCAGTACCTCCAGCACCTCCAGTACCTCCAGCACCACCAGCTCTAGCACCTCCCTCCAGTACCACCAGCTCCAGTACCTCTAGCACCAGCAGTACCACCAGCTCCGGCAGCTCCAGCACCTCTAGTACGAGCACCTCCAGGACCAGCAGCTCCAGCACCTCCAGGACCAGCAGCTCCAGCACCTCCAGGACCAGCAGCTCCAGCAACTACAGTACCTCCAGTACCACCAGCTCCGGCACCTGCAGTACCTCATGTACCTCCAGCACCTCTAGGACCAGCAGCTCCAGTAGTACCTCCAGCACCAGCAGCTCCCGCGTCTAGGTAACTCCAAGCTCCAGCACTAGAGCGGCCTCGCCGAAAAGACCCACTCACGAAGCTGCTGCGGTGAGGGTGTCTCGAAGCCCCAATATAGCCTACACAGAACAAACTTATAATGTTTGACGTCATACACATACACACAGACACACACACACACACACACATACACACACATACACACATACACACGCACGCACAGACACAGACACAGACACAAATACAGACACACAAAGACACACACAAACACACAAACACACACACAAACACACATACAAACACAGACACATACACAGACACATATACACACACACACACATACATGCACAGACACAGAGACACGCACGTACGCACAAGCACAGACACAGACACAAACACAGACACACACACAGACACACACACACACGGATACACACACACACAAGCACTTACACAAATACACATACACGCACACACACACACACATACACATACACACGCATACACACACACGCACGTACGCACGCACAGACATAGACACAGACAGAGTCACACACACACACACGTATACACACACAAACACAAGCACACAAGCACGCACGCGTGCACACACATACACACACACACACACACATACACACACACACATATATATATGCACACACACACACATACACACACACACACACACACGCACACAGACAAATGCCATGCTAAAAAGCAAGTGTTGAATGGTCAATGATTTTTCTTCATTGATTACCAATTGTTGAGCTTAGATCGCACATCACTTTGCATACCATGTCGATATTTTTTTGTAAAAGAAAAAAAAAAAAACTGGTCTAGAAGAATCGTGAAATGCACCAAAATTAGTGCCAGCACTTTGGAAAACCCCATATACTTGCACATCTCCTGTTGCTATCAAGTCGGTAATGTTCTTTATTATAGTTAGGTCCAAGTTAGCTTTCATGCGTGACTGTAAGGAAAATTCCTTTTCCTTACTTCGCGCACCTGCTCAAGCGCGTACACCACTGTAGCACCACAGTCAGCACCGTTACCACTCGCAACCCTCGCATCGACAATCCCCCCGCCACCTTCGCACGTCGCACCCCGACCTCACGGCTCGGCGGGTAACCCGCGCTCCGGGCCTCCGCCTCGACATTTTCCCAAACCTCGGTTCCAGGCCCGTCGCGCGTCACCCACAGTTCATTACCGTCACCACTATAGTTCCGCTATATATTCTTCGCTCATGCCTTCGTGTCAAACTTATATGCTATGATCTATCTAGGCTGTAGTGGGGTAGACACTATAGGGTACAACATTTCTAGGTTTCCTACTTGTACCCACATCTTGCCTAGTCATTTCATCCCTCGTTATTTCACATGGTATAGAGCAAGTTCCCTAGTGGGAACGTTTCCTAGGGCCCACCACTAAAACGATTTTTATATATTTTTTTAAAATTACCTGCCCGGAGCGCGCTTCGCGCCTGCCCTAGTCGCGCCCCGTGCGCCTGCCCTCCCGTCGCGTCCCCTGCCCTTAGCGGCCCGTCGCGCCCTCTCAAGGCCCCTTCGCGGCCCCTCTCACGGCCCTTCGCGGCCCCTCTCACGGCCCTTCGCGGCCCCTTCGCGGCTCCTTCGCGGCCCCTTCGCGGCCCTTTGTGGCCCCTCTCACGGCCCTTCGCGGCCCCTTCGCGGCCCCTCGCGGCCCCTCGCGGCCCCTTCGTGGCCCCTCGCGGCCCCTTCACGGCCCCTTTGCCGCCCTTCGCGGCCCCTTCGCGGCCCCTCGCAGCCCCTTCTCAGCCCCTTCGCCGCCCTTCGCGACCCCTTCACGGCCCCTCCGCGGCCCTTCGCGGCCCTTCGCGGCTCCTTCACGGCCCCTCCGCGGCTGCTTCGCGGCTCGTCGCGGCCCCTTAGCGGCCCCTCCTCGGCTCTTCACGGCCCTGCCGCCCCGTCGCCGCCGCCCCAGCAGCAGCTGCCGTCGCGCCTGCTGCCGCTGCTGCTTCCTCTACGGCCGGTCGCCGCCGCCGCTGCTGTAGTGACAGCCGCCGCCGCTCCTGCTGAGACAACCGCCGCTGCCACTGCCGTGACAGCCGCCGCCGCCGTCCCGGCCCTACTCTGCAGCCGAGGCGCGGCCCTCCTCTGCCGCCCTGTCACGGCCCTGTTCCTGCCGGCGCACCTCGGCCTTGCCCCACCGCTTGCGGACCTCTACCCACCCGCCCCTGGTAAGAGCACCGCCGAGCCGCGCCTCTCCTGCTGGTGCTGCTGCTAGCCTGCTGCTGCTGCTGCTAGCCTGCCGCTGCTGCTGCTAGCCTGCTGCTGCTGCTGCTGCTGTCATGGCTACCCCAAATGTTCTCACCTTTGATGCTGAGGGTCGGGCTGTCGATTTTGAGGTCTGGGTCGATGATCTGCAGCTTTTCCTGCAGTGCGATAGAAAAGATGGTCTCTCACTGTTCGATCTCACGTCTGGCGCCTCTGCTGCCCTTGCTGCCGATACTGACAGTACTGTTCGCTCACAGTGGGCCACACGCGATGCTGCTGCCCGTCTTGCTGTGCGTAGTCACCTGCCGTCCACTGAGCGCGCGCATTTTAGTCAGTACAAGAGTGCTAAGACCTTGTACGACGCTGTAGTTGCACGCTACTCTTCCCCTGCCACTGCTGCCCTTAGTCGCCTCATGCTGCCGTACCTGTTCCCTGACCTCACCGCCTTTCCCACAGTCGCTGACCTCATTACGCACCTTCGCACTAGTGACACCCGCTACTGCGCTGCGCTTCCTGCTGAGTTCTGCGCCAAGAACCCCCCCCCATGTACATCACCCTCTATTACCTGATCACCCGGCTCCCTGACTCCCTTCGCTCGGTCAGGGACCACTTCCTCTCTGTTTGCCCCACCAGACTCACCGTTGACCTCCTCGAGGAGCGCCTCCTGGCAGCTGAGAAGAGTATAGTCGCTGTAGGAGCCTCTCGTGGTGACCCTCGTGCCCCCTTCTTTGAGGGGTGCTCCCCCTCCCCCCTTTTGCCCTCTGTTGCCTCTGCTGATGCGGTCGACCTCGTTGGCACCGAGTCGGTCGGCGCTGCGTCTGCCCCTAGCGGGAGACGCCGCAACGGCAAGGGCAAGGGGGGCAAGGGCGCTGGAGGAGCTGGCGGGGGCGGTGGAGGTGGCGGTGGAGGCGGCGGAGGGGGTGGGGGTGGCGGGGAGTGGTGGCGGGGGTGGGGGCTTCGGTGGCGGCGGTGGAGGCGGAGGCGGCGACGGCGGTGGCGGTGGGAGCGGAGGAGGAGGCAGTGGCGGCAGTGGCGGCGGTGGCGGCAGCGGCGGTGGAGCTGGTCGAGGTGGCTCTGTGCAGCGGGGCTGCTTCGGTGGTGGTCAGCGCCAGCAGCAGCAGCGCACTCGTGAGACCCGGCCCCCCTAGCAGCTTCGTGAGTGGTACGTTGCGCGGCAGCGAGGTGGGGGTGCTGGTCCCTGTGCCTACGTCCTGCGTACCGGCGACCGCACTGGTGAGCCGTGCGGTGGTCCGCACACCACCCAGCGCTGCTTCGGCCGCCTGACGGACGCCTGGCGTCTCCAGTTCCCTGACGCCACTGAGATCCCTCGCTGGGGCGAGCTACTTAGGTCGGGGGTTGCTATCTTTGATCTTGATTATGATGCTATTCTTGCTGCCATGTATGTTGTGTCTACTAGTGATAAGGGTGACTGTTACCTGTGTGTTCCGCCTGACCCGGGCATTGAGGCTGCTGCTCTAGGTGCTGGTGAGGCTGCTGCTCTAGGTGCTAGTGCGTCTGCTGCTCCAGGTGCTGGTGAGTTTGCTGCCCCAGGTGCTGGTGAGTCTGCTCTCTCAGGTACCACGTCGGCTCAGGCTTTGCACACCTTCACCCGTGACTCAGGTGCTTCCCGCTCCTTCTTTCGAGACCGCACCACACTCACGCCGCTTAGTCGGCCGGTTGCAGTCTCACTGGCAGACCCCTCTGGGGGTCCTGTCCTTGCCCACTTCTCCACTGCCTTACCGTGTCCGGCGGCCCTTTCTGGCACCCTGTCAGGTCCTTACCTCCCCTCGTTCTCTACGAACTTGGTGAGTGGTGCTGACCTACAGGATGGGGGGGTTGACCAGTTCACTCCTGCGAGTCAGCGAGTGACCCACTGCACGTGTGCTCGGACGGGCCGACACCTGGCCACGTTTACCCGTCAGCCGGGGTCGAGCCTGTACACACTAACTACTGCGTCTCCTCCGGTTGCTGCGTCTGGTCAGGTAGCTGCATCGGGTCAGGTGTTTGCTGCAGCGTCCAGGTCTGGTCCTGAGTCTGCCCCCTACTCGTGTCGTCTCCTGTCTCACCAGACTCTCCTCTGGCACCACTGCCTTGGTCACCCCTCCCTGCCTCGTCTCCGAGGCATGGCCTCCCGTGTCCTTGTCTCTGGTCTCCCCCGGTCCCTCCCTCCTCTTCCTCCGGGGCCTGCCCCTACCTGCGTTCCCTGCGTCGAGGGGCGGCAGCGCGCCGCTCCTCACTCCTCCGAGTTTCCTCCGACAGAGGCTCCGCTGCACACGATTCACCTGGACGTGTGGGGCCCCGCCCGCGTCCGTGGACAGGGTCACGAGCGTTACTTCCTGCTGGTAGTTGACGACTACTCCCGTTACACCACAGTCTTCCCCTTGCGCCGCAAGGGTGAGGTCACTGAGGTGTTGATCGACTGGATCCGCGCAGCTCGTCTCCAGCTCAGAGAGAGTTTCGGCTCGGACTTTCCTGTTCTGCGTCTGCACTCCGACAGAGGCGGAGAGTTTTCCTCTGACCTTCTGCGAGCCTTCTGTCGTGCACGGGGCATCCGCTAGACGTTCATGCTTCCGGCCTCTCCACAGCAAAATGGGATTGCTAAGCGCCGCATTGGCATGGTCATGGACGTCGCTCGTACGTCCATGATCCATGCGGCTGCTCCCCATTTTTTGTGGCCGTTCGCGGTTCAGTACGCGGCGCATCAGATCAACCTTTAGCCCCGTGTCTCCATGCCGGAGACCTCCCCTACTCTGCGGTGGACGGGGAAAGTTGGCGATGCGTCTGCGTTCCGTGTCTGGGGATCTCGGGCTTTTGTCCGCGACTTGTCTGCGGACAAGCTGTCCCCCCGTGCTGTTCTCTGCGTCTTCCTTGGCTTCCCCCCTGACGCGCCTGGTTGGTAGTTTTACCACCCCACCTCGCGCCGTGTTCTGTCCTCCCAGGACGTCACGTTTGACGAGTCGGTTCCTTACTACCGTCTCTTCCCCTACCGCACTGCACCCCTCCCCCCGCCGCCGCTCTTCCTCGCGCCAGGTCCCCCCCCGGTAGACCCCCTTCCCCCTCAGGGTCCTGCCCCCTCAGGTGTGTCTCAGGTAGACGCAGTCGAACCTGTCGAGGTAGCTGTTGACTCTTGTGCTGCTAGGGGTGCTAAGCCTGCGGGTGCGGGTTCTGGGGGTGCTGAGCCTGGGGGTGCTGAGCCTCGGGGTGCTGCGTCTGGGGGTGCTGAGCCTGGGGGTGCTGCGACTGGGGGTGTGGAGCCTGAGGGTTCTGGGCCTGCTCGTGTGGAGTTTGGCGGTACTGGGTCTGGAGGCCCTTCGGGTGCTTCGTCCCGGCGGGAGCTACCCTCTCCACCGGAGTTGCGCGAGTGGTTTTCTCAGCGCTGGAGCCGTGCTGCTGGAGCTGGAGGTTCTACTGCTGCTGAGGGTGCTGGTGCCACGGGTCCCGGAGGTGCTCGTACTGGAGGTACTGGAGCTGCTGGGCCTGGGGGTGCTCCTGGTGCTGGAGCTGCTGGCGGTGCTGGAGCTGGCGGTGCTGCTGGAGCTGATGCTGCTGGAGCTGCTGGAGCTGGAGCTGTTGAGTCTTCCGGCGGTCCTGCTGGAGCTTGAGCCGCTAGAGGTGCTGCTGGCACTGGTGCTTCTGAGGGTGCTGGAGTTGGCGCTGCTAGAGCTGAGGGTGCTGCTGGCGCTGGTGCTGCCGCTGGGGGTGCTGGTGCTTTACCTCCTGGTTCTGGAGGCGCTGCGCGGCCCCGGCCGTACTTCGTTCCACTCCTTGAGCAGGTTCTTTGTCTCCCGCCTTCTACTGGTCCTGCTCCTTCATTAGAGTGTCCACCGCCTGTCCAGTCCGAGTCACAGTTACAGCCTGCCTCCCCACTGCCTGCTCCTTCTCCCTACACTGGTCCTACTGGAGGTCTTGCTGAGCGTCGTGCGCCTGCGTCTCGTCCTGCGTCGCCTGTTCGTGCTGCTCGCACTAGTCGTCGTGTTCCGCGTCAGCGTCCTCCTGCGGTCCCGGGCACGCACCAGATGGCACAATGTCCTTCCACTGCTCCACTGCGTGTCCCTTTGCCGTCTCCTCCAGAGTCCTCTCTTCCTGCTCTTGCTGACCCGGAGTCTGACTCTCTTCGTGCTGCCAGTCCTACTGTCACACGTCTCCTGGCTACTGTTGTCACTGACCCTTCCTTTGAGTCCACTGCTGCGTCTGCCTTAGTTGCTGAGCTTGTCGACTTCGCTGCTCGCTGTCGTCTAGACTACGCCGCTAGTCTTGTTGCTGAGTCTGAGTCTATCTGTCCTCCGTCCGTCGGGGGTGAGTGTGCTCTTAGCACGGACGTCCTTGAGGGCAGGCAGGAGGAGTTCCAGTGTTTTGCTGCTGCTTTGCCTCATCTCGTGTCCATGCTGATTGCCCCTGAGGGAGACCCGGATGCACCAGACATCCCGACTCCGCGCTCTTACGCAGAGGCGATAGAGGGTCCCTACTCCTCTCAGTGGCAGTCAGCCATGGATGCAAAGATGGCTTCCTGGAAGTCCACAGGCACCTACGTGGACGAGGTTCCCCCACCTGGGGCGAACATCGTCAGTGGCATGTGGATTTTCAGGGTGAAGCGGCCGCCGGGTTCTCCGCCTGTCTTCAAGGCGCGTTACGTGGCTCGAGGCTTCAGTCAGCGGCAGGGAGTTGACTACTTTCAGACCTTCTCTCCCACCCCGAAGATGACCACTCTTCCGGTGCTGCTACACATAGCCGCTCAGCGCAACTACGAGCTTCACTCTCTTGACTTCAGCACTGCTTTCCTACAGGGCAGCCTGCACGAGGAGATCTGGCTGCGCAGCCCACCTGGCTTCACTGGGTCGTTTCCTCCTGGTACCCAGTGGAGCCTCCGGCGGCCACTCTACGGTCTCCGCCAGGCGCCCCGTGAGTGGCACGACACACTGAGGACTACACTTGCGGCTCTTGGGTTTGCTCCTTCTACTGCTGACCCGTCGCTGTTTCTACGCACCGACACCTCTTTGCCGCCGTTCTACATCCTAGTGTACGTCGACGACTTGGTCTTTGCTACTGCTGACACTGCTGGACTCGCCCACGTGAAGTACGAGCTGCAGAAGAGACACACGTGCACAGACCTGGGTGAACTGCGCAGCTACCTTGGCTTGCAGATCACCCGGGACAGAGCACAGCGCACCATTACCCTGACACAGTCACACATGGTGCAGCAGGTCCTTCAGCACTTCGACTTCACGTACTCCTCGCCTCAGGCCACTCCTCTGTCTACTCGCCACTCGCTCTCAGCTCTGCCTTCGGATGAGTCCGTAGAGCCGAGTGGCCCGTATCCAGAGCTTGTTGGCTGCCTCATGTACCTGATGACCTGCACTCGACCTGACCTTGCATACCCTCTTAGCATCTTGGCACGCTATGTTGCTCCTGGGAGACACAGACCAGAGCACATGGCTGCAGCGAAGAGGGTGTTGCGCTACTTGTGCAGTACGTTGGGCATGGGGCTTGTGCTTGGAGGGCGGAGTCCAGTGGTCCTCACTGGTCACGCAGACGCTTCTTGGGCTGACGACCAGGCTACGCAGCAGTCGTCACAGGGTTACACCTTCAGCCTTAGTTCCGACTCTGTTTTGTTTCAGTCTACCCGCTCGTCTTCTGTTCTCGGCTCCAGCTGTGAGGCTGAGATCTACGCAGGGGCCATGGCTGCACAGGAGTTATGCTGGCTCACATACCTGCTGACTGACCTAGGAGAGCCGCCTCGTTCTCCTCCAGTTCTGTACGTAGACAACAAGGCCATGCTGGCCTTGTGTCGGGAGCACAGACTGGAGCACAGAACGAAGCACATTGCTCTTCGCTACTTCCTTGCTCGTGAGCTGCAGCAGCGTGGTCAGCTGCGCCTTGCTTACGTGGCCTCTCGGGCCAACACTGCTGATATCTTTACCGAGGCACTTCAGCCTTGTGATCATCAGCGCTTTTGTACGATGCTAGGTCTTGTGCCTACTTGGCCTCACTTGCTCACTTCTTGACCTTGCTTGTACTGTGATCTTTCTATACCTGCACTTGCTTGTTTACCTTTATATATAATCCTGCATGTGAACTGGCCTTGTGGCCTTGAACATGTGCTCGGAATGTGTGGTGACGTTGTGATCCACCCTGAGCTTGCTGTGCTTTGCTTGACTGGTCTTGTGACCTCTTGTTCTCCCCAACTTTGCCTATGGGGGTGTGTCAAACTTATATGCTATGATCTATCTAGGCTGTAGTGGGGTAGACACTATAGGGTACAACATTTCTTGGTTTCCTACTTGTACCCACAACTTGCCTAGTCATTTCATCCTTCGTTATTTCACACTTCGCTCATTGGACCCTTGCTTCGATAGTGCAATTCTCGCTCGCTCACTCAATTGCACTTGTAACACTTGGTATTTAGAGCCTACGACCTCTTCTCGGACCGCACCCACACCTTCGCTTCCCCACTATCTCACTTTTTGGAGGGGGGTAGACGTCTCTCAGCGACACAGCACCGCCGCTCGTAGTGCTCTCTCGTAAGCACGCACGGCCACGACAGAGGCTCTCGGTGAGCTTGCCCGACACCCCCGCCATGGCTGAATTTACTCTCGCGACACTGACGCAGGAGCAACTTGACCGTCTCGTACGCCAAGTCGACGAATCGGCACTCGAAATTGCGACGCTTACGGCGGAACGTGACTCCGCGCGTCAGCAATCCACGGTGAATACTCCGACGCCACCACACGCACCTGCAAATGCACCTGCACAATCGGAGGAGCCGATCGTCATTTCATCAGGCACACCAATACAGAACGATTGCGTGGGACAGCGCTCAGGCGCAGCCAGTGATGGCGCCGCCCACTCGATGCCGGGCATGGAGAGGAACAGGGTCGCGCCAAGCCCACGGGAGCCTCGCAAAGCCCATCAGCACGTGGAATTTGCGGCGACAAGTGGCGACCACGCCATCATGACGCCAATGCCACTGAAGCCGCAGCGCCCGCCCTGTTTCGACCCGAGTCAGCGTGGAGGTCCCACGGTTCAGTCGTGGGTCTTCACGATGAACGTATTTTTCGACACAAACTACGTCGAGTCGGACGCAGCGAAGATCAGATACGCCGTCTCGCTGCTGAGGGGCCCCGCCATGGACTGGTGGCGAGTCATCGTGACGTCGCCACGCGCCTACGAGCCACCGTCGCAAGAGGAAGGGCCCACGGGTCCAGCCGTCACCTGGAGTTCATTCTGCGAAACCGCCCAGTACAGCACGTGGGATGCGTGGTGCGCAGGGCTTCGGACGCGCTTCGAGCCGATTGCGGCTTCTATTTCGGCGCGTCAGAGACTGCGTACTTGGCGGCAGCTCGGGTCGGTTCAAGACTACACGAGCGGTTTTCTCGCATTATGCGAGCAAGTCGGCTACATGCACGAAGCGGAGCGGGTGGACCGTTACGTCGAAGGGCTGAAGCCGGACATTTCGCACGAAATCGTGTTACGCGGACTCTCGAATTTCAACGAGATTCTCGCGCTCGCCGAGAAAATCGACATTTTGCGCCGTCCGAGACCGGGGTCATATTATGGACATCGCCCTCGGGGACCAATCGAGCACGCCACCGTACATGCCGTTGCGACGAATGCAGCTGCCGCGCCGTTTAAGGGGCACTGCTTTGCTTGCAATAGGCCGGGCCATCGCAAGAGTGAGTGCCCAGAGGAGCTGAGGCGCCGCGGAGCAGAGTAGGGGAGGGAGTCTCCAAGGCAGGGAAATGCCAGCAGTCAGTAGGAATCGGGCCAACTACTGACGAGACTGCCTGCTCGCCCAACCCCACTGACCCTCACCGACTCACAGTACCGATTCATGCTATCGATCGGGCTTGGACGAATAAAGAGGGTACAGCGACGGATTGCCCAGTACTGATCCACGGGAAAATACAGGGAGCAGTAGTGAAGATTTTTATCGACGGAGGAGCAAGTCACAGTTTAATTAATACCGCAACCGCACGGAAACTGCAACTGACACTTAGCCGTTGTTTACCTAAGATAGATGCACGCTTAGTTGACGGCATGCCACTGGCCATACGGGAAAAGGTGGAGAGAGTCAAAGTCCGCTGCGGGGGGAATTTCGGGTTTACACAGGAAATGCTCGCGACGACACTGGATGGGCACGACATTTTACTGGGACGTGATTGGCTGCGACGGTATAACCCGCGAATTGACTGGACGACAGGTAGCTGCACTGTGCGAAGTAGCAGTAACTGGGTTGAACTACCTCGCTGGCAGTCGCCCGAGTCTTCAACGGTACACGTCAACACCGTCACCATGAAACGGGCTGTCGCTGCTGGAGCTGACGTGTACGCAGTAGACATTGCAGTGGTAGAGGGAGCAGGGCAGCCGAGTGACTTCAAGAAACTGCTAGCAGCGGTACCGCCCGAACTACAGAAACTGTTGAAACGATACCCGGGGATTTTTCCCGACGACTTACCGGAAGGACTGCCACCTCAGCGAGCACATGACCACCGAAAAGAATTAGAACCGGGGGCACAGCCAACTGTACAGCGCCAGTTCAGACTGACACAACCCGAGCTCGACGAACTGAGGAAGCAGTTAGATTACTTGTTAGAGAAGAAATTCATCCGACCGAGCTCGTCACCGTTCGCCGCACCGAACCTGTTCACGCCAAAAAAAGACGGAGGGTTTCGCATGTGCATCGTGTGAAGAAATGAGGAATGAATGGAAGGAGGGGTTTCACTAGCAAGCAGTTGAGTACATATAGCAAACCCTAAATTGGGCTGTACTCACTATTGAGTACCCCACTGCAGGCTAGACAAACATAACATTTTGACACACCCCCATAGCCAAAGTGGGGTGTAATCAGCACAACAAGCAAGCAAAACACAAGCTCAGGGTGGATCACAATGTCACCACACAATCTGAGCACAAGTACAAGAAGCAACAGTTTAAAGTTCACAAATGTAAGCAAAGCTAGAGGCTATCACCGAGGGCAAGTGTGGAGGAGGAGGGACTATGAGAGGAGAGGAGGTAGTGGGCGGCAGCTGAAGCTGCTGGCACACGGCGCAGCTGGAGCAACTGGCACACGGGCAACTGGAGCAACTGGCACACTGGCAACTGGAGCAACTGGCACACGGGCTACTGGAGTAACTGGCTCCGCGGCTAACTCTGAGCGGCAGGAGCAACGGACTCACGGGCGACTGGAGCAACTGGCTCACGGGCGACTGGCGCAACGGGCTCACGGGCGACTGGCGCAACGGTCTCACGGGCGACTGGAGCTACGGGCTTCACGGCGGCCACCCCCCTGCAACCTCCCCAAACTATCCCACCCCCCTTTCACACACCCCCTGCTGCACCCTAGGTTCACTCACACCTCACCCCCTAGCACCACTCCGTCGACTCCCACACACCCACCCCCCTCAGCGGCAGCTGCAGCAGTGGGAGACAGAGGAGGAGGAGGAGCAGGGGAGACCACACACCCGCCACCCCCTACTCGCCACCCCCAAACCCTAACACAGGGCAGGGCGGGAAGGCGGGTAGGGAGGTTACGGGGGGGGGGGGGGGGGGGGGGGGGGGAGGGGGGGGGGAAGGGGGTGGGTGGCTGACGCGCGGCCTCCCAGGGCGCCAAAACAGGCGGCAGAAGGGGCGACGCTCGCCCCCCCCCCCCCCCCCCCCCAGGTCGCCACGACAGGCGACGGGAAAAGAGGGGGGGGGCGGTGCACGGGTCCCCGGTGCGCCGCGACAGGCGACGGAGCATGGCCGGGGCGGGGCCGGGGCAGGGTCGGGGCAGGGCCGGGGCAGAGCCGGGGCAGGGCCTCGACAGGGCCGCGACAGGGCAGGGGTAGGGCCGCGACAGGGCTGCGGCGGGGGGCCGCGACGAAGGGGCCGCGACGGGGGGCCGCGACAGGGCGACGGGGCAGGGCCGGGGCGAGGCCGTGACGGGGCCGCGACAGGGCCGCGACGGGGTCGCGAAGGGGCCACGAAGGGGCCACGAAGGGGCCATAAAGGGCCGCGACGGGCAGCAGGGCAGAGCGCGAAACGCGCTAAGGGCAGGGGCGAAGCGCGCTCCGGGCAGGAAAAAAAAAATCGATATTCGGTGGGCCCTAGGAAACGTTCCCACTAGGGAACCTGCTCTATACCATGTGAAAGAACGAGGGATGAATGGAAGGAGGGGTTTCACTAGCAAGCAGTTGAGTACATATAGCAAACCCTAAATTGGGCTGTACTCACTATTGAGTACCCCACTGCAGGCTAGACAAACATAACATTCTGACACATCGATTACCGAGTGCTCAACAGGGTAACTGTCAAGTCGCGGTACCCCATTCCCCGAGCCAACGAACTGATAGACCAACTGCGAACAGCACGGGTTTTTTCGAAAATAGATTTACGAGGAGGTTACCATCAGATTAGAGTCGAACCATCGGACCGCGCCAAAACAGCTTTTCGGACTAGGTACGGGTCGTTCGAGTACACCGTGATGCCCTTCGAGGTGACCAACGCACCAGCGACATTTCAGATGACCATGAACGAGGCGTTTAGGCCACTTTTAGATAAATGCGTGATAGTTTACCTCGACGACATCCTCGTCTACAGTCGCGACAAGCAGCAGCACTTCGCAGATCTGGAAGCAGTCTTTAAAATTTTAGACGAGCATCGGTGTGAGAGTACGACGGCTTATGCTAGCTTGGCTAGCTTGCCTGGACTTTATTATGCTATATCTAGCTTGGGATTTATTTATCCTGCATAGATATGCTTGATTTCCTATGTTAGGTGCATTCCTATATGTTATTATAGTTATAGCACCGAACCAGGTTACGTGTACCGAACTCAAGCCTATTCGGTTTCCACCAAATTGCTTTCTACTGAGTTCGGGAAGGTTCTGTTCGGGACGCTTCGCGACCCTCAGAACATTCGCGTAACATCTGGGTAACTGGCCTTGTGTCGAGACTATATATAGCCTCGTGTTGTACCCAGGTGAATCATTCAATTCAAACTCTCTTTTCTGAGCTCGATCCTAGATCCTCACACTTGGTATCAGAGCCTGTTTAGACGCGAGGTTTTTCGACCACTAAAACCTAGCTTTTAAAACCGCGGGGGCGACGACGGAAAGCGCCGATTTCGGGTACGTAAACCAGTTCCGCGCTATTTTTTAACGTCCCCCTCGAACCGGTTTTCGAACACTCCTCGGGTCCAGTGGCAAAAAAGTTGGAATTTCGACCGTCGGATCGATTTGAATCTCAACGGCCCTGAGAATTTCGCCCAAAAAGGTTGGAATTTGGAGCGTCGGATCGAATTTCTTCTCAACGGCCGAGATCGGACGCGAATTTCAACTTAGGGAGAATTACGCGACACACAGAATCAGCACTCGCCATTTCTACAGTCGATTCGACTCATAGTAAGACGACCAGCGCCTCGAATTCAATTATTTTCGTCGCACATTTTCCTGTAAATCGTCACATGGAGGAAAATGGTGATAATTCCGTACGAAAAATTACGGAGTTACACACCGGCCTGGACCAGACGCGAGCGGCACTCCAGCGAATAGAGGAGCTTCTCCCGAACCAGTCGGTAGCCGCCACGGCAGCAGCGAACGCAGCGGCGAATGCAGCAGCGACGTCAGCAGCAGCAGCGGCGACACCGACACTTCACCCAGCAGCAGCGGCAGCAGCTACAGTGAATCTTGAGGCGGCATGTCCGAGGCTACCGGAGACATTCAATCCGAATGCTAGAGACTCCGACGTCCGTCGATTCATTGCGACCCTCGAGATTTACTTCGAGGCCGTTGGCTGTACGACCCCGACACACAGCTGCAAAGGCTTAGGGGAAGGTTCCAGGCCAAGACGAAGCTGAATCGGCCTCGGATAAATCCTTCTCACTGAGAAATAACAAGGAATGGGGTTGAGTAAGGGAAAGTTGGGTACAAGTACAAACCCTAGAAAACTGTACCCCATATGTGCTACCCCACTATAGCCTACAGCAGCTATGTCATATAAATCTGACACACCCCCATAGGCAAAGTGGGGGAGAACAAGGGGTCACAAGACCAGTCAAGCAAAGCAAGGCAAGCTCAGGGTGGATCACAAAGTCACCACACATTCCGAGCACAAGTTCAAGGCCAGAAGGCCAGTTCACATGCAGGATTACATATATATATAAGGCTAGACAAGCAAGAGCAGGTGTATATAAATATGTAACAGTACAAACAAGGTCAAGGGGTGAGCAAGTGAGGCAAGGCAGGCACAAGACCAAGCTGAGTACAGAAGCGCTGATGATCACAAGGCGCAAGTGCCTTGGTGAAGATATCAGCAGTGTTGGCCTCAGAGGCCACGTACGCAAGACGCAGCTGACCACGCTGCTGTAGCTCACGAGCAAGGAAGTAGCGAAGAGCAATGTGCTTCGTTCTGTGCTCCAGTCTCTGCTCCCGACACAAGGCCAGCATGGCCTTGTTGTCTACGTACAGCACTGGAGGAGAACGAGGCGGCTCTCCGAGGTCAGTCAGCAGGTAGGTGAGCCAGCGTAGCTCCTGTGCAGCCATGGCTCCTGCGTAGATCTCAGCCTCACAACTGGAGCCGAGAACAGAGGACGAGCGGGTAGCCCGCCAAGAAACAGAGCCGGAACCAAGGCTGAAGGTGTAACCCTGTGACGACCGCTGCGTAGCCTGGTCGTCAGCCCAAGAAGCGTCTGCGTGCCCAGTGAGGACCACTGGACTCTGCCCTCCAAGCACAAGCCCCATGCCCGACGTACTGCACAAGTAACGCAACACCCTCTTCGCTGCAGCCATGTGCTCCGGTCTGTGTCTCCCAGGAGCAACATAGCGTGCGAGAATGCTAAGAGGGTATGCGAGGTCAGGTCGTGTGCAGGTCATCAGGTACATGAGGCAGCCAACAAGCTCTGGGTACGGGCCACTCGACTCTACGGACTCATCCGAAGGCAGAGCTGAGAGTGAGTGGCGAGTAGGCAGAGGAGTGGCCTGAGGCGAGGAGTACGTGAAGCCGAAGCGCTGAAGGACCTGCTGCACCATGTGTGACTGAGTCAGGGTAATGGTGCGGCGTGCTCTGTCCCAGGTGATCTGCAAGCCAAGGTAGCTGCGCAGTTCACCCAGGTCTGTGCACGTGTGTCTCTTCTGCAGCTCGGACTTCACGTGGGCGAGTCCAGCAGTGTTAGCTGTGGCAAAGACCAAGTCGTCGACGTACACGAGGATGTAGAACGGCGGCAAAGAAGTGTCGGTGCGCAGAAACAGCGACGGGTCGGCAGTAGAGGGAGCAAACCCAAGAGCCGCAAGTGTAGTCCTCAGTGTGTCGTGCCACTCACGCGGTGCCTGGCGGAGACCGTAGACTGGCCGCCGGAGGCTCCACTGGGTGCCAGGAGGAAAAGACCCAGTGAAACCAGGTGGGCGACGCAGCCAGATCTCCTCGTGCAGGCTGCCTTGCAAGAAAGCAGTGCTGAAGTCAAGAGAGTGCAGCTCGTAGTCGCGGTGAGCAGCTATGTACAGCAGTACCCGAAGAGTGGTCATCTTCGGGGTGGGAGAGAAGGTCTGAAAGTAGTCAACTCCCTGCCGCTGACTGAAGCCACGAGCTACGTAACGCGCCTTGAAGACAGGCGGAGAACCCGGCGGCCGCTTCACCCTGAAAATCCACATGCCACTGACGATGTTCGCCCCAGGTGGGGGAACCTCGTCGACGTAGGTGCGTGTGGACTTCCACGAAGCCATCTCTGCGTCCATGGCTGCCTGCCACTGAGAGGAGTAGGGACCCTCTATCGCCTCCGCGTAAGAGCGCGGAGTCGGGATGTCTGGTGCATCCGGGTCTCCCTCAGGGGTAAGCAGTATTGGCACGAGATGAGGTGAAGCAGCAGCAAAACACTGGAACTCCTCCTGCCTGTCCTCAAGGACGTCCGTGCCAAGAGCACACTCACCCCCGACGGACGGAGGACAGACAGACTCAGACTCAGCAACAAGACTGGCGACGTAGTCTAGGCGACAGCGAGCAGCAAAGTCGACGAGCTCAGTAACTAGGGCAGACGCAGCAGTGGACTCAAAGGAAGGGTCAGTGACAACAGTAGCAAGGAGACGCGTGACAGTAGGACTGGCAGCACGAAGAGAGTCCGACTCCGGGTCGGGAAGAGCAGGAAGAGAGGACTCAGGAGGAGAAGGCAAAGGGGCACGCAGAGGAGCAGTGGACGGACGCAGAGACATCCGGTGCGTGCCAGGGACAGGAGGAGGACGCTGACGCGAACCACGACCACTAGTGCGAGCAGCACGGACACGCGACGCAGGGCGAGACGCAGGCTCACGACGCTCAGTAAGACCTCCAGTAGGACCAGTGTAGGGAGAAGGAGCAGGCAGTGGGGAGGCCGGCTGTAACTGTAACTGAGACGGGACAGGCTGTGGACACTCTAAGGGAGGAGGAGGAACAGTAGAAGGCGGGAGACCAAGAACCTGCTCAAGGAGCGGAACGAAGTACGGTCGAGGCCGCGCAGCGACTCCAGACACAGCAGGGACAGCACCAGTACCCCCAGTGGTAGCACCAGCGCCAGCAGCACCTCCAGCTCCAGTACCTCCAGCAGCACCAGTAGCACCCCCAGCAGGACCGCCTCCAGGACCGACAGCAGTAGCCTCAGCGCCAACACCCTCAGTAGCTCCAGCTCCAGTCGGACCACGAGAAGACGCAGTGGCACCAGCTCCAGTAGTACCCGCAGGCCCAGCAGCTCCAGTACTCCCAGTACGAGCACCTCCGGGACCCGCAGCACCAGCACCCTCAGCAGCCGAAGAACCTCCAGCTCAAGCAGCACGCCTCCACCGCGCAGCTCCTGTGGAGAGAGTGGCTCCCGCCGAGACGAAGCACCCGGAGAACCTCCAGGCAAAGTACCGCCAGACGCCACGCGAGCGGGCCCAGCTCCCTCAGGCTCCGCACCCCCAGGCTCAGCACCTCCAGGCGTAGCACCCCCAGGCTCAGCACCCCCAGGCGTAGCACCCCCAGGCTCAGCACCCCCAGTCGTAGCACCCTCAGGCTCAGCACCCCCAGGCGTAGCACCCACACGCTCAGCACCCCCAGAGTCAGCACCCCCAGGCTCAGCACCCTCAGCAGCACCAGAGTCACCAGCAACCTCGACAGGCTCGACTGCGTCTACCTGGGACACACCTGAAGGGGCAGGACCCTGAGGGGGAAGGGGGTCTACCGGGGGGGGACCTGGCACAAGGAAGAGCGGTGGCGGGGGGAGGGACGGAGTGCGGTAGGGGAAGAGGCGGTAGTAGGGGACCGACTCGTCAAACGTGACGTCCTGGGAGGACAGAACACGGCGAGAGGTGGGGTGGTAGAACTGCCACCCTGGCGCGTCAGGGGGGAAGCCAAGGAAGACACAAGGAGCAGCACGAGGGGACAGCTTGTCCGCAGACAAGTCGCGGACAAACGCCCGAGATCCCCAGACACGGAACGCAGACGCATCGCCAACCTTCCCCGTCCACAGCAAAGCTCGGGAGGTCTCCGCCATGGAGACCCTGGGGTGAAGGTTGATCTGATGCGCCGCGTACCGAACCGCAAACGGCCACAGAAAATGGGGGGCAGCCGCATGCATCATGGACGTACGGGCGACGTCCATGACCATGCCAATGCGGCGCTCAGCAATCCCATTTTGCTGTGGAGAGTCCGGAAGCGTGAAGGTCTGGCGGATGCCTCGTGCACGACAGTAGGCTCGTAGAAGGCCAGAGGAGAACTCTCCGCCTCTGTCAGAGTGCAGACACAAAACAGGAAAGTCCGAGCCGAAGCTCTGCCTGAGCTGGAGACGAGCTGCGCGGATCCAGTCGATCAACACCTCAGTGACATCACCCTTGCTGCGCAAGGGGAAGACTGTGGTGTAACGCGAGTAGTCGTCAACCACCAGCAGGAAGTAGCGCTCGTGACCCTGTCCACGGACGCGGGCCGGGCCCCACACGTCCATGTGAAGCGTCTGCAGCGGGGCCTCTGTCGGAGGAAACTGGGAGGAGTGAGGGGCAGCCCGCTGCCGCCCCTCGACACAGGGGACGCAGGTAGGGGCAGGCCCCGGAGGAAGGGGAGGGAGGGACCGGGGAAGACCAGAGACAAGGACACGGGAGGCCATGCCTCGGAGACGAAGCAGGGAGGGGTGACCAAGGCGGTGGTGCCAGAGGAGAGTCTCGTGAGACAGGAGGCGACACGAGCAGGGGGCAGACTCAGGACCAGACCTGGACGTCGCAGCAAACACCTGACCCGACACAGCTACCTGACCAGACGCAGTGACTGGAGGAGACGCAGTGGTCAGTGTGTACAGGCTCGACCCCGGCCGACGTGTAAACGTGGCCAGGTGTCGGCCTGTCCGAGCGTCCGTGCAGTGGGTCACCCGCTGGCTCGCAGGAGTGAACTGGTGAACCCCCGCATCCTGTAGGTCAGCACCACTCACCAAGTTCGTAGAGAACGAGGGGAGGTAAAGACCAGACAGGGTGCCAGAGGGGGCCGCCGGACACGGGAGGACAGTGGAGAAGTGAGCAAGGACAGGACCCCCAGAGGGGTCTGCCAGAGAGACTGCAACTGACCGACCAAGCGGCGTGAGTGTGGTGCGGTCTCGAAAGAAGGAGCGAGAAGCCCCCGAGTCAAGGGTGAAGGTGTGGGAGGCCGAAGCCGACGCAGTACCTGAGAGAGCAGACTCACCAGCACCTGAGGAAGCAGACGCACTAGCACCTAGAGCAGCAGCCTCGCTAGCACCTAGAGCAGCAGCCTCACCAGTACCTAGAGCAGCAGTCTCAATGCCCGGGTCGGGCGGAAAACACCGGTAACAGTCACCCTCATCACTAATAGTCACAGCATACATGGCAGCAAGAATAGCATCAAAGTCAAGGTGAAAGATAGCTACTCCCGCTCTAGACAGCTCGCCCCAGCGAGGGATCTCAGTGGCCTCAGGGAACTGGTGACGCCAAGCGTCCGTCAGGCGGCCAAAGCAGCGCTGGGTGGAGTGCGCACCCCCGCATTGCTCACCCGGGCGGTCGCCGGTGCGTAGGACGTAGGTGCACGGACTGAGAATAAACGAGGAAATGAAATGACTAAGTGAAAGTTGGGTACAAAAAGCAAACCCTAGAAAACTGTACCCCATATGTGCTACCCCACTATAGCCTACAGTAGCTATGTCATATAAATCTGACACACCCCCATAGGCAAAGTGGGGGAGAACAAGGGGTCACAAGACCAGTCAAGCAAAGCAAAGCAAGCTCAGGGTGGATCACAAAGTCACCACACATTCCGAGCACAAGTTCAAGGCCACAAGGCCAGTTCACATGCAGGATTACATATATATATAAGGCTAGACAAGCAAGAGCAGGTGTATATATATATGCAACAGTACAAACAAGGTCAAGGGGTGAGCAAGTGAGGCAAGGTAGGCACAAGACCCAGCTGAGTACAGAAGCGCTGATGATCACAAGGCGCAAGTGCCTTGGTGAAGATATCAGCAGTGTTGGCCTGAGAGGCCACGTACGCAAGCCGCAGCTGACCACGCTGCTGTAGCTCACGAGCAAGGAAGTAGCGGAGAGCAATGTGCTTCGTTCTGTGCTCCAGTCTCTGCTCTCGACACAAGGCCAGCATGGCCTTGTTGTCTACGTACAGCACTGGAGGAGAACGAGGCGGCTCTCCGAGGTCAGTCAGCAGGTAGGTGAGCCAGCGAAGCTCCTGTGCAGCCATGGCCCCGGCATAGATCTCAGCCTCACAACTGGAGCCGAGAACAGAAGACGAGCGGGTAGCCCGCCACGAAACAGAGCCGGAACCAAGGCTGAAGGTGTAACCCTGTGACGACCGCTGCGTAGCCTGGTCGTCAGCCCAAGAAGCGTCTGCGTGCCCAGTGAGGACCACTGGACTCTGCCCTCCAAGCACAAGCCCCATGCCCGACGTACTGCACAAGTAACGCAACACCCTCTTCGCTGCAGCCATGTGCTCCGGTCTGTGTCTCCCAGGAGCAACATAGCGTGCGAGAATGCTAAGAGGGTATGCGAGGTCAGGTCGTGTGCAGGTCATCAGGTACATGAGGCAGCCAACAAGCTCTGGGTACGGGCCACTCGACTCTACGGACTCATCCGAAGGCAGAGCTGAGAGCGAGTGGCGAGTAGGCAGAGGAGTGGCCTGAGGCGAGGAGTACGTGAAGCCGAAGCGCTGAAGGACCTGCTGCACCATGTGTGACTGAGTCAGGGTAATGGTGCGGCGTGCTCTGTCCCAGGTGATCTGCAAGCCAAGGTAGCTGCGCAGTTCACCCAGGTCTGTGCACGTGTGTCTCTTCTGCAGCTCGGACTTCACGTGGGCGAGTCCAGCAGTGTTAGCTGTGGCAAAGACCAAGTCGTCGACGTACACGAGGATGTAGAACGGCGGCAAAGAAGTGTCGGTGCGTAGAAACAGCGACGGGTCGGCAGTAGAGGGAGCAAACCCAAGAGCCGCAAGTGTAGTCCTCAGTGTGTCGTGCCACTCACGCGGTGCCTGGCGGAGACCGTAGACTGGCCGCCGGAGGCTCCACTGGGTGCCAGGAGGAAAAGACCCAGTGAAGCCAGGTGGGCGACGCAGCCAGATCTCCTCGTGCAGGCTGCCCTGCAAGAAAGCAGTGCTGAAGTCAAGAGAGTGCAGCTCGTAGTCGCGGTGAGCAGCTATGTACAGCAGTACCCGAAGAGTGGTCATCTTCGGGGTGGGAGAGAAGGTCTGAAAGTAGTCAACTCCCTGCCGCTGACTGAAGCCACGAGCTACGTAACGCGCCTTGAAGACAGGCGGAGAACCCGGCGGTCGCTTCACCCTGAAAATCCACATGCCACTGACGATGTTCGCCCCAGGCGGGGGAACTTCGTCAACGTAGGTGCCTGTGGACTTCCAGGAAGCCATCTCTGTGTCCATAGCTGCCTGCCACTGAGAGGAGTAGGGACCCTCTATCGCCTCCGCGTAAGAGCGCGGAGTCGGGATGTCAAGTGCATCCGGGTCTCCCTCAGGGGTAAGCAGTACGGACACGAGATGAGGTGAAGCAGCAGCCAAGCACTGGAACTCCTCCTGCCTGTCCTCAAGGACGTCCGTGCCAAGGGCACACTCACCCCCGACGGACGGAGGACAGACAGACTCAGACTCAACGACAAGACTAGCAGAGTAGTCTAGACGACAGCGAGCAGCAAAGTCGACGAGCTCAGCAACTAGGGTAGACGCAGCAGTGGACTCAAAGGAAGGGTCAGTGACGACAGTAGCAAGGAGACGCGTGACAGTAGGACTGGCAGCACGAAGAGAGTCCGACTCCGGGTCGGGAAGAGCAGGAAGAGAGGACGCAGGAGGAGAAGGCAAAGGGGCACGCAGAGGAGCAGTGGACGGACGCAGAGACATCCGGTGCGTGCCAGGGACAGGAGGAGGACGCTGACGCGAACCACGGCCACTAGTGCGAGCAAGACGGACAGGCGACGCAGGGCGAGACGCAGGCTCACGACGCTCAGCAAGACCTCCAGTAGGACCAGTGTAGGGAGAAGGAGCGGGCAGTGTGGAGGCCGGCTGTAACTGTAATTGGGACGGGACAGGCTGTGGACACTCTAAGGGAGGAGGAGGACCAGTAGAAGGCGGGAGACCAAGAACCTGCTGAAGGAGCGGAACGAAGTACGGCCGAGGCCGCGCGGCGACTCCAGACACAGCAGGGACAGCACCAGTACCCCCAGCGGCAGCACCAGCGCCAGCAGGACCTCCAGCTCCAGTACCTCCAGCAGCACCAGTAGCACCCCCAGCAGGACCGCCTCCAGGACCGACAGCAGTAGCCTCAGCGCCAACACCCTCAGCAGCTCCAGCTCCAGACGTACCCGCAGGCCCAACAGCTCCAGTACTCCCAGTACGAGCACCTCCGGGACCCGCGGCACCAGCACCCTCAGCAGTCGAAGAACCTCCAGCTCCAGCAGCACGCCTCCAGCGCCGGGCAAACCACTCTCGCAACTCCTGTGGAGAGAGTGGCTCCCGCCGAGACGAAGCACCCGGAGAACCTCCAGGCTCAGCACCGCCAGACGCCACACGAGCAGGCCCAGCTCCCTCAGGCTCCGCACCCCCAGGCTCAGCACCTCCAGGCGTAGCACCCCCAGGCTCAGCACCCCCAGGCGTAGCACCCCCAGGCTCAGCACCCCCAGGCTCAGCACCCCCAGTAGTAGCACCCCCAGGCTCAGCACCCCCAGGCTCAGCACCCCCACGCTCAGCACCCCCACAGTCAGCACCCCCAGGCTCAGCACCCTCAGCAGCACCAGAGTCACCAGTAACCTCGACAGGCTCGACTGCGTCTACCTGGGACACACCTGAAGGGGCAGGACCCTGAGGGGGGAGGGGGTCTACCGGGGGGGGACCTGGCACAAGGAAGAGCGGTGGCGGGGGGAGGGACGGAGTGCGGTAGGGGAAGAGACGGTAGTAGGGGACCGACTCGTCAAACGTGACGTCCTGGGAGGACAGAACACGGCGAGAGGTGGGGTGGTAGAACTGCCACCCTGGCGCGTCAGGGGGGAAGCCAAGGAAGACGCAAGGAGCAGCACGAGGGGACAGCTTGTCCGCAGACAAGTCGCGGACAAACGCCCGAGATCCCCAGACACGGAACGCAGACGCATCGCCAACCTTCCCCGTCCACAGCAAAGCTGGGGAGGTCTCCGGCATGGAGACCCTGGGGTGAAGGTTGATCTGATGCGCCGCGTACCGAACCGCAAACGGCCACAGAAAATGGGGGGAAGCCGCATGCATCATGGACGTACGGGCGACGTCCATGACCATGCCAATGCGGCGCTCAGCAATCCCATTTTGCTGTGGAGAGTCCGGAAGCGTGAAGGTCTGGCGGATGCCTCGTGCACAACAGTAGGCTCGCAGAAGGCCAGAGGAGAACTCTCCACCTCTGTCAGAGTGCAGACGCAGAACAGGAAAGTCCGAGCCGAAGCTCTGCCTGAGCTGGAGACGAGCTGCGCGGATCCAGTCGATCAACACCTCAGTGACATCACCCTTGCTGCGCAAGGGGAAGACCGTGGTGTAACGCGAGTAGTCGTCAACCACCAGCAGGAAGTAGCGCTCGTGACCCTGTCCACGGACGCGGGCCGGGCCCCACACGTCCATGTGAAGCGTCTGCAGCGGGGCCTCTGTCGGAGGAAACTGGGAGGAGTGAGGGGCAGCTCGCTGCCGCCCCTCGACACAAGGGACGCAGGTAGGGCCGGGCCCCGGAGGAAGGGGAGGGAGGGACCGGGGAAGACCAGAGACAAGGACACGGGAGGCCATGCCTCGGAGACGAAGCAGGGAGGGGTGACCAAGGCGGTGGTGCCAGAGGAGAGTCTCGTAGGACACGAGGCGACACGAACAGGGGGCAGACTCAGGACCAGACCTGGACGCTGCAGCAAACACCTGACCCGACGCAGCTACCTGACCAGACGCAGTGACTGGAGGAGACGCAGTGGTCAGTGTGTACAGGCTCGACCCCGGCCGACGTATAAACGTGGCCAGGTGTCGGCCTGTCCGAGCGTCCGTGCAGTGGGTCACCCGCTGACTCGCAGGAGTGAACTGGTGAACCCCCGCATCCTGTAGGTCAGCACCACTCACCAAGTTTGTAGAGAACGAGGGGAGGTAAAGACCAGACAGGGTGCCAGAGGGGGCCGCCGGACACGGGAGGACAGTGGAGAAGTGAGCAAGGACAGGACCCCCAGAGGGGTCTGCCAGAGAGACTGCAACTGGCCGGCCAAGCGGCGTGAGTGTGGTGCGGTCTCGAAAGAAGGAGCGAGAAGCCCCCGAGTCAAGGGTGAAGGTGTGGGAGGCTGAAGCCGACGCAGTACCTGAGAGAGCAGACTCACCAGCACCTGAGTGAGCAGACGCACGAGCACCTAGAGCAGCAGCCTCGCTAGCACCTAGAGCAGCAGCCTCACCAGTACCTAGAGTAGCAGTCTCAATGCCCGGGTCGGGCGGAAAACACCGGTAACAGTCACCCTCATCACTAATAGTCACAGCATACATGGCAGCAAGAATAGCATCAAAGTCAAGGTCAAAGACAGCTACACCCGCCCTAGACAGCTCGCCCCAGCGGGGGATCTCAGTGGCCTCAGGGAACTGGTGACACCAAGCGTCCGTCAGGCGGCCAAAGCAGCGCGTGGTGGAGTGCGCACCCCCGCACGGCTCACCCGCGCGGTCGCCGGTGCGTAGGACATAGGTGCACGGACCAGTACCCCCACCCCGCTGGCGTGCAGCGTACCACTCACGGAGCTGCTGAGGGGGGGGGGTGTCACGAGTGCGCTGCTGCCGCTGCTGCTGCTGCTGCTGGCGCTGACCACCACCGGAGCCGACCCTCTGCCTAGCGCCACCCCGACCAGCTCCACCTCCTCCGCCGCCGCCTCCTCCACCGCCGCCACCTCCGCCACCTCCGCTCCCACCGCCACCGCCGCCGCCGCCTCCGCCTCCACTGCCGCCACCGACACCTCCACCCCCGCCACCACTCCCACCACCACCCCCACCCCCTCCACTGCCGCCACCGCCACCTCCGCCACCCCCGCCAGCCCCTCCAACACCCTTGCCCCCCTTGCCCTTGCCGGTGCGGCGTCTCCAGCTCGGGGCAGACGCAGCGCCGACCGACTCGAGACCAACGAGGTCGGCCGCAGCAGCAGAGGCAACAGAGGGCAAAAGGGGGGAGGGGGAACACCCCTCAAAGACGGGGGTGCGAGGGTCACCACGGGAGGCTCCTACAGCGACTATGCTCTTCTCTGCTGCTAGGAGGGCCTTCTCGAGGAGGTCAACGATGAGAGTGGTGGGGCAAACTGAGAGGAAGTGGTCCCTGACTACGCGAAGGGAGTCAGGGAGCCGGGTGCCTATGTAGTAGAGGGTGATGTACATGGGGGGGGGGTTCTTGGCGCAGAACTCAGCAGGAAGCGCAGCGCGGTAGCGAGTGTCACTAGTGCGGAGGTGCGTAATGAGGTCAGCGACTGTGGGAAAGGCAGCAAGGTCAGGGAAGAGGTACGGTAGCATGAGGCGGCTCAGTGCAGCAGTGGCAGGGGAGGAGTAGCGCGCAACTACAGCGTCGTACAAGGTCTGAGCACTCTTGTACTGGCTAAAGTGCGCACGCTCAGAGGTAGGCAAGTGGCGACGCACAGCAAGACATACAGCAGCATCGCGTGTGGCCCACTGTGAGCGAACAGTGGCGTCGGCATCAGCAGCAGGGGCAGGAGAGGCACCAGAGGTGAGGTCAAAGAGGGAGAGACCGTCTGCCCTATCGCACTGTAAGAAAAGCTGCAGGTCATCTACCCAGACGTCAAAGTCAATGGCCCGACCCTCAGCGTCAAAGGCGAGGACACTAGGGGTAGCCATGACAGCAGTAGACTAGCAGTGCGAGCAGTAGGGTAAGGGCAGTGCAGTGATAGAGGCGCTGCTCTTACCGGGCAGGCGAGACGGACCGAGTGTAGAGGACAGGGCGGCTCGGACGGCTCGGCGGCTCGGCGGCTCGGCAGCACCAGCAGCTCGGCAGTTCGGGCGGTTCGGCGGCTCGGCGGCTCGGGCGGCTCGGCGGCTCGGGCGGCTCGGCGGCTCGGGCGATTCGGCGGCTCGGGCGGCTCGGCTGCTGCAGGGGCAGCGGCGGCTGTTGCTCACAGGACGGCGGCGGCCGCTGCTGCAGTGGCGGCGGCAGTTGCTGCTGCAGGGGCGGCGGCGGCCGCTCCTGCAGGGACGGCGGCAGCCGCGGTTGCAGTGGCGGCGGGTGCTGCTGCAGGGGCGGCGGATGCTGCTGCTGCTGGGACGGCGGCCGCGGCCGCTGTAGTGACTGCGGCTGCTGCTGCTGTAGAGGCGGCGACGGCGGGCCGAGAGAGGCCACGAAGGGCGGCGGACGGGCCGTGAAGGGCGGCACGAGGGGCCGCGGAGGGCGGCGACCGGCCGTTAGGGTAGCGCGAGGGGCCGCGGAGGGCGGCGACGGGCCGTGAAGGGCGGCGCGAGGGGCCGCGAAGGGCGGCGACGGGCCGTAGGGGGGGCCGTAATGGCGGCGCGAGTGGCCGTAAGGGCGGCACGAGGGGCCGTAAGGGCGGCTGGAAGGGCCGTCAGAGGGGCCGCTAAGGGCGACGCGAAGGGGCCGTAAGGGGCCTAGAGAAGGCGCGACGGTAGGGAGGGCACGCGGGGCACGACTCGGGCAGGAGCGAAGCGCGCTCCGGGCAGGAAAAAAAAAAAATTCGATTGGTGGGCCCTAGGAAGCGTTCCCACGAGGGAACCCGCTCTATACCATGAGAAATAACAAGGAATGGGGTTGAGTAAGGGAAAGTTGGGTACAAGTACAAACCCTAGAAAACTGTACCCCATATGTGCTACCCCACTATAGCCTACAGCAGCTATGTCATATAAATCTGACACTCACCCAACTCAGTTGAGAACTAATATGGATTCAGCAGCTTCGAGCGCAGGACCGAGGGATGATCTATGCGACGTACCCTACGATCCTAAAAGCGAGACCATTTACGGCTACTCGGAGCAGCAACAGCCACTACTCCTCGAGGTGATCTGCAACGGGCGACGCCTCCAGGCACTGGTGGACAGCGGTGCGTCTCACTCGGTGTGCGACCGCGGGACGTTGGAGAAAATTGGAGAATTTTCGGAGGAGACCAAGTTCTCGGCAACAATGGTGGACGGTACGAAACTTCCCATCCACGGCAAAGCATCACTGCAGCTGCACATAGGGGCGCTGAGGTGGAAGCCGACGTTGCCGATCACGAACATCAAGGGCTTAGATTTCATCTTGGGGCGAGATTTCTTGAAGCGGTTCAACCCCGAGATCGACTGGGTCAACAGGAAGGCGTGCATCTACAACAACGGGAAACGAGTGGAGCTGCGAAGCTGGACGGATACAGGGGGCGTTCCTGAAACGACACTGGCACGGTTCGAACGGACTGTGAACGAGAGTAACACTGGATACTTAGCACTGGTTATGGCAGCAGCAGAGGAGGAGAAGCCGAGTTCGGAGCTACCTGCAGCAGTAAAGGAGGTGTTGGAGCAGTACAAGGATATAATGCCCGACGACCTACCTGCAGGCGTACCTCCAGCACGCACCCACGAGCACGAAATCGTGGAGGAACCAGGTGCGAAACCCGTCTCACGTGCACCATACCGACTGAGTCCGACCGAACTGACAGACATGAAGAAACAGATAGAGTATCTACTGGACAGACAACTGATCCGCCCATCCACCTCTCCCTACGGTGCACCAGTCCTCTTCACTCCAAAACCAGACTGCAGTTTACGGATATGCATCGACTACCGCGCACTGAACAAACAGACAGTTAAAAACAAATACCCCATACCGCGCATAGACGACCTACTGGACCAACTGCGTGGTGCAACAGTCTTTTCGAAGTTGGACCTATGGTCGGGTTACTGGCAGATCAAGATGGCGGACAACTCGATCCACAAGACGGCGTTCCGTACCAGATACGGCTCCTACACATACTTGGTGATGCCGTTCGGACTCTGCAACGCATCAGCGACGTTCCAGGCGGAAATGAACCACATCCTGCGGCCCCTGCTGGACGAGTGCGTAGTAGTGTACCTGGACGATATCCTCATCTACTCCAAGAACATGAAGGAGCACGTGGAGCATCTGCGGAAAGTCTTCGAGATCCTTCGGAAGAACAAGTTCTACGTGAAGATGTCGAAGAGCGACTTCGCCCTGAAGAAGGTGCAGTTTCTCGGGCACATGGTGAGTGCCGAGGGCGTACACGTGGACCTGTCAAACTCATATGCTATAATCTGTGTAGGCTGTAGTGGGGTAGACAATATGGGGTACAACACTTTTAGGATTTCCTACTTGTACCCACCTGCTTGCTAGTTCATTCATTCCTTGTACTTTCACATGGTATAGATCAGGTTCCCTAGTGGGAACTTCCTAGGGCCCACCACTGAAAATCGACTTTTTTCTGACCGAGGCGCGAGTCGCCCCTGCCCGAGGCGTGCCCCGTGGGCCGCCCTCTTGTCGAGCCCTCCTAGAGGCCCCTCTCACGGCCCCTCGCGCCACCCTTAGCGGCCCCGTCGCCACCCCTAGCGGCCCCGTCGCCGCCCTTCTAGGCCCCTCGAGGCCCCTTCGCGGCCCCGTCGCCGCCCCTAGCGGCCCCGTTGCCGCCCTTCTAGGCCCCTCGCGGCCCCTTCGCGGCCCCGTCGCCGCCCCTAGCGGCCCCGTCGCCGCCCTTCCAGGCCCCTCGCGGCCCCTTCGCGGCCCCGTCGCCGCCCCTAGCGGCCCCGTCGCCGCCCTTCCAGGCCCCTCGCGGCCCCTTCGCGGCCCCGTCGCCGCCCCTCGCGGCCCCGTCGCCGCCCTTCACGGCCCCGTCGCCCCCCCCTCGCGGCCCCGTCGCCGCCCTTCGCGGCCCCGTCGCCGCCCCTAGCGGCCCCTGTCGCCGCCCTTAGCGGCCCCGTCGCCGCCCCTTGCGGCCCCGTCGCCGCCCCCCCTTTCGGCCCCTCCCTGGCCCCTTCACTGCCGAGTCGCCGAACCGCCAAGCAGCCGAACAGCCGAGCAGCCGAGCCGCCGAGCAGCCGAGCCGCCGAGCCGCCGAACCGCCGAGCCGCCCAGCAGCCGAGCCGCCGAGCCGCCGAGCAGCCGAGCCGCCTGAAGCCGAGCCGCCGAGCCGCCGAGGCCGCCGTCGAGCCGCCACTGCCACTACCGAGCCGCTACCACCGCTGTTGCAGCCCTGTTCCTCCCGGCGCACCCCGGCCCTACCCACCCGGACTGGTGAGAGCCCTCCCTGCTAGACCACTGCTGTCATGGCTACCCCCAGTGTCCTTACCTTTGATGCTGAGGGTCGTGCTGTTGACTTCGAGGTCTGGGTCGATGACCTGCAGCTTTTCCTACAGTGCGATAGGGCAGACGGACTCTCCCTGTTCGATCTCACCTCTGGTGCCTCTCCTGCCCCGCCTGCTGATGCTGATAGCACTGTTCGCTCACAGTGGGCCACGCGCCATGCTGCTGCCCGTCTTGCTGTGCGTCGCCACTTACCGACCGCTGAGCGTGCGCACTTTAGTCAGTACAAGAGTGCTAAGACCTTGTACGACGCTGTAGTTGCACGCTACTCTTCCCCTGCCACTGCTGCTCTTAGCCGCCTCATACTGCCATACCTGTTTCCTGACCTCGCCGCCTTTCCCACTGTCGCTGACCTCGTTACGCACCTCCGCACTAGTGACACCCGCTACCGCGCTGCGCTTCCTGCTGAGTTCTGCGCCAAGAACCCCCCCCCCCCATGTACATCACCCTCTACTACATAGTCACCCGGCTCCCTGACTCCCTTCGCTCGGTCAGGGACCACTTCCTCTCTGTTTGCCCCACCACACTCACCGTTGACCTCCTCGAGGAGTGCCTCCTGGCAGCTGAGAAGAGTATAGTCGCTGTAGGAGCCTCTAGAGGTGACCCGCGTGCCCCTGTCTTTGAGGGGTGCTCCCCCTCCCCCCTTTTGCCCTCTGTTGCCTCTGCTGCTGCCGTCGACTTCGTTGGCACCGAGTCGGTCGGCGCTGCGTCTGCCCCTAGCGGGCGACGCCGCACCGGAAAGGGCAAGGGGGGCAAGGGCGCTGGAGGGGCTTGCGGGGGCGGTGGAGGTGGAGGTGGAGGAGGCGGAGGGAGTGGGGGTGGTGGTGGGAGTGGTGGCGGGGGTGGGGGCTTCGGTGGCGGCGGTGGCGGCGGAGGCGGCGGCGGCGGTGGCGGTGGGAGCGGAGGAGGAGGCGGTGGCGGCGGTGGCGGGGGTGGCGGCGGAGGAGGTGGAGCTAGTCGGGGTGGCTCTGCGCAGCGGGGCGGCTTAGGTGGTGGTCAGCGCCAGCAGCAGCAACGCACTCGTGAGACCCCGTCCCCCCAGCAGCTTCGTGAGTGGTACGCTGGGCGTCAGCGAGGTGGGGGTACTGGTCCCTGTACCTACGTCCTCCGTACCGGCGACCGCGCTGGTGAGCAGTGCGGGGGCTCGCACTCCACCCAGCGCTGCTTCGGCCGCCTGACGGACGCTTGGCGTCACCAGTTCCCTGACGCCACTGAGATCCCTCGCTGGGGAGAGCTGTCTAGGGCGGGGGTTGCTATCTTTGATCTTGACTATGATGCTATTCTTGCTGCCATGTATGCTGTGTCTACTAGTGATGAGGGTGACTGTTACCTGTGTGTTCCGCCTGACCCGGGCATTGAGGCTGCTGCTCTAGGTGCTGGTGAGGCTGCTGCTCTAGGTGCTAGTGCGTCTGCTGCCCCAGGTGCTGGTGAGTCTGCTCTCTCAGGTACCACGTCGGCTCAGGCCTTACACACCTTCACCCTTGACTCGGGTGCTTCCCGCTCCTTCTTTCGAGACCGCACCACGCTTACGCCGCTTAGTCGGCCGGTTGCGGTCTCCCTGGCGGACCCCTCTGGGGGTCCTGTCCTTGCTAGCTTCTCCACTGTCTTACCGTGTCCGGCAGCCCCCTCTGGCACCCAGTCAGGTCTCTACCTCCCCTCGTTCTCTACGAACTTGGTGAGTGGTGCTGATCTACAGGATTGGGGGGGTTGACCAGTTCACTCCTGCGAGTCAGCGGGTGACCCACTGTACGTGTGCTCGGACGGGCCGACACTTGGCCACGTTTACCCGTAGGCCGGGGTCGAGCCTGTACACACTGACTACTGAGTCTCCTCCGGTTGCTGCGTCTGGTCAGGTAGCTGCGTCGAGTCAGGTGTTTGCTGCAGCGTCCAGGTCTGGTCCTGAGTCTGCTCCCTGCTCGTGTCGTCTCCTGTCCCACCAGACTCTCCTTTGGCACCACCGCCTTGGTCACCCCTCCCTGCCTCGTCTCCGAGGCATGGCCTCCCGTGTCCTTGTCTCTGGTCTCCCCCGGTCCCTCCCTCCCCTCCCTCCGGGGCCTGCCCCTACCTGCGTTCCCTGCGTCGAGGGGCGGCAGCGCGCCGCCCCTCACTCCTCCGAGTTTCCTCCGACAGAGGCTCCCCTGCAGACTCTTCACATGGACGTGTGGGGCCCCGCCCGCGTCCGTGGCCAGGGTCACGAGCGTTACTTCCTGTTGGTGGTTGACTACTACTCGCGTTACACCACGGTGTTCCCCTTGCGCAGCAAGGGTGACGTCACTGAGGTGTTGATCGACTGGATCCGCGCAGCTCGTCTCCAGCTCAGAGAGAGTTTCGGCTCGGACTTTCCTGTTCTGCGTCTGCACTCTGACAGAGGCGGGGAGTTTTCCTCTGCCCGTCTGGGAGCCTTCTGTCGTGCACAGGGCATCCGCCAGACCTTCACGCTTCCGGCCTCTCCACAGCAAAATGGGATTGCTGAGCGCCGCATTGGCATGGTCATGGACGTCGCTCGTACGTCCATGATCCATGCAGCTGCTCCCCATTTTCTGTGGCCGTTTGCGGTTCAGTACGCAGCGCATCAGCTCAACCTTCAGCCCCGGGTCTCCTTGCCAGAGACCTCCCCCACCTTGCGGTGGACGGGGAAGGTTGGCGATGCGTCTGCGTTTCGGGTCTGGGGATCTCGGGCGTTTGTCCGCGACTTGTCTGCGGACAAGCTGTCCCCCCGTGCTGTTCCCTGCGTCTTCCTTGGCTTCCCCCCTGACGCGCCTGGTTGGCAGTTTTACCACCCCACCTCGCGCCGTGTTCTGTCCTCCCAGGACGTCACCTTTGACGAGTCGGTGCCTTACTACCGTCTCTTCCCCTACCGCACTGCGCCCCTCCCCCCGCCGCCGCTCTTCCTTGCGCCAGGTCCTCCCCCAGTAGACCCTCTCCCCCCTCAGGGTCCTGCCCCGTCAGGTGTGTCCCAGGTAGACGCAGTCGAGCCTGTCGAGGTAGCTGTTGACTCTGGTGCTGCTAGGGGCGCTGAGCCTGCGGGTGCCGGGTCTGGGGGTGCTGAGCCTGGGGGTGCGGAACCTGGGGGTGCTGAGTCTAGGGGTGCTGAGCCTGGGGGTGCTGAGTCTGGGGGTGCTGAGCCTGGGGGTGCGGAGCCTGGGGGTGCTGAGCCTGGGGGTTCGGAGCCTGGGGGTGCGGAGCCTGGGGGTGCTGGGTCTGCTCGTGTGGCCTCTGGCGGTGCTTCGTCGAGGCGGGAGCTACTCTCTCCGCAGGAGCTGCGCGAGTGGTTTGCCCACCGCTGGAGCCGTGCTTCTGGAGCTGGGGGTACTACTGTTGCTGCTGGTCCTGGAGGTGCTCGTACTGGCGGTACTGGAGCTGCTGGGACTGGGGGTGCTGCTGGGGCTGCTGGAGTTAGTCCTGCTGGAGGTACTGCTGGAGCTGCTGGCGGTACTGGAGCTGACGGTCCTGCTGGAGTTGGTGCTGCTGGAGCTGCTGGAGCTGGAGCTGCTGGGGGTGTTGGCGCTGGTGGTTCTGCTGGCGCTGGTGCTTCTGAGGGTGCTGGAGTTGGCTCTGTTCGAGCTGGAGGTGCTGCTGGCGCTGGTGCTGCCGCTGGGGGTACTGGTGCTGTTCCTGCTGGTTCTGGAGGCGCTGCGCGGCCGAGGCCGTACTTCGTTCCGCTCCTTGAGCAGGTTCTTGGTCTCCCGCCCTCTACTGGTCCTGCTCCTCCCTTAGAGTGTCCACAGCCTGTCCAGTCGCGGTCACAGTTACAGCCCGCCTCCCCCCTACCTGCTCCTTCTCCCTACACTGGTCCTACTGGAGGTCTTGCTGAGCGTCGTGAGCCTGCGTCTCGTCCTGCGTCGCCTATTCGTGCTGCTCGCACTAGTGGTCGTGCTCCGCGTCCGCGTCCTCCTGCGGTCCCAGGCACACACCAGATGGCACTGCGTCCTTCCACTGCTCCTCTGCGTGTCCCGTTGCCGTCTCCTCCAGAGTCCTCTCTTCTTGTTCTTGCTGACCCGGAGTCTGACTCTCTTCGTGCTGCCAGTCCTACTGTCACGCGTCTCCTGGCCACTGTTGTCACTGACCCTTCCTTTGAGTCCACTGCTGCGTCTGCCTTAGTTGCTGAGCTTGTCGACTTTGCTGCTCGCTGTCGTCTAGACTACGCCGCTAGTCTCGTTGCTGAGTCTGAGTCTGTCTGCCCTCCGTCCGTCGGGGGTGAGTGTGCTCTTAGCACGGACGTCCTTGAGGACAGGCAGGAGGAGTTCCAGTGTTTTGCTGCTGCTTTGCCTCATCTCGTGTCCACGCTGATTGCCCCTGAGGGAGACCCGGATGCACCAGACATCCCGACTCCGCGCTCTTACGCAGAGGCGATAGAGGGTCCCTACTCCTCTCAGTGGCAGTCAGCCATGGATGCAAAGATGGCTTCCTGGAAGTCCACAGGCACCTACGTGGACGAGGTTCCCCCACCTGGGGCGAACATCGTCAGTGGCATGTGGATTTTCAGGGTGAAGCGGCCGCCGGGTTCTCCGCCTGTCTTCAAGGCGCGTTACGTGGCTCGAGGCTTCAGTCAGCGGCAGGGAGTTGACTACTTTCAGACCTTCTCTTCCACCCCGAAGATGACCACTCTTCGGGTGCTGCTGCACATAGCCGCTCAGCGCGACTACGAGCTTCACTCTCTTGACTTCAGCACAGCTTTCCTGCAGGGCAGCCTGCACAAGGAGACCTGGCTGCGCCGCCCACCTGGCTTCACTGGGTCGTTTCCTCCTGGTACCCAGTGGAGCCTCCGGCGGCCAGTCTACGGTCTCCGCCAGGCGCCCCGTGAGTGGCACGACACACTGAGGACTACACTTGCGGCTCTTGGGTTTGCTCCGTCTACTGCCGACCCGTCGCTGTTTCTGCGCACCGACACCTCTTTGCCGCCGTTCTACATCCTCGTGTACGTCGACGACTTGGTCTTTGCCACTGCTGACACTGCTGGACTCGCCCACGTGAAGTCCGAGCTGCAGAAGAGACACACGTGCACAGACCTGGGTGAACTGCGCAGCTACCTTGGCTTGCAGATCACCCGGGACAGAGCACAGCGCACCATTACCCTGACTCAGTCACACATGGTGCAGCAGGTCCTTCAGCGCTTCGACTTCACGTACTCCTCGCCTCAGGCCACTCCTCTGTCTACTCGCCACTCGCTCTCAGCTCTGCCTTCGGATGAGTCCGTAGAGCCGAGTGGCCCGTACCCAGAGCTTTTTGGCTGCCTCATGTACCTGATGACCTGCACACGACCTGACCTAGCATACCCTCTTAGCATCTTGGCACGCTATGTTGCTCCTGGGAGACACCGACCAGAGCACATGGCTGCAGCGAAGAGGGTGTTGCGCTACTTGTGCAGTACGTCGGGCATGGGGCTAGTGCTTGGAGGGCGACGTCGAGTGGTCCTCACAGGTCACGCAGAAGCTTCTTGGGCTGACGACCAGGCTACGCAGCGGTCGTCACAGGGTTACACCTTCAGCCTTGGCTCCGGCTCTTTTTCGTGGCGGTCTACCCGCTCGTCTTCTGTTCTCGGCTCCAGCTGTGAGGCTGAGATCTACGCGGGGGCCATGGCTGCACAGGAGCTACGCTGGCTCACCTACCTGCTGACTGACCTAGGAGAGCCGCCTCGTTCTCCTCCAGTTCTGTACGTTGACAACAAGGCCATGCTGGCCTTGTGTCGGGAGCACAGACTGGAGCACAGAACGAAGCACATTGCTCTTCGCTACTTCCTTGCTCGTGAGCTGCAGCAGCGTGGTCAGTTGCGCCTTGCTTACGTGGCCTCTGAGGCCAACACTGCTGATATCTTTACCAAGGCACTTCCGCCTTGTGATCATCAGCGCTTCTGTACGATGCTAGGTCTTGTGCCTACTTGGCCTCACTTGCTCACTTCTTGACCTTGCTTGTACTGTGATCTTTCTATACCTGCACTTGCTTGTTTACCTTTATATATGATCTTGCATGTGAACTGGCCTTGTGGCCTTGCTCTTGTGCTCGGACTGTGTGGTGACGTTGTGATCCACCCTGAGCTTGCTTTGCTTTGCTTGACTGGTCCTGTGACCTCTTGTTCTCCCCCACTTTGCCTATGGGGGTGTGTCAAACTCATATGCTATAGTCTGTGTAGGCTGTAGTGGGGTAGACAATATGGGGTACAACACTTTTAGGTTTTCCTACTTGTACCCACCTGCTTGCTAGTTCATTCATTCCTTGTTCTTTCACAGGACCCGCGGAAGATCGAAGCCGTCAAGAAGTGGAAAGTACCGGAGAACATGAAGGAGTTGCAGCAGTTCCTAGGCTTTGCCAACTACTACAACAGGTTCGTGCCGCAGTACGCAAAGATAGCAGCGCCACTGACCGACCTACTGAAAAAGGATACGCCCTTCAAATGGGATACTCCTCATCAGCAAGCCATGGAACAGCTACAGACAGCACTGACTACAGCGCCAGTACTAATCCTACCAGATCCAGACAAGGACTACGTGGTGGAAGCAGACGCTAGTGACCAAGCAGTCGGAGCAGTACTGATGCAAGATCACGGGAACGGGTTACAGCCTATCGCCTACCTCAGCAAGAAGCTACACGGAGCAGAACTGAATAACCCCATCCACGACAAGGAAGCCTTAGCTATAGTCGTAGCCTTCAAGGTGTGGAGGTGTTACCTAGAGGGAGCCAAGACCACAGTCTATACTGACCACTGCAGTCTCAAATACCTGAAGTCGCAGCCAACGCTCTCGAGGCGACAGGTGCGGTGGATGGGCTTCCTAGAAACTCACTTCCACTACGACATCGTCTACAAGCCCGGGCTACACAACAAAGCAGACGCGTTGAGCCGCCCCGGTCATGTAGCAGGCATCCAGCTCGACGGGATGAACCCTCTGCTCAAGGGTCTATTCCAACATGGGTACTCCGTGGACGCAGAGATCGCTACAGCACAGACCAAGAAGCTGTTACAGTTGGAGAAAGACTTAGCTGTAAGGAAGGGTTCTGGAAAGATTTGGGTACCGAATTACGCCCCGCTACGGCAGATCCTCTTGGAGGAGTTTCACGACGTACCTTACGCGGGACATTTTGGGAGCAACAAGACATTAGCAGGGATAGCGAAGTATTACTACTGGCCCAGGATGGCAGCAGACGTGCAGCAGTTCGTCACCTCATGCGACACGTGCCAGCAGATGAAGAGCAGCAAGCAGAAAAAAGCAGGGTTACTTCAGCCTCTACCCGTACCGGAGCAGCCATGGCAAGTCGTTAGCCTTGACTTCATCACGGGACTTCCTTCGACCTCACGAGGGCATGATGCCATACTCGTGGTGATCGACAAGTTCTCTAAAATGGGTCACTTCATACCGACCAACGCCACAGCTACATCTGAAGCAACTGCTCGCCTCTTCTTCGACCGCATCATCACCATCCACGGCATCCCCGCTACACTCATCTCAGACAGAGACCCCAAATTCACCAGTAAGTTCTGGAAGGAGCTCATGGGACTATTGGGGACAAAACTTGCAATGTCTTCAGCATACCACCCCTAAATTGACGGACAGACAGAGCGACTCAATCAGGTGGTTGAACAGTTACTGCGCACAGCTTGCAAGGACGACGTCAGCCACTGGGACACACAGTTACCGACCCTAGAGTTCGCTTACAACAACGCATCACATGCGGCCACAGGGAAAACTCCTTTCTTCCTGTGTTACGGACGGGAACCACTCACACCACAGCAGCCAACCACACCGGCACACGTCCAAGCCGCACATGACTTCGTCACCACCATGCAGCAGCTATGGGAGAAGACTTAGCGACGACTCACCACGATGCAGACCTCCCAGAAGCAGTATGCCGATCGTCAACGACGAGATCACTCAGTAGCAGTCGGAGATCAGGTGCTTCTTGACACGCGCAACTTGAACATGTCTCACCTCCCATCTAAACTCCGGCCTCGCTTCTGTGGTCCTTTTCTCGTTGAGGCACAGGTGACACCAGTTACATTCCGCTTGCGCTTACCAGATACATGGAAGCTTCACAACGCTTTCCATGTCCAGCTACTGAAACCCTACAAGGACCCCAACCAACAGTTCCAGGGACGGCAGCTACCGCCACCACCACCTGTTCTCATACAGGATGAACCCGAGTACGAAGTGGAGCGCGTTCTCACTCATCGGCGCCGCGGCGGCAAGACCCTCGAGTTCCTGATACGACCCCACTGAAGACAGTTGGGTTGCAGAAGCTGATATGGGCAACGCACGCCGTGCTCTCAAGGACTATCTTGTCAAGCAGGGTGTTTCTCACGCCACTCAGCTTTGAGGGGGGGACGTGTGAGAGTACGACGGCTTATGCTGGCTTGGCTAGCTTGCCTGGACTTTATTATGCTATATCTAGCTTGGGATTTATTTATCCTGCATAGATATGCTTGATTTCCTATGTTAGGTGCATTCCTATATGTTATTATAGTTATAGCACCGAACCAGGTTACGTGTACCGAACTCAAGCCTATTCGGTTTCCACCAAATTGCTTTCTACTGAGTTCGGGAAGGTTCTGTTCGGGACGCTTCGCGACCCTCAGAACATTCGCGTAACACCTGGGTAACTAGCCTTGTGTCGAGACTATATATAGCCTCGTGTTGTACCCAGGTGAATCATTCAATTCAAACTCTCTTTTCTGAGCTCGATCCTAGATCCTCACAATCGGCTACTAAGAAAGGGTTCCAAGTGCGAGTTTTTTCAGGACAGACTAGAGTTTTTGGGGCACATTATTTCGGAGGCTGGGGTCGAAATTGACCCGAAGAAGCTGGACACGGTGAAAGCATGGCATCCTCCGACGAATATCACGGAACTACAGAGCTTTTTGGGGTTCGTCAATTATGTGCGCCGGTTCGTCCCCGACATGGCACGGTTAACAGCGCCGCTGACGGACTTGTTACAAAAGGGGGTCGTTTTTACATGGGGGGAGAAAGAGCATGCTGCCTTCTCTGCCCTGAAAAATGTTCTCTGTTCACCGCCCATTCGAAGTAGTTACCGACGCAAGCGACATCGCCATCGGAGCCGTACTGCTACAGGACTTCGGCAACGGCCTACGGCCCATCGCATACGAGTCACGAAAACTGCATCCGCCCAAGAAAAATTACCCGATACACAACCGCGAAATGCTTGCGATCGTGCACACGTTCAAAGTGTGGCGCTGTTACTTGACCAGTGCAGACGTGACAGTATGGACAGACCATAAATTACTACAGTACCTCCGCGCACAGCCACACCTCAACCCACGACAGATTCGCTGGCTCGATTTCCTCGAGTCAAACTTTCACTACACTGTCACGTACAAAAAGGGGGCATGAAACATCGCCGACGCACTAACCCGCCCTACTGCCCAGATCTACGCAATACTACTCGCCTAGACCAGTCCACTACTGACAGGCCTATTTACCCACGGGTACCAAACGGATCCATTCTTCACAGGAGGAAGTTCGCAGCAGTTCGCAGCAGCAAAGGGAGTCTATTACGTAAAAGCCGGGACCGACCGCATCTGGGTACCAGGGTACACACTGCTACGGGAGTTATTGTTACAGGAGGCACACGACGGAGTTACCTCAGGGCATTTTGGGGTAGAGAAAACACGGCAGCAGCTGCAGCGGTATTATTACTGGCCCGAGATGTTGACCGACGTACAGCGACACGTGGCATCATGTCCCACTTGCCAGCTCATGAAATCATCACGAAAGCGGCCGGCAGGACAGTTGCAGCCGATACCACCCCTAGAGCGTGCTTGGCAGCAGGTGACGGATTTCGTCACGGGGTTACCGGCCGGGGCAAGTGGGAACGACGCGATCCTGGTCGTCGTCGATCGACTGACGAAAATTGTCAGAACATTATAGCTCATGCATATTGTGTAGGCTATAGTGGGGTAGCCCATAAGGGGTACAACCCAATTAGGGTTAGTATTTGTACCCAATTCATTCATAGTTCATTCATCCCTTGTTTCTTCTCATGGTATCGAGCAGGTTCCCCCGTGGGAACTGTTCCTAGGGCCCACCGTTTTTTTTTTTTTTTTTTTCCTGCCCGGAGCGCACTCAGCCCCTGCCCGAGCCGCGCTCCCCTCTCTCGCGCCGCCCTAGCGGCCCCTTCGCGCCGCCCTCGCGGCCCCTTCGAGCCGCCCTCGCGGCTCTATCCGCCGCCCTTCGCGGCCCCTACTCCGCCGCCCTCGCGGCCCCGATCCGCCGCCCTCGCGGCCCCGATCCGCCGCCCTCGCGGCCCCGCTCCGCCGCCCTCGCGGCCCCGATCCGCCGCCCCTCGCGGCCCCGATCCGCCGCCCTCGCGGCCCCGCTCCGCCGCCCTCGCGGCCCCGATCCGCCGCCCTTCGCGGCCCCGATCCGCCGCCCTCGCGGCCCCTACTCCGCCGCCCTCGCGGCCCCGATTCGCCGCCCTCGCGGCCCCGATCTGCCGCCCTCGCGGCCCCTACTCCGCCGCACTCGCGGCCCCTACTCTGCCGCCCTCGCGGCCCCGATCCGCAGCCCTAGCGGCCTCCGGCCCCTGCTCCTACGGCCCCGGCGCCTGCTCCTACGGCCCCTGCTCCTACTCCTACGAGCAGCCCACCCGCCGAGCCGCCCAGCAACCGAGCCGCCCCGCCGCCGAGCTGCCCAGCAGCTGAGCCGCCCAGCAGCCGAGCCGCCCTGCCGCCGATACGCCCAGCAGCAGAGCCGCCCAGCAGCCGAGCCGCCCAGCCGCCGAGCCGCCCAGCCGCCGAGCCGCCCAGCAGCCGAGCCGCCCAGCAGCCGAACCGCCGAGCCGCCCAGCAGCCGAGCCGCCCAGCCGTCGAGTCGCCGAGCCGCCCTGCAGCCAAGCCGCCCGAACCGCCCTGTCCGGTAAGAGCAGCGCCTCTCTCACAGCACTGCCCTCACCCTACTGTTTGCACTGCTAGTCTACTGCTGTCATGGCTACCCCTAGTGTCCTCGCTTTTGACGCTGAGGGTCGGGCCATTGACTTTGACGTCTGGATAGATGACCTGCAGCTTTTCTTACAGTGCGACAGAGCAGACGGCCTCTCCCTCTTTGACCTCACTTCTGGTGCCTCTCCTGCCCCCGCTGCTGATGCTGACGCCACTGTTCGCTCACAGTGGGCCACGCGCGATGCTGCTGCACGTCTTGCTGTGCGTCGCCACCTACCTACCTCTGAGCGTGCGCACTTTAGCCAGTACAAGAGTGCTCAGACCTTGTACGACGCTGTAGTTGCACGCTACTCCTCCCCTGCCACTGCTGCACTGAGCCGCCTTATGCTACCGTACCTCTTCCCTGACCTTGCTGCCTTTCCCACAGTCGCTGACCTCATTACGCACCTCCGCACTAGTGACACTCGCTACCGCGCTGCGCTTCCTGCTGAGTTCTGCGCCAAGAACCCCCCCCCCATGTACATCACCCTCTACTACATAGTCACCCGTCTCCCTGACTCCCTTCGCGTAGTCAGGGACCACTTCCTCTCGGTTTGTCCCACCACTCTCACCGTTGACCTCCTCGAGAAGGCCCTCCTAGCAGCAGAAAAGAGCATAGTCGCTGTAGGAGCCTCTCGTGGTGACCCTCGCACCCCCATCTTTGAGGGGTGCTCCCCCTCCCCTCTTTTGCCCTCTGTTGCCTCTGCTGCTGCGGCCGACCTCGCTGATTTGGAGTCGGTTGGGGCAGCGTCTACCCCTAGCGGGAGACGCCGCCCTGGCAGGGGCAAGGGGGGCAGGGGCGCTGGAGGAGCTAGCGGGGGCGGTGGAGGCGGCGGTGGAGGCGGTGGAGGAGGTGGGGGTGGCGGTGGGGGTGGTGGCGGGGGTGGAGGTCTCGGTGGCGGCAGTGGAGGCGCAGGCGGCAGCGGCGGTGGCGGAGGGAGCGGAGGTGGCGGCGGTGGAGGAGGAGGCGGCGGAGGAGGTGGAGCTGGTCGGGGTGGCGCTGCGCAGAGGGTCAGCTCCGGTGGTGGTCAGCGCCAGCAGCAGCAGCAGCAGCAGCAGCAGCAGCAGCAGCAGCGCACTCGTGACGTCCCCTCCCCTCAGCAGCTCCGTGAGTGGTACACTGCACGCCAGAGGGGTTGGGGTACTGGTCCGTGCACCTACGTCCTGCGCAACGGCGACCGCGCGGGTGAGCAGTGCGGGGGTGCGCACTCCACCCAGCGCTGCTTTGGCCGCCTGACGGACGCTTGGCGTCACCAGTTCCCTGAGGCCACTGAGATCCCCCGCTGGGGTGAGCTGTCTAGGGCGGGTGTGGCTGTCTTTGACCTTGACTTTGATGCTATTCTTGCTGCCATGTATACTGTGACTATTAGTGATGAGGGTGACTGTTACCGGTGTTTTCCGCCCGACCCGGGCATTGAGTCTGCTGCTCTAGGTCCTGGTGAGGCTGCTGCTCTAGGTGCTAGCGAGGCTGCTGCTCTAGGTGCGTCTGCTCCCTCAGGTACTGGTGAGTCTGCTCTCTCAGGTTCTGCGTCGGCTTCGGCCTCCCACACCTTTACCCTTGACTCGGGGGCTTCTCGCTCCTTCTTTCGAGACCGCACCACACTCACGCCGCTTGGCCGGCCAGTTGCGGTCTCTCTGGCAGACCCCTCTGGGGGTCCTGTCCTTGCTCACTTCTCCACTGTCCTCCCGTGTCCGGCGGCCCCCTCTGGCACCCTGTCTGGTCTTTACCTCCCCTCGTTCTCTACGAACTTGGTGAGTGGTGCTGACCTACAGGATGCGGGGGTTCACCAGTTCACTCCTGCGAGTCAGCGGGTGACCCACTGCACGGACGCTCGGACAGGCCGACACCTGGCCACGTTTACACGTCGGCCGGGGTCGAGCCTGTACACACTGACCACTGCGTCTCCTCCGGTCCTTGCGTCTGGTCAGGTAGCTGCGTCGGGTCAGGTGTTTGCTGCAGCGTCCAGGTCTGGTCCTGAGTCTGCCCCCTGCTCGTGTCGCCTCCTGTCTCACGAGACTCTCCTCTGGCACCACCGCCTTGGTCACCCCTCCCTGCTTCGTCTCCGGAGCATGGCCTCCCGTGTCCTTGTCTCTGGTCTTCCCCGGTCCCTCCCTCCACTTCCTCCGGGGCCTGGCCCTACCTGCGTCCCCTGTGTCGAGGGACGACAGCGGGCTACCCCTCACTTCTCCCAGTTTCCTCCGACAGAGGCCCCGCTGCAGACGCTTCACATGGACGTGTGGGGCCCGGCCCGCGTCCGTGGACAGGGTCACGAGCGCTACTTCCTGCTGGTGGTTGACGACTACTCGCGTTACACCACAGTCTTCCCCTTGCGCAGCAAGGGTGATTTCACTGAGGTGTTGATCGACTGGATCCGCGCAGCTCGTCTCCAGCTCAGGCGGAGCTTCGGCTCGGACTTTCCTGTTCTGCGTCTGCACTCTGACAGAGGCGGAGAGTTCTCCTCTGGCCTTCTGCGAGCCTACTGTCGTGCACGAGGCATCCGCCAGACCTTCACGCTTCCGGACTCTCCACAGCAAAATGGGATTGCTGAGCGCCGCATTGGCATGGTCATGGACGTCGCCCGTACGTCCATGATGCATGCGGCTGCCCCCCATTTTCTGTGGCCGTTTGCGGTTCGGTACGCGGCGCATCAGATCAACCTTCAGCCCAGGGTCTCCATGCCGGAGACCTCCCCAGCCTTGCTGTGGACGGGGAAGGTTGGCGATGCGTCTGCGTTCCGTGTCTGGGGATCTCGGGCGTTTGTCCGCGACTTGTCTGCGGACAAGCTGTCCCCTCGTGCTGCTCCTTGCGTCTTCCTGGGTTTCCCCCCTGACGCCCCAGGGTGGCAGTTCTACCACCCCACCTCTCGCTGTGTTCTGTCCTCCCAGGACGTCACGTTCGACGAGTCGGTCCCCTACTACCGCCTCTTCCCCTACCGCACTCCGTCCCTCCCCCCGCCACCGCTCTTCCTGGTACCAGGTCCCCCCCCGGTAGACCCCCTCCCCCCTCAGGGTCCTGCCCCTTCAGGTGTGTCCCAGGTAGACGCTGTTGAGCCTGTCGAGGTCGCTGGTGACTCTGGTGCTGCTGAGGGTGCTGAGCCTGGGAGTGCTGACTCTGGGGGTGCTGAGCGTGTGGGTGCTACGCCTGGGGGTGCTGAGCCTGAGGGTACTACGACTGGGGGTGCTGAGTCTAGGGGTGCTACGCCTGGGGGTGCTGCGTCTGGGGGTGCTGAGCCTGGGGGTGCTACGCCTGGAGGTGCTGAGCCTGGGGGTGCGGAGCCTGAGGGAGCTGGGCCTGCTGGTGCTGTGCCTGGCGGTTCTCCGGGTGCATCTTCTCGCCGGGAGCCACTCTCTCCACAGGAGCTGCGTGAGTGGTTTGCCCGGCGCTGGAGGCGAGCTGCTGGAGCTGGAGGAGCTGAGGGTACTGGAGTTTCTGTTGCTGCTGAGGGAGCTGGTGCCACGGGTCTCGGAGGTGCTCGTACTGGGCGTACTGGAGCTGCTGGACCTGCGGGTACTTCTGGAGCTGGAGCTGCTGCGGGTGTTGGCGCGGAGGCTACTGCTGTCGGTCCCGGAGGCGGTCCTGCTGGGGGTACTGCTGGTGCTGCTGGGGGTACTGGAGCTGGAGCTGCTACTGGTGCTGGTGCTGCCACAGGGGGTGCTGGTGCTGTCCCTACTGTGTCTGGAGTCGCCGCGCGGCCTCGGCCGTACTTCGTTCCGCTCCTTCAGCAGGTTCTTGGTCTCCCGTCTTCTACTGGTCCTCCTCCTCCCTTAGAGTGTCCACAGCCTCTCCTGTCGCAGTTACAGTTACAGCCGGCCTCCCCACTGCCTGCTCCGTCTCCCTACACTGGTCCTACTGGAGGTCTTGCTGAGCGTCGTGAGCCTGCGTCTCGCCCTGCGTCGCCTGTCCGTGCTGCTCGCACTAGTGGTCGTGGTTCGCGTCAGCGTCCTCCTCCTGTCCCTGGCACGCACCGGATGTCTCTGCGTCCGTCCACTGCTCCTCTGCGTGCCCCTTTGCCTTCTCCTCCTGAGTCTTCTCTTCCTGCTCTTGCCGACCCGGAGTCGGACTCTCTTCGTGCTGCCAGTCCTACTGTCACGCGTCTCCTTGCTACTGTTGTCACTGACCCTTCCTTTGAGTCCACTGCTGCGTCTGCCCTAGTTGCTGAGCTCGTCGACTTTGCTGCTCGCTGTCGCCTAGACTACGTCGCCAGTCTTGTTGCTGAGTCTGAGTCTGTCTGTCCTCCGTCCGTCGGGGGTGAGTGTGCCCTTGGCACGGACGTCCTTGAGGACAGGCAGGAGGAGTTCCAGTGCTTGGCCGCTGCTTCACCTCATCTCGTGTCCGTACTGCTTACCCCTGAGGGAGACCCGGATGCACTTGACATCCCGACTCCGCGCTCTTACGCGGAGGCGATAGAGGGTCCCTACTCCTCTCAGTGGCAGGCAGCTATGGACGCAGAGATGGCTTCCTGGAAGTCCACAGGCACCTACGTTGACGCTGTTCCCCCTCCTGGGGCGAACATCGTCAGTGGCATGTGGATTTTCAGGGTGAAGCGGCCGCCGGGTTCTCCGCCTGTCTTCAAGGCGCGTTACGTGGCTCGAGGCTTCAGTCAGCGGCAGGGAGTTGACTACTTTCAGACCTTCTCTCCCACCCCGAAGATGACCACTCTTCGGGTACTGCTGCACGTAGCTGCTCACCGTGACTACGAGCTACACTCTCTTGACTTCAGCACTGCTTTCTTGCAGGGCAGCCTGCACGAGGAGATCTGGCTGCGTCGCCCACCTGGTTTCACTGGGTCTTTTCCTCCTGGCACCCAGTGGAGCCTACGGCGGCCAGTCTACGGTCTCCGCCAGTCACCGCGTGAGTGGCACGACACACTGAGGACTACACTTGCGGCTCTTGGGTTTGCTCCCTCTACTGCCGACCCGTCGCTGTTTCTGCGCACCGACACTTCTTTGCCGCCGTTCTACATCCTCGTGTACGTCGACGACTTGGTCTTTGCCACAGCTGACACTGCTGGACTCGCCCACGTGAAGTCCGAGCTGCAGAAGAGAAACACGTGCACTGACCTGGGTGAACTGCGCAGCTACCTTGGCTTGCAGATCACTCGGGACAGAGCACGCCGCACCATTACCCTGACTCAGTCACACATGGTGCAGCAGGTCCTTCAGCGCTTCGGCTTCACGTACTCCTCGCCTCAGGCCACTCCTCTGCCTACTCGCCACTCGCTCTCAGCTCTGCCTTCGGATGAGTCCGTAGAGTCGAGTGGCCCGTACCCAGAGCTTGTTGGCTGCCTCATGTACCTGATGACCTGCACACGACCTGACCTTGCATACCCTCTTAGCATTCTCGCACGCTATGTTGCTCCTGGGAGACACAGACTGGAGCACATGGCTGCAGCGAAGAGGGTGTTGCGCTACTTGTGCAGTACGTCGGGCATGGGGCTTGTGCTTGGAGGGCAGAGTCCAGTGGTCCTTACTGGGCACGCAGACGCTTCTTGGGCTGACGACCAGGCTACGCAGCGGTCGTCACAGGGTTACACCTTCAGCCTTGGTTCCGGCTCTGTTTCGTGGCGGGCTACTCGCTCGTCTTCTGTTCTCGGCTCCAGTTGTGAGGCTGAGATCTACGCAGGAGCCATGGCTGCACAGGAGCTTCGCTGGCTCACCTACCTGCTGACTGACCTCGGAGAGCCGCCTCGTTCTCCTCCAGTGCTGTACGTAGACAACAAGGCCATGCTGGCCTTGTGTCGGGAGCAGCGACTGGAGCACAGAACGAAGCAGATTGCTCTCCGCTACTTTCTTGCTCGTGAGCTGCAGCAGCGTGGTCAGCTGCGTCTTGCGTACGTGGCCTCTGAGGCCAACACTGCTGATATCTTCACCAAGGCGCTTGCGCCTTGTGACCATCAGCGCTTCTGTACTCAGCTGGGCCTTGTGCCTACCTTGCCTCACTTGCTCACCTCTTGACCGTGCTTGTACTGTTACATATATATATACCTGCTCTTGCTTGTCTAGCCTTTTTATATATATGTACTCCTGCATGTGAACTGGCCTTGTGGCCTTGAACTTGTGCTCGGAATGTGTGGTGACTTTGTGATCCACCCTGAGCTTGCTTTGCTTTGCTTTACTTGACTGGTCTTGTGACCCCTTGTTCTCCCCCACTTTGCCTATGGGGGTGTGTCAGAACATTATAGCTCATGCATTGTGTAGGCTATAGTGGGGTAGCCCATAAGGGGTACAACCCAATTAGGGTTAGTATTTGTACCCAATTCATTCATAGTTCATTCATCCCTTGTTTCTTCTCAAAAATGGCACACTTCGCAGCTTGCAAAAAATCAATCACAGCCGGAGAAACAGCACGCCTCTTCATCTCCACCATCGTTCGAGTGCACGGGATACCAGCAGCGATCATCAGCGAGCGAGATACAAAATTCACCAGCAACTTCTGGCGGAACCTGTGGCAGCAGTTCGGCACGCGACTACAGTTCAGTTCTTCGTACCACCCCGAGACCGACGGACAGACAGAGAGGACAAATCAGACCATGGAACAACTCATTCGAGCCACGTGCGACGACCCAACCACCTGGGAACAGCAGCTGCCACTCATCGAGTTCGCATACAACAACTCACCTTCTGCCACGACCCAACAGTCACCGTTTTACCTGAACTACGGGCAAGACCCGACAGTACCCATGACTCCGAATCCCGACCACCCGGTGCTACGAGCACAACAGTTCGCCGAAATTTTACAAGCAGCACGGACCCGGGCAGCAGACGCAATTAAAAAACCGAACATCATCGCTAAACGCAACGCCGACCGCCACCGCCGACCTATCACTTACCAGCTCAACGACCTAGTCTTACTTGACACCCAGAATCTCCGCCTGCCCATCACCCCAAAACTTCGCCCCCGATACTGTGGACCATTCCGCATAAGCCACATGATTACACCCATCACCGCCCATCTCCTCCTCCCCGCTGACTGGTACGTCAGCCCATCCTTCCACATCACCATGCTTCGCCCCTACGTACCATCCACAAGCCAACTGCCACGCAATCGCCCCGCCAGCATGACCCGACCACCGACCGAGCCAATCATAACACCCGAGAAGATTCTGAGCCACCGAGTTCGTGACCCACGAGGAGCCCGAAGGATCGAATTCCTAATCCGCTGGAGAGACCGTACACCCACCGAAGACAACTGGGTTCCCCTGGACAGAATCGAAAACCACCCCGTCCTCACAGAGTACCTGCGCAGCTGAAATTTCCGGGATGTACACGCGCTTTCGTAAGGAGGGCCTCCTTAGGGGGGGGGTAGTGTAAGGAAAATTCCTTTTCCTTACTTCGCGCCCCTGCTCAAGCGCGTACACCACTGTAGCACCACAGTCAGCATCGTTACCACTCGCAACCCTCGCATCGACAATCCTCCCGCCACCTTCGCACGTCGCACCCCGACCTTACGGCTCGGCGGGTAACCCGCACTCCGGGCCTCCGCCTCGACATTTTCCCAAACCTCGGTTCCAGGCTCGTCGCGCGTCACCCACAGTTCATTACCGTTACCACTATAGTTTCGCTATATATTCTTCGCTCATGCCTTCGCTCATTGGACCCTTGCTTCGATAGTGCAATTCTCGCTCGCTCACTCAATTGCACTCGTAACAGTGACACATGTAGGAACTGATTGTAGAAGATTACTCGAGAGTCTTGAGTGTGTCCTCGATCTCTCACTCCCCAGTCCCCACCCAGAATTACCAGAAACCGCGACTCCAGATCTGCTCCAACGTCTCACTGCGACTAGCGATTGACACCTCTGCCTCGTCGTTTCAGCAGTTCTCCAGCAGTTCACCGTACGCGGCTCGTGTGGACGAGCTACTTTGGCGTGCGTCGCTCGCGCGCGGCTAGTCGCCATGAACAAAGTTCGAGCGTATCTCGTTGTCCTGCTTTCGCTACTCGTTCTCACAGTAGTCTCGCAGCCCTTTGCAAGCCGGCGTCCCCTCTTCGCGAATGCCGAAGAATTCGACGACGAGCGGTACGCGTACGACGAGGACGACGACGCGGGCGACGACGACATCCCGGCAGGCGACGATGGCGACGTCGTCGCACTGACGGCGGCGACGTTTTCGCAGGCCGTCAGCGATCACAAGCACATGATGGTGGAGTTTTACGCGCCGTGGTGCGGTCACTGCAGAGCCCTCGCGCCCGAGTATCGCGAAGCAGCGGCGACGTTGAAAGAGCTCGGCGTGCTCTTCGCGAAGGTGGACGCGACGAAAGAAACGGAGCTCGCCGACAAGTACAACGTGGATGGTTACCCGACCATCCTTTTCGCCACTGATGGCGAATTTCAGCCGTTCGGCGCCGGGCGAACCAGGTAGGCTCTCTGGAACAAATCGATCTCGCACCTCCGTGTGCTGCGCGCGCGTGTGATGAGGAAAGGCCAGTCTTTGAGAGGCTCTCACAGGCCCCTCAAAGGCCAGCCTTGAAGCTCTCACAGGCGCCTCGTTCGCAAACCCCCTCGCACACTCAGTTCTATCTGTGCTCTTTTCTCAAATCTGACCTTTCAACTCACACTCTTCCTGCAAAAACCTCACCTTCCCACTTCCCTCGTTCTCGCGTGCCCCGCTCTACCTGCTCCTGCTGCTTTCCCCTCGCTCCCCTCGTTGCTGCCCGCTGCTGCAGCGCGGAGATGGTGCGGTGGGTGAAGCGCAAGCTGGGTATGGGTGTGACGGCGCTGGCGCCAGCCGACATTCCCAAGGTGCCCGCGCTGCTCGAGAGCGCTGCTGCCGCTGCCATCGCCCTGGTGCCCTCCCTTGATGTGAGTGTGATGTGGTGGAGTACGGTGCAGTACGGTGCAGTGCGGTGCAATGCGGTGGGTGGGTGAAGGGCAAGCTGGGCCTGGGTGTGACGGCTCTGGCGCCAGCCGACATTCCCAAGGTGGTGTCGCTCATTGAGAGCACCGCCGCCGCTGCCATCGCTTCGTGGCCACTCTTGACGTGAGCGCTGTGTGGTGCATGCGCTGTGTGCCGTTAACGGGGAGGGGGGGAGGGGGGACAAGGGTGGAGGGGGAAGAGGGAGAGGGGTGGAGTGTGGCCCCACCCTGCTTGCATTGCTTAGCATGCCCGCGACATACTGTCTGCCCTGCCTTTACCTTTATAATGATCAATGAAGGACTGCTTGAGAGGGGAGAGAGGTGGGGGCGGAGAGAGGAAGAGGGGGAGTGGCGGACAGGCAGGCAGATTCAGAGAAACATGGTCGGGAATTTGTGAATGTATTGTCAAGTGCGATGCCACATTTCCTCCCTCCCTCCCTCCCTCCCTCCCCCCCTCCCTCCCTCCCTCCCTCCTTCCCTCCCTCCCTCCCTCCCTCCCTCCCTCCCTCCCTCCCTCCCTCCCTTCTGCCCTCCCTCCTTTCTTCCCACCCTCCCTTCTTTTCTCCCTCTTCCTACCTCCCTGATCCCTTCTCCATCCGCTATCCTCCACCCTTCTCTCGTAACTCCTCTCATCCCCCTCCTCCCCTCCCCTCCTCTCCCCTCCCCCTCCCTTCCCTTCCTTCCCTTTCCCTCCCCTCATCCCTCTCCCCTCCCCTCATCCCTCCCCTCCCTTCCTCCTCCCCTCACCTCCTCCCGCTTTCTCTCCCACCAGGGCGGGGAGGCAGCAGCGTTCGGCGAGGCAGCGAGGGACACGGACGGGGTGGACTTTTTCGTCACCACGCACGCTGACGTGGCAGCCGCCTTCGGCCTGCCAGCTGGCGAGCCGCCCGCCCTGGCTGTGGTGAAGAAGGAAGAGGAGCGGCTGGTGGTGTTCGGTGAGTGCACAATGCACCTTGCTGCATGCGGGTGCTTTGCACACAGCAGGGTCCACAGCAGGGTCCACAGCAGGGTCCACAGCAGGGTCCACAGCCGTGCCTCGCCCCTTACTCCACACACAGGAGAGGCTGGTGGTGTTTGGTGAGTGCACCTCGCTGCATGCAGGTGCTTGGTGGCATTGTGAGGTCTGAGCTGAGCTGAGGGGCTGGATTTGAGAATTCTCAACAATCGTACGGGCTGGATTTGGGCCTGGGTTGGTGGGATGGGGATTTGTGGGTCTGTCAGTGGTGACGTAGTAGAATGACTGATGTTCAACACCCTTCCCCTACCCTACCCTACCCACCTTACACACACACGCACACACACAAAACACACACTCACACTCACACTCACACTCACACACACGCACACACGCACAGTCACACACACACACACACCCACACACACACACACAAACACACACACACACACAAACACACGCACACGCAGACACACACACACACATGCATACGCGCATGCACATGCTTGCACACGCGCATCACACACGTGCCCTGCCCACACATACACCCACTCTCACACACACACACACTCCTCGCTCCATTAAACAGCGAGTGCCGCAAGGAGGTCCCAGACTCTCGTAGCACCTCTCCCCACCTCTGCCTACCTCTCCCCACCTCTTCCCACCTTTCCCCCCTCTTTCCAAAGCTCTCCCCACCCCACCTCTCCCACCTCTTCCCACCTTCCCCCCCCCCTCTCCCCACCCCTCCCCCATCTCTCCCCCTCTTCCCTCCTCTACCTACCCCTCCCCCTCAAGATGGTGAGGAAAACAAGCAAGGAGGTCATCAGCGCGTTCCTGGCTTTTAAGTCAATTCTACAGTCACTTCCCTCGCTCCCCACTCTCCCATCCCCGCCACACACACACCCCCATCCCCATGCACAGGCGGCGAGTACAGCAAGGACGCCATCAGTGCGTTCCTGGCGGCCAACCGGCTGCCGCTGCTGCTTACGTACACAGAGGAGACCTCCACTGCCATCTTCTCCTCCCCCATCGGCAAGCAGGTGAGAGGGGTGAATGGGGTGAGGTGGGTGAATGGGGTGAGGTGGGTGAATGGGGTGAGGTGGGTGAATGGGGTGAGGTGGGTGAATGGGGTGAGGTGAGTGCATAAGGTGGGGTGAGGTGGGGTGGGATGAGTGCATGGGGTGAGGTGGGGTGGGGTGGGGTGGGTGGGGTGGGGTGGGGTGGCTGCCGCTGCTGCTGACATACACAGAGAAGGTCTCCGCTGCCATCTTCTCAAGCCAGATTGGCAGGCAGGTGAGACGGTTGCATGGGGTGAGGTGACGTGAGTGCGTGGCATGAGATGAGGTGGGTGCATGGGGTGAGGTGAGTGCATTGCATACATGGGATGGGGTGAAGTGGGTGCATGGAGTGAGGTGGGGTGGATTGCACACAGGGGGGACGAGATGGGTGCATGAGTTAATGCAGGAACGATGTGAGGCAGGGCATGAGACGAGGTGGGTGCATGGCACGAGGTGGGTGCATGGCACGAGGTGTCAGAGACGTGCAGAAGGCCTTATCATAAGCAGGGTTTCGTACCGTATTCGGTGATTGTTTGTTAAGTCTGGTAAGGTAGCCAACAGAAAGCCAACATTTTCTGTTGTACGCTTTTCAATGGTGTCAGAGGGGGCACTACAGAAAGGGTGTGTCAAAGGGAGGTGGCGAGGCGTGGAGTGACAAAGCATCGAAGGAGGAGAGGAGAGGAAGGGGCGATTTGGTTTGGAAGGGGGGATGAGTGAGGGGAGGGGGATGCGAGTGAGGGGAGATAGGGATGAGTGAGTGAGGGAATGGGGAGATGAGTGTGTGAGGGGAAGGGGAGATGAGTGAGGGGAGGGGGAGATGAGTGAGGGGGGGGGGCGGTTGTGGGGCGGGTGTCCTCTTAAATGCGTCCTCTCCTCCCCTCCCCGTCAGGTGCTGCTGTTCGCAACAGACAGTGCATTCAAGGAGCTCTCGCCCGCACTCCTTGCAGCAGCCAAGCACTTCAAAGGCCAGGTGCGTGCTGTGCCTCTTTCGTCCATGCCAGGTGCGTGCTGTGCCTCTTTCGTCCATGCCAGGTGCGTGCTGTGCCTCTTTCGTCCATGCCAGGTGCGTGCTGTGCCTCTTTCGTCCATGCCAGGTGCGTGCTGTGCCTCTTTCGTCCATGCCAGGTGCGTGCTGTGCCTCTTTCGTCCATGCCAGGAGCTCTTGCTTGCAGTCCTCGCACCCTCGTGCCTCCCACCCTCATGCGTCCCAAGAGAAAGGACATCAGTTGGCAGCAAGTAAACACCCGCTGCAGCATGACGTTCCTTGTTGACTTTCGCTCTGGATGCTTGCATGAGCTCACATTTCCCTCTACATTTCACAGACATGTACTTACTGCTAAACCCTAAACCTAGTTTACGCAATCTCTGATTCTGATTCTGATTCTGATCATGATTATGATTTACAGAGACTGCATACGCACTGGCTAGTTAAAACGCAGAAGCACTCACCTAACCAGGCTCACTTTTCCATCTGAAACGTGCTTTCCTTCTAAAGCAACTGGGGAAGTAAGGCCTCCGCAGCCCACCTGGCCATTGTCATCAAAAGCTGCAACATGTCGTTCCTGTTGACTGTCTCTCGTGATGCTCGCATTGCATGCATGAGCACGCATTTCCTCCGCCACGACTGCCATGCTATCGCCCATCAGTCCATTCCGTCCCACCTTCCCGTCTCGCCGCCTTGCTCTCATTCCACCCACCCCTTTTTTCCCTGTGCCACAGGTCATGTTTGTGTTTGTGAACGCCTCTGACCCCGAGTCACAGCCAGAGATGACTCTTGAGTCGACTCAAAAGTCATCCCTCCCTAGCGCATGCTCATAGCTTTGCTGTCCGTCCTCCATCCCCCTTTTGGCTTTTTCCCTGTGCCACAGGTCATGTTTGTGTTTGTGAACGCCTCTGACCCCGAGTCACAACCCGTGCAAGAGTACTTTGGAGCAGACGCCTCCACCACTGCCGTGAGTGCTTTGAATACACCCCCCTCCACTGTGGTGAGCGCATGAATGCTGTGCTGTTCTCTCTGTGCTGTTCTCTCTCCCTGCTCTCTCTGTGCTGCTCTCTCTGTGCTGCTCTCTCTGTGCTGTTCTCTCTGCGCTGCTCTCTCTGTGCTGCTCTTACCGTGAAAGAGTACTTTGGAGCAGACGCCTCCACCACTGCCGTGAGTGCATGGCTGCTGCGCTGCCCTCGGTGCTGCTGCATGCCGCAATGAGCTCCATGTGCTGTCATGTGCTGTCATGTGCTGTCATGTGCTGTCATGTGCTGTCATGTGCTGTCATGTGCTGTCATGTGCTGTCATGTGCTGTCATGTGCTGTCATGTGCTGTCATGTGCTGTCATGTGCTGTCATGTGCTGTCATGTGCTGTCATGTGCTGTCATGTGCTGTCATGTGCTGTCATGTGCTGTCATGTGCTGTCATGTGCTGTCATGTGCTGTCATGTGCTGTCATGTGCTGTCATGTGCTGTCATGTGCTGTCATGTGCTGTCATGTGTCACTTGCTTCCATCCCACATGCTCACATCACTTGCCTTATGTGTGCATGCCTGCCCGTGTGTGTGTGTGTGTGCATGCCTGCCCATGTGTGTGTGTGTGCATGCCTGCCCGTGTGTGTGTGTGTGCATGCCTGCCCGTGTGGTGTGTGTGCATGCCTGCCCATGTGGTGTGTGTGCATGCCTGCCCGTGTGGTGTGCATGCCTGCCCTATGTATGTGTGTATGTGTGTGTGTGTTCAGATCATGGGGTTCACCATGGGAGGCGGTGAGGACCCCTCTGTGCCAGCAGCAGGGCTCAAATACCGCATGACAGACCACCCCACAGCAGATAACATCAAGGTCAGTGCGATTGCATCTGCTCCTGCCTCTGCAAATCGTGCTGCTGCTGCCGTTGTGTTTGGGTTCGTTCATGTCTCAATCCTCGACAAGGCAGTCCCATGCCCCTCGTGGTATCCGATCTGGTCCTTCTCCCTCGTCGCATGGGACTTTCTCCTCATTCCCTCTCCTCTCCCTTTCTCTCTCGTTCTCTTCTCCCTGCTCGCTCCCCTCCTGGCAGGCCTTCACACAAAGCTTCATTGACGGCCGTCTCAAGCCCTTCTTCAAGTCACAGCCCGTCCCAGACGAGGTCAGCACCTTCCCTCCCCTAGTTGTTATGAGAGAGGCTGGCAGTAAGAGCCGTTCTTTCTCAATGGGTCTTTTTTACGAATGCGAGGTCTCCATTTCTGCCCTCTCTATGGCGGGGGGATGCTGGCGGGGGGGTGCTGGCTGCTTACTCACCTCTCCTTTTCCACTCCTCACCCGCCATCCCCCCTCCATCCCACACCTGCCCCCTACCCTACCACTCCTCATGCACCGCGGTGGCAGAATGAGGGGCCAGTGGCGGTGGTGGTGGGGGACTCGTTTGAGCGCATTGTGCTGGACGACACCAGAGACGTGCTGCTGGAGGTGCGCGTGAGGAGAGTGGGTGTGGGGGTGCGGGCGAGGGGTAGGGTGAGAGGGGTAGGGTGAGAGGGGTAGGGTGAGAGGGGTAGGGTGAGAGGGGTAGGGTGAGAGGGGTAGGGTGAGAGGGGTAGGGTGAGAGGGGTAGGGTGAGAGGGGTAGGGTGAGAGGGGTAGGGTGAGAGGGGTAGGGTGAGAGGGGAGGGGTAGGGTGAGAGGGGTAGGGTGAGAGGGGTAGGGTGAGAGGGGTAGGGTGAGAGGGGTAGGGTGAGAGGGGTAGGGTGAGAGGGGTAGGGTGAGAGGGGTAGGGTGAGAGGGGTAGGGTGAGAGGGGTAGGGTGAGAGGGGTAGGGTGAGAGGGGTAGGGTGAGAGGGGTAGGGTGAGAGGGGTAGGGTGAGAGGGGTAGGGTGAGAGGGGTAGGGTGAGAGGGGTAGGGTGAGAGGGGTAGGGTGAGAGGGTGTTGAGAGTATGTGGACATTGAATGGGATCACCGGAATAAGGAGGAAGCAGTAATGGTGGTGGTGGGGGACTCGTTTGAGCTCATTGTGCTGGACGATACCAGAGACGTGCTGCTGGAGGTGCATTTGGGCGGGGCATGGTGGGTGAGAGGGGCGGTTAGAGAGGAGTGGGGTGAGAGGGGCATGCACGGATTTTGTACTCGATATCCTGAAGTAGTGTTTAATTATGATGACTGAGCACTCTTTAGCTCCTCGCCCCTCTTGAGAATTCTCAAAAGTGTCTTGAGAATTCTAAACAGTCATGAGCATTGAACACTCTTTAGCTGTCTGCAGATTTCGAGCAACTGTTGCATGGCTCTGCACGTGTAACTCCACACCCCACACCTTCCTCACCTGTCCCACCGTTTCTGTCTTTCCTGCTGTGCCGCGTCCCACTCTTTTCCCACTCTTTTCCCACTCTTGTCCCCCTCTCTTCGACTCCCCTCCTTACATCATATTCCGTCTCGTCCCTCCCCCCTCACTCGCCCCTCTCTCCCCACTCGCCCCTCCCCCACACTTGCCCCTCTCCCCGCTCGCCCCTCCCCTCTCATTCGTCCTTCCTGCCTCATTCGCCCCCCCTCCTCACTCGCCCCTCTCCCCCCTCTCCCTCCTCTTCCCCTACTCGTCCCGCTTGTCTTAATCGCCCAGCTCACCCCACTCACTCCAATTGCCCCTCTTTCCCCCCACTCACCCCTCTTTCCCCACTCACCCCTCTTTCCCCACTCACCCCTCTCTCCCCACTCACCCCTCTTTCCCCACTTACCCCTCTCTCCCCACTCGCCACTCTTCCCACACTCGCCCCTCTCCCCCCATCTGTCCCGCTTGTCCCACTCGACCCTCTCTCCAAATCCGCCAGGTGTATGCTCCCTGGTGCGGCCACTGCCAGCAGCTCGAGCCCACGTACAAGAGGCTGGCAGAGCGGTTCAGTGCGGTGCAGTCAGTGGTTATTGCCAAGATGGATGGCACTGCTAACGAGTACCCCGGCCTAGAGGCACGCCCTCCCCTCCTCCCTCCCCTCCTCCCTCCCCTCCTCCCTCCCCTCCTCCCTCCCCTCCTCCCTCCCCTCCTCCCTCCCCTCCTCCCTCCCTCCTCCCTCCCCTCCTCCCTCCCTCCTCCCCTCCTCCCTCCCTTCCTGTGGTGCTCCCTCCTCTCCTCCTCTGCTCCCTCCCCTCCTCCCTTCCCTCCTCGCTCCCCTCCTCCCTCCCTTCCTCTCGTGCTCCCTCCCCTCCTTTTCTGCTCCCTCCCCTCCTCCCCTGCCCCCTCCCCTCCTCTTCTTCTCCCTTCCTTCCTCTCGTGTTCCCTCCCCTCCTCTCGTGCTCCTTCCCCTCCTCTCATGCTCCTTCCCTCCTCTCATGCTCCTTCCCCTCCTCTCATGCTCCCTCCCCTCCTCTCGTACTCCCCCCTACTTCCCCCATCCTCATGCCCTCCACTCGACTTCTCTTGTCCCATCCCTTGCTCACCCAAGTGGTTTCTTTCCTTTCCTATAGTTGTGTCCTAGAGCCTTTTTCAGTGTCAGTACGAACCTGATAGAACCCGATAGAACCCAATAGAACCTGCTCGTGACCTCCACGCCTCTGTTTCTGTGCCTCTCTTCTTCTGTGTCCCTCTGCCTCTCTGTCCCTCTGCCTCTCTGTCCCTCTGCCTCTCTGTCCCTCTGCCTCTCTGTCCCTCTGCCTCTCTGTCCCTCTGCCTCTCTGTCCCTCTGCCTCTCTGTCCCTCTGCCTCGCTCTCCCACTCGCTGTGGGTCGTTCTGCAGGTGGAGGGATTCCCCACCATCGTCTTCTACCCCGCGGGGAAAAAGACAGACCCGGTGAGACCAGCCCTCCATAGTTGGGGGGAAGGGTAGCGGGCTAGAAGAGCTCTGGTGGGACTTTTGTTCATTCGCAAGAATAAGAAGAGGGAGGGGGTGCAAGGGAAGGGATTCCCCACCATCGTCTTCTACCCCGCGGGCAAAAAGACAGACCCGGTGAAACCAGCCCCACATGGCCTTTGCCTGCCCGTGCTGCCTGCTGTGCTGCTTGAATCACAGGCTGCCATGTTGTGGGGTGGACAGCGGCCACCATCATGCCATGTTGTGGGGTGGACAGTGGCCACCATCATGCCATGTTGTGGGGTGGACAGCGGCCACCATCATGCCATGTTGTGGGGTGGACAGCGGCCACCATCATGCCATGTTGTGGGGTGGACAGCGGCCACCATCATGCCATGTTGTGGGGTGGACAGCGGCCACCATCATGCCATGTTGTGGGGTGGACAGCGGCCACCATCATGCCATGTTGTGGGGTGGACAGCGGCCACCATCATGCCATGTTGTGGGGTGGACAGCGGCCACCATCATGCCATGTTGTGGGGTGGACAGCGGCCACCCTCATGCCATGTTGTGGGGTGGACAGCGGCCACCATCATGCCATGTTGTGGGGTGGACAGCGGCCACCCTCATGCCATGTTGTGGGGTGGACAGCGGCCACCATCATGCCATGTTGTGGGGTGGACAGCGGCCACCATCATGCCATGTTGTGGGGTGGACAGCGGCCACCATCATGCCATGTTGTGGGGTGGACAGCGGCCACCATCATGCCATGTTGTGGGGTGGACAGCGGCCACCATCATGCCATGTTGTGGGGTGGACAGCGGCCACCACCATGCTTTCAAAGACTGCCATTGCAACGCCTTTGCTTGCCTGTGTGGAGTGCATGTGTGGAGTGCATGTGTGGAGTGCATGTGTGGAGTGCATGTGTGGAGCGCATGTGCACACATGGCAAGTGTTGTACAGCATGGAAGAGACTAGAGAGGTTGTGCGGTCGTGTCTGTTCATGTCTCTGAACAGTGCATACTTGTGTGTGGCTGTGTGGGCTCATGCTGTGTGTGCACCTGCAATACCAACAGGCGAAGGTGGCTGCAGGTACGCTGAACGAGTTCATTCAAACCATCAACGACCATGCCACCACTGAGCTTGATGAAGCCGGTGTGCCCTCTCATGGCTCTCCCGTGTGTGTGCCCTCTCATGGCTCTCCCGTGTGTGTGCCCTCTCATGGCTCTCCCGTGTGTGTGCCCTCTCATGGCTCTCCCGTGTGTGTGCCCTCTCATCTCTCTCCTGTGTGTGTGCCCTCTCATGGCTCTCCCGTGTGTGTGTGCGCGCCTCATGTGCCTGTCTCCCATGACCAACAGGTGAAGGTGGCTGCGCGCACCCTCAAGGAGTTCATCCAAGCCATCAAGGACCACGCCTCCACTGAATTCCACCTGGAGCCCTCGCCTCTGGACGACCAGGAGGAGGAAGAGAGTGAGGATGGGGAGATGGAGGAGATGGAGGGGGGGGTAGGGGACGGGGGGATGGAGGGGGAAATGGGGGAGGATGGGATGGAGGGGGCAGAGGAGGATATGGCGTATGATGGGATGGAGGGGGATGGTGAGGAGGAGGACGATACGTTTGATAAGTTGTTTCACCACGACGAGTTGTAGTACGGAGTGACAGGCAAAAGTGCTTCTCGCAATGACTCATTCCGATTCACTAACATTGGTTGCTGTCCTGCAGACATCAATTATACCCTGCATACATTGTGCAGAGAGGGGTATCGCCGTGTCAGCTCGATCAAGCTATAGAAAAGCTAATGATGAACCGTGGGCGGCAACACAGGCCTTTTAGTATGCGTACATGGGTGTTGGCAAATCGCCACCACAAGATCCAACGCACTAAATCTACACCATCCACCCCAAAGTGATGGATTGCACCTTGATGCCAGCAAAAGCTGACCAGTATCCAAACTAATGGCTAAGTCAACCCCTCAAGGCTAAGCGATGCTTCATGGTGAAAACAAAACCCGGAGCACGTGTGAATGTGGAGCAGCAACTGCCTGCATCTGCATGCCTGCCTCCCCGCAAGTCCGCACTGCGGTTCCAGTAGCCACCACAGCGCTGAGCACGGCCTTCGGCAGCAGCTCAAGAGCTTCAAAGCGAGCAGAGCCTATATGACAAACGAGTGCAGCAGCAGCTGGAGCCATATAGCAGCACTTGAGCAGCCCTCGCTTCCAAACAAGAGTCAAGCGCCAACCCTCTCCCTACTCGACCAATTGCCCCCCAATCCAGCCGCCACAGCCTAGTGCTCAGGGAGCCACTGACCTGCTTACCACCTCACACAACCTCTCCTATCTTCTGCCACGCCTTGCCCTTCACCACTCTCCCTCTCCTACACACCACCCCTCCGTTACACCCTCAGGGAGAGCCACTGACCTGCGCACCACTCCACACCCTCTCCTATCTGCTCTCACGCCTTGCCCTTGGCCACTCTCCCTCTCCTCCACGCCATCCCTCCACCTCCGTTGCCCATCTCAGCCCCTTCTGTGTGCCTGCCGCCCTGCCAGTCGTCACATCACGCCTTTATTGCTCCCTCAGTTGCTCGACTACCCAAGCAGCGCCACCTTCATGCCCTCTTGCCTCATTCCGTCTCATTCTCACGAAAACCAAAACTCAATCTGCACATTCTCGCCGTCCCATCCCCGTGTCCCCCTACCGCCTACCCTCTCGTCCCATAGCTTTCTCCTCTTCTGTCCCACAGCTTCCTTCCTCTGTCTTCCTTTCAACCCTCAAAGCTTACTCTTCACCACCACCCGACCACCCCCCACACTCCTCTTCGCCTTCTCCCTCTCAGCATCGCGCCCCATCTTCACATACAGCCGCACCATCTCATCCATACTCACCCCTATCTTACTTTCAAAACCTTAGTCCACCCATCTTATATCCTGCCATCACACCTTACTCCTCACCACCACCCGACCACCCCCCACACTTCTCTTCGCCTTCTCCCTCTCAGCATCGCGCCCCATCTTCACATACAGCCGCACCATCTCATCCATACTCACCCCTATCTCCCCCTCCACCCTCTCCCTATGACACACTATCACCCCCTCCTCCCTACACCCCGCATCCCTCGGACCCGCGTCATACTCGGGAATGGGCAGCAGCGGGGTCATGTCTATAAGCGTCTCCGCTATAAGCCCCGACTGGTTAACGAATATAGGCATGCCGCGCGGAATCACTATGTCCTCGTCGAGAATCTCCACCACCACGTCCACGCTCGTCAGGCTCGGCCGGACCGCCACCACCGAGCCTACGGCGATGCCTCGCATGCGCACGGGCGTGCCCACGAGGATGCCGCACGCCTTGGGAAACCTCACCACCGCTGTGTACCGCGCTGGCGCCACTCCCCCCCGTCTGCCGCCCTGCACTTCGTAATACTGACGCCTCTGAGGTGCCTTCTGCTGCTGCTGCTGCTGTTTCAACTGGCCCTGCTGCTGTTTCAACTGGCCCTGCTGCTGTTTCAACTGGCCCTGCTGCTGTTTCAACTGGCCCTGCTGCTGTTTCAACTGGCCCTGCTGCTGTTGTTGCTGCTCTTGAGTCACTTGCTCTTTTTGCTGCACTGATCTACTCAGTACTACCTCCCCGGCCTCGGCCCGAGCCTCCGGCGCAGCTCTGGCATCCGAACCGGGCTTGCTATCCTTAGTGTCCACCGCGACTGAGGCTAGCCTACTCGGTTTGGGGTCAGCTGCGGATATCACAGCAGCGTGGGCGGGAGGCGGGAGCAGAAGCGATCTGAGTGAGACACGTGGCAGCACGCCAGTGGAGCGGAGGGCAGTCGCGAGCCAAATGACCGTCGCTGTCGCTACCGCCGTGGCCGCCGCTTTTAACGGAGCTGAGGGGGACGATAAGGACGAGAATGTAGCCAGAAGCTGTTGAGATTTCCGCGGTTTATGCTCCTCCTGCGAGGAACTCAATAACGAGGACGGCTCTTGGCCGCTGTGTGGGTCGCTTTGCGCGCTGCAAGTCGTTCCATGTCGCCGCTGCAGTCGCGTTTCACGGCTCCCGCCACGAAATATCGCAGCGTCTACATCGCCAGGATCGCATAGGCGACGAGAAGTTCGCGACGCACGGTCCACGCGGGATGGCCCGTGGCGACAGCCGCGCGGGAGCGACGAGCCGAAGCGCGGCGAGAACGAGGAACGCTGAGAAGCTGCTCGCGGGGTGAAATGTCGTTGGCTAAGAGAAGGCAACGCGGCGACGACTGGCGGCGAGGCTGAAGCGCAGGGCCAAGAAACGGTCGAGCGGCGGTGGGGAAAGAATTGCTGTGGCGGAGACGAAAATGCAGGCGATGCTCTTACTGAGGGAGAACGAGGAGTTTGAGAGGGAAGGATCTGCGGCGATAGTGTGGTAAAGGGAAGCGGGGAACGCGCTACGGGTACAGCAGCCATAGTGTGAGCGCAAAGAAATTGGAGTGTGGTGTTGTGGGAAGGTATGAAGATAAAACGACTGAATGGGAGGAAGGGTCAGGAAGAAGTGCAAGAAATGGCAGCCGAGAAAGGCGGACGACGCGGAGAGTAGCTTCGTAGTGCAATGAATCGAGGTAGCGAGGATTGCACTAAGGTGTCAAACGAGTACAAAATGTGAGCGAAGGCATGAGCGAACATTTATACGCGAAACATGCAAACGGTAACGCGGTGCGTGCGAGCTAGCTAGTGCTACACTGGCAGCGAGGCTCGGGCAAGTCCCGAAGCGTTGGCCGACACGGCCGGGCCAGCAGTGCGAGGTTTGGTGAAACAGTGCGCGCGAAGTCGGCGAAGCCCCGTTAGCAGCAACGGGCGAACAACGGCTGCTGCTGTATGCGATGTTGCAGGGTGCGCTAAGGAATGTCGAGAAAATTCCTTACACTACCCTAAACCCTCAAGAAGCCCCCTCCGCTACGCGAGTGCGTGTATATAGCGGAAACCCCGGCTCCTCGGGTACACTTGCAGGGCAGGGTGGTTTTCGATGTTGGCAAGGGGCACCCAGCTATCCTCAGTGGGCATGCGGTCCTTCCAGCGAACGAGAAATTCAATCCTCCTGATTCTCGTAGGGTGTCGAATCCGATGGCTCAGAATTTTTTCGGGCTCGATAATCAGCTCCGATGCAGGGCGAGTCATGGATGGCGGGCGGTGACGAGGCAGTTGACTTGTGGTTGGGATGTAGGCGCGAAGCAGGCTGACGTGGAATGATGGGCTGATGTACCAGTCTGTCGGCAACAATAAGTGGGTTGTCACTGGGGTAATCATTGTTGGAAACAACTAATTCTAAACGCCTCTGTCGTGTCGAAACACCAAGTCAGAAGCGAAGCAAAGCATATCGAAGCATCGGCGAGTCAACCCTCGGAGGTTGAAACAACCGTCAGAGGTTACGCGAAAGTCAAAGGTCAGCGACCTTTGACCTGACAAATGCAGCGCGACAGCAAGGACACACAACTGACTCGATATTGAGCAGTTGCCCGTGTCAGAATGTTATTGTCTAGCCTGTAGTGGGGTGCTCTATAGCGGGTACAACCCAACTAGGGTTTGCTATATGTATCCTCATTGCTGCTAGTAAATCCCCTCTTTGCCTAAACTTCCTCTTGCCTAGCTAGGACTTACCTAGCTATGGCTCCTAAGACTATTCACTATCTCAACATGGTTTCAGAGCGGAAACGCTCCTGGCCTGTGGGCCCACCTTCTTCCGCTGCTACTCTGTCTGTTGCACGCCCCGTGGCGTGCGACGACTTCTTCCTAAACCCTAAACCCTGGTCTTGTGACCCCTTGTTCTCCCCCACTTTGCCTATGGGGGTGTGTCAGAACATTATAGCTCATGCATATTGTGTAGGCTATAGTGGGGTAGCCCATAAGGGGTACAACCCAATTAGGGTTAGTACTTGTACCCAATTCATTCATAGTTCATTCATTCCTTGTTTCTTGTCACCCCTTAGAGTACATGGCTAGCTAGGTCGCTTCATCTCCCCTGTACTCATATTTATATTTGCTGTATTTGCATGTTTTAAAATCATCTCAAAGCATTTTACATTCACTCTCCTATTTGAGGTCAAGGGCCCACCAACATCACTTCTCTGCGTGCGAACCTTCCTGAGTAGATCCTAGGCCACGTTCAACTTTTGATCGCAGCATGGTATGAGAGCGGCTCGGGAATCCTTCGCACTGCCACTCCCGAAAATTACGACATTCGGAAAGTGGCGTCCGGTACACGCTCGCGTGTGAGAATGGCCGGAGGATCTGGTGGTCAGACGAATCTGACGGCTGAAGCGCAGCCCAACCCGGCTGCAACAAGCGAGGAAACGACGACGATCCCTTCCGCCGTCCTCGCACAACTGCTTCAGCGACTCACGAGCCTGGAGCAAGGACTTCAAACATTGCGGAATGGCGACGCGGGAACCTCTTCCCAACCCACTCAATCGGCGTCAAACGGCCAGAACTCCACCTCGCAAGGCTTCTCCCTAGATACGAAGACTCCCAAGGCTTCAACCCCCAAGACTCCCTGTCCTAGCGATGAAGCAATTCTCTCCGCACAATCAAGGTTCTTGAGCATATAAAAAATAAAGACAAGTGTGTGCTTTGACGGCAGAGACTTTTACACTTGGAGCTTCGAGCTGGAGCTGCTGCTGCAAAACGCGCAGATTTATCATTATTTCGACGGGAGCTACTCGGGACCTGCTGAGGACACCGACGACGCTAGGACTCGCTATTATAACGAGTCCCTGATGGCGTACGGGATTCTTCTGTGTAACATGTCGCCGGCGGAGCAGCTGAACATTCGTTCATACAAGACATCGGCTGCCCCAGCCCTCGACGCTTGGCGCCACCTGAACGGCGTGTATCAGCCCAAGGACTCCGTCTCCTCGAGCCGACTACTCCAGCAACTGCTGGAAACTAAGATGACCTCAGGGGAGAAGGTCAACAGCTACATCAACCGCTGTCGGAGCCTTCGCGATCAAATCGTGAAGTTGGGAAGCTCGATTTCTGAGGAAATCTTCGTGAACATTGTGCTTCAAGGGCTTGGCCCAGAGTGGCGGCCCTGCAAGGCGCTCCTCCGACAGCAGGGGGTCATCTCGGAGGCCACCCTTTGCGCCGCCCTTCTCGTCGAACAACGGGATATGGATCAGCAGCGACCAGCGCCACGACGAGAACGCGAACGGCTCGCCTTCTACGCCGACAACAATGAAGAGCGACGACCACGGCGCCTCTACTGCAAAATCTGCAGAAACTTCGGGCATTTGGCGGATCGATGTAAGTTCCGATCTCGCCCTCGCCAGACCAATCCGAGCAACTGGCCCAGCCGACAAGACGCACGAGGCGACGTGCATCCAGCCCAAGGGTATCAACCCCCACCCGCGCGCAATCTGAACTCAACCATTCAGCATCAGCAGCAGCAGCCATCAACTGCCCCTACGCGCAACGTCATGAGCAACATGGCCATGACAGGCGAGTCACGTCGTCGCCGTGTTCGCTCACCCTCACCTGAGCCAGCACCGCACCCCATCGGCGCGTTCACCAACAACAACCCGTTCAGCCCGCGCCGCGACTTCAACGACGACGACGACCAGGACTGGAACCTCCCAGTCCCGCTGCTTGAAAGTCCCCCGCACATACCAGACATGCGGGTGGCGCCACTTGATTGGCTCTCGCACGAGCAATTTCTGAAGATCGACACCCCGCACATCGTCACACCGCGATTGGCGCTGCTCGCACGTGACGACAACAAGCGCTACAACACCTGGTACCTGGAGACTGCTGCTGCGGCCAGCATATGGTGGGCTCCGAGCGTCCCCACCCCTACAGTCACTTACGTCACTGTGGCGAACAACACGCGCCTGCGCGCAAGCGCACAAGGCATTGTCGTGCTTAAAGCACGTGGAAGCCGCACGCACATCACGCTTAACGATGTGCTGATCGTCCAGAATCTGCGCTTCAATCTCCTGTCCGCCGCACAGCTCATGGACTGCGGCGTCGACCTCAGCACGAATCCCGCGACGCGAGACATCCTGCTGCACTACGAATCGCGCAAATTTCCCCGCAGGCAGATCGGACGAGCGCACTCCGAAAATGGAGTGTATGTCCTAGATTTCGACATTCCCGACTGCAGCGGCGACTCGCACGAGTTGATTGATCTCGTGCCACTGCGCTTCGAGCACATCCACCGCAGGGATTGGAAGCACCCCGACGGCAGACCGTGGGTTCCGCATCATCCCCACCCACGCGAAACGGCGTTACACAACCCCGATCCAGATGGCATCTGCAGGGATTGTCACACGCCGACAACTTCAACGAGCGCGATTGCCGGCCGCGGACTCGCCGCCATCGCTGAAGCAGAGCGCCACACGCCCCCAAAAGAAGGGATGTCGCAGCTCGAGCTTGAAGTTACTACCCACGGCATTTTTGGCACGCCAGAGCATCCCCTCATCGGTCCCCCCTCACAACACCTTCAAGGCATGCTGCGCGGAACTGGCGTCGGCACCTTTGACGCCCATGGCGAGCCGCGACCCTACACCTACAAAAAGTTTCTGGCCATCCACTCCCATCGACGCGACTCGTCGAAGAAACTCACCGTGGAGCAAGAGGAAGAATTGGCGCGCCGCGAAGCTGAGGAGCTTCGCCAGCAAAGCCTCGCAGAAGCACGTGGGACCTTCGCTTGCGCCACCTGGGGAGCTGAGGCTGAAGAAAGTGCCTCCAATGAAGGGGGGTGGGGGAGCGCTGGAGGATGGGGAACAAGCGACAATAGCGGCTGGGGTACTTTCCGCGAAGAACGAAAGGGGGGAGGGGATGAAGCTGAGGAAACTGAGGCAACACCTGCAGTCGTTCCTCTTGGTCGTCCCCCGCGTCACATCCCACTCGCACCGCCTCCTCCTGACAACCCCCCGCGTCGCGATCCATGGGACACCATCATCTGGGGCAACGAGCCGTCAACCCCGCGTCGCACCGTCTACGGACCTGCCCCTGAGCAATGCGAACCCACCTTCGTCCCTGGAACCATCCTCGGGACCAACATTCTGCTCTCTGAGATTCGCGACAGAGAGTTCTTGGCGCTGATGCTGACTACCGCGCCAGAAGAAGAAGAAGCAGAGGGAGTAGCAGCAGAACCTGCTCCTGTACCTGACGAAGACCCTGAGGAAGCGCGCGCGCGCTACATGCGCACCTCCGGCTTTCGCGCTGACGATACTCTCTGGCACCAGCGCCTCGGACACCCTTCACGCGCGACGCTGAAAAACTGCATCGACGCAGGCGTCTTCGCTCCTGGGGCACTCCTGCGCCCTGATGGCTCCGAAGTGAGAGGTGCGACACATCCGCGCAACTGCACCGTCTGCCCTGAAGCTGCACTGAGCCACCAACCGTTCCCGCTGCTCGAACCTGGAACGAACCGCTACCCCAAGCTGCACAAGGTGTACAGCGATTTCCTGAACGTGGGGCATTGCGGAGTTGAGGACGAAATGTACACGCTCACCTTCATCGACGCTGGAACGCGCTACGTGTGGGTCGTGAATGTGGAGTCACGCGACAGAGCCTACGAGGTGTTTCGCCTCTGGCTGGCGCACGCGGAACGACAGTCTGGGAAGAAGCTGAAAATCTGGCAATCTGACGGTGCGGCAGAATTCAGGAGCAACCAGATGCAAACCTACCTCATGCAAAAGGGGATCGAGCACCACATTTCTCTCCCCTACGCGCACCAGCAGCAGGGCGTAGCTGAGCGGACGAACCGCACGCTAATGACAAAGGTGCGCGCACTGATGAAGTAGTCGAAATTGCCGCCGATCTACTGGACCTACGCGATGCACCACGCCGTGCGGGTGCACAACCTACTTTCGACCACCGCCATCACCGGCAATCTGTCCCCGCACGTCAAATGGACCGAGACCAAAGGGGATACCTCCATGCTGCGCGTATGGGGGTGCATGGTTCAATACCGCCCGCCGAATTCAACCATCGGCAAATTCACCAGCCGCGCGCGCTGGGGGATCCATCTCGACATCAGTCACGAGTACAAGGCGTGGATCGTGCTGGACCTCCTCAGTCAGAAAATCGCTCACGCTTGCGACGTCATCTTCTACGAGCGCCTCTTCCTCGACCAGTTCCGCCGCGACGAAGAAACGAACGCGAACCGCGTTTACGCGAACGATGGGCACAGCTACGCAACGCCTGAAGACGAAGCCGCTGCAGCAATCTTGGAGCAGGACACGAGGGGCGAGTTCGTGTGGGAAGAACGACGCAGCAGCGACGACGATGACGACGATTCCTCGGGAGGAGGAATGGGCGCAGCAGGCGGAAGCGGAACAGGCGGAAGCGGCAGAAGCACAGCACCACCAGCGCCTCCTGAACCCGAAAGCGATGATGACGACGTACAGGAAGTCATCCCGCAACATCGCCACGACAGCACTGTCTCAGGACTGCAGCTGCTCGGGCTTCACACCGCAACTTCGAAAGCGCCACGTGTCATCGAGCCCCGAAATCCGCGCGAAGCTCTTTCTGGACCACACAGCAAGGAATGGCGCGAAGCAATGGATGCAGAGATCGAGGCGCTGGAGTTACGAGACACCTGGGTGCTAGTCGACCGCGCGGCGATCAAAGACGCAAGAATCCTCTCGGGGAAGTGGGTCTTCCGCGTGAAAACCGCAGCAGACGGAACGATCGAGCGCTTCAAGGCGCGTTGGGTGGTTCGCGGCTACGATCAGAGGCATGGCATCGACTTCGACCAGACGTTCGCCCCAGTTAGCCGCCATACTTCTGTTCGAATCCTGCTCGCCATTGCAGCTGCAAGGCACCTACCACTCCGCCAGATCGACGTGAAGAACGCGTTCCTGTACGCGTTAGTGGACGCCGTGATCTACGTGGAGCAGCCGCACACCTACGGCGAAGGGGACTCGCGCGTGTGCCAACTGCGCAAGTCACTCTACGGGATCAAACAGGCTCCGAGGCTGTGGCAGCAGTATCTGCACAACATCCTGCTTGAAATCGGATTCAAGCAGATGCCGCACGATCCAGGGATGTATCGCCGGGAATTCCGCGGGGAATACATTCTTCTCACGGTGTACGTCGACGACCTGCTTTACACAGGCTCAAACAACGAGCTTCTCGAGCAGTTCGAGAAGGCCTTGGCGGGGCGCGTCGACATCACGTGCAACTACGAGGTGAAGCAGTTTCTAGGCCTCAACATCTCCTACGCGCCTGAGGCCATTCATCTCTCAGCGACTAAGTACGCAGAGGAGTTAGGGAAGCGGTTCAACATTTCACCTGCACCTCTCTCAACTCCCTACCGAACTCCCGGACCGAACCACAAACCCGACAACAAACCCCTATCCCCTGCTCGGATTCAGACTTACCAGTAGCAGTTGGGATGCCTCCTCTTCGCCTCTGTCACCTGCAGGCCAGACCTCTCGTACATCGCCAGTCAGCTGGCGCAGTACTCACGAAAACCAACGGCTGAGAATCTTCTGGATCTGCAGCGCGCCCTTCAGTTCTTCGTTTCAACGCCCAAGATTGGGCTGTGCTACTCAACTGCACCAACTCCATCCTTTAACCTCATCGGCTATGTGGACGCCGATCACGCAGCAGACCCCGATAATCGACGGTCCAGGACTGGTTTCCTGTTCCGACTCGAGCCAACGGGACCAATCTCCTAGAACTCGCAGAAGTAGGAGCTGGTTGCCCTGTCATCAGCCGAAGCGGAATTCATCGCAGTAACCGCAGCAGTTCGCGAAGGCCTCTACTTGCAAGAACTCCTGCAAGAGGCGAAAATTCCAACTTCGCCCACATTTCGCCTTCACTGCGACAACCAGAGCGCGATTCGCATGTCGAACAAACCTGGTTTCGTCAGCCGCACCAAGCACATTGCGCTGCGGTACTTCTTCGTGAAGGATGAGGTGGACAAGGGCAAGGTCAACTTGACCTACTGCCCGACCGGTGACATGGCAGCAGACTTCCTCACGAAGCGACTGCCACGTCAGCAGTATCAGCACTGCTCCGAACTCAGCGGCGTGGTCAAGCAGGTCAAGTCGAGCTACGGCAAGGAGTGAAGGGGGGTGTTACGAATAGTAATACTTGAATATTACTGTGCACCCCTCACCGCAGCAAAGAGAAGCACGCAGTATCGCGAATGAACGCGAAGCGTCAGACGGTTGGAATCGACTCGAAGCGTCAGACACTTGGGACGCATCTGGACCGTCGGAGCAGACAGCATCAGGCAGCTGCAGGCAGGATGGTTTCGGCGGGAACAGTTTCGTAACTGTTCGCGCCGCACGGTTGGGAATGTATTTGAATAAGGGAATGTACCCCTTAGAGTACATGGCTAGCTAGGTCGTTTCATCTCCCCTGTACTCATATTTATATTTGCTGTATTTGCATGTTTTAAAATCATCTCAAAGCATTTTACATTCACTCTGCTATTTGAGGTCAAGGGCCCACCAACATCACTTCTCTGCGTGCGAACCTTCCTGAGTAGATCCTAGGCCACGTTCAACTTTTGATCGCAGCATGTGTAAAAACTGTTTTTAAATCTCTATAAGAAACTAAAATATGTAAGCTTCTTTTTTAAGGACGTAGTACACAATACAATTCATACATCCACAGTCTTAACTGATTATGTAGGCTCCTCATTCAGCATGATATTGGCTCGTAACGCATCTTCCCATATCGAGACGAGCAGCAACCTCACCAGGTTCACTGCATTTGGCGGAGGGAGTCGGTGTGCCTACAGCAATCTTGGATCGTCTCATTGAGGCAAAAGCACAGCATTTTCCTCCCCTCCCTCCTCCCTTCTCCACCCGCACGCCTTCAGAATAATAAACTCACCATCGTGCCATTCATGGATCTATTATTACGACAACGGTTTCGACCGCACTTCTCTCCATTCTTCTCGCCAACACACACGTGACGGCGCTCTTAGAGCAGCAGCTGGCACGCTCTTGCATCCTGACTTTCGCAAGCAGCGAGCCAGCCGCATAGCAGCGAGCGCCGCCGGCTTCACCTGAGCAGTTGCCTCCGTTCCGCTGCGACGCCTCATCGCATCCATGGCGGAATTCATCACCGTGCCGCCCCGCGAGGCCAAGGCGCTCCTCGAGACCTCCCACACCTTCCTCGACGTCAGGTCGCTTCTCTCGCCCTTTCCGCCCTTTCCGCCCTTTCGGGGCCCATTCGTTCCGCCGCGCCCCCATCGTAGTCCGCGGCGCGCCCTCCCCGCCTTCCGCGATCTCTATGGATCACGTCATAGCGACTTGTTAGAAATGGGTTGGCGATGAGCGACGCATTCTCTGATTGTGCTGGTTACCAGTCACGCGGCGCGCGCCGTCTCATTCAAACGAGCTCCTTCGACTGCCACCCCCCCGCTCACTTCGCTTTATTTCTGCCATTTTGATTCCGAGTCTCGTTAGTACCGCTGCTTAGGTCGAAATTTCACTTTCGTTCGCAAATCCTACACACCTGACGCAAATCCCACACACCTGACGCAAATCCCACACACCTGACGCAAATCCCACACACCTGACGCAAATCCCACACACCTGGCGATCGAAATTGCACTTTCATTCTCAATCCATTTCTGACTTCCCGCCGTTCCACTTTGGTGACATGGCAGGACGGAGGAGGAATTCGCCAAGAGCCACGTGGAAGGTGCTGTGAACGTCGCAGTGATGACTGGCGATCCCCATAAAGGTGATGTGGACGCTGCGTGCACACATGCGGACATGCTCACATTCATACATGCACACATGCATACCTACACACATGCGTACATGCATACACGCATACATGCACACTTGCTCACATGCACACTTGCTCACATGCACACTTGCATACGTGTACACATGCGTACATGCACCCATGCGCGCACGCGCGCGCACACATGCGCACACGTTCACACGCGCACATGAATACATGCATACATGCACACACACGAACGCACACACACGCGCGCGTGCGTGCGCGCGTGTACACATGCACTCATGCGCACATGCATACGTTTATGAAAATCACGCGGCATGCATGGACTCGACTCGACTAACAATGCACATGCAAATCTGACCGCATGCTTTTTCAGGCATGCACACTTCCGTGCACATGTGCAAGTTCTGCGCTTTCATGTGGCTCACACCGTCACCTGCTCCCTCACACTCTTCCGTGTGTTGTTGCTGTGCGCCCCCCATCCCATCAACCCATCAACCCATCACCCCATCATCCATCACCCCATCACCTCATCATCCAGCACCCCATCACGCCATCATGCCATCACTCGCTCACCACGCCAGGCGCCAGTGAGAAGCGCAGCGACTTTCTGGACGTTGTGAGGAGCGAGTTTGCACATGCACACACTGCCGTGCACATGTGCAAGCCGTGCGATGTGGCTCACCCCGTCACATGTGTTTGTGCCGTGCGTCCCTCACCCTATCACCTCATCACCCCATCGTCCATCACCCCATCACGCCATCATGCCATCACCCCTCACCACTCACCACGCCAGGCGCCAGTGAGAAGCGCAGCGACTTTCTGGACATTGTGAGGAGCAAGTTTCAGCCCGACACACCCCTCGTCGTGGTGCGCCCATCGCTCTACCTGTTCTCTCTTCATCTTTCTCCTTCTGCACCTCTCTCCTTCTGCACCTCTCTCCTGCTGCACCTCTCGCCCTCTGCAGAATTCTCTCTCTACCTCCTCTTCTCTGCACCTCTCTCCGTCTGCTGCTCTTTCTTTTCATTCCACGACCCATCCACTATTCTCTCTCCTCACAATCCCCTCCAGGCTTCGATTCCCATGTCCGTCTCTCTCTTCTCTTACCAGCCGTTGTTTTTTTTTCTCTTCTCGTCTGTGCCTCGTCCGTCCCACCATTTTCTGCATTGTTAACGTTCCTTTGGCCCCTGTTGACATCCCTGCTCTTCCTCTCCTTGGCCCCTGTCAACTTCCCTGCTCCCGCCTCTCCATCTCGTGGGCATGCAGTCGTGTGGGGCGGGGCGAAGGGCTGCGGTTGCAGCAGCAGACCTAGTGGAAGCGGTAAGGCATGGGGACGCGGATGGGGATGGGTGATGGGTGGTGGGGACGGGATGGGATAGGGTGGGGATGGGATTGGAACGGGATGGGATGGGGATGGGATTGGGGAATGGGATGGGAATGGAGATGGGGGTGGGGGTGGTAATGGGGATGGAGAGAGGGAGGGGGGCGCAAGGGCTGAGAGGGTATGGTATTGTATGGGACACGAGAGCTGCTGTTGCAGCAACACATGTGGTCCAGGCAGTATGTGGCGGGGCATTGAGGTGCGATCTGAGAGGCGGGTGGAACATGGGACAAAGCGCATGCAAGACTAGTTCTGTGTTTGGCTCTGTGACATGTGGCGCGGGGGCAGTATGCGCATAAGGAGGGATGGCACATGAGTGGTTATTTCTGGCCATGGGGACATGCATGTGCATGAAGGGCATGAGGTATGTGCATGTGCATGATGGGCATGGGGTATGTGCATGATGCGTATAGCCTACGTGTACGAGGATGATGGATGCCGGTGGGAGTGTGCAAAAGTGTTTTGTCTAAATGGGGCACAGTATGTGCATGGTGGAGTGTGCTGACAAGTCATGTATTGAAGGCTGTGGCTAGACTGGGGTGGGAGTTTGGAGAGTGGAGACTCGCATTGGATAGACTCGTGTCCTCTTTTGATGCTTGCAGCTTCTCTTTTTGTGTACCATGTGCTTTGTGCATAGCCTCATGCACAGTCTCATGCACAGCCTCATGCACAGTCTCATGCCCGGTCTGCCTGCCGCACTTAGCACCATTCCATCCCATCCCATGATCCCATCCCCCAACGCCAATGCATGGCTTTACCAAGGTGGTCATCTTGGAGGGTGGATTTTTTAGACGCCTCAAATGTAGTCTTTCGCACTTAGCACCATTTCATCCCATCCCATGATTTCATCCTTACATACAAATTTGCAGGGCTTCACAAAGGTGGTCAGCTTGGAGGGTGGACTCAAGGCATGGAAGGGTGAGGGATACCCCCTCGTGGAGTGAAGCAGGGCTGTATGCAGGATATGTATGAACTACTAGTGTTTTTCATAAGGGGTTTTGCATCCAATAACGCGGCAGTAGCAGCATCAGGGCAGATACCATGATTTCTATATTTAAGTCAATGGTATATTTGTTAAAAAAATGGGAAAAACTGGGTGCTCGACTTTCAGTGCACCCAGGTGTACAACATGAGGAATAGAAATTAAAATGTTTGATGTAACAGCTTTCTTGGTGAACAAAGCATCACCTGTGTCCTTCAGTTTAGGGCTTACCAAACATCGTGTTCAGAGTCCTTGGGTGTGCGCCCCCTTGGGAAATCAGGTGTCAGGTACGGTAGGCCTACCCTGATGAGGAAGTAGAATAATCAGTGTAGCCTGCGCATTTTGCTTATAGCGAAACGCTGACAATCAGGCTGCCTTGACGACATCGTCATGACAAGAGTGTTGCCAAACCCAGCCGGCTCCCCTCAGGTTGGCTAATTAAATCCGTACACTGTGCGCCAGGTGCGAAGCTGACTGGGGGGTTGCTCCAGGCCAAAGCCATTTTCCACTTACCAGATTTCACTTGCCCAAGAAGTCCCATTTTCCCTGACCATTTCTCCTCTACAGGTTTGTTTTCCCCCCTGTTTGTTTATCCAACGTGCGTTTTCGTGGCAGCGTCAGGAGCGAGTGGGTGGAGGAGAAAGCGATGGGGATACCGTGCTGCAGCTTGCGTGAAACAGAAGTTTGAGTTTTACGCCACGAACAAAAACGTCCACTGATCAAGTGAGCTGGCAGCCGCAGTGCCCTTTTACAAATGATTTTCATGAGAACCCCAATTAATTTTCGGGCAACATATGTAGTCAATCAAGCGGTGTTCAGAGCAAAATGGCTTGTGATGAGTCAACGCCAGTTATATTGGCTTTTTACTGCTTATTATAAAATCTTTGTAATCTCAACTATGATAGCCTTAAGTGATCTTGCTACAGTACCACCCTTCCCATGTTTCTCAAAATCTATGTCCCTCACACCGACCTTCGTACAATTGATGCCTGTTTGAGCCCCTCCTGGTTGCCTTGTGAAGGGGGCGTATAAGCTGTATCGTGCATTTCGCATAATTTTCGTCAATTCGCAGCTAGCTAAAAAGGATTCGCAGGTGCTTATATTAAGTATCTGTAACCTTATCCGTTGACATTTTGACTTCAGTCTCTTCAGTTTGACTTCGGTCCGTTCGTTACTACTGGTCCATAACCACGCGACGCGCTTGTATCGTGGGTGCAACAGGCTGGGGAAAAGACCTCGGGTGCAGCGTTTCCATCCGGTGCAGGACAAATTCGCGTGCACTGGCTGGGCATCATGTGTACTCCAAAAAACCCTAAACCCTGTATTGGCTTTTTCCTATTACAGTTTGCAAAGTATTTTGCTAGACAACAAAGCACAGTGGCAAAGGGTTGTCTAGGGTTCTCCAAGCGGTTGTGTTGGGGTGGGGCGGTTGCCCATAAACTCAACCACCCAGACAGTCGGTTCGGTGGAGTCGAGTGTATCCAGGGCTGGGAGGGCTGGGCAATTTGGCGAGCATCGTGTAAATTAGGAATTTGGCCCCTCAGTAACTGTAGGGCGTGTTATGTTTTATTCGAACTGTCAAATGTCCGGACAAGCTTGTCCGGACGAGTTTTGTCCGGACCTTTATTGTATAACTTTTTATGTTTTCGAAAACGCAGTGCACGACATGTTCACGACCCGTAAGGACACGTGATGTCAGAGTTCGCGCCCCGATGAAAGCGCACCAGAATCGGACGGTCCGAGTTGCAACCGGACGCTGAAGGGACGGAAATATTCGCCAAAAATGTAAAACTTGTCGCAGTCCGTGCGAATCGACGTCGCAAACTGGCTCGCGATTTCAAACGTGTATTCCAGAGAAAATACACCCTTACCTCGTCCGGACGGTAGGTTCAAGAAAACTTTACACGCCCTTGACGTCGTCGTGATCCCCCTGAGAAACCCCATTGTTCAGACACATTTTCATCCTGGCAGGCGCACACTTAGCTGGCTCTCATAGCATACCGCATAGTTTCTTGTAACAGCCATACTATGGTGACTCCTAGTTTCGAGCTCACACATGAAAAAATACGTTTGCAATTCGGTACAAGTAACTTGGATGATCATCGCGACGGATTATCATTTCGACGCGATGGCCCTTCAGCTCGGCGTGCTGATCCTGCTGACGTGTGTTGCAGTCTCACGACGGGTAGACTGCGTCCCACTAGCAAATTCCCAGGGTGTGTAATCGACGCGTGCCTTAGCGCTACTAGCACCTCAGTTGCCGTTTTGAATCAAATGTGCTATCGTGCAGTTTACACTCACCCAACGATTGTTAACATCCCGCTGACCCTAACTTATCTGTCTCGCCTCGCTGACTTGGGAGTATTAATTGCACCACAATCATCACTGCTCCCAAATCTATCCCAATCGTGTCCCACTTTATAAATAGTGTTGTTCATTCATTATTTTCCTCCTCTCTCCCTCCAATAACAATAATTTCTTATTTGCGTGTGACATTGTTTAGTGGAAACTACACCACGCCAAGTGCGAGGATCGCACTTTGCAGTTGAACTCCATACGCCCTCGTAGCAGTTGTAAGGACGAGTGGGGGTTATAAAGGTGGGAGATAGTGAATGCGACACGGAAATCCGTTTCACATGGTTGTAGGTCTGCTGTACAGCCGAATTTAGGTCTTAAGTGTTTGTATAGTTGGTCCCTCTTAGGACACAAACCATCTCCAAAAAGTGGCACACCCTAGCCTGACCTCCCGAAATTGCTAACCCCGAAGTCACTACTAGGTTACCTGAACCTCACCCGAAGGTGACTTACAGGTCAAGTGCAGTCTGCCGAGACCCGCAGGTCGCCTTCAGGTCATAAATTTGAGTAGGAAAAACGCGGCTGACCCGAAAATGACCCCAACCTGACCTCGGACCGCGCTCCCGAAAATATCGAGCCGCCATCCCGTAGAACATTGGCCAATCAGAAGGCAAGAACATGCAGCAAATGGCCCGGGTCGCATCGAGGGAAAACATTGACCAATCGAACGTCGAAATAGCCCGGGTCGCATCTTCGAGCTGACATTGACGAATCGCATGCTTTTGGAAAAAAAAAAAATGACCGCAAGAGTTGAAATAACGCAAAACTAAAATTACCCTCGTAGCAAACTAAAATTTACAATATACACATTTTGTAAATAACCAGGTTGCCAACTTGTAAAAATGATAGTCTTACTATGGGTTCCCGTAATTATGTATATTTTTTTTCTCAAAAAACAAATTGTTAGTTTGTATCGTGACACATCTTCTGTATGATATGGTTTCGGTGGTACGGAATTAGCATTGGGGTGCGTGTAACATTACGAGAAAGAAAACGTAACGTAACTGTGAAATCTGGTTACACGCCACCATTTCGTGCGTGACATGCGTAGCACCCGTCGCGTCACTATGGGCGACCTGTGAGCGAAACAATGTTACAAAGTAAACCCTGTGAGGGCAATACAAGAACACACGAATTCAGAGCAGCCTATCACGAGCACGGAAGAAGAAACAGGCGAGTCTTGTACACGTTGGCATAGCCATTGGCCTGGAAACTGGAAACACTGCCAACTCAAAGGGTTGAAGGCAGTAAAAGTTCGCCACCTGTCATGCACAGGTGGTCGCAATCTGCCAGCTGCGCCGAAACCTGCACACCTGTCATCGGAAAATTAGCTGAACAGAAGTAGAGGCAACCACATAATCCAGGTCACCCACTGTCCCCTCCACCCCTTTCAGCATATCTCGCCCAACCTCATTACCGCTCAGAAATAATTCAGAACCGTGCAATAACGTGATCAACCCCGAGCGTCCTGACGTTTGCCCACTCTTGTAGCTGTCTATCTTTGCTTTGCAGTGTCGATCTTTGTTCATTTGGAATAGCCGCTCCACTCTTGTATCTGCATGTTTACCAACTGAGCACTTGAAGATAATTAGACCGTTACCCTGATGTGGCGCTGTTAGTACTTGTTCGAAGTTTCCCCTCGATTTTGCAGGCTCTTCCAGCGAAGGCCCCACCGGATCGGTCGTTAGGCTCTACCGAGTACCCGTATTTGCCTCGTGTTTTTGTTAAACAATAAAAGTGGTTATTCCCCTTCTCCTTGCCCCTCGCTTCCGCAGGCTCTTCCAGGGGTGGTGGCAAGGAGCGAGGGCGCGGGGGTGATTGGCCGGGTGGCTGTGATGGGCGGATGGCTGTGATGGGCGTGGTGGCGGTGATGGCGATCGTAAGTACCGACGAGGGTCTCACCAAGGGCAGTCAAACGTAGCGCCACTGACGCAACAACGGCTCCATCTGTGGCTTCTTCCCCATGGCTCACGCTGCTACTAGCCGCCGTGGGTGACCATGAACATCAACTTAGGTAAGTTCACGTTCCTAGTATGGCAGTACATATGGCGGCGTTTTGTTATTAACATGTTTATGTCTCGCTTGTGTATCGAGTTCCTAACCTAGTCGCATGTATGCCTTCCCAACCTGACATTACATAGACTCGTTTTTTTTTTTCCAGCCTCACAATGCGTTCTGATTGTGTGCAGCAGTTGCTATGCTTATCTGGTGGGAGTATGAGCATTTTCGGTGTGGTGGAAGTAACAATTAGTCCAGCACCTTGGTATGTACTGTCGTTTACCTGTCAATGTTTTCTCCGGCTGCATTTATTTGGGTATGGTGGATATAGACTCTCTTTGTCTGCTGCTGGTGTGTGGCAGGTGGTGTTCAAGGTGCAAGATCTGTAGGGGTTTGTTACTTACCATGCCTTGTTGCTATGTAGTGCGTAGATGTGCATATCATGTGTGTAATGTGCAGCTGTAGATTCGCTGCATTTGCTTGTATAATGCACCTGGATATATTGAAGGATTCTAATCCCAACTTGGTAACTGCTGGATTTATTTGTTCATTCTAAATATATAAAATATGAATTCTTACAATTCAGTGTAGCACGAACAGTGAGTATTCACTATAGCATGTATTGGATCACTCCATAGCGGTTCGCGACTCGGGTGAACAGTGACGACCTGCGCGTCACCTCTGGGTTGGCTGCGAGGTGAGGTTGGGGTCTGGTTCGGGTGACCCAAACTTGACGGACCCTGGGACCCTAGCTAAACCTGGGCGCATGACTCCAAGGTGACCTCGAAGTCAATTTTGGGTCAGGTTGGGGTGAGACCTTTTTAGAGATGACCTTATCCTGACTTTCTGACCCCTCCTCTACCACCACTCTTTGCAGTGCGGCATGCCAGCCATGAAGGCAGTAGGATGTGCTAACCAAGTCCCGATATCTTTCCACGACCCCGCCCTTCCATCCACCTGCTGGCGGCAGAGCTGGTCCTGCTTAACTGTCAAAAGGCATGGACACTACTTAGCCTCAATCCCCCCATGCATGGGGGTCAACATGTTAACGGGAAAGGCAGCATCAAGCAGTTCTTTCCTAATTCTACCATATCACGTGCGTTCATACAATGCACCCGCCCACCTGCAGCTTCCACCTCCCAGTCTGGCGGCCTCTCAGCAGCAGCCATTGCTGGTATTGCCGTGGCTGCTGTGGCCTCCCTGCTGCTGCTGATTGGCGTGCTGCTATGCTGGAGGGGCTACACGAAAGAGGCAGCACGAGGAGCAGCTGCAGTACACAACGACGGGATTGATATCGAAGTGCAAATGAAACCTGAAGGTACAATACACAAGTCCAGGAACCCTCCCTCCTGCACTCCGCCCATTCCTTCCTCACTGTGTGCTGATCATCATAAGGCAGAGGAACATGTAGGCATTAGCAATAGAAAAGGCCATGTTACACTAAGCAGATGCCTGCCTTTTCCAAGCCGTGGTTCAACTTCCGAACACGCCATATGCAAAGCCGTGAGACTGAAGCCTATGTAAGTGCTCTGATGCTGTATCCTTTGGGGCTCATACCATAAATGAGCAGGTCTGGCAGGCAGCGTGGCGGCCTCGCACTGCACGGAGTACGCCAGGCACGCCTATGACTCTTCAATAGTCCATTCGAGCACACTTCGTGCTTACGCCGGGCTCCTTCTCTTACTCATTCCATGAATCTGCAGGCCTGGCGGGCAGTGTGGCGGCGTGGCACTGCACGGAATACTCCCTGGAGGAAGTGCTCACAGCCACCAGCAACTGGGCGAGTGGCAACCAGCTCAGGTCGGGCGCCTTTGGTGACGTGTACAAGGGCGTGTCTCCACGCGATGGCACCACCCTGTGGGCCGTCAAGCGAGCCAAGCTGCTCGATGCTGACTTCCAGCGAAAGGTGAGAAACTCTTACTGCTGCATGCTTTGACAATGCAGGTAGCTCTGTGCCATTGCAAAAGCACATATACCTTGAATGCCACTACGATACTATTTTACATGCAGTAGAACCGTATGGAGCTGAGCAGCTGGAGTGGAGGTAACTATCCAAGTTGATGCCATGTGCTTGTCGCAGGTCCGACACATGGCCGACAAGAACCATCCCGACGTTGTGCGGCTGCTTGGGTTCGCCATTGGCGGGGGCACAAAGACACAGCCAGAGCATGTCTTGATCTATGAGTTTGTTTCAAATGGTAGTCTTGACAAGTGGATCAAAGCAGGTAATGATGTCTCCATGAACCAAGATCATTTTTAGCCTTTCTTTCATGTGAGAATGGATTAACGTGTAACACGGCACCAATATTGCATTCAGAATTGCCAATTCCAAAGTACAGCTGGTTCACCCAATCAAAGAAATGCAAGAAGGCAGCGTTGTATTTTGTCTTTGTAAAATCTTGCTTGCAACCTGCTGCCTTCCCCGCCTTTTTGAATACATCAGGTGGAGGCTTGCCTCTCTTCTGGGACCCCGGACCGCCTCAAGGAACTGCTGATGAGCATGGACGCCCCGAACGATGCTGTGCTGCGCCTGGCCCAGCTGGCTCTCAGCTGCACTGTGCAGCGCACTGCAAGCCGACCCACCATGGCAGAGATTTCCAATGAGCTGCAGGGAATCAGGAATGAGGTGGCGGGGAAAGCGGAGCTCAGTGCTGCGGTTAAAGTGGATGCTCTAGTCCAGGAGATGAGATGGGCGTCTCCAATGGATGCTCACTTGAACGAAATCAACGAACTCCTGCACGGAGATTGTATAGATGATCAATGATTCACTTTACATCTACTCACGCAGGTTTCAAGACTGGTGCTAAGAATGGTTGTGTTTCATTCTGGATATGAGGGGTTCCCTTTTAGGTATGAGGTGTTTCATTCTGGATATGAGGGGTTTTATTCTAGATATGAGGTGTTTCATTCTGAATGTGGTGTGTTTCATCCTGGATTTTCCAATGTTAATGCGACAGCTGGTGAAAAAAAAAAAAGCATTGTGGCATTATCGTTTGCTATTAATGAATATATATTATATTATCGGGTAAAAACATGTATGATATATTATTCAAAATGAATAGGATTATATCAATATGTGTGCTGAAACATCAGGTTTCAACCCGTATGGATGGGGCTCGCCGGCGCTGAGCTGACTTTTTGTGATGTACTGGACCTCTACCCAGGCTGAGAAAAGTAGAACGAGAATGGATGAACTATGAATGAAGTGAGTACATATGGGAAACCCTAATTGGGTTGTACCCCCTATGGGATACCCCACTATAGCCTACACAACAGCATAAGCTATATATATGTTCTGACACACCCCCATAGGCAAAGTGGGGGAGAACAAGGGGTCACAAGACCAGTCAAGCAAAGCAGAGCAAGCTCAGGGTGGATCACAAAGTCACCACACAGTCCGAGCACAACGACAGGGCAACAGGGCCAGTTCACATGCAGGAGTACACATATATATATAGAGCTAGACAAGCAAGAGCAGGAATATATATGTGACAGTACAAGCAAGGTCAAGAAGAGAGCAAGTGAGGCAAGACAGCTCTCCCCAACGGGGAATCTCACTGGCCTCGGGGAACTGCTGACGCCAAGCGTCCGTCAGGCGGGCAAAGCAGCGCTGAGTGGGGTGCGCACCCCCACACTGCTCACCCGCTCGGTCACCGGAACGAAGGACGTAGGTGCATGGACCAAAACCCCCACCCCGCTGACGCTGCGTGTACCACTCACGGAGCTGCTGGGGCGGGGGGATGTCCCGCGAACGCTGCTGCTGCTGCTGCTGCTGCTGACGCTGGCCACCACCAGGGCCGCTACGCTGCGGGGCACCACCCCGACCAGCTCCACCCCCTCCGCCACCGCTGCCTCCACCTCCACCACCACCGCTGCCTCCGCTCCCACCGCTGCCGCCACCGACGCCTCCTCCTCCGCTGCTGCCACCTCCACCACCGCCCCCGCCACCACTCCCACCGCCACCCCCACTCCCTCCTCCGCCTCCACCGCCTCCTCCACCGCCCCCGCCAGCTCCACCCGCGCCCTTGCCCCCCTTGCCCCTGCCAGGGCGGCGTCTCCCGCTAGGGGCAGACGCCGCGCAGACCGACTCAAGACCAAGCAGGTCGGCAGCAGCAGCAGAGGCAACAGAGGGCAGCAGGGGGGAAGGAGAACACCCCTCAAAGATGGGGGTGCGAGGGTCACCACGAGAGGCTCCTACAGCGACGATGCTCTTCTCCGCCGCCAGGAGGGACTTCTCGAGGAGGTCGACAGTGAGAGTGGTGGGACAGACCGAGAGGTAGTGGTCCCTGACTACGCGAAGGGAGTCAGGGAGGCGTGTGACGATGTAATAGAGAGTGATGTACATGGGGGGGGGGTTCTTGGCGCAGAACTCAGCAGGAAGGGCGGCGCGGTAGCGAGTGTCACTAGTGCGGAGGTGCGTAATGAGGTCAGCGACAGTGGGAAAGGCAGCAAGGTCAGGAAAGAGGTACGGTAGCATGAGGCGGCTCAGGGCAGCAGTGGCAGGGGAAGAGTAGCGCGCAACTACAGCGTCGTACAAGGTCTGAGCACTCTTGTACTGACTAAAGTGCGCGCGCTCAGTGGTAGGCAGGTGGCGACGCACAGCAAGACGTGCAGCAGCATCGCGGGTGGCCCACTGAGAGCGAACAGTGGGGTCAGCATCAGTAGCAGGGGCAGGAGAGGCGCCAGAGGTGAGGTCAAAGAGGGAAAGACCGTCCGCCCTATCGCACTGTAAGAACAGCTGCAGGTCGTCGACCCAGACCTCAAAGTCAATGGCTCGACCCTCAGCGTCAAAAGCGAGGACGCTAGGGGTAGCCATGACGACGACAGACGAGCAGTGCAAGCAGTAGGGGAAGGGCACGCAGTGACAGTGGGGCTGTGCTCACCGGACAGGGCAGGTCGGGCGGCCCGGCAGTAGGGCGGCTCGGCTGCTCAGCGGCTCGGCGGCAGTGCGGCTCGGCGCCCGGGCGGCTCGGCGGCAGGGCGGCTCGGCTCCCGGGCGGCTCGGCGGCAGGGCGGCTCGGCTCCCGGGCGGCTCGGCGGCAGGGCGGCTCGGCTCCCGGGCGGCTCGGCGGCAGGGCGGCTCGGCTCCCGGCGGTTCTGCTGCTAGGCGGCTCCCGCAGGTAGGGCGGCGGTTGGGCCGCAGGTAGGGCGGCGGTCGGGCCGTAGGTAGGGCAGCGGGCTGGCCGCAGGTAGGGTGGCGGGCGGGCCGCAGGCAGGGCGGCGGTAGGGCCGCAAGTAGGGCGGCGGGCAGGCCGCAGTTAGGGCGGCGGGCGAGCCGCAGGTAGGGCGGCGAGTAGGCCACAGGTAGGGCGGCGTGGGGCCGGGACGGGCGGCGCGCGGGCGTCGAGGGGCCGGGACGGGCGGCGCGCGGGCGTCGAGGGGCCGGGACGGGCGGCGCGCGGGCGTCGAGGGGCCGGGACGGGCGGCGCGCGGGCGTCTAGGGGTCGGTCCGGGTGGCGCGCGGGCGTCTAGGGGCCGGGACGGGCGGCGCGTGGGCGTCGAGGGGCCGGGACGGGCGGCGCGCGGGCGTCTAGGGGCCGGGACGGGCGGCGCGCGGGCGTCTAGGGGCCGGGACGGGCGGCTCACGGGCGGCGAGGGGCCGGGACGGGCGGCGCGCGGGCGTCGAGGGGCCGGGACGGGCGGCGCGCGGGCGTCGAGGGGCCGGGACGGGCGGCGCGCGGGCGTCTAGGGGCCGGGACGGGCGGCGCGCGGGCGTCTAGGGGCCGGGACGGGCGGCGCGCGGGCGTCTAGGGGCCGGGCCGGGTGGCGCACTGGCGTCTAGGGGCCGGGACGGGCGGCGCGCGGGCGTCTAAGGGGCCGGGACGGGCGGCGCGCGGGCGTCTAAGGGCCGTGACGGGCGGCTAAAGGGGCCACTAGGGGCCAAGAGAGAGGGGAGCGCGACTCGGGTAGGGGCAGAGTGCGCTCCGGGCAGGAAAAAAAAAACGGTGGGCCCTAGGAACAGTTCCCACGAGGGAACCTGCTCGATACCATGAGAAAAGTAGAACGAGAATGGATGAACTATGAATGAAGTGAGTACATATGGGAAACCCTAATTGGGTTGTACCCCCTATGGGATACCCCACTATAGCCTACACAACAGCATAAGCTATATATATGTTCTGACACAGGCAACTTTCAGGTCTGGTGTTAAGACGTTGGTCGAGTATCATTCTGGATATGAGGGTGTTGATTTTGCAGAGGTGATGCAGCAGATGGTGTTGATTTTGCACGTCTCAGAGCTTTTTGTGATTCACTTGACCTCTACCCAGGAAACTTTTAGGTCTGGTGCTAAGAAGTCGGCCGAGTAAAGGCGTTGATTTTTTAGAGGTGATGCAGCAGATGGTGTGGTAAAAGAAGGGAGCGTGTGACAATCTACTTGTGTTAACAACTGTTTGCCTACCTGTATGGATGAAGCTAGCCAAAGCAGACTATTTCAACACATCTCAGATTGTTTTGTAGAGTTGGGCATAGCCGAACCTAGTTTGGCCAAATTGGTGTGAGTCAATCCGAGCCAAATATATCCACAATGGCATGACCTGATCCAACTTAAGTTGGAGTACACAAGTTAGGTTCGGTTAGTCTAATTTTGCTTAGGTGCTCCAAATGTCTAGTGCAACTATTCCACGTATACCCATTCCACAGTAAATACAAAGTACTAGTTCTAGTGCATGATGACTAGAATTATTTGGTTAAGTCACCACTGGTTTCGCATTTTGAAACTTTGGGGCTATCAGTTAGATCTTAAAAAATTGGCCAGTTTACCCAACCCAGTCAAACTGGTCATCTGGTGAATGTCAAATTCCCTGCTTGGCAAGTTTCGCAACTAGAACCTAACTAGTTTGACACAACAAATTGACCAGCTTGACTTGGTTCAACAACTGACTAGTTTGACTCACTTCACCGGTTTGACTGGGTTCAGCAAACTGACCAGTTTTGACTCAGTTCAACAAAATGACCAGTTTGACATGGTTCAATAAATTGACCAGTTTGACTCGGTTCAACAAACTGACCAGCTTGACTCGGTTCAACAAACTGACCCGTTTGACTTGGTTAAACAAACTGACCAGTTTGACCCACTTCACTGGTTTGACTCGGTTTAGTAAACTAACCAGTTCGACTCGGTTCAACAAACTCACCAGATTGACTTGGTTCGACACACTGACCAGTTTGACTCACTACATCATTTTGACTTGGTTCAGTAGATTAACCAGTTTGACTCAGTTTTACAAACTGACTAGCTTGACACGGTTCAGCGAACTAACCACTTTGAATCGGTTCAACAAACTTACTATTTTGACTCGGTTCAACAATGTGACCACTTTGTCTCGGTTCAACAAACTGACCAGTTTGACCCACTTCACCGGTTTCACTATATTCATCAAACTACCCAGTTTGACTCGGTTCAACAAACTGACTAGTTTGATTCAGTTCAAAATAGCGACTAGACTGACTCGGCTGAACAAACTAACAAGTTTTGACCCAGTTCAACAAAATGACCAGTTTGACATGGTTCCATAAATTGACCAGTTTGACTCGGTTCCACAAACTGACCGGTTTGAACCTGTTCAAACAACTGATCAGTTTGACTCGGTTCAACAAACTAACCGGTTTGACTCAGTTCAACAAACTGACCAGTTTGACTCACTTCACTGGTTTGACTCGGCTTAGTAAACTAACCAGTTCGACTCGGTTCAACAAACTCACCAGATTGACTTGGTTCGATACACTGACCAGTTTGACTCACTACACCATTTTGACTTGGTTCAGTAGATTAACCAGTTTGACTCAGTCTTACAAACTGACTGGTTTGACTCGGCTCAACAAACTGACAAGCTTGACTCGGCTCAACAAACTTACTAGTTTGACTCGGTTCAACAAACTGACCAGTTTGTCTCGGTTCAACAAACTGACCAGTTTGACTTGGTTCAACAAACTTACCAGATTGACCCACTTTACTGGTTTGACCGGATTCAACAAACTACCCAGTTTGACTCGGTTCAACAAACTGACCAATTTCTAAAACCTGGATTTCTTATTACCTTCGGTGTTATATATAATTTGGGTGATTACTTGGACATGACTGTCAAGAGATCTTTGGTTGGGTGGTTAGGGCAGGCAACTTTGACTTCTGGATTGGAGTGGCTAGAAGTTTCTAGCATGGGTTGCAAATATTGCCAACACCTAGGCAAAATCCAACCAAAATTGATTTTGCATGTGACACCTCAAGGATCTCATGATGAGGGTTACATCCTTGCTGCTAGAAAGGTTCATACCATCATTCTCTAGCTCTTGGAGAACCCCTTCCTTCTCATGGTTCTGTTGGAGGTTCCCAACTCCAACATTCTATGCCGTCATGCTTGTACTTCCTCCACCATTCTAGTCATGCGGCTGCTGGACGTTTTAATTAATTCTCACTCTCTAGACCATCTTTCTAAGTGATTCAAATTCGAGAGGATTAGCATTTAGTTGAGAAATTAGTTCATCGTAAGCTTTCAAAGTGACGGACCCTGAACAACAAGTCGTATCAGAGCGGGTAGTCGATTTTGAGACGACGAATTGCCATCCATTCTCAACCAATGTTGACGAGTGAGACCATTTTCTAGTAACTCTGCTCGCAAAATTTAGATTGGTGGTTGAACCGCGTTCAAATTTGAAATATCCAGTCCGCGACAACGATTTTCGTAGAATCGAAATTTCTGGCAGAATTCTCTCCAAACGATTTCTCAAGTTCCCACCGTTCATAAGGCCTCAATATGACTGGTACCGACTCAAGAGGTGCTAGTGGCAAGATGGATAGAAGTAGAGAGGCTGGAGAGCAAGGGGGAGTTGCTGGTGGAGGATTGGGGACTCACCAACCAGCCAACCCAACGCTACCTTCAACTTCTGCACCATCTCCTACAACTGTGGATACTGTGAAAGCTTTCTCTATTGAGAAATTCATGGGGGAGGACTACCAGCACTGGATCTTCCACATGAGACTGATGTACAACCAATACAAGCTATTGGACTTGGTGGAGGGGAAGGAGAAGATGAGGGAGGCCGCGGAGCTGAAAGGAACATGGATGAAGCGATCGTTCGACGCGTACATGCTTATGGTGCAAGCGGCTGGCGGACGACAACTTGACCACATCAAAGACCTCTTGGGTGATCAAAGAGTGTGACCCCAAGGCTTGGAGGAAGCTTCTGGATGTGCACTCACCGACACATGCTACCGACATCGTGCTACTCGCGTGGCGGCTGCGCGGCATCAAGTTTGTTGATGGACAGCCGATGCAACCGGTGTTGGATGAGATGCAGGACATCTTCACAAAGCTCCAATGCGGCGGTGTGGTGTACCCGGAGCTCATGCAATGCGTGGAGATTGTGATACGGCTGCCGGAGTCGTGGTCTACCCTTGTGATCAACCTCAACTCTCAACAGCCCCAGTGGAGCGTGGATTACATTCGCGCGCGCATTCTAGAGGTGGACCTGCGGCGGCGGAGTGTGGAGCGCTCAGAGGAGGGGGCTGACTATGGAGTTGGAGGTGGAAAGAGCAGCTTCAAGAAAAAGTGGAAGGACAAGAACAAGGACAAACCTAAGGAGGATGGCGGCGGAGGTCAATGGGAGGTGTGTTTCTACTGCAAGAAGCGCGGACATCGTTGGAGGAAGTGCTACCAACAACCTAAGGATTGGACCCCGCCTTCGTCAAGCAATCAGCATGTAGCAAGAGGAGTGGTGGAGTCATGGGAGCTAGTGGAGAGGAAAAGGATGAGAAGAAAGGCAGCGAATCCGAGGAGCGGAAAGACGGGTTCTTCTTCGTGAACGAAGACGCAACCGACTTCGCTATGGCTGCTAAGTTTCTCCTACACCCTTTCACCCACTGGGTGATTGACTCAGGAAGCTCCTGGCATATGGCTCCTCGTGCAGACCTACTCGATGAGATTCAGCCCGCACCCATCTCTACGGTCACATCCGCGACGGGCGCCAAGGCCAAGGTCATGGGTATGGGGTGCGGATGGAGAGCTCGTGGGGCTGAAGAACGTGCTGTGGGTGTTGGACTTGTACGCGAACCTTATTTTCACCGGCTGATTGGGAGATGCGGGTGTGAAAACAGAGACGATTGGCTTAGAGCGCTATCATGCCTACAACGACGGGCGCCTCATTTGGGACCTGCAGCGGAAGGGAGATGTCCACAAGCGCATGTGGCAGATCCCGGTCCTCCCTTGGTGGAAATCGGGCAACGCGGCAGCTGCGGCATCTATGGAGGAGAGCGTCACCGAGGAGGAGCAGCAAAGTGTGCAAGGAGAGCAGCTGGTTGGAGGAAGTGCTGCGGTGAAGTCGTCGGCTACCTCGGGCCAAGCGGATTGGAAGACTTGGCATCTGCGGCTCACACACGTGGCTGTTTCCACATTGGAGGTGATGCAGAAGGAGAAGTGTGTGCATGGACTGCAACTGCAAAGAGATGGCGCACACTATGGCAGTTGCGAGGCGTGCATGCAAAACAAGTTTGCACGGTTCCCGTTTCCATGTGCGGAGGGATCGGCGAAGGCACCCTTGGTGGTGGTGTACATGGACCTAGTGGCTCCTATGAGGATAGAGGGGACTAGGGGAATGCTGTACTTCCTCACCATGGTGGACGAATGGAGCCGTTTCACGTGGGCACATCCCTTGTCCAAAAAGAGCGATGCTGCAGCGGCTATCAAGAAGGATTGGTTGCCGATGGTGGAGCCGCAAGCGATGCGGCTAGTGAAGGTGCTGAGGAGCGACCGTGGTGGAGAGTTCCTAGGAGCGAAATTCACCAAGTTTCTCAAGAGGAATGGCATCCGACACCTGCTGACCTGCCCAGGAACACCGCTGCAGAACAGCATTGCTGAGCGTGCGAACAGGACCATTGGCGAGGCGACTAAGACCTTGTTGGGGGCTGCTAGGATGAGCTACAAGTTCTGGCCTGAAGCCGTTTGCCATGTCATCACGGTCAAGAACAGGGTCTTGACTCATGTTGGCGATAAGCATTGGGTGCCGTATGAGCGTTCGCTTGGGAAGAATCCGTCCATTGACATGCCGTGCGTGTGGGGCTGCATGGGGCTTGTGATGGTACCTAAGGAGCAGAGATACAAGTTGGAAGTTGCTGCAGTGTGGGCTGTCCATCTTGGGATGGCTTGTGACTCGAAGGGGTGGCTGATGTGAGACCCCAAGAGCAAGAAGACGTTGGTTAGCCCTGACGTCAAATTCGTGGAGGACGTCATGCACAAGGACTGGCAGCAGCAGCAGCAGGTGCAGATTGGCTTGCGTCTGCAGGAGATTGAGCGGTCTGCAGTGGAGAAGGTTCAGCTGCATCTTGATTATCTCCGTGGGACAGAACTGACCAGTGACTACAGTGGCGGTGTTGAGCAGCACGTTTCTGGTCCTGCTGCGGAGGGGGGGGGTTGGAGGTTGAGTCGGTACGTGTGGACTCACCATCTCAGCCCGAGCCTGCTGCAACTGCCAAGGACACCAAGAGGAGTGTGCAGAAAGGAGCTTCACCACACGGGCAGCAGACTGCAACCCGCGAGAAGAGAGTGGCAGCGCCACCTTCAAAACTGAAGTGTAGCCGTTTGGGAGGACCCAAGTAAGGTGCCATGGTGGTTCAAGTGGATGAGGGAGAGGATGAGGAGATGGCATTCTGTTTCTTCAATCCCTTGCCTGGAGAACCAGCCATATTGGACAAGGCACTAAGTGGACCCCAGAAGGAGTGGAAGGCTGCCATGGATGCGGATTTCAATAGTCTCATTTGTCAACGGGAGTTGTTGTTGGCCCTGTCCTCGCTTGGGCGGAGCCGACTTCGTGGTTGGGTGTACGGGAGGTGCAGCCGGCTTACAACAGTGGGCAACGCCGACTTGGGCGAGCTGGTCGACGGGGTTGGTCGACTTGCACGGGGCCACTGCAATGCCGCTGACTTGGGAAGCCGGCGGCCGACTTCAACTGGTGGTCGGCGATGTGGCGCGTCGACCTGGAAGTCAGCGCCGACTTGCAAGGTCGCCGACTTGCGAGGTCGCCGACTTGCAAGGTCGCCAACTTGGGAGGTCGCCGACTTAAAGAGGTCGGCCTGGAAGTCGGCGCCGACTTGGTGACGCCGACTTCGGGTAGCCGACTTGGGTGGTTGGCTGACAACTGCACTGGTCGACATGGAGCTGGTCGACCAGGAGTCACGTCGACCTGGAGCTGGTCGACCAATGGTTTGGTCGACTTGGTGAGGCCGAATTGGAGTGATCGTCGACTTGAGAGGTCGACGGGCACATATAGAAGCAGCTGGTCGACGTGGTTGCCCGGTCGACCAGGTTACCTGGGGGACGAGACTCTACGGAAGAGTGCGACAGTCGCCCAGGCGATGTTGGCGAGACCGACCTTCGGTGGTGGTATCCCGAGGTCGATGTGGCGGATCAGGTGCAGTTGTCAGCACGAGGACAACTTGATGTGTGCGCTGTGCAGGTGATGAGGCACAGCATGCCAATCATCTGCGAGCACCTGCGAAGCTGGTGCGATGCTATACTGCGGGAGCAACGCTGGCACGCCGTCGACTTGCAGCGTTGGCACGCCGTTGACTTTGCACTGCTGGAGCACGGTCAACCAAGTCATGCTGGAACGCGGTCGACCATGCTGTGCTGGCAGTTGACTGACCTGAATGCCAGCTCTGATGTAGTCTTGTCTTGTCAACTTGATTGTACCATTGTTGTCAACTTTCTCTAGTGAAACTCTTGCCAATTTGCCCCGTGAACTAGCAAGCAGTGTGTGCACGAGGAAAACGACTAAGGACCAACGAACGCAGAGATCACAAAAGCATTCGTGCCTAGCCCGTAGTCTAGCTCCCGTTGTAGTAGTTATCTCCGCATGTAGTAGTTATCTCCGCATGGACCCCAGAAGAAGGAGTGGAAGGTAGCCATGGATGCGGATTTCAATAGTCTCATTGAGAATGGGATTTGTGAGCTTGTTGAGTTACCCGAGGGGCGACGGCCGATCAGCAGCAAGTGGGTCTTCAAGGTGAAGAGTGGAGCTGATGGTGCTTTGGAGTAGTTCAAGAGCCGCTTAGTCACCAAGGGGTTTCAACAGAAAGAGAAGGTTGACTCCAAGGAGATCTTTGTTCCCGTTGTTAAGCCAGGGACATTGAGGACTGTGCTGGCTGGCGCGCCGCTGTGAAGGTTTGGCATGTGAAGCAGATGGATATCACCACTGCATTTCTCAATGCAATACTGCTGGACGATATTTACATGGTGCAGCCCGACGGCTATGAGGATGGGACCAGCTGGGTGTGCAAGCTAAAAAAGGCTATCTATGGCCTTAAGCAAGCACCCAGGTGCTGGTACAAGAACCTGGAGGAGGTACTACTGAGTGGAGGCTTCAAGACGTCCCAAGCGGATCACAACTTGTTTCTGCTTGGAGAGGGGGAGTAGCTGCTCTTGCTGTTGGCGTATGTCAACGACATACTGCTGTTCTCACAATCCATAGAGCAGATTGAGAGGACACAGAAGCTGCTGATGGACAACTTAAAGTGCAAGATGCTGGGGGATGTCCATTACTACTTGAGGCTGTAGATTGAGAGGGATGTTGAGAGGAGGTGGCTCAAGATGCATCAGTCATACTACATCTCTGGTGTAGTTGGAGTGCTATGGTGTGACTGTGGGCCGCACTATGATGACACCATTCTCTGCGGGCTTCAAACTGAAGAAGGCAGCTAAGGAGGATGATGTACTCGAGGATGAGCAGCAGAATGAGTACCAGTCACTCATTGGGAGTGTGATGTATGCTTCAGTGCATACGCGGCCTGATGCTTCATTCGATGTGGGGCAGCTAGCCAGAGTTGTGCACTGGCCCACTGAGGAGCAGTCGGAGGTGGCAAAGTGCTTGGTGCGCTACCTTGGATCAACGACATCTGCTGGTGTTCAATTTGCAGCTGGCGGCCAGCTAAAACAGATTGGAGCAGATGGGATCACGCCTAGAACCTTGAAGCTGTCGTGCTTCACCGACGCTACATGGGCCTCAGAAGAGGAGGATCAGTACTCAGTTGGCAGCTTTATGTGCATGGTTGGAGTTGGACCAGTGAGCTGGAGGTCCAAGAAGCAAAGTAAGATTGCTCAGTCTTCCAGAGAAGCGGAGTACATGGCGACGTACCATGCCATCAAGGAGATTATGCTCCTGAGGAAGCTGCTGGAGGACATGGGAAATGAACAACAAGGACCTACACTGCTTTTCTTTGACAGTGAGGCTGCTATTGGCATGACCAATAATCCTATTCTGAATGGGCTGAACAAGCACATGAAGATTAAGTGGCACTGGGTGAGGCAGATGGTGAAGGAGGGGTTTGTTGAGCTTCACCATGTGAAGGCTAGTAAGCAGGCGGCAGATATTCTCACCAAGAGACTTCCCAAGAATGCACATTGGAAGCGTGCAAAGATCTGTGGCATAACATTGCACTAACGTGAGCAGCGGAATCATGAAAGCATGCGTGTTTGTATGCATGGGTGTTTGCATGCTTGTTAGTGTGTGTCCATGCAGTCCGTTAGTCTGAGGGGGAGTTTGTTGGATGCACACTTTGAGTGCATGTCATGGTAATGTCCTGTTGTGTGCTCATGCAATTCATGCTTGCGTCATTTGCATGAGCATATGTCTTTGTGCATGGCTGTTGGATTTTATCATCTTTGTGTTTTTCTCCAAGACTAAATGCTTGATCGCGCAGGAGAAATCCAGAGGTTTCCAACGATACCAAGATTGCCTTATTCCGACCAAGGTCAGCCAAGTTACAAAATTTACAAGATATCTAGATGATTACTTGGATTTCTTATTACCTTTTGGGGTTATATCTATTTTGGGTGATTACTTGGACATGACTATTAAGATATCTTTAGTTGGGTGGTTTAGAAAGGCAACTTTGACTTTTGCATTGGGGTGGCTAGAAGTTTCTAGCATGGGTTGCAAATGTTGCAACACCTAGGCAAAATCCAAGTAGATTGGATTTTGCATGTGACACCTCAAGGACCTCATGATGAAGGTTGCATCCTTGCTACTAGAAAGGTTCATGCCATCCTTCTCTAGCTCTTGAAGAACCCCTTCCTTCTCATGGTTCTGTTGGAGGTTCCCAACTCCAACATTCTATGCCTTCATGCTTTTACTTCCTCCACCATTCTAGTCATGCGGCTGCTGGACGTTTCAATTGATTTTCAATATCTGGACCGTCTTTTCAAATAATTCAAATGGGAGATGGTAGCTAAGCTGAAGGTGCACAATCTACCGAACGGATTTGCGCTTAGTTGAAGAATGACTTCGTCGTAAGCTCTCTAAGTGACGGATCATGAACAACATGTCTCGGTTCAACAAACTGATCGGTTTGACTCACTTCACCAGCTTGACTAGGTACCGCAAACTACCCAATTTGACTCGGTTCAACAAATTGACCAGTTTTATTCAGTTCAAAATAGCGACTAGACTGACTCGGTTGAACAAACTAACCAGTTTTGACTCAGTTCAACAAAATGACCAGTTTGACACAGTTGAATAAATTGACCAGTTTGACTCAATTCAACAAACTGATCGGTTTGACTCTGTTCAACAAACTAATCAGTTTGACTCATTCCAACAAACTGACCAGTTTGACTCACTTCACTGGTTTGATTCGGCTTAGTAGACTAACCAGTTCGACTCGGTTCAACAAACTCACCAGATTGATTTGGTTCGACACACTGAGTAGTATGACTCACTACATTTTGACTTGGTTCAGTAGATTAACCAGTTTGACTCAGTTTTACAAACTGACCAGCTTGATTCGGTTCAACAAACTGACCAGCTTGACTTGGTTCAACAAACTTACTAGTTTGACTCAGTTCAACAAACTGACCAGATTGTCTCGTTTCAACAAACTGACCAGTTTGACCCGGTTAAAAAATCTGACCAGTTTGACTCAGTGCAATAAACTGACCAGTTTAACTTGGTTCAACAGACTACCCAATTTGACTCACTTCAACAAACTGACCAGTTTGATTCAGTTCAAAATATCGACTAGACTGACTCGGTTCAACAAACTAACCAGTCTTGACTCAGTTCAACAAACTGACCACCTTGACTTGGTTCAACGAACTGACCGGTTTGACTCGGTTCAACAAAATTGACCACTTTGACTCGGTTCAACAAACTAACCAGTTTGACCCAGTTCAACAAACTGATCAGTTTGACTCACTTCACTAGTTTGACTCGGTTTAGTAAACTAACCAGTTCAACTTGGTTGAACAAACTAACCAGATTGACTTGGTTCAACACACTGACCAGTTTAACTCACTACACCATTTTCAATTGGTTCAGTAACCAGTTTGACTCAGTTTTACGAACTGACCAGCTTGACTCGGTTCAACAAACTGACCAGCTTGACTCGGTTCAACCAACAGACCAGTTAGACTCAGTTCAACAAACTGACCAGTTTTGACTCGGTTCAACAAACTGACCAGTTTTGACTCGGTTCAACAACTTGACCAGTTTGACTCGGTTCAACAAACTGACCAGTTTGACCCAGTTCAACAAACTGACCAGTTTGACTCGGTTCAACAAACTGACCAGTAGACTCACTTAACCAATTTGATTTGGTTCAACCAACTGACAGGTTTGACTCGGCTAATATAACTGGCCATCTTTGACTCGGTTCAACACACTGACAAGTTCGACTTGGTTCAATAAATCGACCAGTTTTGACTCGGTTCAACAAACTGACCAGTTTGACTCACTTCACCGGTTTGACTCAGTTCAGCAAACGGACCAGTTTGACTTGGTTCAACAAATGACTAGTTCGACTAACTTAACCAGTTTGACTCGGCTCAACAAACTGACCGGTTTGACCCGGCTAATAAAACTGGCCAGTTTCGACTCAGTTCAACACACTGACCAGTTTGACTTGGTTCAATAAATTGACAAGTTTTGACTCGGTTCAACAAACTGACCAGTTTGACTCACTTCACCAGTTTGACTCAGTTCAGCAAACTACCCAGTTTGACTCAGTTCAACAAACTGACCAGTTTGTCTCGGTTCAACAAACTGACTAGCTTGACTCAGATCAAGAAACTGACCAGTTTGACCCAGATGAGCAAACTGACCAGTTTGTCTCGGTTCAACAAACTGTCCAGTCTGACTCTGATCAACAAACTGACCAGCTTGACTCAGTTCAACAAACTGATAAGTTTGACTCACTTCACTAGTTTGACTCGGTTTAGTAAACTAACCAGTTTGACTCGGTTCAACACACTGACTAGTTTGAATTGGTTCAATAAATTGACCAGTTTGACTCCATTCAACAAACAGACCAGTTTGTCTCGGTTCAACAAACTGACCAGTTTGTCTCGGTTAAACAAACTGACCAGTTTGTCTTGGTTCAACAAACTGACCAGTTTGACTCGGTTCAACAAACTGACCAGTTTGACTCGGTTCAACAAACTGACTAGTTTGACTCGGTTCAACAAACTGACCAATTTGACTCGGTTCAACAAACTGACCAGTTTGACCCGGTTGAACAAACTGACCAGTTCAACTCGGTTCAAGCTCAATCATTCTAAGTTCGGTGTTTGCACAAAGTGCAGGCAAGGGGCTGGGTAAAGTCTCGATTGCTGTACATAGTCTCTGAACCATCTGTATGCATGGAGTACAATAAAGAAAGCATGGTGTTGTGGATGGAGAGGAAGGGGTCAGGGGGTGGGCAGAACATGAGGGTAGGAGGAAATGGCTTCTTTCATTAGATTCATGCCTCAGGTTTAGAGTCGACTCAAAGTCACCAAGCCTTTGGGTGTCACGCTCGAGGTCGTAATGCACACACGTCCAGTACACGCATATCCCATGCTCGTGCTGCAAGAGTTTGATGTCCCGCCTTTGCATAAACTTGGTGAACTAGGCTTGATCTGCCTTTAACTTTAGTCTTGTTGCAAACTGAAAGAAAGACCCTAGGGGGTTGCCTACCCCCACTCACACCTATTATTTAGATTTTTTTTATTCTTCCGGTAATTAGATTCCACAATTGACCCTTTTCATAATGGTAGAGTCCATTATGATGGTCATAATGTTACTTGTAAGGTCATCCTTGAACAGAACAAAAGTGTGGCTTGCACGTCACTTACTATCACATACTTGCAGCTCCACGGCACATCACTTGCAGCTCCACGGCCATTACAATCAAATACTACTGCCAAAAAAAGCTCAGTAGCTGTCTGCTTTCCCTAGAAACCTCCATCCACTTTCACACTAAACGATGCACACTCTATCTCTAAGCTTGCGCGTCCACCTTTATGGCGGCACTCCACTCCTCTATCACCTCGTTCTTGATAGCAATTAGCGCGTTGGTAACGTGTGCCATGCTTGGCTGATCTGCACTGTGCTGCATTGTGCAACTGAGAGCCAGCTTGGCCAGGCGCAACACATCATCATCCGGGGTGTCTATAGTAATGTTCCTTGAGGCGGGCCAGGGTGTCGGAAGAAAGGCATGCATCCACTTGGCAGATTGGAAAAGGTGGGAAGGCAGCGGAGCAGAATCATGGTTTGGCTTTGTTAAAGGGACCCTTCAATGCCCACTCTTTGATTCGTCCCGGCCATTAGTTTCCATACTTGGTAATGCATGTCCCTGGTATTACCTTATCGTAACACTCCCCTTGTCTTGGGCGTAGCAGGTTCTGAGTCGCTTGACCACTACTGCTGACGTGGCAATCGCTTGTAAAGTTGGCTGTCATGTCACTAGTGGGGTAATACGTCAGGTCGACCTCCCCCTTGTAAATTTCGTTTTGACAAGAAAATATCCCAGTGCGATATGTTTCGTTTGGTTGACGAATCCAGACTTGTTCGCGATCTTGATCGCCCTCTGGTTATCACAGTGAAGGCGAAAGGTTGGCGACGTTGCACTTTTTGCCTCATGCAGATAGAGGCCTTCGCGAACTGTGGCGGTAGTGGCAATGAATTCTGCTTTGTCTGACGACAGGGCAACCAGCTTTTGCTTCTTGGAATTCCAAGAGATTGGTCTCATTGGTTCAAGTCAAAAGAGAAAGCTCGTTCGCGACTGTCGATTATCAGGATCGGAAGCTTGATCAGCGTCCACGTTGTCAACGAGGTTGAAAGAGTGGGGTTTGATGGTCGAATAGGATAGGCCGATGTTGGGTGTGGAGATGAAGTACTACAGGGCATGCTGTAGCACGTTGTTTGCTATTGGCTTGCGGGAGTACCGGGCAAGTTGGCTTGCAATGTGGGAGAGATCGGGCCTGCATGTGACAGAGGTTAACGGGAGGCATGTTGGAGTAGGCTAGAGCTCGCTTTGGCCTTTGTTTTGGTGTTCTTATATTATTTCTCCAGGCTTAGAAATAGTTACGCAATCAGGTTCATTTCAGGTTCATTTCATAGTTTTTTAGTACAAACCGAACACACCCTAGGTTCAATTAGGGTTTCCAACCCTCTCTCTTTTGTACCTTGACATTCTCTTCCTAGTGCAACTACTTTCACCTCACCAAAACCTCTCGCCATCCATGGCTTCTCTAACTTCAACATGGTATCAGAGCCTAGTCCTAGGCGTTTCCCTTTTATCCGCATCTCTTAGATTTTTTCTGGCCCTTAGGCCATTTCCGCGCTACTTAGCTAGACTATTTTCTTATTCTTCTATTCTCTCATTTCCTTAAAGTCATACTTAGCATCCTCGCGGTTCTCTTCATTTTAATCACGCAAGTGCTCCATTCCACTACGTAGCATGCCTCCCTACCGTCCATATCCCTCCCTCCGCGCCAGCCTCTACTGCCCCCCCTTCTGACATCATCTCTGGCGCCTCCCCACCCGCCTCTTCCTCTTCGGCTCCCCTCCCTTCCTCACTTCCATCTTCCTCTCCACCTCCTTCGTCTGTTTGCTAGATGTTTTTCTCCAGAGCTTGACCTAGCCTGGGGGTGTGTTGGAGTAGGCTAGAGCTCGCTCTGGCCTTTATTTTGGTGTTATATTATTTCTCCAGGCTTAGAGAGAGTTACGCAGAGTTACGCAGTCACGTTCATTTTAGGTTCATTTCGTAGTTTTTTGGTAGAAACCAAACACACCCTAGGTTCAATTAGGGTTTCCAACCCTCTCTGTCTTGTACCTCGACATTCTCTTCCTAGTGCAACTACTTTCACCTCACCAAAACCTCTCGCTATCCATGGCTTCTCTAACTCCAACAAGGCACCCCAGCTACTGCTGATAAAGTTGGAGCCCTGTGGGAGGTCAAGGTTTGTTGTCCGGTTTGTGGTGAAGTCAATCACGTGGCGCTGGTCATAGCCGTATAAGAACCATCTTGCCTTGAAGCACTCGATTGAGCCATCAGCAGCAGTCTTCGTGCGGAATAACCATTTTCCTGACAACACCTTCTCCCCTTCACTGCAGCTCGATCGACGAGAACTCAAACATTACGAGACGCCAGCACTTTTAGTTCTGCTTTGCATCCATTGTTGCATGCCATTCCTTGCTGCGAGGTCATGTCAGAGCCTGCTTTGGAGTTCTAGACTCGATGGGTCGCAAGGCTGTGGTTGTTGCAGTGTGAAACCCGAGTAGTTGTGGTCCGGACACTGTGGTGTTGTGGCTTCCTTCAAGAGTGACTTTCTGTACGTCACCGTCGTTGCTTTCAGGTGCAAGTGAGGGGCTTTGTGCAGGGTTTCCTCAGCGCGATGGTCCAAGTGGCGCTCTGTCGTCGTCATCATAGTCATCGAGACAGCGTGGGTTCGGGCCAGGATGCTCGTCCGATGAGTCGTGGTCGAGGGTTCCAGGTGCGGTCTGATCTTCACAAGTGGCGAAGCTTTGTCTGCCAAGCGCGTACACTAAGGCTGCCACGTGCAGGTGCGATCTACTTAGTTTCCATATCGATGATGATCCACACCTTTTATTTGTAACTGATGCCGAGGTGAATTCCCCATCGCACGCGACTTGTGAACTTCCCCATGAATCCCCACATACGCAATAGTAAGGTGTCACCCTTCTTCCCCCTCGTCCACTTTCCATGAGGCGAGAGGTTTCACGTATCACTGTGGTTTAGGGTTTAGAGTACGGTTTGTGCTTGGCTCAAGTAGGGGGGAACGGCTGATGAGTGCATGCCGCTTCGGGGCAGATGGTACAAACATGAGGCTATGAAGTGTTTCTTAGCCCGGTTCCGTTGGGGCGCAGGATAGCTCCTGGTGCAAACACCTTAGTGGCGATGTAGTTGTTGAGTGTTTGTTTTGAGGGATGGCCGAGGCGCTGGTGCCAGAGATCATCTCTGGACAAAAAATATTCGTGAATTCTCTATATGAATGCTTTGGAACCAGAAATCCACCAAGACTCCCCACCCCTCACTGCAATGTTTTAAAACTTGCGGACCAAGAAGTTCAACGTTAGGAGGTTGGTTGGGGCAAGCAATGCAATTGGCCAAGATTCTGGGAGCCAAAACTTGTCTCTTTCACTGGAGCGCATAGGAAATCCCTTTCGACTTCCTGCACTGCACACATTTTAGATCACTCTTGTCTTTCATGGGCCCAGCCACACCCTCTGCTCGCCACCCTTTTCTCGTCCCTCCCTCCGTACGTTCCTGCCTGTGGTGCTGGTGGAACGGGTATTGTCCGAATGAGTCATAACCGAGCAGCGCATGCCTTGAAGCCTAGGGGACTTCCCATTATGCCCTCTTTTCGTTTTCCTTTTTATGAAGCAAGGAATATACGGTAGAACCCAGGAAATCCCAATTATGCTTCAACCCTTCTTTTGGCTGCGCGCGGCAATTGTACGTAGTCATCACTGCAACTCGCAGTGCGGAACCCATGCCTCAGCCGCACGATGTCATTGGTATAGGTGGACCAGGGTGGGCTGTGCCTAGATTGTCCACAACAACACGCTTTCCCACTACTTGTTCCACACCCGCTTGCTTCTACCCATCTTTCAACCTGGCACTTCATAAATAGTCATCGCTGCACCTCGAAAAACGTGCCTGAGCCGCATGATGTCATTCGTGAAAGTAGAGTGGGCTGTCCCCAGAAAGCCCACAGCAACTTGCTTCCCCACTGATTCTCCCACACTGCTTGCTGCAGAGATAACTACTACAACGGGAGCTAGACTATGGGCTAGGCACGGGTGCTTGTGTGATCTCTGCGTTCGTTGTTCCTTAGTCGTTTTCCTAGTGCACACACTGCTTGCTAGTTCACGGGGCAATTTGGCAAGAGTTTCACTAGAGAAAGTTGACAACAACTTGGTCGACCAGCTCGATCGGTTGCCGGCTGCACAAGCCCGGCGTCCCCAATGCTCGACGCCCAGCTGCCCGGCGTCCTGCTTCCCTGTCAACGTTGACGTCAGCCTCTCCCTTCGTCGACCACAGCGTCCTGGTCGACCAACAGGTCGACTTCCCTTTTAGTCGACGAGCCCCACGTCGACCAGCACATTTGTCAGCCGACTGCCCAAGTCGGCTTCTCCAGATCGGCATCACCAAGTCAACGCCCTACACAGGTCGACCTCCCAAGTCGACCTCCCCGAAGTTGGCGCCCTCCCGAAGTCGACGCCCTTGCAGTGGCCCCCGTGCAGGTCGACCGACCCTGTCGACCAGCTTGTCCACTACAGCAGGTTGGCTGCTCCCCTCACACCCGACCACGAAGTCGGCTCCGCCCAAGCGAGGACGGGGCCAAACCCAACTCTCGTTGACACTCCCCTGCCGCGTTCACGCTTGGGGCCCCAGCCCACACGGTAGTACTCCTCGAAGAATAGCTCGTCAACGTACACTCAACATACAGCACGTCGTCCACCGCACCAGCCATGCAAGAGGGCATGGCACCTACTGATGCACGTTGTCGTCACTGTCGCCCCTATCGGCCAAGCGCACCTGGCCGATGGTGACGGAGCACCGGTTGAAGGCCGGATAGTGCAGCGCCTTCGTCAGGAAGTCAGCCGGCTGCTCAGCCGTCGGGATGTACCTTAGCGAGAACTTTCTGCACTTCACCATGTGTTGCAGCCAGGCCTGTCGCCGCTCCTTGTGCTTGAGGTTGCCCGTCAACCCCATGCCCTCGGCGACTGTGAGGGCCGACTTGTCCACCCGAAGGATGGTCGGCTTCCCGGCATCCAGCTGCCGGAACTCTGCGAGGAGGAAGCAAAGACGACATCCCTCCTTGCCGGCTTCCGTGGCCGCCACGTACTCCGACTCAGTCGACGACAACGTGGCGCACTTGATGCGCTAGCTCGACCAGGAGACTACGGCCCCTCCGTAGACAAATACATAGCCGCTCGTGCTCGTCCGGTTCTATTTGTCACCGGCGTCGTTGGCGTCCACGTAGCCGACCAGCTCCAGCGACTCTGGTCCACCGCCGAACTCCAGGGCGGTGTTACGCGTGTTGGCGAGATAGGCAAGGCAACGGTCGACCTCACGCCAGTACTGGTCGCTCCCCACCGTGAGGCCGCTCCCCAGCTTGCTGTACGCGAAGGCGATGTCCGGCCTCGTCGTCGTCGCCGCGAACTGCAGCGAGCCGACCTTCTGCCGGTACTCCTCCTCCTGTCGCTCCTATGCCTCCTCGTCATCGAAGGTGAGCTCGGCGTAGGCGTCGACCGAGACCGGCGTCTTCGGGGTGCGCCCGGTCTGCTCCTCGTCGATGAAGCGCCTACGCAGCTTGTCGGCGTAGCCCTGCTGGTGCAGCCACAACTTCCCCGCCGACCTGTCGTGGACGATCTCCAGCCCGAGGTACTTCTGTACCGGCGAGATCTTACGCAGCTCGAAGGCGGGCTCCAACAGCTCCTTCAGCTCCTTCAGCATCTCGGTGCTGCTGCTGGTGGCGAGCAGGTCGTCGACGTAGACCAACACCCAGCAGGCCACTCCGTCGTCGCCGACCTCGAAGTTTAGGGCCTCGTCGACCTGGCTCTTCTTCCACTCGGCGCCGACCAGCACGTTGTTGAGCGCCAAGTACCACAGCAGCGGCGACTGCTTCAGCCCGTACAAGCTCTGCAGCAGCTTGCACACCCGGACGGTTCCATCGTTGAAGTAGTCCGGCTAGGACATGTACAGCACCCGGTCGAGCTTGCTTTGCAGGAAGGCGTTCTTCATGTCGAGCTGCATCAGGTTGAGGTTGAGGACCGCGACGATGCTGAGGAAGATCCTCAGCGTGACGTAGCTGCTCACCGGCGCGAACGTCTCATCGTAGTCGGCGCCATACACCTGGGTGAAGCCCTTCATGAGCAGCCTCTCCTTCTCGCGCTCGACGGTGTAGTCAATGTGGTACTTTGTCGTCAGCACCCACTGGTTCTTCATGATGTTCACCCCCGGCGGGCGTTCGAACAGCTCCCAAGTGCCCATGTTGATGAGGTTGCGGATCTCCTCCTCCATGACAGCCTTCACCGCCGGGCCCTTCCAGCTTGCCAACACCTCTTTCACCGTCATCGTCGAGATGTCCCAACGGTGCTCGGGGTCGGCATGCATGTCGGGGTCGAGCTCTGGAATCTCCTCATCCTCCTCGGTGTCGTCGTACGTCAGGTCATCATCGTCGATGTCGTACACCGTGTTGAAGGCAGCGGGGACGAAGAAGTCGGGAGGCCTTTGAATTCGGCCTGACGTCTAAGGCCCAGGCGGAACCTCCACCACGTCGCTATTGGTGGACTCCTTGGCGTCCCCTCCTTCATCACCGTCTTCGCTGCCCTCGGCGTCCTCAGTCGGCGTCCCAGCCGACTTCTCCCCTGCGGTCGGCTCCCCTGCCGACTGCCCGGTTGCTGACTGCTCCGTGGTTGGCTTAACCACTGCCTTCTCCCCTATCGGCTACTGCCCTGCTGGTGCTTTCTTCGCCGGCTTTACCAAAGTCGTCTGCACCTCCTCCCCTATCAACGTCGACTGCACTCCCACGTTGACTTGGTGCTCGTCACGTCGGCCACTGGCGATGCCCTTGGTCGGCGCCGAAGGCGACGTCCTACTACTCCCCTCATCGCCGGAGGCCGACACTAGAGGCAGTCTACGCAGGTCGGCCACTAGGGGAGGAGCAGGAGGGGCAGGGAAGGGGAAGGTAGAGGGGACATTATCGACGTCCTTGGCAGCGGGCTCACCGACCTCGGCGAGCTAAGGGAGCGTTGCCGTCGAGGTGTCTATCCGCGGGGTGTTCAACGTCCGTCCCAACGCCGGCCCGAGCTCCGACTTCCACACCTCCAGCGACATATCCTCGTAGAAGACAACGTTCGACGTGGTGACCACCCGGTTGGCGTCGATGTCGAGGAGCTCCCAGCTTTTGCTTTCCGGCGACACACCGAGATGAAGGCCCCACTTGGCCTTCGGTTTCAGCTTCCCACCACGCAGCTGCTCGGGGACGAGGAACTGCGCCATGCAGCCCTACACACGCGCCAGCGACAAGTCGGGCCTCGTCCCGGTCAGCAGCTGGTACGGCGTCGTCCCCGGCGGCAACGTCGACCGCTCAAGGCAGTTGCGGATCCAGACGGCTTGCCGCAGAACGAGGTGCCACCAGTGGTGTTGCACGCCCATGTGCAGCAGCATCGTCCGTACCGACTCCACCACCGTCCTCATCTCCCGCTCCGCCGTGCCGTTCTGCTGCGGGGTGTACGGGCAGGTAAGGTCGTGGATGATCCCCTTTCCATCCACAAAGTGGTGAACGCCCTGCCGAGGAACTCCCCTCCTCGGTCGGAGCGTAGCATCAGCACCGACTTCCTCGCCTGCCGCTCCACCAGCACCAGCCAATTTCGGAACTCCAGCAGCACGTCCGACTTCTTGGCAACCGGCCTCACCCACACGTAGCCGGTCTTTGCGGCAGCCATGGCTAGTGAGTGAAGTAACGAGGGAAAATAAAAGTTCAAGTAGAGAAAGAGTCGAGAGACATTTGAAAGATAGGGTTGGGAAACCCCAACTGAACCTAGGGCGTGTTCAATGCAGAGACAAACTGCAAAGTGAACCTGAGATGAACCAGAATTGAAACTAAGTCTAAAAGTGGCCGAAAAATAATATAAGGCCAAAAAGAAATGCAGAGCGAACACTAGCCTACTCCAACACACCCCCAGGCTAGGTGAAGCTCTAGAACAGAACACCTAGCAAACCGGAACACCCCCAGAAGTGGCGAGACGAGTGAGACCAAACGCGCGGACGTAGAAACGGTGCGGCGCACGAAGGAGGGGCCTGGTGAAAATGTCAGCAAGGTTAGCGTCTGCGGCCACCTTGCGAAGGCAGAGGAAACCAGACTGCACCAGTTCGCGCACAAAGTAGTAGCGGACCTCTATGTGCTTGGTGAGATGAATCATGCTCGCACTGTCACAGGAAAGCGTCATAGACTGCTGAGAGTGACCAAGCTCAGCAAGGAGAAAGGAGAGCCAGCGAGCCTCTTGAGCTGCCAATGTGCCTGCGTACAACTCAGCCTCACAAGTGGAAAGACAGACAGAGGATGAGCGAGTAGAGCGCCAGCTGATGAGACTGCTGCCAAGATTAAAACCATAACCCTAGGAAGAGCGCCGATCAGGGCAAGAATCAGCGTAGGAGGAATCACTGTAACCGGAAAGAATGGGGGGAGAAGAGCCACCAAGAGTGAGTGCAAGATCAGAGGTAGCACGAAGATAGCGGAGAACGCGCTTGGCAGCCGCCCAGTGCACGACAGTGTGGCGACCAAGGCCAACAAAACGAGAGAGGACACTGAGGGGATAAGCAAGATTAGGGCAAGTGCACATCATAGTATACATGAGTGACCCAACGAGCTCTGGATAGTGTCGCAATTCTGAGGTGGGAGCATGGACAGCAGGGGCAGTGAGCTAATGGTTGAACGGAAGAAGAGTGGAGACCGGTTTGGCCTGGGACATCGAACCGCTGAAGGATGGAGTGAATGTAGAACGACTGAGAAAGAGAGATGGTGCGGGCAGCACGATCGCGACGAATCTCCATGCTAAGATAGTGACGAAGCTCGCCGAGATCCTTGCATAGAAGACGCGCGTGTAGGGCCTTCTTGACAGCAGCCAAATCGGCAGAATCCTCAGCAAGCAGCACCAAGTCGTCCACATAGGCAAGAATGTAAAGCCTGTGAGGGGAAGTGCGAATAAAAAGACAGGGGTCGGAGGTAGAGGCGGAGAAACCAAGAGAGTGAAGAGTTGAGGCGAGCTTGGCATGCCACTTGCGGGGAGCCTGCTTGAGGCCATACACAGGGCGCTTCAGCTCCCAAATGGTGCCTGGAGGAAAGGGACGAGGAAAGCCTGTGGGGCGCTCAAGGAAAATGCGCTCATGAAGCTCGCCCTGAAGGAAAGCATTGGAAACATCCATGGAATGGATCTCCCAATCCCAGCGAGCATCCACGTCAAGAAGGAGGCGAAGGGTGGGGAGGCGAGCAGTGGGAGAGTAAGTGGCAAAGTAGTCAATGCCTTCACGCTGGGTGAAGCCTTTGGCGCAATAGCGGGCTTTGAAGAGAGGAAGCTCCCCAGGCAACTGCTTGATACGAAAGACCCATTTGCCCTTGACAATGGTGGCACCAAGGGGGGGGGACAGAGTCAACGTAGGAATTGGTACGAGTGAACGCCTCACACTCAGCAATGATGGCAGCCATCCACCCCGAGGCGGGAAAGCTAGAAACTGCCTCGGAAAAGGACTGAGGGATGGGAATGGCGGCAGTGTCGGCAGAGAGAAGAGTGGGTGAATTGCTGAAGTCGCCGATGGTGACACAGAGAAGAGGGGAGACAGGGTGAACAGAGAAGAGTTGCTCAAACCGATCTTCAAGAAGATTGGGGTCTTGAGAGGAAGATAGACGAGTGAAAAGAGCAGAGTGTTGAAAATTGGACATTGCGCGGGTCATGGAGCGAGTGAGGCGCGGGGAGGGTGGGGGAATGGGAACAGAAGGAAGGGAAGCATCAGAAGGTGGTGATGGAGAGGGCGTGGGAGCTGAAGAGGAAGAGGCAGAGGAGAGCTGCCTGATGTGACGGCGGAAGGAGGGGCGGAGGGGGCAGGCAGGAGAGGAGGAGCAGGGGCGGGGGGAAGGGGAGGTGGGGAGAGAGTAGCGGAGGGAGGAGGGGAGGGACCCATAGCAAAGTCAGACCAATGGAGAGAAGGAGCAGGAGGGGTGGGAGGGGGAGTGAGAAATGGAGAGCTAGTTTCGTCAAAGATGACATCCTGGCTGCGAATGAGCTGCTGAGAGGAGGGAGCATAGAAATGGTAGCTAGGACAATTAGAGTTAATGCCAATGAATGCACAGAGCTGCGTCTTAGGAGCGAGTTTCCCACCCTGACGTGCCCGATCAGCCGGATTGACGAGGACATGAGCGACACAACCCCACATCCGAAGAGGGCGAGCAGAGGGCTGGCGGCCCGTCCAGAGCTGAAAGGGGGTAATGGTGGGGCAAAGGGGATGAGGGCGAAGGTTGGAAAGAATAGTTGCGTGAACAAGAGCATAGCTCCAAAGAGAGCGGGGAGCGGAAGCATGGGTGAGGAGACATCGAGTGATCTCCATGAGAGTGCGACTGCGACGCTCAGCAACGCCATTCTATTCAGGAGAGTGCGGGAGGGTCGAGGTTTGGCGAATGCCATGAGAGGAGCAGTAAGAGGAGAGAGAATGATTAAAGAACTCGCCACCACCGTCGGAGTGGAAACGCGCGATAGGACACCCGAACCGAAGGCGAGCCTGTTCAGCCCAACGAATGATGAGAGAAGGGGCGTCAGATTTGGCACGAAGTGGATAGACAGTGGCAAAGCGGGAATGGTCATCAATGAGAAGGAGAAAGTAACGGTGACCTTGTTGGGAGGCAATTAGGGAAGGACCCCAGAGGTCCATATGCACGAGATCAAGAGGCTGGGGGGAGGCAGAAGGGGAAGAGGGATGAGGAGACTGAGAGAGCTTGGATTGAACACAAGGAGTGCATAGAGGGGTGGGAGAGGGAGGAAGGGGCGGGAGAGAGGAGGGAAGATCGTGAAGTAGCTTCGAATGGACCATGCTGCGAAGGAGAGGGAAGTGTGGGTGGCCGAGACGAGGATGGAGAAGAAGGGTAGGTTGGGTGAGAGAGCGACAGTCGCAAGAGGAAATGGGTGGAGTGGAAGCGGGGGAAGTGTGATGCGCAGACGAGGGGAGAGATACACGGAGGGTATAGAGACGAGAGGTAGGGGAAAGGGTGAAACGAACGAGATGACGGTCTTGGTAATGAAGATCAAAGTAAAGTTCACCTGCGGGAAATTTCGCTCGCACACCAAGGCATTGGAGGGCGGAGAGGGAGAGAAAGTTATGACGACAGGAGGGAACATAGAGGCCAATGACTGCGCCAGAGGGGGAGGCAGGACAGTGAAGAGAGGAAGTGCCGGTGCATGTCAGGGTCATGGTCTCCCCAGCTCCATGAATAAAGAGAGGGCGAGGAAAGGAACGAAGAACACCATCATCACGAAAAACAGAGTCAGTAGCACCACTGTCAAGGACAAAGTCCAAGGTGCGACGGAGAGAGAGAGCAGCAACCGTGGAGTAGGAATATGGAGAGACAACCCTAGGAGCAGAAGGAAGAAGGCAAAGCAAGGGTCCATGAGAGGAGAAGCACCAAGAATGCTAGCATGAGAAGGCATGGTCACATTGAGAGCAGAGGGAAAAACGTCAGCACCAGGAGTCGCGACGGAAAGCGATGGCGGGGCAGGGGACTGGCGACGCTGGTGAGACTGTAGAAACGTGACAGGAGGAGAGGTCCAGCGGTAAAAGGGAGAGGCGGTCCAAGAGGGAGAGAGGGGAGCGGATGACGCGTAGGGTAGGGAAAGGAGAGGTAAGGGATGAGGGACAGTAGCAGGAGGGAGAGGGCAGTAGCAGCGAGGAAGAGAGGGAGTCGTAAGAATGGGCGCCATAGGAGGGGAAGGAGACAAAAGCATAGGAGCTGAGGGGAGAACTAAGAGGCGGAGGAATATGTCGAAGTAGTCTGCTGCTGCGCCGCTGAGGGGAGAAATAAGAGGCGGAGGAACAAGGGCGGAGTAGTCTGCTGCTGCGCCGCTGAGGGGAGACATAAGAGGCGGAGGAATATGGGCGGAGCAGTCTGCTGCTGCGCCGCTGAGGGGAGAAATACGAGGCGGAGGAATATGGGCGGAGTAGTCTGCTGCTGCGCCGCTGAGGGGAGAAATAAGAGGCGGAGGAATAAGGGCGGAGTAGTCTGCTGCTGCGCCGCTGAGGGGAGAAATAAGAGGCGTAGGGAAAGTGTGAGAAGGAGCACGACAACGAGACAAGGTCAGCAACCAGCTGCGATAGAGGGAGAGGATAGAGAGGCGGAGGAGAGAGCAAGATGGGGAGGGGAAAGTAGGGAGAGAGGAGAGGAGGAGGAGGGTGAGGGGGCGGATTGTATGGCAAAGGATCTTGATAGAGGGGAGAGGAGTGGAGAGAGGCACAACCACCAGGCGAAATCAGCAGCCAGCTGCTGCAGCTGAGGTGAGATAGGAGGCGGAGGAAAGAGGAAGGTTGTAGAGGGAATGAAGGGAGAGAGAGGAGGAGGAGGGGAGTGAAGAGACGAATTTCGAAATGGTGATGGCGAATAGCAGAATGCAGAAAGGCGCGCATGGGGGGGGGAGGAGGCACGCGACAGCGGTGCAGTAGTAGCGCGCGACGAGGGGAGCGAAGGGACGCGCGGGTGAGGGACGAGGGGCAGGCGGAAGCGGGAAGAATGACGCATGCGACGGCAGTATGGGCCGCGCGCGACGAAAGGGAGGAGGGAGAGAGGGCGCGCGACGAGCAGCAGGTCGCGCGCTAGTGCTGAGGGAGATGGCGCGCTACTACGGAGGGCGGATCCGCGATTTGGGGAGAAAAACAAAAGACCGAGCGAAAGAAAAGGAGTAAAATCGACTAGCTAAGGGGTAGCGCGGAATAAGCTTAGGGGCCTGGAAGGTTCTAAGAAATGTAGATGACAAGGAGACGCCTAGGATTTCGCTCTGATACCTTGTTAATGTTAGGTTTGCGGCAGCCATGGCTAGTGAATATAGTAATGAGGAAAAAAAAAGTTCAAGTAGAGAAAGAGTCGAGAGACATTTGAAAGATAGGGTTGGGAAACCCCAACTGAACCTAGGGCGTGTTCAATGCAGAGACAAATTGCAAAGTGAACCTGAGATGAACCAGAATTGAAACTAAGTCTAAAAGTGGCCGAAAAATAAAATAAGGCCAAAAAGAAATGCAGAGCGAAAACTAGCCTACTCCAACACGAGCAACATTCCGTCGCTGTCCTCCTGCAGCTTCACGCCGTTCTCCTTCAGCTGGCCCGCCGAAAGCAGGTTCGCCCGCACACCCGGGACGTAGAGCACGTCGGGAATGAGCACCTGCTTCCCGGCCTCCCCTTGCAGGGCGACAGTGCTGCGGCCCTGGACGTTCTGCAGCGCCCCATTGAAGCCGCGCACGTGCTTGATGTCGCCGCTCGGCTGCAGGTCGACGAAGACCTCCTTCGTCTCTATCAGGTGGTGGGAGCAGCCACTGTCGAGCAGGACCACCGCAGGGTTCGCCTGCACAGCTGCCGCCACCGCCTGGAAGTCCTTTCCATCCTCCGGTGCTAGCGAGAGAGTCGGCTCCACGACGCCGACCAGCGAGCACGACGCCGTCTTGTCGTCTCGCCCCTTGCCACTAGCAGAGGAGTCGGCGTCCTTCGCCGAGGTCGACGTGGTCGACTGCTTCTCCTTGCGCGGCTTGTTTCCTCCACAACGAGAACGACGACTGCCAGACCTCCCACGGCCTCCCTTGGCGTCGTCGTCGTCGGAGCCACTGCGGTCGGGGCACTCGAAGGAGAGGTGGTCGGGGTCGCCGCACAAGCACTCCCGACGTCGGCTTCCTCCTCCTCGACTGCTGTCCTTGGTCGACTTCTTCATGTCGACTTCCTTGGCCGGCTTCTAGCCGCTGCTATCACTGCCGCCAGACTGCAAGCGCTGCCTTGGTCGGCCACCTTGCTTTGCCAGGGCGACGAAGTTTGCCTACGCCAAGAGCTCCTGGGACCGCTCAGCCTCCTGCATCGCCTCGTCCTGCAGGATGTACGAGGTCAAGTTGTCCTCGTTGAGCGTCGTCCTCGTGCTCGGCGCCATTGACAATCGCTTCAGGAGGTTGTAGCCGCTCGAGAGTCCCTGCGTGACAGTACGATGCCGTCGAGTACTGTGCGCCGGCCATCCTGATGGTGGCGAGAATCCGCCGAGCTCGGTTGTAGTAGTCGGTCGCCGTCTCCTTGTCGCCCATACGCAGATGCGTCAGCTGCCCCTCCAGTTGGGCGATGAACAAGTCGTTGGTGACCTGGTATGTCGACTCAATGAAGTGCCATGCCCGGTGGCCGGCGTTGAGGTACTCTCGGCACCACTTCAAGGCGATCTGCACGCCCGGCGAGTAGCATCGCGAAATGACCTCGAAGGTTAACACCTGCACGGCGCGAAACTCCACACGCAGGTCGAGGTCGTCCGGCGTCGCCACTGTGCCTCGAGCAAAGCTGATCAGCCCGGCCATCTCCAGCTGGGGCTTGATGGCTTCCTTTTAGGTGAGTATGTCTGTTCGGCCAACGAGTGGCGGGGTGACCAAGATCCTGTCCGGCGTAAACTTGAAGTAGCCGTATCTCGGTGCAATTCCGCCCGCCGTCACCTGGGTCGCCGACATCGGCGACAATCCGCTTCGTCGACCTCCGACGTCGCCTTGCGTGGACCCTGCAGTCGCCGATGGCTGAACTCTTCGCGCCTAAACGCCGCCGACTTCATCGGCGTGAATCGCACCACGCTGCCTCAACATGCCTCCCGCACTGCTGCCAACTGGGCCACCTCCGGCGTTGACGCCCACGTCGACGCCACATTCGTTGGTTATTGGTTAAGGAGAAGCTGGTCGAAAAGGGGGATACTCCGTCGCCCACATGGTGCGGAGTCCAGCCTCGACGACCGCCCAAGGTATCGCTCCGTACTTCTAGGCCTCATGGCGTCTCCTCGCATCCTTCAGCCGTGCCTCCAAGGTGTCCATCACCTCTGTGTCACCTACGCGCACGCTAGTGTCTGCACGGTTGCCGGCCTACGAGCAACTTAGGTAAGTGACCACTACGTCGACTTGACTGAAAGGTAGGTCGTGTGCCGTCCACGCTCACCGCACCATGCGGAGATAACTACTACAATGGGAGCTAGACTGCGGGCTAGGCACGGATGCTTGTGTGATCTCTGCGTTCGTTGTTTGCTAGTTGTTTTCCTAGTGCACACACTGCTTGCTAGTTCACGGGGCAATTTGGCAAGAGTTTCACTAGAGAAAGTTGACAATAATGGTGACAACAACATTGGCATGCAAGATTATATCGGACCTAGCAAAACTGCTGGTCGACATCCAGCGCAGCACGGTCAACCGCGTGCCAGCACGGCTTGGTCGACCGCGCTCCAGCAGAGCAAAGTGGCGGCTTGCCAACATTGCACGATTACGGTGTGCCATCGCTGCAGCAAGTCGGCTGCACAGCGTTACACCCGCAGGACAACGGTGCAATTGCTTTGCAGGTGCATGCAGCTGGTTGGTGCGCACTTCCTTGTCACGTGTACAGCGCAGACGCCCAGGTCGGCTCCTCGCCAGTGAGTGCGCCCACCAGCCACGTTGACCTCGGGATACCACTTCCAAGGTCGACCTCGTAGACTCCACCTCGGCGACACTCGCGCACATCGCCCGGGTATCCCGGTCGACCGGGCAACCACGCTTGGTCGACCAGCTCGACCGGTTGCCGGCTGCACAAGCCCGACGTCCCCAATGCTCGACGCCCAGCTGCTCGGCATCCTACTTCCCTGTCAAAGTCGACGTCGGCCTCTCCCTTCGTCGACCACAGTGTCCTGGTCGACCACCAGGTCGACTTCCCTTCTGGTCGACGAGCCCCACGTCGACCAGCACAGCTGTCAGCCGACCGCCCAAGTCAGCTTCTCCAGATCGGCGTCACCAAGTCGACGCCCTACACAGGTCAACCTCCCAAGTCGACCTCCCCGAAGTTGGCGCCCTCCCGAAGTCGACGCCCTTGCAGTGGCCCCCGTGCAGGTCGACCGACCCCGTCGACCAGCTCGTCCACTACAGCAGGTTGGCTGCTCCCCTCACACCCGACCACGAAGTCGGCTCCGTCCAAGCGAGGATGGGGCCAAACCCAACCCCTGTTGACACTTGCTTCTACCCCCCCTTTTAGTCCAGCACTGCAGATATAATTATCATTGCACCTTGCATTGCGGAACCCGTGCCTCAGCCGCACAATATCTTTCGTGAACGTGGAGTGGGCTGTGCCCAGAAAGCCTGCACCCAGCACACACACCAGCTTCTCCAGCGTGGCGACCGCTTGCGGGCTGATTTTGATATCGATGCCCTGGGAGAGGGAGTAAGGCGAAAAGAGGTTGAATGGAGGGGGAAGATAGCTCCTGGTGAACTAAGAGTGCGCACACACCAGCTTCTTCCAGTGTTGCCGCGGCTTGAAATGAGTGAAGTTTTGAGACGTCTCAAAGCTTCACACATCTCACACAGCTTCTCTAGTGTGGCTGCGGCTTGTGGGGTGGACTTGAGATTGATGCCCTGGGAGACGAAAAGGGAGAAAGAGGGAGGGGGGGGGGGGGGGGGGAGGTGAGGGGAGAAGGTTCTGAAGGGAGGGGCAAGTTGTGAAGGAGAGGACACAGCACCTATTGTGCATAGCAGCTCCCCAATGTGGCCACGTCTTGTGAGGTGCTCTTTAGGTTGATGCCCTAAGGGGGGGGGAGGGGAGGGGGGGAGGAGGGGGGGGGGGGAGGGGGGGATTGAGGGAGGATGAAGGGGTGGGTTCGAACAAAGCGGATTTTATTTTTTGGAGGAAAGGGGCACATCACCTTGCACGTACAGCAACTTCCCAGCGTGGCGGCGGTGTGAAGGGAGGCCTTGAGGTTGATGCCCCGAGGGAGGGATGGGGGGAAGTGGATGGAGGGGTTGAAGGGAGGGAGCGATTGTGTGTGGAGGAGGGGGCACATCACCCAGCACGCACAGCAGCTTCTCAGTATGGCGACAACTTGTGAGGTGTTTTTAAGGTTAATGACCCGTGAGAGGGAGAATGGTATGTAATGAATGAGGTTGAAAAAAAAGAGGAACATAGATCTGAAATGACGGAGGCACAGCAGCCAGCGTGCCCTAGAGAGGTGGTGAATTGAAGGGGGATAACAAGAAACAGCCTTCCAGTTCTCACCAATCTTCGCTAGCCTTAGCGATCTGTAAATAGACTCAAAAATCACAATGGAACCTAACGGGTGCTCTATTCAACTAGCCTTAACCGGCATTAACCATTCTACACCTGCCTCCACTGCCCTTCACCACCATTGACCACCTCCAGTAGCCTTCACCAGCATTTGCCAGTTTCGTCTGTACAACTGTTCAAGTTAGTTATGCTGTGAGAAATCTCAAACCAAACAACCTTCAAACCTGCACAACGTAGAACTGTTGCTAGCTCACATTCTCCATGAGCGATTGAAGCCACGTGCTGCTGTCCTCTTTAAAGAGCAGATGCGCTAGCGTTACAAGCTGCACTGCACTACTGCTATCAGGGCTGCTGCTGTTGCTGTTGATGTTGGCAGTTTGCTCATCACGCAATGAAGCCTCAACTCCGCTCGAAAAACCAGGCAGCATGCACCGCGCGATCGCGGGCGTTGACCGCCACTGAGATCGTGGATCCAACGGTTGAGATTCTAACTCAGATCCAGATGGCTGGGCAACCCCCTGCAATGAACGCGGTGCTTTGGCTGGTGGTGGCATCTCCTCTTGCTGCCCTCTGCTCTGGTGCTCATCTGTAGTTGACTCAGCAGTCTTCTCTCACGTGACTCAGGCGCTGCCTGTCCCTGCTCCACTGCAAGAGCAGCTGTAGCTCCCACCGCCTGTGGCTGTTGTTGAGGCGCCCCAAGCAGCGTTGCTGCAATGGCTGCTATTTCATTCGGCCGGGCGTTGGTGGCGAGGAAGACGAGGGGGACCCGTGCTGCGATGGCTGTAGCACGCATGTACTGTGTTGCCTGGTCCACTGGGAGGTAACAGCCGTCCGCCGATGCGTGCTGGTGGGCAGCATGGGAGGGAGGTGGGGGAGAGGGTGAGTGGGGTGGGGAGAGAGAGAGAGAGAGAGAGAGAGAGAGAGAGAGAGAGAGAGAGAGAGAGAGAGAGAGAGATAACAGAGTAAGGGGCAAGATGGTAGATGGAGGGAGAGGGCGTTGGTGGCGAGGAAGATGAGGCGAGGGGGACACGAGCTGCGATGGCTGTAGCATGCATATACTGTGCTGCCTGTTCTCCTGTGAGGAAACAGCCGTTCGATGGGTGCCGGTGGGAGGGGTGGGAGGGAGAAATGTGGGAAAAGGGTGTAAAGGCGAGAGGGGTGGGTGGGAGAGAGAGAGGGGGTGCGAGGGATGGCGGGTTGTGGAGGCCTTAGTTCCATCAGCTCAATAGGCCGACTCATTCCATTTCCTGACACCAAGTGTATCTTCTCTGTCACCTGATAGCACTTGACACAAGGCATTCTCTCACACCGGTTGTACCTTCTTTTCACAATACTTTGTATAGCCAAGTCGTACAAAACATACCTTTTTCCGGCAGAACTCCTTAAAGTCGCCCTCCTGAATTGCACTGCCAGGAACTGGCCGTTGAGCAGATCGCACTACACTATGTGCCGCGCTGCTGCTATGAGCGCCTCAGGTGGCTGTGGAAGTGAGTGTGGTGAAGAGGAAGAGGACGAAGTCTTTTGAGACGTATCAAAGCAAGAGAACATGACAAGAGGAAGAAGAGGGGGAACCAGTCACTCAGAAGATGGGGTGCCACACTATGTGACACGGTACACTCTTTCATCAAACGACAATCTTTCATCTGAATGGCAATCTCTCATCTGGACGGCAATCTCTCATCTGGACGGCAATCTCTCATCTGGACGGCAATCTCTCATCTGGACGGCAAGCACTCATCTGGGTGGGAATCTCTCATCAGGGCGGCAATCTCTCATCTGGGTGGCAATCTCTCACCCGGATGGCGGGAGACGCGAGGCATATTTCTCGCGGCACCACCTTGGCAGGCTTAGGCTTCCCCCTCTGCTTGCCCGGTGGTGGGGGCAGTAGAAACGGGAGATCCATAGGGGAGAGCATGCGGAATAAGATGGAATCCGTGATGGGTTGCTGTTGGGAAGGGGGAAGGAGAGGGGATGAGAGGAGGGGAGGAAGCACGTGTGAGACTATATTAAAGGGAAGGAGGCACGCTGGTAGCAGGAATGGGAGGTCCATAGGGGAGAGCATGCGGAAGAAGATGGAATCTGCGTTGGGTTGCTGTGGTGGGGAGAGAAGTGGGTATGGATAGGGAGAAGGGAAGACGGCATAATTTTACGGAAGAAAGCATGGGGTGAGGATTTGAAAAGCGTGAAGGGACCAAGACTGCAGGGATGGGAGGTCCGTTGGGGCGAGCATGTGGACAAGATGGAGTTCATGATGGGATGCTGGGGGGAAAGAGGAGGGAAGAGTAGGAACACGGTGATGGGATAGGAGTAGGGGTTTCTGATCTCTGGTGGGGTGTGGAATGCGATGTGTAGGATGTTGTTGTGGGTAGAGAGATGTCTTTTGAGGCGCCTCAAAAGTCGGGACACATGTGGTCTAGAGTCTAGAGGGTGTGATATGTGCTGTATGCGATTGGATTTGAACATGAGACGTACACAAAGGTTGAAACCATGGAAGAGGGGTCAGAATAGGAGATACTAGCAGGTGGCATCAGCAGGTGGCATAAATCAGGCCACTACAGGGTGACCCATAGATCCCTGAAATAATTAGATGTTTCGACTTTGTGAATGTGGGTATGTATGCTATGTGGGTGTGGGGGTTCTAGTTTATTTCTTTAGAATATTCCTTCACAGTTTCTGTGACCCCTTTGCAGGCAATAGAACAAGTTTGTGAGACTTGACTAGAGGCACATTGCAGTTTTACACTCTATATAACTTGATGAAGCTAGACTAGCCACAATGCCACCACCATGAGAAGTACTTGTTGTGGAGTTGCTAGGTACTTGCTAGGTACCTGTCAAACATGGCAATGTGGCAACTTGTGAACTTACACAACCATGCCCTTCCGCATGTCATTACCTGCTCAAATGTTTCATCGAGTTGGAATTGCGTAATGTTTCGTTGAGTTCAGATGTCGATCAGCTCATCCATCCATCCACGCTGCAGCCTGCAGGCATCGTGCTGCCATTCTGCTGCAATGGATTTCACATCAGTTCACAGCAGTAGAGGTTGAGCGATTTTGGACTCGAATATCTCCTTTCTGCACATGCAATGCAGGGATATAAGTGGCAACACAGTTTCGTGCCCTCCTGACAACACCACATGTGTGGTCAAACAAAACCCTGAAAGCGCTTTCTGTCACTTTTGCAGCTCCTTCTGCAACACTTGTACCCAGGCAGCAGCATGTAAGACACATCTAGCTATCCTTTCTCCTATGCTTCCTCTTCCCAACATTTGTGTGTGTGTTCCCTTACCCGTCTCACAATACTGTAAGTATCTCCAGTACCCACTACTTTTATTTTTCCATGTCCATCCCTTCCCCTCCAATATCCATCCCTTCGCTTGCCTCCTCCAGCGTTCCTCTCCCCACCTCCACCGTCCCCCTCCCCACCCCTAAGACGCACCACAGCGAAACCGCCCCTTTCCACAGCCTCCCCAGCAACCCCCCTCTCGGCTGCAACGTCCTCATCCCAGCCTGGTAGTCTGTCAGCAGCAGCTGTTGCCGGCATTGCCGTGGCAGCTGTAGCTTCTTTGCTGCTGCTCCTGCTGGTTGGCAGGCTGCTATGGAGGAGGCGCTACTAGAAAGAGGCAGCAGATGGAGCCGCAGCTACAGCAGTGAAAGAGAGCAACGATGTGCTACTAAGGAACTTCGAAGGTAGTAATCAATGTCTCCCACTTCCTCCATCCTCCACTGCTCCCCCTCTTATTCGAAAAGCTTGTAGGGAGAACTAAATTGGATAAGTGAAAGAGGTTGGGATGGAGGGACAACGTGAAAGAGCTGCCTTGAATAATTGTCCACACTCACCATCTGCAATGCAAGCACAGAACAGTTCATAAGCATTGTTGGCAATATGAAGACTTGGTCACATGGAGCATAGGTTTGGCAGGTAGGCGCGGAGGGAAATTCAGCCAGGTGATGGAAGCTGGTGATTGGAGTTGGGGCAGAGATGTATGGCTTTACAGGACCACCTGTGTAACCAGGGATGTGCAACCGAGCCGGATTCGGCCCTGGTGGAACCTCGCCTGGTTCGGCGCTAGACGAACCTCGCCGGCCGTCTGGAAAACTGGGCCAAACCTGGTTCCAGATGAGCCATGTCTCGGCCCGAGTCCAGCCAACATGGTGGGCAACCCAAAAACGGTCTGCCCGGCCCTGGGTGACTTATCAGCAAAGTCAAGTTATTGTGAAACTGTGTTCGTACCCTATATCTGCACGGGCCAGTTTTCCAACGATTCTTGCTGTACAAGGTTTTTTAACCCTGTGGCACATCTATGTTTTTATCACAACAAATGCACAGCTATGACTCTTCAACAATCCATGCGAACGCACTTTGCTCTTAGACTTCTTCACTTACCCATTCCATGCACGAGCAGGTCTGGCAGGGAGTGTGGCAGCGTCGCACTGCACGGAGTAATCCCTGGAGGAAGTGCTCACAGCCACCAGCAATTGGGCGAGTGACAACCACCTGAGGTCGGGCGCCATTGGTGACGTGTACAAGGGCGTGTCTCCGCGCGATGGCACCACACTGTGGACCGGCAAGCGAGCCAAGCTGCTTGAAACTGACTTTCTGCGGGAGGTGAGTGATTATCCTCGTCTTTGGCATGCTTCAAGTTGATTTTGGACACTACAAAAATACGTACGCTGAGTTTTCTTTCTAGATACGAAAAATAGATCTTGGGAAGTCCAAAAACAAAAAATCGTTTGAGCTCGCCACATGGGGAAGTATAACTTTGGTCATCGCACATCGCGATCTCATATTCGGTAATAAATTTTGTAACAAATCCACAGTAACTTCTTCTGTATGCTGTTGCACAACACAATCCACCCCGTTCAATCCCAAATCCTTCAAACTCAATGTTGAGTGGAAAAGTTAGCCTCAACTAGACTCAAACGGAATTACAGAAATGCGACTCATTTCTCCATTCGATGTTAATCCTTCAAACTCGTTGCTCCTACTGACCTCGTTCTTATTGACTAATACGACTAGACTGTGGGCACCAACTTGGTACTTGCACTGCGTCCATCCTCGCCTCTAGACCTAACAAACTGTCCGGAGAAAATGAATTTTTGCCCGGGCCTGCGTATTCTTGTGCGTACCGGACCCTTCCCGTATAGTGTACGGCATTTATAGACAAGCCGATATACTCTTGTGTATCGAACAAGAAACGCATATATTCCAACTTATGGCATGTTTTGTGTCTTGCACTTGTTGCATCTTGTTGGTTTCTTGTATGTCTTGCATGCTATCCATCCCCTCTATAAGGCTTTCACATACGGTCAAGCATGTCAAGAGTCTCGGGTCAGGTTGAGTGATTCAGTTTTTTCATCCATTTATCTTTAGGTCGCCCGGGGGAGTTTTGGCCTGCGAGTTTTCTCGCGCCGACCTGGCCTCTAAGTGGTCAGACTGGGTCCGATCGGTTGGGTCTACCCTACCCGCTGGCGAATACCGAAACCATAGTTGGGCTGGTTCGAGCCCACCAGAGGAGCAGCTCTACCCGGCCAAACTCCTGAATCAGGACGGGTCTACCTCACCTACCCAGGCCGTTTGCTCTTGCTTACACACAAGGACATGTTCTGTAACTTGGCACAAATTGGTTTTCTTTCAAATCATCTCACGATGACATCCGTTTTCACCCATTCCACAAACATATGTTTTACGATGTGAAGAAAATGGATCAGTGAACTCAGGGCACGATAGGAAGAAAAAATATCCTTCGCAAGAAAATTCACAGTACTAAGAATTGAACCCACGACCTCTAAAAACAAAGGTGAGAATCTACCCTCGGGGACATACGTGCTGCACAACGCCCCCCTGTGAAAAGTAAGGAATGGTGAACTAAGAAAAGAGTTGGGTACAAATATGAAACCCTAGAAAAATGTACCCCATACTGTCTACCCCACTACAGCCTAGAAAGACTATAGCATAAATGTTTGACACACCCCCATAGGCAAAGTGGGGAGAACAAGGGGTCACAAAAAGAGTCAAGCAAAGCACAGCACGCCCAGGGTGGATCACAACGTCACCACACATTCTGAGCACAAGTTCAAAGGCCACAAGGCCAGTTCACATGCAGGTATACATATATAAAGCTAAACATGCAAGGGCAGGTATATATAGGTTACAGTACAAACAAGGTCAAGAAGTGAGCAAGTGAGGCAAAGTAGGCAAAAGACCTAACAGAGTACAGAAGCGCTGATGATCACAAGGCGCGAGTGCCTTGGTGAAGATATCAGAAGTGTTGGCCTGAGAGGCCACGTAAGCAAGTCGCATCTGACCACGCTGCTGCAGCTCACGAGCAAGGAAGTAGCGAAGAGCAATGTGCTTCGTTCTGTGCTCCAGTCTGTGCTCCCGACATAAGGCCAGCATGGCCTTGTTGTCTACGTACAGAACTGGAGGAGAACGAGGCGGCTCTCCGAGGTCACTCAGCAGGTAGGTGAGCCAGCGTAACTCCTGTGCAGCCATGGCCCCTACGTAGATCTCAGCCTCACAGCTGGAGCTGAGAACAGAAGACGAGCGGGTAGACCGCCACGAAACAGAGCCGGAACCAAGGCTGAAGGTGTAACCCTGTGACGACCGCTGAGTAGCCTGGTCGTCCACCCAAGAAGCGTCTGCGTGACCAGTGAGGACCACTGGACTCCGCCCTCCAAGCACTAGCCCCATGCCCGACGTACTGCACAAGTAGCGCAACACCCTCTTCGCTGCAGCCATGTGCTCAGGTCTGTGTCTCCCAGGAGCAACATAGCGTGCAAGAATGCTAAGAGGGTATGCAAGGTCAGGTCGAGTGCAGGTCACCAGGTACATGAGGCAGCCAACAAGCTCTGGGTACGGGCCACTCGGCTCTACGGACTCATCCGAAGGCAGAGCTGAGAGCGAGTGGCGAGTAGACAGAGGAGTGGCCTGAGGCGAGGAGTACGTGAAGCCGAAGCGCTGAAGGACCTGCTGCACCATGTGTGACTGAGTCAGGGTAATGGTGCGCTATGCTCTGTCCCGGGTGATCTGCAAGCCAAGGTAGCTACGCAGTTCACCCAGGTCTGTGCACGTGTGTCTCTTCTGCAGCTCGGACTTCACGTGGGCGAGTCCAGCAGTGTCAGCTGTGGCAAAGACCAAGTCGTCGACGTACACGAGGATGTAGAACGGCGGCAAAGAGGTGTCTGTGCGCAGAAACAGCGACGGGTCGGCAGTAGATGGAGCAAACCCAAGAGCCGCAAGTGTAGTCCTCAGTGTGTCGTGCCACTCACGAGGCGCCTGGCGGAGACCGTAGACTGGCCGCCGGAGGCTCCACTGGGTACCAAGAGGAAAAGACCCAGTGAAGCCAGGTGGGCGGCGCAGCCAGATCTCCTCGTGCATGCTGCCCTGTAGGAAAGCAGTGCTGAAGTCAAGAGAGTGAAGCTCGTAGTCGCGCTGAGCGGCTATGTGTAGCAGTAACCGAAGAGTGGTCATCTTCGGGGTGGGAGAGAAGGTCTGAAAGTAGTCAACTCCCTGCCGCTGATTGAAGCCTCGAGCCACGTAACGCGCCTTGAAGACAGGCGGAGAACCCGGCGGCCGCTTCACCCTGAAAATCCACATGCCACTGACGATGTTCGCCCCAGGTGGGGGAACCTCGTCGACGTAGGTGCGTGTGGACTTCCACGAAGCCATCTCTGCGTCCATGGCTGCCTGCCACTGAGAGGAGTAGGGACCCTCTATCGCCTCCGCGTAAGAGCGCGGAGTCGGGATGTCTGGTGCATCCGGGTCTCCCTCAGGGGCAAGCAGCATTGGCACGAGATGAGGTGAAGCAGCAGCAAAACACTGGAACTCCTCCTGCCTGTCCTCAAGGACGTCCGTGCCAAGAGCACACTCACCCCCGACGGACGGAGGACAGACAGACTCAGACTCAGCAACAAGACTAGCATCGTAGTCTAGACGACAGCGAGCAGCGAAGTCGACAAGCTCAACAACCAAGGCAGACGCATCAGTGGACTCAAAGGAAGGGTCAGTGACGACAGTAGCAAGGAGACGCGTGACAGTAGGACTGGCAGCACGAAGAGAGTCCGACTCCGGGTCTGCAAGAGCAGGAAGAGAGGACTCGGGAGGAGAAGGCAAAGGGGCACGCAGTGGAGCAGTGGAAGGACGCAGAGACATCCGGTGCGTGCCGGGGACAGGGGGAGGACGCTGACGCGAACCACGACCACTAGTGCGAGCAGCACAGACAGGCGACGCAGGACGGGACGCAGGCTCACGACGCTCAGCAAGACCTCCAGTAGGACCAGCGTAGGGAGAAGGAGCAGGCAGAAAGGAGGCTGGCTGTAAGTGTGACTCAGACTGAACAGGTGGCAGACACTCTAAGGGAGGAGGAGGACCAAGAGAGGACGGAAGACCAAGAACCTGCTCAAGGAGCGGAACGAAGTACGGCCGCGGCCGCGCAGCGCCCCTAGAACCAGCAGGAACAGCACCAGTACCCCCAACGGCAGCACCAGCGCCAGGAGCACCCAAAGCTCCAGCAGCGCCAACTCCAGCACCCTCAGAAGCACCAGCGCCAGCAGCACTTCCAGCGGCAGCACCCCCAGCACCTCCAGCTCCTGCCGGACCACCTGAAGACACAGTAGCTCCAGCTCCAGCACCTCCAGTATCACCTACTCTAGCAGCACCACCAGCTCCAGCACGAGGAGCACCCGCAGGCCCAGCAGCTCCGGTACCCTCAGGACGAGCACCTCCGGGACCCGCGGCACCAGCACCCTCAGCAGCAGTAGAACCTCCAACACCAGCAGCACCTCCAGCTCCAGCAGCACGGCTCCAGCGCCGAGCAAACCACTCGCGCAGCAGCCGGGACGAAGCACCCAAAGGACCTCCAGGCCCAGTACCGCCACACGCCACACGAGCAGGCCCAGCACCCTCAGGCTCCGCACCCCCTGGCTCAGCACCTACAGTCTCAGCACCCCCAGGCTCAGCACCCCCAGTCTCAGCACCCCCAGGCTCAGCACCCCCAGGCTCAGCACCCCCAGAGTCAGCACCCCAGGCTCAGCACCCCCAGACCCCGCACCCGCAGGCTCAGCACCCCTAGCAGCACCAGAGTCAATAGCTACCTCGACAGGCTCGACTGCGTCTACCTGGGACACACCTGAGGGGGCAGGACCCTGAGGGGGAAGGGGGTCTACCGGGGGGGGACCTGGCGCGAGGAAGAGCGGCGGCGGGGGGAGGGACGCAGTGCGGTAGGGGAAGAGACGGTAGTAGGGAACCGACTCGTCAAACGTGACGTCCTGGGAGGACAGAACATGGCGCGAGGTGGGGTGGTAGAACTGCCAACCAGGCGCGTCAGGGGGGAAGCCAAGGAAGACGCAGGGAACAGCACGGGGGGACAGCTTGTCCGCAGACAAGTCGCGAACAAACGCCCGAGATCCCCAGACACGGAACGCAGACGCATCGCCAACCTTCCCCGTCCACCGCAGAGCAGGGGAGGTCTCCGGCATGGAGACCCGGGGCTGAAGGTTGATCTGATGCGCCGCGTACTGAACCGCGAACGACCACAAAAAATGGGGAGCAGTCGCATGGATCATGGACGTACGAGCGACGTCCATGACCATGCCAATGCGGCGCTGAGCAATCCCATTTTGCTGTGGAGAGGCCGGAAGCGTGAACGTCTGGCGGATGCCTCGTGCACGACAGAAGGCTCGCAGAAGGTCAGAGGAAAACTCTCCGCCTCTGTCGGAGTGCAGACGCAGAACAGGAAAGTCCGAGCCGAAACTCTCTCTGAGCTGGAGACGAGCTGCGCGGATCCAGTCGATCAACACCCCAGTGACCTCACCCTTGCTGCGCAAGGGGAAGACTGTGGTGTAACGCGAGTAGTCGTCAACCACCAGCAGGAAGTAACGCTCGTGACCCTGTCCACGGACGCGGGCTGGGCCCCACACGTCCATGTGAAGCGTCTGCACCGGAGTCTCTGTCGGAGGAAACTCAGAGGAGTGAGGAGCGGCGCACTGCCGCCCCTCAACGCAGGGAACGCAGGTAGGGGCAGGCCTCGGAGGAAGGGGAGGGAGGGACCGGGGGAGACCAGAGACAAGGACACGAGAGGCCATGCCTCGGAGACGAGGCAGGGAGGGGTGACCAAGGCGGTGGTGCCAGAGGAGAGTCTGGTGAGACAGGAGACGACACGAGCAGGGGGCAGACTCAGGACCAGACCTGGACGCTGCAGCAAACACCTGACCCGACGCGGCTACCTGACCAGACTCAGTGACCGGAGGAGACTCAGTAGTCAGTGTGTACAGGCTCGACCTCGGCTGACGGGTAAACGTGGCCAAGTGTCGGCCCGTCCGAGCACACGTACAGTGGGTCACTCGCTGACTCGCAGGAGTGAACTGGTGAACCCCTCCATCCTGTAGATCAGCACCACTCACCAAGTTCGTAGAGAACGAGGGGAGGTAAAGACCTGACAGGGTGCCAGAAGGGGCCGCCGGACACGGTAAGACAGTGGAGAAGTGGGCAAGGACAGGACCCCCAGAGGGGTCCGCCAGGGAGACCGCCACTGGCCGACTAAGCGGCGTGAGTGTGGTGCGGTCTCGAAAGAAGGAGCGGGAAGCACCCGAGGCCGGAGCCGGCGTGGTACCTGAGAGAGCAGACTCACCAGCACCTGGGGCAGCAGACTCACTAGCACCTAGAGCAGCAGCCTCACCAGCACCTAGAGCAGCAGTCCCAATGCCCGGGTCAGGCGGAACACACAGGTAACAGTCACCCTCATCACTAGTAGACACAGCATACATGGCAGCAAGAATAGCATCATAATCAAGATCAAAGATGCAACACCCGACCTAAGGAGCTCGCCCCAGTGAGGGATCTCAGTGGCGTCAAGGAACTGAAGACGCCAAGCGTCTGTCAGGCGGCCGAAGCAGCGCTGGGTGGTGTGCGGGCCACCGCACGTCTCACCAGTGCGGTCGCCGGTACGCAGGACGTAGGCACAGGGACCAGCACCCCCACCCCGCTGACGCGCAGCGTACCACTGACGAAGCTGCTGGGGGGGCGGGGTCTCACGAGTGCGCTGCTGCTGCTGACGCTGACCACCACCGAAGCCGCCCCGCTGCGCAGCGCCACCCCGGCCTTCTCCACCACCGCTGCCGCCACCTCCTCCACCGCCGCCACCACCGCCTCCTCCGCTCCCACTGCCACCGCCGCCGCCACCTCCGCCTCCACCGCTGCCACCGACGCCCCCAGCCCCACCACCACTCCCACCGCCACCCCCAACCCCTCCGCCGCCTCCACCGCCACCTCCACCGCCCCCGCCAGCTCCTCCAGCGCCCTTGCCCCCCTTGCCCTTGCCGGTGCGGCATCTCCCGCTAGGGGCAGACGCCGCGCCGACCGACTCAAGACCAACGAGGTCGGCCGCAACAGCAGAGGCAGCAGAGGGCAAGAGGGGGGAGGGGGAACACCCCTCAAAGAAGGGGGTACGAGGGTCACCACGAGAGGCTCCTACAGCTACTATACTCGTCTCAGCTGCTAGGAGGCGCTCCTCGAGGAGGTCAACGGTGAGAGTGGTGGGGCAAACAGAGAGGAAGTGGTCCCTGACCGAGCGAAGGGAGTCAGGGAGCCGGGTGACTATGTAGTAGAGGGTGATGTACATAGGGGGGGGGGTTCTTGGTGCAGAACTCAGCAGGAAGCGCAGCGCGGTAGCGGGTGTCACTAGTGCGAAGGTGCGTAATGAGGTCAGCGACTGTGGGAAAAGCGGCGAGGTCAGGGAACAGGTACGGCAGCATGAGGCGGCTAAGGGCAGCAGTGGCAGGGGAAGAGTAGCGTGCAACTACAGCGTCGTACAAGGTCTTAGCACTCTTGTACTGACTAAAATGCGCACGCTCAGTGGTCGGTAAGTGACGGCGCACAGCAAGACGGGCAGCAGCATCGCGTGTGGCCCACTGCGAGCGAACAGTGCTGTCTGTATCAGCACCAGGGGCAGGAGAGGCACCAGACGTGAGGTCAAACAGGAAGAGGCCGTCTGTCCTATCGCACTGTAGGAAAAGCTGCAGATCATCGACCCAGACCTCAAAGTCGACAGCCCGACCCTCAGCATCAAAGGTAAGAACACTGGGGGTAGCCATGACAGCAGTAGGCTAGCAGTGAGAGCAGTAGGGTAGGGGCAGCGCAGTGGCAGAGGTGCTGCTCGGGAGTGCTCTTACCAAGCAGGTGGGTAGGGCGGAGGCGCGCCGGCAGGGACAGGGCCGCGACTCCAGCGGCGGCGGCGGCAGCTGCGGCTGCGGCTCGACGGCGGCGGCTCGACGGCGGCGGCGGCTCGACAGCGGCGGCGGCTCGACGGCGGCGGCAACTCGACGGCGGCGGCGGCTCGACGGCGGCGGCGGCTCGACGGCGGCGGCGGCTCGACGGCGGCGGCGGCTCAACGGCGGCGGCGACTTGACAGCGGCGGCGGCTGCGGCTCGAAGGCGGCAGCTGCGGAGGCGGCAGGGCCGGGGCGGCAGCGGCGGTGCCGACAGCGGCGGCGGCCGTCGGCAGCGGCAGCGGCTGCAGTTGGCAGCGGCGGCGGCTGCAGTTGGCAGCGGCGGCGGCTGCAGAGGTAGCAGCAGCGGCTGCTGCGGTCGGCGGCGGCGGCTGTCACGGCAGAAGTGGCTGCTGCTGCGGCTGGGGCCGAGAAGGGGCCGCGAAGGGGCCACGAAGGGCGGCGACGTGGCCAAGAAGGGGCCGCGAGGGGCCGAGAGGAGGCCGTGAAGGGCGGCGACGGGGCCGCGAAGAGGCCGCAAAGGGAGGCGACGGGGCCGCGAAGGGCGGCGACGTGGCCGCGAAGGGCGGCGACAGGGCCGCTAAGGGCGGCGACGGGGCCGCGAGGGGCGGCGACGGGGCCGCTAAGGGCAGCAACGGGGCCGCGAAGGGCGGCGACGGGGCCGCGAAGGGCGGCGACGGGGCCGCTAAGGGCGGCAACGGGGCCGCTAAGGGGATGCGAGGGGCCGTGAGAGGGTCCTCTAAGAGGGCGCGACGGGCCGCTAAGGGCAGGGGACGCGACTAGAGGGCGGTCCACGGGGCGCGCCTCGGGCAAGGGCGACTCGCGCTTCGGTCAGAAAAAAAAAATTCTCGATTTTCAGTGGTGGGCCCTAGGAAGCGTTCCCACTAGGGAACCTGCTCTATACCAAGTGAAGAGTGAGGAATGGTGAACTAAGAAAAGAGTTGGGTACAAATATGAAACCCTAGAAAACTGTACCCCATACTATCTACCCCACTACAGCCTAGAAAGACTATAGCATAAATGTTTGACACCCCCCTCGAAGATGTCCCTGTTAACGGGAGTGGAGTGTTGGCCCAGCCCTCGCTTGGGGAACACCGACGACTTGGTCGGATGTACGGGAGTAGCAGCCGACCGTTCACAGTGGGAGAGCTGCTCGATAGGCGTCGTCGAGCTGCAGGGGACCGCTGTGGTGTTGCTGTCGACCAAGGAGCTCGACAGCTGCAACTGACTCCTCTGGGCGACAGGTGGGCCATTGTCCAGGAGGAGCAGTCCGTTGACCTGCAGCTCGACCGGGTGGTCGACGGAGCAGTCCGTCGACCTGACAAGTGAGCAGCGGTCGACGAGGGGAGCTCGGCAACAACCGCTGATTGTTCTGGTCGACGAAAGGAGTCCGTCGACCAAGGGGTAGCTCGACGGGAGCTGTGGTCGACCAGAGGGACTTGGTGGTCGACCAGAGGGACTTGGTGGTCGACCAGAGCCAGTGGTGGTCGGCCGGAAGCACCTGGTGGTCAACCAGGTCGACCGGGTAACCTGCTCGACGAGTTCTGCGGAGGCACTCGAACGTCGTCGAGGTCGTGATGGCGCAGGCGACTGCGGGCTGGTATCCTGAAGTCGAGGTGGCTCGTCAGGCGCAGACAACAGCCGACGGATGCCCAACGAGGCAAATCGGGCCAATCGTCTACGCGCATCTGCGAGCGTGCGCACTGATGTGTTCTACGGGGCAACGCTGGACAGCCGCACTGTTGCAGCGTTGGTACGCCGTCGACTTGCTCTGTTGGCAGGTTGCCCTTCTGCAGTGCTGGCACGGCTCCTCTACGCAACGCTGGCAGGTGGTCGACCGAGCTGTGCTGGCGGTCGACCAGGCTAGCTGCACGGTTGCTAAATACCTGATGTAATCATTCTGTCATTGCTTGTTCAATCATTCTATAATTTTAACTTTGGCGAGTACGGGACGATCCCTTGGGCGATCTTCGAGTCAGGCATTTGGTCGTAGTGGGCGATGGAACACCCTTCCCGTCCTGCATCTCCTCGACCGGTGCGCAACGAAGGTGGCGTCGACGACGAGGTCGACGGTGGTGCACGAGTAAGCGATTGTGAAGGCACGAGGCAGAGAGGGGTGATCAAGGTCGACGGTGGTGTCGACGGAATCCAGGCGCGAGTGCAGCGGTCGACGGCGACTGTAGGCAGCTCGCGTGCCGACGTCGATGTTTGACGTCGCTCTCCTCTACGAAGCGGTGGAGGGCTCTCGGCGACGACGCATGTGACGGTAGGCGGGATTGCACCAGCGTATGGCTACTTCAAATTCTCGCCGGACCGGATCACCGTCGCACCGCTGCAGGGTCGACGGTGTTAGTGTTACCCTTCAATCTCACACTTTGCACTTTGTATTTTCTATATCCTAGAGTAGTGTACTTTGCACTTTGTGTTTGGTTGGGTGTACACCTACATCCCAACCAAACCCAAATGTAATCTCCAAGCAATCTCCAACCCACCGATTGGAGATTGCCTTGGGATTACCCCCAATCCCTAGGGATTGCCCCCGATTCCCTTCCCATCCATTCCCTACCCTTCTTGGATGTACTTAAAGAGCTTCAAGCTCATTACTTATGCATCGCTTCTAAGCCTAAGCTGTGACAGACGGGACCTCATCACCTGGGGGAAGTCGATCGAACCTCAGCTGGAGGTCGCCGGGCTGAAGGGCTTCGCCAACGGCACCGTGCCAATTCCGCCCGAGGAGGATGTCAAGTTGCGCGGGGAGTTTCGTTCTGCTCACCTGCTCACATTCATGGTCATCTCGAGGTGCTGCTCGCCCGTTGTGCAGCTAGCACTCAGGAGCTCCTGGATGCTGGTCACCAGGCATGGCACTTCATCATGTCGACGTACCAGGCCAGGGACGACTTGTATATTAGACAGCTGGAGGAGAAGATGACTAACATTCGGATGGGTGAGCAGGAGTCGGTGACGGACTACTGCAATCGAGCTCGACGGATCCTACCTGAAATGAGTATGGCGGGCGCCGAATACTCGACGGCGTCCTACATCACCCACGTCCTCAAGGGCCTGCCGCGTAGCTACAACCTCATGAAGCGGTTTACGATGGTGCCCGGCACACGTGAGTCCCTCCCTTACCAGCTACATCCTCTAGGATGAGGCGATGTAGGAGGAAGAGCAGCCGAGCTCGACGGATCCTAGCTGAGATAAGGACGGTGGGCGCCGAATACTCGACGGCGACCTACATCACCCACGTCCTCAAGGGCCTGCCGCGCAGCTACAACCTCATGAAGCGGTTTACGATGGTGCCCGGCACACGCGAGTCCCTCGACGAGGACTCCCTTACCAGCTACATCCTTCAGGATGAGGCGATGCAGGAGGCAAAGCAGCCCACGGAGTTCCTTCCGCAGGCAAGTTACTCTGCACCAACGAAGCTGAATCGTAAGCAGGAGCAGCGCGGGAAGTCAGGCGGAGGTGGTAGCGGAGGTGGGCGGTCGACGAAGAACGTCGACAAGAAGAGGTCGACGCGGGACAAGGGCCGACGAGGGGGTGGGCGACGGCGGGAGTGCCCCGACCACCTTTCCTACGAGTGCCCCGACCGCGATGACAGCGATGAAGACGACAGCAAGGGAGGTCGCGAACGGTCGATCAGTCGTCCCCCCCGTCGAAATGCAAGGCCGCGCAAGGAGAAGCAGACGTCGAAGAAGACGTCGTTGACGAAGGACGTCGACAGCTCCAGCGGCAAGGGCCGAGGCGACGGGAAGGCGTCGTGCTCGATAGTCGGCATGGGTGTAGTCAGATGAGTCCACCGGGAAACCAAGGAAGACACAGGGGATGGCGCGGGCTGAGAGCTTGTCCGCAGAGGTGTCGCGGACAAGCGCAAGGCAGCCCCAGACTCGAAACTCCGACGCAACACCAGGGGACCCAGTCCAAAGACTGGTCGGTGAAGCCCTTGGCCGAGAGACACGAGGCCAGAGGTTCAGCTGGTGGGCTGCGTATCGAACCGCGTAGGCCCACAGAAAATGGGGCGCACGGGCATGGATCATGGAGGTACGGGCAATCTCCATGACCAAGCCTATGCGGCGCTCAGCAGCCCCATTCTGCTGTGGGGACTCTGGAAGCGTCCAAGACTGGGTGATGCCCTGCTCGCTACAGAATCCGCGAAGAATGCCGGAGCGAAACTCGCCCCCACGGTCGGAGTGAAGACAGTCTCGCTGGCACCAGAGGCTGGCGAGGACTTCCAGGCGGTGGAAGCAGCTGTGCAGGCCAACCCGATGGCGGTGCTACTCGACAGCGGGAGCTCCCACCACCTGATTGGGACGAAGGCGGTCTTCGTCGACATGGCGCCGAGCGATGGAGTGAAGCACGTGCGTGGACTCAATGGGGCGCTTTAGCCCATCGAGGGTCGCGGAACCGTCGCTCTACGAGGGGAGGCCGGGAAGCAGGTCCTCATCCCCGACATGCTCTACGTTCCGGGCGTACTGGCGAACGTGCTGCCAGCTGGCCAACTGAAGGAGAGCGGAGTGCAGCTGCAGGGCGACAGCGACGAGATGTTGCTCGTCGCCGCGACCGGGGAGTTGCTAGGTTGAGCACGCTACACCGGACGAGTCTTGTGCACCAACCTTCGCCCCTGCTCGACGCGGTCGCCGTCGACCGAGGTGGTGGCTCTGCAGACGATCGTCTCGGCGATGAAGTCGACCCCTGAGCGGTTGCATCCGAGGCTCGTGCACGTCGGCGTCGACACAATCAAGAGCTCGGCGAAGCATGAAGTTGCTGTTGGGCTCCACATCACGCCGTCGACCAAAGCAAACCCGCTGTGTGTCTCGTGCGTCGGAGGAAAGCTGGCGCGGCACACCTTTCCCGACAAGGGCTCGGACGCCGAGGAGGCATTGGCTGTCGTGCACATTGACTTGTGCGGGCCATTTCTGGTGGCTGCCAAGGATGGCAGCTTGTACTTCCTGCTGCTGAAGGATCGCCATACTCGACTCGTGTGGGCAATGCCGGTCGCTAAGAAGAGCGACGTGCTGCCGGAGTTTCAGAAGTGGCTGGTGCTGGTGGAACGACAGACGAAGAATTCGGTGCTGTTGCTACGCTCCGATCGAGGGGGGGAATTCCTCGGGAACGTTCACCGACTTCGTCGACAGGAAGGGCATCGTTCACGACCTGACGTGCCCCTATACTCCGCAGCAGAACGACATGGCTGAGCGGGAAATGCGCACGGTCGTCGAGTCCGTGCAGACGATGCTTCTGCACATGGGCGTGCAGCACCAGTGGAGGCACCTCGCTCTTCGACAGGCTGTATGGGTGCGAAACTGCTTGGAGTGGTCGATGACACCGCCGAGGACGACTCCGTACCAGCTGCTGACCGAGAAGAAGCCCGACCTCACGCTGGCGCGGGTGTGGGGCTGCATGGTGCAGTTCATGATTCCCGAGCAGCAGCGCGGTGGGAAGCTGGCGCCGAAAGCTCGCTGGGGGCTTCACCTGGGGGTGTCGCCGGAGAGCATGGGCTGGGAGGTGCTCGACCTGACCAACAATAAGGTGGTCATGTCGGTCGAGGTGGTCTTCTACGAGACGCTGTCGCTAGAGGTGTGGAAGGCAAAGTATGGGCTGGCGTCGGGGCGGACGCAGGAACACCCGCCGATGGACACCTCGACGGCGACGGTTCCCCTGCTCGCCGACGTCGACGAGCCTGCTGATAAGGATGTTGTGGAGGTTCTTCCACCAATCCCTGTTCTTGCTCCTCCCTCTCCCGTCGCAGCTCGGCCTGCTTCGAAACCTGTATCGGCCACCGGTGATGAGGGGAGCCTTGAGGCGTCGCCTGTGGCGCCGGCCAGTGGCATCGTTGGCGGTCGACAAGGCGCCAAGCTCGTCGACCAAAATGGGAAGCCGTCAACAACAGGGGAGCACTAGACAGGGGAGCCGGTCGAACAGGAGGCAACAGCAGGGGTACACTCGACGGGGGAGCAGCAGCAGGGGTGGTCGACAGGGTGCTTTACATGTACTAGCCGGACTACTTCGACGATGGGACCGGCCGGGTGTGTAAGCTGCTGAAGAGCCTCTACAGGCTGAAGCAGTCGCCGCTACTGTGGTACAGGGCTTTCGACGGTGTGCTGCTGGTCACTGGCTGGAAGAAGAGCTAGGTCGACGAGGCGCTCTACTACAAGGCCGGCGACAACTGAGTGACCTGCTGGGTGCTGGTCTACGTCGACGACCTGCTCGCCGCCAGCAGTAGCACCGCGAAGCTGAAGGAGCTGCTGCAGGCCGCCTTCGAGCTGCGTGAGATCTCGCCGGTGGTGAAGTACCTTGGACTAGAGATCGTGCGTGACAGGCTGGCCAGGAAGCTGTGGCTGCACTAGCAGGGCTACGCCGACAAGCTGCGCAGGCGCTTCATCGATGAGGAGCAGGGCGGTCGAGTCTCAAAGACGCCGGTCTCTGTCAACGCCTACGCTGAGCTGACGTTCGACGAAGAGGAGTCCCAGGAGCGCGAGGAGGATTACCGGCAGAAGGTCGGCTCGCTGCAGTTCGCGGCGACGACGACGAGGCCGGACATTCCGTTCGCCTGCAGCAAGCTGGGGAGCGGCCTCACGGTGAGGAGAGACCAGCATTGGCGCGAGGTCGACCGCTGCCTCGCCTACCTCGCCGACACCCGCGACACCGCCCTGGAATTCGGCGGTGGACCAGAGTCACTGGAGCTGATAGGCTACGTTGACGCCGATGATGCGGGCAACAAGCAGAACCGGACGAGCACGGGAGACTACGTGTTCATCTACGGAGGGGCCGCCGTCTCTTGGTCGAGCTCGCGCACCAAGTGCGCGACATTGCCATCGACCAAGTAAGAGTACGTGGCGGCGACGGACGCCGGCAAGGAGGAGCGTCGACTTCGCTTCCTCCTTGCGGAATTCAAGTTGCTCGACGCTGGGCAGCCGACCATCCTCCGCGTCGACAACAAGTCGGCAATTACGGTCGCTGAGGGCTTGGGGCTGATGGGCAACCTCGAGCACGTGTAGCGACGCTACGCCTAGCTGCAGCACATGGTGAAGCGCGGAAAGTTCTTGCTGAAGTACATACCGACCATCAAGCAGCCGGCTGACTTTCTAACAAAGGCGCTGCATTTTCCGGCTTTCAACCGGTTCTCTATCGCCATCAGCCAAGTTCGTCTATCCGACGTCGGCGACGGCGACGATGAGGTGCAGCAGTAGGTGTCGTGCCCTTCTGCACGGCTGGTGTGGTGACGGCGTGCTGTGTGTGGGGTGCATGCCAGGGACGAGTTTTTTCCGTGGAGTACTGCCGTATGGGCTGAAAGCATAAGCGCGAGCGCGGCAGGGGAATATTAACGGGAGTGGAGTGTTAGCCCCGCCCTCGCTTGGGCAACACCGACGACTTGGTCGGATGTACGGGAGTAGCAGCCGACCGTTCACAGTGGGAGAGCTGCTCGACAGGCGTCGTCGAGCTACAGGGGACCGTTGTGGTGTTGTTGTCGACCAGGGAGCTTGACAGCTGCAACTGACTCCTCTGGCGACGGGTGGGCCGTTGACTAGGACGAGCAGTCCGTCGACCAGCAGCTCGACCGGGAGGTCGACGGAGCAGTCCGTCGACCTAACAAGTGAGCAGCGGTCGACGAGGGAAGCTCGGCGACAACCGCTAAATGTTCTGGTCGATGGAAGGGGTCCATCAACCAAGGGGTAGCTCGACGGGAGCTGTGGTCGACCAGAGGAACTTGGTGGTCGACCACAGGCAATGGTGGTCGACCGAAAGCACCTGGTGGTCAACCAGGTCGACCGGGTAACTTGCTCGACGAGTTCTGCGGAGGCACTCGAACGTCGTCGAGGTCGCGATGGCGCAGGCGACTACGGGCTGGTATCCCGAATTCGAGGTGGCTCGTCAGGCGCAGACAACAGCCGACGGATGCCCAACGAGGCATATCAGGCCAATCGTCTACGCGCACCTGCAAGCGTGCGCACTGCTGTGTTCTACGGGGCAATGCTGGACAGCCGCACTGTTGCAGCGTTGGTACGCCGTCGACCTGCTCTGTTGGCAGGTCGCCCTTCTGCAGTGCTGGCACGGCTCCTCTACGCAACGCTGGCAGGCGGTCGACCGAGCTGTGCTGGCGGTCGACCAGGCTAGCTGCACGGTTGCTAGGTGCCTAATGTAGTCATTCTGCCATTGCTTGTTCAATCATTCTGTAATTCCAACTTTGCTAGTGGAAACTCTTGCCGATTTCTCCAGTGAATGCGCAAGCACTAAGGAACTAAGCAAAGCTACGATCACTCCTAGTAGTTCGTGCCAACCCCCATAGTCTAGCTTACTACCTTTGTAGAGTGTCTCTACGTAGTCCCCGGGGTATGGTCCTTTAAGCGGAGACATGGGTGAGACCGAGAAGACCACGGATGCGAAGAAAAGGGTCACGGGGCAAAGGGTTGGTGCCAATGTCTGCGATGTTGTCGTGAGTAGGAACATAATGAAGGGTGATGGAGTGGTCGGTGATAGGGATGAGCAAGGGGCGAACACAAACGTGTTCGCGTTTGCCCCCCTGACGAACACCACCGTTTGGAGATCCGAACACTGCTCGATTCGCCGAACACCTGTTGCAAAAAAGGGTGTTCAGCGTTTGCCTGTGAAGGCGAACACCTTGCTGGCATTGGCGAACACGAACATGTTAAGGCGTCACACCACCCATGAAGTTCAAGGGCGTTGGGAATGCCGCCAAGGAGAAACCCGAGTGAGGTAGTCCCTTTCAAGTAGCGAGCAACGCGTTTGGCAGCCGAGACGTGAGGAATAGACCAATTATGAAGGTGACGAGCAAGAACTCCAGCGCTATATGCAAGGCCGGGACAGGAACCCACCATGGCATACATGATAGATCCGACAAACGAGGTGTAAGGAAAGGAAGAGGAGTGTGGGGAGGAAGTCACGGGTGGCTGAAACTTGGTGTCCATGGGGGTGGCAGCAGGGTTAAGCGGTGTGAATGAGTAGGTGTCTAAGATGGAGGTGATGAATTTGGATTGATGAAGGTGGAGAGTGCAGGAGGTCCGATCACGAGTGATGTGAAAGCCAAGGTAGTAGGAAAGAGGACCGAGGTCACGAAGCTTGAAGCGAGATGAAAGGGCACGCTTGAATGAGGAGAGAAGAGAAGAGGAGGAAAGAATTATGAGGTCGTCAACATAGACAAGAAGCATGAAGAAAGCTGTAGGCCGATAAGGAGATTGTGGAGGAGCAATGAAGAGGCCGGGGTCTGCACGGGCAGCAAAAAGGTGAAAGGCAGCAAGCTCTTCACGAAGTTTGCGGTACCAGCACCGTGGCGCTTGCTTCAACCCGTACAACGGTTTGTGCAAGAGACAAACTTGCTCAACACCATGGACCACCGAAAGTTCATAACCGAGAGGCTGCATCATGTAGAGAATTTCATCAAGAGTGCCGTTGAGGAAGGCGTTGGAAATGTCGAGCTGATGGACTTCCTGGTCGAAAGCGGCAGCAATGGTGAGGAAGAGGCGGAGGGTGGCGAAGCGGACGGTAGGTGTCATGGAAATCAACATTGTCGTGTTGTTTGAAACCTTTGACAACAAGGCGGGCCTTGCAGCGTTCAATAGAACCATCAGCATGCTCCTTGACCTTAAAAATCTATTCGCATGGAATCGGCTTGAACTTGGGTGGCCGAGGAACAACGCTGTAAGTGTCATTAGCGTGCAGGGCAGCGAGTTCCGCATCAGCAGCCTTGATCCATTCAGCAGCATCAGGGCGGGTGCGGGCCTCATGAATATTTTGAGGTTCGTAATGATGATGAAGGGCGGCATTAGCGGAGGTTTTTGAAAGAGGAGGAAGGGTGAAGGCAATGGGTTCAGAAGGAGGGGGTAAGACCTTGAGCAGTGAGAAAAGTGAAGGATTGGAAGGAGCTGAAAGGGATGGTGGTGAGGAACTAGAGGTGCAAAGGGGAGGACGAGCTGAAGGAGAGGAGAGGGATGGAAGGCAGAAGTCTTGCGGCGTCGAGGGCAGAGGAAGGTTGGAAAACAAAGGAGGAGGAGAAGAGGTGGCTGGTGCTGGCAGATTTGGAGATGGTGGGAGGAGGGTGGTGGAAGAGGGCATGGGAGGTGAAGGAGAGGGAGGGGAGGTAGGGTCTGAGAGGGAAGGGGGTGGATGAGGAGGCGGAGAGGATGATATGGGTGGTGGAGATGACGATGGAAGTTCGCGAGGGTCATAGGAAGGTGGCAAAGAGGGCTCCATGAAGATGACATCACGAGAAAGTGTGACACGGTGTTGAGTTGGGATATAGATGCGATAAGCTTTGGTGCCATCAAGATGACCATACCCAACCATGATGCTGCCTGTGCTTCAGTCGTCGAGCTTAGAGCGCCGTTGCAGAGGAACAAGGACTGAAACGGGTGAACCCAAGATGCGGAGGTGTGATACGTCCGGACGTGCACCGGTCCATAGTTCTACGGGAGTCTTAGAAGTTGAACCACTGTCGGATACCTGCCCTCCCTCTCCCCTCCTCACTTCCTGCTGCGGCTTCTCTCTCTTCTGTGTCCTGTTTCCCTTCCTCTCTTCCCCTTTTCTCCCCTTGTTATCACTCCTGTCCTGTCTTCCTCACCCCTCTTCTGAGTCCTGAGCCCTGTACCCTTCACCTTCCTCTATCTTGTGTCTCTTTTTCTCCCCATCCATTATCACCCCTGTTCCTGGCTCTCTTGTTGCTCTCCACTTGTTCCTACTTCCGCACATCCGCAGCACCCTTCTGCTGTTCCCCTCCTGCCCCTTGCTCACTGACCATGACGGTCAGTGCTGCTGATGGGGGCTCCCGCTCTGGCTCTGGCCTGTCGCCTCCCCGAGGTGGGTTCCTGGAGAGCCCATCCACGTGCTGCATCGTTTTGCCTGGCCTGTGTTTCACCGTGAAATCGTATTCTTGCAACTTCATGGCCCACCGCGCGTTTCTTCCGGTCAGCGTCTGGTTGTGCATCAGCCACAGCAGCGGCTGGTGGTCCGTCACCAAGGTGAAGTGCCGCCCCTGCAGGTACACGCGAAAGTGTCCCACCGCCCAGACGGCTGCCAGCCCTTCTCCTTCGTACGACGAGTAATTGGCCTCAGCTGGACTGCAGGTCCTGCTCGCGAAGGCCACCACTTTCTCCACCCCCTTATCCATTTGACTCAGTACTGCCCCCATGCCTATGCTGCTCCAGTCCGTATACAGGATGAATGGCTGCTGCCCGTCAGGTAGCTTCAGCACAGCCCCTGCCTTCACTGCTTCCATTAGGCTGCGCAAGGCCAACTCCTGCGGCTCTTCCCACTGCCATTTCTGCTCCTCTCGCAGCAACTTGTTTAGGGGAGCCGCTTTCTTACTGAAGTCCTCGATGAACTTTTGATAGTAGTTGAGGAAGCCCAGCAGAGCCCGCAGACTGCTTCTGTCCTTCGGCCTCTCCACTCGGTCTAGCACTTCCACCTTGGCCTTCTGAATGCTCAGCTCCCCCCCTGCTACCTCAAACCCCAGATATGCCACGCTGCTGTGCCCGAAGCGACACTTCCCCGGGTGACATGTCAGGCCTGCCGCTTCAATTGCCGCCAGGGTCGCCTCCACGTCCCGCACGTGTGTCTCTGCGTCCGGGCTGAAGACGATCACGTCGTCTATATAACATGCCGCCCCCTTTACTTCCCTCAGCACCCCATCCATTACTCGCTGGAACACCGCTGATGCATTCCGCAGGCCGAAAGGCATGAAATTCCACTCATAGAGTCCGTCTGCTCCATGAAATGCTGTCTTCTTTTTGTCCTCCTCCGCTATGGGTGTTTGATTGAAGCCCTGCCTCAGATCCAGCGTCGAAAAGACCCAGCTACCCTGCAGCTGGTCGAATATCTCTTCTGCCATGGGCATTGGGTAGCGGTCCGTTGCTGTCACCTTATTCAGCCCCCTGTAGTCCCCGCACATGCGTCGTGACAAGACTGTGCCTGTCAAGTCTGTCCGTGCTGCTACGACTGTGGCTGCTGCGTAGTCTGATGTTGACCGCCTGATCAGGCCTGCTGCCAGCAGCTCTTGACATTTTTCCGTGCAGATGCTGATGTCCTGAGGGCTCATCCTCCTCCGCCGCTGGTACACTGGAACTTCGCTGGTCAGGGGTAGGCGCATGGTGCTGGTCATGCATTTGCCCAGCTCTTGTATTGTGTGCGCGAATGCTGCTGCGTGCTGTCGCAGCACAGCCTCTAGCCTGATTGCGGCGATCCCCTGCATGGCTCCTCCAATGTCCCAGTGGGTTCCTGCTGCTGCGGGAGGCACCACTTCCCCCATCCTGTCCGTGTTGCCTTCTTCTTCTTCTGCTGCTGCTGATTCCGTTACTTCTTGCACGCCCACCTCCTCTGTCTTTCCTCGAGCTTCCTGCTCCTGTTCCGCTGCCTCCGCCACCTCTCTTGCCATGTAGGCCCTGCTGGGTCCTAGGAAGACCTCATCTGGGTCTGGGATCCATCTCTCCATAGGGTCCTCCTCCTCCTCTGAGTCCCAATCCATTTCCGGTTCTCCTTCCCACCACTCTTCCTCATCTTCTTCTTGATCCGGATAATTTCCCGGAATCCCCCAGTGGTCGTGCAGCCTCGGCCTCCGCTTCTCCTGCGGCACTCCCTTCCTCCGCATTTCCCATGCCTCCTCCTCAAGGAGTTCCAGGAATCTCGCCGCCTCTCTTTCCTTCTTTTCATCGGATTCTGTCCCCGGGTCTGCTCGCGCCGCATGATCTCTTCTGCGCTCCCATCTGTTACGCTCCAGGTGCCTATCCATCGTCGCCATCAGCCAGTGTAGGGCGTTCAGGTCCATGGCCTTTCCCAGAGCCCTCCTCCTCTGATCCTCTGTCACCTCCAGACTTGCAGTGGCACCTGCCATGAAGCCCATGGCAAGCTCTCTTTCCAGGGCCGTTGGCTCTTCCCACACTCCTTTCAGTCGGTCAAACACCATCCCTGGCCCCTCCTGTCCGTTGTTCAGCTTAAACCCTGCTGCATTCTTGTAGGCCACCAGCGTGGGCCAGGCTTGCCTCGGCTTCCCGACTTCGTTGCAGGGGTACTGTGTCTCATGGTCAGGGTAGCGCACTGGTGCAGGGATCCGCGCGGGTTCCAGGATATCTGCCACCAGCTGCGCTTTTGGTCGCTCCATGAGTGAGAGCTCATACTGCAGCACACCTTTGGGCAGCACGTTCTGCCAATATCTCCGCGGTCTGTGCGCCCGGCTGCCGTTCTGTGCCGCATCCCATGCCACCCCTGCTCCCAATTCTCCGCGAATCTCTTCTTCGGCCTGCTTCACTGCTTCTCGCTGGTCATCTCTCGTGTCCACGTTCTCCACTATGTATGCCACCTCCCCTTGCTTGCGTTTGATCATCTTCAGGATCCTGATCAACTCCCTAAACAGCCCGCTCCTTGGGTCCTCCATTCCTCTTCCTTCTCCTGCTCTGGACATCCCTTGGCACTCCCAGCCGGCCACCACCAGATCTATATGCCCCCAGCGCGCTAGTGCCTCGTCCTTGACGTCCTCTACTCGGTGACACACCCATTCTGCTCCCCTCTCCACCGCCCCTTCATAGAGCTGCGAGTGGTACCTCTCTTCCAGCTTCTTGATGTGGTGCCACGACATCGCACTCGCGCCGTCCTCATTGTCCACGTAGATGTATTTCTCCACTCTCATCCCCTCCTTCAATGCCGCTGCTAATCCTGTACTTATCCCACCAAACAATTCCAAGAGCACTATCGGCCTTTGGAATACCCTGCCATCCAAGTGCAGCTGCCTCAGGCTGCCGCTTTCTCCCCACTGCTGGCGGTGCCAGTCCCGATATCTTCTCTCCTCCTCCAAAGCCTCCCAATTCAAGCGCCCCAGCTCTTCCTCTGCCGTTTTCACTTCTGCTTGGTACGCCTCTCTTGGCTCCCGCCGAATGAAGCGCACTGGCAGCTCCGCCACGCATCCGTCGTACTCCCAGTACGTTACACGGTACGTCAGTTGCTCTTCCCACATGCAGATCGTCGAGCCGATGCTGTACAGGAATTCTACTCCCAGCAGCAAATCGTAATCCTCTGACGGTGAGATGCCACATTGCAGTTTCACTGCGCATTCCTCCGGACTCCCTTGCCTGATCATGATCTCCACAGTTGCTCGCGTCTTCGGCATCCACTTCGTCCCTCCTCCTTCCGCCGTCATTAGCAGTAGTCCCTCTGCCACCTGCCGCTCCGGCCTGTCTAGCTGTAGCTGCTCTGCCAGTCGCCTTCCTATCAGCACCGGATGAGCTCCTGTGTCGATGATGGCCTGCTTCACCGGTAGCCCCCCCACAGTGATGTACCCCTTTTCTGCCACTAGCACGGATGCTGCGCAGCTGATCCGTTCCAGTGGATGTCGCCGCGGCGCGGCTCCCCTTCTGTCTTCTCCCGCTGGCCGCCTTGGCCCGTACTCCTGCTGACCCTCTGTCCTTTGTCTGAGGTACCGCTCCCTTGGCCTTAATCCGAGCTCATCCCTCTCCCTTGCCGGTCTCGCCATCAAGCAGAATTCCTCCTCACTACCTTCTTCCTCTTCCTCCTGCCTCGCCACCATGGCTGGCCTCCTCTCAGAGCCCTTTTCCCGATCTTCCAGCTGAGCTCTCAGGCGCTCTATCTCCGCCCGCATTTCCGCCATTTCCCCCTTTTCTCTGGGTTCTCCTCGTCGCGCATAGCAGTCTCTTTCCGCGTGCCCCTTCCTTCCACATTTCTCGCACGTGGGCGCTTCAGGACAGTCTCTCCGCAAGTGATCCTCCTTGCCGCATACAGAGCATGCTGGTGGGTTGCGGCAGTCCCGCCGCAGATGCCCGCCTCGTCCGCAGTTGTGGCACTTTCGTGCGTCAGTCGGCCCTCTCGGCGGCCGCTCGTGCTCCACTGGGCTGGCGCTCCAGGCTGGCCGCCTCCTTTCCGCCGATCGTTCCTCGATGCGTTCCGCCTCAAACAACCTCCGACCCGTTTCGACCCTTTTTGCTGTCTCGTATGCGACCTTCAACGTCGCCGCCGCCCCCAATTCAAAGATCTTCACCTGCACATCTCTTTGCAGCTCATAATTCAGCCCGTTCAGGAATTTACTGACGAGCCGACCCTGATCTGTGCAATTCATGTCCTCTCCCAGCTCCATCAGCCGCCCGTAATATGCCAACAAGGATTCACCCGTCCTTCGCTTGAAGGCACGAAACTCGATGACTCGCTCCGGCGTCTGCAGTGGGAATTGCTCACGCAGCATCTCCAGAAATCGCTTCGTTGGGTCCCTTTCTCCTGGTCCTCCTTGCGCGGCCCAATCCAGCAGTTCGCGTCGGCAGATCTGGTAGTAGGTTTCCGCCTCCCCGGTCAGCGTGTTCGCCAATCCTCTGAAAAAACTCCTCTGGTGCCAGCTGGTCCCGCTCCCACCGCGCTCTTAGGTTCTCCAACTGCATCAAGTAATTCTTCAGCGAAGGCCCTCGCCGGACTTCTCCTGAAAATCGCTCTGGCACCTCCACTTTCGGGAGCATGGTGTAACGCCAGCGTGACGTGGCCGCCTCTTCCTCGAACCCCTGCCAGGACGCGCTACGTCGGTATTGCCGCTCACCACTCGTCCTTCCTCCAGCAATCGCTCCCTCCTTCTCCGAAACGGGCTTTCCCGCCCCGCCTTCTGCGGCTGCTTCGCCTGTCCCGCGCGACACTTCGCGGGCGCCGTCAGAGCCCACGGCTCCCTCTGGCTTACTGTGCTCTCCTCCTTCCGCGCCGTGCGCACCGGTAGCTCCGTGAGCCGCTACTCCATTCTTCCCATCGCCTTCCATCGTCGCACCTCCCGTTATCGGTTCCTTTACGGCGAAGTCTAGTCCCGATCTCGTGGGCATACCCTCTCCTAAGATTGCTTGTATGTGATGAACTCTGAGCTCCGTCACATACTTCTTACTGCTATCCTCAAACTACGGCTCTATGCTTGCCATATCTCCCTCTTTTCACTACTTGCTTGGTCTACAGCAAAGAATTCGTGTAACAAGAGAAACATACAAGCAATGGATTGACGGTTCAGGAATCCTCCTATTCTACCAGCAACGCCACCACCATGCTACGGTCCCGTCATCCTTGCCTGTCCTAGCAGCCATGAGCTGCTTCACACAGGCTTACAGCCGTAATGCCTCTTGCCATCCTTCCTTGCCCTGTCTCCTCGTCCTCCAGCTGTTACTTCCTGATCCAGCTGGCTTCCCGAACCTATCCTGCACACATAGCGAAAACAAACAAGCATGCACACGTACACCCATCCCTCCCATCCTGTGCTGCTGCTTCCTGCTGCCGCTGCCATGTGTGCCTCTGCCTTTGCAGCCCACCCCACTCCGCTTACGTAAGTTCCAGCTCCCTGCTCATCCATGCAACCCTCCGACCCTCTGGTTCGGCAAGCGTCGGCTCCCCCAGCTTCCCATCCGCTTGTGAAACGTCGTATGTCTCCTCGGCTTCCGTACTCGTTGGACTCCACTCCGCTATGTACAGTATCTACAGTATATACAAACCCCTTTTCCTCATTACCTTATCCTTCACATTCATGCAAATGTGACACCACCTCGACTAATGGCATGATTTCGGAGATAGGTAGCAGTGAGAGCGGCTTCACCCCACCATCCTTTGTCCATGTGTGCGTCATGAATCATGGAACGGACCATCTCAAGTATAGTCCGATTGGCGCGTTCAGCAACTCTATTTTGTTCGGGTGTGTACGGCGTAGAGCGGTGTCGAGCGATGCCATGAGCTTTAAGGAATGAAGTGAAGGCGTCGGAATTGAACTCCAAGGCACCATCGGAGCGAAACGCTTTGATGGTCCTTGGGGAATGCATACTGTGCACTCGAGTGACGTAATCTTTGAAGCACGAAAATGCCTCTGAACGATGGCGTAGGAGATACACGGTAATGTGGCGAGAATAGTCGTCGATGAAGGTGAAAAGGTGGCGAGCGCCTCCAGAAAACGGTCCAGCAATATTCGAATGAATGAGTTGGAGCGGTGCTGTGGTGCGAGAATGGGACACGCCAAATGTTTGACGCGTTTGTTTCCCACGATAGCACGAGATGCATTGGAGAATTGAGGAGGAGGAGAGGTTAAGACCGGTGACCAGCTGCTGCGGATGAAGGATGATTCCTAGTGAAGTGGGAAGCCACATATATGTGGCTGAACTCTTGAGGCTAGCTGCAGCACCTCAATGCTAAAGGCAAGGCTAGCCAACCTTGCCAAGCTAGCAAGTGAAGCCACATGTTGCACATGTGGGCCAGGTTGGAACAACAACCCACATGACAGCATATGGCACACCATAGAGGCGAGCAAGGTGAGTGTGGGATGAGTGGACAGGTGGCAATGCCAAGTGTGACCACACTTCACTGTGGTGGAGTGTGGACATGTAATGTGGAGCATAATGAGAAGGGAAACTGCAGCTACTGAGAATTGAACCCAAAACCAAAAGTGAGAATCTATCCTGTGGGACGTACTTGTTGCACAACATGATTCATTCAAAAATTTCAACCCATTCCACAACGATGTTTTTTCCTCATAGGTGCGACAAATGGCTGACAAGAACCATCCCAACATCGTGCGGCTTCTTGGTTTTGCTGTTGGAGGGGACATGGAGACACAACTAGAACAAGTCTTGATCTACGAATTTGTTTCAAATGGCGACCTCGAGAAGTGGATTAGTGAAGGTACTTGCATCTCCGCAGGCCATCTTGTTTTCTTTTTTTTTACAACGCAACGAAAGCTCACATTCTGACATTCATGTACTCTTCAGAAAAACCTTTCCACCTCACGTTGAAGCAGCGGCTGGACATCCTCATTGGTGCGGCATGTGGCTTGGAGTACCTCTACAGCTTTGGCCTTGTGCATCGCGACATCAAACCTGCCAACATCCTCCTCACAGCAGACATGCAGGTAAGCAGAATGCACACTCAGTTGTGTCGCAAACTCGCTCTTCATGTCAGACACTCCAGTGAACGCAACTTGGGAGGGGGATCATTCTTTGACTTGGTCAGCCAGGCGCCAATGGATGCATACATGTTTTGCAAGGCAGACGTGTTGTGGACAAAAAGATGTAAGGATTATTGTTATTATTCATGGATCCCTAGAACTAGGGTGCTCTTGAGAATGGTGTACAACACTCACTATGAAACTCGAGTTGGTGCAGCATGATTCACTAGTATAAGAGATTTGCGGCCATACGTGAGATATGAGGCGTTTGTTTCTAGCACCACTATAGTCAACCAAACAAAACAGTACAATTTCGAGTTGGATAGAACTGAATCTGCGCAATCAAGTAAGTTGAACCGCAAAGCTTCCATCTTGGGTTCCTTTGCAAGCTCGTCCTTTCTGCTTGTACTGTTCATAGCGCGTACAATGTTGTGCCGAAGCGCGCATTGCACGAGTACCTGCAAATGCATCAAGCGAAAACTGCGAAAGCAAACAAACACACGAACATTCCATTCACACCCAAATGCATTCGCACACGCATACTCGTACAAACAGACGGCAGGATGTAGTGCAATGTGAATTTGCATCCAACACACTCCCCCTCAGCCTGCCGGCTGCATCTCCATCATTCCATGCTAGTTCATGCTCATTCCACTCATGCGCACACAACGCCAATGAGGCTCATCCGCAAGCCTCTTGGTGAGGAAGTCTGCTGGCTGCTGGTGAGTCTTGATGTAGATCGGATTCACCGTCCCCCTCTTCACCTCTTTACGCAGCCAGTGCCACTTGATACGCATGTGCTTATTGAGCCGATGAAGCACAGCATTCCTGGCCATCCCAAGTGCTCCCTTGCTATCACAGAATAGCAGCGTAGCAACCTTCTGCTCCTGGCCAATCTCCACTAACAGCCTCCTCAGCCAAATCACCTCCTTCACCCCATGGAACATCGCCATGTACTCTGATTCCACAGAAGAGAGTGCCGTCTCCGTCTGCTTCTTTGACCTCCAACTAACAGGTCCTCCCCCAACTACACAGATGTATCCTCCCACAGATGAGGAATCCTCCTTCTCAGAGGCCCACGTAGCATCGGTAAAGCAAGTGAGAAAGAGCTTGCCTTCTCCAAGCCTCTCCCCCTTCTCTTTCAGCACCTCAACCCCTTTCTGCTTCACTTGTGCAGATGCGGAGTATTGAACTCCAATGCTTCGGTGAGAGTTCAGATACTTCACCACACGCTCAGCTGCATCCACCTGCTCCTCTGATGGATTCTGCACCACCCTAGCCAGCTGCCCAACCGAGAAAGAGATGTTAGGCCTTGTGTGAACTGCTGCATACAAGAGGCTGCCCACCAAGGACTGAAATTGCTGCTGCTCCTCGGCTTCAACCCCTTCATCCTCTGCAGCTTTCACAAGCTTGAATTCTGCTGGTAGGGGAGTTGCAACTTTGCGCTCATTCTCAATCCCGTACTTCTCCCCCAGCTCCTTGATGAACTTCTCCTGGTGCAGCTTCAACCACCTGTGATCCAGATCCCTCTCCACATGCATCCCAAGATAGTACTTTACCTCCCCAAGGTTCTTGCACTTGAAGTTCTCCATCAGCTGCTGCTGCACCTTCTGGATCTCCTTCATGCTGCTGCTAAAAAGAAGAATATCGTCCACATAGACTAGGAACAGCACCAGCTTCTCCCCTTATCCCTTGAGAAAGAGGCTCTCATCACAGCTGCTGGTCCTGAATCCCATCTCCTCTAAAACAGCTGCCAACTTCTGGTACCAGCAGCGTGGTGCCTGCTTCAAGCCGTAGATGGACTTTTTCAGCTTGCACACCCTGCCCGTACCATCCTCATACCCAGGCGGCTGCGTCATGTACACATCCTCCTCTAAGATCCCATTGAGGAATGCCGTTGATATATCCATCTGAATGATGAATTTCCCACTAACGGTTGCATCTGCCAACAAGACACGGAGGGTAGGGGGTTTGGCAGTGGGAGCAAAGATCTCATTGAAGTCCCGCTTCTCCTTCTGCATAAACCCCTTAGCCACCAGCCTACTCTTGTAGATGGTGACCTGTCCCTTGTCATCGGTCTTGATCCTTAGCACCCACTTGCACTGTACGGCTTTCTTCCCCTCAGGCAGCACCACCAGCTCCCATGTCCCATTCTCTAGCAGGCTCTGGTACTCAGCATCCCTGGAAACCAGCCACTTCTCCCTATCTGGTCCAGCTAATGCCTCCTCCATGCTAGCTGGTTCCTCTGGTGCAAGGGCAAGAAAACAGTAGGCAGGTTCATCCTCCTCATCCGGATCATAGCCATGCGGTAGAATCAGCAATGCCTCCTCTGTCCCAAGCTGCTGCTCTGCTACATCAGCTCCTGCAGTCAGCTTCTTAGTAGCCATACGGGTACGTCCTGGCCTGGAGACGGGTGTCTCCCATCCCCTCATAACAACACCCTTCGGCTTCTTAGTTTTCCCCTGCTGCTGCTCTCCTCCCTCGGATCCAGCAGCTCCACTAGTGCTACCGCTAGTCTCCACACCATCACCTCCACCAGCAGGTGCCTCCTGCACCTTCTCTCCATCACCACCCTCTGCAGCTGCCTCCTCTCCCTCCTCCCACACACTAGGAGTCAGGTCCAGCTGCATGGTGATCTGCTCCATCTGCTGGGACACCCTGGCCTCCGGCTGTTTCTCCCAGCTCCCATACATCATGCCCTCAACAAACTTCACATCCCTGCTATCAAACAACACACCCTTGGAAGGTTCCCACAGCAGCCATCCCTTGCTCTCAGCAGCCCCAAATGCACACACCAGATTGCACTTGCCCCCAACTTACTGCGGTAGGTCTTGGGGACGTGGGCGACTGCCATGCAACCGAACACCCTCAGCATGTCCACCGGCGGCTTCCTCCCAAGCCACCTCTCCAACGGCACCCACGAGTCATCCCCAACCTTTGTGAGTACCCTGTTCCTAGCGACGGTAGCGTGCCGAACAGCATGGGGCCACATCAAGTTGCCCAGCCCAGATTCTATGAGCAGCGCCCTAGCTGTCTCCAGAATTGTCCGGTTCGCCCGTTCTGCTACACCGTTAGACTGTGGGGTGGAAGTCGTGGTCAGCTCCCTCTGGATGCCCTGCTTCTTGAGCCAGGCCGTCATCTCAGCTCCAAGGAACTCACCACCCCGATCTGTCCTAATCCGCTTCACCACACACTCCGCTTGCTTCTCCACGAATGGCAGCCAATCTTCCCGTATCGTAGAGGCGGCATGGTCCTTCTGCTTCAGCGGATATGCCCACATAAGCCTGCTCCAATCATCCACTATGGTCAGAAAGTACCGCTCCCCCTTGTGTCCCTGAACCGGCAGCGGCCCCACCAAGTCCATGTGGACCAGCTCCAACGGCTTCTTGCTCCTGCCAGCCACACTATGGAAGGAGAAATGGGTAAACTTTGAGAGCAAACAGATTTCACAATTCTCATCAGGTGGCTGTCCGTTCAGCTTCAGACCCTTAACGTCTCATCTTTCTCCAACTGCTTCAACAAGGGCATTGCCACATGCCCCAAGCGTCGGTGTGCCGTTGCCCAATCTGTCTCCCCAGATCTGGCCGACACTTTCACACCAACCCCTCCAACGGCATTGCACTCCCCCTGGGATGCAGACCCCTCTCCAGCCTGCCCCCCACCATGCCACGTCAACGCCGGCAGCTGCCACATGGATCTGTACACGTCCGTGCTCTCGTGCAGATCCCAAAGCACCCGATTGCCCAGCTGCCCCTTGTAAGTGCGTGCCCCATCCGTGCTAGTGCTCACCCCAGCCTTGCCAAGCTTACGGAGGGAGATGAGGTTGGCCTTGAGTTCAGGAACGAGGAGAACGTCGTGCAGCACCACCGGCTTGCCATCCGCTCCTTTAAACGCAGCTCGTCCCGCACCAGCCACCTTCAGCGCGTGTCCAGAGGCGGAGCACACCTCGTTGATCGGTGCAGCGCGTACGTGGTCCAGCAGGTCCTTGCGCGGCGTCATCGTCCAAGCAGCGCCCGTGTCCAACACCCAATAATCCAGGGGGTGCAGCTCTGCTCCAACCTTGGCAGAGGTGTCTCCTTGCTCCCCCTGCTCCCCCTGCTCTCCAATATGGAAGAACTGGCCCGCGGTGCACTCCTTCTTCTTTTCCGCACCGCCGTTGCTCTTCGGGTTGTTGTCGGACGAATCCGCGATCATGCTCGCGCCGTTTTTCTGGTTCCTCCGCGCGCCGCCATCCTGGTGACGATTCTGGGGGGTCCATCCATCGGGTTTCTTATAGCACAAAAACCAGGGGTGCCCCTCCTTCTCACAATACCAGCAACTCCCTTTCATTTTGCCACCAGCACCCGACTTGCCCCCACGTCCAGATTTCGCACCGCGACCCCAACCGGTACCTCCTTGTTGGTCGTTGGAGTCGTCGTCCTTCTTTGCACCGCGTCCAGCACCACCGAAGCCACGTCCTCTGCCACGTCGGCTCCCTTGCATCCCATAGCCGCTGCTGCCGTCGTCTCCACCCCTCAGTTGGCGGCGACGGAAGTCCTCCTCCAGAATCTTTGTCCGCACCCACTCGAGTGTCCATGAGCTCTGGTTCTGCGGCAGGCTCAATCCGCTCGTGAATTGAAGCCACGATTCCGGCAGCAGCGAGAGCATCTTCAGGCACTTGGTCTGCTCCGGGTAGGTGATTCCCGCGGTCGCCAACTTCGCGTAGAGGTCGCGCATCTTGTCCAGGACAGGTTGCACCGGCTCTCCCTCGCTCAGGCGCATCGCGGACAGCTCCCTCTCCAGCATCAACGTTGCAACAACGGAGGTCGGGGCGTGCAGCTCCTTCAACACGGTCCACGCCTTCGGACCGCACTCAACCTCCGGCAGCAGGTGCATGACAAGGTGACGCTGGTTCAGCTCCAAACTCTGCGACATCAAATAGTAGCCAGCCGAGGAGCGCTCATCCCAATCTTCCTGCAGCGCGGGGTCACTCGGTCTAGGCTCCTCCCCAATCATTAGTTTCAGCAATCCAATCTGACGGAAATATAGTTGCATTTTCCAGGCCCAATCATCATAGCCCTCACCATTGAACTTCTCGACGGTGAAGTTCTTCAGCACCTCCTTGACCAGCGAGCCCTGGCTTGTTCGCGCTCCCCTTGGCGCTGAAACACCAGAATCTTGGCTGCCGCTACGATCTTGGGCTGAAGATTCACCAGCTCCCGTCGAGGTGTTGCCCGCCATAGCTACCTATATCGAGGATCACTATAACGCAGCTCTGATACCAGCTTGTTGGTGTAAGGGCCTAATAAACTCAAGCTATTAAGACTTTATCAAACTTAAAACCTCTCCTCGGGGTCACCTCCAAGGGTCCTTGGGTGCCTGGTACAAGACCAGCCCCTATCCTCGGGTCCGAGTTTGTAGAGAGAGGGATCAAGAGGGACTTAGTCAAAACAGCAAGAGTACCTTGAACGTCGTGCAGCGTATCGTGCAGACCGTCGATCGGATTAAGCTGAGAATTTCCTATATCGAAGCTCGCTCCAAGAGCTTTAAAATGAGCCAAGTTGCCTCGCGAAAAGTTTTGCCATTACGAAGTTATGGCTCGGACAGCGTTTACCTAGCGTTGGAGTGCTAGGGTACTAGCGTTGACTCGGGTAGCATTCCGCCGTCGCACCGCGTAGAAACGAAATTCCAGGAAGGGAGGAATTCGCTTGAATCAATTTCACTATGTTCAAGTACAAACAGAGAAGGAATAAATAGCTCTAGCTAGCAAGGACCTTGGGAATCAACCTGGGAACAACCAGGGATGATCCCAAATAATTCCAAGCAACAGAACCAACCTGGCTGGACAAAACAGCAGGTGGTAGGTTGGTAAACAACCTCTGGTTCTGTTTTTCCAACCTGAGAAAACAACAACCAGGTTCAGGTCCTAAAAACAGAACCTGTTTTGTCTTTGCCCAACCAGCCAAATGCTGGTTCCACTGGTTTCCCCTGGCCCTGTAGCATGCAGATACAGACAAACAACATCCAACCTTCACCTAAATTGTACCTCTATAGTGCCTGCCCTGCTACACTATAGTCAACCAAACAAAACAGTACAATTTCGAGTTGGATAGAACTGAATCTGCGCAATCAAGTAAGTTGAACCGCAAAGCTTCCATCTTGGGTTCCTTTGCAAGCTCGTCCTTTCTGCTTGTACTGTTCATAGCGCGTACAATGTTGTGCCGAAGCGCACATTGCGCGAGTACCTGCAAATGCATCAAGCGAAAACTGCGAAAGCAAACAAACACACGAACATTCCATTTACACCCAAATGCATTCGCACACGCATATTCATACAAACAGACGGCAGGATGTAGTGCAATGTGAATTTGCATCCAACACACTCCCCCTCAGCCTGCCGGCTGCATCCCCATCATTCCATACTAGTTCATGCTCATTCCACTCATGCGCACACAACGCCAATGAGGCTCATCCGCAAGCCTCTTGGTGAGGAAGTCTGCTGGCTGCTAGTGAGTCTTGATGTAGATCGGATTCACCGTCCCCCTCTTCACTTCCTTACGCAACCAGTGCCACTTGATACGCATGTGCTTGTTCAGCCCATGAAGCACAGCGTTCCTGGCCATCCCAAGAGCTCCCTTGCTATCACAAAACAGCGGTGTAGCAACCTTCTGCTCCTGGCCAATCTCCTCTAACAGCCTCCTCAGCCAAATCACCTCCTTCACCCCATGGAACATCGCCATGTACTCTGATTCCACAGAAGAGAGTGCCGTCTCCGTCTGCTTCTTTGACCTCCAACTAACAGGTCCTCCCCCAACTACACAGATGTATCCTCCCACAGATGAGAAATCCTCCTTCTCAGAGGCCCACGTAGCATCGGTAAAGCAAATGAGAAAGAGCTTGCCTTCTCCAAGCCTCTCCCCCTTCTCTTTCAGCACCTCAACCCCTTTCTGCTTCACCTGTGCAGATGCGGAGTATTGAACTCCAATGCTTGGGTGAGAGTTCAGATACTTCACCACACGTTCAGCTGCATCCACCTGCTCCTCTGATGGATTCTGCACCACCCTAGCCAGCTGCCCAACCGAGAAAGAGATGTCGGGCCTTGTGTGAACTGCTGCATACAAGAGGCTGCCCACCAAGGACTGAAATTGCTGCTGCTCCTCGGCTTCAACCCCTTCATCCTCTGCAGCTTTTACAAGCTTGAATTCTGCTGGTAGGGGAGTTGCAACTTTGCGCTCATTCTCAATCCCGTACTTCTCCCCCAGCTCCTTGATGAACTTCTCCTGGTGCAGCTTCAACCACCTGTGATCCAGATCCCTCTCCACATGCATCCCGAGATAGTACTTTACCTCCCCAAGGTTCTTGCACTTGAAGTTCTCCATCAGCTGCTGTTGCACATTCTGGATCTCCTTCATGCTGCTGCTAAAGAGAAGAATGTCGTCCACATAGACCAGAAACAGCACCAGCTTCTCCCCCTCCCCCTTGAGAAAGAGGCTCTCATCACAGCTGCTGGTCCTGAATCCCATCTCCTCTAAAACAGCTGCCAACTTCTTGTACCAGCAGCGTAGCGCCTGCTTCAAGCCGTAGATGGACTTTTTCAGCTTGCACACCCTGCCCGTACCATCCTCATACCCAGGCGGTTGCGTCATGTACACATCCTCCTCTAAAATCCCATTGAGGAATGCCGTTGATATATCCATCTGAATGATGAATTTCCCACTAACGGTTGCATCTGCCAACAAGACACGGAGGGTAGGGGGTTTGGCAGTGGGAGCAAAGATCTCATTGAAGTCCCGCTTCTCCTTCTGCATAAACCCCTTAGCCACCAGCCTACTCTTGTAGATGGTGACCTGTCCCTTGTCATCGGTCTTGATCCTTAGCACCCACTTGCACTGTACGACTTTCTTCCCCTCAGGCAGCACCACCATCTTCCATGTCCCATTCTCTAGCAGGCTCTGGTACTCAGCATCCCTGGAAACCAGCCACTTCTCCCTATCTGGTCCAGCTAATGCCTCCTCCATGCTAGCTGGTTCCTCTGGTGCAGGGGCAACAAAACAGTAGGCAGGTTCGTCCTCCTCATCCGGATCATAGCCATGCGGTAGAATCAGCAATGCCTCCTCTGTCCCAAGCTGCTGCTCTGCTACATCAGCTCCTGCAGTCAGCTTCTTAGTAGCCATACGGGTACGTCCTGGCCTGGAGACGGGTGTCTCCCATCCCCTCATAACAACACCCTTCGGCTTCTTAGTTTTCCCCTGCTGCTGCTCTCCTCCCTCGGATCCAGCAGCTCCACTAGTGCTACCGCTAGTCTCCACACCATCACCTCCACCAGCAGGTGCCTCCTGCACCTTCTCTCCATCACCACCCTCTGCAGCTGCCTCCTCTCCCTCCTCCCACACACTAGGAGTCAGGTCCAGCTGCATGGTGATCTGCTCCATCTGCTGGGACACCCTGGCCTCCGGCTGTTTCTCCCAGCTCCCATACATCATGCCCTCAACAAACTTCACATCCCTGCTGTCAAACAACACACCCTTGGACGGTTCCCACAGCAGCCATCCCTTGTCCACAGCAGCCATCCCTTGTTCTCAGCAGCCAGCCCCAAATGCACACACCAGATTGCACTTGCCCCCAACTTACTGCGGTAGGTCTTGGGGACGTGGGCAACTGCCATGCAACCGAACACCCTCAGCATGTCCACCGGTGGCTTCCTCCCAAGCCACCTCTCCAACGGCACCCACGAGTCATCCCCAACCTTTGTGAGTACCCTGTTCCTAGCGACGGTAGCGTGCCGAACAGCATGGGGCCACATCAAGTTGCCCAGCCCAGATTCTATGAGCAGCGCCCTAGCTGTCTCCAGAATTGTTCGGTTCGCCCATTCTGCTACACCGTTAGACTGTGGGGTGTAAGCCGTGGTCAGCTCCCTCTGGATGCCCTGCTTCTTGAGCCAGGCCGTCATCTCAGCTCCAAGGAACTCACCACCTCGATCTGTCCTAATCCGCTTCACCACACACTCCGCTTGCTTCTCCACGAATGGCAGCCAATCTTCCCGTATCGTAGAGGCGGCATGGTCCTTCTGCTTCAGCGGATATGCCCACATAAGCCTGCTCCAATCATCCACTATGGTCAGAAAATACCGCTCCCCCTTGTGTCCCTGAACCGGCAGCGGCCCCACCAAGTCCATGTGGACCAGCTCCAACGGCTTCTTGCTCCTGCCAGCCACACTATGGAAGGGGAAACGGGTAAACTTTGAGAGCAAACAGATTTCACAATTCTCATCAGGTGGCTGTCCGTTCAGCTTCAGACCCTTAACGGCTCCATCTTTCTCCAACTGCTTCAACAAGGGCATTGCCACATGCCCCAAGCGTCGGTGTGCTGTTGCCCAATCCGTCTCCCCAGATCTGGCCGACACTTTCACACCAACCCCTCCAACGGCATTGCACTCCCCCTGGGATGCAGACCCCTCTCCAGCCTGCCCCCCACCATGCCACGCCAACGCCGGCAGCTGCCACATGGATCTGTACACGTCCGTGCTCTCGTGCAGATCCCAAAGCACCCGATTGCCCAGCTGCCCCTTGTAAGTGCGTGCCCCATCCGTGCTAGTGCTCACCCCAGCCTTGCCAAGCTTACGGAGGGAGATGAGGTTGGCCTTGAGTTCAGGAACGAGAAGAACGTCGTGCAGCACCACCGGCTTGCCATCCGCTCCCTTAAACGCAGCTCGTCCCGCACCAGCCACCTTCAGCGCGTGTCCAGAGGCGGAGCACACCTCGTTGATCGGTGCAGCGCGTACGTGGTCCAGCAGGTCCTTGCGCCGCGTCATCGTCCAAGCAGCGCCCGTGTCCAACACCCAATAATCCAGGGGGTGCAGCTCTGCTCCAACCTTGGCAGAGGTGTCTCCTTGCTCCCCCTGCTCCCCCTGCTCTCCAATATGGAAGAACTGGCCCGCGGTGCACTCCTTCTTTTCCGCACCGCCGTTGCTCTTCGGGTTGTTGTCGGACGAATCCGCGATCATGCTCGCGCCGTTTTTCTGGTTCCTCCACGCGCCGCCATCCTGGTGACGATTCTGGGGGGTCCATCCATCGGGTTTCTTATAGCACAAAAACCAGGGGTGCCCCTCCTTCTCACAATACCAGCAACTCCCTTTCATTTTGCCATCAGCACCCGACTTGCCCCCACGTCCAGATTTCGCACCGCGACCCCAACCGGTACCTCCTTGTTGGTCGTTGGAGTCGTCGTCCTTCTTTGCACCGCGTCCAGCACCACCGAAGCCACGTCCTCTGCCACGTCGGCTTCCTTGCATCCCATAGCCGGATCTGCCGTCGTCTCCACCCCTCAGTTGGCGGCGACGGAAGTCCTCCTCCAGAATCTTTGTCCGCACACATCTCGCCGTCGCACCGCGTAGAAACGAAATTCCAGCAAGGAAGGAATTCGCTTGAATCAATTTCACTATATTCAGGTACAAACAGAGAAGGAATAAATAGCTCTAGCTAGCAAGGACCTTGGGTATCAACCTGGGAACAACCAGGGATGATCCCAAATAATTCCAAGCAACAGAACCAACCTGGCTGGACAAAACAGCAGGTGGTAGGTTGGTAAACAACCTCTGGTTCTGTTTTTCCGGTGTGCCCATCACTTGAGTCGTGCCCACACTGGAGCCCTCCACTGCCTTCACAAGCCCAAAATCCGCAATCTTTGCCTGATGGATGGTGTCCGAATCGGCCTCGGATAAATCCTTCTAACCTTTCTCAGCTGAAAACTGATACTGAAGCTGCATCTTCGTGAGAAGAAACGAGGAATGAAAATGACTAAGGGAAAGTTGGGTACAAATACAAACCCTAGAAAACTGTACCCCATATGTGCTACCCCACTATAGCCTACAGTAGCTCTGTCATATAAATCTGACACACCCCTATAGGCAAAGTGGGGGAGAACAAGGGGTCACAAGACCAGTCAAGCAAAGCAAAGCAAGCTCAGGGTGGATCACAAAGTCACCACACATTCCGAGCACAAGTTCAAGGCCACAAGGCCAGTTCACATGCAGGATTACATATATATATAAGGCTAGACAAGCAAGAGCAGGTGTATATATATATGCAACAGTACAAACAAGGTCAAAGGGTGAGCAAGTGAGGCAAGGTGGGCACAAGGCCCAGCTGAGTACAGAAACGCTGATGATCACAAGGCGCAAGTGCCTTGGTGAAGATATCAGCAGTGTTGGCCTGAGAGGCCACGTACGCAAGCCGCAGCTGACCACGCTGCTGTAGCTCACGAGCAAGGAAGTAGCGGAGAGCAATGTGCTTCGTTCTGTGCTCCAGTCTCTGCTCTCGACACAAGGCCAGCATGGCCTTGTTGTCTACGTACAGCACTGGAGGAGAACGAGGCGGCTCTCCGAGGTCAGTCAGCAGGTAGGTGAGCCAGCGATGCTCCTGTGCAGCCATGGCCCCGGCGTAGATCTCAGCCTCACAACTGGAGCCGAGAACAGAAGACGAGCGGGTAGCCCGCCACGAAACAGAGCCGGAACCAAGGCTGAAGGTGTAACCCTGTGACGACCGCTGCGTAGCCTGGTCGTCAGCCCAAGAAGCGTCTGCGTGCCCAGTGAGGACCACTGGACTCTGCCCTCCAAGCACAAGCCCCATGCCCGACGTACTGCACAAGTAGTGCAACACCCTCTTTGCTGCAGCCATGTGCTCCGGTCTGTGTCTCCCAGGAGCAACATAGCGTGCGAGAATGCTAAGAGGGTATGCAAGGTCAGGTCGTGTGCAGGTCATCAGGTACATGAGGCAGCCAACAAGCTCTGGGTACGGGCCACTCGACTCTACGGACTCATCCGAAGGCAGAGCTGAGAGCGAGTGGCGAGTAGGCAGAGGAGTGGCCTGAGGCGAGGAGTACGTGAAGCCGAAGCGCTGAAGGACCTGCTGCACCATGTGTGACTGAGTCAGGGTAATGGTGCGGCGTGCTCTGTCCCGGGTGATCTGCAAGCCAAGGTAGCTGTGCAGTTCACCCAGGTCTGTGCACGTGTGTCTCTTCTGCAGCTCGGACTTCACGTGGGCGAGTCCAGCAGTGTCAGCTGTGGCAAAGACCAAGTCGTCGACGTACACGAGGATGTAGAACGGCGGCAAAGAAGTGTCGGTGCGCAGAAACAGCGACGGGTCAGCAGTAGAGGGAGCAAACCCAAGAGCCGCAAGTGTAGTCCTCAGTGTGTCGTGCCACTCACGCGGTGCCTGGCGGAGACCGTAGACTGGCCGCCGGAGGCTCCACTGGGTGCCAGGAAGAAAAGACCCAGTGAAGCCAGGTGGGCGACGCAGCCAGATCTCCTCGTGCAGGCTGCCCTGCAAGAAAGCAGTGCTGAAGTCAAGAGAGTGCAGCTCTTAGTCGCGGTGAGCAGCTATGTGCAGCAGTACCCGAAGAGTGGTCATTTTCGGGGTGGGAGAGAAGGTCTGAAAGTAGTCAACTCCCTGCCGCTGACTGAAGCCACGAGCCACGTAACGCACCTTGAAGACAGGCGGAGAACCCGGCGGCCGCTTCACCCTGAAAATCCACATGCCACTGACGATGTTCGCCCCAGGCGGGGGAACCTCGTCAACGTAGGTGCCTGTGGACTTCCAGGAAGCCATCTCTGTGTCCATAGCTGCCTGCCACTGAGAGGAGTAGGGACCCTCTATCGCCTCCGCGTAAGAGCGCGGAGTCGGGATGTCAAGTGCATCCGGGTCTCCCTCAGGGGTAAGCAGTACGGACACGAGATGAGGTGAAGCAGCAGCCAAACACTGGAACTCCTCCTGCCTGTCCTCAAGGACGTCCGTGCCAAGGGCACACTCACCCCCGACGGACGGAGGACAGACAGACTCAGACTCAGCGACAAGACAAGCAGCGTAGTCTAGACGACAGCGAGCAGCAAAGTCGACGAGCTCAGCAACTAGGGCAGACGCAGCAGTGGACGCAAAGGAAGGGTCAGTGACGACAGTAGCAAGGAGACGCGTGACAGTAGGACTGGCAGCACGAAGAGAGTCCGACTCCGGGTCGGGAAGAGCAGGAAGAGAGGACTCAGGAGGAGAAGGCAAAGGGGCAAGCAGAGGAGCAGTGGACGGACGCAGAGACATCCGGTGCGTGCCAGGGACAGGAGGAGGACGCTGACGCGAACCACGACCACTAGCGCGAGCAGTACGGACAGGCGACACAGGACGCGATGCAGGCTCACGACGCTCGGCAAGACCTCCAGTAGGGAGAAGGAGCGGGCAGTGGGGAGGCCGGCTGTAACAGTAACTGTGACAGGACAGGCTGTGGACACTCTAAGGGAGGAGGAGGACCAGTAGAAGGCGGGAGACCAAGAACCTGCTGAAGGAGCGGAACGAAGTACGGCCGAGGCCGCGCGGCGACTCCAGACACAGCAGGGACAGCACCAGTACCCCCACCGGCAGCACCAGCGCCAGCAGCACCTCCAGCTCCAGTACCTCCAGCAGCACCAGGAGCACCCCCAGCAGGACCGCCTCCAGGACCGACAGCAGTAGCCTCAGCGTCAACACCCTCAGCAGCTCCAGCTCCAGTCATACCCGTAGGCCCAGCAGCTCCAGTACTCCCAGTACGAGCACCTCCGGGACCCGCGGCACCAGCACCCTCAGTAGCCGAAGAACCTCCAGCACCAACAGCACGCCTCCAGCGCCAGGCAAACCACTCGCGCAGCTCCTGTGGAGAGAGTGGCTCCCGCCGAGACGAAACACCCGGAGAACCTCCAGGCTCAGCACCGCCAGACGCCACACAAGCAGGCCCAGCTCCCTCAGGCTCCGCACCCCCAGGCTCAGCACCTCCAGGCGTAGCACCCCCAGGCTCAGCACCCCCAGGCTCAGCACCCCCTGGCTCAGCACCCCCAGTAGTAGCACCTCCAGGCTCAGTACCCCCAGGCTCAGCACCCCCAGTAGTAGCACCCTCAGGCTCAGCACCCCCAGGCGTAGCACCCACGCGCTCAGCACCCCCAGAGGCAGCACCCCCAGGCTCAGCACCCTCAGCAGCACCAGAGTCACCAGTAACCTCGACAGGCTCGACTGCGTCTACCTGGGACACACCTGAAGGGGCAGGACCCTGAGGGGGGAGGGGGTCTACCGGGGGGGGACCTGGCACAAGGAAGAGCGGTGGTGGGGGGAGGGACGGAGTGCGGTAGGGGAAGAGGCGGTAGTAGGGGACCGACTCGTCAAACGTGACGTCCTGGGAGGACAGAACACGGCGAGAGGTGGGGTGGTAGAACTGCCACCCTGGCGCGTCAGGGGGGAAGCCAAGGAAGACGCAAGGAGCAGCACGAGGGGACAGCTTGTCCGCAGACAAGTCGCGGACAAACGCCCGAGATCCCCAGACACGGAACGCAGACGCATCGCCAACCTTCCCCGTCCACTGCAAAGCTGGGGAGGTCTCCGGCCTGGAGACCCTAGGGTGAAGGTTGATCTGATGCGCCGCGTACCGAACCGCAAACGGCCACAGAAAATGGGGGGCAGCCGCATGCATCATGGACGTACGGGCGACGTCCATGACCATGCCAATGCGGCGCTCAGCAATCCCATTTTGCTGTGGAGAGTCCGGAAGCGTGAAGGTCTGGCGGATGCCTCGTGCACGACAGTAGGCTCGCAGAAGGCCAAAGGAGACCTCTCCACCTCTGTCAGAGTGCAGACGCAGAACAGGAAAGTCCGAGCCGAAGCTCTGCCTGAGCTGGAGACGAGCTGCGCGGATCCAGTCGATCAACACCTCAGTGACATCACCCTTGCTGCGCAAGGGGAAGACTGTGGTGTAACGCGAGTAGTCGTCAACCACCAGCAGGAAGTAGCGCTCGTGACCCTGTCCACGGACGCGGGCCGGGCCCCACACGTCCATGTGAAGCGTCTGCAGCGGGGCCTCTGTCGGAGGAAACTGGGAGGAGTGAGGGGCAGCCCGCTGCCGCCCCTCGACACAGGGGACGCAGGTAGGGCCAGGCCCCGGAGGAAGGGGAGGGAGGGACCGGGGAAGACCAGAGACAAGGACACGGGAGGCCATGCCTCGGAGACGAAGCAGGGAGGGGTGACCAAGGCGGTGGTGCCAGAGGAGAGTCTCGTGAGACAGGAGGCGACACGAACAGGGGGCAGACTCAGGACCAGACCTGGACGCTGCAGCAAACACCTGACCCGACGCAGCTACCTGACCAGACGCAGTGACTGGAGGAGACGCAGTGGTCAGGGTGTACAGGCTCGACCCCGGCCGACGGGTAAACGTGGCCAGGTATCGGCCAGTCCGAGCGTCCGTGCAGTGGGTCACCCGCTGACTCGCAGGAGTGAACTGGTGAACCCCCGCATCCTGTAGGTCAGCACCACTCACCAAGTTCGTAGAGAACGAGGGGAGGTAAAGACCAGACAGGGTGCCAGAGGGGGCCGCCGGACACGGGAGGACAGTGGAGAAGTGAGCAAGGACAGGACCCCCAGAGGGGTCTGCCAGAGAGACCGCAACTGGCCGGCCAAGCGGCGTGAGTGTGGTGCGGTCTCGAAAGAAGGAGCGAGAAGCCCCCGAGTCAAGGGTGAAGGTGTGGGAGGCCGAAGCCGACGCAGAACCTGAGAGAGCAGACTCACCAGCACCTGAGGGAGCAGACGCACCTAGAGCAGCAGCCTCGCTAGCACCTAGAGCAGCAGCCTCACCAGTACCTAGAGCAGCAGTCTCAATGCCCGGGTCGGGCGGAAAACACCGGTAACAGTCACCCTCATCACTAATAGTCACAGTATACATAGCAGCAAGAATAGCATCAAAGTCAAGGTCAAAGACAGCGACACCCGCCCTAGACAGCTCACCCCAGCGGGGGATCTCAGTGGCCTCAGGGAACTGGTGACGCCAAGCGTCCGTCAGGCGGCCAAAGCAGCGCTGGGTGGAGTGCGCACCCCCGCACTGGTCACCCGCGCGGTCGCCGGTGCGGAGGACGTAGGTGCACGGACCAGTACCCCCACCCCGCTGGCGTGCAGCGTACCACTCACGGAGCTGCTGAGGGGGGAGGATGTCACGAGTGCGCTGCTGCTGCTGCTGCTGCTGCTGGCGCTGACCACCACCGGAGCCGACCCTCTGCGCAGCGCCACCCCGACCAGCTCCACCTCCTCCGCCGCCGCCTCCTCCACCGCCGCTACCTCCGCTCCCACCGCCACCGCCGCCGCCGCCTCCGCCTCCACCGCCGCCACCGACACCTCCACCCCCACCACCACCCCCACCGCCACCCCCACCCCCTCCACCACCTCCACCGCCGCCTCCACCGCCCCCGCTAGCTCCTCCAGTGCCCCTGCCCCCCTTGCCCTTGCCAGGGCGGCGTCTCCCGCTAGGGGTAGACGCCGCACCGACCGACTCAAGCCCAACGAGGTCGGCCGCTGCTGCAGAGGCAACAGAGGGCAAAAGGGGGGAGGGGGAACACCCCTCAAAGATGGGGGTGCGAGGGTCACCACGAGAGGCTCCTACAGCGACTATGCTCTTCTCTGCTGCTAGGAGGGACTTCTCGAGGAGGTCAACGGTGAGAGTGGTGGGGCAAACTGAGAGGAAGTGGTCCCTGACTACGCGAAGGGAGTCAGGGAGCCGGGTGACTATGTAGTAGAGGGTGATGTACATGGGGGGGGGATTCTTGGCGCAGAACTCAGCAGGAAGCGCAGCGCGGTAGCGAGTGTCACTAGTGCGGAGGTGCGTAATGAGGTCAGCGACTGTGGGAAAGGCAGCAAGGTCAGGGAAGAGGTACGGTAGCATGAGGCGGCTCAGTCCAGCAGTGGCAGGGGAGGAGTAGCGCGCAACTACAGCGTCGTACAAGGTCTGAGCACTCTTGTACTGGCTAAAGTGCGCACGCTCAGAGGTAGGCAGGTGGCGACGCACAGCAAGACGTGCAGCAGCATCGCGCGTGGCCCACTGTGAGCGAACAGTGGCGTCAGCATCAGCAGCGGGGGCAGGGGAGGCACCAGAAGTGAGGTCAAAGAGGGAGAGGCCGTCTGCTCTGTCGCACTGTAAGAAAAGCTGCAGGTCATCTATCCAGACGTCAAAGTCAATGGCCCGACCCTCAGCGTCAAAAGCGAGGACACTAGGGGTAGCCATGACAGCAGTAGACTAGCAGCGCAAACAGTAGGGTGAGGGCAGTGCTGTGAAAGAGGCGCTGCTCTTACCGGACAGGGCGGCTCGGGTGGCTCGGCTGCAGGGCGGCTCGGCGGCTCGGCTGCTGGGCGGCTCGGTGGCTCGACAGCAGGGCGGCTCGGCGGCTCGGCTGCTGGGCGGCTCGGCGGCTCGGCTGTTGGGCGGCTCGGCGGCTCGGCTGCTGGGCGGCTCGGCGGCTCGGCTTCTGGGCGGCTCGGCTGCTGGGCGGCTCGGCGGCTGGGCGGCTCGGCTGCTTGGCGGCGCGGCGGGGCCGCTGAGAGGGCGGCGTCCGGTGCCGCTGAGAGGAGGCGGCGGGGCCGCAGGTAGGTGGCGGGGCCGCTAGTAGGTGGCGGGGCCGCAGGTAGGTGGCGGGGCCGCTGGTAGGTAGCGGGGCCGCAGGTAGGTGGCGGGGCCAGCACAGGTAGGTGGCGGGGCCGCGGGTAGGTGGCGGGGCCGCTGGTAGGTGGCGGGGCTGCAGGTAGGTGGCGGGGCCGCTAGTAGGTGGCGGGGCCGCAGGTAGGTGGCGGGGCCGCACAGGTAGGTGGCGGGGCCGCACAGGTAGGTGGCGGGGCCGCGGAGGGCGGCGACGAGCCGTAGGGGGGCCGTGAGGGGCCGCGGGAGGGGCCGTAAGGGGCGTAAGGGGCCGCGCGAGGGGCCGTAAGGGACGGCGCGAGGGGCCGTAAGGGGCGGCACGAGGGGCCGTAAGGGCGGCGCGACGGGCCGTAAGGGCGGCACGAAGGGCCGTAAGGGCGGCGCGAAGGGCCGTAGGGGGCGGCGCGACGAGCCGTGAGGGGGCCGCTAAGGGCGACGCGACGGGGCCGTGAGGGGCCTAGCGAGGGCGCGACGGTAGGGAGAGCACACAAGGCGCGACTCGGGCCTGAGCGAAGCGCGCTCCGGGCAGGAAAAAAAAATTTCGTGGTGGTGGGCCCTAGGAATCGTTCCCACTATGGAACCTGCTCGATACCATGAGAAGAAACGAGGAATGAAAATGACTAAGGGAAAGTTGGGTACAAATACAAACCCTAGAAAACGGTACCCCATATGTGCTACCCCACTATAGCCTACAGTAGCTCTGTCATATAAATCTGACACTTCGAGCGCAGGACCTAGGGATAACATATTCGACGTACCCTACGATCCTATAAGCGATACCATCTACGGATACTCGGAGCAGCAGCAACCACTAGTACTCGAGGTGATCTGCAACGGGCGTCGCCTCCAGGCCCTGGTGGACAGTGGTGCGTCCCACTCGGTGTGCGACCACGGGACGTTGGAGAAAATTGGAGAATCCTCAGAAGAAACCCAGTTTACAGCAACGATGGTGGACGGTACGAAGCTTCCCATCCACGGCAAGTCAACACTGCAGCTGCAGATAGGGGCGTTGAGGTGGAAGCCGACGTTGCCGATCACGAACATCAAGGGATTAGATTTCATCTCGGGGCGAGATTTTCTGAAGCGGTTCAGCCCCGAGATCGACTGGGTCAACCAGAAAACGTGCATCTACAACAACAGGAAACGAGTGGAGCTGCGAAGCTGGATGGATACAGGGAGCGTTCCTGAAACGACACTGGCACGGTTCGAACGGACAGTGAACGAGAGTAACACGGGTTACTTAGCACTGGTTATGGCAGCAGCAGAGGAGGAGGTGTTGGAGCAGTACAAGGATATAATGCCCGACGACCTACCCGCATGCGTACCTCCAGCACGCACCCACGAGCACGAGATCGTGGAGGAACCAGGTGCGAAACCCGTCTCACGTGCACCATACCGACTGAGTCCGATTGAACTGACAGACATGAAAAAACAGATAGAGTATCTACTGGACAGACAACTGATCCGCCCATCCACCTCTCCTTACGATGCACCAGTTCTCCTCACTCCAAAGCCAGACGGTAGTTTACGGATGTGCATCGACTACCGCGCACTGAACAAACAGACAGCACTGACTACAGCGCCAGTACTCATCCTACCGGATCCAGACAGAGACTATGTGGTGGAAGCAGACGCTAGTGACCAAGCAGTCGGAGCAGTACTGATGCAGCATCACGAACGCAGTTTGCAGCCCATCGCCTACCTTAGTAAGAAGCTGTTACAGTGGAAGAAGGACTTAGCTGTAAGAAAGGGATCAGGAAAGGTTTGGGTACCGAATTACGCCCCGCTACGGCAGATCCTATTGGAGGAGTTTCACGACGTACCATACGCGGGACATTTCGGGAGCAACAAGACGTTAGCAGGGATAGCGAAGTGTTACTACTGGCCCAAGATGGCAGCAGACGTGCAGCAGTTTGTCACCTCTTGCGACACTTGCCAGCGGATGAAGAGCAGCAAGCAGAAAAAAGCAGGGTTACTTCAGCCTCTACCCGTATCGGAGCAGCCATGGCAGGTCGTTAGCCTCGACTTCATCACGGGACTTCCTTCGACTTCACGAGGGCATGACGCTATACTCGTGGTGATCGACAAGTTCTCCAAAATGGGTCACTTCATACCGACCAACGCCACAGCTACAGCTGAAGCAACTGCTCGCCTCTTCTTCGACCGCATCATCACCATCCACGGCATCCCCGCTACACTCATCTCAGACAGAGACCCCAAATTTACGAGTAAGTTCTGGAAGGAGCTCATGGGACTGTTGGGGACAAAGCTTGCAATGTCTTCAGCATACCACCCCCAAATTGACGGACAGACAGAGCGACTCAATCAAGTGGTTGAACAGTTACAGCGCACAGCTTGCAAGGACGACGTCAGCCACTGGGACACACAGTTACCGACCCTAGAGTTCGCTTACAACAACGCCTCACATGCGGCCACAGGGAAAACTCCTTTCTTCCTGTGTTACGGATGGGAACCACTCACACCACAGCAGCCAACCACACCGGCACACGTCCAAGCCGCACATGACTTCGTCACCACCATGCAGCAGCTATGGGAGAAGACTCAGCGACGTCTCACCACGATGCAGAACTCCCAGAAGCAGTATGCCGATCGTCAGCGACGTGATCACTCAGTAGCAGTCGGAGATCAGGTGCTTCTTGACACGCGCAACTTGAACATGTCTCACCTCCCATCCAAAGTCCGGCCTCGCTTCTGTGGTCCTTTTCTCGTTGAGGCACAGGTGACACCAGTTACATTCCGCTTGCGCTTACCAGATACGTGGAAGCTTCACAACGCTTTCCATGTGCAGCTACTGAAACCCTACAAGGACCCCAACCACCAGTTCCAGGGACGGCAGCTACCGCCACCTCCACCTGTTCTTGTGCAGGATGAACCCGAGTACGAGATTGAGCGCGTTCTCTCTCATCGGCGCCGTGGCGGCAAGGCCCTCGAGTTCCTGATACGCTGGAAGGGATACGACCCCACTGAGGATAGTTGGGTTGCAGAAGCTGATATGGGCAACGCACGCCGTGCTCTCAAGGACTATCTTGTCAAGCAGGGTGCTTCTCACGCCACCCAGCTTTGAGGGGGGGATGTGTGAGAGTACGACGGCTTATGCCAGCTATGCTTGCTTGCCTTTACTTTATTATGCTATTTCTAGCATAGGATAATTATATGCATGCATGAATTGCTTGATTTCCTAGGCTAGGTGCTTTCCTATATTTTATTATAGTTATAGCACCGAGCTAGGTTGCGTGCACTGAATTCTGGCTTTTCGGTTGCCACCGAATTGCCTTCTACCGAATTCGGGAAGGATCTGTTCGGGACGCTTCGCGACCCGCGGAACCTTCGCATAACACCTGGTTACGGGGCCTTGTGTCGAGCCTATATATAGCCTCGTGTTGTACCCAGGTGATCATTCGATTCAATTCACATTCTCTTTTCTGAGCTCGATCCTAGATCCTCATACTTGCTTCCCATGTTCTTACTATACTTCTCCTGGTGCAGCTTCACCCATCCATTGCTAACATCTCTTTCAATGTGCATTCCAAGGTAGTAGTTTGCCTCCCCCAAGGTCTTGCACTTGAAGTTTTGCATCAGCTTCCGCTGCACCTTCATCACCTCCTGCTTGCTGCTCCCGAACAAGAGGATGTCGTCCACGTACACCAGGAACATGACGAGGCTCTCCTTCTCTCCCATGAGAAAGAGGCTCTCAACGCATGCGCTTGCCCGGAAACCTATCTCCTCCAACACCGATGACAGCTTTTTGTACCAAGAACGTGGTGCTTGTTTAAGGCCGTAGATGGCATTGATGAGCTTGCACACACGCCCAGTACCGTCTTCATAACCCGGCGGCTGCGTCATGTAGACCTCCTCATCTACAAACCCGTAAAGAAATGCCGTGGTGATGTCCATTTGAACAATCACCCACCCACACACGGCTGCACCACCGAGGAGAACACGGAGTGTTGGCGGCTTCGCAGTTGCAGCAAATGTCTCCTTGTAGTCCTCCCTCTCGTTTTGCTGATACCCCCTTGCAACCAATCTGCTTTTGTAAACCGACACAGCTCCTTTGTTGTCGGTTTTGATCCTAGGGATCCAGCCACATTGAATCGATTTCTTCCCCATTGGTAGCGGCACTACCACCCAAGTTCCGTTCTCCATTTGGCTGTTGTATTCCGCATCCCTTGACGCCAACCACTTGTCCCTATCTGGTCCCTTCAGCGCTTCTTCAATGGTGAGTGGTTGAATTGGTGCTGGTGCCATAAAACAGTAAACTTCCTCCTCCTCTTCATCATCGGAGTCACAGCTACTTTGAAGCACCACCAATGCGTCGTGTTGCTGCTGCTCTCCCCTTGCTCCTCTGTAATCCCTCAGCTTCAATGCGGCTGCTAGCATCTGACTTGCAATCATGGGTGAAAGAGCACGACCTGTGGGAGGAGATTTGGTTTGGGTCCTTCTTGGGGGAAGAGTGCGGGGAATCACACGTGTTATAGGGTGAGGTTTCTCAGGTGCAACCGTTGGTTCCACGCCCTTGACCACGAGAAGCTCTGCTGCACCCTCCTCTTCATATGCCGTTGCACCTTCCTCTCCTTCCTACTCCTCCGCATCAAACCCCATCGTTGTTTGCTCCAGCTGCTGCATGAGTTTTTCCTTTGGCTGCTTGGACCAACTCCCGTAGGTGATATCCTCCATGAATTTGACATCCCTACTGTCAAACACCACTCCTTTGCTCGACTCCCACAGCAGCCACCCCTTGCTTTCCGCTGCCAACCCCAAGTGCATACACCAAACAGCCGTTGCACCCAACTTACTATGGTGTGCCTTGGGGATGTGAGCCATTGCCATGCTGTTGCTTAGGATCCGGTCACTTTGAAGACTTACGACGAACTCAAATTTCAACTAAACGCAAATCCGCTCAGTAGGATTGCGCGTGCCGGTCGTAGCTACCATTAGCAAGTTGAATCATTTGATTTCATGGTCTAGGGAGTGAGAACCAACTGAAAACGTATAGCTGCTGCTTTCACTAGAAAGGATGGAGGAAGAACAAACATTAGGCATAGAATGAGGAGTTGGGGGGTTTCAAGAGAACCTTGTGAGGGAAGGCTCTCCAAATGCTTGGGAAGGATGGTGGGAATCTTCCTAGCATCAAAGATGCAACCCTCATAATGAGGTCCTTGATGTGTCACATGCAAAATCCAATCCAATTGGATTTTGCCTAGGTGTTGCAACATTTGCAACCCATGCTAGAAACTTCTAGCCACCCCAATCCAAAAGTCAAACTTGCCTTCCTAACCACCCAACCAAAGATCCCTTTATAATCATGTCCCAATAATCGCCCAATTTAGTTAATATCCCAAATCAAGATAGAATTCCCAAATCTTGGAAATCTTGTAACTTGGGCGATCTTGGTCGGAGGCGATCTTGGTATCATTGGAAAGCTCTGGATTTCTCCTGCGCGTTCAAGCATTTAGACCTGCAGAAAAACACAGAGGTGATAAAATCCGACAGCCATGCATAAGGATTTATGCTCATGCAAATGACGCAAGCATGAATTGCACAAGCACACAGCAAGACGTTAGGATGACATGCACGCATACTGACGTGCATACAACAAACTCCCCTTCAGACTAATGGACTGCATGCACACACACTCATATGCATGCAAACTCATCACACAGACAAACACACATGCCCCCATGACATTGCTGGACACACTAGTGCAACGCCATGCCACACATCTTAGCACACTTCCAATGTGCGCTCTCGAGAAGTATCTTGGTAAGAAAATCAGCTGCTTGCTTGTAGGCCTTCACCCAATGAAGCTCAACAGCCCCCTCCTTCACCAGTGCCACTTAACCTTCATGTGCTTGTTCAGCCCATTCAGGATAGGAATAGTGGCCATAGCAATAGCACTCTCGCTGTCAGAGTAAAGTGGTGTAGGCCCCTCTTGTTCAGCTCCCATGTCCTCCAGCAGCTTCCTCAGGAGCACAATCTCCTTAATGGCATGCTACATTGCCATGTACTCTGCCTCTGCTGAAGACTGAGCAATTTCACTCTGTCTCTTGGACCTCCAACTCACTGGTCCTCCTCCGGCCATGCACACATAGCCACCCATAGATGACTGATCCTCATCCTCCGAGGCCCATGTAGCTCCGGTGAAGCACGATAGCTTCAAGGTTCCAGGCATGATTCCATTTGCTCCAGGTTGCTTCAGCTGGCCTCCAGCTGAAAACTGAACACCAGCAGATGCAGTAGATCCAAGGTAGCACACCATGCGCTTTGCCACCTCCAAATGCTCCTCTGTGGGCTGCTGAAAAACTCTTGCCAGCTGGCCCACTCCGAACGAAGCATCGGGTCGCGTATGCACATCTGCATATATCACACTCCCAATGAGTGACCGGTACTCATTCTGCAGCTCATCCTCGAGCACATCATCATCCTCAGCTGCCTTCTGTAGCTTGTAGCCTGCAGGAAATGGCGTCATCACAGTGCGACTCCCAGTCACACCATAACGCTCCATCACGGCAGAGATGTAGTGTGACTGATGCATTTTCAGCCACTTCCTCTCAACATCTCGCTCAATTTGCAGCCCCAAGTAGTACTGGACATCCCCAAGCATCTTGCACTTGAAAATGTCCATCAGCAGCTTCTGAGCTCTTTCAATCTGCTCCATGGAAGGCGAGAACAGCAGTATGTCATCGACATACACCAGCAGCAAGAGCCGCTGCTCCCCTTTTCCGAGCACGAACAAGCTGTGGTCAGCTTGGGATGTTTTGAAGCCTTTAGCCAGCAGCACTTCCTCGAGCTTTTCGTACCAGCACCTAGGTGCTTGCTTAAGGCCATAGATAGCTTTCTTAAGCTTGCACACTAGGCTTGTACCATCATCATAGCCGTCAGGCTGCTTCATGTAGATAACCTCCAACAGTATTCCATTGAGGAATGCAGTGGTGATATCCATCTGCTTCACATGCCATCCCTTCACACCTGCGCCAGCCAGCAAAGTTCTCATTGCTACTGGCTTAGCCACAGGAGCAAAGATCGCACCAAAGTCGATCTTTTCTTTCTGCTGAAACCCTTTGGCAACTAAGCGGCTCTTGAACCGCTCCAGTGCTCCATCAGCATCCATCTTAACTTTGAAGACCCACTTGCTGTTGATGGGCCGTCGCCCTTCCGGTAGCTCAACAAGCTCCCAAGTCCCATTCTCAATGAGACTATTAAACTCCGCATCCATGGCAGCCTTCCACTCTTCCTTCAGGGGTCCATTGAGTGCCTCCTCCAGTGTGGCCGGTTCTCCAGGCAAGGGTGTGAAGAAGCAAAAGGCCATTTCTTCATCATCTTCCTCATCAGCCTGAACCGCCATGGCACCCTGCTTGGGTCCTCCCAAACGGCTATACTTCAGCCTTGAAGGTGGTGCTGCCACTCTTTTCTCTCGAGTAGCAGCTTGCTGCCCAAGTGGTGAAGCCCTTCTCTGCACACTCCCTTTTGTGACTTTGGCTTGTACAGCAGGCTCAGGTTGAGATGGTGAGTCCACATGCACTGAAAAATCCTCAAGCCCTTCCTCTGCAGCAGGACCAGCAACTTGCTGATCACCACCGCCACTGTGGTCACTGGTCAGCTCTGACCCAGGGAGATCATCGATGTGCATTTGAACCTCCTCCACTGCGGACCGCTCAATCTCCTGCAGACGCAGGCCAATCTGCACTTGCTGCTGCTGCTGCTGCCAGTCCTTGTACATGACGTCCTCCACAAATTTGACGTCACGACTGACCAGCGTCTTCTTGCTCTTGGGGTCCCACATCAGCCACCCCTTCGAGTCAGGCGCCATCCCAAGATGGACAGCCCATACAGCAGCGACTTCCAGTTTGTGCCTCTGGTCCTTAGGCACCATCACAAGACCCATGCAGTCCCACGCACGTAGCATGTCAATGGTTGGCTTCTTGCCAAGCCAACGCTCATACGGCACCCAGTGCTTCTCGCCAACATGAGTCAAGACTCTGTTATTGACCGTAATGACATGGCGGACAGCGTCAGGCCAGAACTTGTAGGGCATTCCAGCAGCCCCCAACAAGGTCTTGGCCGCCTCGCCAATGGTCCAGTTGGCACGCTCGGCAATGCCATTTTGCTGCAGTGTTCCAGGGCAGGTCAGCTGGTGTCGGATGCCGTTCCTTTTGAGAAACTTGGTGCATTCAGTTCCAAGGAACTCACCACCACAGTCACTCCGAAGCACCTTCACCAGCCCCATGGACTACCGCTCTACCATTGGCAGCCAATCCTCTTTGATTGCTGCAGCAGCATCACTCTTTTTGGACAAGGGACGTGCCCATGTGAATCGACTCCATTCGTCCACCATGGTGAGGAAGTACAATGCTCCCCCAGTCCCCTCAGTCCGCATAGGACCCACAAGGTTCATGTGCACCACCTCCAATGGTGCCTTCACTGATCCCTCCGCACGCGGGAATGGGAATCGTACGAACTTGTTCTGCATGCATGCTTCGCAGCCGCCAAAGGCAGCGCCATCACCATGCACTTGCAGGCCGTGTACGCACTTCTCCTTCTGCATCAACTCCAAAGTAGAGAGAGCCACATGTGCAAGTCCCCGGTGCCAAGTCTCCCAATCCACTTGGCCCGAGGTAGCTGACGCCTTCACGACTGCGCTTGCGCCATTCAGCTCCTCACTTTGCACACAATATTGCTCCTCCATTGAAGCCACGGCAGCCGTGTTACCCGATTTGTGCCAAGGGAGAACCGGGATCTGCCACATGCGCTTGTGGACATCTCCTTTGCGCTGCAGGTCCCAAATAAGGCGCGTATCGTTGTATGCTTGATAGCGCTCCGAGCCAATGGTCTCGGTATTCACACCTGCATATCCCAATCGGCCAGTCGAGATCAAGTTCGCACACAAGTCCGGCACCAATAGCGCGTTCTTCAATCCCACAAGCTCACCATCTGCTCCCATGAACTTGGCGCATCCCATGCCCATGACTTTGGCCTTGGCGCCAGTCGCGGATGTGACTGTAGAGATTGGTGCGGACTGGATCTCATCAAGAAGATCCGCACGAGGAGTCATATGCCAGGAGCTCCCAGAGTCAATCACGCAATGGGTGAGGGATGAAGGAGAACCTTGGCAGCAATAGCGGGGTCGGTCATTCCTTCTTTCACAAAGAAGAAGAACCCGGCCTTCCGCTCTTCAGGTTTGCCACCCTTCTCGTCATCCTTCTCCTCTCCACTAGCTCCCATGACTCCCCCACTCCTCTTGCCACCATGCTGGTTGCTTGAGGAAGGCGGGGTCCAATCTCGGGGCCGTTGGTAGCATTTTATCCAGCGATGGCCGCGCTTCTTGCAATAGAAGCACACCACCCCCAGACCTCCGCCACTCTCCTCTTGGGAGTTCTCATTCTTTTTGCCCTTCCACTTCTTTTTGAAGCCGCTCTTCCCACCTCCAACTCCATAACCAGCACCATCCCCTAAGTGCTCTGCACTTCGGCGCCTCAAATCCTCTTCAAGGATTCGCGCACGAATGTAATCCACACTCCATTGGGGTTGGTGGGAGTTGAGGTTGATGGCCAGGGCAGACCACGACTCAGGAAGTTGGATCACTATCTCCACGCACTGAACAAGCTCAGGGTAGGCAACGCCACCACTCTTGAGCTTCGTGAAGATGTCTCGCATCTCATCCAACACGGGCTGCATTGGCTCTCCATCAACAAATTTGATGTCGCGCAATCGCCGCACGAGTAGCACAATGCCTGTAGCATGTGGTGGTGAGTGCACATCAAGGAGTTTCCTCCATGCCTTGGGTGCACACTCGGGATCACCCAATAGGCCTTTGATATGGTCAAGTTGGCGTCCACCAACCACTTGGACCATGACCATGTATGCATAAAATGAGCGCTTTATCCATGCTCCTTTCAAGTCCATGGCATCTGGCATCTTTTCCTTTCCTTCCAACTTGTATTGGGTAAACATGAGCCTCATACGGAAGCTCCAGTGCTCATAATCCTCCCCCATGAACTTCTCAATAGAGAAGACTTTCATAGGATCCACAGATATAGGAGATGGTGTAGTGGAAGAGGGTAGCACACGGGTAGTTGGTTGGTGAGTTCCCACTCCACCACCAACTACTCTCCCTTTCTCTCCAGCCTCTCCACTCCCAGCCATTCCATCATTAGCACCTCTGGAGTCCGTCTCAGCCATCACAAGGCCTTAGGCACGGTGGAATCTTGAAGAAAACGCTTGGACAGAATTCTGCCAGAAATTTCGCTACCATCGCGGTTAGCATACTTTGAATTAGGACGCAATTCGACCACCAATCGAAAGATCGTGAGCAGAGCTACAATAACATGGTCTCACTCGTCAAAATTGGTTGAGAATCGATGACGATTCGTCGCTTCAAAGTCGACCACCGGCTCTGATACCACTTGTTGCTTAGGATCCGGTCACTTTGAAGACTTAAGACGGTCGCAAATCTGCTCGGTAGGATTGCGCGCGCCGGTCGTAGCTACCATTAGCAAGTTGAATCACTTGATTTCATGGTCTAGGGAGTGAGAACCAACTGAAAACGTATTGCTGCTGCTTTCACTAGAAAGGATGGAGGAAGAGCAAACATTAGGCATAGAATGAGGAGTTGGAGGATTTCAAGAGAACCTTGTGAGGGAAGGCTCTCCAAATGCTTGGGAAGGATGGTGGGAATCTTCCTAGCATCAAAGATGCAACCCTCATAATGAGGTCCTTGATGTGTCACCTGCAAAATCCAATCCAATTGGATTTTGCCTAGGTGTTGCAACATTTGCAACCCATGCTAGAAACTTCTAGCCACCCCAATCCAAAAGTCAAACTTGCCTTCCTAACCACCCAACCAAAGATCCCTTTATAGTCATGTCCCAATAATCGCCCAAGCTAGTTAAAGCTCGCGGCCCAAATTGCGGGCCGCTCTGGGCAACCTTAGTAAGGTTGATTGATAGTTGTTTTGCAGGTGCTGGTTTTGCGAATTGAGGTTACGGGTTGTACGAAGGAAGTTGATTGGCTAGTCAATTTGAAACACTGAGCTGATTGGCTAGCAAAATTGAAACAGTGTTTGCAGAGGGGGTTGGGTGGGAAACTGGCAAGGATAGTATTTGTGCAATATGGGACTCATGCAACCAAACGCGAAGTGGCCCTTGGGGTCTACTGAGTGAGCGAAATGTGTTTGAGATTGGCGAGAAGTTGGGCGAAACCAAAGCCCTCAACCCACCCAACACCTCGACTAGCCAACCCTGCTCCCTCACCTCCCAACATGCAACTTGGGCCGCGAGCTTTAATATCCCAAATCAAGATAGAATTCCCAAATCTTGGAAATCTTGTAACTTGGGCGATCTTGGTCGGAATAAGGCGATCTTGGTATCGTTGGAAAGCTCTGGATTTCTCCTGCGCGTTCAAGCATTTAGACTTGGAGAAAAACACAGAGGTGATAAAATCCAACAGCCATGCATAAGGCTTTATGCTCATGCAAATGACGCAAGCATGAATTGCACAAGCACACAGCAGGACGTTAGGATGACATGCACGCATACTGACGTGCATACAACACATGCAACCAAACAAACGCAGCATATCAATCGGCGGCTTCCTCCCAAGCCACCTCTCTATGGGGACCCACGACTCACCACCAACATTGGTGAATACCGGGTTCTTCACCACCGTGACGTGGCGCACAGCATGTGGCCACTTGAAGTTCCCCAACCCCGACTCGATGAGGAGAGTTCCAACACCATGCGGTTGGCCCATTCTGCTACGCCGTTGGATTGTGGTGTGTATGAGGTGGTGAGTTCACGATTGATGCCCTGCTTCTTCATCCACGAAGTCAGCTCCTCCCTTAGGAACTCCCCACCCCGGTCAGTCCTACTCGGCATCACCTTGTGCCTGGACTGCTTCTCCACCAACGGCAGCCAATCATCACGGATGATGGATGGAACTTGGTCCTTCTTCTTGATTGGATAAGCCCAGGTCACTCGGCTCCAATCATCAACAATTGTGAGAAAATACTTCTCACCCCGTTCCCCTATCACTGGTAGCGGCCCCACCACATCCATGTGCACGAGCTCTAAGAGCTTCTTGCCGCCACCCTCGGTTGCATGGAAGGGGAAGCGTGTGAACTTGCTTAGCATGCAAGTTTCACACTCGTGGGAGACCGCTGCTCCAATCAGCTTCAGCCCCTTAACCCTTTCCCCCTTTTGCAGTTGCTGCAGTGCGGGCATAGCTATGTGCCCGAGGCGACGGCGAGCAGTCATCCAATCTGTTTCGCCACCCCTTGCTAAAAGCTTCAGCTCCTCTGCAGCTACAGCATTGCACTCCCCCTCAGATCCACCCTCCTTGGCCCATAATACCACCGGCAGCTGCCACATTGACTTGCAAATGTCGCGGTTCTCATGAAGGTCCCACAACACCCGCTTTCCTAGCTGCCCTGTGAACGTCTTGGCACCATCGGTGGAAGTGGTGACCCCACATTTGCCCAGCTTCCTGAGGGAGATTATGTTTGCCTTGAGGTCAGGGACAAGCAGCACATAGCTCAGCACCACTGGCTTACCGTCGGCACCCTTGAATGCAGCACGTCCCGCCCCCGTCACCTTAAGAGCGTGCCCGGATGCCGACTTCATCTCAGCAATTGGTGCGGTCTCCACTTTGTCAAGGAGATCGGCCCTTGGAGTCGTGGTCCATGCCGCTCCCGAGTCCAATATCCACGTGTTGAGCGGGTGCAGTGAATCTCCAGCATGGGCGATCACCGCTTCCTCTTCCGGCTCCCCAACGTGGAAGAACTGACCGACTTCACGTTGCTCATTTTCAGCCGGTTCTTCATCGGCTACCGCTCCGGCGCCGCTCCCATCCTTAGTCCTATTGGACGGGGTCCACGATGAAGGTTCAGAACAACATTTAAACCAAGGATGACCCACCTTTTCACAATACCAGCACTTGCCCTCCATTTTCCCGGGTCCCTTTCCTCCCCCTTTGCCACTCCGGCCTCCACCACGTCCCGTTCCCTTGCCACCTTGCTGACTTGAGGGCTCCTCATCCTTAGCAGCCCCTCTCCCCGCCCCTTGCCATTTCTTGCCTTTACCCCCTTTTCCTCCTTGCATGGCGTAGCTTGCTCCCCTCATCACCTCCCCCCAATTGGCGCCTCCGAAAGTCCTCCTCAAGGACCTTGGTGCGGATCCACTCCAACGTCCATTGGCTCTGATTTTGGGGAAGGCTGAGGCCGCTTGTGAAGATCATCCATGACTCCGGCAGCAGTGTCAACAACTTCACACACTTGGTTTGTTCGGGGTAGGCAAATACAGCAATGCCGAGCTTGGCGTAGAGGTCTCTCAGCTTGTCTAGGACGGGCTGAACGGGTTCTCCTTCACTAAGTCGAAGGGTGGAGAGTGCGGAGATAACTCTATCAACGGGAGCTATGCACGGATGCTCGAGTGATCTCTGCGTTCGTTCGTTCCTTAGTCGCTTCCAAGTGCTTCACACTACTTGCTAGTTCACGGGGAGAATTGGCAAGAGTTTCACTAGGAAAAGTTGAGAACAATGGTAGTAACAACATTGGCATGCAAGACTACATCAGACCTGTTATGTGATGCTATCACTTGTATTCACGTCTGTCTGCCTCCCATCACATGTTCGTGCGTTGCATGCGTGGTGTGAGCGTGTGCAAGAATTTGTGTTCGGTGTGGTTTGGATTTTTTGAGTATGTGTGAATGTTATTTGGCTTGAGCAAATATCTGAAGTGACTCCTCTGCTCAAGAGCTTTCCGACGAACCAAGTATCGCTTCAATCGGAGCACGAACAAGAAAGTTACGAACGTTAGAAGTTCGTATGCTTTTGATATTTGGTTGTGGTGACTATGGGAAGTTGTGGGGTTGACTCCATAAGGGGTATAGACTTTTGGGGGTTGGGAAATTCGTCAACATCACTGTAGATGCTGCCAAGTGGTTGGGAGGAGCCAAACCAGGTTGGCAAGTGTGGCCAAGTTGGGTAAGGTGGATGGCATGGGTTGGGAAAGTGATAAAAGTAAAAGTAGGAGGGGATTTGATGTGCTTATGAGGTTTCCCTGGTTGGGGACTCCTTGGGGACCTCCCATCTCTTCCTCCTCTTCCCCTTCTACCTGGATTCTAGCTACTCCAACTTCCTTATGTGAGAACTTTGTGGTTGAGTTAAGTTCGTTTGGCAGCATACCCCCTAGTGCGCCGAAATCGATAACTCGAGAATTACTTCACCTCTTAATACGATTTCAACGGTGCGTTTTTCGTCGACGACGTTTCTTGTGACGACGACCTTTCTGTCCAGAATTCCAAGCCAACGATTTTGAGAAAATTAGGCCCATAATCTTCATAGACTCCGTCCTTAGTCTCTAACAAGACCTAGCAAAGCTACTGGTCGACCTCCAACGCAGCACGGCTGACCGCGTGCCAGCACGGCTTGGTCGATCGCGCTCCAGCAGAGCAAGGTCGCGGCTTGCCAACGTTGCAAGTCCACGGTATGCAAACGCTGCAGCAAGTCGGCTGCACAGCGATGCACTCGCAGGACAACGATGCACCTGCTTCGTAGGTGCGTGCAGCTGCTTGCTGCATGATTCCTCGTCAAGTGCACAGCGTAGACACCCAGCTCGGTTCCACGCTAGCGACTGCGCCCACCAGCCACGTCGACCTCGGAAGTGGTATCCCGAGGTCGACCTCGCCAAAACCACCTAGGCGACTGTTGCACTCCTCCGTAGAACCTCGTCCCCCAGGTAACCTGGTCGACCGGGCAACCACGTCGACCAGCTGCTCCTTCGCGTGCCCATCGACCTCCCAAGTCGACGACCACCTCTAGTCGACCACACCCTTAGTCGACCAGCTCCAGGTCGACGTCACTCCTGGTTGACCAGCTCTACGTCGACCAGCACAGTTGTCAGCCGACCACCCAAGTCGGCTACCTGAAGTCAGCGTCACCAAGCTGACGCCCTGCTACTCGACGCCCAGCTGCTCGGCGTCTTGAGTCTCCCTTGTCGTGGTCGACGTCAGCCCTTCTTCCGTCGACCACCAAGTCTGGTCGACCACCAGGTCGACAACACTCCTGGTCGACCAAGCACCAACCTCCCAAGCCGGCTGCCCCAAGTCGGCGCCCGTGCAGTGGCCCCCGTGCAAGTCGACCAACCCCGTCGACCAGTTAGCCCACTGCTGCCAGTTGGCTGCTCCCCTCACACCCGACCACGAATTCGGCTCCGCCCAAGCGAGGACGGGGCCACACCCAACTCCCGTTGATACTCCCCTGCCGCGTTCACGCTTGGGCCCCCAGCCCACATGGCAGTATTCCTCGGAGAATAGCTCGTCGGCGTGCACCCAACACACAGCACGTCGGTCACCGCACCAGCCATGTAAGGGGGCATGGCGCCTACTGCTGCACGTTGTCGTCGCCGTCGCCCACGTTGGCCAGACGCATTTGGCGGATCGCAACGGAGCACCAGTTGAAGGCCGGATAGTGCAGCACCTTCGTCAGGAAGTCGGCCGGCTGCTCAGCGGTTGGGATGTACTTCAGCGAAAACTTCCCGCGCTTCACCATGTGCTGCATCCAAGCCTGTTGCCGCTCCATGTGCTTGAGGTTGCCCGTCAACCCCATACCCTCGGCGACTGTGATGGCCGACTTGTTGTCCACCCGGAGGACGGTCGGCTTCCCGACATCCAGCTGCCGGAACTCTGCAAGGAGGAAGCGAAGGTGACATCCCTCCTTGCCAGCTTCATTGGCCGCCACGTACTCAGACTCGGTCGACGACATCGTCGCGCACTTGATGCACTGGCTCGACCAGGAGACCGGCTGTCCCTCCGTAGACGAACACGTAGCCTCTCGTACTCGTCCTCTTTTGCTTCTCGCCGGCGTCGTCAGCGTCCACGCAGCCGAGCAACTCCAGCATCTCAGGTCCACCGCCAAACTCTAGGGTGGTGTCACGCGTGTTGGCGAGGTAGGCGAGGCAGCGGTCGACCTCGCGCCAGTGCTGGTCGCTCCTCACCATGAGGCCGCTCCCTAGCTTGCTGCATGCGAAGGCGTGGTCTGGCCTCGTCGTCGTCGCCGCAAACTGCAGCGAGCCGACCTTCTGCGGGTACTCCTCCTCCTGACGCTCCTGTGCCTCCTCTTCATTGAAGGTGAGCTCGACGTAGGCGTCGACCGAGACCGGCGTCTTTGGAGTGCGCCCGGTCTGCTCCTCGTTGATGAAGCGCCTACGCAGCTTGTCAGCGTAGCCCTGCTGATGCAGCCATAGCTTCCTTGCCGACCTGTCGCGGACGAGCTCCAGCCCAAGGTACTTCTGCACCGGCGAGATCTCGTGCAGCTTGAAGGCGGAGTCCAGCAGCTCCTTCAACTCCTTCAGCATCTCAGTGCTGCTGCTGGCGGCAAGTAGGTCGCCGACATAGACCAGCACCCAGCATGCCACTTCATCGTTGCCGACCTTGAAGTACAGAGCCTCGTCGACCTGGCTCCTCTTCCACCCGGCGCCGACCAGCACATCGTTGAGCGCCAAGTACCACAGCAGCGGCGACTGCTTCAGCCCGTACAGGCTCTTCAGTAGCTTGCACACCCGGCCGGTTCCGTCGTTGAAGTAGTCCGGCTGGGACATGTACAGCACCCGGTCGAGCTTGCTCTGCAGGAAGGCGTTCTTCATGTCGAGCTGCATCAGGTTGAGGTCGAGGAGATTGAATCGCAGATTCTGCACGATCAGCACATCGTTCAGTGTGATGTATGTCTTACTCCCATGCGCCTTGAGCACAACGATGCCTTGCGTGCTTGCATGCATGCGATTTTGTTTGCCACGGTGATGTAAGCAATTGTGGAGGTTGGGATGGCGTTGGATATGAAATACTCGGAGCCCACCATATGCTGCCCACCGCAGCTATCTAAGTACCACATGTTGTAGCGCCTGTTGTCGTCACACGCAAGCAGCGCCAATCGCGGCATGACGATGTGCGAAGTGTCGATCTTAGGAACTGTTCGCATGTAATCCAGTAAATAGGTGCCACCTGTGAATCACGTGCATGCGAGAAGGCTTCGTTTGAAACAAGTTTCCAAGCAGCGGGATTGGTAGGTTCCAATCCTGGTCCTCTTGCAATGTGTGAAAGGATTGTTGTTCGTGAAGGCGCCAACTAGGTGAGGCGTTGGCTCTGGCGGCGGCGTGCGTACGGGGCGATGACGTGTTCCGCGCGTGTGTGTCGTCATCATGTTGGTGATCACAATGCACACGGGTCCAAGTTGCGATGGCTTCTGTTGCTGGTGCATAACCGACGGGTTTGCATTGCGCGATGGGGGCTGATAGCCCTGGGCTTGACGCATGTCCTGCCTTGCATCTTGTTGGCCGGCCCAAGTTCTCAGATTGGACTGGCAAGGGGCGGAGCGAAATTTGCATCGCTCGGCCAGGTGCCCAAAGGTTCTACATATTTGCAGTAAAGGAGCCGCGATCGTCGCTCTTCTTTCTTGTCGGCGTAGAAGGCAATACGTTCCTGTTCTTCTCGCGGCGTGGGTCGTTGCTGATCCATATCCCTTTGTTCGACGAGAAGGGCGGCGCATAGGGCGGCTATTGAGATAGCCCCCTGTTGTCGGAGGAGCGCCTTGAAGGGTTGCCATTTTGGGCATAGTCTCGCGGGCACTATATTCACGAAGATCTCTTCTTAGATCGAGCTCCTGATTTTTTCCATTTGATCGCGTAAGCTTCGAAAACAATTGATGTAGGCATTTGCATTCTCCCCTTGTGCCATCTTTGTTTCTAGCAGCTGTTGGATTAGGCGGCTTGATGACGCCGAGTCCTTGGGTTGATACACCCTGTTGAGATGTCCACAGGCTTCAAGTGCTGGGGCTGGTAATGTCTTGTAGGAGTAACTTCCCAGTTGCTCCGTTAGCGACATCTTGCATAGCAGAACGCCATACGCCATAAGCGATTCACTGTGATACTAATCCCTGGCGTCATCGGTGTTGATTGTGGATCCCGCATGCCTCCCGTTGAAAAGGTGAAAGATCTGCGCACTTTGCAGCAACAATTCCAGCTCGAAGCTCCAGGTGTAGAAGTCGAGGCCGTCAAAGCGGACACTTGTCTTTATTGTTTATGAGCTAAAAAACCTTGATTGATCTAAGAGAATTGCATCGCCACTTGGACGGGGGCCCTTGGGTGTTAAACCATATATTTCGAGGGAGAAGGTGTGCGGGGCGGTTTCGCGGCCATTCGTGACCGGTTGAGAGGGTTGGGAAGATGTTCCCCTATCGCCATTTTGCAATATCTAAAGACCTTGCTCTAGGGTTGAGAGTCATTGAAGCAGTTGTTCGAGTGCGTCGGTACTTATCGTCGTCATCACCTTGTTTGTTGGAACCGGGTTGGGTTGCGCTTCAGCGGTCAGATTTTTTGACCACCAGATCCACCGGCCATCCTTACGCGCGAACGGGTGCCGGACGCCACCATAGTTCGCCGAAAATTTTGGAGGGTGGCTGTGAGAAAGTTTTCTGAGTTGCTCTCATACCATGTTGCGATTAGAAGATTGATCGTGCCTAGGATCACCTAAAAAAGGTTCGCAGAGAGTGTGTTGCAGCGGAAGATTGACCTCAGGTTAGAGTGAATTCAAAATTACTAAGATGATAAAAACATGCAAATACATTGGTTTATAGAAATGACCTAGACTAGACATTCCCTTATAGCATCGAAATCCAACCGTGCGACTCCAGACGGTTACGAACTGTTTCCACCATAATCCTCCCCACTGCAGCTGCCCGATGCTTCTGCTCTGACGGTTCAGATGCTGCCTAAACGTTCGTGACCCTTCGCGTCATTTCGACTTTTTGCATCCATACTTATAATTGCGTTCTTCGCTCGCTACTTGATAGGAGGGCATAGTGCTCCTAAATTTACTATTCGTAACATCATGAGCAAAATTGTGCACGGAAAACTAAAATATAAGCAGTCTTTCGGTAACGTCAAAATTGACTAGTAGAAGCATCTTGAAATTGTTCAAATAGTTTCATTTTGAGGCTATCATGGCCTGGGTTAACCAGGCACAAACCACCTTTAGCATCAAGGTCAAGCGCCTCCATTCGGATGGTGGTGGTGAATTATGCAACGACAAGCTCAAAGCCTTTTGCTCCTCCCTTGGCATCCTGCAAAACTTCACCCTTCCAGATAGCCCGCAGCAGAACAGCATAGCAGAGAGCCGCAATGACACGCTGGTGCAGATTGCTCGCAGCCTCCTCAGCCACTCGAACGCACCACTCTCACTCTAGGGGTCCGCCCTCTACCATGTCGCCCTCCTCTACAACCTCTACCCCCACCCGCATCTTCCCGACACCACTCCCACCACACTCTGGCTTGGGAAAACACCCACTGCTCGCCCCCTTTGCGTCTGGGGGTGCATCGCCTATGCCCCTCCTCAACCCCCAGGCTCAGCGGCTGCAAGGTGGCAAGCTCGGCCTCAAAACACAAACATGCATCTACATTGGGCATAACGCTGACTCCCCTGACTACCTTTTCCTCAACCCCTCCACTCAACAACTAGTCCAGAGCCACGATGCCGTCTTTGATGAGACTCGCCCCATCTACTCCACCTCGGGGAAGGATCCTCCCTCCGGACCACCCTCCCTTGTGTGGGCTGACTTTGGTGCGCCTCGTAAACTTCCGCTTGCACCAGCTCACTCACCTCCTTCCCCTCCTGCCATTCCACCACCCCCCTTGGAGGTCTCTAACCCTCTACCACTCTGCCCACTGCGCTCCCACCACCAAGTGCCAATCACATACCATCGGCGGTCAAACCCTCCAGCCCCACCTCTTCCGCCCGTTCCCTCCTCCACTCAGGAACTAGCTCTCCCACAACCGAGCAAACTGATCACATACCAGTGACAACCGATCCCTCCGCCCAGGCCTCCTAAACCATCACCCTTAGGAACGCCTGCTTCACCCTCCTCTCCGGTGGCTCATGGCACTCGGTCGCTTGGTCCTGCTCCTCCACTAGCACTTGACATTCGATGCTCAGTGATCACTCTGACTCCTCCTGCTAGGAGGGATGTGCCCTCTGCCCTTCTTGAAGACAGGCATGAGGAGCTGTGTGATCTTCATGCTGTAATTCCTCAGCTCTCGCACATCTTCCCCGATATCACCGAATCACCTTCACTATCCTCCTCGAAGAACCCGGCCATCCCTATCCCTCTCACCATCCAAGAGGCTCTTTTGGGTCCCTATACTACCGAGTGGCGCGCTGCCATGGAAGCTGAGTGTGAAGCCTTCACTCGCAACCACTCCTTCGACGATGAAACTCCACCTCCGGGAGTTATCATCGTTGGGGGCAAGTGGCTATGTTGATTGAAATAGCTTCCGGACGAGGTCCCAGTATTCAAAGCGTGCTATGTGGCCAAGGGATTCACTCAGCGGCAGAACGTTGACTTCTTCAAAACCTTCTCTCCCACATCCAAACCACCCATAGGCTGCACGCTCTTGGATGTAGCCGCACGAGAAGACTTTGAGATCAAATCCATGGATGCCTCTTCGACATTCCTGCAATGACACCTCAAGGAGACTGTGTTCATGGACCGACCTGAAGGCTTTCCAGGAGAGTTCCCTCCCAACACAGTCTGGAAGCTGAATCGCCCTGTTTACGGCCTCAAGCAAGCCCCTCGGGAATGGCACAACAAAGTGAAAGAAGTCCTTCTCTCATAGGACTTTCACCCATCATCTGCTGACCCGACTCTCTTCATTCGCCGTCACTCTGAGCCATTCTACATCGTTGTCTATGTCGATGACTTCATCCTCATTGCCAAGAACTCGGCCCAGATGACCTCTGTCCAGGCAGCCCTGAGCAAGGCCCTCATGATGAAAGACCTCGGTGACCTCAAGCACTTCCTGGGGATGGAGATCACTCGTGATCGCTAGGCTCGCACCATCTCACTCTCCCAGGAGTTTTACATCAGCAATGTGCTCAAGCGCTTTGAGATGGAGCTGTGCACACCCATGACCACCCCGCTGCCACTACAACACTTCCTCACAGCTCGAGCTCTTCCCACACCAGAGGCCTGATCTGAGCCATACCTGGAGCTTGTACGGTCCCTCATGTACGCCATGATGTGCACCCGTCCTGACCCGGCATACCCTTTCAGTGTCCTCTCTCGCTATGTGGCTCCTGCACGCTTCACTAAACTTCACTAGAAGGCGGCGAAGTGGGTGGTGCACTATCTGCAGGGCACCAAGTCTCATATAATCACACTTGGTGAGATGTCTCCTCCTCAACTGGAAGGTTACACTGACTCCTCCTGTGCTGATGACCAGATCGACCAACGCTCCCCTTAGGGGTACCGCTTCACCCTTGGGAGCAGAATAGTCAGCTGGCGCTCCACCAGGTCGTCCGCAGTCTCCCTCTCCTCTTGTGAGGCAGATCTCTACGCTGGCATCATGGCGGCTCAAGAGGCCCGTTGGCTCACCTTCCTACTCCAAGAGCTTGGCTACCCTCAGCCCACCCCCACCCTCTGGTGTGACAACAAGAGCACAATCCACCTCTCCCAGGACCCCATGTATCACACTCGCACCAAGCACATCGAACTTTGGCACTTCTTCATTCGTGACCTTGTCGAGCGGTAGTAGCTGAACGTGAAGTACGTTGCATCTGACAGTAACTTGGCTGATCTGTTCACCAAGTCCATTGGGAAAGTTCCTCACCATCGTCTCCTTGGCACCATGGGGCTCTACGCTCCACCTTCTCTGCCGTATTAGACCTCAATCTCACACTTCGTATTTTGTACTTTCTATATCCTAGCGTAGTGTAATTTTCACTTTATGTTTGGTTGGGTGTACACCCACATCCCAGCCAAACCCAAACGTGATCTCCAAGCAATCTCCAACCCACCAATTGAAGATTGCCTTAGGATTACCCCCAATCCCTTGGAGATTGCCCCTAATTCTTCTCCCTATCCTTTCCTTGCCCATCTTGGATGTACTTAAAGAGCTTCAAGCTCATTACTAATGCATGGATTCTAAGCATAAGTTCTGACGGTATCACCAGACCTTGCATGCATGTGCTAAGTTTTATTCAACACGTAGAGTTGAGCATCGGGTCGACCGACTTGACAAAGGTGGACTCAAGGCGGGTCGGGATTGGGTATGGTTGACCCGACTCAGGGCCAAGACCTCGAGGTAGCCAATCTGACCGGAGCCTATAAGGTCGAATCAGATGTTACTCGAGGGTAGGTTGAACCGACTCACCCTCGGGTTGGGTATGCTCATCCACTATATTGATTATTATTATTTCCTAGCATGCACGCACACGCGCACTAGGAGAGCACTGGGCCCGCATGTTCTGTAGAGCAGCATGACGTGCAGAGCATGGGTAGGCAAGGCTGCTGAAGGCTAATGTGATGACCTAACTTCAACTCAATGTCAATTGTTAGAGGGTTTGCTTGTCTAAGAGGAGGTAGATTCTAAGCTGAGTAGTGACACCACTAGTGCGTGGACGGAAATGAACATCAGCACCAATATCCGAGGCTGACCCGGCCTAATGAGTTGCCAACACCCAAATATATTTTGTAATTTCGGGTCAGGGGTCGATGCGACTTGACTAGGTCAAGGTCACCCAACAATTGACCTAGCCCAACCAGGTCAAATGGCCAAACTTATGAGAACTTGTCACCAAACATTGCACACATGTTTTGGGAGTGAGAAGGAGAAGTATTTCTGAAACTCACAACAAAAAGGATTTGGTTAAAAATAGAGTTGATTTTACCATCCCATTTGTAAAAAACTGGCAAGCACTTCATTTCAACTAGTTTTGGTCGAAATGGATCAAAATGATACGACACTTTGAGCAAGATCTATCAAACAAACCTGTTCGACTCGATCTGAACCGCAGTTCGGGTCTTTTGGCATGCCTACACATACAACCCACTCCGTTGTAGAATCCTTTTATGCAACAACAAGATGGGCACAATTCCAAACTCCATTAGCAATCTCACAAATCTTCATACCTTGTGAGTGATTGTTTTTGTTTAGTTTGTAATGGTAGTAGTATTAGTTGTTGTCGTTGCTGCTACTGCTGCTGCCAATGCTACTGTTATTAGTTCCATTTTGTATTTTAACCTTTTCTTTCCTCTCTTGGAAGCCACATCAGGATTTGCACACTCTTAAAACATGTGGGCTGCATTGTAGAGAATATTGGAATTAGAAACATATTTTTCAGACATGAGCAACGATTTGAGCATCATCTCGGCTTATCTGGATCAACTTGTTTATTTCTCAAGGGGATAAATGATTTTTGTGCTATATTGTATCGATTTCTAATTGAGATGGTGGTGAGATGGATTGGGTCAGCTCGATAAGCCAGCCGCAATGCTTGGCTCGAGGTTGGAAGGGAATCTTGCTGAGCCAGCAGCTCCACAAATTGAGTACAAGACATGGCGGAAAAAGAAGATAGCACAATGATAAACATTGAAGCGAGCTCTTGCCTACTCCAACACTTCTAGGTTCGAACCGAACCGGTTTGACGCAGCCACGTTCGCAACCAGCAAAAATATTGCGTGTCATACAAAGATTTTACTTGACACTAGGTAGGGTTAGGGTTGGACGACATTTGGCATGGCTGATCTGCGGAGATAAATACTACAACGGGAGCTAGACTACGGGCTAGGCACGGGTGCTCGTGTGATCTCTGCGTTCCTTGGTCCTTAGTCTTTTTCCTAGCGCACACACTGCTTGCTAGTTCATGGGGTAATTTGGCAAGAGTTTCACTAGAGAAAATTGACAACAATGGTACAAAGAAGTTGGCATGGCAAGACTACATCAGAGCTAGCATTCAGGTTGGTCAACTGCCAGCGCAGCATGGTCGACTGCATTCCAGCACGACTTGGTCGACCGCGCTCCAGCAGTGCAAAGTCGACGGCGTCCCAACGCTGTAGGTTGACGGCATGACATCGTAGCTCCCGTAGTACAGCATCGCACCAGCTTCGCAGGTGCTCGCAGATGATTGGCGTGCTGAGCCTTGTCACCTGCACAGCACACACACCAAGTCAACCTGGTGCTGACGACTGCATCTGATCAGCCACGTCGACCTCGAGATACCGCCACCGGGGTCCGACTCGCCAACTTCGCCTGGGCGACCGTCGCACTCCTCCGCAGAACCTCGTCACCCAGGTCACCTGGTCGACTGGGCAACCACGTCAATCAGCTGCTCCTGTATGTGCCCGTCGACCTCCCAAGTCGATGACCACCCCAAGTCGGCCTCACCAGGTCGACCACGCCCCTGGTCAACCAGCTATAGGTCGACGTCACTCCTGGTCGACCAGCTCCACGTCGACCAGCTGCTCGGCGTCCTGAATCGAGGTTGACGTCGGCCCCTCCTCCGTCGACCACCAGGTCAGGTCGACCACCAGGTCGACATCACGCCTGGTCGACCAACTACCAAGTCGACCAGCAGGCCTGTCAACCGACCACCCAAGTCGGCTGCCCCAAGTTGGCGTCACCAAGTCGACGCCCTCCGCAGGTCGACTTCCTAGATCGACCTCCCTGAAGTTGGCACCCGTGCAGTGGCCCCCGAGCAGGTCGACCTCCTTGTCAACCAGCTCGCCCACTGCTGCAAGTCGGCTGCTCCCCTCACACCCGACCACGAAGTCGGCTCCGCCCAAGCGAGGACGTGGCCAGCACACAACTCCCTTTGACATGATCCAGGTGTAGCTCATATTGAGTGAGTTCCGTACCTCCCGCTGAAAGAAATGGGAAGACATTTCCTGGCGATCCTTGCCACTTCCGTAGCGTGTGAGAAGGCGTTTCTGTCGAGCCAGAATTTGTTCACCATTCATGTCAGAGTCATCAACAGAACATATGACAGGGGAGGTTAATCTCACATACGGCTTTTCCTATGGATTGAACCATATATTATAAACAGGATGGTCAACTGTTCGAGTATACAGCCAAATAGTTGAGAGTTTAGGTTGAATACCTATATGTTCGAGTACGAGGGACTAGGTTTGAAGAGATCGTACGGCCAAGTCGGGTCGACCCAATTCGACCCAAACTTTTGCCCAACGATGTCGACCCGGCCGTGTTGGGCCCGGTTTTCCACCTAATACTAGGGAAAACGTTAATTAATGGCGATCGAGACGTGTCGACCCGACCCGTTATCGAGTTGCGATTAGGTTTGTCAGTGGGCATTAAATGAGAGCCAGGCTATACAAAAGGACTAGCGGAAAGGGAATTGTGGTGAAGAAGCATATGGGAGGGGATGCATGCTGCGGTAGTAAACAAGGTGGAAAAAAGCGGTCGTTGAAAAAAGCGAATTTATAATTTCCTATTTTAAATATGCATTTGGGGAAAACGACGTTTTTTGTTGAAACACTAAGAACCTAGGAACTAGGTTTAGGCTTACGAGCAAGGATCATGGCGAGAGAAATGAGGGTAGCATGAATGAGAGAGATTCCAAAGAGAATGATTCAATATTGAGCGAGGGTACAAATAGGAAAGAACAAACAACAAAGGTGCACCACCAGATAGGAGAACGCTATAACTACAGTAACCAATCTTACAGGCAGTTACATATAGAAAATATTAACTTATATTTTCCGACACGCCCCCATAACTGGCTGTAGGAGAGGAGTATGTAGTTAGCGCCCCCTTCAGGGGTACATAACGATTGCGCAGCGGAAATCGCAGCAACAAGCAAGTGCAGTGGCAACCACTGCAGTGGTGGCAGATCCAGCTGTAGCAAACCCTGGGCCAAGGCAGAAGCAGTAGCAGAAGTAGGGGCGGCAAGTCGCCTAAGGAGCAGGCTCTGTGGCTGCAACGTGCAGCAGGACAGCAGTGGCTCGACGGCAGCACCTGCAGGCCCCAGCGGCATGCAGCAGAAACAAGGGCAGGTGGCAGCAGGGGCGGCAGCTGGAGGTGCCACGGTAGCAGCGGGACAGCAGCAACAGATGCCCGACTGACTTCTGCCACCCTCTCTCACCCCCCCCCCCCCCCCCCCCACAGCTGCTCGCGCAGCAGTGAGAGAGAGAGGAGGAAGGGCGGCTGTTGGCTCGACAAAATCTCTCTCGCCACCCCCTCACACTCCCCCCGCAACCTCTCCCCCCCCCCCTCACGGCGGACCCCGCGGAAGGGAGGAGGGCGTGGGCTGCTGTTGGCGCTGGCGTCCATGCTGGCGCTTGGCGCTGGCGTCCGCGACGGCGTCCGGAGCAGGCGTCCGCGCTGGCGCCGGGTGCTGGCGTCCATGCTGGCGCCGGGCGCTGGCGTCCGCGTTCGGCGCTGAGCGCTGGCATCGGTGCGCGTGTTCGCGGCCAGCGGCGGAACGACGGGGTAGCGCGCGGCGGGGCGACGGGGCAGGCGATGCGCGTGACGAGAGGCCAAATCAGGGCCGCAACTAGCGCCATCGCCGAGCTCCCCGTCACAGGCAGCAGCGTGATGAGCGGAAGATGCGTGACTGCCAGCGCGACGCACGGCGTGACGAGGGGCGCCATGAATGACATTTTAAAGCAGGCCTAGGTGAACCAGGCTCTGATACCATGTTGAAACACTAAGAACCTAGGAACTAGGTTTAGGTTTAGGAGCAATGATCATGGCGAGAGAAACGACGGTAGCAGGAACGAGAGAGATGCCAAAGAGAATGATTCAATATTGAGCGAGGGTACAAATAGGAAAGAACAAACACGAAAGGTGCACCACCAGATAGGAAAACGCTATAACTAAAGTAACCAATCCTACAGGCAGTTACATATAGAAAATATTAACATATATTTTCCAACATGCGGTAATGTGTGGTTGGGGCTGGTCGACTTGTTGGGAGAAATTTAATGTCAAGCTGGTTTGCCAATTTCTAAGCTAGATCTAAACTGGTGTTGGGTACAAATAGGATTATACATATATTTGTACTTGTCGATCTCCTTGAAAGTGGGGTGTAGATCGACCTATAGAAGGGTACTAGCACCGTGGCGCGTGCTTCAATCTGTACAACACTTTATGCAAGACAAATTTGCTCAACTCCATCGTCCGATGGAAGTCTATAACCGGGAGGCAGCAACACTCATCAACATTGCTGTTGAGTAAGACGTTGGAGATGTACAAGTGGTAGACTTTTAAGACAAAAAATGGCAACAATGGCGAGGCACTTGAGGAGGGTGGCGAAGCGAGCTGTAGGGGCAAATGTGTCTTGAAAGTCAACACCGTCACGTTGCTTGAAACCTTTGACGACAAGGCGGGCCTTGCGGCGTTCAATAGAGCCATCCTCCTCCTTCACATTCTTCTTCCACTTTTCAGCATCGGGCACGTTCAGTGCCTCGCCTAGCGTCTTGGGCTCAAGGACGGTTGCTAAGTGGTAGTGCGATGTCTCATCCTTATCGCACTACTCAGCCACACTCCTAGCCTGTACCACCTTTGATAGGTCAGCTTGGCAGGAGGGCGCACATCCCTCCCAGGACGCTCAGGCAGGCGTGGGGCATGTGATGGAGCGTCTTCCTGCTGCTGCTACTGCGGCTGTGGCTGCTGCTACTGCTCCACCTCAGCTTCTCCCCCATCTTCAGTCACCCCTCAGATCTCCTTGTCAGGGACAGAAAACTTCACTTGCCTGGAAGGCCGCTGCACCTCATCGGCCTCAACAATGAGTGGTATAGTAGGAAGCTTCTGCTGCTGTTACTTCCAATCCTTGTAGTATAGAGACTCAAGGAGCTTCACATCCCTTGACATAGTCAACCTTTGGCTGGTCAAGTCTCACAGCAGTTAGTCCTTGTGATCCTTAACAATCCCCAAGTGCACACCCCATCTATTAGAAGCTTCCAGTTTCTCTCCGCTTTTTCTTTGGCACATGGAACACCACCATGCTGCCATAGGCTCTCAGCATGTTGACTGCTGGTGCACCCCCATACCACTTAGTGTAGGGGACCCACTGCTTGTCTCCCACAGTTGCCAGACTCTGTTCTTCATAAGGGCGACCTGCCGCATTGCAGTCATCCAAAACGGATCCGGCAGTCCTGCACGCCCAAGGAGAGTGCGAGCACCTTCCTACAGGGTCCGGTTGAACCACTCAGCCACACTATTTTGTTGAGGGTTGTGGGACACTGTGGGCTGATGCTGGATCCCCTTCCGCTTGAGCTCCCCCTCAAAATCAGTGCCAATGAACTCTCCCCCATTACAAGTGTGGATCACATTCACCTTGTGTCCGCTCCCTCTTTGAGCTTTTTGCATCCACTCCTTTAAAACAGCTGCTGCCACCTCTCCCTTGGTCTTGAGAGGGTACACCCATACCACATGAGTGTGGTCATCCACGACGGTCAAGAATTTGCGGCTGCTCGAGAGGGAAGAGGCCCTCGTAGGGCCCACCACATCCATGTGCACAAGTGCAAGTGAGGCCTTGGCTGGTCCTGTGCTGCTACTGAAAGGGAACTTGGTGAATTTCGTTTCAAGACATCTAGGGCAGCTCTCAATCTCCTTCGCTGCCTCCTTCACCTCTAGCCCCTTCACGCTCCTATTCTTCGTCATCATCTTCAGCATAGGAAAATTCACATGACACATCCTCTCGTGTCACTTCTCCCAATCGGCCTCCTTGACCCTGAAAATTCATTTGCATGGAATCAATTTGCACCTAGGTGGTCGAGGAACAATGCTATAAGTGTCACTAGTGTGAAGGGCAGCGAGTTCCGCATCAGCAATCTTGATCGATTCAGCAGCATAAGGATCGTTGCGAGCCTCATGAATGGTTTGATGTTCGTAGTGATGATGAAGTGCAGCATTGGCAGATGTATTGGAAAGAGGAGGAAGGGTGAGGGCAACAGGTTGAGAAGTAAAAGGCAGGACTTTGAGAAGTGAGGAAAGTGAAGGATCAGAAGGAGCTGAAGGGAATGGTGGTGAGGAATGAGTCGTGCAAGGGGGAGGACGAGGTGAAGTGGGAGGGGAGAGGGATGGAAGGTGAAATTCTTGAGGCGTCGAGTGAAGAGGACGGGTGGAAAACAATGGAGGAGTAGAAGAGGTGGCTGGTGTGGGCAGATTTGGGGATTGTGAGTGAGGGGTGGTGGAGGAGGGTATGGTGGGTGAAGGAGAGGGAGGGGAGGTTGGGACCATGGAAGAAGGGGGAGGAGGAGACGGCATAGAGGATGATATGCGTGGAGATGACGATGGGGGGCCTTTAGGGTGATCGAAAGGTAGCGCAGAGGGCTCCATGAAGATCACATCATGAGAACGTATGACATGGTGCTTGAATGGGATATATACGCGATAAGCTTTGGTGCCGTCATGATGACCATATCCAACCATGATGCTAGCCGTGCTTTAGTCCTCGAGCTTAGAATGTTGTAATGAAGGAATGAGGGCTGAAACAGGTCAATTGATTATGCAGAGGTGTGATATGTCTGAGCGTGCACCAGTCCATAGTTACATGCGGGTCGTCGACGTTGAACAACCCTGACTAATGGAATGGTTGCGGAGATAGTCAACAGTGAGAGCTGCTTCACCCCACCAGCCTCGGTCCATGTGTGCACCATGAAGCATGGAATGGACCATCTCAAGTAAAGTCCGATTGGCGTGTTCAACAAATCCATTTTGCTCAAGTGTCTGTGGTGTAGAGCAGTTGAGGGATGCCGTGTGTGTTAAGAAATCACGTGAAGGCTTGTGAAGTGAACCTTAAGGCATCGTTGGAGCAAAATCCTTTGATCACTCTTGGGGAATGCGTGTAAGTTTCTAAGCATGAAAGCCTGACCCAGCCGGGTCGGGTCAGGTTTTCCCGGCTGGGTCAGGCTAGATCGCGAAGTCTAGAGCTAGATTTTCCTTCGACTTATACTTTCTGGATTATTTAGGAAGTCATGCCAGCAGCCAGCAAGCAACCATGTTAGTCTCAACTACCCTCTAACACGCACGCATGTTAAACGAGGCGTCAACTCGTTTTTTTTTGTTGGCGTAAAATCCGTTCCTACATCACGTGATGCAGCTTAGAGTTTGATTATATAGCAACGTTTAGAGGTCGCACTCACCAGTTAGCTACGGCGGGCTTCGTGTTTTAGATGATCCCGGCACGCCTACCAGGCGTGCACCGCTAAGGCCGCGACCCAGCTATAAGCTGGTTTCAAAAGTCGGGTTTAAAAACCCGACCCACCCTTGGGTCGACCCGATCCGCAAGCGGGTCAAATCTGACCCAGTACCCTAAACATGGGTCGGATTAGAGATCCTGGTAAGTCCAGCCCAATCGGACCCGACCTGACCCAGAACCCAGCTGGCCCACCCAGGTCAGGTCGGGCCATTTCATCATGCCTAGGTCCTTATCTTGGGATAACTACCCAGGTGGGTCGAGCAGTGTATACTCGGATGGGTACAAAATACTTGGTGAACGACTCGGGTGTCCAAAGTCGAGTATTTGAATACCCGTTGGGTCGAGTGCACTCGACCCGAAGTGGGGTCACTAACCCGTAGTCGGGGCGGGTATACCCTTCCCCAACGGGTTGTGCCTAGGTTACAATTTGAGAGGTCAACAAATGCCAATATTTCGGATCAGAGATAACAAAACTAGTAGGCTGGATCTGGCCATTGCAAGATCTAGCTCCTGAGCTAAATTCCAAACCCCCCCCCCCCCCCCATCCCCCCCAAAGAACAGTTTTCCCCCACGTAATTGGGCACCTTCATGCAACATGCTCTCCCAACCACCCCCACACGCCCAACCCCCAACCTACGAATTTTGTAATTTCTACTCCACAGAATCCCCAACTTACAAATTTTGGATATTTCTGTGCCCCCAAATCCCCAGCGTATGAAATTCCCAAATTTCCGCACACCCAATTCCCCACCCTATGAGAATGGCAAGTTCTGCTCCTCTACACCCCCAACTTACCAATATTGCGAATGCTTCCCCCATCTTACGAGATTTTGCACTATCTCCAACCCTTTTCCAACAACCTAAATTTCACCTACCTGCCAAGCTAGAATACCAATTCTTGTTAGAGACTAAGGACGGAGTCTACGAAGATTAGGTGCCTAAATTTCTCAAAATCGTTGGCTTAGAATTCTGGACAGAAATGACGCGCTCACAAGAAACGCTATCGACAAAAAACGCACCGTTAAAACTTCACAAATTTTGGATATGTTGGAGCTCTAAAGCGTAGATACACTTCCCAAGTTGAATAGTATCAAGAGGCGAAATATATCTTGACTTATCAATTTCGGCGCCCAGGGGGGTATGCTGCCATAGAATCTTAACTCAATCACAAGAGTCTCACAAGATTTACACAAGAAAGTGGGAGGGAAGAGAAGGACGAAAGAGAAGGTCCCCAAGGAGTCCCCAACCTGGGAAAACCCCATAAGCACATCAAATCCCCTCCCTATAGCAACCCCACTTTTTCTTTTGTCACTTTCCCAACCTCCACAATCCACCTCACCCAAGTTGGCCACACTTGCCAACCCAATTTGGTTTCTCCAACCACTTGGCAGCATCTACAGTGATGGGGACGAATTTACCAACCCCCAAAAGTCTGTACCCCATATTGAGTCACTTCACAACTTCCCAAAGTCGTCGCATCCCAATCAAAACTTCGAACGATCATAACTTCGTCGTTCTTGCTCCGATCGCAACGATTCTTGGATCGTCGGAAAGCTCTTGAGCAGAGGATTCAATTCAGATATCTGCTCAAGCCAAATAACATTCACACACACTCAGAGAATCCAAACCACACCAAACACAAATTCTTGCACACGCTCACACCACGCATGCAACGCACGAACATGTGATGGGAGGCAGACAGATGTGAATGCATATGATTGCATCACACAACAAACTCCCCCTCTGGCTGCCAACCATCATCCCAGATGCCATAGCTTAAGCATGCACCCTCCATGCACACTCATCCCAGCAAGCTTCATGCCCTTCCAATGCTCAGATTCAGCCAGGCGCTTGGTGAGAATGTCAACCGCCTGCTGATGGGTCTTCACAATCTCTAGTCGCACCTCCTTGTCCAGGAGCCTCCTCACCCAATGCCACTTAGGCGTGATGTGTTTGATCAGCCCATAAAGACAAGCATTCTTGGCTAACTTCACTGCCGACTCATTGTCACAGAACACCACAGTCGGCTCCCTCTGGCACACTCCGATCTCCTCCAATAGACGCCTCAACCACACCACCTCCTTGGCCCCATGATGCAGGGCCATGTACTCTGTCTCACACGAGGACTGCCCCACCTTGTTCTGCTTCTTGCTGTGCCAGCTCACTGCACCACCTCCAAACAGGCATCATAGCCTCCAATGCTGGTGCCATCCGCCTTCACAGAGTTGAAGCTGGCGTCGGTGTAGCAGGTCAAGAGCATCTCCCCCAAGCTCAAATCAGCTGCACCCCTCTGCAGCCTGTGTCTCACACCACTGTACTCTAAACCCACTGATGCTGTAGCCTCACATAGCGGACCAACCTCTTGGCCGCTTCCAGCTGCTCATGACTGGGGCGAGAAACCACACTGGCAAGCCTGGATGTAGGAAAGGCAATGTCAGGCCGCATGTGGTTAGCCGCATAGTTGAGTGCCCCAACCATTGAATGAAACAGCTTCCTCTCGTTCTCACCCACCACCTCCTCATCAGCACAAAGCTCCACAGTGAAACCCGAAGGTAGTGGGGTGGCTGGCTTTCCTCCATCTTGCAGCCCATACTTCTCAGCCAGCCCCTCACAGTACTTCCTCTGGTGCAACCTTAACACTCCCTTGTCAAGGTCCCTCTCCACATGCATCCCCAAGTAGTACTTCACATCTCCCATCTTGGAACACTTGAACTGCATCTCCAGCATCTCCTCTACTCGCTCAATCATCGCAGATGACTCGGAGAAGAGCAGGATGTCGTCCACATACACCAGGAGCATAAGGAACTGCTCCTTCTCTTGCAGCAGGAACAAGCTGTGGTCGCACTCACTCTTCTTGAACCCCCCAGCCAGCAGTGTCTCCTCCAGCTTGTGGTACTAGGCACGAGGAGCCTGCTTCAGGCCATAGATGGCCTTCTTCAGCCTGCACACCCTGCTGCTCCCATCGTCCAATCCCTCAGGCTGTAGCATGTACAGCTCCTCCAAAATTATCCCATTGAGGAAGGCATTGGTAATGTCCATCTGCTTCACCCGCCATCCACGGTTTTCTGCCATTGCCAATGACACCCGCAATGTTGTGCTTTTCCTCACAGGGGCAAAGATCTCGTCAAAGTCCTTCCCCTTTGTCTGCTGAAACCCCTTAGCCACAGGCCTTGACTTGTAGCGGGTCAGCGCCCCATCAGGTCCGTACTTATGCCTGAAGATCAACTTGGAAGAAATGGCCTTCTTCCCAGGAGGCAGCTCACACAACTCCCAAGTCTCATTCTCCAGCAGAGAGTCATACTCCTCCTTCACACTCTGCTTCCACTTCTCAGCATCGGGCCCGCTCAATGCCTCGGCTAACGTCTTGGGCTCAGGGACGGCTGCCCAGTAGCAGTGTGCTATCTCATCCTCAGCCACACTCCCAGCCCGTACCACCTTTGGCTTGCCCAAGCTTGGATAGGTCAGCCGGTTAGGAGGGCGCATATCCCTCCTAGGACGGTCAGCCGGACATGCGGCACCTTGTGGAGCGCCTTGTTGCTGCTGTGGCTGCTGCTGCTGCTGCGGCTGCTGCTACTGCTGCTGCTCCTCCACCTCAGGCTCTCCCCCATCCTCAGTCACCCCAGAGATCTCATTCTCAGAGACAGAAACCTCCACTTGCCTCGAAGGCCGCTGCACCTCATCGGCCTCTACAATCAATGGTGTAGCAGGAAGCTTCTTCTACTGCTGCTTCCACTCCTTGTAGTACAAGGACTCAAGGAACTTCACATCCCTTGACACAGTCAGCTGCTGGCTGGTCAAGTCCCATATCAACTAGCCCTTGTGATCCTTAGCAAGCCCCAAGTGCACACCCCATCTCCCAGAAGCCTCCAGTTTTCCCCTCTTCTCCTTCAGCACATGAAACACCACCATGCAGCCATAGGCTTTCAGCATGTTGACTACTGGTGCACTCCCATACCACTTGGTGTATGGGACCCACTGCTTGTCCCCCACAGTCTCAAACACCCGGTTCTTCACAAGAGCGACCTGCCGCAGTGCAGTCACCCAAAACGGATCCGGCAGCCCTGCACGCCCAAGGAGAGTGTGAGCACCTTCCTGCAGGGTCCGGTTGAACCGCTCAGCCACGCCATTCTGCTGAGGGTTGTAGGGCACCGTGAGCTGATGCTGGATCCCCTTCTTCAGCACCGCCTCAAAATCAGCGCCAATGAGTTCTCCCCCGTTGTCAGTGCGGATCACCTTCACCTTGTGCCCGCTCTCCCTTTGAGCTCTCGGCATCCACTCCTTAAGAACAGCCGCTGCCACCTCCCCCTCAATCTTCAGAGGGTAGACCCACACCGCACATGTGTGGTCGTCCACAATGGTCAAGAAGTAGCGGCTGCCCGAGAGAGAAAGGGCCCTCGTGGGGCCCACCACATCCATGTGCACAAGCGCGAGTGGTGCCTTGGCTGGTCCCGTGCTGCTGGTGAAGGGAAATTTCGTGAATTTGGTCTCAAGGCATGTAGGGCAGCTCCCAATCTCCTTCGCTGCCCCTTTCACCTCTAGCCCCTTCAAGCTCCCATTCTTCACCAACTTCTGCAGCATTGGAAAGTTCACATGACACATCCTTTCGTGCCATGTCTCCCAATCGGCTTCACCACTCCCAGATGAAGCCTTTGCCCATGCAGCTGTAGCATCCACACCAGCAAGCACCTCACCATGTGGCTGCTGTGGCCGCTGCACCTTCTTGACTGCATTCAGGGCCCCGCAGTTGCTTTTGCCGTTGCTGCTGCCGCTGCCGTTGCTGGTGGTTTCCCATTCCAAAGAATGATGGGCAGCTGCCATAGGTCCTTGATGCAGTTGCTCTTCTCCTCCAAATCCCACAGCAGCAACTTCCCAAGATTTGCACGGCAGCTAGTTGGGAAGAACGTAACGTTGGCCTTGCTTTTCTGCAGCCGGCGCACAGAGAGGAGGTTAGCAGACAAACCTTCAACCAGCAGTACATTTCCAAGCCCCACAAGCTCCCCTTTGCCTCCCATCACCTTGGCATTCCCAACACCAATCACAGGGAGCAAGGCACCTGAAGCGGCAGCCACAAACTTGATCTTCCCAAGGGGCTTAACCTCATCAAGCAAATCTGCCCGTGGGGTCATGTGACTTGTGCAACCAGAATCTATCACCGATTGAGTGAGGGGGTGCATCACAACCACATCACCCCCACTCCCTTGCACATCCTCAACCATGAGGAACATCCCAGGGTCGGTTTTACCTTGTGTACCATCACCTTGTGCACCTGAACCTTGCACAGCGCCACCTCGTGCACGTTCACCACTTGGTGGCTTCATGCCTGGAGGCGCCCATCCCTCCGGCCGGCTGAAACAATTGAACCACGGATGCCAGCCTTCTTGCAATACCAGCAAGCACCCTCCATTCGAGTGTTCCCCCTGCCACCAGAGCTCCCATGCCCCTTGTTGTAGTCACCTCGGCCTCTCCCTCTGCCAAAGCCTCTCCCATGGCCTCGGCCTCTCCCTCCCCCTCTTCCTCTGCTGCCTCCTGCAGCTCCATACCCCTCAGCAGTTTTGTTAGCAGCACCACCTCCCGTATGGCGCCTGCAGAAGTCCTCCTGCAGGATCTGCTGCCGTAGCCACTCAGGCGTCCACTTGTCCTGCTGAACATTGGGGGTGGGGATGAGGTTATCCCACGAATTGTCGAGCACCGAGATGATTTTGGTGCACTGCTGCATCTGCGACACATTACTGCCCGCTGCTGCCATCCTCTCATAGGTGTCCTTGATGTTGTCAAGGACTGGCTTCACATCATCGCCTGGTCGCATGGAGAGGGCAGCCAGCTCCTTCTCCGACACAATCACCATCGGTAGCGTGTTGGGCTGAACCACGTCGCGCAGTAGCTTCCATGCCTTCGGTGCGGAGTCATCCAGCTCCACCAAGTCCTTGATATGCTGGAACATGTCGTTGTTGACCGATTGAAGAATAAGGTCAAACAGCACCGCGCTCTTCTCAATCCACCGATCGCGGACGTCTCCTTCCTCCGGCATCTTCTCTTCCCCCATAGCCAACTTCAGTAGCTTGTACCGTTTGAAGGCACTCCTCATCCGCCCACTCCGTTCCCCATAGTTGGAGCCATCCAATGCCTCGGTCTTGGATGGTGGCGGCTCATTCCTTTTCTCAGATGCTTCTCCACTTCCTTGACTCATCTCCTCTTCTCCCACTCACAAATTTCAGCTCCCCCCTTGCTGTCCACACCGTAGTCCCACAAAATTTTCACAAGTGTCGGCGCCAACGAAATTTCGGCAGAGTTTCCACTTAGCGGAAGTCACGTGCAACCTCTAGAACTCCACTTAGGCACGCCCACAGGCCATGGTGGGTCTAGGAGGGTCTTCACACTTCAGTAGACTCCCGACAAGGTCCTTAATCAGCTCTGATACCACTTTTTAGAGACTAAGGACGGAGTCTACGAAGATTAGGTGCCTAAATCGTTGGCTTAGAATTCTGGACAGAAATGTTGCGCTCACTAGAAACGCCGTCGACAAAAAACGCACTGTTAAAACTTCACCAATTTTGGATATGTTGTAGCTCTAAAGCGTAGCTACAATTTCCTAGCTGAATTGTATCAAGAGGTGAAATACATCTTGACTTATCAATTTCGGCGCCCAGGGGGGTATGCTGCCATAGAATCTTAACTCAATCACAAGAGTCTCACAAGATTAGAGTAGCACTAAACCAGGTGGGAGGGAAGAGAAGGACGAAAAGGAAGGTCCCCAAGGAGTCCCCAACCTGGGAAAACCTCATAAGCACATCAAATCCCCTCCCTATAGCAACCCCACTTTTACTTTTGTCACTTTCCCAACCTCCACAATCCACCTCACCCAAGTTGGCCACACTTGCCAACCCAATTTGGTTTCTCCCAACCACTTGGCAGCATCTACAGTGATGGGTACGAATTTACCAACCCCCAAAAGTCTGTACCCCATATTGAGTCACTTCACAACTTCCCAAAGTCGTCGCATCCCAATCAAAACTTCGAACGATCATAACTTCGTCGTTCTTGCTCCGATCGCAACGATTCTTGGATCGTCGGAAAGCTCTTGAGCAGAGGAGTCAATTCAGATATCAGCTCAAGCCAAATAACATTCACACACACACTCAGAGAATCCAAACCACACCGAACACAAATTCTTGCACACGCTCACACCACGCATGCAACGCACGAACATATGATGGGAGGCAGACAGACGTGAATGAATATGATTGCATCACACAACAATTCTCACCCTAAACTTACCTCACAAACTTGAGCTTAGAATGGATGAGTAAGTAATGAGCTTGCAGCTCCTCAAGTACATCCATAATTAACAAGGTATGAATGGGAGGAAATCAAGGGCAATCTCTAGGGATTGGGGGTAATTTCAAGGCAATCTTCAAATGGTGGGTTGGAGATTGCTTGGTGATCACATTTGGATTTGTTGGGATGTGGATGTACACCCAACCAAACACAAAGTGCAAACTACACTAAACTAGGATATAAGAAAAGTACAAGTACAAAAGGTGAGATTGTGGACTAACACTAACAACAGATGCCAGAGAGGTAATAGGCGGGTCAGGTCAACATCCTGGTCCAAAATAACCGGGGTCGGGTATATGCGACCCGACCCAAACCCGACCTCGGGTCGGGCTAGACGGGTCGGGTCGGGTCAGATGGAGTCGGGTCGGGCTAATGCCCATGCCTACTAGTATGCATGATCATCTTTTCTTCATCCGGCAATGAAGCAATAACATGGGCTGTTTTAGGGGCGGCACCACTGTTGCTTCAGTAGCATCTCCACTACTAGTCATGGAAAAGGAAATTGAAGTGCAGGTAGAAATCTTGGGAAATAAAGAAAAGAAATCAACTTAAGGACATTGAAGACGGTACATGGAATGAAATTGGAACCATGCCGTTCCAAGATAGGAAGGGTGTTGCGACTGAGAGGCGTCTTAATTTGAACCATCAATTGTGCAATGTTACACAACACAAGAAGATGGTACAAGTGTTCGAGACTAGAGCAAGGTCCATAACAAAGGATGATAGTGAAGTAAACAGCCACATATATATGGCTCAACTCCTGAGGCTAGTTGCAGCACATCAAAGTCGAGGACAAGGCTAGCCAACCTTGCCAAGCTAGCAAGTGAGGCCTCATGTTGCACATGGTACAACATAAGGGCCAGCAAGGTGAGCACGGGATGGATGAACAGGTGGCAATGCCAACTTTGACCACATTTCATTGTAGGAGTAAGTATGGTGGAGTGTGGACAAGTCATGGTGAGCATATTGAGAGGGAAAATGCAGCTGATGAGAGTTAAACCCATGACCTCAAAGACCAAAGGTGAGAAAATAATCACTGGGACATACTTACTACAACATTACTGTACTTGTCAACCTTCTGGCTCATCAAGGTTTTTCAATTGCAGCTGAGGTAAAAGGCGAATCCTTGAAAATGAGGTGTTGATAGACTGATGGGAGCAAGGCATGAAGAAAAATGTGGTGCTCTGAGTGGGAGAGCGAGATCAACCCCCTTGATTTTGATGAATGGGAACAATGCATGGAGGAAAAGGTGGTGTTATGAGTGGGAGGGACGAAATCAGATCAGCCCCTTTGATCTCGACCAATGAAGCAAGGCACGGAGGAAACAACGGTGTTCATATTGGGAGTGGCGAACCCAATTTTCAGCCCACAATCTTTAACCAATAAGATTGCAGTTTGATGCTCAAGATGCATCAGGGCGTGGAGCATAGGGGGACAAGGGGGATCCTGGAAGCAGCCTCGGACTTCTACGCCTCGTTGTTCGCGGAAGCACCGCCCTCGGGGTTGTCGTAATGGAAGCCTGAATACGGCAAGACGCTGAGAGACGAGGAGGCTGCCTGCCTGGAAGTGGCCTAGACGGAGAAGGAGGTGCTGCAGGCCCTTAAAGACTTGGCGAAGGACAAGGCTTCTAGAAGCGACGGACTGCCGAAGGAACTATTCGAGCGCCACTGGGACCTGATGAAGGAGGATTTTATGGGGTTCTTACGGAATTTTGAGTCCACGGCATCACTTCCGGAGAAAGTACAGGAAGCAGTAACAGTCCTGCTTCATAAGAAAGCCCGAAAGAGCATATACAGAACTACACGCCAATCACTCTGCTGAACAGCTCTTACAAGGTGGTGGCAAGGCTGTTGGCCAACCGGATGAAGGGAGCCCTGGTCAAAGTCATCTTCAAGGAGCAGTGTGGCTTCCTCCCAGGCAGGCCGCTGTCAGATGCTGTGTCGCTGGTAGCGGACGTGATTGAAGCGGCAAGAAACAAGGACAATGACTGGTACAACCTCATGGTCAATTTTCAAAAGGCGTTTGATTCTGTTTCGCTCATGGGCTTCCCTCAGAAATTTGTCAGTTGGTGTTAGGGGCTCCACGACGGGTCTTTCACAAGGCTGCTGGTCAATGGATGGCTAGGCGATCAGGTTGTGGTGGCCGAGGGAGTCCGGCAGGGGTGTCCACTGGCACCGTATCTTTTCCTGTGTGTGGTGGAACCCATCTGCCAAGAAGCGAAGCGGCGGAATTTAGGGATCAGCAACGATTATGGAGAAAGGATAACCTACCTGGGGTACGCGGACGACACCACTCTGGTCTTGAAGGGGAAGCAGCAGATCGGTAAAGCGGAGAAGCTCCTGGAAGACTTCGGTGCTCGCTCGGGGCTTGTGGTCAACAAGGAGAAGTCGGCGGTGCTCCCTCTGGGGAAAAAACTGGAAAGGACAAAAGACAACGTGTCAGCATTTGCGTGGGTGGGCCCGAAGGATGCGGAAAGGCTGCTGGGAGTGTGGGTTTCCTCCTCGGGTGGAGCGGACGTTACATGGGATAAGACGCTGGCCAGAGCGGCCGGGGAGCTGCTGAAGTGGCAATCTCACCACCTGACGACGACGGCGCGGGTGGCCGTGGTCAATTGCTATGTTTGTCCTAACCTGGCTTTTTTAGGGCAGGTGTACCCCCCTACAGAAGCGATATGGAAGCGGATTTTGAAGCTGTTGGTCAAGTTTATCTCTGGTAACCAGGCCTCGGAGGAGCATCGATTTACACTCTGGAGCAGGAAGTTGATTTTCCGACCAAGGAAGGAAGGCGGGCTGGGTGTCAGAGATCCGTTTGTAGAGCTCTCTGGTCTCGCGGCGAGGCGTGTCGGGATCCTCGTGCTTGAAAATGGCTTCCGAAGGGAATTGGCACTCGCAACGGCGGAGCTACCGGACGACTTCAGGTCTTTTTGGGCACATGAGGAGTCCCTGAAGCAGTGGAAGGGGAGAAGCATTAGATGGTGGTAGACATGCAAATCGTTCATGAAATCAAAAATCGCGGGGCAGGAACCGGAAACAAGGTGGGACGTCGAGCAGGAGTCGCTTATCTTCAACCGTCGCATCCTGCAGAACGGGAAAAAGCCTCTTGGGAGGCAAAAGGCGGCGCAGGGCTTGGAGCTGTATAAGCTGGGAGACTTTATCGCTACTGCAGAAGGTGGGACGAGGTCCATCAAAACCCTGGAAGTCCTGACAAGGGAGATGGGAACCAAGGAAAAGGCGCGAAGGGCGCTGATAATTCTTAACTGCATCCCGGAAACATGGAAGCACATGCTATTGGCGCCGCTCACCAGGGAGGAGCTGCTAGCGGTGTCGAAACATGTGAAGCTGGTGAGGGCAATTGGTCCCTGGAAGATTGACAGTGTGGAGCACGGAGAGCTAGTCTGCCGAGCATGTGACTATGAGGGGACACCCCTAGAGGGGGGAGCTGAGAGGGTTGTCACGCTAAGTCCGCGCGCTGTGCATCCACTGATCGTTTGGAAAGGCCGAGTAATCGGGGTCGCAAGATTGCGTGAAGTGAGGCTGAGGGTTTCGGAGCTCTGCGCGGATTACCAGATCCCCCCTTTCAAGCTGCTATGGGGTCTCTTTGAGGTGCAGAGAGGGGAGGCGCGTCAGCATGCAAAATGGGCAGAGGAGTGGGGTAAGAGCATTGACTGGGCCAATGTCATCAAGGTCCGTGATTCACCGGCCTTGCCGAACCAGGCGCGGGATGTCCTGCTCCGGTTACACTGTCGGAATCTCCAGGTGGGGGTGCGGTTGAGCATCTTGAAAGGGATGCTGTGCCCGCACTGTGGCGGAGAGGAAACGGTGGAATACTCTTTGTTCAGCTGCCCACGCATCCAGCCAGTGGTACAAGGGATCTTGAGGGCGCTGCGGATGCTCAACCCCGGCAGGAAAATAAGGCCGCTGGGTGATTTACTGTTCCAAAAATAGGGCACGCAGTTGGGCTTCCTAGAGGCAACCATCACTGCCATCGCATTGCACAAGATATGGGTGGAAAGGTGTGACGCAGTTTTTGACCGAGGTCAATTCCGATCTAAAAGGGTACTCCGGAGAATTGCAACGGCTTTTTATACGCACACAAGGATTTATCTAAGGACCAAGAAAAGGGGAAATCGGGCGGGAGGGGCAGAGGATCTTGGTCAGCGCTCGTTCCTGGAGCCACTGGACTTGGACGAATTCCGGTCGTTGGGCAAGATATGTGACAGCTCAGCAAAGTCGCTTGCGTGGGTGCATGGCTTTACCTCCATCTGGACCAACCCACGTACAATCCATCATCCTCCTTAAAGGATCGGGATGGGTACGACATCATAGTGTTGTCTAGGCCCATCAGCCACTGTTACGACTGCCAATGCCTGTATGTCCTTTTTATAGTGCATACAGCTTCAAAAAAAAAAAAAAAAAAAAAAAAAAAAAAAAAGAACGCCAAGGCCTCCAGGTACTTCTGTTGGTGCACCCGCATGCACCGCTTCTCCACATCACACTCGATATGAAGCCCGAGGTAAAAGTTGACGTCACCAAGGGCCTTATACTTGAATTTGTCCTGAAGCTTCAGCATCACCTCCTTCACAAGGTCAGAGGAGGGTGATAAAATGAGAATGTCGTCCACATACACCACCATGAAGCTCCTCTGCTCCCCCTCGCCAAGCATGAGCAAGGAGTGATTGGCCGTTGACGAAGTGAAGCCGATCTCCAACACTCGCGCAGCTTCAGGCACCATTGCCTAGGGACCTGCTTAAGCCCATAGAGGGCCTTCTTCAGCTTCAAAACTCTGCCACTCCCATCATCAAACCCCTCTGGCTGCGCCATGAAAATCTCTTTTTCAAGAATGCCGTTGAGGAACGCGGTTGTCACGTCTATCTACTTCACCACCCATCCTTTGATGGCAGCCCCTGTGAGTAGGGTCCGCAGCGTCGTCAGCTTTGCTACAGGAGCAAACAACTCCTTGAAGTCCACCTTCTCCTTTTGTTAGTATCCCTTCGCCACAAGCCTAGACTTGTAGCGCTCGATCTTGCCATTGGCGTCGGACTTGATCTTGAAGAGCCACTTGGACGTTATCGCCTTACGCCCCTCCGGCAGTTCCACCAATTCCCACGTGTCGTTCTCCTCAATGCTCTTCAGCTCGCTCTCCATTGCCTTCTTCCACTTCTCAGCATCACTACTCTCCAAAGCCTCCTTGAGCATTGCTGGCTCCCCCGGCATCTCCACGGGAGAGAAGAACACGAACGCACATTCCTCGTACTCGCTTTCCTCATCATCTCCGACCATCATTGCCGCTCCGGCCAGGGCTGACTTGCCCTGCTTTCCTGGTGCATCATAGGTCAGCCTATTAGGGGCTTGAACTCTCCTCTTGCCCCCTCCTTCCTCCTCAGCTGCAGGGACATGAAGGCCTTGGCGTTGCTGTGGGGTGACTCGGATCTGTGGAGCACTTGTAGTGCGAAAAGGAAGTGTCGGTGCATGCTCACTCACTTGCTGCACCTCTTCCTCTTCTTCCTCTGCATCCTTGGCCTCTCCCCCATTCACAAAGGAAGATTACCTTGTGGTGGTGCTGTCGCTGCTCAGCTCCAAAGGCAGCTCCACATGCTCCAAACCGGAACTCTTCACCTCCCCAAACCGCACGCCTATCTTTGCCTCATTCTCCGCCTTCCAAGCTTTGTACATCAGGTACTACATGAACTTGCAGTCCCTGCTCACCAAGAATTTCTTGGTGAATGTGTTCCAAAGAAGCCATCCCTTGTTGTTTTGAGCCATGCCCAAGTGCACAGCCCATATCGCCTTGGCACCAAGCTTGTTGTGCCGAAGATGCTTAGGTACAAGCGTCATGCACATGCACCCGAAAACCCGAAGCATATCCACCTTTGGCTTCCTTCCAATCCACTCCATATAAGGCACCCATTTGTCTGCTCCCACAAAAGTTAAGGCTCTGTTCTTGGCCACGCACGCACTCCGTACCGTATCATGGCGGAAATAGTCGGGTAGCCTGGCTTCAATGAGCAACCCGCGTGCCCTCTTCGTGATTGTGCGGTTCGCTCGCTCGGCGGTGCCGTTCATTGCAGGGGAGTATGGCATGATAAAGGAGTGTCATGGTTTCATTTTTCTTCAGCCACAATGAGAACTCCTTGCTTAGGAACTCCCCCCTCGATCGGTGCAGATTGACTTGACTAGTCGGTCTTGTTGCCGCTCCACCATCGGCAACCAATCGGTCTTTACCGTTTTCGTCACGTCACTCTTCTTGGGCACACACAAGTCATGCGGGTGTAGACGTCGACAATGGTGAGGAATTACTCTGCTCGAGCAGCTCCTAGTTTCAAGGGGCCCACCACGTCCATCACCACCTCATCAAGTGGTGCCTTAACCGTTGCCTCCGAACTAGGGAACAGGAAACAGGTGAACTTGGCTTGCATGCACGTTGGGTAGCCAAGTACCTCATCGGGCTCCCCCTTCAGACGTATGCCAGAAACCATCTCATTCTTCACTAGTTGCTGCAAGATGGGCTTGGCCACATGCCCCATTCGCCGATGCAATGTGAGCCAATCACACTCCCCCGTAGCCAAAGTCGGATTGGAGAATGCCGCACTCGCAATAGTGCCCCACATACTCTCTCCGTACTCCTCCTCCGCTACTGCCTCGGGGTTCTCCTCAGCCTTTTTCTGCTCCTTGGCTGCTGCTCCACCCGCCTTATGATCACACGACTTGCTGGTCCCTCCAAGATTGCACTTGTTGGACAATTTCGCCTTGGCGCCATCGTTCGCGCCGTAGCCGCTACCAACCGCTTCACCCTTGGTGCTGATGCTTTCTGCCACTTGCATCTCCTTAGGCATGGGGACCACAGGGGTCTGCCACATCTCGTTGTAGACATCCCTATCCTCGTAGAGGTCCCATAGAATCCGCTCGCCAAGCCTTGCGGTGTAGGTCTTGGCTTCCTTCGAGCTCGTGTCCATGCCGGCCTTTTGTAACCGCCGCACGGAAATCAGGTTGGCAGCAAGGTTGGGCAACCAAAGCACGTTCTTGAGACCCACCATCTTCCCATCAGCACCCTCAAACATGGCCTTGCCCATTCCTTTCACCTCCGCTCGCTGCCCCAAAGCCGATGTGACATGCTTCACCGGTGACGGTTCGAGTTCGGTGAGCAAGTCCGCGCGAGGTGCCATGCTATAGGTAGCGCCGCTATCAATCATCCAATAGTCCAGGGAGTGTAGGGTCACTTCTCCCACAGTAGCAGGCTCATCAAAGCTTTCATCCTTCTCTGGTGCAGCCGGTGCTTGCGTCGAGACGAAGAAGAATTGGTCCGGGAAGCGATCGTCCCTCGACTCGCCCTCGTTCTCTTCACTCTTCATATTTGCAGCACCACCTTCGCGATTGCCACGGCCTCCACGGCCTCTTCCTCTCCCCCTCCTGCTCCTCTACCCTCTTGGCCTTGAGCAAGAGCCCATCCTTCAGGGAGCTTGTAGCAATCGCGCCACATGTGTCCGCTCTTGTGGCAATAGTGGCACTCGCCGTCGAATCGGCCGCGACCGCGTCCGTAGCTCTTGTCGTCGCTGCCGTATCCGCCATTCCCGCGGCCTCCACTAAAGTTGCTGCCACCAAACCTTCCTCCTCCTCATCCTCTGCCCCTTCCACGGCCATATCCACGGCCGATGCTTGCTGCCCCGTTGCCATCCGAACCCGCCAACTCACGGCGGCGGAAATCCTCTTAAATGATAGCTCGCTTCACGCCTTTGAGTGAGAGGAGGGGCAGATCGCGATTCAGGTTGATGCTGAGCGAGGACCATGACTCAGGGAGTAGGGCCAGCAACTTGGTCTTCTTTTGGAGCTCACTGTAGTTCAAATCAGCTCCCTCAAGTCGCATCAAGAAGTCGAAGAATTTCTGCACCCCTTCTTCCACAGGTTTATCTTCTTCGATTCGTAGTGTCGCCATTTGCCGTTCCAACACCACTGCTACCGCCGCTGTTGCAGGAGCGTGTACACCCTTGAGAGCAGCCCATTCCTTTGGTCCCTTCTCTGGTTCACGCTGGAATGGCTTGATGTGACGGATTTGGCTTCTCCCCAACGATTGCCCAAGTAGGAGATAGCCTTGTGCGCTCTTCCGCACCTACGGGCTCTTCTCCGGGTCGTTCTTGGGGCGCTTCTCCGTTCCTTCCATCACCTCCAGCAGATCATAATGGTCAAATATATTCTCCATCTTGAAGGACCACTCAGCGAAGTTGTCACCGTTGAACTTGTCAAGGCCAAACACTCTAGACTCATCCCTAGATGGGCCAAGACTTGGTTGCACGGGATCACGGGGTTGGCCTTGTGCTTCGGCTTCACCATTGCCTCCAGCACCTCTGCCACCCCTTTCCTGAGGTCCAGCCATCGTCGAAGCTGCTCCAAGGGCGCTCCGTTACCACTTGTTATAATCACAATAGGCTTCAATGTGCCTAAAACGAAGGATAGATTGCACAGTCAGATTTCTGCACAGCGTTTTTAAACGTTCATAGCGTTCTGGTCACAACTTCAAATGACCTAATCCAAATTGGATCTGGAGCGTCTTAATGTTGCCTACAATGGGCAATTTAAGTCGTACAATTTGATTAAGAATTAACGACATAACGTTGGTTTGAACGAACGGCAATATGGCAGCCATTATAGTCTCGGAACACAAATTGGGAAGAGTTGCTAGGTGGGAATGACTCCCAGCTCCTACAAACCCCAAGAGCCGAGGTACAGTGATGTGGAACAGTGCAACACTATTCCCAACCACGAAGGGTCTCGAAACTACCCTTCACAAGGGCCTACACCAAGTGAATTGTAACACTACACAAAGTAATGTAACTAATCTCAATATCTTGTACCCCTTTCGCGGGCTTCGCGATCACTTGAATCTTGAGACCAAGGCTCTGGTTCTTCATCACAAACTCATCCTTGAGTTCTTGATGGGTCTGCTGCACACACTTTCGACATGCCGAACGTTCCACACACGACAAAATAGAAACCGCGCACGAGACACAAACGGTCGCGTGACACGCGACTAGTGATGACTTGCACTGTGTCTCCACGTCTGCGCAAGGTGGTGAAAGGACAAGACGGAAGAGCGGATTAGTAACAAGATAAACTTACAGAGTTAAACGCAATCAAAACAACATGAACACCAAACGTGGAACTTCCGTTGCTGGGTTTTCTGCGCCACCTTGGTTTTCATGTGCAAACGCTAAGATTCCAGCACTTGCGGAAGCGCTCCGACCATCGCTGACTCCCTTTCCACTTTACTTCCGGGAAGAGGACTTTCATCACCTCGCGCGACCACTTTTGAAGACGGCCCACCAAAACAGCAACACCACGGCGCCGCAAGTCGAGGAGCTGCGCGTAGACCTTAATCTCCATCGGACGGTACTAGGAAGCTCTACCGCGTCAATGCAGTCGCTTCCGTGCGCTCTGGGCGTCCTTCAGCTGGTCCGCCTGCTGTTTCCACTAGGTCAGGCACTTGCGGTGGATGCCGGACTCCCGCGACACCTCGCTAATCGATGCTGCTGTCAGAATGTTATTACCTAGCCTGTAGTGGGGTGCTCTATAGCGAGTACAACCCTGTTAGGATTTGCTATATGTATCCCAACTACTGCTAGTGAAAACCCCTCCTTTCTTCATTCCTCGTTCTTTAAAATGCTATCAGAGCAGGTCGACCCTCCTGGGTCGTTCCTGTGTATGGGCCCACCACCTCACTGCTTCCGCTGCCACTGCTACTCTGTGTGTTGCACACCCCGTGGCGTGCGACGGATTTTTCTTCCCGCCGCGCGCTCGGAGCGTGCGGCGGTTTTCTGCCCGCCGTGCGCCCCGAGGCGCGCGGCGGTTTTAAGCCCGCCGTGCGCCCCGGGGCGTGCGGCGGTTCTCTGCCCGCCATGCGCCCCGAGGCGCGCGGCGGCTTTCTGCCCCGTCTGTCCGCGCGTCGCCCCCGGGGGGCGCTTCGACGGGCGACGGGGACCAGCCCATCGTCCCCGGTCGCCCGTCCCGGCCAGCGCGGGCTGCGCTAGCCCCGAGCGCGGCCCGTACGGGCTGCGCCCGGCCCGCGCGCGGCCCGTACGGGCTGCGCCAGGCCCGCGCGCGGCCCGTACGGGCTGCGCCAGGCCCGCGCGCGGCCCGTACGGGCTGCGTCAGGCCCGCGCGCGGCTCGGGCCGCCTGCGCGCGGTTCGTCTGGCTGTGCCAGGCCCGTGGGCGGCCCGTTCTTCTCTGCCCCTGAGCTGCCCGCTGTCCCCCGTGCTTCTGACGGCGCCCCACCCCTGCTGCTGCCCGTTCTCCTGAATTAGGGTTTGGGGGTGGGGGGTATGGGGGTGCAGTTTCTGTGCGCCGTCCCCTGCTCCTCCTCCTCCTCCGTCTCCCAGTGCTGCAGCTGCAGCTGAGGGGGGTGGATGTGTTGTGTTGGAGCCGTCGGAGTGGGACAAGGGGGTGACATGGGAGTGGAGTTAGGGGTGAAGCAGTTAGGGTGTGTGTCAAGGGTGTGGGTCAGTTGGAGGAGGTTGTGTGGAGGTAGCTGTCGTGTCGCCTGCAGCGCCTGTAGTCCGTCGCCCTTGCTTCGGTAGCCAGTGAGCCTGTTGCACCAGTCGCCAGTGGGTCCGTTGCTCCTGCCGCTCGTCTTAGCCGCGGAGCCAGTCACTCCAGTAGTCCGTCGCCCTTGCTTCGGTAGCCACTGAGTCAGCCGCTCCTGTGCCCGTGCCTCTGCAGCTTCAGTCGTTGCCTCCCATCTTCTCTCCTTCCACAGTTCCTCCTCCTCCTCACTTGCCCGTTGTGATTACCTCTAGCTTTGCTTATTATTGTGAACTCCTGCTCATTGTGCTGATTACACCCCACTTTGGCTATGGGGGTGTGTCAGAATATTATTATCTAGCCTGTAGTGGGGTGCTCTATAGCGAGTACAACCCTGTTAGGGTTTGCTATATGTATCCCAACTACTGCTAGTGAAAACCCCTCCTTTCTTCATTCCTCGTTCTTTAACAGCTGCAACCTCCAAGCGCACGAGCCACTTTAGCTTCTCCTGGGCGGTGTAGGCATGCCGCTTATGTTGTGTCAGTTTATGCCTCTTGGGGGGGGTGGGGGGGCATCTCGGTTCTCAACAGAGGAGTGGGAACGTTTTCTGTTAATTGGAGGATATGTAGGAATCGGCATCTTGTCGCGCGGGGCATCGCGCCACCAAGTCTCAACGCCGTCGTCGTACGCAGTGCTGGCACCGCCCTCTGGGAACACATCTTCCTCTGTGCCAGCCCCGCCGCCCGTTTCACCGTCGCCACCCGGTTCGCAGTCGCCGCATGGCTGCTCGTCGGCGGGTACATCGTTGTCGGCGCCCACAGTCGACTCGTTCCACGCGCAGTCTTCGGGGTGTCCCCACCGTGGTGCTGGCGGCGAAGCTTCGACATACACATCGGCGGGCTTGTCGGACTCCGGTTCAGACAGGAACTCGTCGAATGTCGCTGGCAGCAAGAGCTAGAGCACGGGCCTCTTGCCCGAGCAAGGAGTACTGGTACTCGTAACAGGAGCAGGCGGATTCGGAGGAGCAGGAGGGGCGGGAGGAGCAGGAGGAGCAGGTGGAGCAGGAGGAGCAGGGGGTGCAGGTGGCACTGGAGGCATGGGTGGGTAAGGAGGAACAGGAGGCTCACGGGTATACCACCCGTCGTCGTTTAATCGCCACGCGCGTGTCAGTTTCTTCTTAAAAAAGAAGTGGGTCCTCGTGAATTCCTTACAATATAGCTCAGCCAACAAGCAAGTCCGCCCGGCTGAGCTCGCTGCCCGCGGGCAAAAAAAATAAACCCCAGTCAGGCATGCATCCGGTCAGGGAGGCATCAACCCTAAACACAGGGAGGCATGGATTTAGGGTTGATGCCTCCCTCGGATGGCATGCCATCCGATGGGGTTATAGTTTTTTTTCTGCCCGTCGGTCAGGTCGACGGTGGTCGACGATGGTCGACAGACTCATTTATAAGCGCACCCCCCTAAAAATCAATGTTTTATTATAAGCGCACTTGCGTTTATCTCCAGGGTAATACGGTATATGGAAATATGAAATACATTATACATACTTTTACAGATATATATAGCACTCTGTGACTGTACAAGAGTCTGCACTCACCTAATGACCACACTGTGAACTTCCACATTTGGGAAAGCCCTGTCAATCTCACTGGAGCACAAGTAAATTCCTTTCCTATAAACCCTTTTAGTTTACTCTCTTGCCTTTAGTGGACCCAGCTATCCTCTCTGCTCCCCACCCGCTCGTCGTCCCACCCGCTGCTCGTCGTCACCCCCTTTGCTCGTCACCCCCTTTGCTCGTCACCCCCTTTGCTCGTCACCCCCTTTGCTCGTCACCCCCTTTGCTCGTCACCCCCTTTGCTCGTCACCCACTTTGCTTGTCACCCCCTTTGCTCGTCACTCCCTCAGCTCGTCACTCCCTCCATACAAACTGCATGTGCTGCTCTAGGCAGAACAAGGATCGTCCAGAGAAGTCATGCGTCCAACCAAGCAGCCCATGCCTTGAAGCCCAGGGGAGGGAGACTCTATTGTGCGATCTTTGCCTTTCCCTTTTCACGACGAGATGGATTTCGAGTAAACCCTTTCCATTGTGCACTCATTGTGCACTGATTTCTCTTCTATTCCTGCCTTTACTCGTGCTCCTACCCCTCTTTCGGCCCGGCACTGCAGATATAGTCATCGCTGCACCTCGCAGTGCGGAACCCGTGTCTCAGCCGCACAATGTCATTCGTGAAGGTGGAGTGGGCTGTGCCCAGAAAGCCAGCACCCAGCGCACACATCAGCTTCTCCAGCGTGGCGACTGCTTGCGGGGTGGTCTTGATATTGATGCCCTGGTGGAGGGAGCAAGGCAACATGATGTTGAATAGAGGGGGGAGATAGCTCTTGGTGAACGAGGAGTGGGCTGTGCCCAGAAAGCCAGCAGGCAGCGCACACACCAGCTTCTCGAGAGTGGTGTCGGCTTGCGGGGCAGTCTTGATATTGATGCCCTGTTTGGGGGGAAGGAGGAGGGGAAGGTGGTTGAAGGGGGAAGAAAGACCTGAATGATGACGGAAGCACAGCAGCGGCCAGTATGCCTGCTGCCGAGGTCGTGAATCGAATAGAAGAAAGACCACAAACAGCCTTGGGAGGCGTTCCAACAGACTCAAAAGTCACAATGGCACCTAACTCGTGCTCTATTGGACCGGCCCTAACCATCACTCGCCAACTTTCACCAGCCTCCACTATCCATCACCACCCTTCACCACCCCTCACCAACCTTCACCATCCTTCACCAGCGTTTGCCAGCTTTGACCGTGTATAACTGTTCAAGTTGAGCGTCTTTTGAAAATTGTCAAACCAATCAACCTTTAAACCTGCACAGCGTAAAACTGCTGCCAACTCACATTTTCCATAAGCGGTTGAAGCCACATGCTGCTGTCCTCTTTAGAGAGCAGATGCGCTAGCGTTACAAGCTGCACTGCACTGCTGCTGCCATCTACAGCGTCAGGACCGCTGCTGGTGTTGGCAGGCTGCTCATCATGCAGTGAAGCCTCAAATCCGCTTGAAACACCAGGCAGCAAGCGCCGGGCGATCGCGGGCATCAATCGCTGAGGTCGTGGATCCAACAGCTGAGAATCGGGCCCAGTCGGCTGTGCAACCCCCTGCAGTAAGTGCGGTGCTTCGGCTGGCAGTGGCATCTCCTCTTGCTGACCTCGGCTCTCATGCTCATCTGCAAGTCGACTCAACAGTCTTCTCTCAAGTGCCTTTCTAGATGGCTGTTCCTGCTCCACTGCAGCAGCCGCTGTAGCAGCAGCAGCAGCAGCCACAGCAGCAGCAGTATCAGCCGCAGCAGCCGTAGCTGCGACCTCCAGTGACTTTTCTTGAGGCGCCTCAAGGAGCGTAGCTGCAATGGCTGCTACCTCGTGCGGCCGCGCGTTGGTGGCGAGGAAGACGAGGGGGACACGTGCTGTCAGGGCTGCAGCACGCATGCACTGTGCTGCCTGGTCCACTGGGAGGAAACAGCCGTCCGATTGTTGCTGGTGGGAGGGATGGGAGGGAGAGAGAGGGCGTTGGTGGCGAAGAAGACGAGGGGTACACGCGCAGCCAGGGCTGCAGCACGCATGCACTGTGCTGCCTGGTCCACTGGGAGGAAACAGCCGTCCGATGCTGGTGAAAGTGGTGGGAGAGAGAGCAATAGGGGTGGGAGAGAGTGAGAGGGTGGGATAGCGGGTGAGAGAAGGGAGAAAGAGCAGAGACAGGGACGTGATGGTGGAGGGATGGAGGGGACGTGATGGTGGAGGGATGGAGGGGACGTGATTGCTGGAGGGATGGAGGGGACGTGATGGTGGAGGGATGGAGGGGACGTGATTGGTGGAGGGATGGAGGGGACGTGATTGGTGGAGGGATGGAGGGGACGTGATTGGTGGAGGGATGGAGGGGACGTGATGGTGGGAGAGAGAGAGAGGATGCGAGGGATCGGAGAGAGGGTGAGTGGAGAAAAGGGATGGGTGAGAGAGAGAAAGGGTGCGAGGGAACGGAAAGAGAGGGAGTGGGGAAAAGGGGTGGGGGGGAGAGAGTGAAAGGAGGGGGAGATAGAGCAGAGTAAGGGGCGTGATGGTGGAAGAAGGGGATGTGCTCCATGCATGCGTACTGCTGCTGTCCCCTGACTAGGAACGCCTATTCCTAGGACATGTACAGATGAAGGTACAACTTACGGAAAAAGGAAGGTACGACTTGTGTGACAAGAAGGTGGGCTGTGGAGGCCTCACTTCCATCAACTCAATAGGTATTCGTATTTAGGCTCTCCTGGGACGACTCATTCCATTTCCCCTCACCAGTTGTATCTTCTCTGTCACCGGATCGCATTTGACACAAGCCATTCTCTCATACAACGTGTACCAACACAAGCCATTCTCTCATACAACGTGTACCAACACAAGCCATTCTCTCATACAACGTGTACCGACACAAGCCATTCTCTCATACAACGTGTACCAACACAAGCCATTCTCTCATACTACGTGTACCAACACAAGCCATTCTCTCATACAACGTGTACCAACACAAGCCATTCTCTCATACTACGTGTACCAACACAAGCCATTCTTTCATACAACGTGTACCAACACAAGCCATTCTCTCATACAACGTGTACCAACACAAGACATTCTCTCATACAACGTGTACCAACACAAGCCATTCTCTCATACAACGTGTACCAACACAAGCCATTCTCTCATACAACGTGTACCAACACAAGCCATTCTCTCATACAACGTGTACCAACACAAGCCATTCTCTCATACAACGTGTACCAACACAAGCCATTCTCTCATACAACGTGTACCAACACAAGCCATTCTCTCATACAACGTGTACCAACACAAGCCATTCTCTCATACAACGTGTACCAACACAAGCCATTCTCTCATACAACGTGTACCTTCTTCCCACACCAACCGTCGTACCTTCCTTCTTCACACGACTCCGTACAGCCAAGTCGTACCTTCTTCTGGTTTGCAGTAGTCCTTAAAGTCTCCCCTCCCGAATTGCACATTGTTTCAAGACGACGTCTCAAGGCGCTTTTGATATCACGTTGCTATCACACGAGTCGTACCTTCTTCTGGCAGTAGTCCTTAAAGTCGCCCCTCCTGAATTGCACTGCCAGGAACTGGCCGTTGAGCAGATTGAGCTGCACTATGTGCCGCGCTGCTGCTATCAGTGGCTCAGGCGGCTGGGGAAGCGGGGGTGGTGAAGAGGAAGAAGAGTTTTGAGACAACTCAAAGCAAACAAACATGAAAAGAGGAAGGAGAGGAGGAAGCAGCCACTCAGAAGAGGGTGCCGCACTATGTGTCATGGTACCATCTTTCACCAAACGACAATCTCACATCTCAATGGCAGTTTCTTGACACAGTAAGCCTCTCATCTGGATGGCAATCTCTCATCTGGATGGCAATCTCTCATCTGGATGGCAATTTCTCATCTGGATTGCAATATCTCACCCGGATGGCAATCTCTCACCCGGATGGCAATCTCTCACCCGGATGGCAATCTCTCACCCGGATGGCAATCTCTCACCCGGATGGCAATCTCTCACCCAGATGGCAATCTCTCACCCGGATGGCAATCTCTCACCCGGATGGCAATCTCTCACCCGGATGGCAATCTCTCACCCGGATGGCAATCTCTCACCCGGATGGCAATCTCTCACCCGGATGGCAATCTCTCACCCGGATGGCTGGAGACACGAGGCACGTTTCTCGTGGCACCACCTTGGCAGGCTTGGCCCTCCCCCTCTGCTTGCCCGGTGGTGGTGGCAGCAGGAACGGCAGGTCCATTGGGGAGAGCATTCGAAAGAAGATTGAATCCGTGATGGGTTGCTGGTGGGAGAAGGGGGAGAGGGCAGGCGGTGGGGAGGAGAGGGAGACATGTGTGAGAATGCATGGAATGGAAGAGGACACAGAGCAGCAGGAATGGGAGATCCATGGGAGAGAGCGTGCGGAAGAAGGTGGAATGCGTGATGCATTGCTGGTGGAGTGGGGGAGGGAAAATTAGGATCATGGGGATGGAAAGTGAACATGAGATGAGATAGACGTACACAAAGGTTTACACCATGGAATGGGGGAGATAATATGTATCGGCATCATGGGCCATATCAGGTAACATCACACATCATCAAGTGGCATCACACATCATGAGGTAACATCACACATCATGAAGTGGCACCACACATCATGAGGTGGCATCAGCAGGCACAGTGGTCACAGAGAGAGACAGAGAGAGACACAGGGACACACCTTCTTGAACTCGCCAATCATCAGCACACCGTTCGGCACTCGGCTGTACACCTTGAGGAACGCTGCCAGGAGAGGTTGAGATGGGTGCGGTTGAGAGGGGTGTGGTCGAGAGGGGTGTGGTTGATAGGGGTACAGTTGGGTTGGATGGCATGACATGGCATGGCATGGTACTGCATGTTGGAAAGGTAGAGGGAAGGGAAGTACTTGACAAGGTTCAAGACAAGTGCTCAGTGCTCGCATGGATGTGACACATCACAAAGGCCTCTTTGCTAGCACGCTACCTCTGATCCATTCAGACACCACCACACAACACCACACCACACCATACCATACCATACCATAACGCATCAAGCCAGTATTCTCCAATCCCATTGCATCACACAACACCACATCACACCACACCACACCACACCACTGCACAGGCTGCAGCACTGTCCACTTGGCAGGTTAGATTCCCACACAGCGCAGACCTCTCAAACTAAGAAAACGGGTAGAAAGCTGCAAGCTCGGTTCGACCAACCTGACTAATCTGAGAGGTATTAAAATCACTGAGTACTAGGCAAGAAGACGTGTAGGTAAGCGTAGTAGTATTAATCGGTAGATTACAAGTGGTTCAGAGAACGTACGCGCATTTCGGCTTTTTAGGCCTTCATCGGCGCACAGCACAGGCACAGACCTCTCCACCATGGCAGGCAGCCCAAGCGTTGGTCTCCACACAGCACCGTAGACCAGCCCCACACACACAGCACCGTAGAACAGCCCCACACACACAGCACCTTATAACAGCCCCACACACACAGCACCCAAGAACAGCCCCACACACACAGCACCCAAGAACAGCCCCAGTTGCCAAACAACAGTCAAGCCAGCCCAGCGCTCCAATGCAACTCCACTTCACAATCACAGCACTTTGCTCAATGCACAGCCTCAGTTGCACACTACGCTCGGGTTTTGAGGCGCCTCAAAAGTAGCCTTGGTCCGTCGCACACTACACTCGTGCCCAACCGCACTTCCCACGCAACGCAACACTTAGGCACAGCCCAACCCAGCATACAGCACTGCAGCCCAGCCCAGCATTGCCCACCTTGCAGCGAGTGCTTGTCCGGCAGGCCAGACCACGCCCACTGCTCCACTGCCGGCACTGTCACGTTTGCCAGGCTGATG